>CM063107.1:71470114-72713412 GCA_031841125.1 Acanthococcus lagerstroemiae
AAAAGACGGAAGGTAAATGAAAAGCAATTTGAAAATGAAATTTTTCATGTTGAATTTAATGCTACCGAATATGACATAAATAATTGGATTTTAGTTCTCGCGTAAGAACGAGAGACTGTGTGCTATTAACTGAATTTCTAACCATTGTCATGAAAGGAACGCATTCTCAGGTTAATTGAAATCAAATCTTTAAATGCAGGTTACTGAATTCCAATTATGGCGTGATCGGTTTGTATGATGGCAAAAAATTACCACAACTCTTGTGTTTACGTAGAATCATCTGGTAAACTAAAGGAGATATAAACGTTCCGTTTTATTGTTGCCTCAGGTAATATTTCAACTTCGTTGGTGGTTGAACGATCCTCTATATAAAAATCTTCCAAATAATTCATGAACAGGGCCGATGCTCCTGGACGGCAAAGAGGGCAACTGCCCCAACTAGAGAAGAGTATTGACTCTTCACAAATGGTAACATCATACAGTCTCAATCAAACCTGTTACGGTCTTCTTAAAGAGTTTCAAGGAATCGTAAATAAGTTGAAAGTCGTAAAAGAGTCATAATGAGTTTTTTAAACAAATCTAAGAGTCTTACAAAGTGTTCAAGTTTTCGAGGATACTAAATGAGTCTTGAAAAATTTACCTCCAAAAGTGAAGATTCTTAATCAAGTTTGGAAAAATCCGGAAGAGTTTTCAGCAAGTCTGGAAGAATCATAAAGAGCCTTGAACGACTCTCTAGCGATTTTATGAAAAAGTGGTAGAGAACATCGGCTTGTTTTCAACAGTATGGAAGAATTTTTATTAGTTCCCCTACTCATGATGAATCGTAAAAGTCTGGAATAATCTTGAACAATGAACAGTGAGTTTTGAAGAAGAGTAATAAAAAGTCATGAACTAGTCGGGTAGAGTCTTGAATGAGTATGGTAGAGTCGTAATTAGTTTCAGAACGTCTTTTAGAGTCTCAGAAAGACCTTAAATTGCTGTAAAAGTTCATAAAGATCTTGATAGTAAGAAGTTTAGCTAACAGAACCAGTTTGAAAAGATTGAAGGGAGTAGAAGATCCTTACATGAGCCTTAATTATTGAATAATTTTAGTTAGTATTGAGGGTTGCTCGTACCCTCGTTGAGAAAAAAAAATTAGAATGAACTTCGGATATTTTCCGAAAATTGTCCCCAATTTGAGAATCTAGTGAATCTGAAAAATTTGTCAAAGGCATTTAAGAAAATAGTCCACAGTACACGTTCAAAAGATGACATGCTTCTCTATTATCTGTTCGCTCAATTATCATCATAGAGGCGAGAAAATGTTCGAAGTACTCAGGACTGGTAGGGATTGCTGAAACGACAATTATTCTTAATTTGAATTACTCCTCTGGGGATGGCTCCCTGCGTCCGCTTCTGTTCATGAATATAACAGAGTGTTAGCTCCGTCGGAAATCCTTTTGGGTCATTACTTCCTTCATGTGAAAATATGATTTCGGTTTCCTTCTTCATTTTTAGCACCAAAAATAACGATAAAGCGCGAGATATCCACATGCTGAAGAACATGCTGAAAATACTGAAAGATGAGCAGGACCAATCAGATAAACTAGTCCAAGAATCTGTAAATTTAGCTCAACATTTGAAAACGACTGAAATTATTAAACAAGGAGTAGAATCCTTATCTTCCAATAAATTCATATCGGCCCGTGTTCTATCCGCATTCCTCGAGGCTCTCAAGGAGAGACTTGTTTCAGGTAAATTTCGTACTCGATTACTTGTATCACGGCAATACATACTATTCCGCAATTATTCTACCTTGTATTTTCCGTCTTACATCGTAGAAACGAACTTACTTGAAGACGAGGATGCTTTTTACCAAAATGTAGAATGCATAGGACGCTTAACCAAATTCTATCAATTCCTTTACGATATGTACCAGTTACCTCCAGACTACTCTGCTGTAGTCGATGATTCAGAATACTTGAATCAGGTAAATTCGAGCTATGTATTGTTACTGCTTCTTTCCTGCATCCAATTAGCTGTAATGGTGTCTGAACTTCGAAGTTCTTGCTTGCGACTAAATTCATTGAAATTTCGTAATTACATTTTGGTGTTACAAATACTGTAATTTTTTATGTTTTCCTCAACATTAAACTTACACGCGAGGTATTGCACTTACTAGTCAAATTTGCAAAATTGAAGCGGTAATTTTAAATACAAATACGTTATGCACTAGAAGAATGCAGATGATTTTTTAGTTTCGCTCTTGTTAAAATTTTCTCTCGTGTAACCTGCGTATTTTGTTCTTTGTCGATAGCAAGTCTGTGATATTTTATGCATAAAAGAAGCCGAGCTCGATAAGCTAATGACTCTGTTACCAACGTCGAGAAACAAGCAGAAACGAGTCATGTTTACCGAGAATGTGTCGAAAAACAAAGATTTCTCTATGTTTCTAGCATCTTTTGAAAAGGAAACCGTCATTCAACTACACCAAAATACTCCTAATGAAGTTCTGGATAAAATTAGTGAGATATTTCATGCATAAATTAAAATTCACTAAATCTGATTTTTGTGTTAGGTTTACTAATGTACGATTCGAATTACAGGTGATTTACTCTGTAGCGGTATAATGTACGGTAAATGTGAATTTGGAGAGTGGGCAAAAGCCTGTGAAGAGTGTCAAATCGACCAAGCGGATTTACTTTCTCTGGTGTTTCGGTATTGGCTGCACAAACCTCTCAGCATTACTATGGTTCGAGAAATGCTGAATTTGTACAAAATTATCAAAACTGTCCTACTTGTTAGCAGAAATGAAGGTGGGGGAATTCATTTAATTTCTCAGTTGCGTATAAATTCAGAACTCGAATGCATTCTAAACTTGTATCATCTTACAGATACCAAAACAGACTGGCGGAAAGTTCGTTTTCAGTTGGCAAACAGTGAGTGTCCGTTGACTGCAATCACCGCGGCTATCGTGTGTAGAGCAATTTCTGCAAAAATTCAAAATCATCAAATACGCGGTAATTTTTGGAATTTTGGTTTAAATTTGACTTATCTACTCTGCTGTATCATAAAAACTTGTATTTTGTTGGACAGATCAAAATATGGATGAAAATATTTTTGAAAGTAGTGAATTCGATTTTGAAATTAATGCCAGTGCTGGTTGGGAAACAGTGACACAAGAAGACTGCGATTGGGATATTCTTATCAGTCAATTAGAAGATATCACATTTCTTGATTCAGCATTGAAGTATGTTTATTTCCTATATGAAAAGTTATTGATACTGCCCTCGTAATGTCGTCACGAAATATAACCGAATGCCGGGTCTCGAAACCTGCTACCATTTCAGTCAACTTGTGACTGCTCGTAGATATCATTATTTGTGTGTCACAGACCTTCTAGTCTATGGGGAATCAATAGGTGCTAGCGCTGCAAAAATTTTTCTCGAATCGAATATCGATTTCCCAGTTGACACGAATGCATGTACTGCTCCGTGTTGCAGTGTAACATTGCTAGTTGAACCTAAATGGTGGTCCCAGCTTTCGATACTCGAGAGTTAAATACAGAAGTTATTTTGAAACAAGTAACTCTATTCATTTTGTTAAGCGTAAGTAACTTAATTTTATTTTTTGTCAGGTACCGGCCAAAACAATTACCGGCTACATTATTTTGCGTTCCGTACGATGCCCCAAATGTTGTATTATCCTCGATACTCAAACATGGAAAAGGTTTTCAATATTTTAATTAATTTAGAACTATTACTAGACTAGTCGTTAACGATTAATACAATATTGAAAAGATCTTGGTCTCCATAATGTCATGTCAGTGACGGATCCAAAGGGAGAAGGCGCTACGAAAGTCTGTTAATATGAAACATATTGTAACTAAGCCTGAGTTGGTTCAAGGTCAATGTGTGTCTTGACTCGATGTAAGTAACTCGTGTCAGTCTGAACCCTAACCAAATGAGTTCATTGGACTCTGCATATAAATTTAAGAAGTGTAAAAATGTGTTCACGAATTCGAAAAAATTCCAAATGAGTTATAAAAGAATCTTAACTGAGTCTGAATAAGTTCTAAGATTATCTTAACAGAATCTGTATAAGTTTTCAGAGTGATCACTCTTAATGAGTCGTAACAGAGTCTGATTGAGTCTCATCAAATTCTGATGGCGTTAGAATGAGTCTTGAGCGAGTCAGAATGTATAAGAAGTTCAAGTGAGTCTTATCAGTTCTGAAACAGTCGGAATGAATCTTATGAGTCTCGACAAAATTCAAACGAAGCTGATGAATTCGATCTGATTTTAATAGAGTCTGGATGATTCATCAATGTGTAAGGCAAGTCCTTACGTATTCTGAAGGAGTCCGACCAAGTAGTAGCCCAAAGGATTGGTGTATTCTTAACGAGTTTAACAAATCTCATTTTGTTGTCAAAAGGCATCTTAACGAGGCTTGACGTAGTCTGATTGAGTCTGAACAAGCTTTGACAAATTTTGAATGAGATTTAACCGGTCTGATCTCTAATGAGTTTTACGAATCCTGGGAAAGTCTGAATAAGCCTTGACGAATCATTACAGAATTTAGATACGTCTCAGTGGAGCCTCAATGAGAGTCTTGTAGCATCTGAATGAGTTTTAACAGAAATTGAATGAGAACTCTATTTGATAGTCTTAAAGTCAAACAACTCTGAACTAAATTTAAATATGAATCGTAAACGAAGCTCGACAAGGTGTGCTTGAAGTCTGATCGAGTTTTTAAAAAGTCTGGATAAGTTTTGAAGAAGTTTGTTGACTTTTACGAGCCCTAAATTAGTCTGGATGAGTTTTGAAAGAGTTTAATAAGTTTTACGAGTTTTAAGAACGTCCAAATAAGTTTTGAAGCGAACTGGAATGAGCCTTAATCTGTCGTAACCGACACGGCATGGTTCTTCAAAGAATTAAAAATGAAAAAATAAATAATTATCGCTGGTTTTTTTTGAATAATCCTAGTTCCAATTTTACGTTTGTTTTGTGAATGTTGAAAAAATAAACAGTACGCGGATTTCGGGTTTCTTTTGACTGTAGCACATGAAAATCAATTAGAATAGTAAACCATAAATAGAATTATTTGTTTGTTCCGAACAAATAATTTATTGCATTTGCAGATACTTTGACAACAGCGGATAAGTCCTAAAAAAGTTACCGGGAAAATGCTATGTGCTATTTTGATATTGGCCCAATGTTTTTATTACCCTTCGAAAATGTATCATTTCTCTGCTCTCTCTCTACTAGCTACTACAGCAAAGTTGTACAACTGTTCTGTATTGTTTGTTACACTCCTGCCCTGCTATCTTCAGCGAGTTCAGAATCTGTCTTCAATAGTACTTTTCCATTTTACTGGTTTTTTCAACACTTCCATTATGTTCTTTTCCATTTTACTGGTTTTTTCAACACTTCCATTATGTTACAGGATCAATATCAGAATACGTGGCCAGGTGGATCGTTGGCATGGGTTTGAATCCAGAATTTCTGCTACAGAACGACGTGAACGCTCCCAACACCGAGAGGTTCTCGCCCAAAAAATCGCTGTTAGGTGTTCAAGAAGGAATCGCAATTTCAGTGGATCCTAGTTTTGAAGCGAAACCGATGAGGCCTAATGAAAAAGAAGTACTTGATTTGCTGGAAAAATTGTTGGCAATCTTCCCGTACAGTCTGAATTCGAATTCTTTACTAGCTAATTTGACCTGGGAATACTTTATAGCGTGGAAAAGCATGATACATGATTTAAGACCACTAGAAGCAGCTATCACAACTTTGCAACTTATCCGTTGTCCTCATATTAAACATGGTACGACTTCACAATAGAAAGTACTATTACTCAATAACAGCCTTAAGTAGAAAACGCATAAAGTATTTTGTATTTTTGTATCATCAGTATGAAACCTGTATCTGTTGCGTATGATACATTTTTTGATTCGTGAATTTTATCTGAGATTGTATATGTATAAAGAATGAGTAATATTGTGACGAAGTCATGTAACGAGTTGACAATTTTGGTTCTAGGTTGTTGTTTTTTGATTTGGTCTTCCCACTTGTCATTAATATGCGAATCAGCTAGTCGTTTGGTCAACAAAGTCGGTAAATTGCCAAAGGATCGTCTCTGTAAACAGGATACTGGCATTTCGGAGCAGAACTTCACCCAGTTTCTGGGCTTGTGGACGAAATTCATGGATATTTTCATAGAGGTACTTGTATGATCCTCGCATATTTGAAACAGACGTGCTCATTTCGAGTTTCTTACCAGATTAATCGGTAAAATAAAAGCTACGTACAAATGTGATTCTTGCAGGCTGTGTTTGAAATGGAGGTTGTCCCGAAGCCCATATTTAAATACGAACCCCTGTGGGACAGCCACGCATTCTCACCGAAAAATGCTGTTCCTCCATTCACCGAATTGGCCGCCAAACAGAAGCCCTCGAATCAAGATCTTCTGTATTTATTGTCTCAGTCGGCTCGCACATTGTACTTCTTGACTTCGTTCCCGATTAGAATAACGCATCCACTTGAATCGTTGTTTCCATCATCGGTATTATCATTTTATTACTAAGTGAAGTAAAATATTGAAATAAATATCAGTAGGCTTCTAAACGGGACAACATGTTTTGCTTAGATCACCGAACTGTTATTTCTGAATCTTCAATCGGAGGAAACGTTGTACCATCCAAACCCTGATGAAAAGATCATCGTTAATCGTTGCAGTTTTTTGAAAAAGTTGATTACCGCAATTGTGAATGAAGTTCTGAAACCGTATGTGGAGCCGAATGACGCTCAGGTTGTTCTTCGATGATTTAATTCTAAAATTCGAACATTAGCTATGTTTTTACCCTTACAATATTGTCTATTTATCTTCCATTCAGGTATCCAAACGTGTGGATCTATTAAAACCATTCGTGGATTGGATGAGTAGAGTATTTACGTTAGCTCGTGATTGGTCTGTACCTGTAGACTCATTGAAACGCCACCAAATATGTGAATTGTATATGAATGGATATGATCGTCTTGCCGAAGAGGTTGGTAATGATATCAGAAGTGAATTTGAAAACACGTGTTTAAATCAAGTTCTAAGTTCCAGCTTAAATGTGGTCAAAGTGGTAAAACACTGACTTTGGAATATGTGTAATGCAATGCCAAATAGTTTCGGTGGGGGGAGGGGGAGATTGAATGTTACTCAGGGATATTTAAACGTTGCTCCCTTGCAACTATGAATTCGATAAATGTGCGAATCGAATTTTAAGATATTGCGAAAGCTAAGTTACAGAGATGAACACATTGATGATTCATTACAGATAATTCCGTCTGTGAACGAGAAAGAACAATTAGTGCATCAGTTAATGACAATTCTTGGGCTGCGAGTAAAAACACTTTTGAAAAGTAATGTAAGTTACTACTCCAGCTTCAGTCCTGCAGTAACTACTTGGATCGAAACACTTGTAAGTATTACACCATGTAAATACGAGGTTTGCGGTAGTACATTTTCTAATTTTTGCTCTCAACCCGAGCCCAGGAATCCGTCCTTCCGAGCATTACCTCAGAGACGTCGGGGAGGCTATTAGGGCTGTCTTAGCCCTCTTCATTTCTTGCCGAAAACCCGGCCTAGGTCGAAGTGTAGCGAGTTGCTCGTGGGCTCGAACCCGGGACTTCCGGATTCTGAGACCAGCGCGCTATCCACTCGGCCACCAGACCCCTAGTGCGTTAGTACTTGAAGGGAGGTGTATTAGTCGCCGTCCTTTCTCACACTCCTTAACTTAATTGTTACAGGGTGATCGGGTAACAGCTGCTGTGAGTATCAATGATTCCTTACAGTTAGTGTTAGCTATTAATCATTTAACATTAGAAAGTGGCAAAGATATGCATCTCGTTAACTTGCTGTTGGACTCATTGACTGCGATAAACGGAAGCGAACGTTAACCACTGTTTATTCTTCCATTATTATTATTATTATCATCATCATTGTTGCTGTTATTGAAGAAAATGTGATTGTGGAGCCACGTAAAAGGCAGGATACCTAATCAATAATTCATAGGACAATACATCATAAAAACTATTTTTAAGGTAGTTTTAGTTTTTTATTTCTTATCGTAGTTTGCATTTAGCAAATTTGTGCGAATATCGTCAATTTTACATTTTTATTGTATCTACATTGCGTTTTGTAAAACGAACTTGACGAGACATCGTTTCCATTACTATTCATTATTTTCATAACCGAAAATTCTTTCAATACTGTTGGTAACTTACTTAGTTTCAAAAATACTTGTTGCTGGGAACTGTGAAAAGAATTTAGAAATTATGTGAGATTTACCGCGTTTTTTATCTGCTGTAGATTCCTTTGAAGATGATTGATTGATGTAGTTCCTAGGGGGAGGGAGATGGGGAGTGACAAACTTCATCTAATTTTCAAACGAATAGATATCGCTGAATAAATTTGTTTAGAGCTTATACGTATGTATCCTAGACTTGCGATATCGTGATTCGAGTCCCAAACTTTCCTGTAAAATCGATATTTTAAATATTATACCAAACACATGCTCTCGTTTTTTTCATGTGTAATTCAAGTTTCTGAACTTGTAGTTTTAATGGATAGTTATGTAACATCACTGGACACTATTGAGCAGAAAGCAACCAGTAGCCAAAAAATCGGATGACGGAGTATACTCAACATCGGCTAGTTTTTAGCTTGATGGCTTTCAAATAAGTATACTACTTTGATTTCTTGGTGCTTAGTTGCCTCTTATTACCACCTAGTATCAAATACCTAACACTATTAGGAGAACATTTTGTGTCACCTAGTACTGTCCTTCGCTATTAGATACAAGATCTCGTTATTTTCAATGTGAGCAATGAAATTTGTTTAATTTTAGTCCTACGAAAATCATCATAATTGTTGATAATTAGACAATTTTTATAACGTTGACAATACACAATTACACGTTAATGTTTAACAGTATTTTATTATATTACAATAACAGAATTACGTCTGACTAACAAATATCAATTAAATTCATTTCCAGTATTCATACCGACATCTCCGTCTTCATATGTGTACAGTTTTTTATAAACTTGGTATTCCTCCGGGCTAACTTTGGCAACATTAATGGCGAATGAATCATCTGGAGTATCAACGATGTCAGTCAATGGAGGATTTTTATGGGGGTTAAATCCAGCGTCATCTTTCAAACCAGGTCTGACGTATATTCCACATTTGTCGACGAAACAGTGTCGCATCTTTATGTGTGATAGGGGTAAAATTAAAGCTCTCGAACGACTAATCTCTTTCTCAAGAATACGCATCTTCTTCATAATGTATTCGAAATTTATTTCTACTTTATCCCAGTCATGGATCAATAAGGTTGGGTTCAGAGACAGAATAGCGGTGATCCTGTTTATTTTATGACTCATGAGGTAGTGTAACCTGTTCACTCTAAACTTCACCTGCTTATCACTGACTGAAAACAACCACGGCTCTTGGATGAATAGACTTCGCAAAAAACGTTCGTGTACTCCACAACTTCTCCAGGTTTCGAATGTGTTGATGATCTGCAGAGGTTCGTAGTTCAATACGTAAGGGTATTTTGAAACCATTGCCGATACATCTGTAGCTTCAAATCCCAACTGAAGGAATTCGTTGATGTTAGAAGAGACAGTAACTGGATGAAAATGAGCGATTTCTGGTTTCTCACGAATCGCTGTAATCAAAGTCGTTTCATCCAACGCAAATTGTTTACATGCAGTTAGCAGAGCTTCGGACCCTGGATGTTCATTGTAGAATGATTTCAGATTCCATTGAATAGGTTTGATTTCTTCAATATTTCCTGCAGCCGTTGATGCCGATAGGCGAGTGGTCGCTTTAAAACAATGCTGGATCTGAGCAGCGTGTATGTTCATCAATTTTCGACAAAATATTCTTGCCATGGTGAGCAATTAGGAGATTTGTATTACAGAAATATTTTATCTGAAATAATCGAATTCAATGGAGATGAATACACGAATTGGAATTTCCTGATACGAGCATATGAAAAACAATTCAATAGGCTGATTAGTGATTATGTACAGCTCATGCACTGAAAATCGTACGGAATGCGATAACTTACTTATAAGAATCAAGGGAAGCTCCACCCAAATCCTATAATAGAATGGAAGAGAACTTTACTAGTTCACGGTTATAGCATTATTACTTCAACATTTTCATCGATTTGTGGGGAAATCAGGAATGTGCATACCTGGCTCATGAGGGAACTCAGCAATACTGAATAGTTCTCGTAACTTAGGACATTCTGGTCCATAATATTCCAAAATTAAAGTACATAATTACAACATCGATCATGAAACTTACACCAACTATGCAGTCATTTCCACAGCACCGGATGAACAGAGTCGCCAATGATAAGTATAACTACGTTTACTACACTTTTAGAGGAACAAACAAGATAGAAATGTATTACTCAAGGAAGTAAAATTACGCGAACAAATAGAATTGTAATCGAATAATTCAGATATTATTATAGAAAATCACAAGAAATAATCCAAATATCACGCCGACAAATTCCACAATACAACATGATAATGATACTGATAAGGAAGGCGTCCTGTTTATTCTCCCCACCCTCCAACCATAACGTCGTTACAAACATATATATTACTATATGGACTGATCAAGACGACACTACTACAAGAAATCTTGCACACGACCCTGTTTCAAAATCTTTTGTGCTTAATGATTAGAGAAGATCTTGTGTGATTTTGGTTATCAGTTTGTTCTGTATCCTAGATCCACGTTGTAATGTTGAAAAGCTGCGATTTATTTGCTTAAAATCATCCACTTTTGAGCCTATACATCAACCAATGTATTTTTCAATTATATATACGTATTTCTCTATTGATACACAAATTTTTGCACAAAAGGAAGAATGAGAAGAAAACGAGAAAACAAGGCAAATCAATACGTCTTTTATTCCATAGCCTGCTTTAGCGTTTGTTTTACAGGAACAATTCAAGCTCCCAATTTATTGGAAAAGTCTGTAACAAAAGCAGCCGTAAAATTGTATCAAAGCACAAGTTTTCTATCACAAAACAAGAGTTCCTCACGAATGTTGTTTTAATTAAACGCCACAACTATCGTTTCGAACAGTAATTGCTGTCAATGGGAAACAACTATCAAAGAGACTAAGAATAATGATCATAACATCAACAATCCTTATGGTGACAGGAATTATTTGAATCCGCAGATCTTTGTATACGTACATTATAAATTACAGGTTATCACCTGTTATCATTCGCTAATCATTATAGAAAGATGTTGAAACACATTTTATCAACTTGATCAGTCCATTAGTTATATATAGTCAAGGTTACAAAATAATATTCGAAGACTTCCCTTGCTTCGTGCGTAGCTTCGACCATACATGCATATGTATGGTCGAAGGTGCGTAGTGGATGATCAACGCTCGGAACGCTCTCTGCTGTTTCGTTTGGGCGTTCACTAATTGTATTCCATAAAATTTAATCTGTGGTTCATGAGATTCCGCAACAAAATTATCTATGAAGTGACAAAATACAAAAATGAAAACTAAAATCGGCAGGTACTTTGGATATTATTGAAATTTCTCGTACTGTTTTCTAGTAGAGCTGTTAAAATTATTATCCTTGCTCGTGAATTATTGAACTGTTTTATTTAGATTAGTAATTTTATACTGTGAGGTTCACCTATTACTATTCTGAGATAGTTTATAAATCGTTTGTGTACCTATCCGTGGAAGCAAATTATTAACATGGCTTCTGGAGAACCGTCATTTATTGACTCTCTGTATCCGATCGCCGTATTGATCGACGAATTGAAAAACGAAGACGTTCAAGTAAATATTGTTGAGTTTATGTACAGATAATTAGTTAGATTTGATTGACTTCGATAGGCGTAGAGGTTGCGACACGTAGTGATCTACCATGCCAATCAGATGTTCTCCGCTGGCACTCTGAATTAATTGTTCAGGATAGAGATGCGTATTCTCTTAGAATGTCACTGAGAATGAACTTACCCAATTTATGGGCTAATGTCAATCATTAAACTATTTTCTCTCGAGACATTATATAAAATTCTTGGAAATTGTGTATGAAATTGGTGAAATTTTGATTATGATCATGAAGATGGCACGTTGTTTAGTTTTCAAGCCCTCAGTATCATTACAAAACTCAGTAATATTTCTACATTAATCAGTTGATGAATTAAATTCAGTTACAGTCGAATGAGTAATTGAATAGCAGTGGTAACTCAGGATTGAGATCATCTTACTGATATGTTGTATACCTAATTTTGTACCTGTTGTCATTGCAGCTTCGATTAAATTCAATAAAAAAATTACCGACGATCGCGCTAGCTTTGGGCGTAGAACGAACTCGTAGTGAATTACTTGCGTTTCTAACGGAAACAATTTACGACGAAGATGAAGTTTTGCTTGCTTTGGCCGAACAACTTGGTACTTTCACTCCACTGGTCGGTGGCCCAGACTACGTTCACTGTTTGCTGGTTTGTATACAATACATTGCCTTCGGAAGATTGTTCGTTTACCTGAATCTTATATGCGTACGTATGTGCGTTGTAGCCGCCGCTAGAATCTTTAGCCACAGTCGAAGAAACTGTCGTTCGTGACAAAGCTGTCGAATCGCTGCGCATCATAGCCGATCAACACAGTCCAGCGAATCTGGAAATGTATTTCGTTCCCTTGGTATTCCGTCTAGCCTCCGGAGACTGGTTTACTTCCCGAACTTCAGCTTGTGGTTTATTCGCGGCATGTTACGGACGAGTATCACCATCGGTGAAAGGTAGGCTTGTATTTCGTTATTTATATCGAGGTTTGCTGTTTGTAATCAGAACTGCTTGAATCCGACATTCCGTTTTCAGCCGAATTACGACATCACTTCCGTAATTTATGTCAAGATGACACCCCGATGGCGAGAAGAGCAGCTGCTAATAAGCTGGGTGAGTTTGCCAAGGTTGTGGAACCCGAATATCTTAAATCAGACATCATCCCGATGTACGTGAACTTGGCGCAGGATGAACAGGTATCCATTATTTTTCGAGAAGTATAATTTCTTTATATATGAAGGTATATTGAAAACACGACTTTCCCTTTATCGTCGCCGCTCAAAAAATTTCTGGAATATAGGCAGATAACCAGCCAACTAAGCAGCTAGACAGATGTACAGAGTTGGGTGTACCCGAGAAAAGGAATTCGATAGGTTTGGAGAAGGTTTAGCAAGTCTTGAAAAATTCTTTCTTGAAGATTAAGCGAGTCTTAACGAAGTCCCGATGTATCTTTAAGTGACTTGTTGAATTTCTCCATGTGTAGGAAATTGTTTAACAAGTTTGAACGAGTTTTGAAGAATCTTCAATGAATTTGAATATTCTGAGAAAGTTTAGAAAAGTATGAACAAATTCCAAAATAACTGAAAATGGCTTGTCCACAGATTTACTGTTGAATAGACAATCTGACTGAGTGGTTGACTGGCTGACAGAGTGTCAGATAGTCAGACATCCCGAACGGCTGGAAGTTGAACGGAGAGAAAACTGAAGTAGGAAGCCGATATGACTGGAGCGAGTGTTGGTAAAGGGGTTGGGCCATAAAGTAATGGGGTAGCTCCTTGCTTAACAAACCGATTCATTATAAATGGCTTATTTCTATATTGCTTCGTGGAAAACCTGCTGACTGTCTTCAGTTGCGAATGGTTGCAATACGATTGTGGGAAATGGCGGTCGTCTTCATTAGTACTTGACGGATTCGATTTTAATTTAGCCGAATGACATGCAGCTGCAATGACTCTAGATATGTAGCTACAATGGCGCTAGATGTGCAGACATATCGGTCATGAAATGTTTCCCCTTTGTTCAGGATTCGGTTCGATTGTTAGCTGTCGAAGCTTGTGTCAGCATCGCTTCGTTACTGGCACAGGAGGACGTCGAGCAGCTGTTGATGCCAACACTTCGTCAGTGCGTGAACGATAACTCGTGGCGGGTACGGTACATGGTCGCCGACAAATTCACGGAGGTAGGTTTTGGTTTTTCATATCAGTGGGAAGTACCAGTATCTTATCCGGCTTCAGTTCTATTTTAGTTGACTCTGTTCGTGTTTACTGTGCAGTTGCAAGTGGCTGTCGGACCGGAAATAACGAAAGCCGATCTAGTGGGGGCATTCCAGTCATTACTCAAAGACACCGAAGCCGAAGTACGAGCAGCGGCCGCGAACAAAGTGCGCGACTTCTGTCAGAATTTAGATCCCAGTCAGCGCGAAAGCATCATCATGAATAATATTCTGTCGTACGTGAAAGAACTGGTCGCCGATCCGAATCAACATGTGAAAACTGCGCTCGCATCCGTCATCATGGGATTGTCGCCGATACTGGGCAAGAATAAGTACGATGACATTTGGTGTTCAGTTCTAACTTGATGTATGTAGCGGACGGGATGTACTAATTCTCTTGTTATGTTGCAGCACGATCGAACATTTATTACCTCTGTTCCTCTTACAGTTGAAGGACGAATGCCCAGAAGTCAGATTAAATATAATATCAAATTTAGATTGCGTGAACGAAGTCATCGGAATTCAACAGGTGATCTATTGCTGCGGATTTCTGTATTGGTTAGGTGTCCCGAATCGAGAAATTAATTGATGTACGTATGTTTAGCTATCGCAGTCATTACTACCAGCTATTGTAGAGTTGGCGGAAGACTCAAAATGGAGAGTACGCTTGGCCATCATCGAATACATGCCGCTACTCGCCGGACAACTAGGAGTCGAATTCTTCGATGAGAAACTCAACACTCTTTGCATGACGTGGTTGGTCGATCACGGTATGTGTGATTGCTGAATAGACTGTGAATTCGACTTCTGATATGTATTTCTATGCACAAGCATTATCGTCGTTGTGTATTTCAGTGTATGCGATCCGAGAAGCAGCGACTCTGAATTTGAAGAAACTGGTCGAGAAATTCGGAGCGGAATGGGCACAGAACACGGTGATACCGAAGGTAGTTGGCATGTCACGTAATCAAAACTATCTGCATAGATTAACCTGCCTGTTCAGCATAAACGTAAGTAACTTCTTTTTGACTGGATGCAAGCCACGTCTCCGCAGGTGAATGGCATGATCACCGATCAGCTTTGTTACAGGTCTTGGCCGAAGTCTGCGGTGCTGATATCACTACGAAATTAATGTTACCAATAGTAATTTCGATGTCGACTGATACAGTTCCAAATGTTCGTTTTAATGTGGCTAAGACCCTTCAGAAGATTAGTCCCTTACTGGATCCATCGTAAGTGTTACCTTTAGCTTATCATACCTTCAGTGCCAGTTTTGTACGAACTCGAATGTAGGCGAAATCGGTTTCTGGCGATGAATAGTAGATATCCGTAGAAAATGTCCTCGGAAACATTGGCACTCTTTTTAGCTGACTTGGGAGTTGCTGATTTCGAATCTCTAAACGTCTGTGTTCTTGTTACAGAGTCGTTCAGTCACAAATAAAACCTACTCTCGATAAGTTAAACGCGGACAACGATGTGGACGTGAAATATTTTGCATCTGAAGCTATCGCAAGTATTGCGGGTTAGTTTTATCGTAAAGCTCAACTATAAGCGCCGGCGAACAAGTGAAGCGTAAATTTGGGTGAGGATTGTTATTAGTCGCGTGTCTCCATGCTTTAGAAAAAGAGAATGTTCTTAGGCAACCAATGCCGTGCTCAAATGAGTATTTACAAAAAGAGTACAGGGTGTTTCAATATGGCTGTAAGCAATAGTCTTCTGAACCGAAAAGGTGTGGTGAACTACCTATCAAGTGAATTGAAGGAGCTAACAATAAGAAACCCGACACAGTCCTGGATGACGAGATGGGAAAACTTACCAAATTCACGTAATAGGTTTCCCTCGTATGATCGACGTTCGTTTTGTAGACACTGAGCGTGTCATACATACTGAAAGAGCTGCGTGGGCATACATTCAACCCATGTGTGTTCATTGTCCCAAATTTCGCTTTACGAACTTAACTCAGTGCCATGCACCTCACTTGCTGTCTTCTGTCCGTTTACCTAAATATCTGTTTCTCTATCTCGGATCCTAGAATTTTTCAGGGTAAGGTGGCGATAATAGCATGGGGAAAATAAAAATTTTTGGGGCTAACCTGTATGTTCGTCTGTTGGTTAGTTTTGGATTCTAGAGTTTTTCACGAAAAGGTGGCGACGATGGTATAAAGAAACGGTCAAGTTTTTAGTGTCTTGTTCCACTGTCCATCTGCCTGCCTATCTTGTTTATTTACTTAAGAAGAGGAAGAGTTCTGTGCCTACTTTCTTACCTGTCGGTCTCTTACGCTCTAGGAAAGATACAAAAACACCAGAACATGTTAGCCAGACTAGCCGACAGACAGACGTACTGGGAGGAGAGTCTACTAACCAAACTCGTTGCCTATCTCCGAAGCGCTAGAACGAGCTGGGAAACAGACAGCCCAAAAAAGATCAAGACAGAGATATATTCGCTGGACAGACTGATAGTAGCATACAGGAACTTGGCCCTTGAAGAAGACTGTCTGCCAGATACCTGAACTGCCTTCTTGCCTGTCTGTGTCTGAAGATGTAGAAGGGAAACGAGCAGCTAGAGAAGACCAACAAATAAAAATGTAGCCGAACAGACATACAGGGAGAAGGGGGCCTAATCTGTCTTATGAGCTTTAGGAGGTGGGAAGATGAGCAGCCAATAGAAGACCAAGAAACAAAAATAAATTGGCTGAACAAACTGACGAAGGCATACGGGGGTTTGAAGGGGGCTGCCTATCAACCGCCTGGCCAATCTTCTTACCTACCTGTCTGGAATTCTGGAAGGAGCTGGGAGACAGGCAATGAAAGACAGGGCGAACTACGAAAGTGTTTCTTCCTGCTTTTATTTTCACTGTGTGTTGCCGTGGTTTTTAGTCAATCTAGCTATCGAACTGCATTTCATTATCAGCTGATTCATCTTCCTCTCATGGGCTGGCTGTCTCAGTCTGGCTGACTATCTTTTTATCAGGGTGTATTTTATGGCAACCGTTTTGGCCCCACCGTTGCTAATTTCAAATTTTTCAGGTAGGCAATGTGCCTGAGTTTTTTACCCCTTCGAGGGGAGGTAAATGGAACTTGTGTATGTAACTCCTTCCATTTGTGTGACCAGTTTTAATGCTGTACTGTGAAACAATGCGAATGCATAGTACCTCTTCAATCTTCGCAGTAGGCGTCATTATTCAGCGTAGTCCTTTCAGTATTACTTTTTAATACCTTGTATTACACCTGAAAGTGGAATAGGCCGAGTACAGCAACGGTTAGTTGTCTCTTCAAGTTTGTGGAGAAACCGATTGTTACTTTTTTTGTACTCGATCAGAACTATTATTAAATCTTTACCGCTCAACATGAAACACCTTTTGTGAACGAATGTTGAATTGTCCATCTAGGCTCTAGGTATCATTGGAAAAGGACTAAGTGAAAGTTGAGTAACATAAGTTTCATTACAAATCATTCTTACTAAGGTATCGGTTCCCTAAATCCAAAATTTTCAGTTTCTCCGAATTAGTAAATTTGACTGATATATGGTTGGAGAATGCATAAACCTGTTGTAGAATCTCTCCCAGAGGAAGGTTCCTTTTACACGTTTTCTCGACTTCATCGATAAACAACCCTTGTTCATTTTACGGTGATCTATGTTTCAGCTTGAATTTGGAACAGTGCATTTTTGAAGAAAATATGATTTAGAAGATGCTGTAAATTACTGACAGTATTGAACTCGTATTTTTATGCTTCAGTGTTGTAAGAAATGTATTTATTTTAAACTAGTTGTTAGATTTCTATTTTATCGCATCGATTATTTCTTAATGAATTATTAAATTTTATTGTAAAAAAATATTGAGTCGTTTTTCGAGAATAAAAGCTCAGGAAGTGCGAACCAAACAAATATGGGTATTTACGCCGATAATGAACTAACAGTTGGAGTATTTTTCGACTCGAAATCAGAGATGGTTGCAGAAAAACAGAGCTGGTGAAGTGGAGTCTGAATTGATCATTCGAAATGAAAGGAACGAGAACCGGGGCCGGAAGAAAATTCTAAGTTCATGCACATAACGGGAACCAGAAAAATGAACCCGAACTAGAACAAGTACCGAATGAAAGCCCGTTCTTTCATTTCAAGAAAAATTCTGATACATTTAAGAATTGACATTCAGCATCTAACAGCTACGCTGATGCTTATACATTGAATTCAAGATACTGACCGCGGATGCTTTTTATTTTATTCTCATTTTTGGTATCGAAGATCATCAAGGTCGTGATCTTGTTGATGGTCTGAGATCAGTTTTAATTTGCTGATCTTGTGATAATTTGGAGTCAATTTTCAGCAAGTGATCTTGGTGACCTCAGAAAATAGCTCTTGTCCTGCCCCCTGAAAATATAATCACGATTTTTTGAAGAGTTTCGAAATATTAATAAAACTGATATATTATTCATTAGCTATCGTTTTGTTGCAGGGACGTACTGATGACCCCCCCCCCCGTATGAATTTTTCAATTTTTCTCTCAGCAGTTGAGGAAATTTACCATTTCAGTCAGGCGAGTTGGGAAATCCAACAAGTTAAAAAGTATGTTTTGCTTTTTCTTTTTCTTTTGCATTGATACTTGGGAATTTTGGGTTGACTCAGTTGGAAAAATCCAACAGGCTAAAAGGGTTTTTCTTTTTTTGATTTAATACTTGGAAATTTTGAGTTGAGTCAGTTGGGATTTTCACAATTTTTACACCCCCCCCCCCCCTCCGGAAAACTCTGGTACTTGAAATCTTCGATAATTCAAACTTTGAATACGATCCGAAAATCTATGGTACGGATTATGACTTCACGACATTATAGAAAATAGATTCGTGTCGTGAATCACGGAATGGTGATTGTTGAGAACATAATTATTAGGAATAGCCTGTTATTGTTGCCATTAATAGATCGGGTTAAGGAAAATCATTGTGAAAAGAATTCGAAATAAAACTTTCAGCTATAAGAACATATTATTTTACCTCTGCAATGCTCCGATACAAAAGTCAAATTATAAGTTCAAGCCACAAAATAAATTAAAATGTGTAATTATGTGTTGTTCATATAGAAAATTCATATTTTTCGCTCCCCTCCCCCTCTATCCGCATAAAGTGAAAGTTTATGGATAACCTAAAAGGTTACATACTTCATTAGATGGAAAGAAAACCATGGTCTAAGCAAAAAAACGCGCTGCCAAAAAATTGACGAACTGAAGAATTTTTGTTTCCTTAGTTTGTAACAAACACGTACATTAAGTACAGACAGAAAACAGGGTACAGTAATTGGGGGAACCCCCGCTCAATCTCACCATCAAGTTGCCCAGTTGGAAAAAGTTATAAAATCCAATTACAAAAATGCGAAAGAAACCCATTTTTGCCTGTTTTGCAATTCAAAACATCAAAAAACTAGTGAAATTTGGAAGTTTTCAGTCGAAAAATTCAATTACCTTCCCCTTCCAAGGCCATTTATTTCGGCCACACTGTTGCAAAATTATCAAATATTGTCTCGCAAAAATGTCGAAAAATCATCCTCTTTTAACAAGGCTGGTAAAGACGAGATTATTTTCCTTTGATGCCCTATTCCATGAGGATCTTGCGAGGCTGAGGTAGGTTATGTTGAAATGAAGGAAATGAAAAGTTGGCACTTCTTATCACTGACAAAAATTACACATTGAAAAATGAGAAAAACATTTTTTAAATATTGTGCTGTATATTACAAAAAGAATATTTGTAATCAACTTTCTCATTGATTACTGTTTTACTTAACTGCAATATCACTCACAACCACTGTCTGTAATTCAAAGAACATAATGTATTACAATGATGGGCATGATCTTGGTCTCAGAGGTGATTAAGATCATTAAGCCAGGGCTGTGATGCCAGAACTAATGCAGCTACCCAATAATTCACTTTATTCAGTGGTAATATCGGAAAAAATAGAATATACATTATATTACAGAGAAAAATTTGAGTAATTTATATGATTGTGTCTTTAACCCAAACACAGTTTACGCAAGGCCGGGCTTATCTAATTAGCCGCCGTGTGCTATTTTTTTTTGGGCTGCCATCAAAAATATACGTAAAACAAATTATATCCCTATCGTAGTCGTTTTATATTTCTCCCTGAATTTTGCCATCCTCAAAATTTACTCTGTGCTTAACACAGTTTAACACAATGGTAAATTTGTCATTGGCTCAGGTCAGTATCATAACAACTTCTACCAGACATAAATTATCAATTTGCAGAACTGCTTCCTCTATACAATTCATTTTAATCTGCAGCGCCTCCCCAAATGAAGCTCCAAAAGTCTAAGGGCATGTTGACATCATGACCTACCACTGACATGTACCAATTACCAATTCATACAAATATGTCCTCTGTAGAAACCGTTTTCTTCAGCACCCAGGAGTAGCTCCCTCCCCCCCACCGGAGACTGGGGGCAAGTTGATCTCGAAATGTAGGAAATAAAAAATTAACACTTTTTTGACAAAGATTTCTTAAGAAATTACCTCCGTTTTTCTCTATCTCTCACGGTTCCTGAGATATTCCCAATTTTTAGGAAAATTTTGCATCCCCCCCCCCCAATAGTTTACCGAAGGTTATAAAAAATTCAAACAGAGCTAATTCCGAATTGGCATGTTATTTAAGTTGTATAACAGGTTACTGGAGAGCTCAAATCTTTTTCTTTATTTCCATTCGGGCTGCTCAAAGCGGTGGCCCGCTTGTCGCTTAGCTTGAACCTTGAAACCCTGATCACAGGGAATATTTCATTTACAGGCGTCTGAAGAACTCTCGAAAAAATTTGGTTGGAGATAGCTAGAGCAGAACGGTTTGAAATTTTGGATAGAGCAGACAATTGAATAAGACTGTCACTTCCCTAGAAAAAACATTTTTTTCGTCCAAAACAGACATGAGGTATAGTAAGGAGAAATTTTTAAAATTTTCAAAATTTTCAAAATTAACAATTTCGAATTATAGACTGTTTACCACTCAATCTTTTTCGCAGAGTTCGAATCCGGTGTTCAAATTCGGCAGTGACGCTCCGTTGCTGAGATACACTTCAAACTGTGGTCAAAACTGGTAACGCCTTCAACACGGTGAACATGCAACACATCGTACACCAATTGACGTTTTCGAAATTTCCGTTTTCCTGGGCTAAACCGACAATGTGCGAATAATTTTGGATTGGATATAGCTAGAGCGAAACGGTTTGAAATTTCGGATGAAAGAGACAATTTTGGGTAAGACTATCCGTTCACTCGAAAAAAAAAAAAAAAAAAAAATCGCCCCAAAAAGACATGATGTACGAGTATAATAGTATGCCGAAATTTTCAAAAATTAAAAATTTAGATTTTTGAGTTGTTTTCTGCTCAATTTTTCGCAGAGTTCGAATCCGGTGTTCAAATTCGGCTGCGACGCTCCGTTGCTGAGATACACTTCGAAATGTGGTCAAAACTGGTAACGCCTTCAACACGGTGAACATGCAACACATCGTGCACCAATTGACGTTTTCGAAATTTCCACTTTTCTGGGCTAAACCGACAATGTGCGAATAATTTTGGACTGGAGATAGCTAGAGCAAAACGGTTTGAAATTTCGGATGAAGGAGACAAATTAGGATAAGACTGTCTGTTCACCTGAAGAAAAAAAATTTTCCCCTCAAAAAAGACATGATGTATAGTATGGAGAAATTTTCAACATTTTCAAAAATAAAAAATTTCGATTTTAGGGTTGATTTCTGCTCAATTTCTTCGCAGAGTTCGAATCCGGTGTTCAAATTCGGCTGCGACGCTCCATTTCCGAGATACAATTTAAAATGTGGTCAAAACTGGTAACGCCTTCAACATGGTAAACTTGCAACACATCATACACCAATTGACGTTTTCGAAATTTCCATTTTTCTGGGCTAAACCGACAATGTGCGAATAATTTTGGACTGGGGATAGCTAGACCGAAACGGTTTGAAATTTTGGATAGAGGAGACAATTTTCAATTAGGCTGTCATATTAGCCGAAGAAAAAATTTTTTCGCCTCAAAAAAGACATGATGTGTAGTATGGAGGAAATTTAAAAATATCCAAAAATAAAAAATGTCGATTATAGGACTGCTTTCTGCTCAATTTTTTTCGCAGAGTTAGAATCCGCTGTTCAAATTCGGCGGCGACGCTCCGTTGCTGAGATACACTTTGAAATGTGGTCAAAATTGGTAACGCCTTCAACACGGTGAACATGCAACACATCGTACACCAATTGACGTTTTCGAAATTTCCATTTTCCTGGGCTAAACCGACAATGTGCGAATAATTTTGGACTGGAGATAGCTAGAGCGAAACGGTTTGAAATTTCGGATGAAGGAAAAATTTTGGGTAAGACAGTCTCAAACCCAAAAAAAAAAATTTCGTCCCAAAAAGACATGATGTATAATAGTATGCAGAAATTTTCAAAAATAAAAAAATTAGATTTTAGAGTTGCTTTCTGCTCAAATTTTTCGCAGAGTTCGAATCCGGGGTTCGAATTCGGCGGCGACGCTCCGTTGCCGAGATTTACTTCAACATGTGGTCAAATCTGGTAACGCCTTCAACACAGTGAACATGCAACATATCGTACACCAATTGATGTTTTCGAAAATTCCATTTTCCTGGGCTAAATCGATAATGTGCGAATAATTTTGTACTGGAGATAGCTAAAGCGAAACGGTTTGAAATTTTGGATGGAGGAGACAAATTTGAATAAGACTGTCATGTCACCCGGGGGAAAAAAATTTCGTCCCAAAAAGACATGATGTATAATAGTATGAAGAAATTTTCAAAATTTTCAAAAATAAAAATTTTCGATTGTAGGACTGTTTTCTGCTCAATTTTTTTCGCAGAGTTCGAATCCGGTGTTCAAATTCGGTGGCGACGCTCCGTTGCCGAGATTTACTTCTTCATCTTCATGTGGTCAAATCTGGGAACGCCTTCAACACAGTGAACATGCAACACATCGTACACCAATTGACATTTTCGAAATTTCCATTTTCCTGGGCTAAACCGATAATGTGCGAATAATTTTGGACTGGAGATAGCTAGAGCGAAACGGGTTGAAATCTTGGATGAAGGAGACAATTTTGGGTAAGACTGTCTGTTCACCCGAAAAAAAAAAAAAAAAAATCGCCCCAAAAAGACATGATGTATAATAGTATGCAGAAATTTTCAAAAATAAAAAAATTAGATTTTAGAGTTGCTTTCTGCTTAAATTTTTCGCAGAGTTCGAATCTGGGGTTCGAATTCGGCGGCGACGCTCCGTTGCTGAGATACACTTCAAAATGTGGTCGAAACCGGTAACGCCTTCAACACGGTGGACATGCAACACATCGTACACCAATTGACGTTTTCGATGTTTCCATTTTTCTGGGCTAAACCGACAATGTGCGAATAATTTTGGACTGGGGATAACTAGACCGAAACGGTTTGAAATTTTGGATAGAGGAGACAATTTTGAATAAGACGGTCATGTCACCCGAAGAAAAAAAAAATTTTCCATAAAAAGACATGATAGTATGGAGAAATTTTCAACATTTTCAAAAATAACAAATTTCGATTTTAGGGTTGCTTTCTGCTCAATTTTTTTCGCAGAGTTAGAATCCGGTGTTGAAATTCGGCGGCGACGCTCCGTTGCTGAGATACATTTCAAAATGTGGTCAAAACTGGTAACGCCTTCAACGTGAACATGCAAGACATCGTGCACCAATTGATGTTTTTAAAATTTCTATTTTTCTGGGGCGAACTGATAAATCGCGAAAGACGTTCGGTTGGAGATAGCTAGAGCGGAACAATTTGAAATGTTGGATTGAGGAGACAATTTTGAATAAGATTGTCACTTCACCCGAAGAAAAAATTCGAGTCTGGTATTCAAATTTGGCGGCATCTGCCTTAGACAATAGGGAAAATTACCTGTAGGATCTCGTAGGCATAATTCATTGGGTTAGTATGAAAAATTGCTATTCGCAAAAAAAAAAAAAAAAAAATTACAGTAGAGAGGTGTAATGTTTTCGAAGCAACCACGACGAATCTGTTTAAAATGGGTTTAGCTTAAAATAGTATAACAATGCTTCAACATTCAACTAGAAATATGTACACCTTAGAGATGAAAACATTTCACTTTTCTTTTCTTAAACCTTTTCATATGATGAATTTTGTTAGTTGTGTACTTTAACCCATTTTGTATTCTGCGTTTCGTGTTTAACTGAGGTAATATTTTATCATTTACCGTATGGTATCTTGTAGATAATAAAATTCCCTATCCAACGATACCAAAAAGTTGGTTAGTGAAAAAATCGCAGATTGCATCTCCTCACGTTAACCCAACGAATTGTTCGTTCTGTCACGTAAAAGCACTTCAAATACCGCAGCATGCAACCCAATCTACTTTGTGCTGATCGGAAGCAAAATACCTTTGAACGCCCACCTATGCAACTTTATCGACTTCAAGAAATGCGTCAACACCGACTCAAAAACGTCAAATATTAGCTATTTCTACTGGGAGAATATGAGGTATTAGGCGGTACAATGTTCAGCCACAATTTTTCCGCATCACCGGTCTGGCAAACTCACTCTCTGTGTGTCTCCTGTTCTCCTAATACAAATGTCGCAGAAGTGCGACCGTAATCGTTTCACGTGCGCCAGTGTTGGCCGGTACTTGCAGCAACGTGCTCCGCAGTTCGCGGCAGAATCTCAACACAGATTCGTAAATAGTTGTTCCGATTACCGCCATCCGACCCACTCACTCTTGAAACACCTCCGAGTATTGAACCCTAAGTTTTTGGAATTCAGATCACTCTGAGCGTCGATGTTCGAGCTGTATCTGTGATACTGCTAGCTCTAGTGGTTTAACGACTAATTAAATGAAATTAGAACAGAACACTCGCCGCTTTCACTGGCGAACTTTAGGGGGTGCTGGAGCTGCTAAACGACCTCAGAGAATTTTGAAAACACATAAAAAAATCTACCTGTTATTAAAGGGGCTAAAATCGATTTTTTGAACTGATATGCGTGGCAGAAGAAGCCAATGTATATCAAATAATCGTGTCTGATTTCAGCAAATAGCTTCCAGATGAAAATGCTCTCACCATCGAATTACAATTCATCGCAATATCACATTTTAATTTTCAAAAATTTAGTACGTATGGTAAACAATAAAGGTAGTATACTTATATCAATACTTTCTCGAACGTTTAAAATACGCGTCAACATGATGAAAACGTTTGAAACGTCCGTCTTTTAAAACGTTAACTCCAGACTTTAAATAATAATTTAATAACGTCGTAAAAATCACATTATTCGACAATCACAATAAAACTCGACGATATTAGAGAGATCACGTTACATCGAATTCCTCGGTACGCGATCTCTGTATGCAGTCTTACACAACTTAACACGAAATTGAATAACAAAATATAATCTTTAATATAAAACGAACAAACGAATACAATTAAAATGGCGCACGAAAACGTGAGTCTAATCTCAACGCACGCTGTAACGACGAATATCTCGCACTACACGCAACAGACTCGAGTATTTCACGGAACAGAGCGAACTGTTTCTAATTTTTCATCATTCGCCAAGAAGCAATATTCGACTCCATCATCTTATGGTAACGTCGCAGTTGTTGAGCTTCGAATCCTCTACAGAGCTAACCGTGCTCTCCGACTTGTCCGACACGTTTCCGTTTGTGTCGACGCTCTCATCAAATGCCGAGTCATTGGTATCGGCGGAACCGCCGCCATTACCGTTCTCGTCTTCAGTCTGCATCCGACTCGGTCCCATCTCTTTGATGAAGCTCGGCGGCACCTGCATCTGTAGCTCGCTCTTGGTGCGCGACGGACGCAACGATTTCAGCTTCGTTGTGCCGCTGTACGAAATTTGGATGTCACCGCAGTTCAGCGGGTACGGCGAACCGCCATCGTCGCTGACCGCGGAGTCCGTTGACAAGCCCAACTCGAAATTACTCTTGGACAGCTTTAGCGGCCGCTTCTGCGGCGTCGGCGGCGAGTCCGCGTGGCGCAACTCCTTCGAGTAGTTTCGCTGGAACAGTTTCAGAGTCTCCATCTCGTGGCTAGTGAGCACGCGGCCCAAACTCTGACTACGGTCGGTCGGCTCCTCCAGTATCTTGTCGAACTTTATGTTGCGGCTGTCGGACAGCGACTTTATCAGGCACTTGTTATTCTCCAGCACATCTTGCAGCTGCTTGCTGTGGGTGGTGCCGTCGCCTGCCCCCGTCGGCAGCATGCCCAGCTTCTGCTGCCGGATCTGGTCGAACGATTTGGCGAAAAACGACGAGCCCACTTTAGGCGACAGACTGTGCGACTTGATCTGGCCCAGGGTTATGTTCTGGTCCTTGTTTAGCTCGGTGTCGACGTTGACGTCCGTTAACGACGACTTGGGCAGGCTACGCCGCCGCTCCGCGATATTCAGCTGCGACAGAATGCGCAGTACGTCGGTCGGGATCTCGACGTCCGTTTTGCCGTACGCCAGCGTCGAGATGAAGCTTCCTAACGTGGCGACGGTCACCTCCAGCGTTCGTACTTCGCTCTCCAGCTTGTTGATCTGCGACAGATGCTTGACGCGAACCGTCTCTAGACGACTGCTGTTACTGAGGGCGATCTGCGAACAAATACGTACAACCGATTAGTACGGAACTACAGAGTAAAAGCGCAGGGTGAGGAACAGAATTTCTTTCCAAAAAAAGTGAAAAAAGTAATTGGATGAATTCGAAACATGACCGCACAGCGACTAAATTCAGGGAAAAGTGACCTTGGAACCAATTATTGACGAAGTCCCCAGAAAAAGAATTATTCGACTAAATTTAGATAAAAACAAGTAGTCCAGGAGAATTAGCTAAAAAAGAGGTGTTTGATGGAATTAATTGCAGCACGGCTGAAACTTGGTACGATTGTTTAGTACCCTATTCGGAAAAGCCCCGTGATTCCCCCCTTCCTCGGTGTGAAAATCACCCCTCAGAGTCCAAAAAGTGCCCCCGGAAACAGTTTTTGGCTTGTATCTAACTTAAAATTGAGTTATAGGTGAAAATATCTCTCACCAAAATTAAAGAGCGTAAAATTCTCTACAAAAATGATATCTATGTTTTTTTTCGTGAATCCCATGCCAACTAAGATAATCGGCGTTCAAGATCACACGGGCATGTAAATATGGAGTAACCTACAACGCACGCGGTATATAAACGCTGAAATAATAGCGAAAACACATGACTGGATGCCTATAGAATGTTACATGATATAATTTCAATTTATTATCTTGATTATTATAAGAATTCATCTTCATCCGAATCTACATGCATACAATTTTCTGCGTTTAAACAACCACCTCTACAAACGCGTGGCTACAAGAGATACCCACTTAACGGCAACCACAAGCTCGTGATCCCGATTCGGAGAACTTAAGTTCGTGTAAACCCGCTCGGGACCCTTGGAAAGTCGACCCTCGTTAGCCCTGTCTCAACCCTGTATGTTTCCCCTCCAGCAGCCAATCAGAGCACTCTATTCAAGGGGAGCTATCAGGTCAGCTAATCACAGCGCTTACGTGTAGCCCTCTCACTACCCAAGCTATACACTGGCGTGGAGACACCCGTGCTATACCCTTTATGTATGCCCTTTGTAGACCCGTCGTATAGCCTCTCTGTATGCCTCTAAGTATCCCCTTTGTAAACTGTCGTGTAGCCCTTCTGTGTACCCTCTATGTATTGTGGCATTTTTATGAACGACCAACCAAAGAAAAACCAAGGTATTTCGATCGCTCACAAACATGTGCACATTGTACTGCTGATACCTTCCGTTTATCAGCGGGTACGTGCTTAAGTCAGAAAATCGGCGTCAACGCTCAAAAAATGCAGGCATCCGAAAGGGCCTGGGAAAAGCCACGACTAGCTCATACGAGACTCACCCAGGGAGCGGGAAGTGCCAGGGCTTTGGAAGGCGGTTATCCAGATCACATGTTGAATATTCTATAGTTCCGGGGCCAGAAGCAAGAAAAGTAAAAAGAAAGGCTAAGACATCTCTCTCTCTACGCCATAATCCCTTACATTCTCTCTTACATAAAAGGTACTTACGACCTCATGTCATTCACGCGGTGCACCTCAAAAAGGAAAAAGAATAACGCAGGTTATACATCGCGGACAGACATTTATTTATAAAGAAACCAAAAAACTCCACGGACGCGGTGGCGGTCACGAAACTGCGGCTAAAAGAGCCGCACGAGAAAGTTCGCGAACACGCGGTCAGGTCCCGGGTTGAAGAAAAAAGGAAAGTCGCGGAGCTCGGCAGGTCGCGGAAAATCGCACCAAAATTACACTCGAGGTCGCGGTGTCGGGTGGAAAAAAGGTCCACACCCAGAACGCTCTCAAACAACGTAAAAAAAGAAGTCAAAAAAATGAAAATCAAAACGACCAGAAAAGCTCTGTCTTAGAGAAAAAAAAGTGTAAAAATAAAAGACGTTCGCTGTCCAAAGACAGATTCACTAACAGTACACCGCCTCGATTGCAATTAGCTGCCGATACCAGCAGTGCGAGAGGGGTAGAGGGAGGAAAACTGCAAGAGTTTTCATGCAGGAAGATAAACGTTTGTATGTGGAGCACAGAGAAATCGCTAGATGGACAGAGAGGAAAGGTGGAAAAGCGGGTTGTGGGAAAAGAGAGAGGAGAGGACGTACTAATGCCTGCGGAACTCCGTGACGTCGAATTTTGAAGCGTATTCACGTGTTTCCATGCCACAGTATGCCCTTTGTAGACTCGTCATATAGCCCCTCTGTTTCCCATAGCATGGATCCCCTTTGTAGACCCGTCGTATAGCCCTTCCATATACCCTTCATGAATCCCCTCCGTAAACCCGGGTAGATCCCCTCTTGTAATTCAGATACATATGGGAAGGGATGATGGGCTCTCAGCCAGTTTAAAAAAGTTTGAACATCCCTTCTATCATGCTGCACTCGTGATTCCCTCAATTCTTTATGCCGAGCACTTGTTTCTGGTCGACATGTGAACTTTTCCAAACCTTGGCAAAGATGAAGCATATGCCTAAGCATCCACTGCTGCAAAACGCTAGAGGTAACACCGCGTCAATGAGTCAGTCCACTTGCACTCTTCATAATTTGCATTAGTGTTTGTTCGATTCGCGTTTGGACGCTAAAGAGTCGCTCTCTAGCGGCCTAATGAAATGCGGCGCGCTGATTGGTGTATTTCGACGAAAAGATGATCAGGAACAAAAATGTTCTTTAAAAAAACTCAAGTTGGGCTCATCTGGAAGGAAATGATAAGGGCTGACACTTTAGTTCTCTTCAATACTGAAAATGCTAAAGCTCATTTCACCTGTACATTGTATTTGTGGTAAAAATAGCCGGATCATCTTTTCGTCCACTACACTAGCGCACCTACTGGAGTGTCCAAACGCCAACAGTCATGTTGCTCCATAACTATTGTCTGTCTTCAATCCGGTTTCTAAAATAAGCTGATCCATCTAGTATAGGGATTTAAAATTACAGCGTCAGCGTTCAACGCTTCTCGCATGATTAGAGTGACGAGTTCGGCCTTCGTATACCATGTACATTGTAGGTAGGTTACTCCATATTTACATGCTCGTGTGATCTTGAACGTCAATTATCTTGGTTGGTATGGGATTCACGAAAAAAACATAGATATAATTTTTGTAGAGAATTTTACGCTCTTCAATTTCGGTAAGAAATATTTTTACCTATAATTCAATTTTAAGCTAGATACAAGCCAAAGACTGTTTCCGGGGGCACTTTTTGGACTGTGGGGGGTGATGCTCACACCGGGGGAGGAGTGGAAGTTATGGGGCTTCTCCGAAGAGGGTACTAAACAATCATACCAAGTTTCAGCTGTACTACAATTAATTCCCTCAAAAATGCTAATTCCCCTGGACTACAGGGCAACAGCAGCAGAAAGGGGGACGGGCATATTAAAGCCGTTTTCGTAGATTAGTATAAAAGACATACACTTATTCGTTACAGTTCTGAAATTTTTATGTCTTTACTTTGGCACACAATGGAATAAAAACCTAGAAATTATTTTTGTCTCTTTTTCCGAATTTGGGGCTCGACGGAACCGGATAAACGAGCACTGCGCTCTGCTGGTGCATCATCTTGCAGACGAGTCTGCAAACACGGGAGAGCATTTTCATGTTTTTGCTTCGCGGACTGCGCCGACATGAGAATGTCATCGTGTCAGTCAGTCAGTCAGTCAGTCAGTCTAGCCAGTCAGTCAGTCAGTCAGTCTAGCCAGTCAGTCGGTCAGTCAGTCTAGCCAGTCAGTCGGTCAGTCATTTATTATTATTTTTCGTAACGCTCTTTTTGTAACACTCCACGGTAACGCTTTTTTCCGTCGTGTGTCAGAAGTAAAAACATAAAAATGTCAAAAAACTAAAAAATTACAAAGCAAGATCAGTTACCTTTTCCTTCATTACAGATAAGACCTAAAGACAGACATGACACTGTCAGTCTATAACCGATAAGACATAACGATATAGTGAAACATAAAGTTAGGCATGAGACTTACACTGCATCCGATATTAAATATCACTAAAAGTTACCTTCTCCGTTCCTACTGACAAGGTATCAAGGCAATCGCCTTTCCTAAATATAAAAAAGTAGACATGAGAGGTGTCTATATATTTTTGATAAGACAAAGGAAAAGTTCAAGAAATTGACAAGCTACCGTCTCCTTCATTACTGGTAAGACATAATGACAGATACGAGACTCGTCGATAAGACATAAAGAAAAAATCCAAAGAATGGCAGGGACATATCAGTCACCTTCTACTCCATTACTGAGATAAAACCTGAAGACAGACATGAGACTGTTGGTCTATAGCTGATAAAAGACATAATGACAGAGAAAGATATACGACAGGCATGAAAAGTCTTCCCGATATAAATCTGACAACCGCCTTCTCCTTCTCCACTGATATTACAACAGTCACATTTCCTACTGATGAGACATAAAGACGTACATAAGACTTGTCTATATATTGCTGATAAGACACAAAGGAAACAGTCCAGTCAGTCAATCCAGTCAGTAGTTTCATTATTATTATTAATGCGTGAAAGTAACGTTTTTCCGGTTTGTATGCCAAAGTAAAGACATAAGAATGTCAATACATTTTTATTTATTTATTCATTTATTTATTTATTTGTTCAAATCTGATACAAATTCATTCTCCCTCACTTTACTTCAAAGACTGAATAAGGCATTAAAATTAAGATAGTTTATTCGATATAATTGAACGTTGCCTCAAGTCTTGCTCGACAAATTGCCATCTGACAAAGATGCTATACCATTTTTTTGTTGATGTCTCTCAATTCCAGAACTTAGACTGGAGATATTGCAAAAATCTTTTGGAATTTAGAAATTCTGACTAACAAACGCTGTAGAGCATAAGAAACCATTTCTAATAACATACCGCATAACCCCATATCCTAATTGAAATCCGCTGAAAAAATTGTTTCCAGCATTGTATAGAAAATGCAACACTGATTTCAAATTTGTTTGCTGTGTCTTTCAGCCTCTTATTGGAGTTGAGAAAATTGGACTTAGCAGGTCTACAGGCTGAACTTGAACTCCCCTCTTTCGTGACTGGTGGACCAATAATTGATCAAACTTGACTGAAGCCATTTGAGACCAATAATAATCTAATTTAAAAACTAGAAGGGAAAAAAAAATCTGAGCCCGGAGTGACAAAAGTGACTTTTTCTGAAAACATTACCAACTCTAGTGACTTAGAAAAGTGACTCGCTCCCCACTTTGGAAATGAAGTTCGAACGAGAATCGAGAATGGGTAGCGCGTTCGAAGCACTGAGCTTACCTCCAGCTGTTCCATGAGAGACTGGTTCTTCTCTCGTAATGCTTTATTGATCTCTTCCATTTGTTTCAATTTCTTCGTCTCCGGTCTAGGAGTTGACAGTTCTTCTTGCAGTACATTATATTCGACGCTGTACTCCATCAACTGTTTCGAGATGTCCGTTGTACAAACCTGAAGGGAAACAGAAATCGAATAAAATTTACGAAAATGCTTGGGCTCTCAATTATTTGCGAGCAGAGTCCACATACGATAGAATAACAAACGGAAATTATACATAATACTGACGTATCACAAATAAAGGTATCTAGCGTCCGATCAGAGTTAGGAGCACTAGAAACTTTCTTCAGGAATAAACGAACTGATTCATGATATGAGTCATGAAAGTTCTTTAACAACTTCGTAAGGGTCGTAAAGAGTTCTGTTCTAATCAAATCTTGGAAATCTTTTGAACAAACCTTCGAGAGTCTTAAGGGAATTTACAATAAATCCAGACATGTTACAGAAGCCAGAAAGAATCTAAAAGAATTTAGTTCAATCTAATTAAAGTCTCGACGAGCTGTAAATAAATCCTATGATCTCAACTGACTCTAGAAGTATCTTGAATGTGTCTTAAACAGTATCAAACAAGTCTGTGAATCTTAAGGAATAAAAAAAAGAGATTTTTAAGTAAAAATCAAGTTTCAAAACACTCTTAATCTATTCGCGAAGAATTAGAAGCGGGTCTTCGAGAGTCTTCATCAGGTTTTAGAGAATCTTAAATAAATCCCGAGGAGTTGATAAATAAGTCTTAAAAAAGTCTATACATACTCTAGTGACATCTAATCTAGTCAGAAAAGTGAGTTAAACAACTTTAAACAAGTCTCAGAAGCATGTCATACAATCTCAAACAAGTTTGAACGAGTCGCAAAGAATTTTAGAAAAAACTTAAAGAAGTATGAAAAAATTTCCAAGTGTTTTAAACATGTCTGGAAATCCGCGAGGCTTACACAACGTTGGATTTACACGGATAATAATAAACACAAATGCATCGCTCAGTTACCCAACTGGAAAGTCACATTATACACACAGGGACGTACCGAAGAGTTTTTCCGGGGGGGGGGGGTGAAAATTGTGAAAGTCCCAACTGACTCAACTCAGAAGTCCCAAGTATCAAAGCAAAAAAAAACCTTTTAACCTGTGGGATTTTTCCAACTGACTCAACTCTATACAGGGGGGGGGGGGTGAGTTGCTCTCCCCTCCTATCGGTACGTCCCTGTATACACATCAGGTTCGCTCTAGGTCTCTTTTCTTTTGCTTCGTGATCACTGAATGGTTGCAGTTGAAAAATTTGACAAGTCGCAGTTTAAAGAATTAGTATCTTCACCCTCTTTCCTTTGGGAGAGTCAAATTAAAAAATATCTCGCTAACCATTTTTATAACGCTGTCTAGAATCGGTTTATCTATTATAGGCACTGTTATCTTCAAGTAGTCCATGATTTGTTCAAAACCGTCGCAGGCCAGTATATTGTCTTTATGGTAAGTCAGCAAAGCCAGAATGGTCTTGAATAAAATACCGGATCCTTCGAGGAAAATCAAATCTGAAATAAAGGTTTTGATTAACGAAGTGTACCAATAAAACCTCTGGATATCAAAGTTACACGCCAAACGCTATTAAAATGGGCTTTCGTAACTCTAATTAGGCACGAAACGCTTTTCGCATTCGACTTACCGAAGATGCGAACGACGAAACCGAGAGGAAACTGCGATGCGAAGATCGTGAGTATCCACGGAGCCGCGTACAGAATCGGCGAGATTTCGTGCCTATCGAAATGTTCGTACAGCTGAGGTAGAAAGTCTTTCAGCAAACGCGTCAGCTGATACAGCTGTATTTGCAGGCCGGCCATGTCTGGTAGATACTGCTGCCTCATATTCCGTCTGAACATGAGGTGTCGCAACATAGTGAATGCCTCGTTTTCACTCATCTGCAACACTCAACACAATTACCAAATGAGATACTCGCTTCCTAGGAATTCGAAAATGGTGATTTCAACTTCAAACGAGACACATACGTGTAGTAGCAGAACACCGGCGATGAAACTCAGGCCTTGGCAATATCCAACTTCTTCGTCCAACAGCGAGTACGCTTTCAGTAAATTATAAAGACCCAACTGCCCCGGTCCGAGGGGGGACATGAAATAACTGTGGTTTGGGAATGTTCGCCCTGCCAACACCACGATCGTTAAAAACAAATCCATCTTTCTTCTTCGTGAGGTGTTAGTGAAAATAATTATCATCCAGGGAAGAAGTGCCTTTGTTTCACTAAAGTAGTACATGTTGTTGCAGAACATTTTCGGTGTCATCCCCAATTATACAGCTGCTCAGATTTTTAGAACTTGTGCACATTTATATGGTTGGCGGCAGTACCACATGGTAAGTCTGTGTTCTGTCTTTCTATTAGTTGTTATGGGTAAGTTGATTGTCCCATGTCTGTATAGTAGTTTGTGGTGTATTGTGTCGTGTTTTCTGGTTGGTCGAAGTTTTGTTAGTTTGTAATTAACATGAAAAGTGGCTCAGTGTCAAAGTTTATTATTGTGTTGATTAGATCGTCTTCTTGTCTTGTTTTATCTTGATTACTTCCACCTGTTCTTGGAATTTTCTTTTGTTTTCTTTTGTGTAGTTAGTATTTTGAATTAGTCGAGAGAGTGATTTGTTATCTGAGAGTGTCTAAGATAAACTATGTTCTTTCATTCTGCTTGTAAACTTTCTGTTTGTTTCTCCTCTGTTAGTTATGTCGTAATGTTCATAGACAACTTACTCATTCTGTAAATTCCTTTGTCTTTTGTTTTGGTTTTCTCATTGCTTTTTTATTTGATCATCGGTTGGTTGTTTCTTATACCAAGCTTCACGTTGTATTATTCAAAGTTCTTCAGTATTTGGTCTGTGTATTTTTCTGTGTATGTTATTGCTCCTGAGTATAGGCACTAAAACTCGGGAGTTCCCAAAGTTGGTAGCCCTACATACTGAAAAGGTGATCATGTACAATTTTTCATAAGATTACAGCTATTTAAACGTCTTTAAATCAATTAAAAATCGATTTAAAAAAAGTCTCGTTTTACATCTTATTGTATTGTTACTAAACAATACAATTATAGCACTACTGAACAAAATGAAATTTTTTGTTTGCACAACGCATTTAAGGAGGTGATTCTTGAGTACTTTTCAACGCTGAATACAGTGCCGTCGGCCGTTTTTCTCTATCACGTCTAGTTTTTCTGATCAAAAACTATAAAAAATTCAACTAAATGTGTTCAAAAAGAGGTTGGAACTGAATGTGGTCATACTGATTCGTGTTGTTGTGTGTTGCGGTCGTGTGTAGTGGTGTGTATTCCGTCTGTTTGTTTTCTGTTATTGTGGTCTGATAACACTGATAATATCAGTCAGTGGTACCGCTTATTCCAATGCAAAAACAAAATGGAAACGAATTTCAGTCGTTCAGAATTCCGAATTGTGACGTGATAGAGAAAAATAGGTCGCAGTATCGTGTTCAGCGTTAAAAAGTACCTCAGAATCACCTGTCGAAATGCATTGTGCAAAATAGTTGTTCAGTAGTGTAGTCAACGCAAGTGGGCGGAATAATTTTCAGCCGTTTCTTGCCTTCTTAAGGATAAGCAGTATTTCCATTTAAAAGAATCCATGATCACCCTTTCAGTTTCACCCGCGCAGGTGATTTTGTAGCGCTCTCTACTGAAGGTTTTGACGCCTATTGGATGATGGTGTTGGTTGTTGTTTCCTTGAGTGTTATTCTGTTTATTATGTTGTGTACTGTTTGTGGTCGTTAATTGTTCTTAACAGCCATTTGTTTATTGTATTTGTCTTTTCGTATGTCTTTTTTGTCTTGTTGTGTATTCAAGGCCTTGTAACTGTAGTTTTGTAGCGTTGAGAATTTGGTTCCGTTGCGGTGATATGAGTCGTTTGGTACTATCAAAATGTTCTTCATTTTCATACACTGTAAAGCACTGATAATGCCGAAACATCCGAAAACGTTCCGCAAAAATCTACACTATTTTAGTAAAACAAAGCCACTTCTTCCCAAGCTAAGTTAAAATCGAGTACAGGGAGGTACGAATACAATACGGCGAAATGGTAAATACATTACCTAAATCGATCAGAATCGCGTGCTGTTGAGATGTCAACTCTTTCAGCAGCTGGTCGTACGGAAGGTTGTATTTTGGAAACTTGGACGTATCTATAGGCGGCGCCATTTTCGAGCAAAACTGCTCGGCCAAGAAAATCCATACTTCGCCTCGTTTGCTCCTGGGAATACCTACCATAAACAAGACAGTGTAAAACAAACAAATCACTTACATTCAGATCAATAGGTACAGGTGGAGTGACAAGATTAGATATACGTCCACGAATTTTCGGACAGGTTCGAATCCTATCCACGAGGACAAGAAATGATCTTCGGTTAGGCAAGGATACATACATTCGTTTTTGAACGAAAAAAGTGGATATTTGCATCAGTTTTCATAGACACCAAATGAAATCTTTACTCCGAACTGTAGCACACAGTTTCACTAATTAGAGTCTTATTCCTTTTTTGAACAAGTGGTCGGATCGACACGCGTTACGAAATAAAACAGGATTTTGAAGAAACATGTCCCCTAGTTTCGAAAGCGGTAATAATGCCTTTCACTCAAGAGAAGGCTCAGAGGCATACTAATCTTGAAATCTCAGATAGGTACTAGAATCTTTTCATAATAGTAGGGACCCGCATCCGGAACCAATTTATGGCCCCGAAGTTTTTTCGCTTCCCCTGCTCTTCCCATTTGACCTCTTTCGTACCCCTTCATATTTCTTCTCCTCTTCAAAATGACCAAAATCTGAACGAAAGCTATATTTTTAATGGAGCCGAGGCCACAAAGAATTTTACGTCGGAATTGGAACCACGGCCGGAGTCCAAAATAAAAATCAATTGCCAGAGCTGGATTTACGAGAACCGACGCCAATTTCAGGAATCTTAGCTGATGCTGAAATTGAATTGAAATTTACTCTGGAACCAAGAGTCAGCAGGGAGCCGCTCAGGTTCTCTGATGTTGGCTCCAGATCCCCGGTTAAAAGTGAAATAAAACCGTCAAATCATTTCCTGAATGGCTTCTTCGTCCCATCGCAACAGTGGACTGAAAACGACTCGAAATATGAACACCGCAAAAGCTATCGAAATGGCGTTATTGAGTTGCTAATTTCGACCACTGCTTCACATTACTTAGTTTGTTCACTGTACGCCATCACTCTTTCACCCGGGAAAAACGAAATTTCTCATACATTGACAGTTTCTATAATTTTTCCGAGTCACCTTCATGCCCGCGTTGGAAAAACTCCACAAGCTTAAATCGGGGTCGTATGAAAAACTCTTTAAGATACTTAAAGTTAGTGACTCGAAAAACCATAATTTTAGCACTTGGTTCGTTTTCACAGGTCGGTTAAGTTAATTTTGACTCCTCAATTTAGATTTTGAAGATTCTAAATTAGAATCGAGATCAAATCAAAAATTGATCAGATATTGGAGAACAACAACCCTCCTCTCCCGTCCGTAAAATGACTACGTCGACGCTGAAATATGTATATCTCAAGACCTACGTTGCGGCCCGATCATAAATCTGATGAAGTATTCAAAATCCGCGTCTTAAACACATCGTATTTCGGAAGACCTTTCTATTTGAAATCCTCCGGTTAGTAATACTTCTTATTCGGAACACGGGGGGGGGGGGTTGTAATAAGCTACGAAGAAACAAATGAAATCTACACACATGCTGTATACGAACAAGAACAAACTGAAATGACTATTTAATACAGATGCACGGAAAACGCTTCTTTGTGGGTCTATTTAGCGTTCTGAAAGTCTTACTTTGCAGCTCCAAGTTTGATACAGGATTGTAATTTACTTTGCAAAACAGTATTCTGCAAAATAAAACTTACGTGTCACTGACGCGGTGCTCGAAAGGGTAGTTCCTGTGGCCGGGGGTGCGGTGTCATAGGGGCCACTTTGGCATGCGTGCATCGCCATACGTCCCACCACACTATACCACTGCTACGCGCGGCTGCTTAGAATACTGTTTTGCAAAGTAAATTATAGTCCTGAGACTGTTTACTTTGCAGAATACAACTTACGCATATCACCGCTGCGTGCGCTAACGCGCTATTCATTTCATTCGCTATTAGCGTATTAGCTAATCCATTCTTCAAAATCGAATAAGATTTTCTTTTTACCGTACATCTGTATTAAAAAATATCTTGCACAGCAAGGCACGAAGGTTTTTCTACGGATGTACGTAAAAGATTTTACTGAGAGGGGGGGGGGGCAGAAATTTCGAAAGTCCCAACTGACTCAACTCAAAATTCTCAAGTATATCAAAGCAAAACAAAACCTTTCGACGTGTCTGTTTTTTCTAACGGACTCAACTCAAAATTCCCAAATATCAAAGCGAAAAAAAAACCTCCGACTTATTGGATTTTCTCAACTTCTCAACTCAATTCCTAAGTATTGAAGCAAAAAAAAAAATTGGATTTTCCCAACTCCGCCTGACTGAAATGATAAATTTCCCAGCTGCTGATCTTCAGGGGGTAAGTCCCCCCCCCCCCCGGTACGTTTCTGAGCCTGTAGAGGAGAAGTAAGAATCAGAATAAAAGTATGAAACATGCTACTACAAAAGGGCATTGATCATATTATTCAAGTTGTTGTATCCCTGTGTAGGATCATTCCATACGTATTTATCCTTTTCTGTAACGAATAATAAGACATGGCCAACAAAACAATTTCCCATCTTCACAACGGGTTAACCACGAAATATTTTCATATTGCAATACGTGGAAACGTCGAAGTAAAAATCGAACCATCTTTCTTTTGCTCAGTTTTCAAAAACAGTAATTCTGGTTTCGGTTATAAATTCTAATTGTTCATTGAAAGTAAATCGCGAAAAAGGAAAAGGTTTTACAATAAGATCCCAAATACGCATTTTGTGAGCAAAAAAAAAAAAAAATCTAAGCGTTCAAACATAATGTGTTGACTAGTAGAAGAACATAATCACGTTTCACTGCAAACTTTTCGACGTTTGTGTGTAGTCAAGCCAAGGCAAGCCTAACTCAAAGCGCTTTCAGAACGCAACCAAACGCACAGGTTTCATTGCGTTGAACACGCTAGTGTTTTTGTGTTGGTAATTAACACGGAGGCGGAGCGTAAGTTGTGCAATGTTACGTGCGGTATGGCAAGGAAGGGTTAGATCCAACGCACACCTTGCTGGCCTATACAAATATACATGTATGAGGATTGCCGAACGCTGACTGTCTCCTCACTCCCGTGAATTTATTATATACTTGAGCGTAGGCGTTATAAGCGTCAATACAGTCCTGGTTTGCCCAACTTTTAGTTGTTACAAGTTGAAGTTGATATTGTATTATGAAAACTTATTTTTTGGGGAATTTTCAGAGTAAGCAGCGCTTCTTGCTTGCCTAGAATGCACGCCACTCGTGTGCAGGACTCGCGCGCTTGCGGTACTCTACTTTCGAGCCTTGGTGTGCAATACAGGGTGTCCGAGTTTCAGTTGCTAAGCGGGGAGGAATGAATAACACTTGAGTAGACAAAGCAAGTGTTATTATCACCTTTTGCCTAATCACAAAATTGAGGGCGCCGCATCTTTGTAAAAATCGAAAAATTCACCAATTTTGACCCATTATAAGAATCACGAGTAATGATGTTGCCCAGTCTACAACGATGCCATGTTACAGCACTCACTTAGAGTAACAAAACAAGTTATTACGATATCCGGCATGCTCTGAAAATTTAAGCAGGTCAATGGCATCCAAAATTCAGAAATTTCAATTTTTAACAAAATTGTGCAAAAAGCCTACTTTTACTGAATCCCAACATGAATAACCAAAGGCCGGCGCTTCTAATTTATTGTAACTTTCAATAGTCGTTATGCCTGAATGAATGACTGGCGTTACAAGAAGACTCCATCTGTTGAACTAGTTGTCTAACCACCATAAAATAGGCACTGGAATACAAGAAGACCTCTCGCTGAAAGTAGATGAATGAAACTTGATTCATTTTATGACAAGCCATTGTTATGGTTTGTGCACTTTCGCTGCAAATTAACAACAGGCTTTAATTCTGTTCAGTTTTTTAGCAGCATTTGTCTTCTGTACACTAACTGATTTCCCCACATTATAAAAGAAATCTAAGAGACGTTACCAGATTGAGAATAAATTTTTTAAGTAAATTATTTCAAAAAATTTATCAACTCTTACTGAATGTACCAGTTATCCCTCCGATTAAAAGTGCGCTTTACTTTTATCTTCTGTTAGTATGTCTGCAAACTCGACGTGTTCTTGCAAAAATTTGAAACTTGGAAGCAAGAGACTTGGCTTTTCTTCTGAAATTCGCCACTGTATGCAGTGGTATAGCGTCGGGGGGGGCGTGCCCTCTCAATATTTTTACATAGTCCTCTAATATCAGCGATTAAAAAAAAAACTATAATTTTCGACTTTTTCTCCCTTGAAAACCTTATTGTGCCCCCCCCCCTCTTTAGGAAACCCCTAGGACACAATTTCTCGTGAATTTCCGTCGAACGTCGGTTACGCGGTGTAGAAATGTATTACACTTCGTAATTCACAAGCAACGCACGTCGAAATGTTGGCTCATTTTTGTAGCACTGATCCATCTGTTGAACTAGTTGTCTAACCACCATAAAATAGGCACTGGAATACAAATTTTTGTTTCTGCCTACGAATTTAGGGAAACTTACTTTTGAGCGGAGCCTAGAAACCAAATAGCTTTCCCCCTAACAGTTTAATTTTTAGGGCGAGTTAAATTTTCTGTTTTTTTGAAATTTGAAAGTACTTCCACGCGTCTTAACTTTTTAAATTCTGAAAACTGGAAGGAGATAGTGGTATCATTTTTTGTTCATCTGAATCAGGGCTACCAGTTTTGATAATGAGAACTGTACGCCGGCCTTTGGTTATTCATGTTGGGATTCAGTAAAAGTAGGCTTTTTGCACAATTTTGTAAAAAAAAAATAGAAATTTCTGAATTTTGGATGCCATTTACCTGCTTAAATTTTCAGAGCAGGCCGGATTTCGTAATAACTTGTTTTGTTACTCTAAGTGAGTGCTGTACCATGGCATCATTGTAGACTGGGCAACATCATTACTCGTGATTTTTGTAATAGGTCAAAATTAGTGAATTTTTCGATTTTTACAAAGATGCGGCGCCTTCAATTTTGTGATTAGGCAAAATGTGATAATAACACTTTTGCTTTGTCTATTCAAGTACTATTCATTCCTCCCCGCTTAGCAACCGAAATTCAGACACCCTGTATAGTATTACGAAGAGAGTGTCTACTTCTCACAATAACAAAATCTAGAAATTCACGAAGAAAAAGGTCTCTGCTTTTCCAATTTTTCCACCTTATAAAAATTTGAGGTGAGTTTTCTAATTAAGGGTGACTTTGTCGCGAAAATAATTCTAAGGATAGCCTTCTCTTTTCTAGCACGTTCTTGATAAACCTAAACTCCAAACCACCATCCTAACTACTAACCAGAACATCCTTTCCATGATTTTAAGCTGGCAGATGCACAGCACAAATCTTAAACTGTCTTTTGCGTACACTCGCATACTCTTGCACCTACGAACCTTTTTTAATGGCTTGCAGTAACATCTGATCGTCATATCTCCGGTCTCCCTTATTAATGAGCACCTCCCATACTTCGGTGTTTTCTTTCGCCGAACTACATATGTCATCATATTCCAGTTTAATTCGTTTCGTCGTCGCTTCTTCTTGTCTCGCTGCAAAATATAAAAACCCATGAGTACCCCGAAATATACAAAGTCATTTTCAATATGCGAGTTGGAAGTGACACGCTCACCGTATAATTTGGCGTTCTCCCTCTCCATCCGAATCAGCAATATCTGTTGATTTATCGCTTTCTTCCACAAAGAACGTAATTCCATTTTATCGCGAGTCCTTTTGGGCTCTAAACATAAAAATCAACAAGTCTGAAGACATTCGACGATTTGGAATTCGCGTACACTGTAATAATTCGAAACGAAGATTGACCGGATTCATAAAAAATGAAAACACGATTCAGGACACACGGTAGAAAATTACATCTACCTGTCGGGCGAGCATGTTTATTCGGCGTTACAACATTTTTAAAAATATTTTGCCTCCAAGATCCAGTTTCTCGTTCATTATCGTCAAATTCAATATCGGACGGCAAGGTGGAGCAGCGAGGAGAACTCCCAACTTTCAAGAATCTACACAAATAATATCAATAGCGTCAATACCTTTCCCGACTTGTCTTTTATCTTTCCAGAGTCAACAATGAAACCAATTAACGCGCGTTTATACGTTTTTTCCTCCTCACCGCGAGTCGAGATATACACAGTTTTCGTTTTTATCGAATTCGTCGCCTCGCGCAGGCTTTCGTACATTGACCGTGTCACGACCCGTGACATGATAATATAAGGCAACGGAAGAGGAAAGTACTCACATTTCTTTCATGGTTTTCGGACTATTTAGTCCTTTTTGAGGCGACTCCGGATGAGTGATCTCTTCTGAACTAGTTTTGGTAATAAGTGGTAACGATCCGGTATTGGTGTTCTTGATTGGCCTCTCTTCTGAGGGGTCTATTAATGAAGATGTCGATGATTGCAAACTAGATTCCTGTAATCGAGATAATGAACGGTAATTTGGTCAAACAGGTGGACTTGAGATTTTCTCACTGCAGAGATGCATCAACCGCTTGAAATGCCTGGTACTTCTGGAAGAAGGCGGGTTTCCCCTTCCATACTCTTAGACAGCAGTTAATTAGGCCTAGATTACGCACGATAATTAACTTCAAACGACGTATCGACAAATACGCTGGTAATGTGACCCCATGGAGACTTAAATTCGTCATGGATATTCAGAGGTTGAAAACGGGTGGGAGCTTCGAATGTCTGAACGCGCAACAACTGCCACGTTTCGCGGAACCTCCAATTCGAAAAACACACGTCCGAGTCAGGGGCGGATTAACCCTTTCTGGCATAGGAGGCAAGATCTAAATTGGCGCCTTCAGTGAGCTCTACCGGCGCGCACACTTTTGCGTTTGTGTTGAATAAATTTTTTTTCGCCCTCTGATGGTGCCCTAAGCAATTGCTTCCCATGCTTACGTCTTAATCCGCTCCTGCTTCGAGTCTTTTCATTGAGACCTCGAACGCAAATACTACACAAATGTATGTTGGCAAGGGTTTTCAAAATTGAGCAGTCACTTTACGCCAATCATTTGGGTGCTTGAGAAAGTAAGCGAGCTAAGTAGTATCCCTACACCTGGTTAATTTCGATACTGTGAACGTTGAAGGTATCCGCTATGATTCTGTTTCCAAAACAAAACAAAAAACTGCTTTTTTACTTATGAAACGAAGACAAACAGGGTCTCGAAAACGCGATCCCCTTCAATCGAGAAGTAAGCAGCCTATCCTGACAACATGAATTATATGTTTGTCTGCTCTTGCATTTGAAGGGGCAAAATACAGATATTTAAAAATTAGGCGCGGAGTTGATGGAAAAAAATACTAGCATTGCTAACAGCTTTTCAATGTTCCTTAAAAATTGCCCTCTAGCTCGGCGATGTTTTCGTGGTAAACAATTACCTTCTTCAGACCCCTCAACAATACGCATTCACCTTACATCTACTTATTTTAATTTTTGAATTGGAACATTTAGATAAAAGCCATGCTTTACATTGAAAATTATGATACGCAAATTTCTATTGTTTCTATAATTCTAATTTGTAAAATTGACCAAGCCTGGAACCAAAAAAGGCGAAGGGCTGTGCTTTTTAGACTATCAGCAGAATTGCCTAATAATACTATACCAACTGTGGAAAGTAGATAATTTTTATTTCCACCCCCCCCCCTCCTCAGTACAGTTTCTCCACACCATAAATTCCAGTTGCATTTATCAACATTTTCAAACTTGAAAACTAAAACAGGAAGGAGTCATATTTTGAAGGGTATGAACGAAGAAAAGAATCGTTTACCGCGAAAAAATCACTAGGTACACAAAATTGAAAAAATGTACACAGAAATTGAAAAAATATAAGAATTGTTGTTCATAGTTTTTAGCCGAAATTGTTTTTGTGAACACCCAATTGTTTCAACAGCAATATCCCCCACCCCCCATAAGTTCATGGCCGGGCATCCTGCCTTTTGCCCGTGTGGTGCAGATTTTTTTTTTTTCAAAATTCAAGTAGGAACATTTTTTTATTCTGTCTTAAAGGTCTAAAAAAAGGAAGGAAAACTTGAAATTAATTTTCAAAGATATTGAGAACAAAACTTTTCGAATTTGTTTGAGAATTAAAATTATAATTGCAAAAAAGAAGAAGCCAATGTGACCTGACTGCATTTTAAAAGTTTTTTCTGTGCGTGCTCTTCACCACATAAATGCTTCTGTATGATGCAGTTTGTGCGCTTCACCACGCTTAATGCCGGCCGTGCAGAAGTTGCCATTGAGTCGGCGACATGTCACGAACAAACTTTTAAATGTCGGCGACAACTACGGATTTACATTCCTTTCCAATTTTATCGCAGACCTATCACAGACATGTCGCGGACAACTTTTCCCTGAACCGACAAGCGCCGGTTTGATGAGGATGTCGCCGACATTGGATAGCTGTGTTGTGTTGCAAAACAGCATCCGACAAAACCTGTTGGCCCGAAGTCAGCAACTCGAATGTAAATCCATCATTACTGTCTTCCATTACTACGAAAAAGTTTCATCAGGCTATCTACTGACAAAATGCTAATAAAAAATTTAACATGTAAAAGCAAGCAAACATATCTACACGTTGTTAGAACAGTTCGTCTACTTATTCAGTTCAAGGAGGGTCACGTACTCTGAGACACCCAGTATATTACGTGAAAAGGGGATTTTTTTCCCATCGAAACAGAACAGAATACGAGTACGAGCAACTTCGAGTGTTTTTCACCAAAAATCAAGCTTATCGAATATGGCTAGTTTTTCTCCAATTACGAATAAGTAACCAAATTGCTTGCAAGTTTTGCCTAATTTTAGAAGTCACACCTACTGAACTACTAATTTCAACTGGTAGACAGACGATCTGCAGTCTACTCAAGAGATTATTGGCTAATCAATCATGATATCGAGTACGTACCTTTGTAGCTGCTCTCGTTGGCGGTAAACTGTATTCTTTATATAATCCGAAATCATCTTTCGATGCTTTCCTCTTGAGTAACTGATCAAATGAACTGGTAAGAGATCGTTTGGCTTTCATGAAAATGGTACCGCCTCCCAGATAATGGTTCAAGAACTCGTGTCTGAGAAACAGTCATCAGAAAACACCGAACTTTTAAGACTGATTTGGCGCGATAAGCGAGGCCGGTGTATTTGGGGGGGGGGGGGGGAATTGAATCCAAGAATTCAAAACCAAGCGATTCTGTATTATAAAATCCGAATCCTATACCAAAATGTTTCTCAATCGATTCAAATTGAGCAGAGAAAATTTTTAAATCAAAGAAAAATCAAAATCTGAGACTGAAATACTTCTTCAAAGAGGGTTCTAAAATCTGAATCCCAGGACTTAAATGCTTACTGAAAATAAGATTCTAGAATCCAGGAAAAACTGAAGATAAAATTCAAATATGAATTTAGTACCCAGATTTACAAATTTGAGCATAGGTTCAAAGAATTTTGTTGGCCTTTACTAACACAAAGACCTGATTACGGCCCTGGCAGTACGGTTACACAATCGAGATTAACGAACATAAAACATACGCACGACCTTTGGCATGGTTTTTCAAAACGACTTTGACATCTTTCGGTGCTATTATCTGCCTATGAATTAGAAAATCGAGTAACTCACCGGTTTTCGACCGTGTCGTGCACATGTCGGCTCTGCTTGCCTTCGCAGTGTGCTTTCAGCAGCGTCAATAACAACTGATTTTGTTCGGCACAGTTATCATCCATTATACTGACAGATGCGGTGGCGTTTAGCTTATTCAACACCATTTCTTGTTCGTCCTCGGGTAACTCCTCAATTCGCTTCAAAATCGTATTTTGTACTTCTTGGTCTTTCAATCCTGGATGAAAATAACAATCACATGTCGTTAGTGAAATGCAACAAAAAATGTCGTGAATTCTGACGGCAGACTTGACTAAGAAGTTGCACTACTACGTTTCATTAAAAAAATGAACATTTTTAGGTTTAGCGAGAGGAGCTGAAAGTTTGAAGAAGATTTAAATACTGTTCAAGACTCATACAATCTAGAAGAGAGATAAAGAGTAATAAAAGAGAGATTTAGCAAGTCCTAATCGAGTCCGAGAAAGTCTAGAATCTAATTAACCTGAGAGAAAAAGACTGAATGTATTGGCGATGAATATTAGGAATTCTTCAAAAACTGACGTGTAGTCAGGAATCCAGTAAGTTGAGAAATTCTGATGGTACACTTGAGAAGGTATTTTCATCTTCATTATCAGTAAGAAAAAAGTAGACAGCTCGAATTGTCCGAAACTTATAGTATTTCTCGTTTATCCACTAACTCAGTCACCATTTTCGCATAGAATTTCATGAAGAACTTACATACCCATTTTAGACTCTTCTAGGCATATTTCAGACTCTTCCACATTCTTTCAGACGCACTGACATAATTCCAGACTGCTTAAATACTTTTACTCAACACATACAAAATATTGCGTTTTCCTCCATAGAATGTACGCTATGGAAGGCAATTTTCCTCCACTAAATTAATCTCAAATAGCACGTCAACAATTTGAAGTGTAATGAAAATATTTCTTTCACTAGTGGAGGAAGAACGCGATTACACAGCTAATCAGCGCGCTCTTCCTTCTTCCTTCACTAGTGGAGGAACTTACTTTCCGCATCTGTACAGTAATATACTATTACAGACTCTTCGAAACTTCATTCAGAGTCGCTAGGACCCTCAGAAGACGATTCCAAACCTGTTTCAGATTTTTTTAGATTTATTTAGGGCTGTCAACTCGTCCAAACGAGTTTAAGAATCTCGGGCGTTCTTAACTTAACAAATTCTTCAATTTTCAAAACCTCTTCAAACATGATCAAGACTGCACATTTTTAAAGCTCTTCGGACTCATTCAAACGAATTATTTCGGGCTCATCTGAAATTTCCATGGCTCTTCCAGACTTGTTCAACTCATCAACGCTTGCTGTTTTTCTTTCAAAACTTTTGTTTGTGAATCTTCAATACTTCCCCGCGGCTATTTCATACGTGTTTTAGGATCTATATGAGTCTTAAAAAGACCTAACATGTCTGCAAAGGATCTAGATGAGTCTTAAGAAGATACCAGAAGTAAGCATGGCTGGATAGTAATCCCGTCGAATTCTGAAGAGTCTAAAAGAGTTTTGAAGAAGACGGGAACGTCTCAGTCAAGGAGTCCATGTAAGCCTTCAGATGACTTACATACTCCTGGAACAGTCTCGAAGAATTATAATACATCTGGAAGAATTTCGAAGAATGCATAACACATCTGGATGAGTCTCGCAGAATCTATAACATATCTGGAAGAATCTTAAAGGAATCTAGTCGTGAACAAGCTTGAAAATTTCAGGAAGCATCAGCCAATCCCAAACTAGCCTGCAATAAGTCTGGAAGAGCTTTAGAGGGACTGAAACACGTTTGGAAAAATTTCGATGAATCTATAACATGTCTGAGGGAATATTAAAGAAGTTTTGAAACATCGTAAGTTAATCTAAATGTGTCCTGAAAAGGATCAATCAAGAACGTTTAAAAAGGTCTCAAACGGGTCTGGAATAGTCTTATAAGAGTATCACATCTCAGAGTCTTAAGTGAGGCTGAAGAGTGTTGAAGAATTGTAAAAAAATCTAGTCCAAACATGTTTAATCGTCTCTGTAAAAGTTTCAAACAGTATTTAAGTCTTTCCAAACTTTCAGTTTCTCGGGTGAAACTTCATATCAATCTTTGCCAATGAAATTTCACACACATCACGTTCAAACCAAAATGTAGTTTCGTTCATTTTTTTTTATTGCACCCTTATACGCAACTAATTAAAATATACATAGAAATTACCCAATGATGAAATATTAGAAAATTACTCCAATACCTTCAATCTCCAACAGTAGTTTTTGAAACCAGACCATGGGACAGTGTTCGCAATTCATAATCAACGACTGCCTTTGTTTCTTGTTGTTGAAAGCATGAGACTGTTTGACGGCTGCCAAAAAAAACACAACTCGTTAAAATAGTATAATTAACTTTTACTCCTATACGAACTAGTGCTACGTATGAACGTAGAATCGGCAAGCATAATTGAAAATTTTACAGCAAGGAATAAAAATAAGAATGCCGGCGGAGAATACGAATGCATATAATGGAGCAAAATACGCTGAAATATGACGCTTTAAAAATGTAATGGCTAAACATATGTTTTAAAGAACAAATAAATAAAAATGAAAAAAAAAAACACACCGAAACTCTGAATTAACCTTGGGGCATAATTATTTTCACGAGAGTGTAACACAACGACACCGAATAAAATTGATTTGGCGATCCAAAATATTGATTTTGTTGGCAAACTAATTTATTATTACGTTCATTATCAATATATAAAAAAAAAGGTCTTGCAAAGTGTAACTAACCTAATGCTGCATTAATTCGAGATATTAAGCCGCATGGGAATACAAATTCGATAGCATTATCGCAATAATTAATTATGAAAACCAGCCGTGCGTTGAAACTAATTATAATCAACGATAAACACCAAGTGAGTTAAACATTTTCGAATCCACCGATACGCCAACTTCGAGTACGTAGATGAGGAAACGATGAATATTTTCAACTCGCGGCGACTGACGCCGCGCCATAACAAATAGAAATAATGAACTGAACAGTTGAAAAGGTTTTGAAACAATGCGCTGCGAATTTGCCGTACATGAGAAGCGAAATACAAATACGTCACCTGCTATAATTTCAGAAACAACAGAATCCGATTCACACTTGAATACATAACTGAGATAAGTGTTGACGTTATTCGGATCGCGGCAAATCACGCCAAAGTGATTTGGCTCCTCTTTACCCTGCAAGATTAAAACACATATGTGACCGTGTGGCACTGAAAAACGTCCAGAAAATGAAAGCAGGGACGTACCGATAGGGGGTAGGGAATTTTTCACTCAGCAGTTGGGAAAATTTACCAATTTACCATTTCAGTCAGGTGAATCGGGAAAATGTGTTTGTTTTTTTGTTTTTGCTTTGATACTTGCTGGGAATTGAGTTGAGTGGTTGGGAAACCCGAAAAAACCGAAAGTTTTTTTTTTGCTTTGATACTTCGGAATTCTGAGTTCAGTCCGTTGGGAACAATTTTTACACCCCCCCCCGGGGGGGGGGAAACTCTTCGGTACGTCCCTGAATGAAAGAAATGATTTCAAAAATCAAAACAAGAAACCAATGACGTGTACGACGCTTACTTGTATACAACTGACGACGTCTTTCAGCTGCTTGTACAGAAGAATTTGTTTGCGATCCGGACTCACTAGTCTGAGGTCGGAGCGACCAACGTGAAACACCATTGTTCGGTTCTGCTCGATATCATCGCTGGAGTTACTCTGCAAAACAAATGATCCACCCGCCGTGGTGACTACAAATGTATTTGCGATTTACTCATCAGACACGCTGAAAGATTAGATTATAATCGGCTTACCGAATTTTCTTGTTTCGTATTGGGAATGATAGCTATTGAATTAGCGCGCGATCTCTCCACGGTGGGTCTATAAATAGAAAACATGTACAAAATTAACGGCGCGTCCGACATACGTATAAAAGTGGGATGCGTTGAAAAAGAAAGTAACCCCCTCCCCCCGCCCGATCGGATGTACCGGTAAATTATTATTTTGGAAATTTCAATACAACCGTCAATAGAGATCAAGGCCTGTCCACCACCCTTTTCAATATACCTAACCATCAGTCAAGACTAAGGATCATACCCAACACCCTGCTTTAGAAAGATAATAGAGCCGGCTTTAGGATTTAGAGGTCCTGCGGCCTAGCATTGATGGGAGCCTAATTTTTTCAATTTCTGAGTGGAAAAGTAAAGAAAGGAGAAAAACTAAGCAGGTCGAGAATTTTCACTTTTTTCAGATGTATTAACGATATATCGTTTTTGGTGAGTTCTCTGATATCTGATGGAGGCTTTACACTCGTGCGGGCCTGAGTTCGATAGCCAACTCCCTAAATACGGCCCTATAAGATGATGAAAAAAGGCCATAACAGCAGATAGCACGAATTAAGATGAATTCACAGTAAAATGGCGCTGCAAGCATCGAAGCACTATGAATAATCATTGGCAACATGATAACAAAAACTAAAACATCAATTATCTGGCACATCATTTAACACGTACATATAACCTCGCCAGAAATAAGCATGATCTTCGCCATAGGCAAATCCAAGGGGGGGGGGTCCCCCTCGAACATAATTTTTAAATTTAGAAGTACAAAATAACCCGCCAATAGATAGTTTTTATTTAATATTAGTATTATTATTCATTTCCCCAAGACGGGAGGCAGCCACCGCGGGGGAAAAGGCTGTAATACCTACAACACACCTGTTTTCAAGGAAGAAGAACGGGAAGAAAAATGCGAAAAAGGTCTGAATTTATTGTATTATAATTGCAGGAGGATGGTAGGGGAAGGCAGGATATACGAATTGGAAAAGGAGATAGAAAAAATAAAATGGGATACAATAAGATTAGGGGAAGTAAGGAAATGGGGAAAAAACTAAGAGACAAGAAAGAACGGAAATTTCATGTATTTGGAGAGACAAGAGGGTTCAGGGGAGTGGGGTTTTACAACCGAAAACCAATAATGAGAAAAATCAAAGGAATTGGAGGAGTGTGAACGGATTCACTACCTCATACTCTCAATGGAAGAAAAAGTCAATGCATTGATAGTCCAAATATATGCCCTAACAATGGACGCTAAGGAAGGGGAAAGGGAGGAATTCTATGCAAAGCTGGAAGAGCTTTTGGAACAAAACAACGGATATACATGATAATGGGGGACTGGAATGTGAAAATTAGCGGAAACGAGGGAGGGTCGGGAATCTTGGGTAAATATTATTTAGGAATCAAAAACAAAAATGGAGAAAGATTAATAGAATTTTCATCCCAGCAAAATCTTAAAGTAGCAAATACTTTCTACAAAAAAAGACAAGCCAGAAAATTCCCGCGGATATACCCCGATTGAAAAACCAGAAATGAAATAGACCATATTTTAACAAATGATACTAAGATAATACAAGACGTTTCCACATTGACTAATTTCAACTTTTTGTCGGACCATAGAATATCACGAGCAAAGATAAGACGGGAAAGGACGATAAAATACAACAATTATTATCAAAAAAAAAGAAAAAAAAAGTTTGCAATAAAAATTATCCCAGTGCACAGGCACGACAAATATAGGGGAAGGGTCAAATAAATTATTGAAAGGAGACAAAAAAAAAAGTATATGGAAACTCGGTGCAAGAAAAATATAATATCATAGTAGAAGCAATTAAAGAAGGTAACAACGAATACGGAGTGGTTAGAGAAAAAGAAATAGCGGATGATAAAGTAACAGAAAACACCAAAAAGGTAATCGAAGAAAGGGAGCCACTGCAAAAGAAAAAATTCTTGGCACAACGGAGAGAATAAAATTGACAGAATTTAAGAAGTTAGCCCGACGACAAATTCGTAATGAGATAACATTTGATGCAGCGAAAGTGGAAAGCAGTTTGAGAGATAATGGATCTATAAAAATGGCAGCAAAAGAACTGAGCAAATGGAGGAAGTTGGTATTGAAGGTAGAAAACAGACAAGGGGAGGAAATTAGGGACAGGGAGCAAATTGTGGCAGCAGCTACGCAGTTCTATGAAAAACTATACGACAAAGAAAACATAAAAGAGAAAGAGGAGGAAAGGGAGAACGAACAAAACGAAGAATGCGTACCTAAAATTAAATAGTAAAGTAGAATACGCCCTTAAAAAAACTAAAAAGTAATGAAGCTCCAGGCCCCGAAAAAATCAGCAGTGATTTGGGACAAACAATTTCATTTCAAAATAAAAACAAAAAAGAAATATCCAAAAGAATAAAGGGAGGGTGGAAAAACTATAGGGGCAAAAAAGAATTCTACAAAGGAAAAATAGCAAAGAAACTGAAATTCAAAATCTGGGAGAGTTGTGCCATTTACCATCACTAACATACGGATGGAAAAAAGTATCTTAGGAATCAAAAAGCTAGACAAAATCAAAAATACGGAAATCGGGAGAAAATCAGGACTAAAAAACATAGGATACACGATTAAAAAGTTAAAAGCAAAATATGCAGGACACATGAAGGGTAAAGAATGAAAATTCACATTTGCCATTTTACTTCAAGGGCGTAAATAGGCAAAATAATGTACAAGGGTGCAGGAATATCTTTGCTGCGCCTGTGAACGTGGAGTATGTTATATGTATCGCATAATCACAGGCGCAGCAAAGATATTCCTGCACCCTTGTACATTATTTTGCCTATTTGCGCCCTCGAAGTAAAATGGCAAATGTGAGTCTTGATTCTTTACCCTTCGTATGTAATTAGGCAAGAGAACAGATGGGGGAGGAAAGTTTTGAACTCGATACTAAGAGAAGGGAAGCGCAACAGGGAAAAACCACAAACAAGATGGAGAGACGAGATAGTTCAAGAGTGGGGACCAACTTGGAGAAAGAGAAGCCCGAGAGAGAAAACGGTGGAGTGGATGTGTAGAGGCATTTGCCCAGAAATGGGCCAATATTGGGGGAATAGAGCCCGAAAAGAGTTAAATATAAGAGATTTTATTAACCAACATACTGTGAAACGAAATATAAATACATAAAATAAATTATTATTCATGTTTTTTTCAACCCCCCCCCCCTTTGAGAAAATTCTAGATCCGCCTATGATCTTCGCCTTACAGATCATCAAGATCATGAATTTGTGACCTGAGATAATTTTGTAGACTAATTGGACAACCATTTTTTGAGAACACGTGATTCGAAGTTCAAAAGAGCCATGTAGAAACTATATTATGACATACATAGCGTTTTACTGATAAGATTTTTTCAACGTGAGTACATATTTTTGAATCGGGGGCCCAATTTTAAAAATTCTACTATTTACGATCTTTTTAACAATACTAATAACTTATTTTGTTAACAAATGTCGTTTGGTTCTGTCTCGCTTAGTAGCGTCCAATTTAACTCGATCAAGATCAATGGCAATAGCGACATTAACGCTTCTATAGACGATCTTGAAAAACTATATTGAAAATCATACCCTGCATTATAGAGATGAAAAATTGTAGCAATTTCAAAAAAATCAGTAAATGACCGGTAATCTACGGATTTTGAGTTCAATATCGAGGCTAGCGTTTTGAATGTTTGCAGACTGTTTTTTTTTTCCTTTCACTGCTGGACGAATGAATACTACAATAATAAATTCTACGTATTCGGTACCCTAAACCCTTAAGTATACTAATTTATCCTCTAGTCCCGAATATAGACCAAGAGGTTTCGGTAATTTGTAACAAATTTTCCATCTCTATATAGAAGCAAGACAGGTCGTATAGAACAAAAGGTTGTTTTTTACTGTTTTGTATGGCACAACAACAAAGAAATACACCTACATCATAAATATGGAAAAAACATCGGAAAAATACCTTTAAATTACAAAAAATATTGATGATATCAGTTTCTAATTTTCTTTTAAATGTTTTTCTTGTTTGCTTATTAGCTTAAAAGTTGGGAAAAACTTTTTTTTTGCTCAAAATACGATTTTTTTTTTATTCAGATACAAAACTTATTTAACACACATACAGTCAATTTTTTTTTTAGATTAGAAAAAGGAACCAGCCCTCCCAGAATGATTGTTACAATCAAAACCATTAAGCGAGAGTCATTGTTTCTGAAAGTAATATTAGCGTTCCCGCAAATATCCCTGAAAAATGAGAAACCTCAAAATCAGGCACCCAAACAAAGCCAGCCTCAAAACCAGCGTTGCTTCGACCTCTGGCTTTAGAGCAAATTTTAATTTAGCTCCGATTCCGATAAAAATTTTTGAAATGCGTTTTGGTTCTGACACATAATTATTTCTTCTGAGATCTGGCGAATAATTTTTATCCGACTCCAACTCCGACCAAAAATTTTTAATGGCTCCACCCCAGATTCAAACCTGTAGTTTCTGCTTCGGCTCCAGTTATTCTTAGGAGTCGGGTGTAAAGATGCAGGGGGAGATCAAGAAGAGATGAAGAAGAAAAGGGGAGGTCGAAATCAGAGTCGGAAACCAGCTCCGGCTTCAGGAACATTCGGAAATTGGTTTTAGCTTCAGCTCTAGCAAATAATTTTTTCGGGCTCCCGCTCTTCTGAAAAATGGTCTGCTTCAGGGCTCTCAAAGTTAGCTCCGGAACTCTGCTTAAAATTACCTTGATTTTGATCAAGCTTAGACGAATTTTCAACAAGTGGTGGCAACCAGAGATGATTTTTCATGTGCCACTTGCCCATCATTGCTATCGACATTTTTATTCTACATGTTACAAGATGATACGAAATAATTATTTTGTCGTTTCACCGAGATAAGAGATATCAGGGTATATCCTCAGAGCCAGAAAAAAAAGAAGATAAAAATGACATTTTTCCTGGTCAAATTGTTGGAAACTCCAAAATTTTTTCGAAAGCTTCGCTTACTATTGCTTTTACCCACTAAAATCTCTCAAATTCCCCTCACCTCTCACCAAGCCAATCTTCTATTTACGCTACTGCAGAGGCGTATATAGAAAGACTGGCGTTGACAGTCCTTGAAATACGGGGCAAATCTTACCATTCCACTTTTTCGCTAACACTCTTTAAATCCAGCCCAGGCATTTCTAGACTTGATCAATCCTCTCTCTTCAAGACCATTTCAGACTTGATCAGGGCCCTTATAGACTTCATTAACCCTTTTTAGGACTCCACAAGATTCACTGAGGCTTATTAATATTCATGTAAGACTTTTAAAAACTTGTTAAAGACTCGGAAAAACTTTCATTTGGGTTTTCGAGAAGCTTTCAAAATTTCCCAGACTCTTCCAAATTTGTTTAAGGTCCTTAAGACTTTCTAAGACGTTTATAATCTTCTGTCAGATGCTGTAAGCCTCTTCCTTGGTCAACTATTTTTGAAATATTTTGAACTACCTAAAATCTCTTCTCTAAAGAGAGCAATTCTCCGTTGCCTTCCTGAGCACCAATATTTGAAAAAGACCAGGATAGAAAAAGTTTGATATACACCACCTGATACCTTAAAATGATTTCAAATTTAATAAGAAGTGTCACTTTTCGTGTGAAATTTGAATCATGGAACTCGAAGGCAAGGGTGCAAAACTGAATAACTGCAGTTTTTCCTCCAGCTTTGGCCAATTTTTTTTTCAGATTCGAAACCAAGAAAGTCGAATCTTGACCCCGGCTTCGCCATCAGGTTCAAACAAAATCATTTTTATGGTAAGGCTTCAACGTAAGCCAAATTTCAGTTTCTATACTTTCCAGTTTCGGTAAGAGCTTCAACTTTGTAACCCAACTCCAAGAAAGCACAATGTAAAATGTACAAGAGAAGTTTGATCAGCGACTTACAAATCCTGAGCGTCAAATGAACTCCTAATTTTTCAAAAAAGACGTGTCAAGTTCGTTAACTAAACAAAATGTAGATTCTAGAGGCTGAAATCGAAGTTGAAGAAAAAATCTGACGCAATATTCCAAATTAGAGACTCAAAATAATGATTTTATTTTATACCAGTAGCCAGATGAAGATGGAAAAATGCATAACTTTTAAAGAAATGCAGCTTTAGGTATGTCAGAAACAGATCTATCAAAATACATATAGTATGCGTTTAAATCAAAATGACCACTCCATCGAAACGGAGATGAGTATAGATACGTCAAGTAGGCACTGACTTGAGAAAGGAATGAGCCCAAGCGCAGTCTCCTACATAAAATTGAAGTTTATTCGTTGACAATTAGAGAACACAACTTTTGACAAAAATGCGTACCAAGTTCTCTGAAGAAAAACCGAACACCGTAAGTGCTAAATCTTTCGTTTCAAACATTTATAGTTCAGTTCTTGAGTCGGACTCTCTAATTCTATCAGAGTCTACTATATAACTTGAAACAACATTATAAATCAGAACGTTCACAGAGTAGAGCTCTGAATTACTAAACTGCCACAAACGATCAACTGGTCCATCGCTTTGAGTTTTAAAATCAAAAATCCATTGAGCCACTGAAATGTGATAAACTCGCCAGTAATGGATTCAGGAAGCCATCCCGAGAAAGGCTATTCGAAATGTGTATGAATAGATAGTTTATGCCGTTCCCTGCTTCCAAGTACTTGGATCACTTTTTTAAGAATTTCGTCAAAACGTTTTCAATGATTCAAAAAGGTTTTGGAAAACAAGCTCCATCGCGTACTACCACTTACACCTGGTGGAAGCGTCTCGAGGATAGTAGGGAATCGCTGGAAACAATGAGAGAAGTGGCCGGCTGTCAACACAAAACACAGACGAAAACGAGGCTTCACCCATCGTGAATTGTGCCCCCGAGACAAACAGTAGGTGCCACCTTTTACCTCGAAGTTACGAAGCGCTTGTTGCTTCGAATCCGGCGGGTCTGGCCCGAGGATCCGGGCAACTGGACGTTGCTGCCCGACAATACGTCTGCGTATTCAGCTAACCTCTTGGAAGTTTTATTTTGCCTAAAATCAGATCACAGTCATCAACCACCTTCCTACACGCTGGATCTGGCTCTAGCCGACTTTTTTTATTTCCCAAGTTTAAGTTAAAGATGGACGGAACCTTCTTTGATGATATTTCAACCATTCAAGCTGCTTGTATACCGAGTATCTGAAGAAGTTACCAGTTGAGCAGTTCTCTAAGGCATTTGATTTGTTGCACTAGCACTCCCAAGAGTGTACTGCTACAGAAGAGTCTTATGTAGAATCCTAGCCGCAATGAAGTTTCTTATCTCTGATAGTACTTTAGTTTTATTCTAAGTTTGGGAACGTTATTGCTATACTGTGTACTTATTCAGGATTTTTAGAAACACTTCAAAAATTGATCTCAACTTTGTAAAATTCTTTAGATTCTTAAATTTTTCAAGACCCATATACAACTTTTGAAAACTTGTTTAAGACCCTGTAAGAATTTTCTAGACTTGTTTGAAACTCACTGCGACTCTTCAAGACACAGTTATGACCTTCGAGGTCTCACTCATTCTTGTTTAGGATTCCTTTACACTTTCAAATATTTTAACTGGCTTGCTTCAGACTCGGTAAAACGTTGCTGTTTTTAAGATGTTTTCAATTTCAACCTTTTTTTCAGGGAGGGTCAATGGCTTCCGTTCGTATCCATGACTGCAACTAGCTCATACAATTCTATTACGTCAAATTATACCTTTAAAATAAATAATTACTCCAAATTTAAAGGTTAATGATAACAAAGTAGCGGAAGTGTGTACAGTTTCCTACGTACATTGAAAACCGTTGACACTTAAATGTGATCTCAGAGACAACATAGAACATCGCATGGAAAGGCGACATTTCAAACAATGTAATTCTCACCTGGTCAGAAATTTAGGATCTTGCGCATCGTTCGATCCACAGTCTGTGAGATTCAGAGTCGAAGACGAAGTCTTGTTTTTATTCAGTCCATTTTCGTTGAGTTTTATTTCTAATTCCTGCGAAAAAATAACATTTAGTTCAATACATATACCTACATCAGAAACAAATACGTATAAAAGAAAGTTAATGAGAATTTCAAGAGTTATGATCACTCATTTTGATTGATCAGACGTTAAATAGTTTTCCACATTTATTACGCCGCTGAAGAAATTGTAAGCTTCGACTCGAGGTCACCCGGATCTTAGCTTTCTATAGTTCTTCGAATTTGTAAGTTGAAGTGATACGCACTTTTTAAGACGGTATAATTTTAGACTTCGAGAATGTCGAAACGCATTAACGTGTTAATACTGGACTATATGGAAGAAAACGGGATACTTCACTGAACGATACTGATGTTCATATGATATTACCACTGAAAAATGGTACTTGATGTGCAACTGCGATCCCAAAACTTTCTCAAACATTTCAACACAGCCGACTTGCATTGCCCCAGTAGCGCAGCTAGTCTAGTGTTCGAGGGGAAAGGGGGCGGCTACGCCACTATGTAATGTCAAATCAGAGAAGCATTCGCAATTTGATGATAACTCAACAGGGGAGCATCCCAACTACAAAACCTTCAGAGGGCGTCCAATTTTTTTTTTAAACTGCGGGACTTTCCCACCGGCATCATCAACTGTATTTTTGCGTAAATAGTCGCCTGAAACGATTCTTTGTGGGTGTGTACGGGGTGTGATCGGCACACCTCACGCAAACACTTGCTTCAGCTAATCCGGAGATGGAACAAATAATTTGCTCGAAACGGAAAGCCCGATAGTTCACATTACACAGATGTGATCCAAATACAAAATAACACGTCGCTTATATGATGGACAGTCGTAAGCGTAACTGTTATCAAATGGCAATATGCTAAGCAACATATATGGACTCGATTTATTTCGATTACTCTCCACTGGAGCAGTGACCTGCTCGACGTACATTAATCTCACAAATGAATACATCGGAATCTGAAGAGTTAATAAACCCCAGAATCACAGTAAGTGCCAATTCTGGCACCTTTACTTGGAAAAAAATGACATCTGGAAATGGCTTAAAATAAAATTTTTACGCGAGAATGTTGCGATTCTGCAACAAAATAAAATTCCAGAAACAGCAATATTTTACGTTTTAGCGGGTAGTATACTCAGCCCCTTACAAAAAAATTACTTAAAGGATCATAGTAAATGAACACAATACACATAAGTTTTAGATTTGGAATTGTACGTGGAGTAATAGGTATACTTTCTTCTCTGGGCGGTGAAGTTCAAGATTCTGCCAAGAAGGGTCAATTTTTAATGTTTTAGTCGATTAGTACAACATTTTGTGACTTGTCATGAGAAAACCCTCTTTCTTACCGTCCTACGACAGTAATGGGAGAGGGGAGTTCTCATGACAGGAGAAATTCCTCTTTGTATCCAAAAAATTAGAAATCATTGGCCACAAAACTGTATCCACACGTTTACTGTTGCATGCGGTGGACATTACGGCATCACCTGTATGCAATTCCATGAATCTGGCTACACTCAGAAAGTGTGCCTCATGTATTGTGTACGAAATATAAAAACGTTGACGCCAGAGGCTATTTTTTAAATCTTTATGTAACTTTTTATTTGAAGCTGCCTTTGGGCATTTACAAACACTTTTCTTATGGTGAGCACGAGGAAACTAAAGAAGATTTACAATAATTGATAACTAAGAACTAACTCATCGGTGAAAGAATAGGAGGAGAAACCCCCCACCAACCCCATTTCTACCTCCCAGAATATAAATATCCACGCCCTCAGTTTCGTTGTTAACGTTCAGGTGATCTCCTACGAACATAGAATTGATTGAGGTAATTCCAATATCTGAACTCCATTTTCATCCATATTTTCGAGTTCTGAGGATGCAGAAGAGAATTTGTAATAAATTATCCTACATACGAATTGTGCTATAGATGACAGCAGTGATTCTGATGAATGAAATCTGTAATTTTTACGCGCGTTCAACTGGTTTAGGTACATTTAACACCCCCCCCCCCCACACACACACCACACACACACGCACGATGTTATATTCTAGTAGTTCCAAATTTACACTCATACGTTGTGTTATTCCAAAGCGCATTATTGCATTTTGTATAAGTGTTTCTAATGCCTTATAAGTACGCGGGATTTGTTATTATAGCTGGGGGGGGGGGGGGAATATGACTACATAGAAAAATTGAATAGTTTTTATTTTTTTTTTGTCATAAATTAACTATTGCAAGAAATGGGTAGGGGTACACGTGTCTGCTGCATCTACCAACATTATTCTAATCAAAGTCATCAACACTGAAATGACAGTAAAATAATAGATTTTTTTTTCAAAAACATCTGCCCCTTTAAACCACACCATCGGCAATTGCCCATGTATGACTAACATTGGTTGCCTATCAATTATGCACTACTGCGGAAATTACACGCTGCGATTCTGGAAGAAATAGATTAATCTAAACAAATTACACATCGGTTCAATCAGAAAATAAAAAATTGATCAAAGCTTAACCTGCCGCTTAGCATGCTCTGTCACTTGATTACAAGGGCGCTTACGACTGACTCATACAAGGGACGAATGCATTCATCAGATTCATTAATACCGATTACTGTCTAATTTTTACCTGCGATGGTCTTCTTAAGCTATGGTAACCATTTTTCATAAGATGTCTGTGCAATTCATTTTGTCTGAATTTAACTAGGGCTGCGTCGATAAATGCCTCATGTAGTTTCTTATTTGATATGCGAACTTTTCCGATGTACAGCACCTTTGAACAAAAAACAATAGTAAAACATAAGAATTCTAGCATAATAAACTGAAACAGATTCAGAGGCAACGTGTACCCGGGAAATCAAATCCCACTGGATGGTAGAAAACGGCGACTCATCAGTTACTTAAAAATTCGGAAAGAATTATGCTCGGTCCGCAAGTACTGCAGCATGAAGATGAAGAACCAAATTTTCTAATACAAATTTTATTTCGTTAATTTCCTTTAAGTCCTGATAACGAGGGAGAGGGGCCGCAACAGATGGGTGGATTTCAGTAGGGATAGCAACTGTTTTCAATAGCGCTTAATTTCTGTAAACATAGATTCAATGTAACCCAACCTCCTCTCTCAAATATTAAAGACGTTTTAAAATTGGCAACAATGCATCTTCCTACATGTTACCAAAGACCACACAAGATTTGTCCAGGTTAGCTCATTAGATTTTCTCATGACTAATCCACATTCAGTAGGAAGATTTCATCAAAACTCGTTGAAACTGTACGAGACTTGAGAAGACTATACAAGGTGTCTCTCAGTAGACAACTTATCCTGATAATGCGTAGCTATGTTTGCATGCTCCTACGCTTGAAGGGGAAACGATGCGAACATTTTAAGAAATTATGTACAGCATTACTGGAAAATTTATCTCTCAGCACTGCTAATAGAGAGACTGGTGTTACTTTTTGGTAATAATAGAAAACAGTTACAGCAACTAATGAAAAAAAAAAAATAAAACAATACCGCTATGAGATCAAAAGACTGTTCACAAAATCGATTTTGATTGAAAACTACGCAAAAAAATGTTTATATTTTTTCGACATTCTGTAAAAATTATCCCCTCGACCCAGACGTTTTTTTAACGATAAACGATTCTCTCCTGCATGCCCTTCAGAAATATTTCTTAGCCCCATTCTTACCTATTTTAATTTTTGTGTTTCAGGTATTGAGAATTTTAATGTGCAACTGAAGCCTACGCTTTAAAAAAATTGAACTAAAAACCAACCAATGTAAAAGTTTGTTGACCACAGCATTTCTCTAGTATTAGTAAGAATTTTGTTAGGAGTAAACGAAGTGGCCAGTCACAAAGAACAGCCCACTGGCCTCTCTTGGTTACAAGCCTCGTCATTTTTACAAATAGTAATGTTATAAATAATAAAAATTTGAAAGTTATAATTTTTAATATAAAACAGTGTATCTATCTTTTGGAACTACGTACCGTGGAGGTTGTTCCACGTCAGTCTGACAAGCTGTGACCCTCGACATCAGAAATGCTACATTCAGCCTCGTCTTTTTGAATAAGAGCTCTAAAGCGAAAGTTTGCACATTTTTCAGACTCATGGCTAGATAATTTATAAATCGGGTTCTTGGTCAATTTTCGGGCTAAATTCCGAATCTAACCATTAAATTTGAATACAAACCAGCAATGAATTAAAATGTAGAAATTACACATCGATGAAAGAAAAGTGTTTCGGATTAAAATTTTTGCGCTCTTATCGCATCTGGTCGTGAAATTTTCATCAGTCTTTTTTTCACCTTTAAAATGACCTTTTCTGCCCTGGCTGTTTGCTCATGGGTGACTGTCCCTCTCATTCAAGTTGTAATGCTGCTCTAATCTTTTATTTGAACTGTTGAGCACTATGACATAGTAGCCCAAAAAACCTTATTTTCAATGTATCTGAGCCACTATCCTTAATTAATATGGTTCAATAATTTGTTTTTACAAACTCTAGTTTAACGACTTCTCAAAGAAAACGTGCAGGTTTTTTAATGGAAAATCCTATGCTTCCGAAATATTCTTCGTTTTCAAAAAAATGTTTTTGGGGTATATATCATAAGAAACAATAATCTACCTACAAATATATGGAGAAGTAATCAACTCTTTTCCCTTGGCCCAGAATAGTATCATCACACAGCCTATTCATTTCAGTAACCCAAAACGTTGTCAATAAACAAGTTTTGGGCCCGCAATGGAGTCACAAAATTGCTGGTCACAGTATCAGTTGGCTCGCTCCCTTCCGCGCTGATGCGATGCCCGAAAGGGTAGTTTCCGGTGCTGGTGCGGCGTCTCGGGGGACACTTTGGCATGCGTGCATCACCATACGTCCCACCACACCATCAGTTGGCTCGCAATCGAAATGCAGGGGTCCAGCTTACCCTCCAAAATTGGGACTCCTTGTATACGCATATTTAAAAGAAAAAACGTGACTAGACTTCAGCGCATAATGTGTTGCAAATACACTGAACTGTTAAGATCCGCATAGACTTGTGTGTTGAGTTTATTTTTGTAAATATTTACCAAGTTCTGGTTCTTTCTCGGTGTGAGTGTTCTTTTATTTTCGTACTCGAAATTTGCATTTCACAGGTTGCATGAAGGTTATTAATATGTTTGTACAGTCGAGACTAATGGTCTAGGGTTTTTTTTATTCAGGATACAAGTGTAGAAAGTTAGTATACGGCCATTAAAAACTATCAAATTTAGGAAACTTATTTCAAATCAAGATTACTCCTCGTGAGATTCTACATAAGAAAAGTTCTCTTCAGTTTTTCCCAAACTACATGATAAATGTTGAAAGGGAAGGTGCGCAATGTGACCCTATTCTTCATCATACATTCACATGGAGCTTATGGGAAAAGTCACACAATTTTCAACGAGATCTGGAAGTTCATAAATTGCAATATTAGGGTCGTTTCACAGCTCGATTCTAACGTCAATTCATCACAAAGTGAAAATTGAAGCACTCAAGGGGGAGAGGGCAACGAAATATAGATGACAGTAGGGGTACAATTGATATCATTATGTAAGTTTTTCTAATCGCTGAACATGTTACTAAAATGTTCAAGATAATAGAGGGTGTCTACCGGGCCCCTAAATTCCCCGCAAGTCCCCTGTTCTGAGAAAGGGCCCTCCAGTCTCCCAAATTCCTCCATTTTGATAGACAGTCTCCCACGAAATCGAAAGAGAAGCATTTTTTCTACATAGTACAAAATCTAATAATCGATCGTAAAAACATAAGAACTGATAAAGTAATCCATGAACTGTTTACTGCTCAGTCCCCTTCTCAAAACATAACAATTTTCACTTTAAGAAGGAACTGTCATTAGAAACGCATTCAGTACCTTTGACAACCAGCATAATATGGTAAGACCTATTTCGCCCCTACAGTTACGATATATTCATTTCTGTGCCCCTTCGCTCTCCCATACGTGCAGCAGTTTTCATACCCATTCCTCCATTTTCCTTTCCCATCTTCCCGCTCTTCGCCTGCGAATATGTCAGCGTATTTCCATTCATGTTTCGTAATGCAATATTCTATCCCAATAAATCCAGTTTTTTCCCTATATTCTTTATTCATCCTTCCTTTCCATGTTTAACATACTTCTCTCCATTGCTTTTTGTGTATTTCCTAATCTATTTATTTCTGTCTTAGTCAAGGCCCAGTTTGGGCACCTTACGTGAGTACTGGAATTGTACAGCTTTCACATACCTTTGTTTTTAATTTTTGCCCCATTTTCCCCTCATAAATCTCTTTAAGCCCCCAATAGCTTTTCCATCCTTTCTTTATTCTCATGTTCAATTCCTTATCCCTTCTATTTTTGAAAGATATACGTATTATCTGGCCCAGACATGTTACTTCATATTTTCTTTTAACTTTTGTTCCCCCAATTGTTACTGCTGTTTCCATTTTCCTATTTGTTAGCAATATCGTTTTCTCCTAATTGTTTTCTTGACACAACTCTTCTCCTAATTGTTGTATTTCTTCTACTGAATTAGCTATAACCACCACATCGTCCGCGAATCGTAAATTATTCAAATATTCTTCATCTATTCTAATCCCTTTCCCTTCCCAGTTCAATCCCCGGGAAATTTCCTCTAACGCGCTATTAAATAGATTAGGGGCGAGTGGGTCACCTTGCCTTACCCCTCTCGCGATTTTGAATCGTTCCTCCACATTGTCCGTCTTTACGTAGGCTTCGGCCCCTTCATACATATTTTTGATAATTCTGATGTATTTTGGGTTTATCCATGGGAAGTTGTACTCCACTGTGTCGAAGGCTTTCTGAAGTCAATAGAGAGGAGGAAAGTTTCTAGGTTGTATTCGTTAGATTTTTCTTTTATTTGGTTTATTACGAAGATGTGATCGATTATTGATCTATCTTTTCTAAAACCTGCTTGTTCCCTCCCCTGTTCGAAATTTAGTTGGAGATACCGACGTTCTTTAACACACTTGTAAAAGAGTTTACAGATGTTTGATGTTAGATTACTTGGTCTATAATTCCCTATTTGTTTTTCTCCCCTTTTTTAAATATCAATATAATTTCCGCCACTTTCCATTGCTCTGGTACCTCTTCTTCTTTTATGACTCGATTAAATACTTCAGCGAGCGGTTGGGTTAGTTCTATAGTAAAGTCTTTTAGTATCTTATTTTCGATCAGATCCGGTCCCCCTATTTTGCCAGTTTTTATTTTATTCGTTACCATTTCCACCTCTCCTCCTAGAATTCTTGGGACCCCCTCTTGGTTTGTTTCCTTTCCTCTCTTCTGTTTTTGATTCGGGCTTTCTCCCTTACCTCGTTCCCCGGTTTTATACAGTTCCTTATAGAATTTCGTAATTTCGTGGCCAGTGTTGCCAGGTGCGGCACAATTGTGCCACAGTGGCACATTTTCAGTGTCTGTGGCACAGCATGTGGCACAATTGGAAATTGTGGCTAAATGTTGCACATATAAATTCAGTTTCTTGTGTACAATACTCTTTGACTCAGTGTCGCGCACAACAAAAACTAACGAAAACGGGATAATTGATGAGCGGCGCGGGTGGTGGGTGGAAACTTTCGTTAAATCGGTCGAAATCACTTTTTATGTGAGAAGATAACTTCTAGGAAATCTTACGCTCTACAAATTTTGTTATTTTAATTTTTTCGCTAAATGGCTTCGTTCTCGACTTATTTTGAGATAACTCAATACACATTCAAATAGGAAAATCGTCCTGATCCCGTTCTCTATTTTGCCGATTGTAGCGCTCCCAGCGGATGAACAGCCCGAATATGCAAATACGATCGTCCGCCATTTTGACTCCAACCGTCCCCGTGGATGCCGAATCCGACTATGCGGATGTGGAGCGTACGGCGTAGTGAATTTGGCATCGACGGGCGCGGTTGGAGTCAAAATGGCGGACGATCGTACTCTTCTATTTAGAGCTTTAACGCTGAACGCTGAACACTCTCTCCTGTCATCTGATGAAAAATTAGGGTTTACATAAAGCGCTGTGAGGCTGTATGCCTTCTAAAATACAGCACTGTGACATGAAACCACATGAAACCCAACATGATTGGTATACAGTGTGTTTTTTCAATTGTGGCAGATTGTGGCACAATTTTCTCCCATGTGGCACATTTTGAAATTTGGATATGGCAACACTGTTCGTGGCTATATCTGTTATCATTGACACCTAGTGTGTCTCCTTTTCCCGTTTGTCTGTTATAGATATGATTAGGTTTCTTTCTTTTATTAATTCTATCTTCTTTTTTTTTTTCTTTTTTTTTCTTTTGTTGTTGACCCGCTCTCCTCATCACGGATTGTTTTCTTGATTGTAGTTGTTTAAATCTTTTTTAATTTCCATTTTAACTTTTCTTTTTAGTATCCAGAGTTCGATTTTTTCCCTTATGGTTACGTTTTCCCTTGTTGACCATTCATTTCTTTTTCTTATTAATTCTTTCGTTTCTCTTGTTAATTTGTCGTCTGTTTTAATTTCGGTTCTTTATGTACCAAATTTTCAGGGTATTGAGGTAATTGCCTCTTCGATTTGGTTGTATAACTGTTGCATCGATAGATGCCTTCTATTATTGAGTATTTGCTCCATTTTATTTTTCATTTCTAGTCTGGCTTCTGCCATTAGTGGTATAATTTCCTGAAAATCTTTCTTCTTTTTTATATTTGTAATGTAACTACCTCCTTTTGGGATTTGTATTACCATCTGCACATTCGGTGGTCTGATAAGAATTCAAATCGTGATAGCGTGGAGACATCTTGTACAATACGGAGATCATCAGTCAACAGATGGTCTATTTCGTTTTTCGTTTTTATGTTCGGGGACATGCATGTCCATTGCTATTTTTAATATGTTCTTAGTTGCAAATTCTGTGAGTCTTTCTCCATTCTTATTTCTTCTTTCGAGGCCGGTCTGTCATTTCTTCTTCCTTTCCCACCTTTGCATTCCAGTCCCCCATTATTATTGTAGAAATTTCTATTTCTTTATTTAGTATGTTGTCTTCTATTACATTGTGAAGTCCTTTATCTCATCGGTGTTGGCCTCCAGCGTTGGTGTGCATACATACTTGTATTATCAACATTTTTGTATTTTTATATATTCCTATTTTTAATCACCCTACTCTCTGATATTCATTTAATTTCTGTAAATTTCTTCATTATTTCTGGACGAGTGTAAAAACCCACCCCCCTATAACCTTTTGTACTGCCATAATAATAAAAGTAGCCATCTTCCGTTTATATTAATTCCCCCCCACCCCCTCCTCTATTCTAACTTCTGCCAATCCAATTATGTCCCATTTAATTTTTTGAATCGCCCTGTTGAATTCATCTCTCTTTTCATTGCTTGCAATACCTCCACAATATTATAATGTATTATATTTAATTTGTTATATTTTTTCTTTCCCTCCTTTTTCTCCCTACCTTCAAACCCTTGTCGGAGGTTTCGCAGCCATTATCCGCCCCAGCGGCTGCGTTTCTCTGTGCCGAGGCGATTGAGTTTGTTCTACCCTCTAACTCAACCATTTTCTTTCGCTCAAGTATACCCAGTAGTAAAAGCATATAAAATTCTAAAATTCGTACAAAACAGGTTACGCTTTTTCTCACCCAGTTTTAATCTTTACTGATAAAATGTGACAACCTGTTTGAAAAAACGATTCAATTTGTCTATACTATAATCGAACTCCTTCAACTTGATCTTGACATTCGTTAAGATCGGATGATTACAAAAGACGAAACATTATCCGATGTATGTTACCTCGAAAAAGTGAGACGAACTAGGAGATATATCGGTGCATAGCGAAGTTAATGAAGACGAGCTGCTCAGCGACCGTCCAACCGTGGCCAATGGTTTGATATGGTCCGATCGGCTATTGAACATATTTCTCTGGTTCGACTGCAATCAAAAAGAAGAAAACGAACAATAAGCTAAATATTTGACGTAAATGACATCTTCCTAAAACTACACAAAAGAAGCGGGTACACTTTCCGAGCATCAAGATCGTCATTAGGCGAGAGTGAAGAACGTGTATTAATGGATGTTGTAAATTACTATGATCATTGAAAAGTATACAGAACTATTTGTATATGCGGTTTGCCATTTAAAAACGGACTGCTGCACGCTCAGCGTGTCGATAATACATCAATTAATAGGTCAGTAATTACGTTTCAGTATAATTGATATTTCTAGCAGCCGAGACGCCATGCAGACAACCTTTTGTATGACGCTGAGAGCTGAGGGAAACTCACGGCTCTAGACAAGAATACGTTCACAATCGCGCATTCCAAGTGGTCAGTCGAGAACAAGTAAATAGATCAACTATTTATGAGAGTGGGATACAGTCCAGAAAACTGAGGAACAAAATCAACTCGATTTGATGGCTCGAACGCGATTCGCATCAACATCGCCGTCATCGCATGGACTGGCGAGGAAACGTGTCATTTTCCGCACACACTTTATCATTGAAAACGCAACAACACGCAAGTATGGCAATAATTCGACAATAAATTAACGACAAATAGGTACATAAAAATTTTCTCGATCAAAGCTACACGTATGTCCGATATTCGGGAAACTTAAAAATTGCACTCACACTTACAACGCACGCTCAAAATACACGAGAACAGGTGAAAGAAAAGTGCGAAAAAGAGAAACATGTATTGGACAAAGTATTGTTGAAAAATCTTCTCCCTCGATAATAACCTAAATATAGATCAGGAAAGTTGGATACCGTTCAATTTCACGTTCAAATCATTAGTCGTCAGTAACAAGAACGTAAAGCGTACATCAGTAAATTCACATAAACAAATAATACATTGAACGGAAAAACACAAGATACAAAATAAAGAACAGCAGAATTATTTTTGAGGCTAAAAACCAACAACTTATTAAGGTTCCAGAGTCTGGAGTTAGATCAGTACATTTAGACAAATTGAGGAATAAATTTCCGGAGAGCTTAATTTTAGTAGAGAATGATACTCGTATGACAAATGTTATTTTCGCATGTATGCCCCTCCCCCATTACGGTAGCCACATTTTTCAGTTCAAGGCGAATTAGACTTCGAAAACGAGAGAAGCGGCTTTGAAACCCTACCCAACGACACCCATATTGCATAATGTAAAAATTATGAACATTCACCCCCTCCAAGGTACCATAATTTTAAAATTAAGGATGAATCGTTACCAGAAATTAATTCAGCAACCCATAAAACCTATGCAACGATACCCATATTGCATTCTATGAAAACTTTGAGACCTGCCCCTCCTCAGGTACCACAATTTTGAAGTAACAAACCAATACCCGCAGTCAGCATTCCGATTTGGCGGTACGTACTGATGAAAGCTTCAAAAGTTGTAATGAAAAATTCACATTTTCCGCTGATAGAACATTGAAAAGCACAAATTGCAACGTAAGGCATGTAAGAATAACGGAGAAGACAAATCTCCAGGGATGTGTGGATAGTAACATACAGAAACGGATCCAATCCTTTCTGTTCCCTGAAGTCGGTGAGAGGTATATAAAAAAGGTTCAAAATACCGTATTTTCTCCCAAGCGCCAGGATTAATGCATGATGAAATATAAATCATTTTCAACCCCCTATTTGGGGCATTTTGAAGGCAGGTACGAAAAACTATAAAGAATCTTTTCATTGGGAATCGAGTGTAGAACATTTTTTGCTTGAAACAATTATCATAAATTCAACAGTTTTCGATAAGTTCGCGACAAACCAATTTTGGGAACCTTCAACTCTCCTAAAAAACTTAACAAGCCAGTTAGAGGTTATGGGATGTTTTTGGCCATGAAGGAAATCACTGTCAACAATATCCCGCAAGAAAGTCCTTGATACCAATTTCTTATTCCAAATTTGCTTATTTTACTAAGCTACGAATTTTTCAAATAAAAATTCAATGTTAAACAAAGAATATCCCGTATAATTTTCTCGTAACTGTCGCTAAAATGCCACAAATAGGAGCAATAAACCTATTATTTCGCCATGTATTAATAGAGGCCTTATGACAACGTCGAATTTTCTCCATTTGATCTCACCGAATTTAACGAACAATAGGGATGCAAACCACCACCGGACCCTTTTCTCGACATTCCCATTTACCAATCTCTGAAGTGGTTCCCTCCCACCGTCTCCTACCTTCAGATGCCTACCATATTTTAAAATTTGCGTATTTTTGTGTTTTTAAGCATCATAAATGACATTTTTAATTTACGACTAATATTCCATCAGCAGGAATCGTCTGGGAAGTTTCAAGGCTATTTCGCTGTAACCTCCAAATTGAGGACATGCGGGGGAGCAGATGTTCTAAGGGTCTCCCTTTCTGTAATCAGACGCACTGAATATAAGGCGACTTTTGTACCTGGTTCTACAGTATCGCCTGTTGTTAAACATGTCATTTTCGGTTTAAAAACCCATCAACTATTTTTTTTTTTTTGAAATCCAATCATTTTGAAGGGTCCTGCTAAAGGGTCAAGTTTAACACAAAATTCCCACGAAGAAACCAGCAAATTTTGTTAAAACTTCCCGATCGAAAAAACTTGCGTGTAAGGATCCTGTGTCGGCTCCTCCCGGCAAAGTTCACCCCACCGTCGCCACCTTCCTGCGTAACCACATGTACCAAGACAAAAAGGTGAGGGGTGAAAGAAGGAAGTGCAGTCCGGATATGATGCACCCGAATTCCAGGTTAACGCTGGGTGAGCGTTGCCTCGGTCAGTAGGGTGTCCCATAGTGAACCTGGCAGGACAGCGTAAATCCGAAGCGAACGAACGAAAGAGGGGCTCGGGCCAGCCTGAATATGTCTCTCTGGTCACTGATGCGATACTGAAAAGAGCAGTTTCCGGGGCCAGGGGTGTAGGATCTGGGAAGCCAATTTGGCATGCGTACATCGTCATACGCTTCACCAAGTGAGAAAAGAAAGGTCAAGAACTTCCGCCATGCTAGTGTACATGCCCTGTAATTTTTGGGATGCAGCATTAAGTTGACTGAGCAAAGCTTACAAAAGAGCTGTTTCTAAGCCCTCCAATTTGTGTCGCAATCCTTTCGCTGTGTTTCTAGTATCAGCTTTTTGGAGACGATTGTCTTTAGTGGATTTTAAAGCCTCGTGCATTTCTTGCCACAACAGCGCGAATGCAAAGAAAAGAGAGGTGGAACGGGGCCCGGGCCAGCTTCAAAACGTCCCTCTAAAAGGGTAATGTCCGGGGCCAGGGGTGCGATGTCTGGGGAGCCAATCTGGCATGCGTGCATCGCCATACGCTCCACTAAGTGAATAGTGTAAAGATAGAGCATCAACCGAGAATTTTGAGAAAAAGTTAACTCAAAATCCAATTCTGAAACCCCCATTGACTGGATTCACGGAGACTAGTGTGACATGAAAAATAACTTTAAAAGTGAATTCAATGATTACAAAACCCTTTTTTATTTACTTGACCCTATTATGTGTAATTCTTAAGTTACGCTATGTCAGTGGAGCCTTCAAAAAGGGGATTTGGACCAACAAAATCTCGTACATGAATTGAGCGTTTCTGAAATCCGAAAAGACAATCGTCTTCATGCTTTTACTTGGTTTCTATGGCCTGTAAGGTTCAAAATTAAAAAATGTATATTTTCTATCCCAAATTCAACCGAGGCCATTGACCTTTCTCAGAATTACTGGTACGTGCTCTCTTCTCACTCCAATGGGAACGATTTTTTATGATGACACCAAATTTTTCGATCGAACTCGATGTATTCGAAGATTCAAAGCAAAATTGCAGATTTCTTCATGGGAATCCTATGATAAACTTAACCCCCTGGCTCGGGACCTCGCAAAAATTTTTGATTTCAAAACAAATTTAGCTTCTGGGTTTAGCCAATAGGAGCAAAACATTTAAAAAATCGCTAAATTTTGGACCACCCTAATGCAAGCTCAACATTTCTGATATTCCCCCACCGACAGCGAAAATGAATCCAGAACCTAAGCCATCTCCTCTCTTTCGTGATTTCATGATTTTCAGTTCAGAGTCAAACCATCGACAGAAAAAGAAAAATTCAAACGACTTTTAAAAGTCAAAATCTGAATATTGACATCCATACTGTACTCAGCTCCTTACACCACCTTGTAGGGTTATAATTTTCGTATTGTTTTGACTTTGAAGTCGAATAAAACCTAGTAAATGATATATTTGTACAGAAATTCCCAAATTATTTGACCTTCCGAACCGCCTGTCCCGAATTTTAAATTCAGAGCTAAGCCAATATCAAAGCTGAATTCAACGGCCTTGTCTCTTAAAAGCTGATACCCCGACATTGATTTACGAACTTCCACAATTTTCAGTGCCACCCGTGCTTTACCGGGGTAAAATTAAAACAAAAAATTAATTCAGAGATGCTCGAAACTCAATAAATTACATAAGGTAGGTGCGCCAAATAAGGCCCAACCTGCCAATCTCGGCTGCTATGCTTTGTGCTGCAAAACGACCTGAGGGAAAGTTGTATTTTCATCTTGTAGCATTGTGCATTTGTTTCAGTCGCGTTATCAGTCGTGGATAGAGAGAGAATGACAACAGAAATTTTGACCGGCTAAAATTTTAGCGGAAAAGTTTTTTTCAAAAATGTTGGAAAGCGTTCAAAGTGAATAATAAAATTTCACCTGAAAATCCACGTTTATTTGTTGTTGACTTATATTGTTACCTAGTGAATGAGGAAAAAAAAATCTTCGAACGAGTATTTTATAGGTGAGTAATCGGCTAACGATGAAAAAATGTGCATTGTACCCCAATAAGGCCCAATTACTTTTAATGATCTTCATCAACTTTTTTCGGCACTATGTCAAGTTATTAATACTTACTTGTTCAATTTAATTTCAGACATTGGTTTAGTAAACTTTTTTGCAGTTTCAGTTTTTTTTTTTTAAATTGGACCTTATTAGGATTTAGCCCCCCCCCCGCACCGATGTGATGACCGAAAGGGTAGTTTCCGGTGCTGGGGGTGCGATGTCTTAGGGGCCACTTTGGCATGCGTGCATCGCCATACGTCCCACCACACCTATTAGGATTTAGGTCGGGCCTTATTAGGGTACACCGGGCCTTATTAGGTTTTCAAAAATGAAACTTTTCAATCGAATATTTCACGAGCACTATGGGGTGAAAAAAATCCGAAAGTCATGTTCTAGATTAGTAATGAAATGTACAATTGTACATTCCAAATAAAAACAAAAACAACATTCATCCTAATGCAGAAATTGACCAAAACCAAACATAGGGCCTTATTTGGCGCACCTACCTTATATCAATATTGCAATCTGTGAAATTTTCGCCTCCTCTCCAAGGGTACCCCACTTTTTAATTCGTTATGAGAAAACGTTCATTAGGTAACAAAAGTTGATACAATAAGGACGTGACGACGCATTTACATTTGGTTTCCTCGCTCTTTGACGATCATGAGCAGAATTTTTTTTCAGTAGTGTCATCTTTGCATACAACCACTACGAATTTACGATGTCAAATATACGCGGTTCCTCAATTAATAAAACCGAGTTCGTTGGATTACAGAAAAGAAGATTCGCAAGCAGGAATGAGTGAAGAATCAGTGGTGAATCAACTTACCAGTTGGGATCACATTTTTATATCTTGCTTCTTGATACACAGGGCAGTGAATAGGTGAGTGATTGGTGCCAGCGTGCACAGTAATATTTGAATCGGTTAGAACCAAAAGGGGCTAAGTCCAAAAATTGCACTTTTCAGGAAGCGAAAAAAACTGTTTTATTCGAAAATTTGAAAATCATGGAATACGTCCTTCAGAGTGGTGGTTGAGGGTCACAAGAGACAACTTTTAAGCCTGGTCTTGTAGAATAAAATTTTGATGGGCCGAAGCTGGGGGGCCAAAGTTTTTGGACTTGACCCCTTTTGTTTCTCAACAATTTTTTTCAGCTGCCACCCCTTTTGTAGCCAGACATACAGGGGTCACTCTAGTCTTGGTCCCATTCCAGTCGAACAAAATCCTTGCTTGTAAAAAAAAAAAAGTTCTGAAGCTGTATTGGAAAATTGCGATTTCGTTTTTGAAAATAGCACTTTTCAGGTATAAAAATGCAAAAAGAAGGGGGTGGGCCAGAACTTTTTATTTATTTTTATTTTTTACACAAAAATACACCATTTTTGAACAATTTCTGGAAAAAATCAATTTTTTGAAAAAATATTATTACAAAAAAATGAAAGAAAGCGATGTTGCCAAAAAGCAGATCCGCGATACTTGAATACCCCATAATCCGTGAAAAAAGCAAAAACGACAAAAGTGGACTTGACCCCTTTTGGTTCTACTTGATTCATTTAATTTCGATTTTTATTTATTTATTTTTTTTTTTTTTGCGGAAAACTGAAGCAATATTAAAAATTATGCACAATTGGTATCATAGCCGATTTTAAGGGAACAGGGACGATATAGGTGATAATTCTCCTCTTGATTGTCCAAAATAAAACGTTTTCATGGAAATTCTCGGAAAACTCGAAAAAAATTTGCTCGCTGTGCTCACTAATGAGTGTTTTTCTTAACATTTGTAACAGTCAACACCACGAAATCCATCCCCACCGAAGACTTCTGGTATCGAGCTTGACATGTATTAAATCATATCCATCATTATTACATAATTTTCTAATGGAATGCACGTTAAAAACTGAAAACATTTTTCTTAGTAACACAATTTAAAATGAACCTTCTACACTAATCCTTTGGCTCAGAGCATGTTCTTCTTTTACATAAACTCGTACATGTGTTCATTGTTGTACGTGCCTTGTTAAGCTGATGAAAATATGAATCTCTACGTTCGAATTTAAAGTTATCATTTATTCACGTTAAGCCTCGCAAATTCGAAGTGACGAAATTTATGTTCGGCGCAGACATTGTCGGTGCTATGATGTTTGAAAAACAGTCACAGACGACAGACTGAAACAATGTAACTGCTCAACGATCGTTTTATGAATTCTACATTGCGGAATAACAATTTTTCTGCAATATATATTTACAAAGCACTCGTTCTCAGCCACATTTCGGTACGAATTTTTCAAATACCATTCGTCCACGATTCAATCACATTCTGTCGGTCAATTATAAGAAAATCATTTAAATGTAGTAGAGCAATGAATAATCCATGTCTACCAATGGACCTATTTCATGAATCACGTTTTACACATTTAAACCAGAGAAGACGTAATAAGTTAGTGGGTTTCCGTTTATTCACCATCAAGAACCGACCGCCTTGTCGGCACGTAATCTTGATTAACTTGAAAATCCGAGTATATTTTTAAACTGGTTTTGAAACTTCAAAAAAAAAGTGTATAATCTAACTTTAAAACGTGTCCGAAAAAAACTTGCTTCCTAACTATTTTGCAGAGTTTTTCTTCATCTGTTTTAGAAACACTTTTGACGAAGAGATCAATTTTCGAAGAGGTTTTACTTTTCTGTTTTTCACCTTCCGTCAAGGATATTATTTGATCTCAGCTATTATGTGCTGGGATGATCGTGTTCTTTTTCTTTCTTAGCTCAAATACTGGCGTTTAAGTACAGCAAAGTCAAAGGAATATCGAGAGGAAAACCGTTGAATTTTTCATATTCATTGGCCGAATTTTTGTTATGAGCAGCGCAAGTGCTTCAAACGTCTTTCAGTTTTGATTAGATATTCAGGTTGTGTTCGATGAACGTACACGACAATTCGAGTGTAATTCATGTGCTCGAGGTATGCGTACCACTCAGTTTTTTGGGGGCACGGGGAAGGGTATGTATACATGTCCCCACTGTGAGAGATATTATAATGGACGATAGTCGAAGTTAAATGAATAAAGAAAATTTATGCAGACATGATTGAATAAATTCTCGATAATAATCTCAACTCAACAGGGAACCAAATCCTGTCTGCTTGAATTCCGCGTTTTGAGCTTTACTCCTGCCAGTGAAGCGTCTTGAAACGTTTCAATTGAGAAAAATCAGCAGGAAGTCGGAAGGACACAAGGCCATTAGGAACGCTGTAGATTAATAATTTTGCGAAATATAGTCCAAATTTTTCGGGATACCTGTAGCACCGACATCGAATGCATGGACCATGAAATTTAGGGAGACTCGGATCCAAAATCCCACTCTAGAATGGTGCGGTGGGACGTATGGCGATGTACGCATGCTGAAGTGGCCCCTGTGACACCGCACCCCCGACCCCGGAAACTACCCTACCGGAAAGACGCTTTGAGGCCGACCCGAGCCCCCATTTCGCCATGCCGCTTCTGGTGCGCGCGTTCTGCTACGCCCACCATGAGGTTCCCTACTGATCGAACTTCGCGCTCACCACGAGCACTAGCCTGGAATTCAGGTCCCCCACAGCCAGGCGCGCTTTCTCTTCACTCACCCTTCACCTCCTCGTCTTGGGACGCGTGGCGACGCAGGTGGGCGGTGACGATGGGGAAGCCCTGCCGGGAGGTGCGCAGCAGCTCTCCTGGGATAGTACAGAGTTGTCCTATTCGATGGTGTGAGCCGAGCTTTATTCGTCATCGGCCCTCTGCCTCGACCACTCCGTCTGCATCTTCCTCTTCATGATGGCCGCGACAAAGGTCGACAGCCGGTTCCAACTGCTTCGGCTCTTCATCATCTCCGGAACCAGGGTGTCCAGCGCGAGACTGCTAATCATGTCGTCGTCGTCGCTGATGCTTCCTCCGTCGGAATCGATAGCTGTTGTTACCGTCCCGCGCTTCTCCTGCTCCCAGGCCTTAAACTCGAACAGGGTGTGCCAAGGTGTGTCCTCCGCTCCTCGATCACAGTGCGTGCACATGGGGCTCGGCACTATCGTCATCCGGTGTAGGTACGTGCCGAAGCACCGGTGGCCGCTCAGGACTTGGGTCAGGTGGAAGTTCAGCTCTTCGTGCGATCTTCATGCCCATCCTTCGAAGTCGCGTAACAGTGCTCGTGTTCACTCGCCCTTGGTCGAATGGGCGAGCGCGTCCTTCCACTTCCGAAACGTATCCTGCTGGATGACTTGCTTGACCCGAAGTGCTTCCCGTTTCGTCTTCGCTCTCTTCTTCGCACCGTATCCTCCGGTATCTTGCCGACCTTGAGTTCGATCGGCGGTATACGCACAACACACCTACTGTCTCCGATGAAACAGTGCGGTACGCGCTGACACACCTCATCGCGGCTTTTCGTTGAATCCTCTCCATCTCCGCTCTTCTGTAGGGAATCCTGATGGCTACATCTTTCTCCTCTTCTCTCTCGGTCCATTAGGTTCGACATCAGACGGGACAGCTGTTGAGCTACTCGATCCGCCTTCTCAGCTGGCCATCGGAAGTGCAGCGGGAAATGCAACTTCCCGTCGAACCGCAGCCCCAGGTACTTCAGGGCTGCCTACTCTAAAATACTTCGAATTCGAAATTCTCATATCTGATTCCGGGAAACTCGAGTTCCTGCCTCAGTAAGACTACCTATTAGTTTACGAAATCATTCAGTTCACACGATAGCAATCCTCTTCCCTCATAGGTTACTAATTTGAATGATTTTTCTTGGCCAATGCTCACAGAGTACACGAGTACTTCACAAAACATAGCCTACCCCCACCCACACCCACAGGTATTTGAAGTTGTCTATTTACAACTCTGGCTTCGGACTGCGGCATTGGCACATGTTTGAGTGGGCTCTAGCACCAAACTTCAGCTCCAACAGTCTTGAAAATTAAGAACTGAATCAAGATTCAGAAAAAACAACGGCACGAGCAGCGCCGGGATTTGTGTTTTGGCTTCGATCCGGATGTTCACAAATCTGAGACTAATGGCCAGATTTAAAGTCGACTCCTCTTTTAGATTTTTGGATAATTTTTTCATCGAACCGGGAGACATTCAGAGGATTGAAGAACCTTTTTTTCTTTCCAACTGGGGGAATTTTGAGGTACTTGCGGGATGGACAGACACCTTGTTCTACAGGGTTGCCACTTTTTTTCAGGATTGGTTTTCCCTGACTTTTCCCGGTTTTCCAGGCCAACTTTTCCAATTTTCCCTGACTTTTTTACAGGATTCCGAGAAAGCCCAGAGGGAGGAGAGTCACAGAAATTTTTTACAATACAGATTTTAAAAAAATCGCTATCGAGAAGAAGAAAGTACAGATGTAATTTATGTAATATTTTTCAATATTAGAAATACTCAAAGAAAGTTGAGTCCATTCCAACAGATAAAAAAAGTTTACTCTGATAAAATACGAACTCGTTTGTTATTTTCAGAAAATTCCCCTGACAAATGAAAATTCCCTGACTTTTCCCTGACTGACCAAATTCCCTGACTTTTCCCGGTTTTCCAGAAAGTGGCAACCCTGTTCTACTATCAACTTCTACCGCCTATTATGCTAAATTATTCTGCAGATAGGTAGATAATACTTATAGCAAATAAATTTTTTATACAGTAATCATGCTCATCCTGGTCTCCCAGATGCAAACGAAAACATATATGTGTGTGTGTGTGTGTGTGTGTGTGTATGTGTGTGTGTGTGTGTATGTGTGTGTGTGTGTGTACGGAATAACCGTATAAAGGGAGGTCTTGAGTCCGCTGAACACCGGCGTTGTGGGGTCCATTTTCGTTGTGAGGTCTTCGGCTAGGACCCCACAACGTTTTAACCAGATTTTTCGATACTTTGGGCCAAAATAATAGCCTAGAGCTTGATCCCGATTTGTTTTGGAAAAAGTCCCCCCTATGACTATTTTTCCGCTATACACTTTGTGTATCACCAGGTGTAAAGACTCTCAGAAGTATTCGCATTACTACAACGTTCTGAGGCCTCGGTGAAAACGCCGACGTAGTGGGGCCCCACGTTGCCAATTCTCACCATTCCTCTATACCTATGCAGGACGTTGCGAAGGTCGCAAATTGTGGAGTGAAGTTCGCGAGTAGTGGTTTACTCTGAAATCGAATTAAGAACGGGCTTGTGAAGCTAATTTGAAATTGTGTGTATTGGTGCCTTTATTTCGCGGCCGTTGGGAGGTCACACACCTGAATAATTTTAGGTATCGCTGTGGGGCCACCATCTTGTATTCTACCAAGCACTCACTCTTAATTCCAAAATGAGTAGAATCATGATACTACAAAGTCTGAGAATCCGCAGTTCATCGACTGAAGTATCAGCATGGTTATACATGGGTCATTCTCCCAATATTTCAATATTGTCAAAAACTAAGAATGTTAGAAAATAATTTTTTTTTGTGAGATAAGTGTAAATCTCTTCTATCATGTCAATCAACCAAAGAGTTCAAAATACATAACCTGACATATAGCTAACTAGCATCCCCAAACTGTCAAATTACAGTCAAAATTCCATCATCGTCTATGTAACCACTCACGGATTTTTCTTAAAAACGCATCACACAGACAGACATTTCTAATAAAAAATTTATGTGGAATGTTTGTTGTGCAAGTCATTTGAGGACGCTGCCCAAAATTTTGACCCCTCAAGAGGGTCTACCAGCTACGTTGAAGTTGTGTAACCACTTTTATTCCTTCGTAGTTTGCACATTTTTATAGTGCTTATTGTGGGTGACATTCGTTTCACGAAAAAAAGTAGAAACCCTGAATCCTTATAGTTAGAAGGAGGTTATGTCTCGTCCACAAAATAATTTCCAAAAATTCCGAAGTTAACATGGTTATACAAAATGTTTTTTTAAACTGAAAATCGACTTTCCGTACTCTAAATTTTCCTTTGTAGACTACAGTAATAAACTGTGAAGCAATTATCACAAGTATCGAATAACCGCATACTTGTAGCAAGCCAACACTGTAGAATATACAAACGTGCTCAGTATTAAATTTTTTCAAAGTACTAGCTGCCTACAGTCAATTTATACACAAAATATTCCTTCGTCGTCTACAAGATTTTTTCTCTTCGTCATATCCGAGTAAGACCCCTCAAAAAATCTATCCAAAATATATTTAAATTGATAAGCTTGCCTCTAATCGACTACCTATCGGTAAGGATCCTCGAGTTATCGATTTAATCGATTTTCCTGCATGCATAACACTGAAAATTGAAATAAAGGATCCGGAAAAATTTTCTTACGCTTCCCGTATTAAAAAGCATATTCCACTGATTGCGTCACGTATCCAATACTGCCGTGTTAAACAAGAACAATCTATGTGCACATTTAGGGAATTTGAGGGTGATTATGATCCGAGTGTATCGGTCTCTGTATTTTGTGGCCGTTGGGAGGTCACACACCTGAATTTTTGCTATCGCTGTGGGGTCACTTACTTCTATCACATGGAGGTGCTTTCACTTTTTCCACTGAGGACCCCGGGAAGACATTCATATGTTTGGAGAGTTAGAATGGTGTGTGGGTTTGTACTCAAGTTAATATCAGTACACTGGTTCGTCTCAATTCGCTGTAAGAAAGCACTTTACCTCGCGTGAAATAATGTGCACCACCACCGGGTAGTAACACAAGACATGTAGTAGACACCAAGAGAGGAAACGTAAATTCCTGTAGAATTCAATTTACCGAGTGCACCACCACCGGATAGTGACACAAGGCTTGTAGAACACACAAAACGAACGACGACCATAGGAAAATGCGACTTCTCAAACAAAATGTAAATATAACAGGTAGTAAATAATAAAATCGTCTGGCTTGATCCGTAGCAGTATTCATTTCCATTTCGGAAAGAGAAACACAACAAAACGAGCAAAGGTAATAGGTATGCAGTACTAATACACAGTAACGTCAAAAAACCGAGCACAATAACGTGCAGCATGGAGCACAATAACAGAATGCCAGGTCTCGGTGGCTCGCCACCGATCCAAATTCCAGAACTGGACTTCCCACATTGGCTTCCGTCCTGTATGTTCATGGTCACACGTGGACCAATGGAGATATATTTCATAGTAGTACGTGGACCAATGAGGGGACCGAAACCCACTACAGGGGGCGAGCCGCACACTCAAATGCGTCCCAATTATCGTCACAGGCGGGGTCTATCCTAACAGGTAGGGAAAAGCCGAGTTTGAACAGAGCGTTCAAAGGTTGATTAATCACAGTTGATTATTACAATTAATTAATACAGTTGAATCATATTAGAGTTGAATCATATTGGAGTTGTATTAAATTATTGTTATTACTATTATTATTATCATAAATTTCCACTAAGTCGAGTCGAAAATGATGAATTTTCGACATCTTGTATTGAGGGTTGTTAAGAACTGAGTGTAATGGTCTCTGTATTTTGTGGCCGTTGGGAGGTCACACACCTGGATTTTTGCTATCGCTGTGGGGTCACTTACTTCAATCACATGGAGGTGCTTTCACTTTTTCCACTGAGGACTTGGGAGGACATTCAAATGTTAGGAGAGTTAGAATGGTCTGTGGGTTTGTACTCAGTAATTATCAGTACACTGGTTAGTCTCAATTCGCAGTAAGAAAACACTTTACCTTGTATTGAGGGTGATAATGATCTGAGGGTATCGGTCTCCGTATTTTGTGACCGTTGGGAGGTCACACACCTGGATTTTTGCTATCGCTGTGGGGCCACTTGATTCTATCACATGGAAGGGCATTCACTTCCTTCACTGAGGACTCTGGGAGGACATTGCAAGGATTGGAGAGGTAGAATGGTCTGTGAGTTTGTACTCAGTTATTATCAGTTAGAATGGTCTGTGAGTTTGTACTCAGTTATTATCAGTACCCTGGTTAGTCTTGATTTGCAATAAGAAAACACTTTACCTTGTATTAAGGCTGGTTAAGAACTGAGTGTATTGGTCTCTGTATTTTGTGGCCGTTGGGAGGTCACACACCTGGATTTTTGCTATCGCTGTGGGGTCACCTACTTCTATCACATGGAGGTGCCTTTACTTCCTCCACTGAGAACTCTGGGAAGACATTCAAATGTTTGGAGAGTTAGAATGGTCTGTGGGTTTGTAAACAGTTATTATCAGTAGACTGGTTAGTCTCAATTCGCTGTAAGAAAGCAATTTCCTCGTATTGAGGGTGATAATGATCTGAGTGTATCGGTCTCCGTATTTTGTGGCCGTTGGGAGGTCACACACCGGAATTTTTGCTATCGCTGTGGGGACACTTACTTCTGTCGCATGGAAGTGACTTCACTTCCTCCACCAAGAACTCTGGGAAGACATTCAAATTTTAGGAGAGTTAGAATGGTCTGTGAGTTTGTACTCAGTTATTATCAGTACCCTGGTTAGTCTTGATTTACAGTAAGAAAGCACTTTACCTCGTATTAAGGGTGATTATGATTCGTGTGTATCGGTCTCTCTTATTTTGTGGCCGTTGGGAGGTCACACACCTGAATTTTTGCTATCGCTGTGGGGTCACTTACTTCTATCACATGGAGGTGCTTCCACTTTTTCCACTGAGGACTCTGGGAGGACATTCAAATGTTAGGAGAGTTAGAATGCTCAGTGGGTTTGTACTCAGTTATTATCAGTAGACTGGTTAGTCTCAATTCGCTGTAAGAAAGCACTTTACCTCGTATTGAGGGTGAATAAGGTCCGAGTGTATCGGTCTCTGTATTTTGTGGCCGTTGGGAGGTCACACACCTGAATTTTTGCTATCGCTGTGGGGTCACTTACTTCTATCACATGGAGGTGCTTTCACTTTTTCCACTGAGGACTCTGGGAGGACATTGATAGGATCGGAGAGGTAGAATGGTCTGTGAGTTTGTACTCAGTTATTATCAGTACCCTGGTTAGTGTCAATCCGCTGTAAGAAAGCACTTTTCCTCGTATTGAGGGTGATAATGATCTGAGTGTATCGGTCTCCGTATGTTGTGGCCGTTGGGAGGTCACACACCTGGATTTTTGCTATTGCTGTGGGGCCACTTGATTCTATCACATGGAAATGCCTTCATTTTCTCCACTGAGGACTTTGGGAAGGCATTCCAATGTTTGGGGAGATAGAATGGTCTGTGAGTTTGCACTCAATCATTATCAGCATACTGTTTAGTCTCAATTCGCAATAAGAAAGCTCTTTACCTCGTATTAAGGGGTCATTAAAATTTGAGTGTATCGGTCTCTGTATTTCGTGGCCTTTGGGAGGTCACACACCTGAATTTTTGCTATCGCTGTGGGGTCACTTCTATCACATGGAGCTGGTTTCACTTTTTCCACTGAGGACGTTGGGAGGACATTCAAATGTTAGGAGAGTTAGAATGGTCTGTGGGTTTGAAGTCAGTTATTATCAGTACACTGGTTGGTATCAAGTCGCTGTAAGAAAGCACTTTTCCTCGTATTGAGGATGATAATGATCTGAGTGTATCGGTCTCCGTATTTTGTGGCCATTGGGAGGTCACACACCTGAATTTTTGCTATCGCTGTGGGGCCACTTGATTCTATCACATGGAAGTGCATTCACTTCCTTCACTGAGGACTCTGGGAGGACATTGCAAGGATTGGAGAGGTAGAATGGTCTGTGAGTTTGTACTCAGTTATTATCAGTAGACTGGTTAGTCTCAATTCGCTGTAAGAAAGCAATTTCCTCGTATTGAGGGTGATAATGATCTGAGTGTATCGGTCTCCGTATTTTGTGGCCGTTGGGAGGTCACACACCTGAATTTTTGCTATCGCTGTGGGGACACTTACTTCTGTCACATGGAAGTGCCTTCACTTCCTCCACCGAGAACTCTGGGAAGACATTCAAATTTTAGGAGAGTTAGAATGGTCTGTGAGTTTGTACTCAGTTATTATCACTACCCTGGTTAGTCCTGATTTGCAGTAAGAAATCACTTTTCTTCATATTGAGAGCGATTATGATCTGAGTGTATCGGTCTCTGTATTTTGTGGCCGTTGGGAGGTCACACACCTGAATTTTTGCTGTCGCTGTGGGGTCACTTCCATCAGATGGAGGTGGTTTCATTTTTTCCAGTGAGGACTGTGGGAGGACATTCAAATGTTCGGAAAGTTAGAATGGTCTGTGGGTTTGTACTCAGTTATTATCAGTAGACCTGTTAGTCTCAATTCGCTGTAAGAAAGCACTTTACCACGTATTGAGGGTTGTTAAGAACTGTGTGTATCGGTCTCCGTCTTTTGTGGCCGTTGGGAGGTCACACACCTGGATTTTTGCTATCGCTGTGGGGACCCTTACTTCTGTCACATGAAAGTGCCTTCATTTTCTCCACTGAGGACTCTGGGAAGGCATTCAAATGTTTGGAGAGTTAGAATGGTCTATGGTTTTGTACACAGTTATTATCAGTAGACTGGTAAGTCTCAGTTCGCAGTATGAAAGCACTTTTCCTCGTATTGAGTGTGATAATGATCTGAGTGTATCGGTCTCCGTATTTTGTGACCGTTGGGAGGTCACACACCTGGATTTTTGCTATCGCTGGGGGGCCACTTGATTCTATCACATGGAAGGGCATTCACTTCCTTCACTGAGGACTCTGGGAGGACATTGCAAGGATTGGAGAGGTAGAATGGTCTGTGAGTTTGTACTCAGTTATTATCAGTACCCTGGTTAGTCTTGATTTGCAATAAGAAAACACTTTACCTTGTATTAAGGCTGGTTAAGAACTGAGTGTATTGGTCTCTGTATTTTGTGGCCGTTGGGAGGTCACACACCTGGATTTTGGCTATCGCTGTGGGGTGACCTACTTCTATCACATGGAGGTGCCTTTACTTCCTCCACTGAGAACTCTGGGAAGACATTCAAATGTTTGGAGAGTTAGAATGGTCTGTGGGTTTGTAAACAGTTATTATCAGTAGACTGGTTAGTCTCAATTCGCTGTAAGAAAGCAATTTCCTCGTATTGAGGGTGGTAATGATCTGAGTGTATCGGTCTCCGTATTTTGTGGCCGTTGGGAGGTCACACACCTGGATTATTGCTATCGCTGTGGGGCCACTTGATTCTATCACATGGAAATGCCTTCATTTTCTCCACTGAGGACTTTGGGAAGGCATTCAAATGTTTGGGGAGATAGAATGGTCTGTGAGTTTGCACTCAATCATTATCAGCATACTGTTTAGTCTCAATTCGCAATAAGAAAGCTCTTTACCTCGTATTAAGGGGTCATTAAAATTTGAGTGTATCGGTCTCTGTATTTCGTGGCCGTTGGGAGGTCACACACCTGAATTTTTGCTATCGCTGTGGGGTCACTTACTTCTATCACATGGAAGTGGTTTCACTTTTTCCACTGAGGACTCTGGGAGGACATTCAAATGTTTGGCGAGTTAGAATGGTCTGGTGGTTTGTACTCAGTTATTATCAGTAGACTGCTTAGTCTCAATTCGCTGTAAGAAAGCACTTTACCTCGTATTGAGGGTGGTTAAGAACTGAGTGTATTGGTCTCTGTATTTTGTGGCCGTTGGGAGGTCACACACCTGGATTTTTGCTATCGCTGTGGGGTCACTTACTTCTATCACATGGAGGTGGTTTCACTTCTTCCACTGAGGACTCTGGGAAGGCATTCAAATGTTTGGGGAGATAGAATGGTCTGTGAGTTTGCACTCAATCATTATCAGTACACTGTTCAGTCACAATTCGCAATAAGAAAGCTCTTTACCTCGTATTAAGGGTCATTAAAAATTGAGTGTATTGGTCTCTGTATTTCGTGGCCGTTGGGAGGTCACACACCTGAATTTTTGCTATCGCTGTGGGGTCACTGTCGTGTATTCTACCAAGCACTCATCTTAATTCCAAAATGAATGTTTTTTATGTAACTTGGAGAATTTACGAGTATTATGTTAATCAAATGGAATCTATCCAGAAATCAAACATTGGACAGTTGTTGTAGTTGTAGTTGGTTAACGATTGACGCCAGAAAAGTGAAATTTGAGGAATTTGGAACTGAGGTATGCGATACTCACGAAAAATGGTATTATGTAACCTAATAAGGCCCAGCCTGGTACGATCAATTGATTATCATTTCAGGTATAACTTACTCATAAATTCCTAGTTGCTTAACATTTTATTTATCGAATTTCAGGTCGGGCTTATTAGGTATCAGGTGGCCCAGCCTTCGTTGGTGGGCTGGATTTATCAAGTTTTGAAAAAGGGGTATTTTTATTAGAAGATCTGAGGAACGTAGAGCAGTCTAGAAAAATTTCAAGCTAGCCACTTTTTAAATATTGCAGTCGACGACTATAACACGAAGAAGGAAAAACATGAAATCACTTACATGCAAGTCTGGAGAGCCAAGACCTTAAACCAGGGCCTTATTGAGCTCACCTACCTTGATACGCGCATGAGGATCACGTCTCACACTCGGCTCACATGAGCATGTCATACATGCGAAGACTCTTGTAAGCTGATATTTCGATTTATGGTCATTATCAGGGCTGCAATTTTTATGCACAAAAAATAGCGAAATATGCGCATATTTTATGCACTGAATTCAGTCTAAATAATATGCCGAAAATATGCGTCAAAATTGTAAGACATGCGTAAATATGTAAATACAATATGGGTATTAGGTATATTTTTTCAAAAGAAAAATTAAATTGGATACACTGAGGCAATTTTTATCATAGTTTAAAATGATCCAGCCAAGTATCTCCTTAAGAGTCCAATCTTCTTTTAATAGGAGATGCACCCAGGGGATAATGCACCTATTCGTAATTTCTTGGTGACTGATGAATGTGATGCAGGCAAGAGAAACGCTATCTCACATGCAAAAGAACATATTTTTCTAAAAGCTTGTCTACTAATTCATTAACCATTAGGTCTTCACAATTTTTTTTTGAGTCGGACATCATTCTCAACATTACAAAACTAATTTTTTGTGGGGAAGAAATTGAAAAATAAGCAGAATTCGTGCAAAATACGCGGTAAATGCCAAAATATGTGAAATATGCATGATGAAGTGCTGCTTCATTGACTCAGAATTCTGTGATTCGTTAACATCTTTTGATACTTATACCTATACGCCATAGATACAAATACGAGTATACATTCGCATAAAAATTGCAGCCCTGGTAATTTATTATAATAGAATCTTCCAATTTTGTTTCCTCTTTCAAGATATAATTTGCTGATTCTTAAATTTTTAAATGACCATGACTGAAAATAAATGACCTGAATGACTGTTAAACACTTTAATACAACATACTACACCCCTCCCCCCCAAAAAAAAAACCCACCAACGCAGATGAATGTAGGCCAACACTACTGATAAAATTACCCCCAAAATATTTTCCAGCGACGCCACTGGTAAAAATTCATGATAACGGCCCACGAACACACATCAAATACATTATCGGACTATACACATCCTTACCAATATGAGTTAGCTGTAACGACAGGCCAGGCTGTTAGTCGCTGCGGTTCAACAAATGTATGAGTTTTTCGCGTATTTAGCTCGGTGTCTGGAATGTTGTCCTAAGCGGCAACGTTGCACATTGTGTATCAAAAATGGCCTCAGAACGTACATGATTTTCGGAAATACAGCTAAAACGGTTGACCCCACAACGCCGTCCAGTTCCGCATTCACGGGTGTATTTCATACACACACGTGAGACCTCATAAGGTACGGTTTTTCTCTATTCTTTATTTTTGAGTGTAAGTGAAATCAGTGTTAGCGGTTTTGTAGAAAAACACCGACATGCTGGTGTGTACAGTGTCGCCAACGTTCTAACAGCATTTTAAAGCGCTTTTTCAAGAGACCCCATAACGTACGGTTACACCGGAGGACCTCCCTTTGTACGGTTATTCCGTATGTGTGTGTGTGTGTGTGTGTTGTGCGAAGGAGGGGGTGGGGGGTCATCGTATTTTAGATCAATCTTCTAAAGCAGTCTTCTAAGCTTTTAACGAATAATATTGAATAATTACATTAAATACCGATCAAAAGAAAGTAATTTACAATGAATTTGAATTTAATATCTTCCAACTCTGATGATAAGGTTATCAGTCTACGACAGGTTTGATGCAGCTCTCCATTCTCCCTGTCTAGTGTAATTTCTTTGATTTCGTAGTAACACATTTGACATCCCTGATTATCTGCTAGAAATTCTAAGTATCCAAGATTTAAAAGGCTCGGGGGAATTTCACATGCATGAGTACCAAAGTGGGAAACACCCAGTTCAACATCATACAACTGCGGGGAAGTGAAAGCGTATGGTATGTAGTTTATGAGGGGAAAATGTCTTTATTTAGGACTCCGACGAGATTTGTTAACCAGTTTGTGTTTGAATTCCTTTGTTGATTTTGTCCTTTTCCTTTCCTTACCAATCAGTTTTCAATTATATTCCTCTCTCATCTCCTTTCCAATTAAATTAATTTACGGCCGCTAAATAATTCAATAAATTGTTTTTCACTGCCTTTATTCCTCAGCTTGAGTTTTTCAAGTTTTGTACAGTCTCCAGATGATCGAATGTTTCATACCCCTTCCCTCTTCCTCTATAAACAGACAGGTAGACAGACAGATAGCCAGAGGAACAGACATCAAGAGCGAACTAGAGCAAACTTCGTGGGGGGGGGGGGGGGTCCGAATCATTTCGACGAAATAACTTTTACTATTTTGAACTCAAAAGAGGGGCGAGGAATTATGAAAAATTAAAAGTCGAGACAGCGGTTGATTTTTAGTTTTTCAAGGTCACTGAATTCATTTGGGGGGAGGGAGGCGGTTTTTACATTCGACTTCCTGGGGAGCAACTAAAAAGAAGGCTCCAAATGTTATAGTAATTTTTTCCGGATAGTATTTGCTTAGTTTTTTTAGGTCGCTGAATTTACTTTTAGGAGCAGTTTATACATTCTCCACTGATGCGATGCCCGAAAGAGTAGTTTCCGGTGCTGGGGGTGCGGTGTCATAGGGACCACTTTGGCATGCGTGCATCGCCATACGTCTCGTCACGCCATTATTAAAAATTCTTATACATTCTACTCCCTGGAGAGCCATCAAAAAGGGGGCGTCAAAGTTATTAATTTTTCCAGAATGGTATTTGATTTTTGGGTTTTTGAGGTCACTGCAATTTTCGGGACAATAAACGAACTGAATCACTCGTGGAGACATCCCCGGGGTTTGGATGGGAAAACTACCGTAAACTGAATTCAGCATCAATTGATGAGCTTGGGACGGCAAAATATTCCACGTCTGTGCAGAAACACTCTTATTCCGCGAATACAGATTCCATCTTCAATGGAGCCGAATTCAATGACCTGGTGTTGTGTTTACAAAATGAGTTATGCCAGAATTATCCTCCAACTTCCAGGCAATAAATAATATCGCGAATTAATGCGCTTTAGTGCAAATTACTCGTATGTTCTGCAGTTCCTTTCCAAGTTTCAATACATAGTTATTAAGGTCACCGGCTACATCGCTGTATAAGTTGCGCGTTTCCCTTTCGATAATTATACGGTTACTGAGTTTCGTTCATACAAAAAAGTAAATAAATAAATAAAATACACCACTAGTATTTGGACAAGATACATATTCAATCAACAATTCAGTCTTCCACTTATTTGTCTTCTTCGACATAAATAATCTGAAAAACTTGACCTGCCTTAATTGTTGACCATCGGCAGCAAAATAAAGCTTTAATTACTTCCATTGCGAGACAATCGAGATGTATACGAAGTATTAATTTTGATCTACGTCGAGTATACGCCAATCATTTAAACGAATATATCGGGCAGTTTTACAGGATAAAGGGGAAAGGGTCCTAATATGCCAGAAGTTTCATCTCCGCCTGATTCATTTTTTTCACTGTCAATCCAAAAAAGCCCGACTTGCAGACTATGTCGGTTATTTCAACCAAAATCCAAGCGTGAGATGCATGATGAATTCCATGCGGTCGCTGTTTTCCAATATTCCATCAAATTTTACCTCCAACTCAACACGGCTCGCAAAATCAAAATTTTATGCCCGAAATTCAAAATTTCGGCCTAAATCAGGATCGGATCAAACATGTGAAGAAATGTTCGAGATAGGGATGAGTAAGATCATGAATCCAATGGTCTGAGATTATAACCTGCAGACAAGGTCCAGCTGGCTCACAGTAGAGAAAACCTTCTGGGCTCCTGGTAAATTCTGTACTTCTCTTACTATACAAACAATACTCGAACGTTGTAACATCAATGCCTGGCAGTATCATAATTTTTCAAGTTTCTCTAGCAAAAAATAAAAATTTACATTTTTAACTGGCCATTCATTCGAGCTACAATAGTAACGATCCCAGCAGAATGCGGGGATTTCAAAATAATGAAGCTCTGAAAACTTAAATTAGGCTTTTTAAAAATTATTCAAAAATTGTCTGTAATTTTAAAACGCGTTTCTGACTCAAGGAATCTTCAAGAATCTCTTCAAGACTGGTTAATGCTCACTCGTAGGAATGTTAAAAGAGTGCATAGAGACTCTTTCAAGTTTATTTTAATTAAGGTTCTTGCTTTATTCAGGACTTTTTCAGGTTCATTATTTAGAGTTCGTTAAATGTATTCAGACTTGTTCAATACTTTCCAAGTCTGCTAAGTAGGACCGTATTGAGAGGGGGGGGGTGCTCCTCTGAATACTTTTCACAGATCATATATTTCGCAAAATTGATCCTCAGTCGGCAAATTAGATCAGCTCCTGGAACATCCGAAATCCTGATTTTTTACTCGTAATGCACATTTCGATTTTAAACATGTTCAATTTACATTTCGAAATCATCCTCCCTCCCCATCCAATAAAAGTCGCTACGGAACGTACCTGCGTCCAGACTTATTTGAAATTCTTCAAAATTCTTATTTTAGACATTTTCAAATTCATTCAGAACCATTAAAGACACTTTAAGATGAGGTTCTTTAGAATTCACGACTTGTTCAAGACTTGCTGATATTGGAACTCGATAAAATTATTGAAGGATTTTCTGGATTTTTCAAAGATTTTTGCTTACTTTTTCTAAATTTAAATCTTTTCAAGATGCGTACAAATCTTTAGAAAAAAGTTCAGAAATTGATTAAGACTTGCTCATAATCTAAAAACTTTACCAACCATTTAAAAACTTCCAAGACTTACTTAAGACTCACCAAGACTCTTGAAAATTCAAATAAAGTTCCTCAAAGTCCTTCCGGAGATCTGGACGTAGAGAGAAGAAAATGTTACGTTGTGGCAACACTGAAAATAGTTCAATATTAATTTTTCAGTTTAGACTGTATTTTCATGACTTTATTATTCTAATCATGATAAACGCTCCTTATTCCTTTAGACTTACTTAAGACGTTCAAGGACCAACTCTTTCTTAAGGGTGTTCTTCATTCCATTTTCCTTATTCTTGTTCTTTTTTCCATTAATTCCATTTTCATTTTTCTTTTTTTTTCCCTAGTTTTTCAGGCGCATGTTTCCAAGTCAGTATTTACACACACTTTCTTCTATTTGTCAATAGACGATCTGCTTTCATTTTTTAAAACTGGAGTTCAGAATGAACGGAGCCTACATTCATACGTTCCGACGGCTACGACCACTCAAAGCATTTTTGAGGCTTTGGGATATCAGAAAAAAATAACAGAAACCGGGGTAGAAGCAGTAAAGTGTATACCCCCTCCCTATGCAGTACTGGATAAACTCATCAGCGTTATAAAATTATTATTATTTTTTGTAATACTGACATCAATGTTTCTTGCCCACTACTATTAAAATAGAAGATCAATGTGTAACAGTGAATTTTGTGATTTGAGCTTTTGGCCACATTGCGCCTTCGAGCTTCTGTCCAAACTGGTGACTACAAGTTATACAGGTGATCAGCACGACATTGTCTGCAGATCATTTTGTAAAAAAAGATCTTGGTTAATTAAATACATTATCTTAAAATTATTTTGATTTTAAGATTACAATTTTGCCCGATTTTTAAGATACTTTAAATCTTGAATCATTTAGAAATCGGAAGAAGATCACGATCATTCAGCTCAATAATTTAATGATCTTGTGGTGATCACAGATGATGATGTTTTCAATTTTTACCATCCTCTTGATCTAAAGATCATATGATCTTGTCGATTCCTGATTCGAACTTTGCTCATTCACGTCTGAATTTTAGAACTTGGGGTACAAAATCCGAACCGATCTTATTTTGAAGAAATATTCGAAGTCTGCGACTTACTGAACACAAATGATTCGACAGTATTCTCGATATCATTTAAAATTTATAAATTAAAAGCTGATAAAATGCTCTAGTTTCCTCTTTTTTTCAGGGGGTGGGGGCGGCGATCGTTTGCCATGCATAAAGTTCTATCTTGCAGTGAAATCAGAAATGTAATAATTCCGTATTTTGATTTCGTTAAAAAATGTACTTCGGCAACTTGAAGTACTTCTTCCGGACTAGGTCAATCATATATGCTAATTTGCTACATCAATGCGCCTCCCATTTTCGTATATCAGCAGTGTAATTAGGAAGTGCTTCTTTAGGAACGAGGGGCGAGAGAAGGTAAGAATTTTGTCAGTTAAATAGTAGCGGATTTACAAAATTTTGCTCCAAGTCTCGGGTCGAAAATTTCGACCAAATTTCGGCTTGAAAAGCTCTTAAATTTTATTTTCCCCCTGGCTTTGGGGAGAAAAATACTCCTAAGATTCCCAGACTCCCTTATTTCCTTCAGTTGTGTGCATCACTACATTCACATTATTCTGGATAATCGTATGAGCAAGCAAAAATTGGATACCGGTAAGTATGTATTCATCATTCAGTGACCTACAACCATCAGTTGTACCAGCATTATTCGTGTTTCAGTTGAATGACCTAGAAAAAGTTTTATAGCCGCGGTTACCAGCAGCCTAGTTCCTTGAATGAAAACACCCGCAAGATGACATTGACTCGTTTAAACTTTAGTACATACAAAATAGTAGGTACATGGTACATGTTTCTTCTTAATAAATATTTAATGTCATTAGAATCGTAGGTGTAATGATCATTTTTTTTTCGAGTTGGAAAAAAAACTGACTCGCTGTTAATTAACACGACAAAAATAGCCAGACTGAAAACTATCTAACAAAAATATCAAGATTTCAAATTAGCTGGATGACAAGAGCCATTTAACATGATGATTAATAACTCCGGAACATTTGTAAATTTCGAAGCTGAAGAAACTATATGGGACTTATTAAATCATGAAATCAAGGTGAATTTTTTAATGTAAAATGAAAACTTGTTTCTCACAAGTCGACTAAAATCATGCATAAGCAGATCTTCTCCGAAGAGTAAAATTAACAGCAGCAATTATTTGACGCTGCCAGGGGTGAACAGATTTCTGCTGTGTTGTCACATTAGTTTTCTCGTTATAGGTGGTGAGTACCAAAAAAATGTTCTGACACCAATTTTCAAAAAACGGGCGCAATTTCTTAGATAGGCGGATAAAAAAGAGCTTACAACAGAATACCTTGAGCTTTTTTTCTGGGTCCATCGGATAAAATAACAAATACCCTCGCTACTCGAGGATGGTCGGCGAAAAAACAGGCATCTTGACTCTTGACAAGAAATAATGAGGGAAAAAATTTAATGAAAAAATGAATAAATAATTATCGACCTGATTTTACCCTAATAAAACATAAATAAGTAAACATAGTAATACTTGTATTTTCGACTATAAATTTCCATGGAAAATATTATCAGCAACACGAACGCACTCTGCAATCAATTCAATGAAACAATACTGAAGAAGATGGTTGGAATAAATAAAAATTTTTATGAAAATTTCTATTAACAACACCGAACATACACTGCAATTCAATTCAATGAAACAATGGTTGGAAAAAACGGAAGAACGATGTCAATAATGAAAAAATAAATAAAATACACATGAAATGTATGAGATGTCTTTCACAGACAAGAATCATACTTTTTCTTTCCATTGACCCCCCTCCCCGAAAAAACTTCCCGATGCCACTGAAATTCAATGTACTCTTTTTAATTTTAGCCAAACTTGCAACCCTACATACAGAGGCTACTTTATTGCCGCAGTTCTTAATGAATGCAAATGCCTTCCTGTTTCATAACTACAGTTTTTAATGGGGGTAATTATCAGAGTCACAAATCTGCACAGATATAAATTTGCAACTAAAATAAAAAATGAGAAAATCTGAATGAGAGATAAGTTACACTTCGCAAATACATAATATATTTGTTATGGGTTTGAGCGGTAGCAAAACAATTTGTACAGAAAGGCGACACATCAAGAAATGGTATTGCTAACAACCCCATATCTCAAAATCTCCATAAATCTTGACCTAACACTAAACTATAAAGGGTATCTCGGAACAAATGGTTCTCCTTTAGGCAGGTACACAGGACGTAGACCAATAATCCTGCCACTATAGGATGTGTTTGTCGATTCTTACGATTGAAAGAACTAAATATGGGGTACTATTCACTTCTATAAGCCATTTTTTCATTAGTTATTGAAATCCGGAATAATTTGGCACCTGTCTGGTAATCATAGAAGACACTTGTGGCAACCATCTGAAACGGCTTAACAGGGAGCTGATAAAATCGATTTGAAAAGAGAAATTGCAAAAATTTTCCATTTCAATTTCATCCATTGAACTTGAGCAACAAAACCCTAACGCTGATACTGGCTCCGCTCACCCTGTCTATTATACACTTAGCTTCCTACAGGCCAGCTGCCTGCAGGGTTTCCTGCCTGTCCGTCTGTTTGACTCTCTGTCCGTCAGTCTTCATGTTTATCCTCCTTTGCCTAAATGACTAGAAGACTAGCTAGCTTACAAACAGAGACCAAAGCCGGAATCAGAACTCGGAACTTCAGAGCCGCCATTTTTCAGAGGAGCTTGAGCCTAAGAAAAATTATCTGCCGAACTCGACGTTCGAAGAAATATCTTTGGACGGAGCAACGAAGCCAAAAAAAAAAATATATATATATTCGCCAGAACGAAAGCCAGACAAAACTTATTCACGGGAGCTGTAGCAGGAAGCGGAGCCAAATTTACTATTTTGAACTGATCCTGAGCATAGGAGCTACAGTAGAAATTTCTGTCGAAGCCGGGACCGGAGCCCGGATAAAATTAACCAAAGCCGTGACCAAATTTAAGAATCCTAGAAGGAACCGGAATTAAATTTGAATTTTTTTCGGATCCACAGCCAGTTCGGAGAGGTACCAGTTTTGATGTTGGTTCCAGCTCTTCGACTTAAAATTATGAAGGAAAAAAAAGAGAAAAAAGGAAATAATAATAATAAACAGCTTTTATTTCTTGAGTGTAACACATTACTATGAATTAATAATTTAAATATTATAATTGGCCCACCTATGGGCATAAGCCTCCCCTATCCGCTCCCAACGGATTCTGTCTTTCGCATCTCTTTAGAAAAAAAAAAAAATCAAAAATCAAATTGTTTTTCCTAGTGATAAAATCTCGAACCTTTCCAAATGAAATCCACATGTCGTCCGATGAGTAACTGGTTAAAAGAGGTTCATTCACTCATGCACCCTGTATGAGGTACTAAAGGAATTGGATGAGGTGAGATGAAAAATATCCAGGGAAAATAAGTACCATGGTAGAAAAATTGGTTCTAAAATAATTAGCACATCTCCTAATCGCCAACTTTGATTGAAAAAAATAACTCCTTCAACTCCGTGCTCCTATACTTGTAAGGTTAATCAAGTCTGGTGATGTAAGAAGTCATAATGACCCAACCTCTACCCCCTCACACATCGCCATTCTATTCCTGAAATCACGAAGAAACGTAACGGAAAGGTTTTCAATAAAATTCTATGATTACTTACAAAATGGTGTCGGAATTAAGCGTCGCAGATAGACTTCTGAGTAATTTGACTAGGGCGGATTAACGAAGACCCCAGCTGGCATCCGATTTCACATCAGTCTGAATAGTAAGTCCTGTTCTATGAGTCGAAGTTTTACAAAGTTTGAAAAAGTATGAATTTTTCAAATAAAAATATGACCCATGTTGTCATAAGTTTTTCGATAAATACGAAAAAACGGATTGATTCTTCGATTTGAATGCTTGTAATACAACATGCATTCATGTTTGGTATACCTGCGATTCTTTCACCTAATTTTGCTAAATGGCAGACCTAATTTTATAAATCGAATTGATAATACGTTTCATGGTACAGACCACTTTCTGAGTACGCCATTCTATCGAACCATGGGGCACACACACATGTGACAATCGTATTCACAGTACAACAAAGAAAACGGTTAATGAAGCCAGTGTTGTTTTCTATACGATTAAGAATGCAAATCAAAATCATATTACGAAACTGGGGAAAAAACTTAATGAATAATTGTGGATTTTGATTCCGCGAATAGACTTACAATCGTCGAAGCCATCGTGAAAGAACAATTTCCACTCATATTCCAGACGAGTTGATGGGAAAGATTACCATCTTTGTACATACGAGTTATCCTGTCATTTAAACTTTCAATAGTGAGTTGCTTTTTCTTTTTACCAAACACTTTCTCGATTCTATTGCAGTCATTACAAGTAGTTCACAGTTTACTCGTTAAAATCTATTGCCTATGTTCGTCACTCGACCACTAAAATTTAAAAATGAAAGTAAGATACGAAAAACTATTCAACCATTCGAACACGGAAATTCGTTCGATGGATTCCAGGAATCAATGAGCGAATATTTTGGAAACCAAGATAACGGGAGAAAATTAAGCGACATACTTTGTTGGTATCAACCAAGGTCCATGCAAGACAATTTTTGAAAAGGATCACACGAAATCGCAAGTCCACTACTCACTTACTCGGACTTTCCATCAAATTAAAAACAGCGATAAACGCAGAATTTTAACATTCTTTCATAAAACTTGATACAGTTTTCAGAAAACAGTTTGATTTACAACAGCTTTTCTGTCAAGAATGAAAAGTGAAACAGAATTTTTTTAAATAAATTTACGACGTATACAAGTTAAGATGCCTGGAAACCAAAAACACAGATCGAAATGCAGGTCAGAGGACAACCTTCCACGTTTATGAGCTTTTAGGAGAAATTCCATTTTATAACTTCAAAACGACTACAATACAGACTTCAGACGCTGAATACGATCTACAAATGCATTCGTTTAATGGGAAACTAAAGATCTCTAGAGGCTGACCTTGCCAGATTCTTTGTTAAATAGCATTTTACAGGCGAAAGTAGTACACATTTTATTCGTCATAAAAAGTGAATCAAATACAAGTAAAAAGTTTTTAAGCAATAAAGTCTAATGGTTCATCATCGTCGGTAAAAAATCATGAGAATGTCATACTCTTTGTGTACACAGAAATTAGGGTTTCTGAACGGAAGAATGGATACGTGACATTAGGAAATTAATGTAGCTCGAAAAATAGCTTAACCTTTAGATGAACCTATTTGATAACCTTTACATGGAACCTATACTGTGATCGTCTTTAGTTGGAAGAAACTTGATGGTAATTTTCGTTTTGGAAACATTTCATGTAATTTCAGTTAGACTGCTTAATACACGGCTGACCGCTTCAATTTTATATAATTACCGACTGTATCAACGTACATACTGATACGACAGGTAGTTAGAGCACAGAAGAAAAAAATCTGAAAATTGTATTTAAAGAAATTAAACAACCACGCCTACTTTTCCTTAAAATAAGTGGTCTACAAACAGTATGCAGTTCGGTTGAGATTTCCATATTGGTGTCAAAATAATATCACAAACGGATTTGGAAACCTCGGTAACAATTTGGTATCCATCGGCATTTTCTATTTTCACCAATCATAGGCGCCTCAATTCTCACGACAACGCCGCAATGACATGAAAAATGAAATCAAGGCCTGAAAACCCAACTATTCGATATCCATATTGTATTGTATGACACTTTTATTTTTTAACCCATCAGGTCTTGGGCAGCACAATTTTCAATTTCTGGTCAAATCAAAACAAAAAATGAATTTGGCAGTTTCCAACTCTTTCCCTCTTCCCGAAGTTGATACATGCCGTCATAAGGAATCCTGAAGTTCCATTTATCAAAAACACTTGTATGTTGTAGTATAATAACTGGGGTCGAAATTTCAAACTATATGGTGGTTCTTTCAATGAACCTCTCAAGTGTCATGCAATATGGATGTTTTTTTAGATAACTCGTTTTCGGGGTTTCACACTTTCAAAATACGACTTACGGTTGAAGAATCACTGACGTCAAGTTGAAAAGAAACCACTCATGTTCCTCTAAAAGCATTAGCTACATTTCTTAAAATATTTTTTAGGGTCCCCGTCAGAGATGCGCCAAGAGGCCCAGTTGCACCTAAAAATGCAGGGTCTACCATAAGATGTGTTGGATGAAAGAGATAATACGTGACAGGAGTGAACGAAATTCTGAAAAGTTTTGGGCCCTCCCCCTCTGGAAGGTGCTATTGGGAAACAGAATAACGTGGGCGCCATGTTTCTGCAGTTAGCTGATGTTTACTTACGGAATATTACATCTTTCAAATAATGACCATTCTGAGCTACACATTCACGTAATCGTTTCACAAAATTTCGAACACATTTTCCAACATATCCGGTGAAATTTTTGAAAATTCTTCACGAATCTGGGCTTATTTTGTCTGTTGTTCTGCCTGTATTACGGAAGTTTTCAAACCATCTCAGGATAGAATTTCACGTGGGAACAGATTTATGAGTTTTTATTTGAAACTGGTTACAAAAAGTTTTTTGCACTTTTATAATTGATTTCTCATAAAACATGTTCTTTTGCAGTATAATGTTTTATGATCACTAAACCCAAATGATAATAAATCTCCCTGATTCGTACTACCCATAGAGCGCGCATTCATCGTTGTAGCAGTGTTACCACCCGAGTTATTACAAAAATGGATGTGGTCATTGTTTTTGGGTCACCCTGTACTTCCAACACTCGACTTAGGACACATCAATCTGACTGAAATGTTTTATTTATCGAAGTAGTTTAGCAGCTGTGGCTTTTTACGTCAGTGAGTTTGTCTTACCCCTCTTCCTATCAATGTACTTAATTTGAGGCCTCATAATGGGAAATGTGAATCATTCTTTAATTTACTTAATTTACACGAAGGAAATCACTCTCAAATAGTAAGATGTACATACAGAGGAGGACCGGGAGCACAGTCCTCTCTGTCTTCAACAGATAGAACCAAAAGGTTGTATCTGGAATAAAGATTGAAAAATTGCATCTTTCACACGAAGTAAAACATGAAAGAAAAACACCAGTTGCGGTTGTATAAAAAAAAAAATGAAAGCCTGGTTATAGCCCTCCGAATAGTTTATATGATCATTAGCGATATTCTCATGAATATTGTGCCCTATGGATCAAACTCATGCCTATATTCATGATCGAGAGATCAACACGAATCAATTAATGCATCATAAAATTTGAAAATAAAATATCAAAACATTATTTTTCGACTAGTTAACGTATTTGAAGGAATTGAAAGGCGATTAGAGTTTTTACAGCGAGCAGGAATTATAAAAAAAATCCAAATACTGAGATTCCACTTTTTTTTCCCTTTTTTTTTAAAAAAATCAAATTTATGTTTTCGTTATACTAAGTTCAAAATGAACTGATTTTGCTAGTGAATAAGAATCAGAGGAAACTTCTACATTAAGTTCCCTCGCTTACTATTCAGAATTTTGAACGAAATTCAAAACAGATTCTTTTATCGATTTAAATTTGCAGCTATATTTAGAGGAGATTGTTTTCACTATCAACCATCAGGAACAGAGAAGATTTGAATAAATTGAAAATTGAAGGATACAGCTTATCTGACTACCGACTAAAATCACATAAAAACTTTCCCAAATTTTCCAACTAGTAACTAAAATTTGCCAAGTGTCGAAGACTTTTCAAAAAATATTGTGGGAATCGGGGTATGATAATGTCAACAGGATTTAGCTTCTCAGGACACCGGAAAATATTCTGTTTGGCTGCATAGTAAATTGTAAAATGTCACCCTGTAACACAATTGTTTTAAATATTCGTTATTGGGATTTAAACCTGCACTAGAGTGCGCTGCAAAATTACCTGCACGGGTGTAAGCGGGTGAAAATGAGTGAGTGATCATGTGTACTTTCAAATAGAAAAACTACCATCTTCAGGAGGGTAAAAAGAAAAGAGTGAAACTTATTCTACCTGTAGAACTGATTATAATTCAATTTTTTCCTGATGATGCGGTTAACTGTGATCTTTTTATCGTATTGTAATACATATGTCCACATTTACACCATATTTCTCTTTAAAAAGTCTCTTCTTTATTCCAAATTTAAAGTAATAATGCATACACATGCATCATATTGTAATTTAATGTATACATAAAACATTTTTTCATGTGTAAACGTTTTATGATTAAAATTATATTCAATTCGAATTATCCGCCCTTTTCGTCATCCGCCCAGCCTTCAGCCCCAATTAGGGCGGATAATCGAGCTTCTCCTGTACATGGATTTTTTCATTTTATTTTTTTGTTGCTTAGTGCAATTTCTGGAATTCAGGAGCGTAAGCTCTCATCTCACAAACAACACTCTCTCCACTCTGCCTCGTTCGGAGACCGTGAAATTGACATGTGACCAGTGAAACCATCATCGGTTCTCTTGAAAACCCGACTCACAATTTTCGGATTAGATTTCATCCTCCGTAATTAGGAAAATGGTAACTACTCGAGGGGAAAATAATCATAAAATTTCGTTTTAACACAAGACGACACACAATCAATTTAGTTATCAGTCGCGTGACCTTCAATGCTCAAGAATACTTTGCTAAGTAAACAAAAAGACGTTTACATTCATGTGGAGTATCCAGGTAGATATATACAAGGTATAGAGTATGATATAATTCAATATCAGTTTAGTATCATTTATAATATTCTTGAATTTTTATTCGTTATATGACGCGCGCTATCTATGACTTAACAAAAAACTACATACATCGTCATTCTTCCTGCAAAATGTAACACACCTCTGAACATGGAGTCCACTTTAAAAAACGAAATATACACGTTAATTTGGAAAACGGCCAACTGCCGAATTCGTCATCAGTTCTCGAAGTAAAAATCAACACATTTGCTAGATTTGAAAATGCCAAGTTGATGGCTACGAAAGAGGAAGATAGGAAGAAAGAAAGAGGAAAAACTAGTTCACTGAAAATTCAAATTTGTCGGTAATTCAAGTGTTCATTATGCAACTTTTGGTTATTTTTTTTATTATTATTTTTCTCATTTTCTAGAGAATATTATCAATAACTTACTATAAAAAATTCAAACCTAATGGAAGGGAGAAGTTGCATTTTAAGCAGTTTTAGATAAAAATCGAGTGAGATTAGCAATGAGCTTGATCAATCAGCCAAAAAATTTGCATTAACGTACATAACATTTCAATATCATTCAAATCTCACTAAATAAAACAGGGAAACTAACTGAAGACTCGTTATGATTCAACGAACTAATATAAAGGTATCTCCGAAGCTCGCTTCACCCTTTGGCCTCTTCACTACTCAGTCCTTTGCCTATCTTAGATTATTGTAGAAGGAGCGGAGAAAACTATTTTTTTGGTGTACAAGAAGAATGATCTTGGCTCTCAGATTCGGGGTTTTAGTTCCTGGCTACGGGTATGTTTGGCAGTGCTGATACAGCGAGTGTAAGACCTATTACTGTAGAAAGTATGAGGGTCATGCCATATCAAATCGCCCTACGTTTGACCCTTAGGTCTTAAAATTCTTTTCAAATTTTGGTGACTAGTCAACTTTTTTCCAAAACCTCGAACGCCCCATGCAATTTACCTCTTTCTAAGTTTGCAATTAGGGGGTCGGTTGAGATTTTTACATTTTTAAAAACTCGCCAAATTTGAATTTTAGTAAATCCGGAACTAATGAAGATAGGAAGGTGAAGTCTATGCCAGTTTATTTGTTACTTATATATTCATGTATCAAATGTTTCGCGATCCCAATACGATCAGTGATCGATTTTTGAGATTGAGGAAATCACCCCGAGCATACCATCAAAAATTTGAAAAAATTACCCAAAAAAGATCCGGGCCGTACCCATGGGCCCAGTCCCCCAATAACCAAAAAGTGGTATAATGAGCCGTTGCGATTCTAGTGCAACTAAAAGTACTGCAATCTTTTATTTTTCTTCATTCTTTTTTTCCGTAAAACGATTTTGAATAATCCAAATTTTTCAGAAGTAAAAACCCCAGGCCCGTAGCCAAAGGGGTGCTGGGGGTACTGAGCACCCCCTAGAGCTTGCCGGAGCCCCCTGGCAAAATGTCGTGAATAAAAATAACGAATTCCTTATATTTTTCTCGCTAGTTTTGTTCAAAACTTTTCTTTCCACTTCATTTTAATGTTTATAAGGTTGGTAACACTGATTTTGCTTTGAAAGGTAGACGAATCGCGTGTCTGTCGTTCTAATTCACAAACAACAGTGGTAGGCTCGCGATCCAGTTCACATTGAATATCGGCGGCTAAATGCCAACTGATAACCTGGTAAGTCCACAGAAATAGATTTTTTTTTTATACTTTCAAAAGTTCGAAACTTTTGATCGTTGTAAAAGTGTTAATCTTTTTTCATGCGATATATTCAATTTTTTCGGTGGGTTGTCGGTAAGCTGAATTACCAGTTTTGATAATGAATTTTGAGTCCAAATTCATTGTAACACTGTAAATTTGCTGTTTTTCTTCCAAAATAATATTTGAAACATATTGGATAAGTGGCTGAAAAAATTTACGATAAAACCCAAAAAGTGCGACAGTAAAGATTCCACTCCACCTTCTTCGAATTATTCGAGCCTGAACAACGAACCTCCAGTTTCATCGGATGATCCGAATGTACAGCCCAGCTATTCTACCCATGATGGGAGGGGGCTGCATTAGCCCCTTCGTACCCCCCTTGGCTAATCGTCACATTATATATTGTGTATCCTCAAGCCCGCCCCCTGGTAAAAAGTCTGCAACCCCTGCCTGCCGCAGATAGCTGGCTACGGGCCTGAAAAACCCTTAAATAACTTCAAATTGAAATGTTTGAAGAGTTGGTAATTTTAACAACTATAGCAGGCAAAATTCAAAATATTACAATTTTTTTTTTCTTTTCTTTTTTGCTCGACAATCAAACTTTAATTTTCAGTTGAAGAAACCTCCCATCATTTGAAAATTTAAGAGTTGGTCCGGCAGTTGCAACTGAAAAACTCAAAATTGTGCAACATTTATTTTGCTCACCCGACGATCTTCAAAATGTTTAATTTTTATTCAGAAAAACCTTCCAAAAATTTAGAGTTCTACAAGCGTTGGAGTTGGCAAACTTAGGCGGTAAGAAGGCAAAGCAGAAAGTATTGCAAATTGTTCTCTTTTATTTCTCGTTTTCTTTATAATCTTGAAGGTTATAAGTGGAAAAATTCAAGCTTTCGCTCCACTCTCCCCTCAAGAAAAGTAGCGTCGCTACAGCCTTGTGTACATTAGTACCAAGTACCAACAAGAAACTGTACAAGTTTCCGATGGGCGATTTTTTTCCTTGTTTTCCTTTTAGTTTTTAGTTTTTCCTTTTTTTCCTTTTAGTTTTTAGTATAAAAAACCCTCCCCACAATGATTTTAATTTGACATATTTCATTTAGAAACTGCAGTTAAAAAGTAAAAGTAGTGCAAGATTTCATTTTACTTTATTTATTTGTTTTTTCTTTGCTCAACGATCATGAAAAATGTTAGTTTGTAATTGGGAAAATGTTTGAATTATTTTTGAAAATTTCCAAGAGTTTAAGAATGAGTTTAGAAGCTTTGTTCCTTTTTTCTCTTTTTTGTTCCCATGACGATCTTGATTTTTACCGACTTTTCGAAGAAAAGGGAGGTATTACACTCGTCACAGTTGTGAAGTTGGGGGCGGGGGCAATGTTTTTTTTGCGTTTCAGAGTGTTTAGAACACGACTGTAATAGTGGCTGAATTTCAGGTTTCCTTATATATATATATATATATATATATATATATATGTACACCTTAATTTTGTGGGAAGAAAATCTCAGAAACTATTGAATCAATTGATTCCAAATTTTGGTATATTATGGAGAAGTACTCGAAGTTGTTAAAATAAGCTTTTGAAGGCAATCGGTCGAGCCGTTCGTGAGTTTTCCTTGAGGACAAAATTTGTGGCACAAAAATCTCAGGAACTATCGAATCATTTGATTCCAAATTTTGGTACATTATAGAGAAGTACTCGAAGTTGTATTGGTGAAAGTTTGATGACAATCGGTTGAGTCGTTCACGAGTTTCCTCAATTTAAGTTCAGCATAAGAAGCGCGAGGCGACTTATGTACTCGATGTTGTTTGGGATTTAATTTATACGAAATCGAATTTTGATAGCCGCGTAGTTTTGTTGTATTATACAAATGTTTCGGTCTTACACGTTTCCGCCTTGAATGTATCGATTTCAAATTTATACGAACTCTAATTTTGATAGCCGGGTAGTTTTATATTTTTTTTTATTATAATACTATTCCCTGTCGAGAGTTGCGTTTTTTAAAACGTGAATGGCCTTAAACATTTCAGCCGAATACCACTAGTCCTTGTCGACATTTGCGTTTTTTAAAACGTTAACGACTTAAAACGTGTCGACAGTGTCTTGATTTCGCGAGGAACGAGCGAAGCGAGTTCCGAGTACTTGTCGTGACTACTGCGAGGAACGAGCGAAGCGAGTTCCGAGTGCTTTTCGGCCAAAGGCCGAAAAGTCGGTACTGCTTTCGCGAAGCGAAAGCTTTTTTTTAGTTTTTAGTTGGAAAGCCTTCAATAATTTGGAATTTTTCAAGAGTTGTCAAACTTAGCAGCTACAGTACGCAAAATTAAAATTACTGCTGGTATTTTCTTTGAAGTTTCACTTGCTGAACGATTTCAGAATTTTAGTTTCCAGTGGAAAAATTCACCCCCCCCCCAAACAAAAAAGTCAATTTGCTACAGTCCCGAACAGAACAATATCAAAAAAAAAGAATTTCTTGAAATATTGGAATTCCCAATTTTCTGAAACTAATTTGTACATGTTTTGGTGATCATTATTTCCACTTCCAAAAGCTACTGATGTTAATTCAAAGTCTTTGAATATTCTGAGCTTGATCGTATGCACTATAGGTGAAAGCGGAATAATCTCAAAATATGAAAATTTTTTGTCAAAACGAGCCCCGAAAAAAATGTATCGATTTAGAGGACACTTGGAAGAGTTATAGATAACAGTCAATATACGCGTATCATGTACGCAGAATTTTTCCATATACTTTCACCAGTCTTGTCACAGCACGGATTACGGATACACTATTTCACACGTTTAAATGGTCGTCGAACTCGTTTTTGACAACGATTTGATCCTAATTAGCGAAGTATGGTATCTATACAAAAACGAGGGGAGTGCTAAAAACTGCACGTGTCGATAAATGATCAGTTCAGGCAAATTACTTCTTATTTATGACAGAAACTGTACAAATTTGGTATAAATGCATACTTGACCTTGCTGAACAATGTCGGTATCAGGAATCTGTATTGATCTTGCGCCTGCGTTTCCCGTCATCCTGAAGAAAGAATGCGCAATCCAAGTTAGCCCTCCCAACGCCCATCCCTTCCACCCACAAAAAAAAACTATTTCAATTAATTTTGATGTGACAGAAAGAACAGAATTTGTCCGTAGGTCAAATCATTGTCAAACATAAGTTCGCGACCATTTAAAATTATAACATACCTATGTAAAATCCACATTGCATGTATGTTACATATTGGCATATTTTATTGTAAGTCCAATCCCGTCCCCATAGATTTAATTATTTCCTAATTAGGATCAAATCATTATCAAAAATATAACAGCAATTACGTGAACCAGTGAAATGACATTCATATTACATTTACTGGCATATTCAATTTGGAGCCCCTATCCTCCATAAATACCTCAATTTATTACTTACGATCAAATTGTTATCAAAAATTAGTTCAGCGACCATTCAAAGCAATGAACATTTGTATTATGACTGCAGTTTGTAGTCTGCAATGTCAGTTGACGTAATATTACTGTTAGATAATTAAACAACAAACCCACTGGGCTACGTTTACTTTACCTAATTATGTCGCTAATTATTCTTTTCGTCGAGTCACTAATAACTAAAACATAAGTGAAATGCACGTTTGTGTATACTTAGAAAACTAAAATATCAGAATAATCTGGCTTGAATTATTTATGAAGGGCTAAATATTCGGCAAATTAAGAATAAAATTATCTCTACCAATCATCAACACCGAGTAGCTACAGGAAACTGCGAGTAGAAAAAACATATCTTGATACCAAAAGTTTCAATAAAAATGTACTCGTTAGTAAGCCAAATGTTACTAGTGGAACGAATAAATTATCATCAGGTTTAAGTTCAGTTTGTAAATATTAGGACTCCTGAAGAAAAATGTGTTCAACGTTAAAACAGACCAATTTCGACGACTGGATTAAAAATTTTTAATAGGCTTCTATTGCAGCACTGAGATGATCTAGCAAAATACAATAACGCATCTCACATAAATTCTGTTTCACTTTATTAAAATTACACGTGGTAAAAACCAACGTTTGTTTTCGGGTCAAGACTGCAAATCTGTTACATAAGACTCCAAAAGAACGAATAATGTAAAAAAGAGAAAAAAATAAGCATAGCTGGATAGATCGTAGACATATACTTACATATGACCACAAGAAACACAGCTTTCTCACGACAAACAAACGACGTATTTGTTACGCCATGTGAAACACCAAAACCGTTATGATCTGGCCAGCGTTTCATAACAGACTTTACAAAATGAGAATTACATTAATGTCAACAACGAAAAGCTCGAATATAAAATAGATTCGAATATGTTCGCCGCCGATAAATATTTACCCATCAAAATGTCTCGGATGACGGAAAAATTTGAATCATTCCACTTGAAGAGGAATCCGATAAACTGGAAAATTAATTAGTATGTGGTGGCAACTTTCCTAAAAGGGTGTTTATCAGAGCTTTCAAACACAAAGTAACCACATCATCGATAAACAACAGCAAAACGTCTCACCCTTGCCCAACTTACATACGTCTAGTCGAAAAATACGCAATCATCATCCTTGATGAAGAAATTAACAAAACTACACGTGTTGTTGGCAAAAAGAATGTGTCTACTGCGTTTTCCTTTATAATGGAAAATTCAGACAAAGGACAAAACAAAATGTGCACAGCGTTGAATCGGTCTGATTATCACGTCTTTTACCTATGCGGAGGGGAGGGGGCGGTAAAACAATCCCAAGGGAATGAAAAAAAGCAAACCCCTTTTCCAAAAAAAAAAAATCTGTTACAAAATTATACTTTTTTGAGTATACAGTGAGTGCGGTTATGCTTCTACTCTGTTTTCTCTTCGATAGAAGACGAAAAATGATGATTAAAAATCTCTGAAAATGTAATCCGTCTAAGATCCAGACGCATACACTTATTCGTCTGACACAAGGGACGGAAGATAAGATCGATCAGGAAGTCAAGCCCCCCTTCTCCTTTTGAATTAATGTAAGATTTGAATTGTGGGGCTGAAACGGTGTCACCTCTTTCTAGAGGGAAATTTAAATTTTGGGATTCAAGTCGGAACTGGAATAAAAATCTTATATGATATTTGAAATCAGTGATCCGAGGATCCTCTTTTTCGATACTTCGCTTGATTTTCAAAGTCAAATTAATCTTGTCTATTTTAAGCTTGAAATATGTATTTTGGGGCCCAAATCTGAAATGGATCAAAACTCTGATATTTAATATCAACGATCTAAGAAACCTCTATTTCGATTGGCTGCTCAATTCTTTCTGTCCAAAATACAAAAACTAAGGCAACTGGCCCCTCCAATCCACTTGAAGATTTTATCTTCCCTAACATCTGTTTGACATGTCTCCACTATCTGTCTGCACTATCGCCTAACTAGCTGGCTGCCTTACTAACTGACTATAATTGAATGAAAGAAAGAATGATTGAATAAATTAATGAATAATAAAACGAATGAATAATTTATTAATTGATTGACTGAACGGATGACTGAATAGTGACTGAATAAATGAGGAGCTCAGAATCAAAACTCACATTTGCCATTCCACTTCAAGGGCGCAAATAGGCAAAATACTGCACCCGTGTACAGTATTTTGCCTATTTGTGTCCTTGAAGTGAAATGGCAAACATGAGTTTTGATTCTGAGCTCCTCAAATAACTGATCGATAGACTATTGGTTGCATAAATAAATAAAAATATGATTTAATGATTGGTTGAATGTTTGATTATTGATGACTGATTGAATAACTAAAAGATTGACTGACTGTCCAATCAACTGATTGCTCAACTGGTCGACTGAATGATCCCCCAATCAATTGATTGACCGATGAACTGATTTGATAGGTAGATTAATTAAGCGATAGATTGACTGAACAAGCCAACTGACTGTCTGCCTATTTGTTCAACTGATAGCCCGACTTGCTTACTGGCTGGCTGACTGCCTGACCGATTAATTAATTAATTAAGCACTGCCAGTCCAACTATCTGAAGGACTGATTGCTTGTTTAATTGAATAGTTGATGGTTGAATGACTGACTGACTGATCAACAGTTGGCTGTCTACTTGTTCAACTGATGGTCTGGCTGACTGACTAACAAACTTATTATCTATTTGTTTAACTGATAGTTTATCTGGTTGAATGACTAACTGACTGATTCATAGATTGATTACTAGCTAACTAAAGAATTTACTGATTGTTCCACTAATTAATAGATTGCCTTTATTGAATAACTGATTGATTTATTGATTGACTAACTTGACAGATTTATCGGCTGACTAATTGATGGGTTGATTGACTAACCAACGGACTAACTGACTGATTGATTGATTAAATGATGGACTCGTAGACTGAATGGCCAACTGACAGACTCAATAATCAGTTGGTTAACTGACTGGCCAACTGATTGTCTGGCTGTCTATTTGTTCAAAACTGACACACAGAGAGGGCAGACCGACTAATTAGCCCTCCACATCTAACATAAGTCAAAGAAAGAACACTCCGCAGAGAAGAAGGCATAAATTTCTTTTTATTCTTACAACCTGACAGCTTTCATCTTTTTGAAGGAAGAAAAAAAATAGGCCAAAATGTGAAATTTAAAGCCTGAGAACTAAGTTCTCTCAAGACATATTCCCGAACACTTATTCTCCTCTTTTATCTCTTAATGTCACCCCGCAAGCCTTTTTGACACCACAATCCAGCCTTCACATTTCTCCTCCATTTACATAACACTCCCTTGAAAATTGAATCAAACCGAGATCAAAGACACAGGACAATCCGTCAATGCTGTTTTTCACGGCACCAGCGAGTGTTAACGGTGAAGCGGAGGGAGGGCTGTGAAACGATCAAGAGGTAGAGTTCCTTGATATTAACAGTATTTGGCTTACGTTTTCTCCATAATGATACTTAAACTAGCAGTAGAAAGAAAGATACTAGCATTCCCTTTCTATAGCATTTACTCATGACACATGAGTAAAAGCGTAACACAAGAGATTCAAAATCCAGTTCATTAGTTCGTGTAAAATAAAACTGACGTTAAGGGAGTTAGGCCACTAGGGCATCCATGATCGAACCCCTTCACCTCTTCGCGAACTTTTATTATAGGCCGAAAGTTTTTACATACCTTAGAGAGTTTAACAAGTCTTAATAAGATAATGAGTTTTAAAAGGCTTAAGAGTTTTAGCGAGGCCTTCACATAACCTTCATCGCATGGTAAGAAATTTGAATAAGCCTCAAAAAGTCTTCAAGAGGCCGAGTTTTAATAGGTCCCCAATACCAAAGTGGTAGTCAGCAGTATTTTTGGAGGAGTGTAGACAGCTAAAAATGACAACTAAAATATAGGACATTTTGGTTAAAAATAAAAACTGAAATAAAGTTCTCGATTTCCCAATTCTGTCGACTGGCTTCTAGAATTGGCCGACTTTTCAATAATATGGAGCACGTTAACTTCCTCTATGGCTCTGTTGAACCTCTTTTAATCGAAGATTTTGACGAATTTTCAAATAGTTTCAACAAATCTTGATAAAACCTAAACGAATAACAAGTCTCAACTAGTCTGAAAACGGTCTAAATAACTCTAAACAAAGTCTCAAAAATCTTAATTCACTTTTCCCGATCCGCCACAGTAATCGCGGTCTTCCTACAAAGAAATGTCTTTATTTTACGTTTTATGTTGACATACTCTGTGTGGGTACTTACGTAAATAAGATAAGTCATTATGTCAATTAGTTAGGTACCACTCAACTCGGCGAAATGTGCCATGAGATTGAACATCTTCCTTCCGTCCTTCATTTATCAGTATGAAGAACAAGGTAACAACATGTGGGTACAAATTCTGATTCAAATATTGCAAAATTACCAATATAATGTGTCGTGTATCATATTATGCGTGCGAAACTACGAATCACCTCCAGCAGTAGATGGGGAAAACCTACACACCCTTAGTGCGCACATATGCCGGTTTTCACTTTTTAATAACTCGTTTTAAACTGATTCTTGAAGGACGCGAGGGAATTTTAGAAACGGGAGATTATTTTAATATTCAATTTTTTTATTCTAAAAATCAAATACAAGAATCCTTTTACTAATACAAAATTAATGAGCTTCGAGTACTGACTTTTCTATAGAGCCTAACTGTCTCATTTAAAACCCAGTTTTTCAATCATTTTGCTGAAAAACTGGAACCACAAATGAAACGAGGCCGAAGCGACAAAACTGATTTAAAATTCGTAAACCTACAGAGCAGTAAAGACGGATTTGCGGAGCGGCGGGCCCTTCCTCTGTATGGTTCAAGAACTAAAAACTGTGTTCATTTTCCCGCCATAAAACTGTTTCGTTTTTTCCCCTTTCTTCAAAAATCAGCTATTAGTTTTGACCCAATTGTGGGATTGGGGTGAAAATTTCTGATTTCTTAAATAAAAGAAAAAAAGCTAACGGCGGTATCAAGTTTCCATTCTCGGCATCTGATATAGCAGAATATGTAAGAATTTTTTTTTGACGGTATTACTATCTACTACAATAAATTGATGTTCGCTTCATTTTCCATGTATTAGGCAGTAGAGAGGAGATACGCAAGTTCAAGGTGTTGCAGAGGAAAGGCCTAGCAAAAAGGACCACAAGGATGAGTGTTTTACGTCCCTTTTTGTTCACTATAATAACTAAACGTGTGTCAGGTATTCATGATCACGCTCGTAATAATTATTACAGGTTAATATATTTTATTTAAAAGGGTAGCAGGATGGTGGAGAAGAGAGGATACATTCACGTCAAAGAAAAGTAGTTTAATTATCAGTACAGATTTTCAATGAACTGAAAGTAATCGATTTATCGAAAATAAAATATTAAATAAAATAATAAATCAATTGATCGAAAATATCCGGTAATCAAAATATCGCTGTTAAATAAGGTTGCATAAATTATGGTAACTAGTATTTCATCGCTGCCATTACGTTACGGTTACGTTTTTTTCGAGGGCGGAATCATTGCGGAATCATTTGCAAAATATTTTTCCAGTGTTTTTAGCGATAAAAATATAACTCAGAACCAAACTCAGAGTGCTAATGGGGTGGGGGTTACAGTTGGCGAAAGCCTATCGGTACTCACCCGTCGTCACCACCTGCCTGCGTCGACACACGGACCAAGACGAGGAGGTGAGGGGTGAGTGATGAGAGGCAGCGCTTCCGGCCGTGGGGGACCTGAAATTTCCAGGCGAACGCTGGAGTGCGGACCTCGGTCAGTAGGGAACCCCATGGTGGCCCTGGTAGGACGCGCGCACAGTTGCAGGAAGGAGAGCTCAGGGAGTGCGGACCTTGGTCAGTGGGGAACCCAATAGTGGCCCTGGTAGGACGCGCGCACCGTTGCAGGAAGGAGAAATGGTGGCTCGGGCCGGCCTCAAAGCGTCCCTCCGGTCACTGATGCGATACTCGAAAGGGTAGTTCCTGTGGCCGGAGGTGCGGTGTCATAGGGGCCACTTTGGCATGCGTGCATCGCCATATGTCCCACCACACCTATATCGGTGGGTGTGATCACTATCGAGGATATAAAACGTGCCCAGCATGACCTGAAATCTAAATCATCTTGTGGCCCTGATTCCATTCCACCATACATATTTCGAGCTTGCTCACAGTTTTTAGTTATTCCCTTAACTTATCTTTACAATACTGTTCTTGAGACAGGTATTTATTCAACAATATGGAAAATATCGACTGTTATTCTACTTTACAAGTCAAGCAAAATAAATGAAATAAAAAATTATCGGCCCATCTCACTAATTCCACTGTCGGCCAAAATTTTTGAAACTGTCTTTCACAAATATCTATACAATCAATCCAAAAATATCTTATCTGCCAGTCAACATGGCTTTAGAAAGGGATATTTAGTGCAGACAAATCTAATGAACTTCGCATAAGATGTCAATATAACCTCTCTAAGGGTGGGCAAATGGATACCATTTACACAGATTTTTTAAAGGCTTTTGACACTGTCAACCACAAAATCCTGCTCCAAAAACTGTGTAGCATTGGCTTTCCAAAAGATCTAATAATTCTATTTCACTCCTACTTAAATAACAGAATGCAGTTTGTCGAGTATAAAGGAGTGGCCTCCACGTGTTGCAAGAGTGTGTTAGGTGTTCTCCAGAGTTCGGTTTTGGGTCCATACCTATTCCCAATTTTTGTCAGTGATACTTCTGAAAAAATCCAATATTCAAAATTATAAGTTTATAAAATTATAGAAACTCAAAATGATAGTGTTAAACTGCAACAAGATCTTTACTCATTAGTTGAGTGGAGTGACAGTAATTTGTTACCATTTAATACTAACAAGTCTGAAAAAATTAACTTTTCAAAAAAAAAGTCCTATTTTACACGAGTATAAAATAAAAAAAAAGATACACTCAGGTGTGTAAATTTTGTAAAAGACTAGGCATAATTTTGGATTCGAAATTATTATTCAATATGCATATCGATCACATAACTTTAAAAGAATGGTTTGGCTTCACAAAGAGAAATGGAACTTGTTATAAAAATTTAGAAACAATGAAAATTATTTATTCTAGTTTTGTCAAATCAATATTGGAATTCTCCTCTGTTCTGTGGGATCCCAAAACTCAACAAAGTAAAGATAAAACTGAGAAAATTCAGAAAAGATTTTTGAAATACTTATATTGCCAAACCTTTACATATTATCCTTCTGAAATTGTACATAGAGAACTTTTGGTTGGCTTTGAGATTATGAGTCTAAAAAATTCCTGAGGGATGTTCTGAATAACAAAATTTTGGATTCCAACAACTTGACACGTATTCAATTTAGGGTCCCTACATTCAATACAAGAAATGCTGATCTATTTGTAACACGTAGAGGCTCAGCATCAAGTCTGGACAATATTCTAGCATTATATAATAATGATACTCAAAAAGACTCTGAGATCAACATATTCTTCATGAGTAGGAGACAGTATATTTCATCAGTCATTAAAGTACTCGGGGGTACAGAGGTTTAGTCCCTGCAGTTTTTCCCTCGGCTTCCTTCAACCTTCAGTTCTCAATTCACAATTTTCAACTGCCACCAGTGAACCTGTGCGCCTCTCACCCCCTCCCACCGCTCTGCCCTTGCACTGGTGCCTGTCTTCCCCTCCCTCTTTCTGTCATCTTTTCCTTCTTCTTTATCCCACACCCTTCATTTGAAAAGTATTTTTTGTTTTTAAGAGTTATATTGTCGCTACAGTCCCTCCCTGTCAATGGGACCCTCGGGAATCTGTTGGGGGCGGGGGCTCAAAAATAAGTAAATGAACATCGGGAACATCGATAATTCAAAATTACGACTAAATAGGGATACATACATGACATTAACTCGAATGAAACACCTGGAATTAAGTTTCTACATCAGTATAGTTATTCTAGACGAATGTGAAGTGGTCGATGATGATGAAGGATTAGAAGAAACCAAAGAATACAATCGATGAATATAAATATTTGATTAACTAATCAAATAGTAAGAATAATCACTTGGTCAAAATATTGGTTAATTAAAAGCAGTTAATTAACCTATAAGGTATTGATTAATTTTTAAAATCAGCTTTTCAAATACGCATTACTGCGAACTTTTTTCTTCTTCACTTTAACGCAAAAAACCTGGCCAAACCCTAAAATTGGCTAAAACTGCTGGTGACTGATGATTGTTAATAAACTTATTAGTCTTGATCTCACTGCGGAGGTGAGAGGAGGGCGGGGTGATTCTTAGAAAACTAATGGCACTATTAGGAATAGAGCCCAACTGAATTTTAAGAAAATCTAATGTTATGGTGAGGGGAAAGGGGATGGTACAGCTTTCAACTAGCCCTCCTATCAACCGTGTGGTGTATTAGATAAAAAAATGTGTAAGAACTACATTTAAAAGTACTATTAATCACTGCAGTTCAAGTTCTGTTCATTTCTCGAGAGATCCTTGTACACTACAACTTCACTCAGATAAGGTATTAATTCCAAATTACTGATGATGGTAAGGTTATCAAACCGGTTTGACGCGGTTCTCAATTTCCCCGTATCTTGTGCGAATTCTATCATTTCGTAATAACACATTTGACATCCTTGATATTTGTTGAACATATGGAATCTTTGTCGACCTACCCAATCATTTCCTTCCACTCTACCTTCTAGCAGCAGTGATATTATTCCTGGGTGCCTCAAGTTATGCCCTATTAGTTTAACGCTCCTTCTCTTCAGACAATTCCAAATATCCATTTTACCTTTTACTCTGTTAACCCTTAAATACCACACTTAGATTTTCTTCCGATATTACCACACATGTGACAATTGTCACAGTATTTAAAAATTTATAAGTTTTATCATTAATTTATCAAATTCTATGGTGCTATATGTATTTTTGCATGCTAAATTCACATTTGTGGTTAAAATTTGATTTTAATAAGAAAAAATACGCACAAATTTGAAATTTCCCCCACCACTTTCTTGTTAATAGCTCACAACCGAATTTTTTCTTTCAATTCATAACATTATTTTTGTCCTACAAATGGACTGAATACGGACACTTCTTGAAACTTGGTACAAGTTGCTTGTTACTACCCTCCCCCAATTTTGTTCATTTTAGTATAATTTTTACTTTGCCCATGCACATTTTCGGAATTATTTTCACTTGATCAAGAATTCTGTAATTGGAAATGAGAGACAATGAGTTATACATTCGCCGATAATTATTTTTGGTTAGAAAAAACAAAAACAAAAAAAAAACAAAAAAAAACTGGTTGCAGTACAGTAAAAAGTATTTTGCTAAGGAACAAGAAAAAAACTACACACATGACAATTTATTCGCGGGTTCCACAAAATGTCTCAACCAGGACCTTCCTCTCGATATCGTATTCCTCGGGTCCATCACGAAATATTTTCTCACACTAAGCAACATCAAAAAACCAACTCGAATACATAAATTAAACCATCAATATGATAAACTTTGGTCCAAATTGATTAAAAACTGAATTCAATTCAACCTATTAACCTCAAAATTGTACACAGTGCTCTGTAAGAGTGAAAATAGGTCGGCGTGACAATTGTCACATCAGTGGTATTGACGACTGAAAATCATTAAAAAAATTCCTGCCCCTTTGACAGTTCGAGTAGGCAACCAAAACTCACGCGAGAATGAAGGTAAATCATGTGCGCACAGATACTAGGGAGTTATGCGACTGAGTCTCCCCTCTGACTCGCGCCACTGCTGCGAGTTTTATACAACCGTGACAATTGTCACATGTGTGGTATTGAAGGGTTAAGTACTTCCTCATTTCTTACCTTATCCGTCCATTTGGTGCGAAGTATCCGCCTATAGCACGACATCTCAAAAGCTTCGATCCGTCTTTTTTTGGTTTGCCTATGGTCCATGTTTCACATCCGTAAACAAGGCTACACTCCAAACATAAGTTTTCAAGAACAAGTTTTTGATTTCCAGATTTATTTTTGATTTGGAAAGATTCATTTTTCGATAAAATGCTAATTTGGCTTGTGCTATTCTACTACTAATATCCCTTTTACTCCTTCCATCTTTTGTTATTAAAATTAGTACAATTTATTACGTTTTGCTCATAAGGGAAGTACTGCGAGGAAATAATGGATTAACTGACTAATGGAGTACAGAAATATTTGATTTACTTTTAATAACCAGGTTTTCTAATGCTCTCTACTATGACAACTCTTTCCCCCCTGTTTTTGCTTTGGTTTTGAGATTTAAAAAATCTGATGAAATGGTTAAAATCTGATCATATTACGAGCGATTTTTAGGTACGAAGAATTTAGAGTTTTGTTTTCAACCACCCAGCACACTGGATTTCTGGACCCACCACGACCGAGAGGACTCCGGAAAACTAAGACTTCTCCCTCCCAGAAAGTCGATGTATTTACCCCTGGAAAATAATCAAAATGGGTTGAAAATTCAATATAAGAGAACAGGCTCAATCAATTTTCTGGAGAGAAATGGCCCTCTATCCATTACGAACACAATGTAGTTACAACTACCACTGAACTTCCGTATCGATAATTTTCAAAAGTAAGTCGAGTATTCTACGCTATTCTTTGATGATACCAATGTTGACTGAGGAGTTATGTCACCATTTGATTGTAATTGTAAATTACTACATTACCTCATAATTACAGTTTTTCTCTGTCGGTGTTATTTTAGTTCGTCGGCTGCTGTATACCAAATGAAACTGTCCAGTCATTCCGCTAGGTTGTTATTATATTCATTCTCACATTTCAGAGCGCATTTTTATATGTATTTGCTAAAATTATCGACAACCTGTAATCAACGTTCATTGGTAATGTCAGACAACCCGGGTTTTACAAGGTTCTCTGGTTTATTAGCACTGTTTATGTTGTTAGATCGTCGCTACACTCCGTTTGTGGTTTCTTCTTCTTCTTGGCTTTTTGATGAAAATGAATGGTTTCTAATTGAGCGTACGCGCCGACAATCTTTTCGAATTATTACTTCGTTCGATCGAATTGTTTCGAATCGAACTCAACTTAATTAATGATTATTGCTTTTAACGAGCCACAATTTATCGCTCCGGTGGTATTTTCTGTTACAATATTCATATTTTCGGCGCTGTTTTGTTTGTAAGCATTTCACATTCGCTCGCAGCATCTTATACAAGTATACAGAGAGATTACAATTTCCGTGTACGTAGTTTACCTGGGTCTGGTACGTTTCATCAACTGTTCGCGACAGTTTCGCTTCGCAGTTGTTTGTATTGTTTGAATCAGGATATCCTGAACGTTTCAAAACATTTTAGCTATCTACTTGACAGTGGAGGACCCTAAGAGGCTTACCGAGTGCATAGCGAGTTAGTACTGCTAATAAGATTGAAAGTGCTTCGAGAGCTGAAGAATATGGATGATTTTGGCCAATTTTGAGTAAAGAAAAAATTTAGTCGTAACAAGGAGGAGGAAGGAGACTGCCTGCCCAGATTCACGCAGACTCAGTTTCTGAGAAGAATGAACCATGTTTACAGATTCTCCCTCTGAAGGTTTCACCGGCAAATTTCCTGGCAGACGAGTAGAAAATGTATCGTAACGAACAGGCCCTCCAGGTTGGATCACAGTTCACTAATCCGGTCCGGAAGACCAATTTGTTCGGTTACAATAAAAGACTGATTTATCAACTGTCAGATGATTTATTTAGCCATCACCGTACCTCGCGGGAGAAGTCTTGGCTCTTGGATCCTGAATCTAGCCGTTGGCTCCGGCTCTGCTAAGCAGGGATACGATGATGGTGGGGCGTATGACGGTGCAAACCAAATTGGCTACGGGACACCGCACCCCCACCCCGGAATCACCCCGATTTAGCTTGTGTCAGCATATGCTAAAAAAGGATCCTTTTTTTTTTTCCTAATTTGCTCTCCACCCGAGTCCTGGAATCAGCCCTTTCGAGCATTACTTCAGAGACGTCGGGGAGGCTGTTAGGGTTGTCTTAGCCTTCTTCCCTTCTGGCCGAAAAACCGGCCTAGGTCGAAAATTCTGGCGAGTTGCTACGTGGGCTCGAACACGGGACCTCCGGATTCTGAGACTAGCGCGCTATCCACTCGGCCAACCAGACCTCTACGTTAAAAAAGGATAAGCAAGATCATAAATAGGGTGAACGAAAATTTTTTTTGAATTCGGTAGTGACAGGGCTGAAAAGTTGCATTTGAGAATAGTACTATAATAATGCACAATTCCATTGCAAGATATTAAAATTTTTGCATCGCCCACCACGAGTGAAGTTTCAAATGGAACTTTGCACGTAATTAACACCGATTACTTGATTATCATACAGTTATTTTAATTTAGATTTATTTACACCTCGAGGCAGGGCTTTTGGGTCGCTAAATTCATTTCTGATACCGTTCTGACCGTAACCCTTACTCTCATGTTGCCACGGGGGCAGTAATCTGCTGAAATTGGTTAAGCAGCATATAAAAGCTTCAACCACATTGTTCGGGAAAATTTGGGCCACTTATTTCGTTTTTCAAGTTGTTTCGAACGAAACTCTTACCCCTGTAGCACCACAGAGGGTCTTAACTATTAGGGTGAAGCAAAAACGGCAAAAGAGTATTGGATTTCACTCATTTAAATATTTAGGTCAAGACTACTAGTGGCGCCACAAGGGCAAGAATTACGTTTGAAACAAAATCAAAAATGAAATAAGCGACTGAAAAACAGGAAAAAACAGAAAGAAATTATTGAAACTGTTATAGGCTGCTTCACCAATTATAATAGGACACAGCCCCCCGTGGCAACATTAGGGTAGGGCTTACAGTCAAAATAGTGTTGATAACGTATTTCGCGACCCCAAAACCTCGTTCAAGATATGAATAAAGCTTATTTTGCTCAGTCATAGATATTTAGATGAAAACTATATGATAATCGAGATACCATATTAATTACACATAAAAAGCTTCATTTGAAACTTCCCTGGAAAAATTTCAATATTTTTCAGCAAAATATGGCACATTTTACTTTTATTCGCAAATTCAACTTTTAGCTTTAACCAATCTCCAAATACAAAGCTTTTTCTTTTTTTTTTCTTTTTTTTTTTCAAAGTCCATTTTCATCGTACCCAAATCATGAATCCAAGTAAGAACTAAGATAACGATCAAGAGATCATTTAAAAAATTGAACAGATCCCAGATTCAAATCAAAAAATTAAAAAAAAAGATCTTAGTTTATGAAAAAGACTATGATCGTTAGATCCCGATACTGCCAATTTTTATAATCTCTTTGATTTTTAGATCATGACTTTGATAATTTTTGTAATTTTTTGATTTTAGATCATGATATTAGGTCATTTCAGAAAGCAGAAAAACATCACGATCATTCAAATCACAAATCTAATAATATTTTGATGATCTTAGATTATGCAAAAAAGTCCGCTTGCGCGCGTGTCAGTCGGCCGACTTGATTTCACTTCTGTCTGATCTCACAGCCGGGTTGACTCATTGGTTTTCTCTCTGTCTAGCTAGATGTTGGAGTAATAGATGTGTCCCCGCAATTTCTAGAATATGGGGTAGGCAATCCACTTATACCCTATACTCCACTGATGATGGCATAACAGCCGAAAGCGTTCTGGACCACAGAAGAAGAAAAAGTGCGAATTGGCACACCCTACAAACGGAGTATTCCAAATAAGAAACGCAAATAATCAAAGCCGGTGATGGGCGATTCGACGACACAGGGGAAGATCAGCGGTAGTTATTCACACTTTTCAACGAGAGCACGCTAAGAGAATTATTTCAACATTTAAAATTATCGAATCACAACAAGAATCGTTAACTGTTTAATTGGTCTCAACTGAATCATCAAAGTAAAGTGATAACCTTCAGTGTAAACAAACGGCGAGTACGGCTGCTCAGTTTGTCAGAGAGTGTATATGTCCTTTTCAATATTTGCGTTTCTTATTTGGAACAGGGTATAGTGTTTTTGCAGGCAGAATGAAGGAGGAAGCGGCGGGTAAGTTAGATATTTAGAAAAGATTTTTTAGTTAGAAGCATAAATTAAGGTCACTAACCTCCCCAGAAATTTTCCTACCACTATATACGCTATGAGAAACAAGATTTGATAAAGCTGCGTAGTGATGTGGTGGGACGTATGGCGATGCACGCATGCCAAAATGACCCCCGAGACACCGCATTTCCGGTCCCGGAAACTGTACCCTTTCGAGTATCGCATCAATGGCCGGAGAGACACTTTGAGGCAGGCCCGAGCCCCCATTTCGCCTTCCGCTCCCGGTGCGCGCGTCCTGTAAGGGCCACCATGGGGTCCTTTACTGACCGAGGTTTGCACTCTCAGCACTAGCCTAGAAATTTCAGGTTCCCCACAGCCGGACGCGCTTCCTCTTCACTCACCCCTCACCTCCTCGTCTTGATACGTGTGGCAACGCAGGAAGGTTGTGACGGCGGGTGCAAAAAGGTCTTTCAATCGAAGACGCCCACGACAGAACGGAAACTCCGTTCAGACTCTTTCATCTGTCAAAATCACTTTCAAAACACGATTACAATGGAAGCTTCACTCACCATTAGTAATAAATTTATAAGCACGCCAAGTTATCTTCAATTTTCTGAATACCTGTCCACGTGCTTATTCGAAATAAGTTGCGCACGTATGTTGTGAAATCAAACATCAACTCCCGAGAAGAAAAAAAGTGAATAAAAAGACAACCGATTTTCTGTTTCAAGGCCTGGCTGAGGCCTACCAATTTAACCAATTTTAACATACTTCCAACACCTTATGGATTCAAATCCATGCCATCATAAACTGTTAGATTTTTCTGAAACTCGAACGCACTACGAGCACACTTTGTACGCAGTCGATAATTAGGCCGCTACAAGTTCAGACGGACACACAACCACGAATCAAAAATTGCCGGCTCAAGCGCGGATACTGATTATAGAGAGTAATAGTAACCCGTAATCATTATTAAATTTTCAATTCTTCAGCAAACTGTTAACCCTGAAAAGCCTACCCATGAAATACACGTAACTTAGTAACTGGCCCTCAGCGTTACTCAATAGTCGAGACGTGAAACTAGAAGTATACAACAGCGTCTTCTTTTCCTAGGTTGGGGTAGAGAGTTCAAACACAGAAAATTTAGAATTTGTCGACTACAACAAAACTAGATTCAACAAACTCCAAGCGTGCGATTGATTTTCGAATATTTGAAGCTAAAACCCAGGTGGGCCACCGGAAGGGGAGTCTTTCAAGAACCCGTTTATTTTTTCCCCATTCAAGTTAGGAGACCTTTTATACCAATGCTAAGCCCTCTACCTCATTTTTTTTCATTTGAGAACACTGACAGGCCAAACTATCACAATTATTTCTGGAACTGCTTTATTTGTGGGGTCTGGTTGACCGAGTGGATAGCGTACTGGTCTCGGAATCCGGAGGTCCTGGGTTCGAGCCCACGTAGCAATCGCTACATTTCGACATAGGCTGGTTTTTCGGCAAGATGAGAAGAGGGCTAAGACAGCCCTAAGAGCCCCCCCCCCTCCCCGACGTCTCTGAGGTAATGTTCGAAAGGGAGGGTTCCAGGGTTCGGGTTGAGAGTAAAATTAGAAAAGAGAACTACCTCATTTCCCACCGAACCTCCTCTCCAAATCAAAACTACTTTAGATTTCTCTAAAATACACACACACTTCTGACTGTATTTCATTAGAAAATGTCTACTAAAGTTGAAACCTAAAAATATGGAACTACAGGTCATAGGCGCAAATAGGTGGGGGCTTGGGAGGCTTAGCCCCCCAAACTCTGAAAGATTACCAAAGAAAATGATGCAGGGAGTGGTGTTGCTTCATAATGAGGGAGCTTAAGCCCCCCCCCCAGTTCTGAGCCCTATTTGCGCTTCTGCTACAGGTAACCTTTGGTGGATTCATTTTCCGATTTTGGGAAATCGTTTTCAGTTTTGCACGGTTGATTTTCAATAATTTTCATAGAAAAATGCATTATCATTACTTTTATTTAAAAAAAAACACGTAGTTCTAAAATTTTTGGCAGACTGGAGAACCTTTCTTCGTAGTAGGAGATTTTGACAGGATTTGGGGGATCGGCAGACACTTTGCTTCATTATTACAGAATGAATAGATTCCATAGGTTAGTCAAATTAAGAAACTGCAAGGAATGAACTGCAATTAATGATTTTTAAGTTGTTGGAAATAGTCTCCCAAGTAACTGTAACAAGGTAACCACTTTCGCCTGACTTGCTAATTCTTCTCCATGGGGTGAGCGAGGGGGGAGGTTGAACCGCCTCTTTCTTAAAATGAATTTTACTCAAAAATTTCAAAAACTGAGAAAAATGTTTCAAATAAAAATTGTTCTACACCAATTCTTTATAAAACTGGCTAGTCACTTTTTCTTTTTTTTTCATATTCGGTAGATACGTCATAAATGAGGGAATTCAAAATAACTCTCTGTAATATCACACATTAACACAGATCTCATGAAGAAAATAAGTTTTTTGACCTTTTTCCCCATTTTACAGAATTTTGAGAGAAGCAAGGCTGTAAAAATGTCGCGTGAGGGTGGTCTTTATTTACATGAGAAAAAATTACATATTCTTCATGGAGACTCTCACCAAATTATAGCCTCCTCATACGATCCTCAAAATTATTATTCCTCTCAAATAAAGGTTTTAAGGGACACTGAATACATTCTCGATGTCATTTCCCCGCCCCTCAACTATTCCAGTGCCATGAGGCTACATTCCAATTACTCCAATTTATATGTTCTTTACATTAATGAGAGGTTTTTTGACCAGCTGAATTCATTGCCGGGATTCTTTTTCTCACCTTTCGAGTGACACAAATTATTTCTAATTAATCATTATTCAAACAGGACATGGACCTCAGAAATGATTCTAGCGATTCACAGAACCCAATTTTCAATATAGAAAGTTGAAAATTGGATTAACTGGAGGTTAGCCCTCAGTGGCATCTGTACAGTTAAAGAAGGAAAGGACCCTAGAAATGGATTCAGCGACCTAAAAAAACCTATTATCAACGTACAAACTCGAAATTCGTATAAGTGAAGATTACTTGTCCTGTGGCACTTGAAAAGTTAAAAAAAAGAGGAAATTATTTTGGAAATAGATTTAGTTACCCTGAGCCCCCCCCCCACCAACCATCTGAAAAAATAATTTTCGAGCTTATACAAGAAGGCTCCAAGAGTGTGAGAACCTGGAATTCTCTTAAAATCGACGTCAATTTAATTAAAAACTTCAACCTCCATGAGGCACGGGTCACCCTCAACCGATTTTGCTCAAACTTTACAAAAAACTTGTTTTAAATATAAGGTAGGTACTAATCTTGGGGTGCCCTACTGAAAAACCGGAAGTCAAAAACAACGATCACAATATTTTTGTTCCACTTGACGAGAACTATAACCAGTTACTTTTTTTCTCGTCTAAATTAGGACACTCTGTACACCAATTTCAACACTCCCGCATTTTTTGCCATTTGAAATCCTTAACACGCCAGACTGCAACAGTTATTAGAACTATTTCATTTCTCACCGAAGTCATTTTTAAAAATATGAACTACCCTCTCTCTTTACTACAAACTACCATAGATTTCTCTACAATAGGCAATTCTGACTGATATTTCTTTACAGGGTGTCTTCCAGGATGGTCCTCAGCTATTCCTGATGGGAAAAAATCTATTTTTCCAGTGAACACACTCCCTAGATCAGTTCCAAGTATTAAAAGAGAAATTTTACCAAGTTTGAGCAAAATTAAAGAAGGGCAACCCGTGTCTCAAGAGGGTTGAAGTTCACATGGGAATTAAGATTGATTATTGGAATCTGAGCTTCAGTCAAGAGGAGAATTCCGTTCCCCATATGTGCGAAGATATGTGTAATATTTTTCTACAGTTAGGGTTTGCAGAGTCGTTGAATTCATTCTTGGGATCCTTTTTCCCTTTCCTCTCCTCCTTCAGGCTCCACAGGGGCTGATATTCAATAATTTCAATAATATTCCAATTTTCGCGTTATTTTTGTATGAGATTTTCTGGGTCGCTGAGATCATTTTAAAGTCCTCTCCCTTCCATTCTTTTGTGCTTAATAGAAAGCTAATCTTCAATGATTTCAATTTTCACGTTATTTAAGTCTCAATAAGTTTTTTTTTCTTTTTTTTTAAGTCGCGGAGTTAATTTTATAATTTTAGAAGTTTTTTTTACTCTTTTTGCTCCACAGAGGCTGATCTTTATCAATTATTCTAATTTCAAGAGCAGGCTCCATATCTGAAATTTATCAAGGGGACGAGGCTACTGAAAATCAAAAACTGAAAAATAGAGATTGCCATAGCAAAAAAGGCCACTACTGAGGTATTAGAGGGTTTCTGAGTTTACGTGGTTGGTTTTCAATAGCATTCAAAGAAAAAAATATTCCATTCTAGAATTTTGGGGCACAGGCAGCCTTTCAAAATGGAATATTTTCGGTGACTTGGAGGACCAAGCACATACCGTGCTTCCCTAGTGCAAAGTAATTTCAAAGTATAATCTGATAAACAGAACAATCTTGAAATCCCACATGCAAGGCAAGATAGCACATTTTTCAAACAACTAGAAATCTTTCAAAACTATTCCAAAACGTAGACTTGCAAACACCTAGTCAAATAACTTTAAAATGATACATCCATACAAAGCTATTTCGACGCAACCTCGAATATTTTTTATATTTGGCGGAAGACTTTATACGAAAACGATTCCCATTTTAACGAGACGACTTCACGAATAAAAGTAATAAAGTCCATCGCGGACAGACTCTTCGCAAGAAGGTAATTTATTCAGGAAACAACCTTACACGAGAGCCGAGTTTAAAAACGAATAATCGCTGTAGGATGTTTACCCGATTCAAGATGTAGATCAAGGCAATAGCACCAGCACCAGGTAACATGGCGGGTAGGTGTTTCCCAGTGCCAGGATTCGACGCCAACAGAAATGCATATAATAAATCGAACCGGTAACACCGACTACAGAGTTCTAGTTGGAATAGCTGCATTCTAGTCTCGAGATTCAAATCTAGGTGCATTTAAGCACAACCGTAATTATACGTTCAATATCGGTAAAATAATTGATACTCGACGTGAAATTAACGTTCATCGTCCTTAGAAATACGGGTTCGACATCGTCGAGCCATAATACTAATGAATGCAAAACACTACGCATAACCCCAATGATCTCGATATCAAGTTATGTATCCTCTTCTAATTGTCTTCACTAATCTCACTTACCGTGTCCTTCATTTTATCGAATCCAGCAGTTAGTCTCAAATGGTCTTTCCGAATCGATTTTGCCCTTCATATCAGTTCACCTGAAAAGAGCAAATTGAAAACCAGTTATACGACGGGTTGTAGTGGCACACACCATACACTAGCTAAAACACCGAATACAAAGACGCAACAGGTGATTCGTTTCCTAATTTGAATATTCTCGACCGTTAGATGGAATGTCCAACCGCAGACACCGAATCTTTGACCTTCATCGACGGATTAATTTCAGCATTTGTTTCAACATTAATTTCACTCCTTCCTTGACGTCTTCGAATACGTTTTACAATTCAAAAATTAAAATTTGCTCTGGTGTACAAAAAAAATCCAGTATACACAAAAATCATATTTTAGGGTTTTAATGATGTTTGCCTCCTCTTGGGTGATACCTTGCCGTGGTGAGGACGATATTGACAGTGATCGTAACTTGGTAGTAATGAAATGCAGACTAAAGTTGAAAAAGCTTGCTAGAAAAAAAGAGGTGAAAAGATGGAAAAAATTGGAAAATATTAATACTACAAAGAAATATTAAGAGAATACCATATTGTATTAGAATTAGAGGTTGAAAAAACACAGGAAATTAACAGTGTGGAGGAAGAACGCGGTAAAATAAAGGAGGGAATATTAAAGTCAGCAGAAGAAAATCTAGGTAAAACTAAAAGAGAAGAAAAGAAACTATGGATGAAGGAGGAAATCCTCAGAAAGATGGACGAACGAAGAAAATATATGAGAATGCAAATGACGGAAGGTAGATTAGCTTATCAAAGGCTAAGAAATGAAATAAAGAGAGCAGTGCCGTATAGGCGGGGGGGGGGGGGTGTTGACCTATCATATGGGGTTTCTAATGTTTCTGAGATCCGCATTTTCTTGAATTTTTAAGCGCACGGCCGTACCCAAGGGGGGTGTTAGACCTCTACCCCCCTGTATACGGCTCTGCAAGAGAGAGTGTAAAAAGGCAAAGGAGAAATGGATGAAATAAAAAAGTGATGAGATAGAAGAGTTAATGAATAAAGTATAAATTGACTTGGCCTATAGAAAAGTAAAAATGAAGTTTGGAGAAAGAAGGAAGAAAGTAAGTAGTATAACGAATAAGGAGAAAGAGCCTATTTCCACAGCTGAAGGAAACGTGAAAAGGTGGGTAGAGTATGCAGAAGGACTATACATATAGTAATAATGGGGATGAAGAGATCAGAATGGAGAGGGAGGAAAACGTGGAAGAAGATGAGAAGGGAGATTCAATTTTAAGAGGGAATTTGACAAAGCACTGAGAGATTTGCAGAAAGGAAAAGCTCCAGGAGTGGATGAGATACCAGCTAAATTATTACAGAACTTAGAAGGATATGTACTTGATAGATTGTACAAATTAGTATGTTACATTTATGATAAAGGAGAAATGCTATAGGACTTCAAAAAGAGTGCTATTGTAACTATATCAAAAAAAGCAGGAGCAGATAGGTGTGAAAATTATCGAACAATTAGTCTTCTTTCACATGAGTCAAAAATATGAACTAGGAGAATTTACAGGAGAATTGAGAATAGAATAGATGCAGAATTAGGAGATGATCAGTTTGGATTTAGAAAAAGTAGAAGCACTAGGGCAGTAGTGTTAGTTTTGAGATTAATTGTAGATGGGAGACTCAAAATGGGGCAGGATACATACATGACCTTCGTTGATATTGAACAAGCTTTTGACAGTGTTCAATGGAATAAAATGTTTGATATTCTAAAACAACAAAGGAATAAAATTTAAAGAAAGACAAGTTATTTCAAGCTTATATAAAGAACAGAAAGCCACATTAAGAATAGAAGGAGAAAAAGCGAAGGCTAATACAGAAAAATGTGTAAGGCAGGGGTGCTCCTTATCTCCAGTATTATTTAATTTGTACATAGAGTGGGCTATAAAAGAAATAAAAGAAAACAGTGAAGCAGGTGTCATTATACATTGAGAGTGAGTAAAGATGTTCAGATTTGCAGATGAAATTGTCTTATTAGTTGAAAGGAGTATTGATTTGGAAGACATTTTAAATGAAATGGCGTTGATTTTGAGTATAGAATATCGTATGAGAATAAATAAAAATAAAGTAATGGTATGTAAGCTATGCGAACACGATCGCTTAAATATAAATATTGGACAGGAAAAGATTGAGGAAGTAAGCGAATTTTGCTATTTAGGGAGTAAAATAACAAAAGACTGCAGGAGTAAAAGGGATATTAGTAGTAGAATAGCACAAGCCAAAAGAGCATTTTATCGAAAAAGTAATCTTTTCAAACCAAAAATAAATCTGGAAACCAAAAAACTGTTATTGACAACTTATGTTTGGAGTGTAGCCTTGTATAGATGAGAAACGTGGACCATAGGAAAACCAGAGAAGAGAAGGATCGAAGCTTTTGAGATGTGCGGTGTTATAGGCGGATACTTAGCATCAAATGGGATAAGGTAAGAAATGAGGAAGTACTTGGAAGAGTAGGAGGTAAAATGGATATTTGGAATTGTCTGAACAGAAGGAGAGATAAATTAATAGGGCATAATTTGAGGCACCCAGGAATAATACCACAGCTGCTAGAAGGAAGAGTGGAAGGAAAGAATTGGGTAGGTCGACAATGATTCCAGTATGTTCAGCAGATAATCGAGGATGTGAAATGTAAGTGTTATTACGAAATGAAAGAACTTGCGCAGGATAGGGAGAAATGGAGAGCTGCATCAAACCGGTCGTAAGACTGATGACCTTATCATCATCATCAGTGATGTTTATCTTGCAGTTATAGTAATGCCTAAACTCAGATCTGTAGCGTGATTACATTTCCGGAGTGCAATTCGGGGTAAAGTAGGAAAATCCACGCTCAAGAAGCAAAAAATACAAAATCAAACGAAACCAAAAAGAAACAAAAAAGGCTGCGTCTTTCTGCAGGGAGGGGGGCGAATCGTCACTCGAGAAGGTAATGTCCTCATTTTCCTTTTCTTCTAGCTACGGTCCTACCCAACTGAGCGAACAATGAATGACCCGCGTTCTGGGTACCCCTTTCCCAAGGGCGGAGTTTAGGGGTTTGAAGCTTAAGCCTCCCCTCCGATCTCTTCAGTACATCTTGGAAATTCTTCACCAAAAAATTTAATTTCCTCTAAATACTAGAAATCTCGGAGCTCCGAAGTCAACCATTTTCAGAGATGCCAAATCCGGAGGGAAAAAATTATTTGCTGAAGGCGGAACTGAAGTCAAGGAAATCTTATTTACTAGAGTCGGAGCTGGAGCCAAAGCACAAAAAAATTTATAAGCTGAGATCTCCGACTTCGGCTCCAGTCCTTCAACCACTCTTTCTCCTCATCTCCTCTCCCCCCACACTCCTCCAGCGTTCCTCCTCTCTTTGAAAATAATCGCAGCCGGAACAAAAACCACATTTTTGGTGAAGCCAGAATGATCCAAAAATGTTTTGCTGAAGGTGGAACTGAAGCCCGAGGAACATGATTTACCGTAGTCGGAGTCCGTAAATTGATTTACTGGAGCAGAAAGCTAATTTCAAGAATTTTAACCGGAGTTAGAACTGGAGACAAAGCTAAATTAAAACTTTCTTCGAAGCCGGAGCCAGCTCGGAACGACTCCGATTTTAATGTCGGCTCCGGATCTCTGCCAAATACCCTCCCCTTTTTCTGGAAATCTAAAGCTCAAGTCTTCCCCTTCCTACCACCAGAAAACCTCTGCACCCTCTCTATTTCAAAGCGCTCTAGCTATGTTGATTCGCTAAAATACCGAATGCGCAATTCGAGTATACCACAACATGACTCATAGACTAACAGAGACTAACATACTGGAGACAAGTGTGGCCATAAAGCAAACTTAGCTCCACGCTTAAGAGCTTAGGCCCCCCTCCTCAAAGAAGGCTCCATTCGACCCACCTTGGTAAACGTTCAAAATACATTTAAATTCACTATGGCAGAAAGGAGAAAGGAAATTAAATTAATTTTCTGAGGGGAGGGGGCTCATTCCAATGGCATCATAATCCAACCCCGCCCTTGCAGGTTACAGAAATCATTATTTTAGATACAAAGTTATAATAATATGAACTGTACAACAAAAGAAAATTAGGGATACTTATTTTGAAAAGATCTGTACCCTCGGTGGCTTGAAGTTCACACTTAGATCAATAGCATATTATGACGAAGGCAATAGAAGAATAATTTCTGCAGAGATGATGCCTCACAGCTTGAACTAGAAATATTATTTTTTGAAAAATATGGTACAATATTTTGGAAAAGATGACTATTGAGGTCGGATAGGAATATGTTAGCGGCGCCGTGGCAGATTTGCCTCAATATCCAAGGCCATAATCGGCTTCAGTTGTTAAAAGAGAAGAAAGCAAAATTTAGAGACGGAGGAAAACTGAGACAAGGAAGAGGGTAACAAATGAATTTCTGTTTTGTTATGAGAGGAGTGGGGCTACCCAAGATGTCAGGGGTGATATCCCAATTTGCCTTCCAACTGTTTCTTCCATCCATCTTTATTGTTACCGGCATCATTTTTGTTGTTCTTTCATTCTTTCAATTCTGTCTTATCTGTTCTCTCACTTTTTTTTTCTCCCCATAGATTACATTCTATACAGGGTATTTCTTCCGTGTACGCGGTTTTTCTTCTATTTTATTTTTTCTTGATAATATATCTTCCACTTTTATTGATTCTGTTAGTTCTGGCATGCCTTTTATTTTTGTCGATTCTGTCAATTTTTTAACCCTGACACTTTCGGCCACTCTACCAATTTTTTCGTTTTATATCTATCATTTTCTTATTCGTATCTACCATGTCTTCTATTTATGACGTCAGTTCTCTCAATTTGATCACTCATTACATTGCTATTGATTTTACAATTTCTGTTGTTTCAAAATGTAATGAATAATTACATAATTAGTAATATTGTTTATCCTCAACATTGAAGATGTTACATGAGATAGGGAATTTGAGTGAAAAAGGCAACACTCCTCCTTTTGTTTGACAAATTGGTTCCTAGATTGCGTCCTTGAGTCCAGCACAAGAAAGAAAACTAAGCTAAATATGTTAAACACTATTCATGGACCTTGAAAAGTTCAACAGATCCTCAGTCAAGCTTGTAGCGGGACCATTTTTCTGGAGACGGCGATGGGAATGGGGAAAAGGGAGTTGAAGCAGAATAAGAGTAAATTTTAGATCAAGAGAAAAGTTTCAATTTTCATACTTCCACCACACCATTTCCACCAAGGCCAAACAAAAGCTGGTGGTGGTGGGGGGGGGGCAACGTGGGATTCTAAGGCTATTGGCTCGCTTTTTTTCGATATGCCGTACTCCCGGTGAGATACAGCAGGTCGGAAAATTAGGTTTCAACTTCTTTAAAATGAATTTTGTAAACTTTATGAATTTTCGCCTTCAGTTTTGAAAGCACGAATCTGAGGGAGAAGGAAGAGGGAGCTCGGAAAGCCACGGTTATCCATTAAACACACTACAAAGCACCGGCTTAGACAGCAGCAGCAGTCAGCAACTCAGTAAGTGACGAAATAGCATTCTAATAGTCAAGATGATCAGCATGAATTATTATTCACAAAGGCGGAAGTTCAAGTTAATAACTCAAATCTGGCATTTGCCATCACTGGCGTTTCCAAAATTTTTCGCTTCATTTTATTCCTGTTCTAGCTATTTAAGGACGGAAGATGGAAGAGGAAAAGAAGGAAACTAGCATAACACCTTAGTAAGCAAATTCACACGCAAGATGGAGTTCAGTGAAACAAAAACTGGAATCTAATAGTGGTAATCTGGGGGTTTTAATCAGTAGCTAATAATGCTCTAGTGAATTTGCGGAGGGTTCCCACCGGGTAAATGTCTCGTACATTACATGACTGTGGAGTCGAATAGGAACCGGTTTTGTGCAGTATATTCTCACTGGGATGACAGAAGCGGTGGTCTTTTTGTCGGTCGCCCAGACAAAACTCTTTTTCTGCAAGAACTGTTCACCGATACAGAAGGTGAATTTTCAAATGGGATATGGTAATACTAAAATTTTGTGTACACTAAAACCAACTAGAAAGATATTACGTAAGCACTAAGCATGAATAGTGGCTCAAGACAGACCCCTGTCCAAAGTCCAAATGAATGATTTTCCGTAGCCAAGAATTGTCGGCAAGATTCGTTAATTCGAAACCGTGAAAATAATGTATGCTAACGCACGATTAGAAACTACATGAAAAAGGAGGACTTCTCGTAAACGAAACCGTATGTTTCTGGTTTCGAACAATATATTAGGGCAGAACCAATAACTTCCTTACTGTGTTGCACACATTGAAATATGCAATATCACAATCTGTATTTAGTTTGAAAACGATATATTCATTAGTTTAATCAGAAGGATCACTGGTAGCGTGGGAGCAGGATTTTACAAACACAATTTATTACGGCTCAGCAATGAACTCTTTACTGAAATGCACAGATTTCAGACGAGTGAACGGATTATTTAGTTTATCAGAATATTATGTACACATTTTGCTTTAAACGAACCTGGCAATTCAAAATACAGACTACCATCAGACTTCCGTAGAACAAATGAGCAAACACGATCAGTCACGTCACAAAAGTTGATCTAAAATACCGCGCACTTGGTCACTAATAGACATGTAATTCAAAAGGACTTTTAAATCAAGTATAAGAAGAATTCTTAAATGAGAAAATTCAAAATATCTCGAAGCCGGAATACACCACAATACACAATTTTGATAGCTCAAACAAACAACACTCAACGTTCCGAACGATCAACAACAGCAGAGAAACACCAAACACGCAAATAAGAACCAACCAGAACGTGTGTTGAAAATTTGAAATACACAAGTGGCGATGCGCCAATCAGCATTCGAGATTTTACGAGTAGCGATTCTATAAAATCTGTAATATAGCCAGCGTTATGCCTTTCATTGTGACTGTTTTTGTATCATTGCATAACTTTTGTGAAGAATAGTTTACTTGCCATCATTATCACATTATAACGCACGTTTTTCATGATAAAGATGATACCAGTGATACCAATACGATGCGAGGATGCGACAACCAGTACAACGTACAAGAGTTGCAACTTGAAAGTCTGAAGTATGAGTCTAAAAATTCTTTTTCCGATTATTCCTCAAGATCTAACGAATCAATCAGGAGATCACGATTCTAATAGGATTCTGTTGCGTAATCTTATTAGTTGGTAACACTGTTGCTCTTTGCCTCGAACTTTGTTCTTTGTTCTGTTAATTAGTAATTTTGTATCTTCAGTTGTTATGTTGAATGGCGGAATAAATCTTCGTACTTTTGTGGAAAGTTCAATTTTATAATAGGTTATGGGCTCAGACCCGCTTAACTGTGTCCTCTAGCTTCAGGCTTTATCGCAATGGCGTTCTCATCAGCATCAGGCTCCGAAAACACGTTTGGTGCACATGGTGTACCGAAGTTGAAAGGTAAAGAGAATTTCAATTCGTGGAAATTTGTTATTAAGCTTCTCATTAAGAGGAAGAAAGCGTCAGAAATCGGAACGAAGAAAAAGGAGATCAATGTAGAATCGGATCTAGAAGTACAGACTCTTATAGTAACCACCGTATCCGAAAGAATTTTACCAGCGATCATTGACTGCACTTCCTCAAAAGAAATGCTGGACAGACTGGAAAAACTCTATGGCTTAAACGAAAACGATCTTGCTGCGCTTCATGGCGAATTTCAAAATTTCACGTATGATAACAACAAGACGTTGCAGGAGAACGTCTGTAAACTGCAATCAATTCGGAATAAAATAGAATCCCTAAACGATACAATCTCGGATTTTGCTTTTCGAACTCGTCTGCTGAATAGCTTGCCGAAGAGATTCAACAGCATAGTCTCGGCATGTAACTTGAATCGGAGTATGGAATTAGAAGACCTAACGTCAGCCTTGGCAGCTGAGGATTACCGAATAAGTCAGTTTCGTCCCAAGGAGTATAAAGACGGAAATCAAAGTTCCAGGTCTTCTGGATCCGATCAGGGAACTCAGATCAGGAGCGTATGTTTCCTATGTCATGGATCAGGGCACAAGGCAAAGGATTGCCGTTCGAAAAACGCGTCGTCATCGACAGAATCGAATTCGTTGCAAGGATCTGTGAAGGTTCAAGTAAATCCAAGTACTGAATTGATTTGCAAGTACTGTAAAGCTCAAGGTCACGTTATCGCGTCGTGTGAAAAACTGAAGGCGAAAAACAACGCGGAGTGCAGAAAGTGCGGTGAAAAGGGACATTATCAGAAAAACTGTAAGTCCAACTCCAAAAGAGAAGAATCAAAACAGGAATCAGTATTCATGGCATGCGTGGGCCTAACTTCACTCATGAACTCGACCTCGAACCATGTCAACTTGGACAGAAACCTATGGATACTTGATAGCGCGTGCACAGCTCATGTATCGAATGATAGATCAAACTTCACATCTCTAAATCCGAAGGAAGCGAAGATTTTAATCGGTAACAGCGAAATGGAGAATATCAGCGAAGTCGGAGAAATTGCGGCCAGATGTTTAGACTCAAACCTTATATTTAAGGAAGTTTTATTGAATGAAAAATCTCCAGCAAACTTAATTTCATTAATTCGTTTACTTAAATTAGGCTGGAATGTTAGTGAATGTAGCTTAAAACGCATTGAACTAGTTAAGAATTCGTTTAAAATCGTAGCCGAACTTAACGATTATGATTTATGGGTAGTCCCCGTGGACGTAACTGGAAATAAGACCGTAATTGTAAACGATAAGTCTGTGGTGGAAAACCAAGAAGTTGCATGTCTATCATTGAGTGAATGGCACAGAAATTTTTCTCACCAAAACCTGCAGTACACTAGAGATTTGTTGCAACGACTTAAAATTAATTTTACAAACGTACCCAAACAATTTAAATGTGTCAATTGTGTGAAAGGAAAAATAACTAGATTTTGCTTTCAGAATAGTTCTAGCATAGCCAAAACAGTGGGAGAGTTGACCCACTCAGATTTATTGACATCACCGACAAAATCGTTAGGAGGATCGAAGTACGCACTGGTCCTGAAAGATGACCATAGTAAGTATCGGACGGTGTATTTCACAAAAACTAAATCTAATACTGTCTCCCTTTTCGCAGACTATTTTAACAGAGTCGAAACTCAGACCGGAGAAAAACCAAAACGCATTCGAAGCGACAATGGTTCAGAGGAATTGAACGAGGACATTGACAAATTGTGCTCAAACAGAGGTATTATTCACGAATTAAGTTGTCCGTTCACTCCAGAACAAAATGCTCGTGTTGAAAGAGAAATGAGAACACTGTCAGAAGCTGTTACAACGTTACTTATAGAAAGTGGTTTGAGTAAGTCTTTTTGGGCGGAAGCCATGGCTTACGCTGTATATACGTTGAATCGCGTTGGGAAATCATCTGTAGACAACAAAACCCCTTACGAGTTATTCTATAAACGTGATGTATTTGATATTCAAATGTTAAAGCCTTTTGGTACTAAGTGTATTTCCCAGATACCTGCGCAGAAACGAACGAAATTTGATTGCAAAGGACTGGAAGGAACGTTTATAGGTTACCCGCCAGACTCAAAAGGCTACAAGATATGGATCGAAACTGAGAAGAAAATTGTAGTGTCGAGAAATGTGGTGTTTTTAGACGAAGGAGTTAACAGCGATCCGGAACCAGTTGTCGATGAGATGGAATCGGTCACAGAAGATCCTGATGAAACCGAAACTATCGAAATAGAATACGACTGGGATGAACCCGAAGGTGATTTTGGAACAGAGGTAAGCATGTTTAATATCAAAATTCCAGAAGCGTATCATGATCTGGAAACGATGAATTCCGAGGAAAGAAGTTTCTGGGCAGCCGCCATTGAGAAGGAACTCGCCTCCATGGAGAAGAATGAAGTGTGGATTCCAGTTCCACTATTGAATCAGCCGTTGGTGGATACCAAATGGGTTTTTCGACTCAAGGATTCTGAGTCAGGTCCGGTAGGAAGGGCTCGACTTGTCGCCAAAGGATTCATGAGCAAAGAAGTCTGTAAAACGTATGCACCAGTTGTAAGTATTACTGCTGTTCGTGTATTTCTGTCAGTAGCTATTCACGCAGGTTTGGTTGTCAAACAGTTAGATGTTGAAACAGCCTTCCTCAATGGTCCATTGGAAGAGGAGGTTTACATAAAGCCACCTCAAGGATATAAAAGCTGTAGGGGAGTGGCTCTACACCTAAAAAGGGCACTCTACGGATTAAAACAGGCCCCTCGCAGCTGGTACTCCACAATAGACGCTGTATTGGAGAAAAACGGTTTCAAGCGATCCAGATCAGAATATTGTCTTTATGTAAAACCAAGTAATCTGTATCTAATAATTTATGTGGACGATATCTTGATAGCAGGTCCCAGCGCAGATTTGGTTGATGGAGTAATCAATACCCTCAAAGCTCACTTCACAATTAAAATAATGAAGAAAATCGAATTTTTTATAGGTCTGCACCTGCAAGTGAATGCAGAACATATTAGAATCGATCAGACGAAGTATATTGAAACGTGCGCTAAGAGATTTCATGTTGAAGATGGGAAAGCGGTCAAGACACCAATGGAAATGAAATTGGATCTATCAGTAACAAATTCAAGTAAAGGAAAGAATAATGCTTGTATCTTCAAATTTCAGAAGCTCTTGGGAGCATTGAATTATGTGATGGAGCGGACCAGGCCGGATGTAAACTTTCCGGTAAATGCTCTAAGTCGACATGTTTTATGTGCTGACGAGGAAAAGTACCGTTACTTGACTCGTATTTTGAAGTATTTGTGGTTCACTAAGAACATGACTCTGATTTACAAGAAGAATCAAGGCGCTGCGACTCTGGAAGCTTACTCGGATGCGTCTTGGGCATCAGAGAAAGATCGTAAGTCAACCAGTGGGTATGCAATTTTTGTTTATGGAAATCTGGTACACTACAAATCTCGTAAGCAGTCTTTGGTGGCTCTATCTACGGCAGAATCAGAATATATTGCTTTATCTGAATGTGCCCGAGAGTTACTTTGGATTAAAAATCTTCTGGTAGACATGGGACTTGACGTTGACCCTAGCGTAATTTATGGTGATAATCAGTCTAGCTTGAAAATCGCTGAATGTAATGGTAACTATAATAGAACTAAACACATAGACTTAAAGTACCATTATCTTAAGGATATTGTGAACAAGAATTTGATAAAATTGTCATATGTTGAAACTGGCTCAAATCTCGCAGATATGTTTACTAAAATAGTTCATAAAGGTAAGTTGGTATTGACCATGAAGAATCTTGGATTTGTAATAGACTAAGCTTTATGATTGACTTGTAATTCCGCTTCTCGCGCCAGTGTTATAGGGGAGTGTTGCGTAATCTTATTAGTTGGTAACACTGTTGCTCTTTGCCTCGAACTTTGTTCTTTGTTCTGTTAATTAGTAATTTTGTATCTTCAGTTGTTATGTTGAATGGCGGAATAAATCTTCGTACTTTTGTGGAAAGTTCAATTTTATAATAGATTCATATTCTATTATTCCTATGTAGATTCTTATTTCTTAATTCTTATAGCCCCGTAGAGAGAAAAAGAAGGCATGGGGAAATTTCCACGGACCCCCTCTCCTTCCAGTTCATTTTGTTCTTTTGTCAGATAGAAAAAAATTATAAGCTACGGGATAAGAGGTTTCTTTCATGGTGCAAGGAGTGATTGCTGATTTGATGTACAGTATGAAGTATGATGTAGCCGTACGCCTTGAGCGTTTCAATTCAGGCCTTTTAAAAATATCGGGCTCCCGTGAAAGTCCGAGCCAGGGGTATTCCCCCTTCCCCCTTCCTCGCGACAGCGTTGTATTCTTTTGCTATTTCGACATAACCTGCCAGAATGTTTAGGCATGCTAAATGAACGCTTTTCAGCATAAGCGAACCAACCAGCAAAATCTGTCTTTTGAGAACACGATTTGCAGCCGTATTTTGAAACAACAATTTTTTAAGTCCCCTTAAAAAGAAAAATCACTTAAAATTACCCTTAAGTAACCTCTGGAGGTTACTTAAGTGTTATGACTTGAAAAATTAAGTATTGTTTGAAAATACGGCGCTTGAAGTTCAAGAGCCATGTAGAAAGCTAGATACTACATATATGACACAGCGTTTACTGATCAGATTTTTTCAACGTGAGTACACATTTTTGAATCGGGGGCCTAATTATAAAAAATTCTACTTCTTATACCCTCTTTCCAATGATACCAATAACTCATTTTGTTTACAAATGTTGATTGGTTCCCTTGCGCTGAATAGCGTCCAAATAATATAAAATTACAGATTCTCGAGAAAAAAATTAGTAATTACTAACTTCTTACTTGACACGACATAGTTGGACGCTGTTTAACAAAAGGGAACTAACCCACATTTGTAAACAAAATGAGTAATAAGTATCGTTGGAAAGAGCGTAAAACGTACAATTTTTCAAAACTGGGCCCCCAATTCAAAAATGTGTACTCACGTTGAAAAAAGCTTATCAAGAAACGCAATGCCATATAGTTTCTACTTCTACATGGCTCTTGAACTTCGAATCACGTGTTCTAAAAAAAAAGTGGATTTTGTGGGTTAGTTCCTTTTTGTTAAAGAGCGTCCCGTAGTTATTCTTCAAGAGTCAACACATTTTGAGAACTACAGAACCAGTGTAATCAAATTTTTTTTTCAGAATTGACCGAAAATGATTTATATACGTACATCTGGCCACACTGATTCTGTCTTCTTATCACTGTTATCAGTTATTTTCATTCGGCTTCGTTTTCCTTTATAAACTTTCAAATAATAAGAATCATTCCTATTTTTTAAATTTTTTGCTGTAGATTTCAGAATGGCAAAAATATTGACTTTTATTAAAGTAGTGAGGAACAACTGGAAAAAATCAGTGGTTGCAGTTGCCGCGGTGACTTACGGAATTGATTTTGCCAACACAGAATACAAGTAATGACTTTTTCCTTCTTCTATTCAAATATCCCTTAAATTCTGAATATTTCTACTACTCTTGCGTCATATTTTCAGAAAAAATATGCTAATTCGCAAATACTCTAAAGAAGCAGTAAAATACGGCGATCTGCCGTTATCAGTTTTTGAATCACCGAGACACATTGCGGTCATTCTGAATCCGGCTGCTAACAAACGGTAATGGTTTTTTCAAAATTCATGTAGTTTAGTGCATGTTAATGCTAACAGAAAATTTCCGTGGAAATCATCACCTGAAATTAGAGTAAACTTAGTTTCATTTTAGTTCTTCAATGTTATATTCATCCGGAATCACCCCTTATTCACTAGTGTGCAGTAACGGCCATAGTAGTAATGACATTCAGTGCATTGTGTGTACGCCCTGTTTATTTCTCTGTTTTTTATGTTCTGTGTATGTTGTACGGCATTCAGTAAAGCGGTAAAAGAATATGAAAAATATTGCGCCCCTTTATTACACTTAGCTGGTATTTCCGTCTCTGTACTGACTACAAATAAGGAAACTGATGCGATTAGCCTGACCGCCAAAGTACCGGCTAATGTTGATGCTGTTGTAATCGCAGGGGGAGATGGTACAGTCTCTGAGGTAAATAATTTTGGCTTCCTCCTTGGTAATAACTATGTACTTTCACCAATCATTTGATGTTACGGAACGCTCCGTTTTTTATTCGTCCTCTGGACTGTGGTGAGGGCTTCAGTAAATTTTTGAAATATTTGGAGTTCATCGTTGTTCATTTCATAACTGTTGGAATTTAATTAGTTTTTGAATGTTTAGGTTGTCACAGGATTGTTACGATTAAGAAATGAAAATAGTTTTCATAAAGTAGTACCTGTTGGCATTTTACCCCTTGGTAAAAGTAATTCGCTGGCGAATGATCTGTATGCTTCCAATACTGACAGACTTAATAAGTTATTTCGTTTTCATGTCATTATGGATGCAACTTATTCTATAATAAGAGAAATAACAAAACCCCTGAATGTGATGGAAATCCGTAATATTGATGTGGAAGATGTAAGTGATCAATTTGAACTTTACTAAACCATTAAATTTTTCAAAATATATTTTAAAAACTAACCGAGCTCTTCGGTTTTATAGAATGAGAATCAGGACACAATATTGAAGCCTGTATACGCGGTGAGTAGCATCCAGTTAGGAGCATTCAAAGATGCCCATAAAACAGTCGATAAATACTGGTATCTTTGGAAACTACGCTCGTTTGCTCCATACGTGTTGGGATCGTACCATCAAAACAACGTCTCTGCAAAACTGAAATTTACACCTCCTTGTTCTGGCTGTGTAAAATGTTATAAAGACCGAAGCGATTTCTCGACAGGCGTAAAACAACCTGAGAACAAGAGATGGTGGCATGCGTTCATCCCTCGGTTTCAGAAATCTTTAGGTAAACCTTTCATGATCATCAATCGTCACCTTTACTTTGTTTCTGTAGGGTGTCGGTATGATGGGTAACAATCTTTTTTCAGATTCTTATTTTCAGTATGACCTGATTCTTGGCGTCGAGTTCCATTTTTTTGGGGGGGGGGGGCATTAGCGTCGATCCACTAATGATGAAATTCGTGCAATAACGAATTGTTAATTCATTGATTCCAAATTTATTAACCTAATTTCCAGAGAAGTTTAATTCGAGTAATTTCATTCGTAGATAATGCCAATAATTTCGTCGATTATGAAAAAATTGTGAATCCGCTGTGTGGCCTTGAAGCTGAAAAGCTCGTTGATACTCTAGACTTGAGTATATCACCGCAAATTGACAACGGCATGCCATCATTGCGTCTTGATATTGGTAAATATATAATTTCATGTTCTCAGTGACTACTCATGTCATTGCAATTATTGCCTCAGCTCATTTCCCGGTTTTGCAGGTCCAAGTAGTATGTCGTACTTGGATTTTGTTAAAGAGGGCTGGTCACGAGAGAATAACGATTCAACAGATCGAAAGGAAAGTTACCAAACAGTTGCCGCTCAAAAATTGTACTTTACCCCGTTGGACAAATCAACGGTTTGTGAAAATTCATGTGTATGGTTTTACGATATTATATTAAGGTGTACTATTTTCATTCAAATTTCTGGTTCCATTTTCCAGGGCGGAAAAAGTTTTTCAATTGATAACGAAGAATTCGAACTGAAGGAAATCGCTGTGACATTACTCCATAATATTTTGTCCATATTCCACGAACCTCAATGCAACAAGGAAAACAAGTTACTTCCTTGAACTGTGTTATTTTTAATCTTGTCTGAGTAGTCTACACATTTTATACTTAATTACAACCTTTTTTTTTTCTTCTCTTCTGGCATTCAACTCTTTTCAACGTTTTTCATCAGAATTTTCATAAAATTTTTCATTTATTCAACATGCTCAACGTCACTTTTTTCATCAATCAACGCACTTTTTCGTCCCAATTTTTCATTACACAAATGCAACGAGCAAAGAATACTTCAACATGCTTGACGCAAATAATTCTGACTTTCTTCATCTCAACACACTTTCTTCTTGACAGTCAACATCCAATCAGCGTCTGTTTTCAATTATAAATCTATAATTCTTCTTCCCTGTTGAATGTTGGAAACATAGAAAACGAAAGGCCTATCAAATAAAGTTCAGCAGAACTGGAGCCTTCCCATTTTTATTCATTTTTCTTGGCGCAGAACATCTCGGAAAGTCCGTAATTATCTGCATGATAATTTGACCAGGCTACCAACAGTATGCATACCAATTTATTTTCTATTTTTTCCCCTTTGGTTATTTATCTATCATTTTTTGCACGCACAAGCTGATAGCAGGCCCAACTATCAACCATATACGTACCCACGAACGACGTAATAAATCAAACAACAAAGCCCTACTACCGTGCGTTAACTTTTTGAGATTCTTGATTTAAGCGAACGGGTTGGCGGATGCAGGCACCCCTACGGTTACATTCTCGCATATAGCACGCTATTACGAGGGCCGCAGCTGTACTACTCAACTCCTCAAATTTGACAAATGGAACAGAAACTGCAACTGGTATAAAAAATTATTAATAGTGAAATGAATATACAACATCAGAATGAAACAACGCGGAACGAGTAAATAACGTATGATTTAAACTGTATAACAAATGTACAAAAATAACAATAGCTTTATATCCTAAAATTAAGTGAATAAGAATAGAGCACTATCAGCTCACGGGGTACAATATCGACAGAAGCTCGAATTCAATAAAATAAATTACGGTGGAACACAATAAAAGCTCGAAAGAGGCCGAATAATACTGACTTAAAATCTTACCATAATACCACACGCGAGTGCAATCACTTTCCATAAGTTCGAAACGGTTACAGAATGAATTCGTGAAAATTACAAATACATAATGGCTGCCAAATATCCGCGAATAATTTACTAAGTGCAAATATTACTACAAATTGACTACGAACGCTTGTTTGAAAAGGTCAAAAGCGGATCCTTGGCACGAGAAACCGGTCGCTGATTCGAAGTACAAATTCAGTCAGATCAAAAGTTTTATATAAATGTTCGTAGACCGAGAGTACTAGATGACCTGGGATTGAAGCATCAACAGCGGATATTCAAGTTCGCAAAAAGACCAGTGTGCTCAAGCAACGAGCTTTTTTCCCTAAAAATTCTCCAAAAGTAATGAGAAAATTTTCCTTGAGGTTCCTTGGCGGTAAACTAAATGATCGCCGAGGCGTAGATAGAAATTCGAAGTGACCGGGGACAAAAATAAATAAATAGTGTAAGTCTATATTTACATGACATGGCATTCCCGATTCTTTCCCTCCGGCCACTGATACGATACTCGAAAGGGTAGTTTCCGGGGCCGGGGGTGCGGTGTCATAGGAGCCACTTTGGCATGCGTGCATCGTCATACGTCCCACCGCACCATTCCAGAGTGTTTAGTATCCGACTCCATTTGTTCCGTCTCTGGCGCGGAGATGTCTTCCTTTGGAGGATTTGGGAGTAGCCCGACCATTGTTTCACTACGTCAGTAGGTAGCTCCATTTCTAGTTCTTACTGTCACGAACCGCGGTACTGGGCCCCGATAACGGTCCCGTCGGTGTATTTATCCGGGAGGCACACCTCGGCAAGAGACAGAGCAGATGGAGTCACAGGAACCCTTCCAGCCTCGGTCCACGCATGGATGTTTACTCTTAAAAAACTTAGTAAGCCCAACAACGTTTACACCTAAAAGGGGAGGTGTAGGAAGCGCTTATGAGCGCTCCATTCAGGAATAAGGATACACACATGTTACTAGATAGTTTTTCAGGTTTCAATGATAAGTTGAATGATGTAATTACTCAACATAAACATTGATATTTTGGCCTTTGATATCGTTAACTTTTCAGAGAACTTATTGAAAATCAAGCTACAGTTAGGATATGTTCGGATAGGTCATTCTGCCAGTTTTAAAGATGTGTTTGATTTTCAACTTCAATGCTTCGGACTTTGACAAGCGACACACATGGACAGAAGGAAATGGGAAATGAATTAAATTACAGTATTCTGTTTCAAATCAGTTGCTCGTGACTGAAAAGGTATATTTCAAAACAACGAAAATGTCTCTATCGCTACAGAAAACGTTTTCGATGGATACATGTGTAGCGAAAAAAACAATATTACGAAGTCAACAATGAAAGCTTTGGCATATTTTCGATAATTATCGACGGATTTCGATATTTTCGCGCCGTTAGTAGTTTGTGGTTTGTTAATAATACATACATTTTCCGAATAATAATCTTGCGTCTCTGTTAACGGTATAGATAGGCCCGAGGTTGGTATTTATTGATACATCACAAAATCGTGTCGCGATTATGTTGGCAACTCGTCTATTATCACGAGTTGACAATCACTAATCATCAATTAGTATTGATATTCTCAGTAAAGAGCCGGATGGAAGAAACGAAAATCAACAACAAGTAATAAGGCTTCTGGATTATTGCTGATGGTAAATTTCTTCAATGTGTTAATTATGTTGATATCTATGGTATAAAAAGGTGATAAGCCAGCGAATGTTTTTTGACAATTAAAAAAAAATCAATACAAAAAATATCTTCTAGGAGAAAATGAAGAAAGAGGAACAGATATCCACTAAACCTCCCTATACCTACACCACCGACAAAAGAACATCATTCACAATGCTGTTTCATCATCGACCACTAATATTAATGATAATGATGGACATTAATTGGAAAGGTCGCACGCGATTATCTCGATATTGATTCATTGGACCATTGATCTTGATCATTTACATCATGTTTTTACGAACAACGGGGTGGCAAAGGAAATTTTCCATTCTGGTTGTACTTCACATTTCAAAGACATGGATGGGGTTGAATAATTTGTTCCAAGACACATTTAAACTAGATCCTGTACTGATTGTTTTGTTATTCGTTACAGTTCTCTTCCCTTCCCAAGTAACCCATTTAGTGATGTGGGAATAATCGATCACTAATCGATTATTTTTCCTTAATCAATCAATTGATTCGTTATCAAATTTTTGCCACAATGTGAATGGTGAATGACTGAACTGAATGTGAGTTTCCAATTCGGATTTACGATTTAGAATTTTTTTCATATTATAATGAAATTTCAAATTTGATCAGTTGCGATTGCGAATCGAAGGTGGAAAATAAAATCATAAAATGATTTCAAAATTCAAACTTCGTTCGTCTTCGTCGACGTCGAACTCAGAGAAGCGGTCGGCGTCGCCGTCGCGGATATTTGAAGTTTACTACGCTCATAATTCATAAATAACTATTACGTATTAACTGCGATTTCAAAATTCCTATTACATTTTTATTTTTGTACCGAGTTTGTGCTTCACTTTTCTTAATTTTTAGCGATCCATTAATCATTGGCAATTACGGAACTTCAATCATTAGCAATTAACGTAGTTTTAGAGGTGAGTACAAAAATAATCGATTAATCGATTACTTCGAATAATCGATTAATCCACATCACTAAACCCATTCGTTTCCTTAGTTCTGTCTACTTAAAAAAAAAAACAAAGTTGATCTAGACTCTTGATTTATCTCCAGTGTTTTCATTGAAATGCGGCCAGTCCATCTGGTATTGAAGGTCAAAGATCATATTATCAACTTCGATACCTGACCAAAAAGATTCACACAGTTTCCCGAGCACAAGAAAAACACGCGACAATGCCCGAACAAAGAATTTCGAAGCATCGTTAAGCAGGATAAATATAAAAATGGTAACTGTCAGTTGAATAAGATGTTTTCTAATGTAATCCGTATCGTTGTAACACTAAAATAATAATGATAAATTAGAAAACAAAATACCTAAATATTTCAGGCTATCAGGTAAAATCATATCACGCAGAAATTAAACTTACTTATCAAACCGAGCGAAACTAAAAAAATGCTTGGCTTTACCTCCGTAAATAATTTATGCTTAAAAATAACAAAAGGTGTCGTAATGAGTAAATGCCGTTTTTGTACATAATAAAATACAATTTAAAATAATGAGACATAATTATCATTGACCAGAATATATTACTAGAAAAAGTTTTGTACAAACGTAATTTTAATTCATGTAAGATTACTGATCTTTCTGAGACGAACCTGGACTGGCATCAGTAAGACACCAGTCAAGATCTTCCGTATATTAATTGCAATATTGCAAACAGAGGTGTAAAAATATACATGTCGAATAGTGATTGTGTGATCGAATTATTTGGTTCATATTCGCACCATGTACAAGAAGTGTATTTCATACACATTTTGGATAAATATGGTTCTCAGTCTTCAATAAACATTCTCCTCCATTTTTGTTACCGACGTTCCAAATATTAGAGATGAGATCGCGTAAGTGATCGTTTAACTATACGAGTTTTTTACTGGATTATCAACGGCTTAACTTACAAACTCGGTTCAAACCAGGTTCAGCGTTACTGCACATCAAGTACTCGAATTTGACCTCAAAGACACGCTTTTCCAACACGTGCAACTAAGTACAAGTTTTCAGAAAGGTCAAGAAGGCCGCATCTAATAGTAAGACCCACATAAACGAAGAGACCTTTTTGGAAACACGATGATGTTTAAGCTCGATTACGCAGTGACAGGAATGATTACTCAAACATACATAATAATGATCTCACTGTAAGCAACATGGGTGGCTGCCCAACCATCCAGAAAAATACAAATAAAACACTAATACAATCAACTTCATAGAATAGAAAAATTGCTCTTAGAAGAGCCCATAATAAATTACGTTTAAAAAGGAAGAACGAATAAAAAAACAAAAATAAAAACGAGAGCTTAAATTTACAAGAATTCTTACTGACTCTTTCATCACAATACTGTAACACGACAAAAACGAATCGAATACAGAACTATACAGCCTACCTATGCTGTCTCATGCGAAAACGTTACCTATGCAGGAGTTGGCCAACTTTACCTCATCGATTATTTATAACACGCTCTCACAAGGAATCAAATCTTTCAGCAACCAACTTCGATTCAAACTCATTCGGGTGATAAAAAATAAAACTACAACGTTCACTAGCTTCCTAGAATACGATCGCAAAATTCCTTATTATATTTTGATTTTTGTATTATGACAGTTCTTAAAAAAACCTGGTGGTGTAGGAGGACATAATACCTACAGTATGAGCTGCGAATTATTTTGATTAGAATTTATACGTACATTAAATAAGTGAAATGTTCGTGAAAGACTACTGTTTGTCGATTGTCTGAAAGAACCATTCGGTGAATCGACGCAACTGCTGTGCAGCGCTTTGTGATTCCTGTTGAAGTCGTCGGTTTTCATCTCGTAACGAATGGATTTCCTGTTCGAGAGTTAAACGTCGTTGCGTCTCTTTCATTAAACGGGTTTCGAGTTCCGATAGATATTTTTGAAACTCTTGCTGAGAGCTCTTTTTAGGTCTGATTCGATAACAAAAAAAAAAAGTTACGCTACTCATGATTTACGAAATCAAGAAATAAATGTACAAGAAAGGCAGAACACTTACTCCATTCCCGCGCCCATACTGAAATGAAATTCGCTGGAACTGTCGATCCAATGAAAATCATCGTCTGTCGGAGCTGAAGACAGTAATGATGGTGTTTCTTCGCTCGATGTTTGTAACATAGCTTTCGTAGCAGTATCTACCAAACTAGGCCAGTCCATTTCTTTAGTATCCGGAAATGGGAGACAAGGAGGATCGAGCTTCGAATTATTCGTGACTCGAAGGGACAACCTGTGAAGAAAACAAAGCCTCTCAAAAAATTGAATCGGAACAATCACATTTTATTATAATAAAGTATCGGGCGATGACATTCAAACAAGTTTACGACTAAGTCCTGCATGACACATTTACATCTTTTCACACGACATAAGCTGGAACTTTTAAATTTTGCAATTTTTGGAATTTAGAATTATTTCACTAAAATCTTTAGCATCTGGAATCTTTTAATTCTCCAACTTCATAAATTCCGGAGTATTTCTGATTCTAGAATATTTAAATGCTACAATATCTTCAATTCTAGATTATTTTGAATCTCAAAATATTTTACATTCCACAATATTTCAACTTCTAAAATATTTCACTACCTAGGACAACCCGCTTTCAAAAATACTTTATTTAAAAAAATTTTCAATGCTAAAAGTCCTTGACGTTAAAATGCACAATAATTTTAATTCTAGAATATATTGTATTCTGGAACATTTTTGATTCTAGAATAGTTCTGATATAGAATACCATAGTCTCAAGAAGACTGCATAGTTTTCAATGTTTTCAGATTCCAGAACTAATATGTATAGAATTTCTAGTCCCTTGATTTTTCCAAATGTCAGAATGCTCAGGGGTTTTCACAATCTAGAATGTTTGACATTCAAACCGAATTTTAAACACGTTGATGGGAGTCATATTCAACCAGAACTTACACTCAGAACTGAAGATGCACTAGTCTCATTTTTCTCACAGAATCAATTTTGCCACTCTGTATGAATCGTTAAACTGTACTTACCGCTCCTCTTTCGACAAAAAACTTTCATTTGATTGAGACGAAGAATTAGATATAACTGTTGCCGGTCTCGCAGTGGTGACTATAACAGAATTGGTATCATTTTTCGAGCTTTTTTGAGGTAGTAGAATGTTTTCTTTGGATTTTGATGTCTTCACATCTGCTACGCTGTCTCCACAATTATCATTTGTCGAACTTGAACTCGGTTTCATATGCATCAGATTCTCTTCCTCTGATTTCTAAAGACAAATAAAATGATGAAGAAAACGAAACTAATTGATGAGTCAGTACTGTAGAACCACGGGCATGGTCGATCTAAAGAAGACTGGGACAAACCTTAAATGAGAATTACTTCTTTCTCGTTCCAAGAGAGTAGACCCTCGCCTCATTGAGCTGATAATCACACTAAATCGAGTTTCTATAAAAACAACTTACGTTGTCATCCGGATTTATCAACTTCATGAGATCTTGTTGTAGCGTGCTCGACGTCAGATTCGCGCTGTTCCGGTTCGAAGACCGAGAACTAACACCGGGTCTGAGACGTGGCTCCCTCAGATCCTTCAAACGAGGACTGTTGTTTCTACTACAGTTAGTCGAATTACTGGATCTTACCGCAGATGACCTTAATTTAGGAGACGCGTTGCCATTACTTTCCACCGATAATTCATCTAAAGAAAAATTCAATCTAGATCAAAATTTATATCCAAAAAAATAGCATTCTAGTTCCATAGACATACGAATAATACTGGTCAAATACCTTCGCTGGGTGGAAACGCTTTCTCGCTAGTTGAACTAGTATCTGTAGAATGCCCATCATTCAGAGACAGTCCTTTCAAATTTTCAGGCGGTAAGCTGGTAGCCATTTCATCTTTACCGCTATATTCGTCCATCTGCATAAAATTAGAGCATTAAATGGGGAGCGCCCATTATGCCAGTACATAGGTGGATAATCAAACGAAATATTAACGTGAATTACCTTCAAGCAGGAATGCGGTGATTTTTGTTCGAGTTGCCTTCTCACTTTGTGGCTATGTTCAGCTTTCATCAAACAGGTTACTTTTTCACCGGTAATAAAATCACCACGAGACTTCATGTAATCCAAGTCGACATCGTCGCCCAATACGACTGGCAGAGAATAAGAGGCGTTGGCATTCGACAGATTCAGGGAATTTGATAACTTGATCTTCGAATGCGACGCGTATTTGTAAGGCGTTCGATTAGAAGAGTTCGGCGTGCCAGAAGACAAAACGCGCGCTGGAAGAGGGGGAGGAGACAGCTTGTTTCTTAAATTACTAGGGAGGCTGTCCGGATCTAGTACATCGTACCAACTATCTTCTGTCGATTGCCCACTGGACAAACTTGTCATTAAACTCTGCGAACATGGAATCAAAAATCAAGTTGAAAATTTTACTTGGGACAGGTGCAAGGTAAATAGCGCTGAAAAGTTCAGACTCACATCTCCATTATTATGCATATTGTTCTTGGCTTGGCTACTGTGCACTACGTTGTTGATGTTATTGGTCAAGAATTTGTTTTCACCACCGCCAAAAGATTTGTTACTGCTGCCAGTCCCATATCCAGAACTGTTACTGGATCGTGGCGGGGAGAAGCTGCGTTCGTATCTGCAAATTATCATAGTTTCCTTTTGTTTCAAACAATAGATAGTACACACACGTCGAGGGAATTTTCCACGAAATCGATTATTGTCCAGGAACAGAACAGAGTCATTAACAGTTCATTCTCATTAAAGAGGATCGAAGATTCGTTGAGGGAAATAAATACAAAAATTTTTCAATCCAGAAGGGAAACGAGTATGAAGAGCATCGAACACGATATTAAGCTATGAGAGCTATCAATGTATTTTAGCAATTGCATGTCGTCCATATATAGTACATATTAACTTACAATTTCTTATGTTTTCCAAGGACTGGTTGTTGTAACGAAGCCGTATTATGTAACAGCAATGTTTGTTCTTCAGGACTAGAACAAGTTTCGTAACTGTCATCACCAATTGAATTATATTTACAATTCGGACCTGAGCAACCTCTGTAAAACAATTCAAATTCGATTCAAATACAAAGGCAAAAAAGAAATCACAAAAAAGCACATAAAATTTTCAGATGTAATGATTGATGAAATCTGAAACTCGTCGATTTCACTTACCTGCGCGGAGAGCCATCAGACAACGGCGGTATCACAGCTACGGTTACCATTAACGAGGTTTTAAGAAGGTCTACCATTTGATCATGAGTTAACGTAGCGACTGCGACTTTACAAATCTGTATAAAAAAAGTTAAAAAATGCAAAACAAATTACACTTGACGGAAAAATCTGCTAAATATCTGAAATCTGACTCAAGTAAAATTAACTATTCGGCATCGACACAAATATCGTCAGAATTTTATTTCATTTGTCTTACGGCTTCGGCTTCAATTTCGAATAGACGCACTTATATGACTTCGGCTCAGCGTTACATTCACAAGAGGGGGAAATACTCCGCTGTACTCAGGAAGAAAGCGGGGGAGGAGGAAGGTGTTGGAAGTTTGCGCATTTCACCTGAATCGACACTGTTATGTAAAATAGTGTTGAATAAGTCTGGAAGAGTCTCGAGTGGTCTTAAATGAAACTGGATGAGTTTTAAGTAAGTCTGAAGCAGCTAGATGTCTTAAACGAGTCCAAAGACGTCTCAAATACGTCTTGAAGAGTCTCCATTGAGCCTAGTTGTCTTGAACGGTCTAAGCAAGTCTAGAAGGTACGAGGACGGTTATTGGAATCGGAGATAGGTCATATTGAAACGAAAACTAACTAAAATTCCCGTCGTAAAGAAATTTTAGCTAGCTGTTGTGTTTCCCAGAACGAGAGTGTGAAAGAATCATAAATAGGTCTATACGAGTTCTGAAGGGCTTCGAATAACTCTATAAGAGTTCTGAAGGATCTTAAACGAGGCAAGCCAAGTCTAGAGTTTTGACTTTTAAGGGAAGGCATGGAAAAGAACTGATTGTGATTATGAATGATTACGAGGTAGGAACTTGTCGATTACTTCATCAATTTAACAGGCGTTCCTCTACATTTTATTGGGGGAGGGAAACCAATCGAAAAGAACAGAGGGAGGCAGTACTGAAATAATTAGAAATGACTGAAATGGAAGATAAAATCGGATAACGTAACACATGGGCGGCTCTCAGCATTGGAACAGTACTACTCATACATGCAGAACGCTAAACAGTCCAACTTGTCCGTTCCCATGGTATAAACTAATGTACAGTACTGCTTACATACCACAATATGATTACAAAATAGAAACCACTCATTAAAATACGCATTACCAACCTCAACTAAACGAGCTCCTTGACGTAATCCAGCTTGCCAAGCCAATCCCATGTCTTCCACCTGAGTTACAACACCGTCTGGCTGAACATGAAAGCCCAGCTGACCGACCGCATTTCTTTTCAACGACAGTTCTTGCGCCGGCCAGCCTGAAGTGACCGACTTTAGTCTAACCACCACCTCCATCAATTCATCCCTATCACCGCTCTCTCGCATATGCATCGTAACGCATTCGCCCTCGTGATAATACAAACGCAAACTGAAAGTAATAAAAACACAGTTTACAAAATGTGGAATTCAAACAATAACGGCTTCACAAGTTTTAAAATATTCAGCACCGTTAAATCTTCATCCTGGAGGCAGACCTCGTAATGATCTTGTCGAGGAAGGGGTCAAAACCCTAACCAACTTCCACAGATGCAATTCTTGAACACTAATTGTTCCCAAACCCAAGCAAAATTCAATTTTTCTAGTTGTGCATGAGATGACAATAAAACGAGAGAGCGAGAAATAACTAATAAATTAAAACGGTGGCTAATGACTCTATGAGGAAGATGGTAATCAATATTTTACTCTTCCATTGGGGCAAAATACAGTCCACAGGCGAATAACCACGTAGAAAACTGTGATCAACTTTCTGCAAATGAGGATAACATCACACAGGCAATAGTGAAATCTGGCGAATAATTTTGTAAAGATAATAACTTCAAGCTACCTGTTTGTCTGCGTAGACCATCCCAGAACCGATTTGCAGGGCGTGACGAATACTATATTATTGGTGCTCTCGTCGATCAAAACAATCGAATCGGCTGAAATGGCTAGAAAACAGTGAATGATGATCGACTGCGTGCTATCCTCCAACATAACTTGCCAGCAAATCGCGCCACGCTGAGTCGCATCTGGAATGAATCGAGGTCTCCAGCGCTCTTTTTTCTTACTGCTAAACGAGATAATCGCTGCAGGAAGAACCAAAACACGGATCATTATTGGCTCAAACTCACACAACGTCGTGGAAAATGAAACTTACTATAGTAGCAAAAGATTACTTACAGAATTTCTGAGAACTTTCTAGCACAGTATTTGAAGAATAATTCAGAGTGAGATCTTTCAAATACGCTTGCCTCGTCCGTGTAGCCATCGTAGCAAACTTCTCGGAACAGTGAGCAGCGTTTTCTCCGTTAATGACTGTGCACAATAAACGAAACAAAATACAATAATAACGAAGCTGTGTACGGGGAAAACGCATTCCGAGTAACTGAGAAAGTATCCTCACCTTTAGCTAACAGAAAATCGGCGAAATTTTTCGATTTATTGAAGGTAGCTCCTTTCGGAATCGGTGGACCAAACAACGCCACATCCTTTGAACGTGTCACTGCAATTCTGAAAAGATTTCGATAAAGAGAATATAACATGATTTCATAAGCAGAACAGGAATACTTACACAGAACATGCAAATTGAATTAGTTTTTTACTCTGTACAGGGTCATGTTACTATTTTCTCAACAAAATAGGTGGTTTACTTCAAAAGGTACCACAGATCTACTTTCCAAGATCCAATACCGAAAACTAATCATTTGATTTTACTGAAGTTGTTCCGGCAGATCAATACTTACATTCGTCAAAGACTAAGTACGCGATCACGTTATACCTCGTAAGACCAGCGGTGTTTGATAAAGTATACAAGGTACATAGTCTTTACTCATAAACAATTTTCTCAAGTTAGCGTGAACTCTCACACCTTTTGAATTAAAGTATGGTCCACGAGCAGCACCCTCATTAGGTGTACCGGAAGTCTCTGCGGAATGTTGCAAGTGATAAGTGGAGGATTGAAATAGCGGAATATTAGTATTATGTTGAGCAAACTGGCAGGAAAAAAATGTTTGGTCTCATTCTGAAAACCTTATTTACGTTGTCTGTTTACTCTCCAAGAAACTGATTAGAACACCGCTGCATAAGACATGTCCCTCTTTCTAGTGCATAGGGATTCCAAATTTAAGATAAAAAAGCACATCTATCTACAGAACTCATATAATGAGCACACTTATCCACCAAATCAATAAATAATTCAAATTTTCAACACACCTGTACTGTGTACACTCAGTGCAAGGATTGATAGCTCTTACAACAATGAAAACATGCTGGAACTGCGACCGTATGTTTTTTGGCGTAAACGGTTGTGCGCCGGGTTCTTGGAAGACAATCGTAACTATATCATTGCCGATATGACGTTTTCTCAGAAGCTGAAAAATTCAAAATAGGTAAAAATTACCTGAGAACAGATCAGTTACCAAACCCCGAACATTGACCGAGTCGATCTTACTAAAAATGTACGACCGTTTTTACTAGAATTCTACCTGTTGCCTGTTGTTAGGTGTAAAGGGTAACATCGTGGACACATGAAACATGATTTCGCAATCTTTATACTGTGCGTAAATAGAGTATAAGCCGGTAGAATCACCTGAACAATTGCAAGCACACGATATATCATACCTTCAAGTTATAAAATAAGTGGACAGATCATAGCGTGCTCCAAATTACTCACTTTTATTGTCAAGTCCAGCTTTGTACTTGTCAAAACCTTTCAGTCTCACTTTCTGACCGATGGTTTCTAAGAATTCGTTAAATGCTGGTCCACCATCTTCGTTATTGTACATCTCTTCTTCAGTAGCTTGACCAGCCCGACAATACAGCACTCCTATTTTATAGTGACGGGTGATTCCTTGCTCGTCAAGTTTCAGTAACTGTTCTTCAATTTGGGGTGAACTTATACCTAGCCTTAAACTGTAAAAGAATCACAAACGGAAACATTACTTACCAAAACAAACAATCATAGCAATAATAATGAAGAAATCTCGATTGTATGAAAACGTACCATGAAAGTTGGATTTCAGGAATTACGTATTCCAAAACTTCTTTGGTATTAATATTTTTAAAACTATTAGACGGTTTCAGATTTGGTATCGCGTCTTCAAGCACTGAACCCCGCAATGTCTGTAACTAATAATAATATGCCAACATTTTACACACTGGTAGATAGAAGAAAACGATAATTATAAATTACTCGACTAATTGTTGAGTTTTGATGACTGATTTTGAAGAAATATTCGTAGAGAAAACGGGACCTTCATTTCAAGTCAACATAGGGGGGGGGGGCTGTGCGGCTCAACCTGCTACCAATGCTATCAATAATTCATTAATATTTGCTGTGATTTAGTTTTTCCCCGGGGGAAGCTAGAGCTTTTAATTGTAAAGATGAAATAGATGAAGCCCTTCACGTGATGAGTTCAAGATCACTTTGGCCAAGAAGCATCGTCACTTTTCGAAATGATGCCTAATCACGCTATATCTAGTTTTTTTTCTTAATTCCCCCCTTTCCTTTTCAGTGGTCAAAGATACAAGCCTTTTCACAAAACTGAAGACGGACAAATGGCCTACACCCGCCTCTCTATTCACTTATGAACATAATAAGACATCAAGATGTATTATTGACTTACAAAGGTCCAAAAAAGCATACAAAGACCTGGAAGGTGCACTAGAACTCTTGTTTTTGTTTCGGTGTCAACAACCTAAAACGATTTTGCATCTCAGATTTTGCACGTTGGTTTTCAAGTCAGATTTTTCTTTTTCCAAGCAGACAGAAATAAGCCAAGTTCTTATTACGAAATTCGCAACTTTTCCTCAGTGCGTTTTTTCCCCGAATTTTACGCTATAAATTAGGTCAAGGTTCGTAAATATGCCGTATTTTAGTTTTTGGATTCTGGAGCTTCACTCGTAGGTCCTGGATGGCGTAGGCGGAAGTCAAATTTATATCCACATCAGTATGAAGAGACGAAATGCGAGGCAACCAGACAAACAGACACATGATAAATATCGAAAGCATAAGATATCTTCAAAAAATATATCTGAACTCAGATCTAAAATTTCGAATTTTGAGCGAATTTTTCTTCCAAAAGTCCCAGTTGAGTTTCTTGAATAAACAGAAAAAAGGACAGCGAGAGATACAGCATCAGGAAAAGAGATAGTGAAAAGGACGAACATAGACAGATTGATGATGAATGAGAGTAGAATATTTTAGAAGAAAGTTTTATAATCCTTCTCCCTGAGGAAAGGGAGGGGTTATTTCTCGAAAATTATATATCAAAGAAAAGATAAGACAAAAACTAACATTTATACGCAAGATGAACAGTTCATCGAAAGTACATGAAAGACTGAATATCAAGATAACAAGAATCTCAGATCATTATTCGAACTATAGGGAAACAGCGAAGATTATATGAGAAAATTAGGATACAGATTAAATCAAGACGAAGAACATAACTGAGACGATACCAAGCAATTTGATTGATTATAGATGAACTTTTAAAAAAAGTTACTGATTTATTAAAATGGAAAAGTATTAAAATGTGGCAGCTGATGAAATTCAAAAATTGCTCTTATCGGCCCCAAAATGTTCACAATTAATAATTTTTTGAGTCTAGATCCTCTTCCCTCGAAAAAATCACTTTAATATACCCCTGAACCGGAGCAAGCCACGGGGCAAGAATTTTTCAACTACTGATACAACAAATCGTCAGGGAACAAAGAGCACATCGAAATGACTTATCTTTGATGAAAGAGGGGGGAAGGGGAATAAACATTTAGGAATTGATACACAAAAAAAGTTTTTCAACGCAGCCTGTAATGAGATTCAATTTGTCGGTCGACAATTGCAATTAGGCTAGCCCAGCGGTTTGTCCTCCAATACATGAAAACCAGCTGGCCTTTCAATCCGCATCCCTGCCAGGATCTGACACGGAGATGGCCAATACGCGGCCCGCAGGCCACATGAGCCTGCGAAGTGTTTTGACAAATTGGAAAGAAAAAAACTCGACCCTTTGGGCCTCGCAAGGGGCTCTGCCCCTGGACCCCCCCCCGATCTATTTTGTATCCCCGATCTATTTTGTATTGAGCTTACAGCTAAATATAAAGAACATGGAACATACTTTAGCTCAGCATTAGTTGTCGCAGGTAATTTGAGAGGAAGCTTACCTTTTCTTTTGTCGCGATATGTTTTCCATTTATTATTATATCCAAACGTAGATGTAACAGTTGAATGAACAGAACATAAGCCCCAATACACGTTTTTTCGTTTTCTAATTATTGAAGACAAACTCGACATTTGAATCAATTTTATGTCGTCATTATTAGCCGGACGTTTTCGTACAAACCGTTTCTGATTTTATGTCGTACTTATTAGCCGAACGTCTTTGTACAAAACGTTAACTCGATGGCCAATATTGGTAACAATATTAAATAAATAAATGCCCATGGAAATTTACATGAAGAACACGAGCTCATGAGGCGCTACTTTTCGTTACGAAATTTCGTGATGTTTTCTGGCAGTTAGCTCATGACTACTAAAGCATGTTCCATGCTGAAATAATAATACTGATCTTAAAATTAAGCACCTATACAGAAAATATAGAGCAGAACTGTTTTCCGAGTGAGAGTGGCTCGGTAGAATAGGGGACAATCGCCTCCTTTCCAGTAAGAGGGGGCATTCGTCTTGAATCCTTCTCGAACACCATTCCCAACTTAACAAGAACTGAACTACATTATGATTTTATGATACGGCCCACCGTTAGACTGGTGGATTTCATGCTGGCCCATTCGCATCAGGACATACCGCAAGAAGCGCTAGTGTGATGGACGAGAAGGTGATAGCACGTGGTAGTCAGGTGGTTAACCCTGTGTAAAACTCACATAAGAATAAAATCGGATATTTTCGTTAAAAAAGAATTTTTAATGAAATTCTTCTTTTATACTCGATAATTAGTTAGTCTGAGCTTCAATTTAAGCCATTGCACAAGTTGAAAAACTTTTTCTACCATTAGGAAAACCGTTTCAAAGTTACATTAAGTCGTATGGTTATCAGTTTGGAATCACCTTCTTGTACTAGTTCCACGTAATCCGCAAGGAGCGACTCGTTTGCGTCCTGATGCGAATAGGCACATAGAATTTAAAAACCTATGATTCAACAAAATAGTTACATAGGCAATTCTTACTTCAGTCGAACGAACAATCAGCCTGTATCTGCACAATTGGGTAACATTATTAACATTCGAAGAATTACTACTATTTTCACCCTGCGTAACCACAGCATCCACTTTTTCACGTTTAATACTAATGGCAACAGGACCCAATGCCTCATCAAGTCCGAACCAATTTTGGTGATCTGAAACACAATGAATTATCACCAGTATGGATTTTCTGCCTCAAAAACGAGAATCGTTTCCACGCCAAAATTCTGCGAGTACCTTGTTTATAAAAATATTTTCTGTAGTACAATGCCCCTTCGTCGACGTTCTCGATCGTTCTTATGTTTCGGCGATAAGGACAGGTTTCGCTTTTCCAGTGCGTCTCATTTATAGGATATTCCAAAACTGAAATGCCGCATGACAGAGGTGGTCGATGATGTGGATCCTTCCAATGTTTTGAATACGATGGCGAGTAGCTGCGAGTTAGACTTACGACACGCTCTTCCTCACCACCAATTTCGTTTCGAAAAAACGGGCAGCTGCAAATGATAACAGATTCCATGTAATCAACAGTCGATATCAAACAGATAAGCTAGATACAGATACAACGTCAATAACAGTAATGTGTCGACTAAGCAAGTGCCATTTTCCAAAGTAATTTCCTATCTATCGAATACTTTTTTTTACCGATAGGCTAGTTTTAATTCATGCTCTCAAAAGGGTTGCTTTATCTACAGGCAATGTACACACGGACTGAACCATTAACGAGATCAGGGCACCACGCATTATCTACAGAAAAATAATCTAAGTGATGAATAGACGCAGCGGGGGGTTAACCGAAGAATCCTAAAAGTTCCTGTAACTGCAAGGTCAAACGGACGATAAATTTTCTAGTCTGGACTTAATTTAGACACATAGACATTTGTTCGACTAGTCTCACTTTCATTTTAAGGCGGTATGTGATAACTTCAACTAATTTGAAAGCTCTCCTCCCCAACTTCGCATATAATGATGATTCATCACTATTCGCAAGCTGCTGGTAAGACTAAAATCGTAATCCAAAATGCCAGACAGGAACGAAATGTTCTAATTATACCCCTTCCATCTCAAACTAGAGAACATTACTGTCAAAATTTGAAGTAAAGCACGAATAATTCAGTAATGAATTCGATGAAAAAATACAGATGGTAAATATTAACTTGAAAATGTATTCAGGGCTGTTACTGTTGCCGAAGGTTTTACACAAATAACTATACACAAACACTCGAATTCACCACAATGCATAACATTATTATAGAAACACTTATTCCCAATATTTTAGACGCATTAACACTCATTAACATACGAATGAAACTAATAACGTGAAACCGATGCTAGGTACTTGACCTCAAATCACCGCACACCCGTAGTATACGTTTTAACCAACTTTATGACATGACTTACATTTTATAACGCTGAGATTATTCAATAAATGTAACGTAGATGTTACGGTTGCCGATATAAGTGACATAGCCAGGGAACTGGAATTAGTTCGAACGAGCTGTTTTCGGAACATTTTACGCAGACAATGGCAATTCCCATTAAAGTAACTTCTTTTCTTCTTTGGGTAATTCTGTACTTAGAAGTATCAATTTTCCAGATTATCCCAAGTTGAGAAAGAACTAACTAATCGGAAAGCAGTTCATACAAGGCATCAAGATCAACAAGTAAACAAGTGAAGAGTAGGATCGTGTAACCCAGTAAAATTCAATCGAAACTGGGACAATAAAAGAAAAAGTTGGTAACAAGGGTTGTTTACGAAATATCGTTGATAATGGCCATCAGAATCACCACAAAAAACCTCGATCTTTGGGTGGCTTTCCAACTTTTATGTAGAGGTTCAAGTCCCCTAAAATTGATTTTTTGCAAAAACAAAACAAAAAAAGGTCAAATTTAGGAATAAAAATTTCTGACTATAATGGTTTTTAAAATACAGAGTGCTCACCGATCTTTCAAGTTTCCCAAGATTTTTAAAAATCTTCAAGAAAATCAAAATTATGTATTTTTTAAATAAAAGTAAGATCTATAACTTTGCTTACTATGAACATTTCATTAAGAAACAACCGTGCAAAACTGAAAAAAGTCTCCTAAATTCCGAAAACGAAACTCCCGAACTCCCAATTTTAGTTTTCGTCCTTCATGAACAGCATGAAATATCAAAAATGGATAAACTGACAGTAAAATTACAAAAAATGATACCCATATTATAAAATTATAATTCATGACATTTTTGACGTTTAGGTTCCTTACCACAGACACCACAGTTTTTACCTTAGCGTGGAATCGACATCAGAGACGAGTTCAGCGGTCTTGAAAACCATAGTGCGATGGTATCTATGCTGCTCCTACTGTCATCTCCATTTCTGTTCCCTTTATCCTCGTGTCACTGTTTTCGTTTTCGGGTGGAATTAACATCAGAAAAGAAATCAACGACCTTGAAAACCAGCAAGACGATACCCATATTGCAATTTATATAATTTCGAACCCCTCGCTTCCTACCTGATACAATTTTGAATTATAGCTAAACCAATATCAAAATCGAATTCTGTGACCTCGAACCCCCTCCTCCTGTCGATGTATCGATTCGATGATTCAGGCTAATAAAAGTTTAAAAATCTGTGACAGAGGATAGTAGTCTTTTCTAATACATACTAAGAAACACCGAAAAATATCAATTAAAAGAGTGGTATGTACAGCATGAGGGCGGTGGAGATAAAAAATTTCAGTTATTGATAGATCCCATTCTTTTTCATTTTTTTTTCTCTGAACTCGAGCCCTAAAATCCGCCCTTTCCGAGCATTACCTCAGAGACTTCGGGGAAACTGTTAGGTCTGTCTTAGCACTTTTTTCTCCTTGTCGAAAAATTGGCCTGGGTTGAAATGTAGCAAGTTACTACGTGAGCTCAAACCCGGAACTTCCGGATTCCGAGACCAGCGCGCTATCCACTTGGCCAACCAAACCCTTAAGTTATTGGTAGATGGAGTTATGCAAGAAAAAAAAAACAATTTAGAGCGCTTAGACCCCCCCCCCCAAAAAAAATCACTATGATTGTTTAAGGGGTCGATAAGATTTCAAGACTGTTAAGACTAGTTAACATTCGTCAAGACTGCTTTGAAACTCTTCAGAGGCCTGTTACAACTCATTAAGATTTGATAAGACTTCATTAAGACAGGTTAAAATTATGCTGAGACTCCTTGAAGACTGTTACATAATATTAGGACTAATTAAAATTCTGTTCAGACTCATCGGGACCAGTTGTTGTGCCAAGACTCGTCAAGGCTCCATTTAAACTTATTAGAACCATGCTCCGACTTGTGAGTATTTCGTTACAAGCCATTAAGACTAATTTAGAACAAGTTAGGTTTTAATAGGACTCGCTAGATTGCGTTAAGACTGGTCAAGACTTTTTTCAAGACAGCACTCCGCTAAGACTGGTGCGAACTGTGTAAACACCAATTAGGACTCAGTAATGATTCATAAAGACCCGTTGAAATAGCTAAGTCTAAAGATTAGGTTAATACTCATCAAAACTCTGCTAAAATTAGTTCAGACTTTTCAAGAGCATGTTAAAACTCATTAAGATTAGTTAAGACTCTGTTTAGGACTTGTGATGCACTAAGACTCGTTACAGCATGTTAAAACTAGGACTTTTCCAAGACTCAGAAAGATAAGTTTTCGATCTGGATCCATTTGGTGTTCCGCAACCCAAATTTCACGTTGAGAAACTTGTATTTATAATTTCTGGTTTAACAGAATACAAATCTGCTGAGAAAATTAAAAATTGAAAGAAAACGGATTGTCAAGGGACATCGAGGCAACATTCGATCTTTTTATTTTAATCAAACGAACTATATACTTTTGGTGCCTTATTCAGTTTTCGAAAAGAAATCACTTTTTCCCATTTCAAGAGTGAACTTTGCAGGTTCAACTGAATAGATATAAGCGAGAAATCTCATGATATTTTCAAAATCAAGAACGTTGTGTTTTCTTCAACTCTGCTCCAGCAGAAGATAATATAATTTTTGTTCGGTGGCATTCTTCAACTACCGAGTGAGCAGAGCGGTTTCATTAATGAAATCACGTTCACTCTGGGACGATTCTGCAATTCTTACAGATTGATCAGGCATTACTGCACCGCGTGAAGCGACGGAGTAGTCGAAGCAAACGGTTTATTACCGTCATGTGACTGTTCATTACGTTTACTCGATCAATTGCAGAGCGAGCAAGAGGAGAGAAGCCATTTTCGTTTGATCTGCGATGTCACTCGATTTTGCTCTGCTCTGATTCGAGCAGAGTTAAAGAACCCACCTAGCGACTGCTCTCTCCCTGCAGGAGGATTACACGCGCTGATCCCTATCTCATGTTCCACCGCTTCTTCCAGAAAGCAATCATATGTCTTCCAACCGACGAGTGGAAAGGCGGTCCGATTACTAAAGCTGGGTTTCCCACAACAATCCCCACGCTCTCACAAAGGTTAGAATACACTTAAATCACTTATTGGCAATGACATTGGCTTATTACTCATTGAACATCACCTAACTGAAGTGCGGCTCATTAATCTCACCTCTCAATCAGATCGTTACATCTGCCGTCTCCTGCATCTTCTTCGCCGCTGTCTCCGTCCGGCGTTGTAGACCTGGTACCGAGCATAGACGCAGCCGACGCTCCGGTTGTCGTGTTCCGACGCTTCGAGAGCAAGCTTTTCAGTCTGCTGTCGTATCCGAGCTTGACCACCAATGACTGGCAGTCGTAGTGGGCGAAAGCTCGTCTTCGCTGCTTCTCGTCCACTTCGACGCAACTGGGTAGCCCGACCGAGACGTTACCGGCGTTCATATTACTAGCGCTGTTGGTGTAACTCGAAGGTACCGACGCAGCGGGCGACAGTTCGGTCGGACTACCATTCCTGGAGGTTTTCGAACTGCTGCCCATGTTACCGGTGCTCCAGAACTTGTGGAATTTCGACTTCTGTTTCGGACTAGTGGCAACCGTTCTGCTCGTGTACGCGATCTCGTCGCTGACTTTGATCGCTAAATTACTGCCGGGCGAGGTTTGTGTATCCGATTTTTGGCGACCATCGTGGACAGTAATGTAATCGGACGACTTCTTATCACAGTGACGATCGGTTCTCAGGAGATCAAATACCTGCACAAAAATTTCGGACATGTTAGGACGTAATGGAAATGAATGAACAAACTGCGTATACGTTTTCGCAGAAATACACCTGCTAGAAGACGGAAAAAAATCTACGTACGTTACATAATTACAAAAACTTACAACGCAAACAAAAACCTATTGTTCTTACATAACGGAAAGCAAGTAAGAATTTTTCCACTAAACCGACGATTAATGTTTCCTCTCTCGAAAAGCTGAATTTGTAATTCGTACAACCAGTATGATTTAATCTCTTTATAATTTTAAGGACGCCACTTGAATGTGAGAAAGTCATAAGGTCAACAATAATTACTAGATTACAACTGATTGTCAAGGGTCTAATACAAAGTGTCTCAAGTAGGTAACCTCTCTTCAACTGGTCAGTAAGCAACTCATCCTGACACCGCGTAGATATGTGTGCCTGCTCTTACATTCCAAGGGGCAAAAATTAGGACATTTGAAGAAACAATAATTACGTAAAAATACAGCATTAATGGAAGAATTTTTCTCAGCATTGCTAACAGAAAAGCTGGTGACACTTTCTGATAATAATCAAATACAGTTATAACAATTTAAAAAAAAAATCATATTAACAGCGTGTGAACATAATTAATTTTGGTTAAAAACTACAAATGAAAACTTTAATTTTTTTAAATCATTTTCTATAAAAATTTAGACCTACAGATTTTTTTTGTGGTAAACGGTTCCCTCCTCCGCATTCTTCAAAAATACTCCTTGCCCTTAATCCTATCCATTTCACTTTCATTTTTGAAAATGTTGATGAATGTAATTGGAAGTGACGCTTAAAAAAAAAAAAAAAAACAAGCAGCAATGCTGCACGACTAGGGTCAGCAAATGCTGCAATTCCTATCGTCTGAATTCTGCTAAACATTAACGCACTCTATATTCATCAATAATAAACATCCTACAAAACTACGAACTACGACAGAATCGCCATCCTTACCACTTGATAACGTCTGAGTACTCGATCGCAATAGGGTCTAGCCGACCCTAAAAATGTACCAAAAAAACACACTATGTACAAGTTATTTTCCCACCGCAATTGTTATTAGAAGAAAATTTTGCTTGGAGTAAACCAGGTTGCAAGAAAGCACAGCCACTGACCCCTCTTGGAAAGCCGCATTCATTCTACAAATTAGAAAGTTAGAAACAAAGACGTTGAAAATCATAATTTTTATGTACAGCATTACACTTAACTAGAAAACTAAAATATAAAGGATTGAAGTCAGGGAGTATTTTTGAATGGTACAAAGGAGGACATCGTTTTGCGCGAAAAAAATCGCTGGGTCGAGAGGACACTTTTTATGGAAAATTGAAAAGATAATACAAAAATATTTATACGCAATTTTCAACCAGAATCGATTTTGTGTGTTGATCCGATTGTGGTAATTTATTATCATTTTTTCAGTAGTCCTCGTAACTGTCTTTTGCATTATTGCCAAAATATTCCACCAGCCTACCTACTACATAGTAATGCCGAGGAGAAAAAAGAAGTCCATTAATGCTGTACATAATCTCTTCAACTGTCTGTATCTTTTTACCCTAAAATATATGAGCAGGCAAACATATCTGCACGTTGTCAGGATGAGTTGCCTGCCTACTCGGTTGAAGATGGTCGCGTAATCGAGACACCCTGTAATTTCTTTAGGTCACAAACAAGTAAGCAGAAGTAACATCGAAGTAAAAGTATCCTTCGTCACATTTCAGAATAGTTTCCAAGTGTATTAATTTTTAATTTATTTTTTTGGGGGGGGGGGGTGTAAATTGCTTGTACAAACCCTGTTACCTGTTCCTATACTAGCATTTTTTCTTTCTTCAGCACTGAAAAAATCTATTTCGCTTGCCACATCAAGAAGAGAATTCTTACTCATCCCCTCCCCACCAAGACCCGACTCGGCACGTTTTATGTGTCCAGAAATGTTTTATTCACTGAAAGATTTATTGCAAATAGCGCATCTTCGCAATTTACATCCGACACCTACCCATTCCAAATTTCAGAAATTCCTCCTGCATGTATAATCAAACAACTGACTTATTTCTGGAGCCTCGTACAATTAATAGTTTCAGAAATTTCTTTTAGTTCTCAATAATAACTCTCCAAATCAATATGTATGAGGCTATCCAATGAAAAAGTATCATTCGATATCCGACTATAAAAGACAACACACACGAGTTACAGCAGTTAAGCTACGATTTAATAAGCACTGTAAGGTCACATTTCTTGAGGAGAGACGACTAAAGGCGATCTCGTTTTTCTCGACCAGCGAAATTTCATCGCCCGTCCCAGCCCCTTCTCTTCTTATGGAGAAATACATAAAACTCGAAAAATTTGTTTTACGGTGTCCGTTACGTGTTACAAATTTGTACTCCAAGTTTTTCACAGCGGTCCAAAAAGGGAAGGAAGGGTTCAAAAACTAAAATTCGAGATATGAGGTGGTTCAAATTTGCGAAGTCATTGAATTTGATTTTTGAAGAGGGGGGGAGGTAATTTTATGGTATGATCCCTTCTTATACCACCGAAGGGCACTAGGACCAATAATGATTTTTTACCACCGTATTTGATTCGTAAGTCTTAAAAGTTTCCGAACTCGATCTTGGGACTCATTTTCGGATTTAACCCACCCCCTCCTTCAAGGTCTCACCAAACGTGATAAATCGAATACTATCTCACAAAATGTACAATTATTTTATGTCATCGCTGGACCCCATACGGTGGCATCTCGGTGGGGTTAGATCAGAAAATGAGCCATAGAATTGAATTCCGTGATCTTGAAAATCTGTACATCGAACACTTTCAGAAAAAAACACAACCTTTTGGTAGCACACCACCAGGTCGGATCAAAACTTACCCCAAAAATCAAATTTAGCGTCTACGAAAACTTGGAACCACCCCTTGGGTCATTATCCGAGATTGTGGAGTCATATTATTTTATAAATGATCTTAATACCGAGTTTAGCTTAGTCTTAAATTATACTTGAAGAATTTCAAGACAGTCGTGAAGAATACTAATAAGTTTTGATACAAAAAGGTTCTAACAGGCCTTGACATAGTCTGAAGAAGTCTTAATGAGTTTCAAAACAGTCTGAAGAACTCTTTACCGGTCAATCACGGAAGGGATGGTCACATATGGAGCAGGAGACTTAATAAAATATGTTGAAAATACTTTTTTTACACCGTTAAAGGTAACTGCACGAGGACTGTATTATTTATTGAATAAATAAATAGAATCAGTGGATCGAGTTTCACCTCCCTAACAGCCTCATGAGCCTCGCAATCTAATTTCGTTGAATGAATTTGAGGTGCCTTTTAAGTATTCGACTGAGTTTTGGAGGACTTTCACATCTCCTTCTTAATAACAAGAAAATAATGCTCCGGCTTACTATGGAGCAAATCGGAAAAAAAAATCACAATTCAGTTACCCATGAAATTTTTAATAGTCAGCAACCACTAACTTTGATATCTGTAATCTTAATCATACTACTGAACCCCCCGATGTTTACCAAATTGGCTAGCAAGGCACGGGTCTGTTCTCGAAGCATGCCTAGGGAACTAGGGGTGGATCTAGAATTTCATTTTGGAAGGCCTTAAACTTGGTAAACAATATTGGTAAAATACAGGTTTAGGAGACACTGAGTCGAAAACGTACCAGCTATATCCAAAGGGGGTTGGTCAGTATATGGAAGTGTCAAAAATTTATGTATTCGCGTGCATAGAGCGCGAAACATTTCCAAATTTTCAACCAAATATGAACGGGAGAACGCAATTCTTGACCTTAAAGGGTCCCTCCTCTGTTGGGAGAGCTTTGAAAACCATTTTCATCTGAATACCATAATACTAATTTCTCGGAAAAAGTCAAGGCTCCAGTTCCTATGGCCCCCTGGATCCGTCACTGCTGGGAAGTATTTTGCAGACTATCCATTCGTTTCCAAGTTTTCCATGCTCTTAAAAAATATTTGGCAGTTAATGACTTCGCTAAATTTATATCAAAATTTTGCAAAGAAATTTAAGGAGTAACATTTTGAAAATACGCATTACGGGGTAATAAAATTACTGGGAAAATTAAATTATAGTACGGCTAGGAAGATCCTGATTTTGACAAAGGTGGAAATGCTTTTCTCCGTTTTCGCTAAAGTGGAAACAGTCTCAACGAAAATACTTCTGATTTTCATGACGTGTTATAAGTTGCTTTGGCAGCATCCAAAGTGGTGGACTCAACAATTAATTCCAACGTTGAATTCGATGACCTCAAAAATTTATGAATCAACCATTGACTAGAGTTATTTTTCTCTAATTTTAAACTTCGCTACGAAAAGTCAAGAGGGTACAGAAACGTTCTTGCTCAGCGTCGATAAGTGAGACCATTTGATTTTTTTCTGCTAAACTGGTATTCTTAACAATTATTTTCCTTTTCTGCTTTCAATTTTCACTTATTTGAGCTCAAACCTCTTTGTCAATTACGCGTTAAAGATCACCATGTGGTAGCGACCCTTAAAATGTAATAAAAATCGTAAGTATTTCAACGTGGACTGTTTTTCCATAGCAAAAATCAAAAAGAATTTCCACTTCACGAAAGTAAGAACTACCTTGACAGATATTAAAGTTTCTGTATTCATCATCATAGTAAGAGTCTTCGTAAGCCTCAGAGGTCCTTTATCCCTCGAGAACCAAATATTGACTCAAACAAGGGTTTATGCTACTTGCAAAACTTTCCTGCATCAAATTTTATTTAAAACAAAAAATTGACATACTATTTGATACATTTGATTAGAAATAAATAAAAGAAAAAAAAAACACAGGATGATGTGAGCAAATTTGATTTTGAGCTATTATTTTGTCTCTAGAGCTCTGTGGGACGAAGTATCACTCAGATTGGTGATTTCCAGAATGTTGATCAACATAGCAACTTGGCCACTTGTACCAATTTCCAGCCTCCCCCCTCCCCCATTTTACCACCTTGCCGTCACTCTTCAAAATACTATTCCTTTTTTAATAAAAAATTTACCTTCGGCGAAATTCGATTGAGTAAGCAAGCTATTTCACTTTTCAGCCAAATTCAATTATTCATATTTTTGGAAATACTGAGTTCGAAATTCGAATTCAAATCATATTTGGACCCTTTTGATCAAAACGCAATCAAGCGACATTTTTGAGTGTAAGGAGTTATATATACCACCGGATAGTGCTAGATGAGAAGAACACGATGAAAAAAAATGTTTATTAAAGACAGCTAACTCAGCGAGATATTAATTCTCAAAAATTAGCCGTAAACGGCGATGCTGTACATAACATTTCCTTCTAAAGGGAATATCTCGAAAGTACACAAATGTCGCTTGGTTGAGGTTTACTTAAAAAGTCCATTTATTCACCTCAAAAATAATAAAATAGAAAATAAACAACATTTCACTACCTTCCTATGAACTAGGGTGGCCCTCATTTACTCTTGGTGAAATTTTTTTTGCCCCGAATTATCCCTCCCCTCTTCCCCTATTTGAATTCAATAAAACTTTTAAAAAATACTGCAAGATTTCAGCTCGATCGGATAAGCGAACACGTGCCACACGTCCCCAGTCCATCTCACGCAGAAACACATGAAGTTTTAACATAAGTAAGGTTGGAAGAATCTTAAAAGAGCTTTGGAGGGGTTTTAAATGTGTCTGTGTGAGTGTAAAGTCTCGAACAGGTCTGAAAGAGTTCTGCACAGATATGGAACAGGTTTAAAAGTTACCGAGCAACTCTGAAAGAAGTTTTACAAATAAGCCTATAACAAAACTGGGGCCTGGAACAGTCTTAATAAGTTCGAATCAGGCGAAGGAATATTCTTGAACGAGTCTGGAAAAAGTGTTTTACAGTTTTAAAGATGCATGGAATAGTGCTAAGGATTTTGCTGTGAGGATCTCGAAGCGTCTAAAACACTACTATAAGAGTTTTAGAGAAGTGTTGAAGAATCATAAAAAGTGTCAAATTTGAAAAATGGCAGACATTTTTAATCAGAACTGCCGTCTCACATAGTAAGAATATTCATTTCCTTCTTAAATTTTCAGGTTTTAGAGTGAAACTCAAATAATTAGTACTTCTCAAAGAAGTTCAGCGCCCGTTATTTTCAATTTTCACATCCAGATGTAACTTTCTAGTAGGGATTATCATCATTTTCCCTTTTCACGAAACACGAGGTCATATATTTAGGCAATTCCGAAAACCGCTACACATGTATTTGCAAACTTAATCACCGAGTAGGAAATTCAAGTATATTTTATATTAGGCTTATCGCTTGTACATGCCTAATATCCTTATCAGGGGCACATTTAGCTAACCGTAATTACCCCTCTGCCTGTAGACTCATGGGCCCAGGGAATTAGGAAGGCGGGATCTGGCCTGATCACGACCCCTCAAAACGGTTTCAAGACTCGTTAAAATTGCTTATTGAGTGTGACAAGACTCCCGTTAGATTATGTTGAGACTCATAAAAACTCCGCAAGACCACGCCATAACTTGTTTCATTTTTTAGTAACCCTAGAACTATTCTAACCAATTGTTAAATTCGGACATATGCGGACTCTGCTCACAAATACGAATTCACTCGTCACACGCGCATGTCAGACCTGATATCCAAACTGGAAACATGAGGTAAATAAGAACTCACGACTCACCATAGGTTTGTAATCTTGCAGCATGGAGAAAAACTGCTCTCCGGATGCGTCTCTTCTGTCGCGTTTCTGATCGACGATCGAAATAACGTCGATAGATCCATGACTCCCGTATTCCCGCTTCAGCGAAGGGTTGATAATATTTTCTCCCCGGTTACTACGATGGCACTCATTCGAATTGGAATCGTGCAGCAACTCCAAGCTGGAATTACTACGATACAGATTATCTAAGCGGGGATTAGAGGAAGCTCCACCGCGAATCCGCTGTTGTTGCTGGTAGCACGCCGATGATCGGAAACCGGTTCTCGCTTTTAGCACGTTGTTATTGTAATAGTGGATCGCCTGCGCCGTTCGGTCCCTAACCGTTCCCCGTGAGTCGCTGGCTCCTTCATCCACCACTTCGATCATTCCGCGGATTTTCTGTCACCAAAGAAAAAAAAAAATACAGAGATAAAAAAATAAATACAAAACGAATTCATTATAACTGCGCACAGGCCACTGACTCATTACGATAATATGCGCGCGTTTGTAACCGTATTTTCATTAGAGTACATCCAGCATAGTTCAACCAGTTCAACAATAAACACGCACAGTTGCGTATAAATACGAGTACAACGTACAAATGGTCAAATAGTAACCGAAATTATGAATTTCTCTTTCGAGTTATTCTCTATACAGGGAGCAACGTACTCCCCCCGCCCCCCCCTAGGAATTTTTCACTCAGCAGTTGGGAAAATTTACCATTTCATTTCAGTCAGGCGAGTCGGAAAAATCCAACAAGTTAAAAAGTTTTTCTTTTGTTTCGATACACTAGGGAATTTTGAGTTGAGTCAGTTGGAAAAATCCAACAGGTCAAAAGGTTTTTTATTTTTTTGCTTTGATACTTGGGAATTCTGAGTTGAGTCAGTTGTCAGTTGGGACTTTTACAATCTCTAGCCCCCCCCCCCCCCCCAGGAAATACTCTTCGCGGTACGTCCCGGTCTCTATCCTTATAAACACGATAATTAGTTATTGGGATGTTCGTATGTTCGTCAGACAGAGGCCTCGGAGCCAGGGAGCAGAGGGTACTTGCCCCACACTCGTGAAGCTAGGCGGCGGTAGTATTATTTTGCCCCATAGTTCTAACAAAGGAAATAGTAAGAATGGAGGCTCACTTTAAAAAATGGTTTACGACGGGGAAAATAGGCTGAACGCCCCTTCAAATCGGAGAAAAAGAAAAATAGTTCATTTTCTTCTGGAAAAAACTTAAATTACTGTCATATGTGTAGCGTTAGGAGCTAGGAGGCAGGGCGGGGCGCCTTAATGATTCTTCTAAAATTAGTCTGCCTTCCCACCGGTTCTAGTGTCAGTAGCAATATTAATATCGAAGTAACACTTCCAGGCTCCTCAAAGTTCCGTCTACTTTAATCATTCCCTTGTACTTACACCCCTTGATCCCACAGCTTACTAACACATTACTAGGGCAACGCAATATATTCTTTTCAATATTTTTTTGTAGCTTCCTGATTACAAAAGTAACGAAATCAGTTTCCGTTTCAGAAAATTTCCTTTAAAATAAGCTCAATTTCATTTCGAATATTTGCGGATACTTTCCCTAGAAATGCAAATTTTCAAGTATTTGATTAAAATTGAATAATTTCGTCCAAAATTACCGCATATTTCACGATCTTTCAAATATGTTTGAATATTTTGGGAATTTTTGCGTTTTGCGTATGGCAGCACTCATTTTCTCAGGTAAAAATGTCTCAAGTTTGCTTTCTATCATTTGCGTGCTGTGACTAGCTAATGGCTGGTGCGACTAGTAAATGCTTAAATAGAAAAAAATCTCAACCAGTGGCGTAGCCAAGGGAGGGGGGATGGCGAAGGCGACGAATGCCCCCCCCCAAGGCACCTGAAATTAAATGTAAAATACGCAAAAATGAGCAATTTTTCGCCTTTAAAACACGTTTTTTCGAAAAATTTTTGCTCGAGCAGTAATTTTACCTTCATTTTTATTAAAATAGTCCTCTAATATCGGCGATTTTCAAAAAATACCTCAATTATCGACTTTTTCTCCCTTGAAAATCTTACTTTATCCCCCTCTCCTTTAGGAAAATCCTGGCTACGCCACTGATCTCAACTGACTGCGATTCCAAAATAGCTGAATGATTTTCCGTTTATGTTCAACTAATTAATAGGAACGAAGTTGAGCGCAAATTTTTATTTTTTTAAAATGAACTTTTGATTTGTTAGAATGATTTTTGATATCAAACAATTTTTATTCAATCATTTGTGTTATATTGCGAATAGAAATTATGGTTTCAAGTAGCGCTTGTCAAGACGAGTGAAACGATAATATTCAATTGGAATATTTTTGAACATGTATTTTCAGCATACCCGAATATTTTGGATATTATTTCACTTCAAACATCGCAATAAAATATTCAATATATTACGTACTTCATACTTGTGGGTGGCCCTACCATTACATTACACAACAATTTAGGATAAAAAAAATTAAAAAAAGCCATGAGTACATGTGATTCCATAAGTACTTTCAACGAGGAATTTAATGCCGATATTAATTTTTGGATTATAGACCATCTATTTCTTATCTCCTATCTTAAATGCGAATTTCAGTATCATCAAGATAATACCACTGATCAAACAACTGCGCGCATTCAGTATTGTTATCAATATCAGCGTAGCTATTCGTGGACGACAAAAAGTAATAAAACGAGAAAAATGTAATAAAAATTTTCATTTTGAATATGAAAAACGAGAGGTTCTCGAGAAAAATGGTTAACGTCATCGTATTCAGCACTAAAAACACAGCTAAAATCATATAATCGCATCCCATTGTTTTGCATGCTGCTGTGTAGTGTTACTTTCATAACCGGATGACTTTGTTGTCTCAACACTTTATCGGCTGAACATATAAGACTAAGAAGAATCTTGAAATTCAAACTGTAAAAGCCTAATTTATCAAAGAGTCAAACACGCCCCTAACCCAATGGAGGGCTAGGGAAAGGTCCATCAAATGAAAATTTTAAATATATGAGAACACATTGAAAATTATCAAACCAGAGATTCCCTGAGTTGCTGACAGCGATTGGTCCGTCAAATTTTCAATTCAGCTCCAATTTGGCTATTAAAACAGAAAAATTTACCCTTTCAATGAACGAAATCAAAATATTAAAACCCATCATAGGAAAGTTTGTGTCTGATAAAATTATAAACTTTGGGAAAATCCGAACTTTCTCCCCCTCTTCGCCAGGCACCAGATCAAAAGAGAAATTACTGTAATGAGCAGAATAGATTTGACCTAATTGAAATAATGCATCTTTTAACAAATTCTGAATACATAATACATCGAATTTCTGATCTGGTCTTAAATTGAGCACCCAAGATTCAAATTTTATAATAAGAGTCACGATTCATAACTTTTACGAGAGGCATCTTCACGAACGTCCTTACGATAATGAGTTCGAGTAAAGTGGAATTACAAAATCGTTGATCGAAAATCGAAATTCCTTACACACGATCGCACAGAAGAATCACAGAATGCAGTTTGAAATGACGAATTCAAATTGACTAAAAAATTGAAAATCTATAGAAATAGAGATTACTTTAGTCACTATTATTTCGATTATTATTTCACGTATTTGAAACTCGGATATGTGTTACATAAAATTAAAATACACGAAGTATAGCATCTTCTTAGGTTCTAACTCCTTACATCACTCCTTCAAGACTTACTAAAAATCTTCCATTCACCATTATAACTCTTCAAAACCTGATCAAAATTTTTGAAAATTCCTTTACAACTGTCGGAGACCCCTAGAGAGGTTTGAGACTTGTTCAAGACTTTTCATAGTTTTCTACGTTTATTCAAGGTTTGCTAAGAAAATTCAAGACTCGTACAATACTCTTTATGACTCTTTCGACCAAAAATAGGACTCTTTAAGACTGATACCTTTCAAAATTCGTCTTGAGTTCTAAAATACCTGTTCAAGACTCTGTAAGTATTCTTCAAACTTGTTTGAGACTCGCCAAGATTCTTCATAAATCATATTAGACTTCAAGACTCCTTCATAATTCTTTATGATTCCTTGAGAGTTTCCCAACTGCACTCGAGTACGCATGTTCGACACCTTGTAAGCGTCTTCTACTATTGTCTAGACAAATAAGGAAATTCAAAAGGAAAAAAGGGATAACAAGCGAGAGTTTGCTGAAAATTGTTAAGGATGGTAGTATAACTAACATACTTAAAATTCACCAACCTCTACCTTTTCTGCTCTTTTTTTAGAGTGGTTCAAACATTTTCCGCACACAAAACTGGTCTTTCTTCAAAAATTCTGAGTACTATATAGAATATGCGAAAAATTTTCAACCAAAAATTGTTCTGCTTCAAATTCTCCATAAAAATGGTCTCTGGAACTTACTCTGTATCATTGCATCCACCCCACAAACGTCATAAATTAGGGATTCAAAATAACCCTTACAAATAGCGCAGTTCTACACACGCTTTACGGAGAGAAAAACAGGTTCTTGAACTTTGTTCTTTTTAAATTCATGGGATTTTGAAAATAAAAGGAGTCTAAATTTCATAGCCCTTAATCCCCCACCTTCGCAGCTTTCCACCTCGGAAAATGTTTTGTCTCCCTCGCTCCCGCCACTCAGATACTACACACGGGTGTTTCTGTGTTTCCATGGTCTAGACAGGCAGTATTTTAGGGAAGTTTTCGAGCTGATAAATTATACGATATTCCATCTGGACATCGGTTGTAGGTATTCAAGAATACCGAATTCAATTTTGATATCAATCCACCTCCAAGTTGGAATATTTGAACCCAGGGGCGGGAGTGAAGATCAAGCGAGTGAAAAGTACAAATAGGTATCAAATATTGGGTTCTCAAGTTTCATAAGGCCCGGGCCAAAAGGGTTATTTTAAATCACCTATTCATGACGTTTCTGAAGTAGACAAAAAAAAAGTGCTACAGACTATTTTTTATAGAGAATCTGGTGTAGAACAATTTTTGGCCGGAAATTTTCTTTACATCCCATAGTGCTCGATTTTTGTAAAAATAAAAAAGAACCGATGAGGCAGGTTCGAACGTCCTCCAAAATTAGCAGAGGAGTTAGGGCAAGGACTATTAGTATGTCACTTAGAACACCACCCACAACAATTTTTGGCAAACTCCCGCTTGTTACCCCTTTTTCCCTCAAAAAGCCTTTTTTAGATCTAACTTTCCTAAACGAGTGATTACCTCCGCATTTTGAATTTCAATTTTTCTCTCTCGGAGAAGCAATGGCTCCCATTGTTTTCTCAATGTACCCGCCATCAAGTTCAACAAAGTATCACAATCTCATTCGATGGGGTATTCACAGGGGTGCGGGCAGGAACAATTAAAAAATTCTCAAGAGATAGAAAACTATGTTGGTAGGGAAACAATTCCACGTAAAACTACTAATATATCCGTACTATTGACTGCACTCTGCGGAATGAAGAACCCCCCCCCCCTCGCTAAATGATGTTTCGCGCCATATGTATTGGCGAGTCGTTTATTCCGGCTGATTTTGGACTCGTCGTTTTAGCGTTTCTAAAATAGATACAAATTACAAAGAAATTGTGAGAGATCATTTTCGTGTAAAATTTAGAGTCGATTAATTCTGCCGTTTACACTTTCATAGAACGATTTGTACAAGGAAAGAAGCAGGTAATTCAACTTTGAGGTGAAGCGAAAAAAATGAAAAACAGTTTATTTGCATACGTGGCTCCTTACCTGTACTTGAATTTTGAAACCTGTTTTTCCGGGCTGGGGCGTCCTTTCTCGTTTCCTACCATAACTCAGTTACTTCTTCTCATTACGCCCGCTGCAATGGTAGATTGGGGAGTTACTGACGAAAAATTGGGGAGAGGGCATTTATGTCCCCTAAGGAAAACTCGACGTGGCCCTCGGTGGTGGCTACATTTTTCGATTTATTTATTTACTTTTTGTTTCTTTTTTATTCATTATTATTATTGTTTTCATTTTTTTAATAATAATAATATGTATTATTATTGTTATTATTATTACTACTGTTATTGTTGTGCTCTCTTATAATTGGCTCTCAGGCTGTTAGAGAGCACATTAATATTTTTCAAATAAATAAATAAATAAATATTCATTTCAGGGTGTCCACGTTTTTCCGAGGACAAAATTCCCTGACTTTTCCAGATTTTTCCAGTCCATTTTCCAACTTTTTCGCAACAAATAAATTATTTAAAAAAAATGTTCAATTGAGTCTGACAGAGAAAATTGTACACTGTTTTCACATCATAAAATTTTCTTCAAAATTCCCTGACTTTCCCAGGTGTCACAGAATTCCCTGACTTTCAGGATTTCGAGAAAAGTGGCCACCCTGTATTTGGGCCTCACTACACACGTGCCAAGTGGTAGAGGTACCTTTCCATTAAGAAAGGCAGGGAACCTTCCACTTCGTACGCCTAAAATCCGAATTCTGGACTAGCACGCAAATCTCGATGCCATCTGCAGTGACGATTTCCACACCGGTTTCGCGAGCACATGCGAGTAAAAGATCTACCGAGTATGTCATTCAACCTGTTCAGGTATTTCGACATTCAAGTACTAGCAACACCCGAATTAAATATTCGTCACATTAATTACATCAAATAGGCATTATAATATTTTTTTTCTTTCTTTGTTCGTGGTAATCTGGTCAGCTATGAAATAAAACGTGGAATTACTTCGCGTCAACGATATTTAAATATTAATTTTCGTAATTATTACGACGAATCAAAATGGAGGAATAGAGAAAAAAAGTTACTGTCTGGAAACGTCACCGTAGAGCATCTTTTTTTCAGTAACTGAAATGCTACTTTCAAGAGAATTCCGGTCGCCACCGATTAAAATTTGAAATTACGCCATTTCGATGCCGAAAACGTCCGTCTATCCGCAACGTACAGACGTAAATATTTTCGTACTGTATAGTGTATACAAATAAATACAAAACGCATGAAAATGAAGCCGAGGAAAAAAAATGAGAATTAATTATGAGGCTTCGCGGCCATATACCTCAATACAATTACTGTAATTATCGTTGCAAACCGGAAACAAAACACGCCGACTATATAGTTTAACCAACCGACTATTAAACATGCATTATTCAACGAAGGTAAAAAGCAAATCTGAATTACACCCAAATTCACTTTTCCAGCTTTGTTAACCCGGTGCACCTACTCTCGTAGTTGTGGCGAAATAACGCCAGAGTAGAGCATGAAAAAAACATCAAGACATACTGATTAAACAGTGACATGATATCGGGCATCTAAGATGTTCCACAGATGGGGCTGCAGGGGTAAGAGAACCCTAGCCTCCTTATTCACTCCTCTCCTTGTCGGGGTACAAAGATCGGCGCGAGGTGCTTCCCTGAAATTTCAAGAAAATTGCAGGGTAGATTTGTTACCAAGTCTCAGATCTAGCTAGATAGAGAGACAGACGTAGAGGACAGTCAGCTATTGGACCGCCAGCCAGCCAGGCAGATAAACAATACAAGAGGCATGTAGGATAGGTAGACAAAAATAAAAATACAGTGAGTGAGGCGTGCATCACGAAGTAGAGGGCCGACACGAAAGAAGCTACAGCAAGTGAGAAAGCGAAGAATTGGAAACATATTAAACCAACAGACTTTATGTTCGTATAAATTTTGCTGAAATCAATACAAACTTAACTAGGATGCCCTCCTTGATCCGCGTGTTGATGAACGATTCGATCTGTACGACATGAAAATACGATGACAAATTTATTACCTATTGCCTTCAAACCAATCCATCAATTGACCAACGATGGCCATGCCGTAATGCATACATTCATGAAACTCACACGTCATTTTGATTAATCGTGATGAAAGCTAAGGCCAACTTGTGGTCTTCGGTTTTCTATAGTGACTGTAGAGAAGGCCGAATGACGTACAAGCGGATTTTGTCAATTCAATCCGGAAAAATAATTTACTAGCGAAAATTCAGACACTCGTGGTAAGGTGGTAATGAGTTAAACAAAGATGGATCTGCGAAATATCAAGAGGGATTTGGCGTATTATTCATCGACATTTAAATCCGTTCTCGTGGACTGCAGGAAGGAGAATAGCGTAAGACTAGAATACATCGACAATGAAAGACAGACTCATGCCAGGCCTCGCACAGCCGGGTTTGAGTGCTTTTTTTCAACTACATGCAGCAAAACGTTTTAGGAAATCAGTCCTCTTCAGTCTTCTACTTACTAAGGATCTGAAGACTAGTTTACATTTGTAATGGCTAGGGTAATACCGTATGGTAAGTATGGTATATCCAGTCTTCCTATTGGTTGTTACAGTCTGATTGATTTATGCAACATAAAGGGCAACATACTCTGGTGGTAGTGTTATGTTCCGCCTCCCTGTCGGTAAAGAACTTACAAGCTCAAGTAAGCGCATACGCCATTTTGGAGCCCATCATGCCCGTGGATGCCGAATCCGACAATGCGGAGCGTACCGCGTAGTTAATTCGGCATCGACGGGCACGATGCGTTTCAGAATGGCGTATGCGCGTACTTGGGCTTACAGGTTCTCCTACTGTTGGTAGGCCGATAATTACATACAGGTATTTCTGTCAATTATTGTTATTTTCAATCATCACTAGCCGTCCGAACACCGCACATCACTTCACAAATGTTGCCGTAAAACGAGACTATAAAAACCAAAATGGTTGACAGCGATACCCTTCTTCTTAAGACTCCTTCATCTGTTCGCCCAATGTTGTTTCCGATCATTTGCGAACAATAAAATAACATGTACTTTTTATATTAGACGAACACTGGTTTCCAAGGGAAGTGTTGCTCCTGGTTGTCGTTTTGACCATATCTGGTTATCAATCTCGTTTCATCCGACTTAGTTTTGGTCCTTTTTAATGAGTCTTAATCAGCTAATTTTGGTCATTTTTGGTCAAAATCTGAGGTTTTTAGTTTCAGGCTATCTATCAGATCTGGGTTTTCAACTGCTTCGGACTGTTCGTCAATTTTAGCGACTTTTTAGGTCGAGCCGTTCGTAAATCGGTTTTGATCATTTTTGATCGCGTTTGATTATTTCCAGTTTCAGGAAGTTTATCTGCTTTGAGCTCTTTCGACCATTTTTGGTGATTTTCAATCAAGTTTCATTTGAGTTACAGCTATCATTTTTGGTCAAACTGAATTTTCGCACTTTTAGGAATCTGTCAGTCTTATGCTGACCATCTTTCTGAAGAAACCTATCAATTTTGGCCTATTTTGGGTAGTTTTCAATTTAAATTTCTTTCTCAATTCGGACTGTTCAAGTTTTGATAATATTTTTGTCATTTCTAGTCATCTTCAGCCACGTTTCATTTAGGTTAGCATTATCCTTTAGAATATTTGGTTGTTTTCAGTTTGCGACTGTCAGTCAATTCCAGACCGTTGGCTTCTTTTGCGTTGTTTGCCAATTTTAACCGCCACACCTTTTGGGTTGTTAGCTACAGAATAGCGGTCTCTACGGAATAGAGGCCTGGACCTTAAAAGTCAAATCGATTAATCGAACAGAAGCATGCGAAATGTGGATCCTGAAACGGATGCTGAGGATCTTATTGACCGAAAGAGTCGCCAATGCGGAAGTTCTACGACGAGCTGATGGTGTTGACAGAGAAATACTAAGCCTAGTCAAGACTGGAAAGGCGGCATACTTGGGGCACATACTCAGAGGAGAAAAGTACTGGCTACCGAGACGGGCAGTGACAGGGAAAATTGAAAGCAAAAGAGGCATCGGCAGGAAACAATTGTCCTAGCTGCGGAACCTTCGGCAATGGTGTGGTATCGCGGATACGGAAACAATACTCAGAATGGCTGACAGAAACGACCTCCTTGATAGAATACGACGAAGGGATCAATAAACCCCCTACGCGCAACGGCGCACGGGACTAAAAGAAGAAGAAGTCACTTGTGGCTTTTCATCATTATTCTTGATCATTTTTGATCAGATTTAATAATTTCGATACTATTCATTTGTTTCGAGCTCTTTCGACCAATTCTGGTCATTTTCAGTCACGTTTTATTTACTCATAGGTATAATTTTGGTTATTTTTGGCCAGATTGGATTCAATGATAGAGGGATGTATGGCGATGCACGCATGCCAAATTGGCCGCGGAACACCGCACCCTCTATTCCGGAAACGCCCCGAATGGGCTTGCGTCAGAATAGGGGGGATCACTTTGGGGTAGCTCCTGCAGCCCTCATTTCTGTGCTATCGTTTTAAAAGCATCCTTCAGTTTCATACTGTTTGTCTACGGTCAACGGTTTGTCATGTACGACCTGTTTTGGGCTGCTCAATTATGACTGTTATTTTTATTTATTCATTTATTATTATTATTATTTTTTTGAATGTTTTTTTTTGCGTTTCAGAGTGTTTAGAACACGACTGTAACAGTGGCTGAATTTCAGGTTTCCTTTTATATATATATATACATATGTATGTATGGACAAATTTTGTGGCACGAAAATCTCAAAAACTATTGGATCAATTAATTCCAAATTTTGATATATTATGGAGCACTACTTGAAATTGTGCAGTAGAGAGTTTAATTTTGGTATTCTGTTTCAGGTTTCCAACAGTGAAGCTTACGCTAGGCTAATATAATAGCGTAAAATCTGTAATTTGTTGCCAATGGTTATGAATCGGCTGATAATTGATTATTGACAATTATTCTGTTTCTCGATACTCAATAGTATTTTCTATTTCTAGTCAATTGCGTGTTCATGAGGGACCAAGTTAAGCTGTACAGAGCATAAAAGGACGGATTGCAAGTGTAAGTTGTGGAGATTATCTTGCGATCGTTCTATGTCAATGCTGAGTAACTAAGTTAGGACCAACACATGTACAGCGGATGTTCTCAAAACTGCATGCTCGTTAACAAGTTCTGATAGTATTAGTGATAATTCTGGTTGCGCTTGTTCGAACTGTAAGCTTTATTGGAATCGAAATAAACTTCCTTCTGCAAATCGATATACAATTTCGGTTGTCTATAGCGTATGAAGAGTTACAATTTTCTAATCCTAAGATGCCATCTGAATTGGTTCAATTAAGTAATATAGAAGAACGTTTTCTAACGCCACAAATTCATTTCATTCAAATTCGACTCATTTTTGTAGATACTTCTTTCAGAGAAAGTGTTTGCTGCTCAATTACAGTCTGTACTCTGTAGCTTCGCAGTTTGAAGCCTTAAACTTACCATGTGTCATGTGATATTAAGTGTGCCTGCAGTGTCATCCTAATAATTGCGTTTCATCTTTCAGCTCTTTGATATCATTTCCAACGAGTTATAAACTCAGAAGTCGAAAGTGACAAACTTGAACGCACAGTCATATAAAGAGACCTTAAACATGACTACTGACAGGCTCTTTTTCCTGAACAGATAAACAAGTCTCTAATTTTCCAGTCTAGAGCCGACCTTCTTCCAGTAGCTAGCTGCTTGTCTTTTTGTGTGCCAGTATTGCAGTTTGTCAGTTTTCCAGACTTGGGAATGTTTTTCTATTTAGTCTGGTCGTCATTTTCCCATTGGTGGTCACTTCGAGACTGTTTCTCAATTCTACACTATTTCCCAATTTTAGTAAGTGTTTTTTTTTTGTTTTTTTTTCCCCCTCCAGCGAAGGACTTCTAACAGAACTGGGCTGTTCTGTCCGCCAATACCGGTTGTTTCTGATTATCTCTTGTCGGATGTGGCTGTGTTTAGTTGATTTTACGAGGGAAACGAGGACAAGTTGTCTACAAGAATGGAAAAATATAAATTCCTGACTTTTTCCAATTTTTTTTTCTCTTCTTTAAACCTTTACAGTATAGACGGTATATGTTCATGTTTATACTACTAGACGCCATGGCTAAAATGAAGTGAAATTTGGAGTTGATTTTTGGGTGAAAGCATTAGGAAGGTGTTCACAAATATACATACAAACCAACCAAGCGATGAACTAATGAACTAAGTTATGAATTATATAAAAAAATTTCCGTGAGTTCATTCTTTGTCCCCCCCCCCCCAACTTCTTAAAAATATTGTTGAATTTTCTGACTATTTACAAACTTCCTGACCTACTTTTCAAATTCCTGACTTTTTCCAAACTTTCCAAATTTTCCGAACCTGTAGACACCTTGGAGGATAATCCCCGTGCTCGTCCAAATTGTAGTTTTTCTATTAAAATTCTTCCAAAAATTGAAAAATATTGCTCGCAAATACGTCATTTTGGCAATTTTAAAGAATAACACCATGAAATGTACCCCCATAAACGAATTCCGGTACCAAGCCTGTTTAATCATACTTCACTCAACTTGTTGCCGATCATATTTGGTCAACCCTGACTTGATGAGGTCGTTTCACGTCATTTTGGTCAGACTAAGTCATTTCCGTAATTCTTCATTAAGACTGTTCTATTCGGATATAAATCAGAATGCATCTCTTTTTGCCGTTCTATTTGGTTTGCGTCACATTTTATACAGATTGTTTTCACAGCAACTGAATTCAGGGGCCAACGCAGCCACGTGCCCTGAGCATTCAGCTAGAGGGAAGCACCTATGCCTGAAAAAATGAGATCAGGTAGGAAACTCAGAGAAGATAAAAATGCATGAATTTTCGGGGGAAAACAACAATACATTTTTCGAGAGAGTGGAATGCTCTCCAATGATTAGCTCTAAGGAGCATTTGACTCAAATCTAATTCTGTGAGCCACTCCTCTGAGAAAAAAAAAACTGTCAATTAACTAAGTTGGACCTCAATCATCACTTTTTTTGGCTACCTCGAAAAATTATTGTATTCTGCCAACTGTACACAGGCCGGCCACATGTTCGTCACTCGGCACAATGAATTGATTGGCGAACGTCGGCCTGTAGTTAGTAATTTGCTCATCGTCGATATTTCGCATTGCCCTCCTGACCCGAGCAAATTGTTTCCATAATTAATTTGGGCTAATTTATTTCGGAGAATCTTTCTATTACATTTATTCGGTAACGCCCAAAGAAAGCTCGGTGTTTCCAGTCTTTCATTTTCATCGTACTATCGCCGATGGTGATGGACGCCAGAATAAAAGACCTTCGCGGTCGTTTATTCCCCCATCGAACCCCTCTCGAACTCGTCTTCGGGTCGTTCTTCCAGTCTTATCCCTTTTTTCTCATTTTTTTTTGTTCTTCTTTTCTTCTTCCTATTCCTATTTACAGTCCGCGTTCTTTTTGTATGCGAGTCACGGACACCGACACACACGTTTACGCGTACGCATGCCACAAATTCTTTCCTACTTTTAATACAACCATCTTTAGCTGTCGTTCGCTAACCGGCTGCTTCCTTTTCCATTCATAATAAATAAGACTTCGATCCAAGTATAACGAAATTTCTTCGCAATTCACGAACAGGCGGGACACATTCATGTTGTAAATGCTAATTTTGTGTACAGGTATTTGCAGGGTGGGAAACAAAATTTCTGGCCAAAAAAGTTTCAAGAAAAGGTGACCAGGTAGCGATCAAAAAGTGACTAGTGACTAGATTTCGGAAAACAAAATGTGACTGAAGAGTGACTTAGCGACAAAATTTTTCAACTGTGTTCTTCAAAACAGGACTTCTTAACAACATTTGGATAATAGCTAGACTCGTAACCATGGAGGGGGTTAAGACCTTCCTGTAAGAGGCAAAATGCAAGTTTTGGCTCAAATCTGAAACGAATTTGAATCTTTTGCTACAAAATTATGATTTCATACAGTCGAGATGCTAGTTGCATAATAAAATCCACTTAGCACATTTATAGTTAAGACTCTAAGGACAATTTTAAGAAATTTTGCCAACCCTGGATTACATGTCGAATCCCCTCCCCAGGGAATCATAAGTGTCCCCTTCATCAGTTCTTCCTTAATAACTTCTCAAACCCAGGCCAGATTTATACGAGTTCTTAAGGAAGAAAATGGTCTGTGCCGCTTTTTGTATGTGTCTTCGCACCTCCCGAAACTAAGGGGGAGGGTCAAAATGGAGCCCATGTAATGCAACACTGTAACAGGGGCCTTATGGGAATAAACATACAATTTTTGACTTTTTTGTAGTCTCATCGACTTCAGAGAATCAAAGGGGTGCGAACCCCTCTCGGGCCTATTTCTGCACATTCCTATCCACCAGACCCTGGAATTTTATTCTCCCTTTCTTCTGCTTCCCGTATCTACCACATTCTGAAATTTGTTTTTCCAACTTTCTACACAACATAGGTTTAAATTACGGTTGCTAAATTTGTTTTGAATATTCGTACAATCCCACTTTAAAAGTTCAGAAGCTGGGGTGGGGGAGGTAAATTCATTATTAAATACAATATGGATACCGTTTCACAGGTTTTGGAAGTCACTCAATCTAATTTCCGTATTAGTTTTACCCGAACCCGAAAAATATGACACTTTGAGATACGCGGGGATATGTGAGCGTCAAATACGCTATTAGGGCCCACTTTCTCAATTTTTAGTTAGCGCTCATCTAGCGATTAACAATGCCTGGAAAGGGAAACGAAGAGCACCAACTTGTGTTACTGCAAAGGCAATTGTTAAGTACCTACTTCATGTAATACATGTGTACCTATATGTATACGTGTGTTTGAATCCTGAATAAGAGACACAAACTGATTACAATCTTATCATTTACCCCCCCCCCCCCAATACAATATTTCGAGTCTTTCCCCACCTTACGTGCCACAATCTCCAAGTGAGGGCTTAAGACCCTGCTCCCTCCGAGGCGCCATAGTTTTCAAATTCGGTGCAAATCTTTATTAGAAATGAGTTCAATAACCTTTAAAACCCCTAACCGAACATCCATATTACATTTCATGAAATTTCTGAGTCCTCGCTTCTTCCCAGGGGGCACAATTTTGAATTCACAACCAAATCATCATCCACATCGAATTCTGGAACATTAAATTCTCCACAGCTGATATTTCGATAAGGTGATTCGAGCCAATGAGAGACGTACAAAGTTGTAATTAGAAATCCACGAATGACGCTAAGAGGTATAGAAACGGGTTCGAGAGAGATTCGTATCCCTTCAGCTTCCTGAAGTTTATGAGAGCATAAAAATGTCAAAAATTTTTCGTTTATTACCACAAGTCCAGTGCTAAAGTGTTACATATGAGCCCATTTTTAATTCTCAGTTTCGAGAGCTTCTAAGACAGATACGAAAAATTGCAAGAGATCATTTTTACGCAAAATTTAGGGCAGATTAATTTTGCAGTTTACATTTTCTTTTGCATGACGACCAACAGTCAACCCCCTGGGGATTCGACATGGGGTTCGTGGTTAGCACTATGTCAAAAAATTCCTTACAATGTGCCAAGTGGCACCTTTGCATAAAAGATGCAGGGTACATTTAACTATCACCCCCCCCTTCCTCCACCAATAAGAGTTGATTCGATCTTGAAAATACTGAATGAATCGATCTGGACTCTGGCAAAAATGAAAATTAAAAATTGAATCTGAAATTGAGTAAATTTTTTCCATTTTGAGAGTAAAATTAATTCGAGATTATGGAGCCCAAAACTGGGCCCAATGAAAAATGTTCTGAGGTTATCAGTATTAGTGATGCAATAAATTCCTATTTTGATAACTGATTCAACTTCCCAATGAGATTAAATTTGCTTACTTCAAGAGTGAAATTATTAGTTTACCACGGTGTCCTTATCTGAGTAGCGCAGTATTCAATTTTCAAAAATATAGGTGTTCTTTTTATTCTATTGAACCCGCAACTTTCTTTTTAACCAGTACACATAAATTTTTTCTTTTTTCAACGGCATAGTCGAAAGAATCATTTTTTTTTTCAGCGGTGAAACTCTTGTTTTGGTTTTCAGAAACTGTTGACACGAGGTAACAATCCTTTTGTCACAATTACCTCACTCATATGAAACGCGTGTCCAGGGACGGCGCGATCTTGTATTCTGCGGGGGAAGGGGGGGGGGGTATTAAAATTTTCCGACAGGCGGTCAAGGGTGCGTATATGCGCTTTTTTTGCCGACTGTAGAATTGCCCACGAAGTACTAAAAAATGTCAATGAAATGCCGACGAGTATAAAATGCGTGCCCCCCCTCCCCTCGCGACGTCCCTGCGCGTGTCGAAAAAGCTGAATCTGTCAAAACTCATTACTGAAACATTTTTTATAATTTCCCACATGGTTTTAAGCTTCAAGTAAGTAACCGACATTGCTGACTTTTCTTATCACAGAACCCAATCAAATACTGACAGGACATTCCGGTTCGCTTCGCTGGATATTTCTCAGGACTGAGAGGGATAATTTCATGCTACGTATATGTAGATGGCAGCGTTAACAAACAATCATTGGCCATTTCGGAGTCACTAATACGATTGTACAAATGCGTAAAAACATGATTTCATGCGAGTTTTTATGTCACGGTGCTTCGTAGAAGTGAGTCATGATCAGGAGCATTCTATATCCAGTTCTGAATCGACGGTGCACTGCGATTTCACGTCTTGACGTAGTCCGTGTACAGTTAGGAAACCGCAGAAAAGCACCGAGAAATCAGTATTTTTTGAGGTCGACGATTCCATAGATAAATTTCAGACCAGCATTTTTATAAGAGTACGTAGATATTAAGATGCATATTGCAGCTCCTTATGATTCTGTTACTACTCGCTAGAGTGGCGGATTCAGGGAACCATTCTGGAAGGAGCAATTCGAAATACCTAAGAATAGTTAACTTTCTAACTCCTTAAGTACTTACATAATTTTGTCGCCCTCACTATGGTAATTAAATGAGCAGATAAGAGAGAAGCACTTAGGACTAATGGACGACTTATCCTGCTATTTTCCTATTGGCACTGAAAATAAAAATGCCTCCTACTTGTGATCACGAATTTTTCCAACTTATTAGATTCTTTACTAAGCGACGATTTTCCGAGAATCTTCAATATCTACCAGTACCACGATACCATCCAATTTATTCCCTCACCGAGGAAGGGAGAGCAATTCTCAAGACTAAGTCAAGATAACATAACAGGGTGGAACGAAAAACAAAATTTACAGTAAACTGTAAAAATAGGGTTTTTGCCTCGTTAAAAGTTGACAAATGCAATTAAAACGTTCGATTTTGAAGAGGGAACAATAGAAAAACTCGGTAGTCGACCAACAAAAGTAGAGATTAACTGAAAGTTGAAAGGCTAAAGATTCTATTACTGGATGAATTGAACACTGACGAAATAAAAAAAGAAAACGAAAAAGAATATTCAGTCTCCGAGCATTCAACGAACACTAAGTCGTTTTTAATCGCCACATATTTCAATTTCATCGATCTTCAGACAAACAAAATAAATAACCTGCTTAAAGAGTTGAAATCGCACTAAAGTTGCACGTTTCATAGTTTCTCATGAGAGATGAACGATGAAAATGAAGAAAACAGAATCGAGATCAATCGATTACAATCTCCGAAGAGGGCTCAGTATAATTTCACTAATCACTACGCTCTTTGATATTAGAAAAAAAGTACTTCAAGTAACGTTGACAGATGGTCCATTTTCTTAAGACGGGCGTACACAAAACGGTCGTTAGGTTAAAGAAAAAAGTACCTACGCAAAATAAAATAATTATAAAGATAGGCCCTATTACGAGGAAGGAAACAATATAAAGTGAAAGTAATAAGGTATTTTGCTACGCAAAAACCCAAAAAATATTGAATTTGGAAGTCTGATGAAGCTAAAAAGTTGCATTTGTGGACAAAACTGAGTGCACAAAATTTCGTAAGCCCCTGATTTTGAATATTGCATCAGATTATTTAATCTTACTATCACCATCAGATTACAGTGTGTTACGGAATTCCTTTCCATCTTTTTCTCATTGCGAAGGTGAGTCTGATCGAAACAAGACGCAAGGGCATCTCCCAGTGCTACTACGAACAGAACGCTACTGATGTGCAGCAAAATCAATTCAATAGGAAGAGAGATTTTCACGGTTTTCCGAGGAGCCTCGAATTCACCGGCGACGTTGAGCGAGGTGCGAAGTAGCAGTAGCGGGCCATTGGGACTCCTACGAGTTAAGAACTCGTCAGCGAGCATGAAGCGATGTGCGAGGGGAAGCTGATGGTGGTTGATGAGTTTATGGGCCCACAGGAGGAAAACAGTTTTTTCAGTGATCCCTACCGAGCAGATACACACGTAACTGACAAAATAGATATCTGATATTAGTAAGTCACAGAAGCAAATTTTCTGCATTTCGCTACCACTCAGCGAAAACCTAGTACGTCCACAACAAATGTTTTCAAGGAATGCAAAAATGAAGGTTCCCGAAGGGAAGTAGAAAAGCTATGAGCGCCATTTGGTGACAGAAATGGCAAATTGAGACTTGTACAAAGCATGGAGGTTCGCCATAGGGCAGAGGTAAACATGCTTTTTTTTTCTCCAAATATGTAAATATAATGCATTTATTTTTATGCACTTCTATTCCCCATTAATTCTCACATTTTTGCGTTTTTTACAAAATCATAAAATCAGAACATTTTTCCAAATGAATGCGTGTGCAAAATTTATAACTTTTTTTTCACAAAAGGTTCGTATTCAATAGAATAAAGACATATTTTATCAAATTTTCGAACAAAAACTGAAGGCCGCTCAAATGCATTTCTACATGTAGAGTGATGCTGTAGGAAGAACTTCTGCGTTTACTTTCCAGCGGAACGCTTTTTACAGAGGTCGGAGAAATGAATAATTATTTCAAGAAATGGTAGCGACGTCCACGTTGATGGAATATTTTGCCATTCGAGCGTATTTTCTACTAGGAATTACCCATTTTCATTTGCATGTGAATCATTTCTTGAGTATATTTCAACAATTTTCGGGATTTCAATTTCATTTCCTAGTGATGATAAGGTTATCAGTCTTACGACCGGTTTGATGCAGCTCTCCATTTCTCCCTATCTTGTGCAAGTTCTTTCATTTCGTAATAACACTTACATTTGACATCCTTGATTATCTGTTGAACATACTAGAATCTTTGCCGACCTACCCAATTCTTTCCCTCCACTCTTCCTTCTAGCAGCAGTGATATTATTCCTGGGTGCCTCAAATTATGCCCTATTCGTTTATCTCTCCTTCTGTTCAGGCAATTCCAAATATCCATTTTACCTCCTACTCTTTCAAGTACTTCCTCATTTCTTACCTTATCCCATTTGATGCTAAGTATCCGCCTACAGCACCACATCTCAAGAGCTTCGATCCTTCTTTTCTCTGGTTTTCCTATAGTCCACGTTTCACATCCATACAAGGCTACACCTCAAACATGAGTTTTGAAGAACAATTTTTTGATTTCCAGATTTATTTTTAATTTTAAAAGATTACTTTTTCGATAAAATGCTAATTGGCTTGTGCTATTCTACTACTAATATCCCGTTTACTCCTTCCAACTTTTGTTATTTTATTCACTAAATAGCAAAATTCGCTTATTTCCTTAATCTTTTCCAGTCCAATATTTATATTTAAGCGATCGTGTTCACGCCGCTTACATACAATTAGTTTATTTTTCTTTATCCTCATACGATATTCTACAGTCAAAATCTCCTCCATTCCATTTAAAATGTTCTCCAAATCAATACTCCCTTCAGCTAATAAGACAATATCATTTGCAAACCTGAGCATCTTTACTCGCTCTCCATATATCGAGTGACACCTGCTTCAAATTTTCCTTTCATTTATTTTATGGTCCTACTCTATAATATACAGATTAAATAATACTGGAGATAAGGAGCACCCCTTCCTTACACCTTTTTCTATATTAGCCACTCCTATTCATAATGTGGCTTTCTGTCTTTTAATATCAAACATTTTATCCAACTTAACATTGCCAAAAGCTTTTTCAATATCAACGAATGCCATATATGTATCCTGCCCCTTTTTGAGTCTCCCATCTACAATTAATCTCAAAGCAAATACTGCTTCCCTAGTACCTTTACTTTTTCTAAATCCAAACTGATCATCTCCTAATTCTGCATCTATTCTATTCTCAATTCTCCTGTAAATTATCCTAGTTAATATTTTTGACTCATGCGAAAGAAGACTAATTGTTCGATAATTTTCACACCTATCTGCTCCTACTTTTTTTGGTATAGTTACAATAGCACTCTTTTTAAAGTCCTATGGCATTTCTCCTTTATCATAAATATAACATACTAATTTGTACAATTTATCAAGTACATATTCTTCTATGTTCTGTAATAATTCAGCTGGTATGTCATCGACTCTTGGAGCTTTCCCATTCTTTAAATCTCTCAATGCTTTGTCAAATTCACCTCTTAAAATTAAGTCTCCCCTCTCATCTTCCTCCTTATCCATTCTTATTTCTTCATCGCCATTATTACTACATAGTCCTTCTACATGCTCTACCCAACTTTTCACTTTTCCTTCAGCTGTGTAAATAATCTCTCCCTCCTTATTTATTATATTAGTTGCTTTCTTCCTTCTGTTTCTAAACTCCATTTTTACTTTTCTATATGCCAAGTCTATTTGTCCTTTATTCATAAACTCTTCTACAAATAGCTCATCACTTTTTTCTTTCATCCATTCCTCCTTTGCTTTTTTACACTCTCTCTTTATTTCATTCCTCAACCTTCGATAAGCTAATCTACTTTTCCTATCGTTTCCATTCTTATATTTTTTTAGTCCATCCATCTTTTTGAGGATTTCCTCATTCATCTATGGTTTCTTTTCTTCTCCCTTAGTTTTACCTAGATTTTCTTCTGCTGACTTTAATATTTCCTCCTTTATTTTACCCCATTCTTCCTCCACACTGTTCATTTCCTGTGTTTTTTCAGCCTCTAATTCTAATATTAGATCCTCTTGATATTTCTCTCTAGTATTAATATTTTCCAATTTTTTCAAATTCCATCTTTTCACCTCTTCTTATCCATCAAGTATCTTCAATTTAAGCCTGCCTTTCATTACAACCAAGTTATGATCACTGTCGATATCGGCCCCCGGATAAGTTTACAGTCTAATATTTTATTTCTAAAACGTTGTTTTGTGATAATAATCAATTTGGTATCTACCCTCGTTACTTGGACTCTTCCATGTATACCTTCTTCTATAATGCTTTTTTAATTAAGTATTGCCTATAACTAAGTTATATTTCGTACAAAACTGTATCAAACGCTCTCCTCTTTCACACATTTCTCATTTCTAATCCAAAATCCCCAACTATATTACCTTCCCTTCCTTCACTAACTCTAGCATTCCAATCACCCATAAGATTCTCTTTGCCTCTAATATGCTTCATAAGTTCTTCTAATTCTTCACATACGAGTACCTCCTCAATTTCTTCGTCTTCCTGAGTATTAGTAGGCATATACACTTGTATTATTGTTGTATGTACTGGTTCGGTATTGATTTCTATCAAGATTAACCTTTCATTCAGTTGTTTGTGATCTATAACCTTATTTCCTATTTGTTTATTCATAACAATTCCGACGCCTGCTTGCCCTTTCATTCCCTTTGTATTTATTATTCTACAGTCCTGCGGCCAAAAATCATTCTCCTCTTTCCATCTTACTTCACTTATTCCAACTATTCCTAGGTTAAGCATCTTCAATTCTCTCTTAAGATTCTCTAATCTTCCAACTCCATTCAAGCTTCTTACATTCCCAGTTCCTATTTTAATTGCGCCTTTCGTTTTAAAACTTTCCAATGATGATGCTCCCCCAAGTAGCTCCATCCAGATATTCGAATGGGGAGCTTTTTACGTCCGGAAAAATTATTTACCTGTTGGAACGCCAATATTTGGAAACGCTACATATCCTGGAGAGAGATACTGTTGTAGTTTTCCATAGCTTTCGACAAGGTTCATCTGTCGGAGTTTGTCTTCTCCTAGGTGCTTTTGGTCGCGATTTTAACGATATAAGCTCATAGAGAGTCTTTTTTTATTTTTTACGCTTAAGCCGCCTCACCACGGCAAGGTATCACCCAAGAAGAGGCATTTCCTAGTAAAATTGTTTCTATATTATGCAGAAATATGCATTTACTTTCAAATATGCATTTTTTTATTCTCAAATATGCAAAAATATGCATTTTCAAATGGAGGAAATGAAATGTAAAATAAAGTGCTCAGATTTAAGCGGCAATGTAAGCATAAAAATCCTGCCCTACGAAATCGCTTCTCTACTTCCCTTCCTAAACCTTAATTTTTGCATTCCTTAGAAACATATGTTATGGGCATACTAGGTTTTCGCTGAGTGTTAGCGATTTATAGTTCGTCGGTAATGTGTGTATTGGCATTGTAGATGCATCGTGATTTCTGTTTCGGTTGCAAGGAAAAGGACATAAGAGCCGATAGGCGAAGTAGAAGGTATTTTTAGAAATAAATTTTTCTCTCGCGGGCATTCCTGCATGAGTTTTTCTTCTGATTCAAAGAGATTCCGAAGAAGAAAAAATGATGTATTGGTAAAGGCTTTCCTCCGGTAAAATAAGTCGAATTAGGTCCTTCTCTATGAACGCCAATCAATGTTTAGCATACATTCAAACGGCTTTTTCTCACAACCTTAACCTTCTGATGAAGCCTCAGAAATGTTGAGAAATAACGCTAAATATTCTAATCGGATTTGAGAAATATAGGGGTACCATTCCTCTTGTACAACACAAAAACATCGAGACGAAAACAAGAACATATTTTTAGGATAAATACCTACGTATTCCATTACAATGGCTCCGATAAGTAAAGCCAAATAACATTCGATTTGTCTTCGCGTATAAAATCAAAACGGTAAAATTACAAAATAATCAATGTACCTGTATCCGTTAAAAAGCGAAATAAAAAAAGTAAATTTATGTGAAACATCGAAAATTCCATTCATTTTCACAATACTAGATTAGCAATTAGCACACCACTGAACCCAAGGCCAGAAGTAGGAATGTTTTCGAGAGATGGAGTCAGGAAGCTATGGGCTAGTACGATACACGTTTCGTTCATATGCACAGTTAACACCATGTCCATGAAGGGAGTGGTGTTTTAAAATAACTATATTTTAAATTACATGTTTTACGCGATGGCCTATATTTTGAAAAAATGCATATTTAATGCGTTTCCAATGTTCCATTGTATATTCTGATTTACTTACAAGTTGAGTTCTGCTTGTAAATGGATTGAAGATCTTCGATTTCAAGAATTAGTCGAGCAAGCATTTCGTAGAAAAAAGTATTGCTAAGAGAACACGGGATACGCGGGAAAACCAGAAAATAAACGTAAGATTTGACCAATTTTCCATGAAAAAGGAGTACCAATGAGATACATCGGTATATTATTAGGGTCGGCTACTAGTAGCCGAGCCTACTGCAATCACTTATTTTCTTCTCCAGTATGCTCATATGACCAGTTCAGTTTAGTGCAGTTGTGTGTCATTTCAGATGTGTTGTCCTGAACGGATCTGAGTCACAATTTAGTTCAATGGCATTTTATTTTCAAGAAAATAATTTGTTGGAAATAATAAAAAATAATTATAAGTAACAATTTCGATTTGATTAGGGTCGGCAATGAGCTTCTTGCAATCTGTTTTTTTCTCCTAAGTTTTTTTTTTCCTCTTCAATATGCTCACTGATCTTCATCTTCATTATCATATTGTGCCTGCCAGCTACAAGCCAAGGAGATGATCATATCATAATAACTGGATAAGCTTCTATAAGCTTACTTTCGGCTGTTTTGTAAAATTTTGTGTTCATCGTTCATGTGAATTAATCCATCTATTTTTCAAATACGAAAAAAGGTTGTCAACGATTTACTTTGTGAAGCTGTGTATGTAGAAAATATCAATTTGGCTGTTATGTACGATTATTTATTGATGTAGCATGTAAAGACGTTATCAGTAATTCAAACATTATTTGTTGTTTGTACCGATGTCTTTGCATCATATGAACTTATAAGCCTGTAACATTACTCAGACAAATCAGTCATGCGAACTACAGAGAACAGAAAATGTAAGTGTAAGCGTGAATATTATGTTTTACGTTTTTTTCATTTGGTTAGAAATGGATGTTCGCTGATCATTTGATGTTATTAACAAGACGCAGTCAAACTGTCAATCGTCAGCATTAGTGTTTATGTTTAGTGTTCTGTTTGATTACTGCGTAGAACGGTAGAACACATTAAATTGGAAAGTGAATTTTGAACGCATTAAACAGAATAATACGGAAAAGGGCGTAATTATTATCAAGCGAATAGAGAATCTGCTAGCGTGAATCGTGAATATTACGTTGTTTTCATTCCCTTAGAACTGGATAATTGTTCGCTAATCATTTGATGTTTTTAGGGTCGGCTGGGAGTAGTGTTGGTGTTTTATTGATTGATCAATTGCTCTTCAGAAATTAGAAATCGGATGAAATCTTCGACCATATAGTCGAAGTGCGAATGTTGCGGAGCCTGCAGCTTCGCAGTCTGAAGCCTTTTGAACTTACCATGTGCTATTAAGTGTGTGTGTGTATAGTGTCATCCCAATTCTTTCATCTATCAGCTATTATATTCCGGAACAAAAGACCTTAAACATGATTACCAATAGGTCTTTTTCCTGATATATTTTTCAATGACTTCCAATAAGAGACAGAGGCTAGTCGCCTAATTTTTCAGTCGAGAGCCGACCCTCTTCCAGCAGCTAGCTGCTTGTTATTCAACTATGGCCGAATTTTTACTAAAGCAGACTTGACCATCGCGACATTACAGCCAAAGCATTCTCAGAATAGCATCTACTGACGCAGTATATACCAACAAAATACCGGACGATTATTAAAATGGAGAAGGAAGTGTTCGTCACGGAATTCAAATTGGGATTCTGAAGCATTAATAACTACCGATGTTACCTTCCGTTCGTCTGAAACTCAATCGCGCCTAGAGAATTAATTCCGTGTGTCAAAAACGATAAGGCCAGAGAGAGGTGTTGAGATTATATCCGCTAGAAGAATGCGAGATTTTATAATCACTTAACAAAGTAAGTGTTACAGACTGGCCTATAAAGAAAATTACTAAATGCACATCAGAGACCCTACACCGAAAACTAGTTCTTAATGTCAAATTAACGTATTCACAGTTTTGATGGGACGATTTTTTTTTCTTCAAGAATTGACTTCCTAAGGCTTGCAAACAGAAACACGCATAATTCTATTTACATTTCCATCCCACCTCGGCTCATTTATACTAGTATTAAACTTCAACGTAATCTTTCCAAAGGAAAAATTGTAAAAAACATTTCCGTAAAAAATACAGTCTACAGTGATTTTTTCCTTGAAACATTTTGATGCCTGCTTGACCCCTCAGGCGACGAAGTTCCATTGATATTTTTTATTTTAAGTATACTCAGCTTATCTACTTCTGACTGACAATAGTTATGCAAAATTCTCACAATTCTAGAGCCTTCTAACTGTTACCCAAAACTAACCAGAAAGTGTCAGTGCAAGTTGACATTGGTACCCTAACCCACCGTGGCAAGTCGCAACCAATCAGAAAGCTCCGTTACAGACTGTTATCTTTAACTCAACTAGACACGGCAAACTGAAACCAATCAGAAAGCTTTATTGCATGTTTCCACATCCATCTCAACCCACCGTTGGGATTATTTACCAATTAAAAAGCTCCACTGTACATCACAAGCATTATCTCACTCTCTTGCTACAATTTAAAATCAATCACAAAGTTCTATGGCTTGACACGGTTACCTCAACACCCCGCGACAATTCACCAATGATCAGAAAACTCCGCTACAGATCGCTACCATTACCCCAACTTACCCTGCAAACTGCAATCAGTCAGAAAGGTCTTTTGTGTTTTTCCATATTCACCTCAACTCAGGATAGTAATTTTCAACAAATTAAAATGCTCTCTTGTAGATCAACACATTTACCTCAACATAGCAATTCACCAACAATTAAAAAGCTTCGTTATAAATTGCCACCGGCACCTCAATTAACCGTTTCAGGTAGCAAATCAATCAGAAAACTCTACTGTATGTTTTCACATTCACCTCAACCTATCATGATGATATTCCACCAATAAAAAAGGTACCTTGTAGATCACTTTCATTACCTCATTCCACTCTGGTAATTCAAAATCAATCAGAGAGTTCTGCCGTAGATGAGCAAAGTACATAACCAGAACACATTGCGGCAACTCACAAACAATCAGAAAGCTCCGAGGTTGCTACCGTTGCAAACAGAAACCAGGGCTCTCAGGGAAAAATTTGATTTCTAGTGCAAGAAGAGGTCAAGTTGATTTTCTTGCAGAACCAGAGAATGTAAACCAGCATCCAACTTTGACCTCAGTTAGCGCAGTCTGTCACTTTTAAAAATAGACAGAACCACTTCTTGCACCCTGTCCTCCAAATATTTACAGAACTTTTCTCGTTTTGTCTGATCTTCTTGAGCGTTCTATGATCTTCCTGAGCTTTATCAAGGTTTTTCAACTATTTGCAGGTCTTCTCACTCTTTTTAAAGTCTGTTTCTAACTTCCGAAATATCTGTAGGGTACTCTCAAACTTTCTAGAATATGGCTGGGTTCTTCCAAGAGTTTTCGGATTTTTTTCGTTTTTTCCCGGAATTTTCAAGTTATTTCGACGGTTTCCATACTTCATGAATCTTTTCAAACTTTGAAAAATCTTTCCGGCAACCTTTTTAGTACTTCTTGGGGATTCTCGGAGCTTCTACTCATTTTCCCTGTTTCAATCTTTTTGATCTACTGGAGTCATACCAAATCATTAATTTTTGTAACGCAATCGAGCTGTCTTCCAGACCTTTTGGGTAGTTTCCTCGACAACTTAATTGAGAACTGAAAACAAAGTAGCCGACATGTAGTGCTGAAATCCTCATCAGTATTCATAGACAGTCATAGTAGATTGCTTCCCAAAGAAATGTACAGGTGGAAGATTTCCCTCATTGACGGATTTTTAAACATGAATGTCGACTGAAATCAATTTTGAACATCACCAAAGAGTCTACTGAAACTGAAAACAGAAAACGGTTGTTATTTTTAATTGCTCTAGGCCATAAGATTTCCCACCTGACTTCTTTCACCCGTGCGAGTGAAAATGGACGCCTCTAGAGCCCTTTTAGCGATCATATGTATAGGTATTCAGCATTTGTTTTTTCAACAGTGCAGTGTATTGTTCTTGTACAATATGTTATATCAATAGATAATAGAGCTTCTTTTGTTTTTTTCCCTTCTGATTCTATATTCTACATTCAGTCTTACAAAAGGTACCAAATGTATGAGCAGGAGACTTTCATAAGACTAATTTTGAACAAGCTATCAGGTAAAAATCTTTTGGCCTGGGGTACAATGCAAAAATAATTAAAAAACAGGAAGTACAATAGAAAATTTCTGGACAGAAGAAGACAATTTGAAATTGCCTTTTTCTAAATATTGAAATACAAAACATCTTACAAATCAAAAAAAGGCAAAAATGATTTTGGCATATAAGTAGTTTTTGATTTCATACTTGATCTAATATCATATATTAATACACACTAAGGAAAAAAGGATTCTATGTTAGTACATCATAGTAACGTTCTTTTAATAAAATTAGAAAATTCGAAATGGGTATTTTGTTTGGAAAAAAGCTGTCATGACCAGGTTAGACCTGATTAGTGGTACGACAAAAATTACTTTTCTTAATAATAAAGTTGTTTTTTTCTTTTCTTTTTTCCCCCCCTAATAGTAGACTTTTTTGCAATTTTTCGTAGTTACATCACCGTATTTATGGTATTCTTAAATTTTTGGTTGCTCGGCCCAAAAAAGAATGCTATTATATGCTCAGTTGCCGATTCAGTTAAATACTAGCAGTTTACTTGTTTTGATTGTTTTATTTGCCAGAAGACATCCTGATTCCTGATCACAGACTACAAAAAATGAAGATGATTGTCAAAACAAGATTACAGCTAAAATCTTTGTAAAACTGTTGGGACTTAAACCTAAGTTGCATGTGTTGGCAACGTTTGCCTATGGTAGCGCTATCTAGGTGAGGTTTAAAACTGATCTTTGCTCCCCGTGTAGAAGGACACGAGAAGTCAATATTGACCTTACTTATCAAATTTCGATGTTTGCTAGTGTTAGTGCATGCGTACACAACGCTCAGAACGCCATCTGGTTTACCTTGAATTCCCTAATTTTTATTTCAGCATGATTTTCTAATCCTTATAGAATCGTCATGAATTCTCCTGAATCATTTGGAAGTCTTTTCGAGTCTATTTCAGTCAGTAGTCCTGTATTTTCTTGGGTCTTCTCAAATTTTATTAAACCTCCTCAGGTTTTTTAGAGTCCTTTTCTAGATTTCTCGAGTCCTATTAGGCCTTCTCAAGTCTTTTTGGGTCCAATAAAGTTTTGTCGATTCTTTGTTTTTGAATCTTCTTGACTCTTAAATCCTATTCAGACTTACTGAGTTTTCTTAAAACTTTTGAAATCGTCCAGTCTTTTTTTTTTAATTTTCTCCCTCTTTTCGAGCTAGTTTTTACAAGTGTTTCTGATCTTCTCAAGGTTTCCTTTGGTCCTTCCAAGTCGTTTCGAATTTTTAAAAATTTTCGCAGACTATAGAAAAAGAAAGTTTAGAGCTTTTTAGCTAAAACTGATCAACGCGCTTTAGCTTTCAATTTTTAATAAGCAGTGGCGGATCCAGGATTACACTTTGGGAGGGGCTAAATGTTGGAGAAAAAAAGAGCAAACAAAATTTTAAGCATGAATGCATGATTGTTGATAAGTGATAATGTTGATTCATTGATAACGCGATATGTATTCACGAACTGTGCTGTATGAGCGCTACTGTCATTAAAAACATCGGTGGCTAAAATAAGTGGAAAAGCGAGTGAAAATTTTTTTTGGGGGGGGGCTATAGCCCCTTTAGCCCCCCCCCTTGGATCCGCCACTGTTAATAAGCAATATTAATTCAAGAGCTCGACTCAAGATAGCAGAATTTTAGAGCTAAGCTCTCAAACTCAGCTCTTTCATCATTTCAGATGGATGAGGTGATTTGTGAAACTATGGGGAAGCTTGAAGGTCTTTCTCAGAATTCATCTTCGTGAGTAAAAAATGAAATAAATTTCCAAATACCTCTCAATTACTCTGTGCTACAAATTCAAGTATCTTCCAATTACTCTATCCTACAAATAAGTCTGAATTGACCCCCCCCCCCCATGATTGTATTCAGTTATCGATTACGGTGATCGAAAATCAATACCCGGGTCTCCGGAAATTCTTACATTTCCTCTCTCCTATCATATATTCATGCCAATTTACTATTTTCGATTCATTCGGTTGCGTTCGTGTACGTGACGTACATTGAGAGTATTAATTATCATTAGTAAATGAGAATCGTTCTCGAATGGTGCGCATACATGGAGTACATAACGGACAAAGCCAGAGGCGAAGTTTTTAACTTCTTCACTTCGACTTCTATTTACAAGGGCTAAGTGTTCCTCATGACTTAGAAATACCTGTCAATGTTAGATTCTTTCACATCAAATTCCGTTTCCCAGTGCTACATGTTCCACATGTCTGCGAAATACCAGTCCAAGTTAATTTTACCAAACCCGCTGGAGTTGGATCTCTTTTAGATTTTTACAGTGTTCAGGTAGTTCTTCAAACCTCCCAGGAATTATCTGCGGTGATAAGACATACGAAAACCAGACTCGCTTGAAGAGTCATATGTAAATTGGCCCAAATTAAGATATCGCCTGAAAGTTCTGTATCTTCAGAGATACTGAAAAAAACCTGACAGCAACTAAGCAAGGTGATTCAGAAGAATGTACACAAATTTAGGAAAGTTCTCCACATCTTATTGAAAAACCTCGTATAAATGATATGTAACTTGATTCAATGCTTTTGAGTTTTCAAAATTTGAAAGACTGAGCTCGAATAAACTTCAGAGCATACTTCAGATTAATGCACTAGCTTTATGAAAACATTGTACCCATGCCCGGGAAGTTTGAAAAATTACGAGTTATCAAATATTTGTTGGCAATATCCAATCCTCAAATTCATAAAGAAATAGAGAAAATCCAAACACAATAACATAACTTACTTTGATTATCGTGTACAGGCCGCATTGGGAAACGGTGAACCAGTTTCAATAGGAGACGTATTATGACAACAAAATTATGCGATGGTTGAAGTAAACAAGAAAACGAAGATGATCAACAAGTGCACACTTCACTGAACCGAATCGAGCCACACAATGATTGTAAATAATTAAACGAATTAATAGATTCGGATAGTTACATTACAAGTTAATGTTCTTTATCACTTTGAAAATAAAGCAGCCGGAGACGCTAAAACGCGAATGAATCACAGGCATAATCACAGCACCGGAGATCACACGAATAAAATACCGTTTTCGCACACCTTTTGCGGAACACTAACATAAATTCACATTCTTACAAATTCACGACATATTAAATAGACTCAAACAATATAATAAGGACAGTCTAATATGCTAATAATTCATATTACACAAAAATAGTAACAAGAAACGCCGCGGTACTTTACGTTGATACTATGAACGAACCCATTCCCGATTCTCTCATCTCTCATTCTCATTCTCTCTACTCGTACTCGTCTACGCGATATTATTCATATTCATGAAGTCCAATGAAACGACGGAACTCGAGGAACTCGCACAGACTGGGGCGTGGGTCCCCGTACCCCGTATCCAGTTAGGCAAATCCCAAAGATCCCAAAGTGGGTACGAGCTACGAGCTACGAGTCACGAGTGGGCTTTGGGTTTGGGGGTTTGGGCACCACGTACCAGCTACCAGCGTTCCAGCGTCACCAAGCAGCGTCACAGAATCCTCACAAAACTAAAGTAAGGAACTATACAGAATGGGTATAATTTTAACCTACCATTTTGTTTGCAGAAAGCAAATTCAGCAGAGTTGGAAAGCTAGATGAAGGCTGAAAGTTTTAGGCCAAAAACTGGAGAGTTTCTACGGTAAAAAGTCAAAAGTTAGAAAATATTTTTTGATGGGAAGCAAAAAGCTAAAAGTCTTATTTATTTAGCTTTTCTTTTCATTTGGACTGGGCACGCAGTAGTGCCATGTAAAACTGATAACAACAAAGAACAAAGTAGTGATCCGGAGCTTATCATCGCCTGCATTTCTTATGCATTTTGTTATTTTCAAGAATTTTTTTTTAGTCGAAAAAGCTTTTATTTGCAGTAATTATGTCTGAATTTCAGTGTTGTTAGACATAACAAAACAAATGACAATTGAATTTTAGGAATTTTGTCATAATGACAAAACCATTTCTCAGTTTTGTCATATGACAAAATGGAAATGACACAACAAAAAAATGAATCAATGACAAAACAAAATGACAAAACAATTTTGTCATGACATATTTTGTCATTCCAATATTACATTGGTGGAAAAAAACAAGGATCAAGAAGTTAAGGAAGACTAGAAGAACATGGAACTAGTGTCTTCGAAAATGTATCTAAACCAACCCATGCATTAGGTCCTTTTTCTCAGACACTTTTTGTTAAAGAAGTGACCAGCTATCAGCCATCAGTCAAAACTTAAGAAGTCAACCCAAGCTAGAAGAGTGATCACGTATGATTTACTGTAAGCGTGTAGCAAACTTCAACTATCATTAAGTCGATCAGAAATTCACTTTCAAAGAAAATTTGTCCTAAATTCGACTGCATCATCACCAAAAAATTAAATTATAATCAGTCAGAATCATTTTTACTTGTTTTTTTTACCCTACTAAAGATAGCAGTGTTTCTATTTGAAAGTACACAACATGGTCACTCACTCATTTTCCCCCGCTAACAACCGCGCAGGCAATTTTGCAGCGCACTCTAGTGCAGGTTTAAATCCCAATTTCTTTTTAGCCTCCAAGTATGCAACCTTTGTTAAAATAACATTGGTGATTGGTAGGATTGGATTGTATGTAAAAATAGTAAAATACCTGAAAATTTGTGGATATGACAAAATGACACAACGAAATTCGGACTTCCCAAGATTCAACAGAACCTTATCAACGTTAGGATTACATGAGATGCTAGGCATTGTTTACGTACAGTGTATCCTAACGTTGATAAGAATTCTATGGCACTATTTCCTGAAGTGCGGAAAGGGAGGAAGGCTCGATGCTAGCGCGCCATCGGTCTGGGAAGTCCGAATGACAAAATAATTTTGTCATGACATAACAAAATTATGAAAAAACAAAATGACAAAACTCATGACATAACAAAAAAAAGTGAAATGCTCGTCCGACAAAATGACAAAAAATCGTTTTGTCTAACAACACTGCTGAATTTTCAATATTTCGGCATACCAAAGGGTATTCTATGCGTTCTTGATAAAACTAGGAGAAAATTATCTTCCCATATTCGAGTCGGGCAGCGCTTATTGACCTCCTTTGCTCCCCTTGGCTACACCACTGCCACGCAGAAATCTTCACATAATATACTATGTACATCCTCAAGCCCCCCCCCCCCTGGTAAACAGTCAGCACCGCCTTTTGCGGATGAATGGCTATGGGCCTGAGGAAGAGAAAGGAGAAAGGTTTCAAAAGAAATGAGGACAAATACGATTCGAATTAGGAATCACCCATGGCACAGAATGGAACAAACATATGATTCAGGAATAATTTTTTGCCCATTGCAGGCTGATTTCAAGCGGCAGCGTTGAGGAGGAAGAAATAATTAACTTTTATGAAACCCGTTCGAAAACAATAAGCTCTCAAAGCAACAAAAAGCAGAACGATCTACTGATCATGGGTGACTTTAACAGCCAAATAGGTGAGCGAATACGCGGAGAAGAACTACATTATGGAACTGTACGGATACGGTGAGAGGAACAGAAGAGGAGAGACGTTGGTCAAATGAACACAGCTCCAAATTATCAAATCATTTTATTAAAATAAAAAAAAAAAAGAGGAAAAATCACAGGTGGACTTGAATTATACCCCAAACAGGGAATATAAGAATCAAATAGACTATATCCTAGCTCCCCTGAACACCAGAAACAAAAATTAAAAATGTTTCGGTACACCGTAAACTTGAATTCCATTCGGATCATTGACTGGTACAAAGCCAGTCGGAGACAAAGACGGTTACCGTTGCAAATCTACTATTATGCCGGTATAAGTATTTACCTAAGGTTGAAAGCTCGCCGGGAAAAATAGCATTTTACATTAGGTAACACAAATTTTCCAAGCCTATTTGTAATCACTATTCAGGTAATCCATATAGAATATCTATGCAGAGTTGAATTACAACGCATTAGTGGGGGCTAATTCATAAGAGAGCACAAACAAACACCCACAGCCATCACACAAATAATCATTTTAAAAAAAGAATAGAAAAAACAAGAAGAGTCCAAGAAAGGAATTATGAATTTACATGTGTTACTAGAAAGTAACTTGAAATTTATTGTTTTGGATTACAGGATAAGATGGGAGAAATTTCAATTTTTTAGGCTAAGTTTTCCAACTGAAAAATGTCAGTCTTCAGTTCACATTCTAGGCAAAATCATATTTCCTTACTTGAAAGTTTCTCATTATCCTCTAATGGTGAGTATAGGGGATGAAGAGGATAATAGTGAACCTATATGTCTGGTGAGTGAGATGCATAACAACCTACAAATGACTTACGTGCTTACCTGATACCCGAAGAATGGCCGAAAACGCTGCCATTGATGAATGGGATGCTGGTTTTGGAAGAATGCGCCGCTGATGTAATGTGAATTTACAAGCCGGACACCACACAGATTGAAGAAAACCGCGGCACACTTTTTAATTTGACTGCAAATACCGCGCACTACTTTCAGAGACAGTCATAAAGGTTTTCAAAAACAAACACTAATCTACGACGACGAACACGATTTTTCGTATAAACGCGACACTTTTCGGACGATCACAACTTTTTTTTTTAGACGAATACGACACTTTTTGAATGAGCACGACACTTTTAGAACGAACACGTAACTTTTCGAACAAACGCGAAACTTTTTGGACGAACGCGACACTTTGTAGGCAAACACGATTTTTTGAACGAACTTGACTTTTCACGGAAACACGAATTCCGGATCAACCGCACTTCACAATATAAGAAAATGAAGAAAGAAAAGAAAAAAAGTAAAATTGAAAGCTCTCCAAAATCCTACTGAGTTACTTTTTGAAACTAAAAAAAAAAATCAGAAACGACCATTTCAGACTACCTCCCACTACTGGGTTACTTCATAAGACCAAAAGAAAACCTGAAAGGACCATTTCTAAACAACCTCCCACCTCTATATGTACCACATCATGGTAGGTACTCCTCCTCAGGGCAGCTTGTTAGCCTCCATATTTTAAACAGTGAACCATCAAAATTACTTGTATTGCCATGATTTTCCATGAAAAACTTAGTGCTGCAGAAAGACCTCCTAGAGGTCACCAACTAGTCATCCCCAACTATGTACAACAGTCCAACCTATTCTATGCTCAATGGTAATCTAAGGTCCTAGCATCTTAAAACTAGAACCCTCCAACTAAGGGAGAAAACCCTGACAGACACCAGCAAGAGGCAAGAAGGAGACCACCACCCTCTGCATATGACCTGAGTTTCATCAATATGGTGACACAAAATCCAACAACGGTCCCAAGTCCCGGATGCCCTTGCTTAGTATTTTCCAGTTAACACTCCCTAAGATAAACATCAATATACATATATGAACATGGAATGTTACAACCTAGTTACCCACTAGAAAGTCAAGAAAAAATTGCACTTACTTTTGAGGGTATCCAAGTTCCCCATGTTGCATTACCTAGATGAAATCTGGAGATGATGAACTGAAATCCTGGTTGTCAATTTTTCCTCAGCATTTTCAGGTCAATAAAGCACCATAAACAATGAGTATCACTTAAAATGGGTACAACTGTACAACTTAGACTGAAGATTATTAATCTTCAACAAAAATTCAAACAACATTGTACACTTTTCCACAAATGGACAACATCACGATGAAATGTCACTTAAATGCACCAATAGGTATAACATGAACTAAAAACTAGCAAACTTGAACAAAAATTCAAACAACACGCACTCTTTCTGAGTAACACCTCAGAGCAAAAGCGAAAGCTACAGTCTTTTGACATTAACGTATCTTCACACTACATACACTACCACCACCATATAAGAATATACAAGTTGGAAAACACTCACCGAGCTTCGGATATCGTGTTTACCTGAAACAAACAAAAAAAAAAAAAAAAAAAAGATCATTTTTAATGATGTAACAAAAACTTACCAAGCCAATTTGCAATCACCATTCTGGTAATCCATAGAATATGCATAGTTGAATTAAGTACAACGCATTAGTGGGAGCTAATTCATAAGATCACACGCACACACAAATAATAATTTTAAAAAACATAGGCAAAAAAAAAATTGAAAAGAAAGGAAAGAATTATAGATTTATAATATGTGTATTTAAAGGAAGTAACTTGAAATTTTTCAGTGAGATAACTAGAAAGACTATTTCAAGGTAAGAAGAGAGAAATTTCCATTTTTCCAACTCGAAATAATAAGCTGTTTCCAAACCGAAATATGTCTAGTCTTTAGTTCATATCTTATCCAAAATCATTTACGTGGGAATGGGGAATTTTACTATTATTGTCGGCCACAAATATGGATGTACCCTGGCAGTAGGTTACTTGAACGTTTCCAGTTATCCTCCAGTGATGAGGATGAAAATAAAAAGGAAAACAAATAGCCTACAAGTCGAATGAATGAGATGCAAGCATGCAACTACCTACAAATAAATTGCATGCCTACCTGATACCCGAAGAATGGCCGGGAACGTTGCCGCCTTTGTCGAATGGGAAGCTGCTTCAGAAGAATGGTCCAAGTGAATTTACGCGTTGAGCATAAAACATACTGAGAAAAACGCGATATTTTTCAAACCGACCACGAATAACGCGCACTACTTTTCGATAGAAGCATAAGGCTTTCTAACAACTAACACTAATATTCTCGTACGAACACTACTTTTCGAACTGACACGACACTTTTCGGACGAACACCACTTCTCAACGGACACGACACTTTTCGGGCGAACGCGATTTTTTAAAAACTAATTTGACTTTTCACATGAACACGAATTCGCGAACAATCGCACTTCACGAGATTAAAAAAAAGAGAGGAAAAAAGGGGGAAAGGAAATAAGCTTGAAATTGAAAGTCGTGTATAATCCTATTGAGTTGATTCATTCATGTCTTCGCTGTTTACAGTCGAGAAGACTATACAGAAAGAAAGCCGCAGGAGATGCGAAAATATTGGCTTTCTTTAAAGAGTGATAACAAAAAGCCCGGATGTTCATGCAGTCCAGACTGGCTAAATGTAGATTAAAAATTGAGGACCATGACTTATGGTGTAGGAATGGAGACTCCCAAAGGCTAATGGAGTAAACCCTAATAGAAAATTCTCGGAGAAAGCAAGGGAAAACTCCTCTTAGTATCTTCCCACGAAAATCCGCCACGGCTTCGTTCACTGTTAAATGTTCCGGAGATTTAAATAGCTCTCCGATCGGATCTCTGGAGAGAGCGACCATGAATGAAGCAGCAGTGTCAATTCGAAACAAAATACACGAAATAGCTACGTGGAACGTCCACAGCTTAGGACACGTTGGAAAGTTCCAAACAATTGAAAGAGAGATGAACAAGGCCGATAGGTATAGCAGCTGAGTATCGGCGCGAGGCTCGGCGCGAAAGAAACAAGTAAATTCAGGAGCAAAATCCAGACCGAACTGCAGAACCACGAAACGAACGAGTCACCGAACCAGATGTGGAAGACACCTTTCAAGACACCACACAGAAGATAACTGCGGAATTAGCAAAAGAAAAAAAAGAGAAAACCACCCAAGTCTTGTCGGATATCGGAGGAAATGATCAGAGAAATCGAAAACCAAAGACATCTGGGTGAAGGCAGAAGGTAAACAACACAACAGAGAATACAGAAGGGCTTCGGCGCGAGTAAAAGAAGAGACTGAAGAACAGACAAAAATGTGTAGTACGAGGACATCTGTAAGAAAACTGAGGAATACAAAGAGCAAAATGAAACTAGAATGCTAAGTTCCAGGAGATAAAATGAATTACCAGATTCTTTAAACTCCGCACATCTGAGGGTGAAGATGACGATTCAATACTTCTCACTGACCGAAACCAAACTGCAGAGAGATGGAGAAGCTATATTGCCAGCAGCTCTATTAAGACTCTGGGGGGAAACTCGGCAAAGTACCACCACGGAGCTAATCATCTTAAGGACGAAGTTCGTACACCCATTAGAAAGCTACAGCGCAACAAAGCACCCGGCGAGAATGGCGTTACAGCAGAGATGATATAAGGCAACCGGGGAAGCTGGAGTCGATACTTATATTGCACTACCTAAATCTGCTGCAATGTGTGGTAGAAAGGAGTGTGGATAGAGGACTGGATACGGTCAGTGTCTGTCCTACTTCACAAGAGGGACAGCACTAGCGTCTGTGGGCATTATCGAACTACCTATCTCACTGCTGTCACACCCAAGCAAAATGCTCCTGAACATCCTACATAAACGACTGTGCTATTACTTGAATGATGAAATGCCAAAAAAGGAAGCTGGCTTTGTCAGAAAAAAAAAAGATCGCACGCGAGCAAATACTGAACGCACGTCAACTGGTGGGGAAATGCACAGAAATAATGTTCCGCTGGTGTTGTGTTTCCTGGACTACAATACAGCCTTCGAAAGAAGCCGATGGAAAATGCTGGGTCAGATCAAGGAAGAAGTGGGCGTACCGATACATCTGATTGCACTTATAAGAACCATATACGCAGACGACAAAGCAGTGGTAAGTCTTCAGGAGGGGCACTCTCACTCGATTCTGAAACATCTAGAGGAGTGTGAGACTGGGTTGCACTTTATCAGCTATACTTTTCAACATCTACGGTGAATATACAATGAGAAAAAGTCTGGATAGATGGACCAGTGAAGTACGAGTGGGTGAGCTGAAAATCAGCAATCTGAGATTTGCTGATGACACAACCTATGCGCCGGCTCGGAAAGCGAACTGAGACTGCTGATTTGGATCACGTCAAAAAGAACAGCACGACCTCGGTCCCATGCTAAATCGAAGCAAGACCAAGATCATGATAGTCGATCGAGCGCACACACTCCCAAGGGCGGACGCCTCAAAGAACTTATGGAGATATTTCTGTACCTAGGTTCTCTGACTGATAGCAATAGAGGAAAAGCACTGCTGAAATACGAAGAAGAATCATCACAGCAAGAGAGGCCACGATCAAACTAACACGAATATGGAAAGATCGAAGCCTGACTAGAAATACAAAGCTGCGCCTTTCAAGAGCCCTCGTGTTCCTATCTTCTTCGATGGCGCTGAAACATATGGACGATAAAAGCCGACGACCGCAGGAAAATAGAGGCATTCGAAATATGGACGTACCAAAGGATGTTGCGAATACGCTAGACTGCGAAGAACATGAATTTATCGATTCTGAGTAAACCACGAATACAACAGCGCTTATCATCTATATGCTACCGAAGAATCCTGCGTTTCTTCGGACACACTGTTCGGAGATCGGACGACACATGTTGGTCGTACAGGTTAATATCGAAAGGAAAAAATCCACGGGATGTTCACCGAGAAGATGGCTCGATCAGACTGAGGAAGTGTCCGATAGGAGACTAGAACGGCTAGTGTGGAATGCCGAAGACCGCGAGGAATGGCAAAAGTGTTCGTGAACGAGATAGTTGAGAGAATTGGTAGATTCCCAAGAGCTCAGTCATGAGCAATGGACTCACGATGATAGCGCAATCAGAAAAGTTGAAAAATTACTAAACTGTAGATGTCTAAACAGAAGACCAAAAGAAAACCAGAAATATCAGTACTAAACTACCTCCCGATAATGTTCACCTTTTCATTTTCGAAGCACCAACACATTGAAAAATGCAATAAATACATTTTGCTGGACGAAATTTCACACTACAATTTTGGAATTCTGCGACATTTCACTGAAATTATGCAATTTTAAAGTCAAATTTGTTTGATATCTTCTTCACAGCCATTTTCCGAGGATAGCAGCAAAAGAAATTACCATAAATCAAGTCATCGGAATAGCTTCTCAGACAAAAAAACCAATAAGCTACAAGAAAAAAGAAATGAATCACATTGAATGTTAGAGCTGTTTGACAAACACAGAAAAGCTAAAAATAGAGATGTACCCAGCTATAAAAGAATCCAGCGTGAGATAAGACAAAAAATCCGAAAAGCTAAAGAGAGGATCTTTGAAGAAAAATGTCTATATTAAAAAAATCTTCAGAAAAAACACGATGACTACCATTTACACAAAGAACTGAAGGCGCCTGCAGGCGTGTACTGGTCGAGAAAACCAACGACACAAAAAATGATGACAGCAAACCAACAGCACGAAACGAACAATTATACATGATCTGCAAAATAGTGACATCTGACTGACATGAAAATAACGAAAGTATTCTCTAAGTATATACTATAAGATAAAATTCAGTATGCTGTCAGAAATACCAAAATACGAAAGGTTCTAGGACTGGACGAATTTTAATGGGAGATTTTAATGCTAACGTGAGTCACTTAGCCAGCAGGGTCACAGGAAATCATGGGGTAAGAAGCAGAAATGAGCGAGGGAAGCGGCTCATGCCCTTTTGCTAAAACAACGAGTTTATATTGGCAAACACGTTCTATACTACTGAAGTGCAGGTTATACATGTACATAGAAAGCTCACCCAGGAGACCATATTAGCAACATAATTAATACACAAGCAAATAGATATCATGAAATGATCAATTAGCGGCACAGAAATATTGTAAAAACTGTAAGAACATATCCCGGAGCTGATGCGAACTCAAACCATAACTTAATTTGCGCCAAAATAAGACTAAAATGGAAAGTCATTAAGAAAATGAGTGCTAAAAATTACGATTGAAGAGTCCTTAATAACACTGAAGATATGAGGAACAAGAGAACTGAAAAAACAAAGCCAGCGAATAGAGAATAGTAGAACAGTTGATGAAAAAACTGGGAAATATTAAAAGAAATTACCCTAAATCGAGTAATCGAAATAGCTTCTCAGACAAAAACCAAGCTACATTTAAAAAAATGTTTATGGATCACATCGGAGATATTAGAGCTGTTTACCAAATGTAGAAAAACTAAAAATAGTGATGTAGCTAGCTATATACAAAATCCAGCATAAGATACAACAAAAACTCCGAAAAGCTAAAGAGAACATCTTAGAAGAAAAATGTCTATAAAAAATCTCCGTGTACACAATGACTACAATTTACACAAAAAATTGAAGGTGACCCGTTGAAGATTTTGATGTGCGTATCCAAGTGGAACGCATTCGGAAAACCACTTCCACTACTACATTGATGAGCTCTGTATATAAAACAGGGTTAGATGCAAGAGTGGTAGTAAAGATACGTCGTCGGCGTAACGCCACTGACATTCGCATTCCATGCGCGTGCGTTTTCTTTGAAAAGACAAAGGGGCGTAGTGGCATTTCCACTCTAATACGTGTACGCAGCGCAACTAGATTTTCATGTTTTTAGTGGGAAAATCTTCAACGGGTGACTGCAGGAGTGTATTGGTTAAGAATGACGCTAAAAAAAATGACGGCAGACCAATAGCAAGAAACGAAGAATTATGTACACACTGTGAGAACGCCATATTCGTTACATATTCAGTGACGACTGCAATGTATTGACATTGGAATCCCATGAAAATAATGAAAATATTCTCATATACTACAAGACGAAGTTCAGCATGATGTTAAAAATGCCAAAACATGTAGGGCTCCAGGACCAGACGAAGTAACAATTGAAATAATCAAGACCTTCGATGAAAATGAAATAAAGCTCATTACTAAGCTGTTCAACAGAATTTAAACCACTGGCCATATACCAAAGAAGTAGTTGACATCAACGTTTATTCTACTAGGTAGGTATACAAAGTTAACTGAACGCAGACATGCAAACTTATTAGTTTGATGTGCCATACAACGAACATTTTCCTGAAAATCGTTCATGCCAAAAAACGAGAAAAATGCGAATATACCTATTGTAGGAAGAGGACAATTTTTGGCTTCAAAGGCGAACTTGGAACGAGAAGCATTATTTCCTATGGATAATTTAATCCAGAAGATGAAAGAGAACCGGCGAACGATGTATCTAGCCTTTCTTGACTTTGAGAAAGCGCTCGACAGAGTACGTCATGAAATTAATCGAAACTTTGAGAAATACTGGAATCGATGCAAATGATACACGAATTATAAAAAACCTATACCAACAGCAAACTGCGGCAGTCTCAAGGGGAAACTGCAAAAACAGAAGAATTGAAAATCGAACGCGGCGTAAGACAGGGCTTCATTTTGTCGCCAATTCTGTTTAATGTCCATGCTGACGCAGGTATTTTCAGATATCAAAACAGACACCTGAGTCAAATACGATACGTCGATGACGCCGTTATTTTGGCACAAAGCGCAAAAAACAAAAAATCCTTGGTACTGGCTATAGAAAAAGAATACGAGACGTATGGAATCACAACTGACGCCAAGAAAACGAAGATTATGGTAGTATCAAGAGACACAGAACCCAAAAACTCAGAAATAGTCCTGGAAAATGACAAAATAGAGATGGTCGACCAGTTGAAGTACCTTGAAGCACAGGTAATAAGAGTACATTATACAAAACATAACGTGCAATAATTTAGCCGATAAAGATTTACCAAAAACAGAACTTGTCCATGGGCTCAAAAACCTATTACTGCACGAACATTCGAGCTCTAGTCATTATAGTTTCCTAATACCTACCTATATCAAATCGGTCAACTATAAAGTCAGCATTAATTTCTCAACATAAGAAATAAAATTGAGGTACTTTCAATTGCAAATTTTTCCATCCCTTTCCCCAAAAAAGGAACTAGCACAAATCTTCGGAAAATTTAAATGTAGTCTGTGTTGTCCATTCACATATTCAGCGATGTTTTTCTCCAAGTTCTTCCGCATACCTATTCATCGCCGATGTTTCTAAACTTCAGGTCTGCTTGGTTATTCCTAAAAATATGAAAATGTAATTAATTACAGCTGTACAACTGAAAACTACTTGATAAAACTTTTATTCTAGGTTCAGGTGTATAATATAACAAAATTTCAAGGAAAGTGGGAATTAGAGAATTAGGCTAAATGACGAGCAGTAGCAAATGAAGATACAAAAAGGTCGAGTCTCCAGCTTACATTTTTATATTAATACATATTTAAAATTCTTGATTCCTATTTAACGAATTTGACAATACCTATCGTCAAGAAATACAATACCACACGTTTTAATAAACATTAAATCAAACTCAGAACCAGATTAGTATCTGGGAATTTCTGAGAGATACAGGAGGGAAGGGGGTAGTTTCAACTCATGAGACAATATAAAAAGTATGAGAAATAGGTTGGGAGAAAGAGCGATCGTAGATCAAGATTCCACGGAAAATTCAGCTATCAAGTCGATCGGTCAAGGGTAAGAGGTGAGTTTTTATTTTTACCTTTATGTTGAGCTAACAGAATTATCGGGACGCGGGCTAACTTCCAGGGAGGATTCATTATAAGGAACACGGAGAATTTCACGAAAATCGAGACAATTCTGATAATATATTACTCGCTCGTGAGATCGCAATTGGAATTTGCTTCGATTGTATGGAACCCAGCGACGGCCGATGCCATAACAGCGATAGAAAAAGAACAAAAACGGTTTCTCAGATACCTGTATTACAAACATTCTTCATACTACATAAACTCCATAACTTATGCCGAATTACTTTGGGGCTACCAGATAGAAAGTTTGCGAGGTCGAAGGGACATAGCCTCTTTGGTTTATATGCACAACATAATTCACGGAAGAATATAAGAACCCACGCAGCTGGAAAAAATTAGGATCCGGGTACCGACTGAAATACTAGATACATAGATCTGTTCGAACCAGAGTATTCACACGCAAATCATTTTCTAAATGCCCCATTTAACCGAATCATGAAATTATACAACAGTGTATGCAGGCAGCAGGAAAAACTGAACATACTAGACTCGAATAACATAACAAAATTCAAACAACAAATCTCAGAGTTGTTCGAGTAAGACAGGTCTCTAAACTCTAAACTCACCGGTGGTTCAAGGTGGCTTCTGACAGAAGGTGTAGGGGGGCGCACTGTACTCCGGATTATGGGGCGCGATGAAAAGAGACGCGGCGTGGCTGATGGAGGGGGAGGAGCTTTATATTTCTTATTTCTTATTTCTTATATTTATTATTATTATTATTTTTTTGTTTGTGTATAATTTTAAAGAAAAACCTCACCCCATATTATGTACTATATATTAGTATATAATCATTTTCATCTATTCCCTCCATCGTAATTGGCCTCACGGCTGTGCTAGGAGGAAACAAATATATTATTATTACTATCATTAAAATAAAGGAGTAATTTTTCTAGGGCTTCTGACAACAGAGGTTGCAAATAGTATTTCAAATGAATACTGCTCAAGACATTTATAATATAAATTTTTGCTCTTTTTTTTTTCCTTTATTTATTTATTTCTTTCTTTCCTCAAATTATTTATTAGCGGCTAGGTCAAGGTGAACTTAGAAACGAGAATCTGCAAACCGTCAAGAAATTTTTGCTTGATTCTCTGACAAGAGCTGTGCTTTCCTGTAAAAATTATTTACCAGCATTCAGGCCAACGCGAACTTGGGCATGGACTCAATCGAGAATCTGTGAACTGTACACCTCTTGCACCACTCGATTCGACAAGAACTGTTCAAAGGCATGTTTTTTCTATCTGGCGGATGAACTGTTTTTTTTTTTCTCAATAGTTTTCCAGCACTTGACTTTAAAATACAAAGAAACCATCTACCAACTTGTGACGTGTATTGGGTATGCCACATAATTGTGGAAATAATCGTGCCCTAACAGTAAACGTACAACCATCAAGCACCAAAGTCCGAACTGTTTTGGTGTTTTCAAAAACCCTAAATTCCTATACCTTGTATTTTTCTCAGGGCCGCAGCGAAGGGACAAAACACCGTGGAATAACAAGAAAAAGAATGAATAAAACAGGCACTATTCTCAATGAAAAAACGATACAAGAAAGGAAAAGCAACATATTTTCTTTTTCATGATTTTGAACTAAATGGACTAGTATGACACATTCCATGAGGCACTGCCCTAATCTTTAAACTATTCTTTAAAAAATGTTATTTTTTGAATACCACACTTGAGCAGTGATGTATTCTCATGAATGAGGAGCTTCGACTTTATAACTATCCCCACTACTGAAGTCAGTAATTTAACAATCTAGAGAATTAAGAACGGAAAACTCTAACAAAGCCAATTTTGAAGGCCAGAACTTTTTTCCAATTAGTCGAGTTTGCTTTAAACTGAATAATGTTGCTCTGAATCCTGGAAAAAATTCTAAGTATCATTATGGGACCAAATAATATTAAAAATTTGAGACAGATGATGGTATTTAACCAGTTGTTTGTTTCAGAATTCAGATCAATAAAGAATCTAAAACTAAATCGAATCAAAGAAGAAAAGTTTGTCTTTTTCACTTACAAAAATAAAATAAATACCTATTACAGTTTGAAGCGCCGATGAATATACAGTACTCGAAAACAACGGCATCTCAAAAAAACTTCTTCTACCGGGGCCGTAGGTAATCACAATGATAAATTGTTATAGTTGGGGTAAGGGAGGGGTTTCCATTCAGGTAACTTTTTCTTCAGAAGTGAAGTTTTTTGAGTTAAAAAAATAAGACTATCACAAGAGGAAGGCTACATAAATTTCTCTTCACGACTAAATTCATGAAGTGGAGACTGCCCCTCCTACATTTTTTTGTTGGGGTAAAAAGGACAAATCCCTTCCTCTCCATCACTTAGCGATAGGTCGTTGGAAAAGAGAAAGTTCAGAGTTACAAAAGAGATGAGAATATCTGTTCCTTTACATAGCAGGCGAGAATTTTGTGAATTTTCCGTAGGTACTTCAAGAATTGTACTTTTAGGCTGAAGACCTTTACATAGCAGGCGAGAATTTTGTGAATTTTCCGTAGGTACTTCAAGAATTGTACTTTTAGGCTGAAGAAAGGCTTTAGATCTCAAATTACCAACCCACTCATCCATGGCTACACCCCTGCAGAGACTTCAGACCAGGATTACCTACAAAGTACAAGGTATCCTTTGAATAATATGACCAAAGTGCCATCTTATTTATGTACACAAGCACAAAAGTGTAGGTATACAAGAAATTTGTTAGTGCTTCGATTGTTCGATTATAGTTAGTTTTATTTATTGAAACGCATGTACCTAATTGAAGTATTTCAAATTAGAAATTACACGATCGTTTGGAACTGATCCTGCATGAATCATATAACGAGTAATCATCAACGTGGATGGCAAGGTGCTTCGGTTAATTTACTCTAGTTAACCGGATATTTTCGGTTAATTTTAAGTGCCAAAAATAACAGAAGAATCGTATAAGTATGTTTGCGATAACCGATGAAAATAACCGAGAGCGTTAGCGTTTTCTCTAAGTTCTATTTTGAATTCGAAAGTTTCAAAACTAGTTCACAATAGATAAATTCGTGTAATCGGATGTTTAGTAAGGTTGAAATTCAGGAGTGTAGTTCAGAATCGGATTCAGATGAAGTGATTAAGATTATTAACTCGTACTTCACACCATTTTCACTTTTGGCAAATTTTAAGAAACTAATTCTAAAATTATAAAGGATTCTCACCTTACTCAAATATACTATTTTATGTTATTGCGTATAGAATTGTGAAACCTGAAAACAAGTAAAAGGAAGGATACATTTTTCCATTTAATAATATACATCAACAAATCAATCTTAAAAATTAACAATCTTCATTCTTAACAATTTTATTATTATCACAGAATGAGTGGTAGCGGTGTTTTTGGTGGGATGAAAAGATAATGGGGGCTCATAACTGTTCGTATCTGTTTTAAGACGATCAGGGATATGTGCCGATAGGGGGACGGAACAACTTACCCCTCGGTAGGAATTTTTCACTCAGCAATTGGGAAAATTTACCATTTCAGTAATAAGTTGAGAACACTGAACTGCTGTACTTCTATGTTTCTTACAGGAACGAAAGTAGGGGGAACGGGGGGCAGCTTGCCCCAAGCCTCCATACTAGAGTTAAGAAATTTTAGTACATGGATCAAAAGTTGGAAAAATTCAACAATTCAAAAGGTTTAATTTATTTAGCCAATACAAAAAAATGCTGATACGTGGGAATTTTGAGTTGAGTCAGTTGAGACATCAACAATTGCAACAATTATTAGCCTCCCCCCCCCTCCCACCGAAAAAACTCTTCGGTACTTCCCTGAAGATGATAATGCATCAGTTCTGACTTGAAATTAAAATTATCGAGAAAAATTGAGACCTGTGTTCAGTTCTAAATGAAAAATTCTTTTGAATCTTGGATCATACACTGAAACTGAAGATGCAAAAAAGAATTCATGGTACGTTAAAGCTCAAATCTGGTAGTTTCAACTTCCAACTTCATTGCGTTATCAATCAACCTACATTCTGTAAATGTGTAAATTTCAGAAACTTGGTGATTTAGATCCTATATGGTATGTACATTTTTTTTCTCTGGCGCAAAATAACCGGTTAACCGACATATTGTTTCAGTTATAACTATGATCAAAAAAAAAAAAAAAAAAAATGTAAAGAAATAACCAGCTAACCGAAAACCGGTTATTGAAAAATTTTTGACAAGCCTAGTATTTACTACTACTCTAAGCATTTATATTCAGTTCTCTGTATATTTGTACTCGCTAATCCACAGGTAGTATTACCAATTTTTCACCATCTCTTTTGCCATCTGGGAATGAACGGAACTGGATGTTATTGAATTAACAACACAGAAGTAAGGGGTAAGTGGGTATGTGATTACAGAGTTCCAAGAAAACTAGGCACATTTCACTTTCGAAGTTTATAAGAGAATTTCATGTATATAGCCTATCCTAGTTTCGTTCAACTTTGTTATATTCACAGATTACAACTGAATAATTCAATAAATTTGCTACGCTTGTTTTGATTTAAGGAAACTGCTGATCATAATACTTACAATTGTTTGAAGAAATGAATCGTCAAATGGGATGCGCATATTGAGATGGTTGCTGACTAGCTGTCATGTAGAATTCAATTACGACAACTTCCGCAGCAAACGCAGTATAGAGTCACGCGAGTGGTCTTCTCCAACATTAGCGACCAGTAGCAATGAAATCTGCATAATGTCAAGTAAGTAAAAGTGATTATACAGAAAATTCCAAGAAAACCAAGCACATTTTACTTAGGGAAATTTATAAGATAGACTTTCACGCAGCCTATTCTAGTTTCACTCAATTTGTGACATTTACAAATTACAACTGGATAATTCAATACATTTACTGCGTTTGTTTCAATTTGTGGAAACTGTTGATCATAAAATACTTACATTTGTTTGAAAAAATGAATCGTCAAATGGGCTATGCTTTGAGATCGCCGCGGACTAGGTGTCACGTAGGATTCAATTACGACAACTTCCGCTGGAAACGCAGTATAGAGTCACGAGTGGTCTTCTCCAACATTAGCGACCAGTATACATGCAATGAAATCGGCACTCTGTGAAGTAATAAGTAATAAAAGTGAATACAGAAAGTTCCAAGAAAACGGAGGACATTTTACTTGGGAAGTTTATAAGAGAATTTCACGCAGCCTATCCTAGTTTCGTTCAATTTGTGAATTAACTACAACTGGATAATTCAATACATTTACAACGTTCGTTTTAATTTGTAGAAACTGCTGATCATAATACTTACATTTGTTTGAAGAAATGAATCGTCAAATGGGATGCGCATCGAGATCGCTGCAGGAACTAATCGCCGTGTTCAACCCTTGACTGGGTACCGTGTAGAATTCAAATAAGAAAAACGCAATGTAGTGTCACAAGTGGCCTTCTCTAACATCATACCGAAGAGTATACATGCAATGAATCTGCACTCTCTGTCAAGAAATATAAATTTCAGTTTTTAGTAACGATAGGAGTACTAACAGATGAAAGCTAAACACATGCAGCCTAAGAGAATTCAAATTCAAAGGGTTCACTAAATGCTAGATAGCTAATACTATTGCTTCCGGACAACTTATAGAAGCATCAAAATATATTACGATATTTCTCAGATCCACAAGTATTGCAGCTATTTGAGTCAGTTTTATTCCCGTGTTCAACTGAATTTCATACATCGCAGTTTTGAACTGCATTAACGTACATTTCAACGGACAATGAACTACTGGAAATATGTATCTAGTATACCAAGCTAACAAGAGATAAGAATCTTTATTTATGCGAATACATACATAACTGGGATTCAACTGACTTCAATCTGGTAAAGGCAACTCCACCGTTTCTTCTAACTTATCACAATACTATGTCGCATACCTAGCAGATAATTGAATCATTACTTCCGAGGAGTGATCATCCATGGACCTACAAAATGATACACTCGTTTTCATTCTTATTCATAACTGCACACAGGAAGTCGTTCAGTTCTAAGAAAATGCAATTTATTTCAGTCAGAGCCCAGTGGTAATTTCTTCCGCGCAAATGTCAATAAGACCAGTAGCCGGTGAAACAAAAGTATTCAATGAACTGTGTTGCAATATATGCCGACATACGCCAACTTAATTCAACATAAGCCAAGGTAATTCCTGAATGTATTCTACACAAGCAGCAGATCCGACAACGAACTTCCACGATCTTTATATTCATTTTTTCCACTCCAGAACGAATTTCAATCACCGAATTAAACCACTGAGGAGTTGTGCAAGCATATTCCAAGGATATGCAACTTCCGACACCCGACTTAATCCCAGCTAGAGCTGGCAGATTTACGTTAAGAGAAGGTAAAATACCGACTGGTACACGCTTACGAGAATAATAATCGCGAAATCATTACCCAGTTTTCGCATTTTACTATGAGCAGTATACGTACCCAAAAGATACAATATAGCATCCAAACAAACCGCCAAGTCTGACGAGTCGAACTAAATACGTATGTTCATTCTGTTTACGCTCATTTCACTAAACGTTTTTTTTTAAGGAAAAATGCTCAAACTAAGCAATTTCTAATCCATTGTAAACTGAAATTCATCCTGTATTTAATCGTTTCTGTAAGTAACACATTGACGACTGTCAAAAAATGCGAACTCATTTTCGGAAATGGCGGACTGCGACTCTTCCAGGAACAGGGTACAAAAGAACAAGACTTAGCCTGCACAGCGAAACGTGACTAAGCGGACTAAGCCACTGAAATTGTCCAGGAAAAAAGGCTTAAAACTACGTGTTCATTAAATCTCTTTTCCATGACACTGAAAAAGTAGATAAGGTTACCCTTGGATGACACAACACATGAATCTGTCTTGTCGATGACTGTACCAATATACGCACACAAACACACAAATCTCCTTCTCGGTCACGTCTCATGTTGCCGGTAAGCTACGGCTAGGAAAGTTTTCCCGCCAAAAAACACCTGGGTGTAAGAGCTGAGGGATAGCGGTTCCAGTGCTATCAGATGTAAAGTAATCTCTTTAGTTTTGCGAAAGTTCGTGATGGAAAGGAAAGGTGAAATTCAGAATTCTTTATATTTTCCAAAGAAATTCAGAGATATCAGGATAAAAATCATGGGAATACCATGGATTTTTAAGAAGCCTACATTTCTTTTAAATATTATTCCGAATGTTTTTGAAATTTAGAGAAATTCAGAAACTTAGATCTGACACCACTGGCCTACGCGTCACAGGTCACACAGGGAGTATGCGCATACGCCATATTGTTCGCAAAAGCGCCCGTCGATGCCGAATTGACTGCACGGTACGCAACGCATAGTCGGATTGGGCATCGACGGACACTTTTGCAAACAATATGGCGTATGCGCATACTTGGTTTTTATAGGTGCTCTAGGTCACACTACATAGTCACGCACACATACCTTACCTGGCGGCGGAATACGGGAATACGTAACTAAAAAAACCGGGATCTTGGTTCTTCTTTACATTCATGCTGTTTAATGAGGCAAAGTAATTTTATGAAAAATTTTAGTTAATTCAGGAGTGGTTGTCGAGAATTAAAATTTGGTGTGTAAGTACACGAAAGTCTTCAGAATGATGAAACAAATAAATCCAAGCGGAAAATTACTCGGGTGAAGGGTGATGTGTTACTAGCTTCTGAATATTATGCACAGTAGGTTTTCAATGGTATTTCCTTCTCCGTGATCTCGGTTTCATCTTGTTATCAGTCGCACAAGAGCGCTCTCTATATTTAGGTTTAAATTCTAATTGGCATAATTTCTGTAAAATAACCAATAATTACACAACTACAAAGCCAAAATCAAAACTTGGTCGACTGATAATTTTTTCATAAAATGTTGGATTTTCTGTTCAGCTGGGTTGGGTTTGCCAGTTTTCGGTTTTAGTTTATTTTTAAGTTTTCAGATGAAGATGATGAATCTGATATTTCATGTTCGGTGGTGCTATGAAGTAATTAAGAAGAAAGTACCAGTTTTAAAATTTTCACCAGTCCAAATACTTTCCAATTACCTCAGTTGGGGTATTTACCACAAATTCTCACTCTCCCATAAATGACGGTTAAATTACGGTAACTTATGAATTTTTAGGGTCGGCTACTAGTAGCCGAGCCTATTGCAATCGAATTTTCAACTTTTCCAATTTCCAGTATGATCTTTGATCACCTGGGCACCGTAGCAATATTTTTTTGCCTACGAGTAGCCAATGCGTGTTCGCTATGTTTTTAGGGTCGGCTACGAGTAGCCGAGCCCAGCCGAGCCTATTGGAATTTTGGAATATAAAACTGTACTAGAGTGCGCTGCAAAATCACCTGTGCGGGTGTTAGCGGGAGAAAATGAAAAAGTGATGATTTTTCTTTCTTTTCAGAAATTTTGCATTATTTTTTATGTGTAACTGCGTAATAATGCTAAGAATTCAGATCCGTCTCTAAACCGGAGAATTTTCCAAATCTTAAGTCACAATACCCCCCTTCAAATATGCATTAATTTTTCAGTCAAAACTCAAAATTCAAAAGGTGACACGAATTTTTCTTAGAAATTTCTCATTTTTGGTGTGTAACTGCGTAACAAGGCTAAGAATTCAGATCCGTCTCTAAACTGGAGAATTTTACAAATTTTTGGTCTTATTGCCCCCTTCAAGTACGAACTAATTATTCAACCGAAATTGTAAATTTAATTTGCAACGCGATTTTTCTTTTAGAAAACTTTTATTTTCTGTGAGTAACTGCGCATGAACTCTAATAATTCAAGTCCGTGCTTATAACTCCGGTGAAAGGCGGCAAATTATGAGAATTAGAAAGAAGAAAGTATCCTGTTACAATATGCAGTACCAGGGCGCTATTTATTGTAGTACTGCACTGCGGCCCCTGACTGGGGGGTTAAGATTATGCTTTTAAAATTTGCCACCGGCGGCAACTACGGCAATTCTTTCGCTGTTCAGTCTGAGGTTCGAACGGGGAAAGAACACCATTTTCTTTTCAGTTTAATCCGTGAGCAGAAAATTGGCCGACGTGAGCGACACCTGACAGGGCCAGTTGTATAATCGTGAGTTATGGTTAACTCAAGGTTCACTCGCCGAGTGGTTGAAACAGAGAGTTAATAGTTAACTCACGATTGCACAACTGGTCCGTCACTGATAAGAAGTTTTGTATTATTAATTTGTAAACCCAGCAGGATAACAAAAAATTTGTCCTATGAGTTGGTTCGCCGGGTGAAATTTTTTGGTAATTTGGTAAATAATAAAAAAATTAGAAGGTGTAAAATGACTAATACCTACTGAAATTGAATTATACATGACGCTGTTTCACTGCGCTATGCTAAAACTATTCCAGATCTCTCCTAACACAAGCCCTTAATCTAGCATTTCATGCGATTCCTTTATAGCCTACAAAGCTACAATGAGTATAAAATCATTTGACCGGTTAACGTGACAGTAATTACTACAAGTTGTTACTGCATTCGTATCCAGTAAGTATAATGTAAAGGATAATAATAATACGTGAACAATAATACAATTTTAATTATAATAAAATACAAAAATGATTGGTAAAGAAAATAAACAATCAATGCAGGTTTACTCGACATCATCCGGTGATTTCTCAGAATCAGAGGTACGGTGAAATTCCATGATTCTCTTTATATTAGCATTCACATTTTCAAATTCAGTACCAGTTCTTACGGCCTTCTGAAAAAGTAAATATGGAAGAATAATTGAGCTGATTTTTGGTTTACAGAAGTCAAAGCGTAAGAATTTTTTAATTACATACATACAAAACGTGAATGAAGAAAGAGAAAAGGATATAAAATACATGGATATGAAGAACAGAAACAATTAATAGAGAATAATATTAAAGGAAGATATTCATATCACAGCTGTAGGTTGTAATAATTCTAAGCTCTGGAATTGAAAAAAAAACTGAGTTCTACGCGGTTCGAGAGTACTTATTTAGAAGACCAGTATTCTAACACAGATACATTTTTAATACTGATGTTCGAAAATATCTCTCAACTTACTTCTATTTTCTGAACCAACTCAATTTCATTCTTCCCTGAAATTAAATTTGTCACTCTGCCCTTGATATGACTACCAAGCCGTCCAGTTCTTCCACATCGATGGATGTAATCAGCAATGAACAAAGGAAAATCGAAATTCAAAACATGCTGTACCTATCAATATAAAATTGTACATAGCGACGACGGTAAATTAAGAAATAAGTACTTGAAAAATGTAAAATTTAATTAATTTCGAGCTTATCGAAAGAAATTTGTTCGACTTTAAAACAGAGGATAGATTGGAAGGTTGCGCTTACTTGCTTCGTATCAAGTCCTCGAGAAGCTAAACTAGTACACACTAGTACAGTTTCTTCCCCATTTTGAAACATTTCGAACCTTCCTTTTCTAAATTTCAAAACCACGTCTCCGTGTAAAGAAACGTTACTGATGCCGCTTTCATTTAGAAACGTAGACACCCAGTGACACGTCTCCGAGGTATTACTACAATGAAATTAAGTTCAATTAGGAACATATTGCACATGGCTAATTCACAAAATCCACCACGGAAAACTGTTATTGTGAAATAAAATATTTTAAACCGAAAAAATTCAATTGGAGTTAAGAATTACCAAAATATGATTAGAGGCGCTTTCTTGTGGTATTCTTTCTTAGCAATCTGCAGTAAATATGACGGTTTATTGGAACGCGAAACTCGATAAAACTTTTGAATAACATAAGGCAATGCATGGTGCAAGTATGGCGTAGTAACTTTCTGAATACGATCTACCTAAAAAAATATTTTTGATCGATACATGCGAATTAATTGAGGGTAAACAGTTTTAAATATAAAAGGATGATAGTTTCATGTAAGTCTATTGCTAATAATGCTATTCGCGAATTGGAGAGGTTAAGTTGTGACAGAATCAGTTCTCCTACCCTCCCAATTTCAAAATAAGGTACTGATTAATTCTGTAACAATAATTTGTGCTCGTTGTCAAGTTCAAGATAATGTTCAGTTAAATGAATTGGCAAAATAACAAAGGTTTTCAAATCATAAATCATTCTCTTTCCAGACAGTCTACTTAACCTAGTGTTCCTCCGACTATGACACATATTTCTAATTTCTTTTCATCTATTCTACAGTTTCACTCACCTCAACAACATCTCCAAGAATATCAGGAATACTGGTAGGCATTGTAGCACTGACTAATGTTAACTGAACTCCTTTATCGGCTATTTCTGATGCGATACTACGAATCTGAAATGTAATTATGTAAAACATGTTTTCAATTTATGCAAGATCAAGAGATTTGGACCTTGCTAACAGTAATTCAATACTAATATTTTCGACTCACTTGAAACCTTTTCAAAAATTGAATAGTCAATTGATTAAAGCTGTCATCCAATAACGCATCTGCTTCATCCAATATTACATGACGAACATTCTCCAGTGAATATATATCTACAGAAAATTAAGTTCGTTACTGTTTGGTTAAATAGATTTTAATAACAAAATATAACTTCTTCGGATCATATTTACGAATGATTCGAAGAAGAAACTATTCTGAACAACTCTGTGCGTATAGCAACCGGAAATATTCTTGAGTACAAAATATTCTCAGAAGTTAAGACAACTGGGTGAAAAAAAAAAATTCCCGGATAATGCCGACTGGACACATGCACTTTCTAACTTCACCCAAAGTATCAACAAATATTGCGCTACTTTCCATTTTCTTAGAAATAGAGAAAAATAAGGATGACATTTTTTCCCTTTAGTTTTCTTTAATCTTCCTACCCATGTAATGAAGGCCATATTTCAGAAATATTAAGAGAACACACTTACCAGCAGAAGTGAGCTTTTTTATGATTCCGATAGTGGACACTAATACGTCTATCTCATTCACCGGAGGATTCTGCATTCTCTTTTTCATGTGTCCACCTACTGTTCGCAAGCATGTTATTCCTAGCGGTTGAAACCATTTGATTACGTCCTGTAATGGTTTCATGTTAACTGTATCAAGTTATTACGCACTAATTGAAAAGATATTGCATGGCTCCAAGATTGCAGAAAACAATTACATTCAACACTAAATGCTACTTACTCGAATCTGATCAGTGAGTTCCCTCGAAGGAGTAACTATGAGTACAAGAGGCGCATTGTACTCCGAAGTTTTATCAGTTTTATCGTTTTTCCACTGTAGTATTTGCTCCACAATAGGCAAAACATAAGCAAGAGTTTTACCACAGCCAGTTTCCGCAGCCAGCAAGCAATTTTTTCCAGATAATATTTGAGGTATGGCTCGTTCCTAAAATTTTGAAATACTACTACATCAGTATCAAGTTATTCTTGAAAATATGATACCTGTTGTAACAATATAATTATGAGTATGTACGGGATCAACAAGTAACATAACTGACTTGTATTTCTGACATAGTAACAACACCATGGTTTTTCAAAATATCGACGATTTTCGGATTCATATCACTACCCTCAAATGTTGTTGTTGTTATTTGATTCGTTTCAACGTAATTCTGCAAAAATTCAACACAGAAAACAACAATTACTTTACTTTTACACAGTTATTAACCTATTATATCACTTGGGTATGAAAATAATTGCACAACTTACTGATATACGCCAAGAACAGTTGATATAATTGAACTGATATACGCCAAGAACAGTTGATATAATTGAATACATAATAATTTCCTCACCTTTGGGTAAATATTAATGGTGAAATAATCTCCCACTGATTTATAACTTCTCCATTTTTCAGAGGCTAATGGTACGGGCTTAAATTTATCGTAAACTTGATTTCGATAGTGATTTATTTTGTGATTTTTGCATTTAATAACCAGCTCCTAAAATAATAATAATAATAATAAATAAAAAAAAAAAAAAAAAAAAAACAACATAAAATTATTTAGGTATTCAGTATCATTTTTCTGCAATTAAATAATTGTAAAAGAGCTCACATCTTTTTTGCGCTTTTGAGTGAGATGAGGTCTTTCCCTAGATTTCTTGGACTTCAGATATGGTTTTAAATCATCGTGAAAGTTTCCTAGTTCATAACTACGTTCGGAATCGATCACGGGGCTGCAATATCTAGCCTGAAAAAAAAAGTACAAATTACTGTAATCCGCTGCTAATAATCTTCACATTTGATACATTTTAGCTGTGGAGTAATCAGTGAGCTAATCATAACATTCGCTTTTGATTCAGATCACTCGATTCCTACCTATGCATTTGGTGTACCACAGTTATACACTATATTTAGCTAATTCAATAACGACTAATGAGCATCGAATCGGAGTTCAAGAGCAAACATTTGAAATGAAATGCATTGCCTTCCAGGTACTTCCGATTTCAATAGAATATGGGTACGAAATTACCACGTGAATCTGTTCAACGGTTCGGCTGATTTGCAGTAGTTTATTTTTAATCAACGAATCGCGATAAAAATTGAACAGTCGCAGAGTTCCCATAACACCACTGATACGAACAATGGATATCTCGAAATCAAATTATATTATTATATACGAAAAGGAACGGAGTATGTCGAATTAATACTTATCACTACATAACAATTTAAGATTTTTTTAAAAACAATGACATGAGAATAATATATGATTCTATATTATGTATGTTCAACGAGGAATTTCATGCCGATGTCAGTTTTTTGATTCTAGTTCATTTTTTTCCTGTCTCCTGGGAATTTTAGTATCATCAAGATGATACCACTGATCAAACAATCATCTATGCGCTTGGCGGTGACAGGGAAGAATAGCCGCCATTCTCCTTCCGGCTTCCGGTTCCTTGTTCCTTCCATGAAACGAGGTTGGTCACATGGTCACGAGAGTGCGCATAGCGCATTCCCTTTTATCACCCTACTAGAAAGAAAATGGTGACTGTCTTTTCTTATGCGAAATACAGAGCATTGGGGGAATCTCATCTATGGTTGATAACGGTTGTTGATTTGGTAATTATTACTTCTTGATAAGAGACGTTCGTTTTTCTTAATATTTTCGTCTCACCATTTCTTCTCCACCGATGTTCCTTCAATGTTTCTTACTTTTGACGATGAGAGATGAATCTTAAAGCTCAGTAACAATTCTTCATGTTTGGTCGGTTACTCATTCAAACATTCCTACTCGTTCTTACTCGAGTCATGTTCACTACCAACTAACATGACATCCTCAAATAAACTTAACCGTGCTTTCGACTCGTTGAAGCGAATAGTTTCCAAATCATCGGATGAAATCAACAGGTAACGAGCCCCACCGGTCATGAAACTGCTATGAAATTTTATCGAAGTATTACCATTCTGTTTTATTTTACTTCTCAGGCAAAAGTTGAAGTTAACTCCGTGTCTAACTATCACTGAATTAGTTTGTAAGTCCAACGAGAAGAATACGCTATTACCAGTTGCCGTAACATCCCTCATACAATTACTGGAAGATGCGGATTCTAACACACGACTCGTTATCGATGAATGTTTGAATAAAATTATTCGTGTAGGTATTGTTGATCTGCTGTTCTCAATTGCCGAGCTACGAAGAGAAATTTCGAATGAGAGTAATTTTTGGTTTCAGTGTTCGATAGATAATTCGAATCATGTCGCCAAAATATTGATCGCCCTGCTTAAAGTGCTGGGGAAAGGCACGAATGAACGATGTCTGAGAGCTGCTCTTTGGCGGCTCGGAAAACTTGCCCATTATATTCGGTTAGTCGCTCGTTATTATGTTGTAATGATGATACATGACCGTACATTCGTTATTAATATTACTTGTTTGCAGGCCGCAGAAAGGAAAAATATATGTCAAGACGTTAGTACCGGTGATAGTGAAACTAGCTGGCCGAAAAGAAGAAAGTATTCACGAAACGTTGGCTGATTCCTTGCCCAGTATACTCAAACATATCGGGTTATTCAGTGCCGACCACGACAGTCGAGTAATTTTCCACTTATTTTGGCAGCATTCGTTTTGTTTGAAGAGCTTGTCAGCTACCAGATTTTCGTGGACGTAAACCTTATCACTTCGTGTTGCAGATCCTGTTGAAAGCTTTCTTTCGTAACTTGAACTCGGATTCTATCGAAATCAGAAGAGCGGCAGCGTTTTCTATAATCACGGTTTGTGAATTCTCGCGCAAACCGCAGTTATTTTTTTCGTATTCGTTGGCCACTTTGCTTGGTAATTCAAACCCTTATTGTGCGACTTCTAAAATACGAGAAAGGAATTGAGTCATGACGTGTTCTCTGTTTCTGTGTAGATTTTCTGTACGATAGTCAGCATTTAGATGGCGTTAATAAAACATTCGTTCAAGGCTGCTTATCATGCATCCGTCAAATTCTACCGTGTTTTACTCATTACGTTAATGACCAACTATCTATCAATAATGATGCTACGATTGAGAAATTGTTTCAAGTGAGTTATACCTATTCACAGAACATGTCAGGGTTGTTGTAACTTGTGTAGCTCACGGCTGTGTCGACTTTTCTGCAGGTCTATGAACAGTGTTTGTTCTTCGCCAAATTTCGAGATCATAATGTAACTACCGCTGCCCTAGAAACGCTACATCAACTATTGCAACAAACCAATTCGCAGTTCATAAAGAAACTGACCTCTGCAGGAGGCTTATCTAAATCTACAATGTGTAAACAGGATAAACTCGGATCAACTTTGTCATTATCAGCTCAAAGTAAGCAACATCAGGTTCAGGTCGCATTGTCGACATCAAATGTTGAATAAACTTGAATAAACTTTTGTGGCGTCGTTTCAGGTGATGTTTTGAGCATTAGTAGCACTATAGCTCAAACTGAAGATGGTATTTTCAGTGATGGTCTATCATGTAGGAAAGCTCTTGTGTTCGGTGACAATAACAGCAGTTCTTTTGACCTGAATGAAGAACCAAAGCAAGAACGTACTGAAAAGTGGTTACACGATCAGTCTAGTAAAGATGGTGACGCGGTTTCATCATCATCTCTGTTGAATATCAACGTCAGTCATTTCGCTAACAGTGACGATGGTCTGTACGTTGCCTCGATCATTTCATGTATTTAATATTTCAGATATTCATGTAGATGTTCTTGTTTAGAGGAAACACCTTGTGAAGTCGATTTATCCTTATCCTCATCTTTTCGTGCTGTATCTGTCGATAATATCCAGAAAATGAGTGATGATGGAGACAACATGTGTGGCCGAGCGAAGTTGAAGTCGCAATCTGTTAAGAGTGTCGCCACTCTGTCAACTATTTCGGGATCTCTGAATACGGCGTCAATGGTAATATACGCATTGATTAACTTCGCGAAACTTGTTCAGATTATTAGAATTCATACCTTGTTAATCAAGGTAGATTGTTTTCCACTTTATAATTCTATAAGACCTTCCCAGCCGTACTAAAATCTATTTATAATCATGTATACTTACGTACGGAGTGGGCTCACTTGGAAGGCTGTGCCCTAAGAACTACTGAGGTTCCTTCTGGAAAGGATTTCATTTTGTTCAAATCTTCTTTCCGTTCTGTAAAAGCGAGCACATGCTGGGGATCTGTTGATATATTTCCAAAATTGAATACTGGAATGTTGGGGCTCAAATCACCTCTTCTTGTCTCCCTTCTCAGAACTGTCTTCCTATCTCCATGTATGATAATTTTGACTATTTCATTATACTTGAGAAATACTTCCCCGGGTGACTTCTCTTAATGAGCACATCAAATTTGGTCCAGATAACGAGCTGCTTACCTCGAAAAATTGAAGATGCCGATTAGTGTTTTCTTTTGCCGAGTGGTCTGACACTTTATCGAATGTTTCAGATGATTCATAGAAATTAAACTATGTATGCAGGCTGCAGATATATTGTTTATTGAATGAATTGCAACGGTCTCGAGAGTTTTGATTTCTATTTACGTTTGTTCTGTACGTCTGTATTTGAGTATTGGAACATGACTAGTGTAGTTTGATCGGATGAGACCTCTTGATGAGTTCACCCAACCTTATATTAGGAACAAGTTGCTTACCGTGTGAAAATGAACAGTAAACGTCTTTCAACAAAATGGAACTAATATGAATTACATGTTCTCAACTCTCCACAATATTAAAATTGCTTGTTTAAACTTCTAGACCTATTGTCGTGTAAATTGAAGGTACTGACTGAATCTGGACATGAACTCCCGATTATCTTTCATCCTGTTACATGTGGACTGTAGCAAGATAGAAAATTGCTGCTGCACCACTCGGTAGTTTTTCCTAACAATAGAGGAATGGTTAACGTAGGCATTTTGTCTATGTGTCATAAGAAAAATATCGTAGTTCCCAATACTGGCCCTTCAACTACATTCTGACACTCGTACCACAGGCATTCTTCACAATTAATTGGAAAAATACATTTTCAATTTTTCCAAATGGGCAGCCTTTTATTGTACCTCTCAAAAGTTATTTGCTGGCAACAGAGTACTTTACAATAATGTTGAAATTCCTTGTAATTGTTTTGGATTTACTGAGCCCTAAATGGATTCTTAGGAACTGGACATCGGAGATCCTGTTGACGATAATGATATACCAATGAACTACTGCAGTAGATTCCTTACTTCCATGTTCTTGTTGGAAAGTCCGGGCCGTCACGTTCGTGTCAGCGTTATGTCATTAGCATTGAGTTGCTTGAGTCAGTTACTGAAGATATATCCGGCTGGAGGACTCATTTCCATCGAACGAGGTGAAAACGTTTCTGAAAGTAAGTTGCTAAAGACATCGTTCTGCAAACACGAAAATTCTTGCTTTCGTCCTCCTCTCCTTCTTTGCCCTCCCCCTCCGGGGGGGGGGGCATTAGTTGGGTTATTTACTTGAAATCCAAGAAGTTGCAGGTACGGATTTTTGATACCATGAATTTGACCAGTTCGAGGGACAGTCAAGGAATTAGCTAGTCTGTTAGACAGAAATACAGACGGTTATCCTGCTAGCTGGTGAGACTAGTTGATAGACCGACAGATAGACAAATGGAAGGTCATATTTAATTAAAATCAATTCTGAATTATAATACATGCATTGTAATTCCTCAGTATTCGAAATTGATAAATGTGTGAAGTCATCGTGCTGTCATCGTTGTTCTTCAAATTATTATATCATTAGTAATGTCGTCGATTTCTTCTTACACTTCTGTTCCAGATTATAACAGCATACTTGAGGCAATTATAGTTCATGTATCGCATGAAGACCAACAGATTCGTGGTTTTGTTAGAATTGTTATAGGAAATTTCATAGCTTCCTCTTTAATCGCGGATGATTACCTCCATACGAAGAATGAACATGTTCTTTTACATGAAACATTACTGACTGATATGATCACCTTCCTCTTGCAGGTAAATTAAAAAATAATTCTGTAAAAATCTGTGATTGCATGAGGTCAAGCTAATCCAGTTTGCCAGTCATTCGGGTACTTACTTACAAGTGCTCATCCTTAATACGAGTAGGAACGCTTCGATTCTTTTTCGTATAAGATCCTGTCAGTTACATTTATGAGGTTACTTCCAAAGTTGAACCAATGCTCTCCTGAGTTTCATTCCATACTATGACCTCCAGAAAATATAAAAATTGTGTATAATATAAATTTATAATAATACATAATATAGTTTGAATCTACTTTTTTTAAATAGGGTTTGGTAGACGAATCATCAATATGCGTAAAACATAGTTTACACGGAATATCATTATGCTTAGAGTCACTTCTTCTTTCTCCTGAATTTAAACGTGTAATTCCTGTGTTCGATGTGATATTTACTTTGGTGGATAACCCCTACTGGTTAATTAAGGTAACTGCTCGTAATGATTTGATAACATTACTGTTAGTTCTTAGTTGCATTGTACAAATAATATTGATTCGAGTGACAATTTTCCTTAGATCAAGATATTAGAAATGCTTGGTGATCTTCCTTACGAATTACTGTACTACATCAGCGACAACAGTTCTATAATTCAGAATCGAATCTTTGAAAAAGTGATCGTTATTTTATTGAGTGATGTGGATGGTCGCGTGCGAAATGCAGCTTCACGAAGCTTGTCGAAGTAAACTATTATTTTCTCAAAATACGTTGATTACGCTGGGTATAATCTTAATCATGATTAATGTTCTCGAAATTGTATCGCCATCGACAGCCCGCAGACCCGTTCAAAAAGAGTCTAAGGTCAGCGTAATTTTCTCGCTAGAAAGAACTAACATAGTTGAGAGCCAAGATGGCGATCCTGGTTCAGAAATCACTGTAGTTGTCTACATTCAAGTTTTAAGTATTTCTCTTTGTACAATTTTTTGCTCAATCTATCTGCCTCCCTACCCACGTTCCCTTTTCAAATTCCCATTAATGGAGCCGTACAGAGTTTTAGGAAGTTAAACCCAGCATTGAGGATTCATTAAAAGTAGATATTATTAACCATTCATGATAATTTCTAAGAATTTTCTACAAAATCATAATTAGTTTTTGAACGGAGCCTGATCGAGTGTTAACGAGTTTTAAAATAGTCTTTAAAAATCGCAATACAGAGTGTGTAAGAGAATCAACAGATTACACATTTTCCTTGAAAATTTAAAAAATGATGTGTCAGATTGTGTGACCTCCCTATAACTACGTTTATGAATGTCAAGGAAGATGGGTTGTAGGTCCGGATCAATATTTCTAGCAAGATATTTCAATAGAAATGTGCTTACTCATCAAACGAATGTTTTTCGGACCAGGTTTTGGCTCTTAAATCAATTTTTTCTGAAAAATGATGCAAATACCGTTTCTTGTTTAGCACCTATATGGTAAAGGAAAGAAACAGAGTCAGACAGATAAACAGAGTTGAAAAGATCTTGGAAAGTGATTGTAAATAATAATATGTGTTTACAGCAAAGTTTCTTTCTCGAAGACCATAACACAGACAGGCAGAAAGCTTGAGACTAAAACGAAGATCTGGAGAGGTCTTGGCTCACGAATCCCAGATCCTTGCTCGTAGCGCTATTCCTTCCGATAGCAAGGAAGATGGCAAAGGCCACTTGCGAATAGACAGACAGACTAATAGAAATTCATTCGTCGCTAACTTAGTTCTTCTAGTATTCATAGGTGTTTCATTCTCCGGGATTGACAATCATGACGTCTTTCAGATTACCTTTCCTAATTTTAATAGATGCGGGACCTGTTACCCAGCTCCTGAAATACTGAAGTCATTGTTTTCACATTGTTGATCATCTCTCCCTCCAAAAGTGTTTATAGTATTACTGATATACTCGCCTTCACTTAGTTATTTATAATCAGAATTGCGGTACAGGTTCGTCAAAAATGCTTACTATCCACTCGATCATCAGTTCGAATCCGTGGTTGTTACTTACACTAAAAAGTTGAATTCGAAACTAGTAACGTCGTACGCACAGAAAAGTAATAGCACTAAAAAGCTGGTCGCAGGTGAGATGACTAATTGCTTTCTTATTTTTTACATAATTCAATTAATTTAAAAAACGTCATAATGTGTTATTTATAAGATGCATTAACGAAACTTCAAAGAACATTCCTTATCTTATGGAAGACTAACAGAATGCTTCAATCATCTTTGTTCTTGTCAGAAACGGAGCGCCTTTCATGTGAAGAACGTTCGTTATGTCGAGTAGTTCATCTGATCAGTCAAATTCTTGCCGATACTTCGTCAAAGAATACCATTGTAAATATCTCATTATTTTATTACTAGCGTACCTGTTCAATCACCAAGTTGAATGCAATTCAGAACTAGAGTTCGGTAAATCTGAGTCACGAGGTGTATTTGCGCCCTCCAAATAACACTTTCCAATATTTAACTAATGGTCGCTTATAACAGGCTGGTTGTTGCGAAGCTTTGTCGGTTTTGGCTGTTGAGTATCGGCCCGCGGTATATCCTTTTGGCTGGCAGTGTTGGTACTACGAGAAACTCGCGGACAGCAATACAAGGTAAGTATTTGTGTGCGTTTACTTTGATCCACATTCTAAAGACTTTCGATATAATATGTACTTTCAAATAAATCATGTCATTTTTCTAGTTATACTCCTCTGGGACTATTCGATAATTTGCTGGCGCTGATGACGAATACTTCATTAATTCTGAATTTTGATGTTCATTTGTCTATATTGAAGATCCTATCGGAGTTATTTATCGGTAAGTCGATCATGCTTGAGATCGCTTTCGTTCCAACTTGTCCATATTTTAGTTTTACCGTGCTGAATATTTGCTTTACTTGGATCAAGTGTTGGCAACATAAGTCTGAGATTATTTTACTCCGTGTTGTGCTGGCCTTGGAGCCGTTAGAGAGCATGTCATGTGAGCCCTCAACATAGTTTTGGACGAGCGAATGTATACATTCTTGATGGGCTTACTGAACTGTCTTCAGAGACCTACTGGATCTGGACGATTCTGCCGTCGCTTAGGCTCGTTTCGAAGTACAAACCCCTGATTTCACCTATCTGTCTCAAATTTGAAACTTTTTACCTTCTACATGTCATTGAACAACAATTGAGTAAAACTAGTCCCATGAAGAGTTGGATTACCCTAAATGACTTTACCGTTTTACTGTTGTAGCATTGTGCAAATCTAACCTGATATCAAAGCAGAAAATGAGCAGGATAGAACTTGAAGGTATCTGGTCTTTTCTGGCTGACCAAAAGGTTTGTTAGTTTTCAGTCTTTACTCATGTGATGAAATTCTCCATTGATAATTTAGATAGTTGTACACTTATTCGTCTTATAGTTGGCCCAGTTAGCAGAGTCGTTTTTACAACATCTGATGCGACTGGCGAGTATATTCAACGATACCGTGACCAACGTTACTGTGAAATCACAAGCTTCATCTAAATGGAATGCAACTTCAGATTTTCCTTTACCTGTTGATGAGCCTTTGTTTCCAAAACCGTCGCCTGAAATCGATCTGCAACATTTGAAGCAACCAATAGGTAAGGGTTTTTGTTTGTTGTTTTATCCAATGGAAGAACGAGGAAGTATTCATCAGTTGCTTGTGATTTATAGAGAAAGTTTATGGGAAGAGGGAAGAAAAACCGCATTCATTCTCGCAGTATAACCATGTACCATGGTACATGAAATTGAGAGAAGCCATAAAATCGGCTTACAATAACTACGAAGTGAGTGCAACTGCAACTGCTATTCGATATTATAAGCAATACTTCAGAATATAGATTCATCTCATTGATACCTACAGGTGACATTGAAACCAGAATCTAGTGAAAAATTTATTTTGTTTTTGAAAACGATCATGGAGATTTTCAGTGCTGTTTTGGAATTTACTACCGTTTCGGAGGTCGATCGAATTTGTAAAGACTTACTTCACTTTTTACGCAATTTTATGGTTTTCTTACCAGCTGAGAGTACTCATTGTGTCATGCAGGTAATTTAACTCGACTTTATTTCGATATGTACTCACCTGAGTTGTTAAACTAATGAACTTTTTATTGGCATTCATATTTAGCTTCTCAAAAGTGTATTTGGCACCAATACGATAGCTGATCATTTTCAATCCTTCCATCTTGAATGCTGTTATTTGGAAACCGAAAATTCTTTGGATTCAGAAGGATTTTACCGAAACTGTTTCCAACGGCCGTACGATGAAATCGCCAAAGTAATATCTAATGGGTCGAAAATACAAAACAAAGTGGAATCACACAAAGAGTACGTAATCGTTTTACGAATTTCATATTACAATTCGAATTGGTATAACCAAGATTCTTCTTTTCTAATTTGTTCTCAACCCGAGCCCTGGAATCTGCCCTTTCGAGCATTACTTCAGAGACGTCGGGAAGCTGTTAGGGTTGCCTTAGCCCTCTTCTCTTCTGGCCGAAATACCGGCTTAGTGTGATCCTTTCGTATTTCAAATTATGTAGGTATAACATTTGATTATTATTACGATTCATGTTTCTAGATGGGTGACTCACCGTAACGAACCGGAGTCGCTAATAATGAAACCGTCGAGACGAAACGTCAATTTGAGTATACTGCCTTCATACATCAAACTTTTCGAACCTAATGTGATTCAGTCGTTGCGGGTAAATACGTCTTTCTTACTTCGAACTCTACTGTTTCGTGCCTAACCTTACGAATCAGTGGAATTGATTTTGAGTTGGAAGTAGATCATCCTGAGGGATATTTTGTAATTTTTTCAGCATTACACGGTTACAAGCGATACGACTCTACAAGCGGAAGTGTTGTATCTTCTTTCGGAACTAATTCAGCTGAAAGTGAATTACTGCTTATTGGATTCCGAGCAGGTGTTCATAAAGTTCGTCTTGAGTCAGTTTCAGCTTATCGAAGAAGAACAGCTATTGTAAGTTGAAGTAATATGGAAATAGTATTCGTAAAATCTGTGATCTATGTGCTTCTGTAAACTGTAATTACCATTAACGTATGATTAACAGAAATGTAGACAGGTTGCTACCCGCTCTGTTCAATTTTCTCATTCATTTGGCTAGCGAGAAACATTCAAAACCCGTTATGACTGTTCCAAAAGTGATACAACTGTGCGATTCGTTGATAGCCGGCGTTCAGACGATTTTTCATTGTAAGAACTCGATTTTACCGTTCGTAAAAATGTTTGTTCGCATGATTCGAACGATATTTCTCATTGCAGGTGTCATAGCCATCGAACCTGTAGTTCATCACGTGTTTCTGAAATCATCTGTGATAGCAAATACCAACGAAATCAAAGAATTAGAAACCCAACGAGATGTTCTGTTTACTATGCTCTTGAAACTGATACACAATTCACGCGTGAGTATTTGTAATTTTTTGGAAGAAACATTACAAGTGCCTTGGAGAATAATGTATATCCACCTAGAAACAATTAGTTGAGTTAGTGGGATCAGGTGTATCACCTATTATTATCAAACATTATGTTGGTCTCTCTGTCTGTCATTATCGTATTAAATGAGTTATTGAACTGGAAACACCTTTTCAACAAATCATCTGTTAACGATTTTTTCTAAAAAATATGTTTTAGCATGGTCGGAAAATATTTCACGGTGTGATGATGGCTTGTGATGGGTTCCTCAAAACTTGTAGAATTTTCTAGTAGCTACTCACAAAATATTTTTAAAAAAAAACTCTTTTTTGCTAGACAGCGCATAATAGCCCCATATGTTTTCACCACGTCGCAAACGTGAAGCAACTACGCTCGCGAACTTCCCCGATGTCAGTTTTAAAATACATTCGTCTGATCTTGGCAATGACAGGCCAGATCACTTGGAAAATAATCTCCGGTCAACAAGTCATAACCGATAAAAGCAGTTTCATATTTATTTTGAGCGCTAGCATAGCAGTCATGTGAACTAGGTGACTGCAGGAGCTTTAATATCGCTACACAAGCTGTTCTCGATTTCTTTGATCCTATAATTAATCAAAGTCGCTTACGGGTGAGGATTTCTCGAAAGGGGAACATCTCTCCCCTGCTTGATGAATTTGTCAATTAACTAAATTGCCCTTAGTTGGCGAAATAAAAGCATAAGTTCATAATTTTTATTGGTCCAGTGATGTTTGGACATGACTGTGTGTTTTTTGTTTATAGAATGATTGTTTCACTTTGTAGTATGCGTTTTGAAATTCTTCCAGACTATGAAATTATTGACGATGGTTTTGAACAATTCCGACGATGAGATAAAATTGAGAAGATCGAATCAGATTGCAGATATTCTTCTTACTGCCCTCGAGAGATGTAAAATTTCCGTAGAAAACGATGAAACGAACGTCGATATTTTGAATTTACTTCTCACTTTACATCCAGCGTCATTCAGTGGACAACGGTTGCTCAATATTATTTTTAATATCTACCACGCGAATAAAGTGAGCATTGGTATTTCAGAGAGGTTTTGCTCAAGCGTTTTTTTTTACTAGAATAGCATTATTACTTGTTGCATGATTCTAGCTCAATGAACCTAGTTCATGGATTCCATTTCTAACGTCTCTATTACTGGTTTTACTCGCGAAATACGATGAAATTGAGTTACTTACCTCCGTTGGTCAAATGCTGAATCATCCCGTTTTTGTGAGTAATGATGAAATCACGATTGATCCTCTGTGTGTTAATGCTGTAGAGAAATCGGGTATTACTCCTGCGCAGGCTTTTGTTCAGTAAGTTGACTTGAATTACTAAATTTTGTAAAGGTTAGGAAGATAATATAGTCTTACTCACGTGTTTTCATATTCTAGATTTATTTGTGAAAACATGAAACTATTACTCCAAAGTATCAACGATACGAAATTAACCGAAAATTCGAGCTGTGATTATGTTTCTTGGAAAACTAAGATGCTTTCTGAGATTTTATCGATTGTCTCTTACATCATAAAGTCGGGTAATGAATGATGTCTCCCGCGAGTAGGTCTAATAATAACGTAATAGTAGACGTTCGTTTATTCTTTTTTGCTTCCGTCCTACAGGTAGATTTAAAGCTCTGAAAAATGAGTTAATATTGAAAGCAGAGACCGAGACTAATGACGAAAATGTCTTTCTACTTGAAATCGATCGCATTAGTTGTCTTCTGCTGGTAAGATGTCCTCCCGTTGTTCTTCGATGGTATGAACTTGTTCTGCATCTTCAGAATTCGTATGGATATTTTGGACATGCTGATTCTGCTCTTATCATTAGCAAGTATGTTAGTGTTTCAGGAACACAGTTATTAGTTTTCAAAATTTCAATCTATTGAAATTGTTGATCTGAAATGCATTCTAGGTCTTTGAAAAGCGTTTACAATGCTGAAATCTTCTGTTTGAGCGACAATATCGTGAAACTAGGATTGTTTCTTCTTGTTTGTGAACATCAGGTGATTTAACTATGTGATAATATCGAAAGGAAATCCTATATTTCAAAAATGTCGCTAAGGCTTTAAAAAATGAAAATTTTTATTGAACATTCTTCTTCCTTGATATTATCTTATTCGTTAAATAATTTTCAGAATGAATTCATTGATAACAGTGAAATTTTACGAGTTGTTATTCAAGATAATTTCGATGTATTATTGGATGCCACTGAGGAGCCTGTCGTACAAGAACTGTTGTCAAACATTCAGAAGTCGGAGATAGCTAGTACTGTACTGATGGATGTCGTAAATGGAGCCACCAATAAGCTGTTAAAATGTGTAAGCGCTTCTAAAGTGAACTAGCACCGTTGTTGAAACCCGTCATTATTTTCTTAGATTGTTCACTTTAATTTTACAGAATAAGAAGCTGAGAAAAGTTCTTCGGTGTATGAAGTTCTGTCACATCCAAACGTCAGGACAGGTAATGTTGTTCTGCTGTCAGCCCGAAATATTGAATAATTGTATACCAGTTTCGGATAGTGCTGTCGTATTGATTAACCAGTGAGTCCATGTTGATTTTGCTTGATATCTGATGTTATTTTGTAAGCCAGCGACCCAGAGCCGCGTGATTTTACTACAAAGCGCTTTTTTTCGAATCTTCACAGAACCAGAGTCTTCGTAGTTGTAAAATCAGTCGACTCTGTTTGTGAGGAATGAATGGATGGATGAACGGCGAATGGATGGATTGATGAACGAATGAACGAATTCGGACTGGATAGACGGACGTGCAGATGAAAAAACGAATGAGCCAATGAATGAATGAACGATCGAATAAGTGGATGAATGAATGAATGAAAATATGAGCAACCAATAAACGTACGCTTAATTTGGGTGGGTAGCCCCAAATTTTGAGCCCCCCCCCCCAATAAACTAAAAACCTATACGAGCGAAAGAATTTTTAGTATTATTTTGACACTAGTCAGCCCCCACCCCGTGAGCTTTTTTCTCCAGGTCCGCTATTTGCGCTTATGTGAATGAGAGAATGAATAAATGAAGAGAAAGTTAAATGAAGATATGAATATGTAGATGAATATATGAATGAATAAATGGAAAGATGAATACATGAAGCTATGAATGAACGACTTCATTGAAGAAGAGATGGATGCGTGCAGATATAAATACAGAGATGAGTGAATGATCCAGGGTGTTGTGCATGGAGTGGTCAGAGGTAGTGTGTATGTTATGATAGACGGGGAATTCTCTATTGCTAGTCCGGCATATCTACTGTTTTGTAAACGTCTCTTTAGTTATCCGGCTTGTTGGATCATTAATATTTGTCTGATGATGCATTGTATATCGGGTTTATTATTTTCATTTGTTCTACTCTAGATGCATTCAGTATCTTTTGGAAATAGATGAAAGAGAAAATTTTGAACGTCAATTGAAAAATGAAGATTTTCAATCCATTGTAAAAGAACTAAAGAGGACAACGTCTCCAAAGCTGCGCGAGTAAGCACAATATAGTCAGTTGGAGTAAGGGATCAGGTTTCCAGGAAACTCGAAATTATCCACTTGTGTGAACCAGATCTTTCTTTTCTCGCCGTATTCTGAAAATTGTCACTTTCTACCTCACGTGCAACTATTAATCGACCATTAAGAACAGAATATCTGTACTTCGTACATACTTCCCTTTCCTTCTCTTCGAATAAATGTGAAAATTTTTTTGAAGTCACAGCTGAATGTGATGGATTCTTATCAGTACTTGGTTCATGGTGTAGTTAATCCACCTTTAAGTGGCTCAGCATTTTGAAATTCAGATTGAATCATTTATATATCTATCTGTTGATAGTCAGTAAAATATCAACGCCCTAACCAATATCTGAACTATTAACGAATCATATTTGCAGACTTCTCGATCCTCTGTGTCAGCTTGCTGCAAAATGGTACGATGTGCAGTTGTTGCCTGTCAGTAGTAATCGCCGTCTTGACATTGATAGGATTCGTTCAGCTTCGACGGACAAACAGTGGTTCTTCAATTTAGTCAAACACATGTAATGCTCATTTAAAGACTGTACAATGCTTACGTTTCCGACGTCGAATTAAAATAACTGACTCAAGTTTCATAGCAAGCAAGGATAGCTGGCGGTATTTTTGGCTCTTAACTCGTGCTTATTTTCTAAAGGTGCTGCAATCAAAATGAAACTAGATATTATTCTATGGCTGTGTTATTGGGGTACCTACCTTTGCAAGATATTTTCAGTATTATGCGTAGTCAGCATTTCAACAACAAGATTCTGCGGTACTCCTTTTCGCTGGGAACCCAGTTGAATTTGCAGGTAGCTTCACCATTTCATTTTTCAGAAATCAAAACTAAGTGAGGGTGGGCACTACTCCATGAAAAATATGTATTGATATGGTGAATTTATTGTTATTCAAGTGGGAAGCAGAGACGGGCCAAATGGAAGTTGAATTCTCTAATTTATTCTTAGCATCGAGGCTGGCTGTTTTCCGGCATATTGAGCACATCAGATCATTACTACCGAAAACCCACCAGGTATGCAAATATTATTTTTAGAAAATTAGCTTGCTACAGATGCTGAAAGTATTTAAAGTTGAGGCGGGCTCTTGTATTTGTGAAACACTAGTAACACTAGTTCGGAAAATGATCAACTTCTTGTGACTATTTGAAAAATGTAACTCGATTTCTTACTTTTTGCGGGCAATAGAATAAAACTAAAGAGAGTCATGAGTATAATGCATCTGTGTTTTCTCCTTTTTTTTTTTTTTTTTTTTTTTTTCCAGGTGTACATTCCGCTTAAAAGAGAAGCTAATAAGAAGGAAACGCAGTACAAACAACGAATGGATAGCGTGTTCTCAGATAAAGAGTTCGTGGATACTATTCGCTGTTTGATACCCGCTGTACACGAATACCTGTCATCTGTCGCAAAGTTGGTGCCGAAAGTTGAATTACAAGTTGTAATCGCATCGAACACATTCAAAAATCTGGTAGATTTTGCAGTGTTATGCTTGGAGGTACAACTCTCGACTGTCTCTAAATACCTAAATGTTGGTGGTTGTGGTTTTACTTACTACCGTATTTCTTTTTCAAGATGGTGCATTGGTTTATACTCAGTGATCGGCACTGGTCCAAAGTCGTTGTAATCGACGCTTTGAAATGCTGTTCCTCGGTTTTAAAAGTGCAGGAAATAATGGCTACGGTCACTTCGTCTCATATTGGTTCCATAATTTCCGCTTTATACACTTTGGTAGAAAACTGTACGAGGGACTCGATTAAATATTCGCCTAATCCAAGTTAGTTCTTTATCGATCTTACATTTCCTCCGATTAAAGATTGAAAATGCGAGTTAATTTTTTGCAAATTTTACGTTCCGCAGGGTTGAACGATATCTTAGATAACGACTTATCTTGCATATACCATTCGAGTCACCTGGCATCAACATTAATCGAATATTTCATTACCAAAGTTCCTATAGCTGGCCATTCCTCTGCTTCTGTCGTCCAATTTTCGAGGTATATTCCGTGTGGTTCCTACTGCTGAAAGCATATAGTTTTCTTAAGAACGAATGGTTTGATTTCTCTCACAGGGCATTACTAGTAATTTTGACTCAGTCTTCGCTGATGTACGATTACGTTCGAATACCGCTGGAAATCTGGAAACATGTTTCGAAAGAGGATGTTGTCATTAGAAGTTGTTTGACGTTGAACACGATTTCAGAAAACTTTTTGCAAGATAGCGACATCCTGGAAAATTTTGTGTCCAGGTACAGAATATACTTGAATGCCATTTTCTTATTTTGTTTTCGAATCTGATGTAGGTAATACGAAAGTACACGAGTTTACAATACGCATAGCCGGAGTTTTGGAGAGACTTCTAAAAGCGAAAGTGAGTGGTTGAATTCTGATTGTTGCCAACCGAAAAAATGGTTGATTGTCGAAGGAGATGAATGAAGGAAAAGAAAATAGAAACTTTCTCTTCTTTTGTTACATAAGAAAATCCGTCACTATTTTGTATTTTGCCAACTGCTAAGCCGATGGGATACCGAAAAGTGATGCTGAGAGAGAGGAAATGCCCCCCCCCCCTTAGAAAACTTCTAATTTTTTCATGTTTTTGCTAACTGCGAAACTCTTCAGAGTCGGCGAACAATACAAAAATCTTCAATTTTCTCAATTAGTGACATTACTCTGGCAAAGGTCAGTAGCTTAGTAGCTTTACCATTTCACTTCTCTTTATTCGCCCACAAACTCCCTTCTCTCTCGTGAAGTATTCACAGGGAGGCTTCAACTCGACTAATTAACCAAAATGAGCGTATTCTCATATTTCTCCCTTTTTATGAGCAGTTTCTCTTTCCCGAAACCTCTTGAGTTAACACAACCTAGTTTTGGAAAATTAAGTATTTCGGACGAAATCGCAATAACCAGTGCTTTTCCAAGTATTCGAAATTGGATAATCACAATATAAAGTATTTTTATCAGAGTTTCTGCGTAATTGATCGCAACTCCCCATACATGGCTACTCAATATGTCACTTTTTGATGATAGCTGATCGTAGTTCTTTCTTGTTTGCAGGTTGATGTTCGTCGGATGGAATTGCCGAATGCAATTCGAAGAATGCTGGATGTCCCTATTGATAGCTTTGAATTCGTTACCAGAGTATGAGTCATCTGACGAAGAAATTATAGCTGTATCTCAGGTGAGAGCAAATTGAAGGTGTAAGATTGATTTCTTCGCGACGCGACGTAGAAGTTTCCCGTGTACTTGTCCTATCTTGGAGCATTGAAATTAGTTATGTGGGCGTATTGCATATCATGTGACTTAAAGGCACTCCAGTATTTGGATTCCTACCCTGTTCTATATTTTGATGAGATGAAAAAAGTGTAATCAAGAGATATTATAGGATTCTACTCATAACAGTAAAGGAAATAGCCCCGGGAGACGGGGTCGTAATTTAACATGTTGACTTACTTGTTACTCTTATTGCGAGTGAAGCGAGAGAAGATTTCTGTGAGCTCGGCAGCAGTTAAAGCTGTGAAATGTGGTAGTTAATGTTTTCCGCAGCTGTACAGAGAAGAGGATCCACCCTCATATCGTTACTTATGCGCAAAACCACTTCATACAAAGAAAATTGGTCATGAGGATGAAAATAGTGGGCGAAAAAGATTGAAGCCTCTGTAGCCTCTTACTCGTAAATTTAAAAGATGAGAAAATCTCCGCATGAATAATGTCAATCTTCAGATGAAATTCAATATTGTTTCATCTTATTACAGTCAGTGTTGCTTCAAAGCAGTGCAAATAAGTTTTATGTTTTAATTTTCAATAATTAGATCTGTTTGTATTGTTCAGGTTCATGCAGTTACAATAAGCGCTGTGACTTCTTTGCTTGTTCAAACGATGTACCATCCTACCCCTGGATGTAAAACTGCCCCAGATGTGTTCCATGTGTCACGAAATAATATTGACTGTGATGAGACTAGGTGCGTCCTCTTTTCCTAACAGTGAATTTTCGGGAAAATTCATGAACTTCGTAATATTTCGACTCTTTGGTTTGATCATCAGCTTTTATATAACTTATAATTGTGCAGATGGAGACTGAAACTTGAATCCGTGAACGATCTGTTTATAACCCAAGCTGAAATCAAAAATGAAAACGTGTTTTGTTTATTCAACAACATTAATATTAACGTCGAAAGACTGCACAATAAAAATTTGTAAGTAATTTTCTCGTATAGAAGTCAGTACTTTATTCTCTGCTTTCAACGTTTCGTGTATTCTACCATAATGAAATAACTTTTTAATTCGCAGATACGATTTTAATCAGATCTCAATAGAATATTTAGCGTTCTGCTGTGAAAATAATTTAGGTAACGATGGTGCCGTCAAGTCTTCCGTACATCGCAAAAGTCAGTTGTATGAATATTCTCGCGTACCGGTTTTTTTATTCGAGTTATAAAATCTGACTTCAAAATATGATTATCTTTTCCAGGTGTAATTCTTATGAATCAACAAAGGCAAAGCGCTGTGAAGGAAATCGGGGTCGATACTAACTCATGCGTGTACTTTTTGATGGATTTATACTCTCGGTGGCTTCTCAAACCGGTAATAATTCTCGAAGTTTCATTATAGCAAGAACTAAAGAGCTTGATTTGAGAAGGACGTTAAAGATATTTTAAGTAAGGTTCTCGAGTGAGCGTTGCGTCAAGACCGCCGTGTTGCCGAACAGACCCAGTTCATAATGTATCCTGTATCCAATATGTCTTGCTCTCTATTAAGCTATGTTCCAAGATCCAGGAGTTTAAGTCTGATATATTATGCGCCTCTGTTCGGCTGACTAGTATGTCTTCTTTTGTTTCTCCAGCTGCCTGTTTTCTAGCTTTTTATATTCTGTCCCTTAATCTTGCCTACCTGTCCTTTATATCCATTAGTCTATTTTTCTGTTAATAATTCAAAAGAAACGTAAAAAAAAAAATCAAGAAAAATGGTATCCATTTGTATATTACCTCCCTCTAACCCGGCCACGGTTTGTTAAAATTCTAGAACATAGAGGCAGTTGAACCGACTACTTTACTGATTCGCAATTAGAGAGTAAGCGGCTTGTGCGCAAAGCAATCCGGAGGTAGAATCCCTGTTTCTTTGAATTCTTTATTTTTAGTCTGTTAGAAAGCTGTAATTTACTTACGTACTTGAACGTATTAGAAAGTAGTCCCCCGTTACGACTAAGGAACTGTATCTGTTCGAAGTGCCTTCGGTTTCAAAGTTGGAAACTTATCTGAGACAAAAAACAATTTTGCAAGAATCTTTGATGAATGTTTGTCAAGTTCGTCTTACCATTATCCTGAGATTCAAAAAAGGGTCTTGACTAAAATTGTTTTTGAAACATGGTGTCATTATTTTGGTTTAACGCTAATCATTTTTCCACTTAGGATGGCCAGACAATTCAAATTTTACTGGAAATCGTCAACTCATTACTTGTTATATCGGATTTGTTCACCGAGATCACGCAATTCGCTTGGCTTCTGGAATCTGGATTAATACTGTGGAAAAAGTGTTTCAAAGACGATGTCGTTTGTTCGTATCTCGTCGTCATCATTTGTAAAGCGGCGTCGATGTTTGTTCCTGCGGTAATTATCAGCTAGTCGTATTGACATCCTGAAGAATCTTAATAATAGTTGTGAACCTATTTTTTTCTCTTGAATTTAGGATTCGGATTCTAAGAAATTGGTCTCGAAAATCCTGAAATCCGGACTAAATCATATTAATGTTACCGTTCGAACAGCTTCTTTACACGGTTTACTGTATTTACTGGAGAGTATTTTTAAGAAGGTACGTTATGATAGGGAAAATCACATGTTACCGCTTTTCCACGGATTCAGTTTTAATGTTTCAATTCTTGATGGTTGTAGTCGGTTTTAAATCAGAACGAAGCTATCAGCGGATTATTCGAGAGTGAAATTCTATCAATGGCTGTGGTGTACGTGCTGGAAAATTTGGACATCGATTTATCTGAAATGTAATTTTGATATTACTAACCTAAAGTGAAAGAAAACAAGTTTAAGACTGACTTCTGTTTTGTAAGAATTTTCGTCTTACTCGTATTTGACGAAAGTTGACTCCCTAACATCGAAATCGAACCCTGTGATTGGGATTATCTTAGTTATTGAGTATCTTTGTCCAGTCTTCTTTGTGCTTCATCAGCTTGTTGATTTGTGTTACAGATATAAAGATAAGACAGTTAATTGTGTGATATCTGTTGCCTATTACCTGGTCGAGAATAATTCTTGTGGCGACAACGTTGACATTATAATTGACAGGTTACTGAAACTGTCTGTCAGAGCTTGTAAACTGAAACGATGGCAAATTTATGTCACTGTCATACAGGTGTAGAATACTTTACTCTCTAATTTTTGAATTATAAGCCAAACTATGACTCACATTTGATTTTTCATCCTCGTTACAGAGTCTCTACAATTTAATTCTCTCGGAACACTCGAACATGAAAAAATTCGACAACGAGCTTAGACAGTTGGTTAAAGAAATCCTTTCAACCTTGGAGTGCACTCCGGCTGTTGCAATTTTAAGTTTACAACTGCTAGTAGCCTTAATGTATGCTTCAGGTAATTTTCAATTTTACGTTTTTTCGGCCTGAATTATATGCACTTGCTGTACATTTTTTCAGAACAGTCGTGTCATCAGCAGAGGATGCCTCACAAATTACCCTCTCTTGTTTTGCTGTTACGACCTTTTAAGATAGATTCATTATTTTTACTTATGTTGCAGGCGATTTTGGAGACACTAGAATCGAATCACCTGATGAAATTTTCGATACAGAAAAATTAATTACTAGGATGGATAACATTTCCGTCTTCTTTGATAGGTAACGCAGGATAAAACGAAATACGAGTAGATATAACGAAATGTAACTATGCCCTTGACATCTATCTATTTTATTCGTTTTCAGAATAAAGAAAAGTGGTAAAGTTGAAGCTCAGTTTATTTCCTCCATCTTGCCGCAAATTTTGAACGATTTATTTCCTGCTTCCGAAATTCTGAATAAAATAATTTTGGAATTCGTATCTCCGCAGCAGCCGTATCCGGAACTGTTGGCTAAAGTTGTGTTTAAGGTATATTTCAAATTCCTAATATTGTTGTATAATCTGAGGATATTTCAGTGGTTAAAGTGTTTGATTCAAAGTGCGAGAGGGACATAAAAAATCATGGATTAGGCGACTTTATGACTTGTACATAAATTGTCTTGCTTACGGTTTCTCATGCCAAACTCCATGTGCTATTATTTGTAATTTTAAACGTTTGTTCGCAGGTGTTTCAGAATGCTATTCATCAGTCACACATAATATTGATACAAGACTGGGTGTTATCCTTACTGAATAATTTTTCAAACTATCCCATACCTCAAGCTGTGTTTTATTTGACCTGTTTTTTCATCAGCGCATGTGAAAATGCATGGCTCACTGCATCGTATCCTTTTGTTTCTATTTATTTTAATTTCGAGTTGAATTTAGTCTCAATATCTGCTTTATCAGTGAGAAATAAGTTTAGCTGTACTTGGTTCATCCCTCGATCCATGAATGTTTGCGCCAAAATGATTTAAAGAAGCACAAGTGAGGAAGTGAACGTGAAAGTTCTGGCCTCACAAGAAGAGGCTGCAAGGAACTCTATACATGAACGTCTGTGTGTTTTTTGTTATGTCATGTGGGAAAAGTTGTATGGTGTGGTGGGACGTATGGCGATGCACGCATGCCGAAGTGGCCCCTATGACATCTTTCCCCCAGCACCGGAAACTACCCTTTCGGGCATTGCATCAGTGCCGAGGGGAACGCTTTGGGGCCGGGCCCGAGCCCCCATCCTCCGTGACGGAACGGTGTGCGCGTCCTGCCAGGGCCACCATGGGGTTCCCTACTGACCGAGGTCCGCACTCCCAGAGCGCTCGCCTGGAATTCAAGTCCCCCACGGTCGAACGCGCTGCCTCTTCTTCTTCACTCACCCATCACGTGAGACTCTGCTCCAGCCCTTGCACTGCGGGTGAGCTCCGTCGAACGGGATCCGCCGCCGCAGTAGCAGCAGCAACTCCACCTGTCAGGGAAAAGTTGTATACGGATCAGCAAAATTGCCGTTTCTTGTCAGCTTTGGTTTGCCAAAAGTTTCAGAACTATCACTTACTTATTTAGCAAACGCTTGCTCTGATTTTTGGTTGAACTGGTATGCCAAATTGGTCCCTGGATGTTATCAATCCGCCAGAAGTTCTTGTTCCATTTTAGTAGCTGAGCTGTTTACTGAAATGCCAAAATACGCCTACAAAATCTTTATTTTAGCATTTATCGAAAGACTGTGCTAGTGTCTGTTTACTTCGATGTCACCTACAATTTCAATTACCAGAACCTAATTACATTACCTTTAGGTCATATGCAGTTACAATAATATCTGTAAAATAGATTGTCAAAACTTGTGTAACTTGACTCAGATAATAGATTTCCTTCTGTAAGATTCTCCCGGAGTCCAGAAGTGGAGTACGAAGATCGGAAATTACTTTGCATGTCAGCTGCTTATTTTTATTCGCAAGTACGACAATGATTTCTAATCAGTTATGTTATGATCAGGTTTATATACTTAGATTATCAGCATGGTTGTGTAATACTCTTATTGTATTTTGAAGTTGAAAGAAGAATCACAGAAGAGCGCGTTCATTTCCACATTCCGGGCGGCGGAGAAGAAGCATCCGGATAGTCCGTTCTCGGATGTGTTGCTGACCATTTCATAATATTCCTTGTTCCACATTACCATTTTTGATAGATTATGTTAGTACCTATTTACAAACAAAAGATTGTTTCGCATGTGTTTTTTTATTTATTTAAATAAATACTGTTTTCACGTTAGATCTGATTTTGGTCTGCTCACTGCATAACCCTGCGCTCTTTTGAAATTCTGTCTACGAATATGGCTAAATTTCAAAGAAGACATTTGACTAACCTAATCAGTTTCTTTCCTAAGATATTACCTAATAAATATGGGCACAAAACGGTATCCCTGTGCATTGACTAATGAGCTCATGATGACTGTTTTATGTTGATCGTTAATTTCACATTGTATTCTAGGTTTTCTTGTTCAGTTTTTCAGATTTTTGAACTCATTCATAAATCGTAACAAAGAGGGAATCATTTGAGTCTGATTGCATTTGTGGGTTATGTTTCTGATTTTGGAGCTGTATTTGAGAATTGTCCCCCTGCCCTTAGGTTATCTACTAATAGATTGCAGTAATTCCACCTGTAACTTTCTTGCTGGAGCGTTGGTTGATGTTAATACGTACTTCCACGTAACTACACCAGAGAGCGCTCAATGGCCATGCCTAGCCTGACCTTTCCAGAAATAATTTTAATCAAAAAAATAACGAGATCGCCGGACAAGGGACAACTCGAATTATCACTTCACGAAATATTATATTTGAAATTGATATTTACCATTGAACTTATAATTGTGTACTGCATTCAAAACTATCAAGATGTTGAAGTTCTCGAAATTCCTGATCCAGTCAACGGTAAGAACGTTTTGCACTTGTAGATTTGTATCATTTCTGTATCTATTTTCTACCGGCATCTTGCCTAGATGTTTCTGTCGATCTCATTTTAGTCGACGAATAGTTAACGAAAGTAAAGATACTTTTATGCGTGCTGTTTATTAATTGATCCAAATTCTTCTGCAGGGTAAGTTGACCGCTCCAATTGTAAAGAGTACATCGGTATCACAAATATGTCCGACCATGAGTGTAATCAGTAGAATGTGTTGTTCACGTGAGTTCTCTGTTGTCCTATACATGAGCGACGCTAGTTGCTAGCATATATTTAGAGACACACCTATTTATTTAGTATGATATATTCCGTGCCACAGAAGACATCGTACAACCTAAAATTCAGCAACCAGCTCCGAACTTCGAGGGAAAAGCTGTGGTCAATAAAGAATTCAAGGATATAAAGTTATCAGACTTTTCTGGAAAGTATTTGGTATTCTTTTTCTATCCGTTGGATTTGTAAGTCACCTCAGTTTTATCAGACGATACCATTTTATTTTACCTTGGTTTTTTCTTAACTTACATAATATATTTTTTCTTTCAGCACGTTCGTATGCCCAACGGAGATCGTTGCTTTCAGCGATCGGATTTCTGAATTCAATGCCATTAATGCGCATGTAGTTGGATGTTCTTGTGATTCACATTTTACTCATTTAGCGTGGATTAACACTCCGAGGAGCGTAAGTGAATCTCGTTATCTATCTATTTGGGATATGGGTTATCTTGTACATTCCCTTCATTGACCTGAAGGTTATGCACGTTTTAACGTAGCTCTTTGCCAAGGTTTTATTTTGAATAGCCCTTGGGGAATCGAATATCATTAGTTTGGAATTTAATTTTGCAGCAAGGTGGATTAGGCGAAATAAAATACCCTCTGCTGGCCGATTTCAACAAAAATATTGCAAAATCGTACGGTGTCTTGTTAGAGAAAGAAGGCATTCCTTTACGAGGACTATTCATCGTTGATCCAAAGGTAATCATCTATCTGGTCTTGTTTTTGACCATATTGTATTAACTTTTCGGCCTGATGTTGTTCCATCTTGTCCGCAGGGAACCCTTCGACAAATAACAATAAATGATTTACCTGTTGGAAGAAGTGTAGACGAAGTTCTACGTTTGGTTAAAGCATTCCAGTTTGTTGATAAACATGGAGAAGGTAAGATAATGCTCAGCTTTTATACTTATAATTTCATTGCTGACCTTCCTTCTCTAATCGGTGGAAACCCATTACTGTTTTTACAGTGTGCCCAGCTAACTGGCAACCTGATTCGCCAACTATTAAACCTAGCCCCGTAGCATCGAAGGAATATTTCGGAAAAGTGAACAAGTAAGTAGGATGAATCAACCTTTCGAAGGTACTAACAGGTTTAAAATATGCTTGGTGAATGTACTGTGGTCACACTTCTAACATCATTGAAATAAGCATCGAAGGAACTTCGGAAAAATGAACATGTAATTATTGGAATGTGTTGGACTTTAATTTTTCATGTTAAATATATTATATTTTCACTGTTCTTCTAAAATTATTGAAATTCTTTTTCATGTTCTTTGATTCTGGTTGTGAATTTTGTAGGTAATGTCACAATTCACAGTCCAGTCTGTATACGCAGCTAGAACAACTAGAAATAAAAAAGGTAAAAACGAAACAAACAACCTAATAAACACAACTAACTTCCAAAGTGAGAACTTATTCCATCTAATAACATAACCCCCACGGATTGGACGGACTGCACAATTACAGACAACCAATAAGAGCACACAACTAATAACACTCATTGATTGGACAGACTGCATATGAAGGCAACCAATAGGAGCGCAAGACTAAACAGGTTTACCATACGGTACTACTCTCGACTATAACCACAGGACCACAAGAGACAAGACTCATTTAGGGTACTCCACTGATGATGGCATAACAGCCAAAAGCGCTCTGGAATACAGAAGGAAAAAAAGTGAATTGGCACACCCTACACACGGATTATTACCAAGTTCACTCACACTCAGAAATTGACACTTCCTGAATTGAGATCCGCATACGACCGACGGTGAGTGATAGACTGCTCCAACCAGAATATCACTTGGCTACATCTTGCTCTCAGCCCTCCAAGTGTGGGGGAGTTTAGTGTTTAAAATGAAAAACGCACGTAGAAAATTGATATTTATTATTGTTACTAACAAAAAACAAGTTAATTTCGGTATTAAAACAGTCCGAGTTAAACAGTGTGTCATTCAGTTACACAGAACTTTCGGGCCCAAAAATGGCATCCGTGAGCTTGGAACTGCTCACATTTTCAATTTTCTTGCAGGTGACTGTGTTTTCATTTCTGACCCCGCTGGTTGCGACGAAAATGCAACATTTTTCATCCGACTTGAGCGATTCTTCGAGTTCGCGGTTTTCCTATGGTACAGAAAATACGTGGTGAGCTGGAAAAGTTCTTACAAGGGAGGGTGAGTGTGAGAAGCGGCTAAGTCACATTTCGAGTGGACGGATCTGTCGTTATATTTGGTGTAGATATTGAGACTCATTCAGAGTGAATGTAGCACGAGCTGAAAGTAAGGGCTGCGACAAGAGAGTAGTATTTTACAGTTTCCTCCCAATGTACTTACAATATTTTCTTCAAACACCTTAGAAAGTATAAAATTGAAAATTATTAGATACTTCCCGTACAGGTGTCGAGAAAAATATAATCTCGCTTTCATTTTCTGACTGGGTGGTTGAATTGGGTTTTGGCACAAACGGGGTTTTAAGTGAAAAGGTGTAGTTTTCTCAAATCCTGGAAGATACCCTCTCCTAAGGAGGGCTTGAGTGTACAATCAGTTTTGGAATTCCAAATAAAATGATACGTTCATGCATAGTGTCGGAAAGCTGTAGCATTATCTCGAAGTTAAAATCTGTGACATAATTTAAAATCCTTCCCCTGCATTCTCCATTGCCTTACAGTTGGTCAAGAGACGATTTGGAATGGGTAAAATTGACTGCTTTTGAAAATCTAACGAGCTGTAGATGTTATGGATTTCTGATTATCGTTATTTACAACCTCATGCAATATTCCTTTCATCGTTCTGCTTTCACTCGGCGAATGAAAAGGAAACTGCTGACTTTTCTCATTTTGATCTCGTTGATATTGACTCCCGTACCGCTTTTCTGTCACTGCGAGCGTAACGAATACAAATTTAGTAATCAGTCACTCGTATCTCCATTTTCGTGTGTAGGTATTCAACGCATCTACCTTTGTTCAGAATGTCTGGCCTATTGGCTTCGTATTGATAAGATATCAAATACTTCTCATCGTTGTTGTCCGAATTTAATTTCGTTTTTGAATCACATTTAGCCTCTGCGGTATAGTCGGTCGTCTTTTTCAACGAGCACCTTTTTTTAATTAGAATGCCGGCGAAAAAGAACGCCGCGATCACAACCGCGAATGAAAATGTCACTATTAACGACAGAGCGACGATTTCGTTGCGATTTTTCTTCTGCTCCATCATCGTTAACTCTGCAACTGAGTCAATTTCTAAACATTATCAAATTGCAACCCTCGAAGGTGCGAAAATTGCGGAGGAAATCGCTTACTCATTTTAGTTCGTATCTCTTTGGGAAGTTGATGCTCGTATACGGTGTAGTCGCTGCGACCTTTGATGTTCGAAGCATAGAAAACAAACTGCAGGTCGGATTGCCATTCTTCGACGAAATCAGACATCTCGATTTGGAATTGAGGCGACTCGGCTATACTGAAATTACGGAGAGTTCGGTTTTGCCGGTTAATTTCCAGATGAAATTTCTGTATTACGCCGCCATTGTATCCCGGAATGCAGCGTATTTCCAAGACCTGGATGTTCTCCTTCTTGACACTGTGGAAAGTGCAATTGGTCACAGCGTTTGGGCGAACTGTGAAACGAGAATTTGGAGCTAGTAACTCACAGCTACTTTGAAGCTGCTTTCGACGGGTGATCAGTTCTAATAATTAGGTAGATGTTATTACAAAATAAGTGTCCAAGCATCACAGGCCCGTATCCCGCCTGGAAATCGTGGGGCTGGCGTCAAATTTACACCAGTTTGGCGCTAGCGCCTTCCCATTTGAAATACATGCAAGCGTCGTTGCCGGAATTTTGGGCCAGTTGGGGCCAGCATATATCTGGCCCGACCATGGCGCCTGGCGCCAATCGAGCGCCAATTTTCGATTGGTGTTCGATTTACGCCAGAATCGAGAGTAAATTTGGCGTATATCTGGCGCCGATACTGGAATTCGGGCTGGCCCCACGATTTCCAGGCGGGAGTATGACCACTTTTCTAGTAGGGAGGAGGGGACAACTTGAGAGAGTATGCTGAATGACATTTTATTTTCTATAGCGTACTCAATTATTTGATTTTCCCGGCGTTCGGGCACTTTTGACATAATAGTGTCAAAGTGTGCTTCGATACGACTTCTGTAAATTATCTGTAATCGGTGTTACGATACTAATAATCTCGAAGCTATCATGGACACAGTGGGCGGGCAGTGGGGAGGGGTAGTCGTTTCGAAGTCCAAGTATTTTTCTTTTGTTTTCTTACTCAGTTACGACTAGGAGGGCTCGTAAATCACCCTAATACTTGAGGGAAAGAGGGGAAACTGTTCAATTTTTACACATTTTGAATTGCCTCCTCCTCCTTCCAGTATTGCTTCTTGAATCCATTGTTTCAAAGTGAATGTTTTCCTTACTTAATAATCATTATTGAATAACGTTTCGATTGATAAAAGACGGCGAGAAATCGCCACCATTTTAAAGCCTCTTCAAGCGTCACGGATGCCTCTGTGGCGATTCCACTACCAGTTAGGAAGTGCAACATTATGTTGAGAGATCGATGGTAATCTACTATTAACTTCGCTCGAATGCAGCTTTCTGATTGATTTAGCGGTCTATAAAGTAGCGTATAAGAGGCTCCAAAATGGTGGATATTTTGCATCACCTCCGGTCAGTCGGGAATGATTTGCAAAGAATCCAAAATGAAATAGTGAGAAATTTTATCAAAATATTGGATAGCTTGTGTCAAAATCACCTGCTCTTATAACAAAGAAGGTACACGGCTTGGCCTGCTCTCCGATCACATTCCTGGTCCAGCATGTCAGCGTACCGAAATCACGATTCGACGTTAATTTATAAATCAGCTTACTAGCCGTCGAATTAATTACGACGTATTTTTCTCGTGGCACGACCAAGCTCTGGGCGCTGTTATTGAAAATCCATTTGAAACTGATCACAGACGGATCGGCGATCACCGAACACACTACGTGCACGATATCTCCTAAAGATGTGCCCAGAATCTTAGCTTCCGTAGTTTGACAAACCGGTGCGTCTAGAATTGAAAACACGTGTAAATTCAGACATATAAAAATGTAATTTCTGTTTGGTCTATGGTCTACTAGTCACATGAATATGACTGCGAAAGTTTTATGAGAGGGATTAAGATGTGACTGAAAAGTGATTAGAAACTTTTTCAATTGATCACGTCACGTCATATGAGTGGAAACTGGACTCATATTTTCAATATACTGGTAGTGGCGTCGGAACCAAGGAGCAAGGAGGCACTTGACCCTATCCGTGAAGCCGAGGAGTTTGTTTTTTCCTTTTTTGTTTCCGCATTCCTACCTCCACCCGCGGCCTATTATCGTGTGATCATGAGCATCTTTTTGTACCCTTTTTTCGACATATTTTGTTTGTTCTCACTTTTTAGTTTCTCATCTACCCATCCATTAGGATTGAATTTTCAACAGAAAAGAAGCAAAAAATAAGGTTAGTCATCAGACGTTTGAACTCCCCCTCCTCTTTATGATTCCCTTTCGGCGCCTCTACAGTATATATTAGTAAAGAGTAGTTTTACATGTCAATCGGGTGTAAAATTAGTTCAAAGAACTACTGTTCTATAACATGAATTGTGGAACATCCTTCAAAAATTCTTCCAAATCGAGGCTTTCTTCACGACCAACCTATGTTAGCCAGAAGTCAATGAGACCAGATCAGTTTTCTTAAAACCAGCACTCTCGATTGAGTTGGCATTATATAATTTTAAGAAATACAATTCGATTGGACGATCGGTGCACTAAACTGATAGGTGTTCTCATCTAGGTCAAACATGTACTCATCGCGTAATAGATTTCACCTACAGTGCAGTCTCCAGAGATTGGCTCCAGTTGAAATTACGAAAACTGATGTTCCTTGTGAGCCATTAAAAATCTAATTCCAATCGATCGTGTCTTCCAGAGTTATTGGTGAATGGACATGGCGGCGCGCTAATGCCACTCCCATCACACGTTCACCAGTATCTCAAAATTTGTCAGTTACGTATGTTGGCTCGATTTTTATCTTCTCGAAACCCACCCCGTCGTAATCGATGATTCGGGCTAAAACGGCCAATAACATCGAACATGTAATTTCGGAAATTAGATACTAACATTTCACTCGTAAAGTCACCGGATTACTCGTCGTCTCCCCTTGGCTGTTTATAACTTGACATGTATACGATCCGGAGTGATGTCGTGTTATGCCTTGCAACACTAGACTTTGTCCGCTGAGAATAATCCCGTGTGAGACATTCTGGTAGACTCTTCTGTCCTGGAAAATAGGTTATTGTGAATGTACTCGTCGAAGTGTTTCGATTAACTCGTTCACTGTTTGCGTTTTGTAAATACAAGTAAGATATAGGAAAAGAAATTTGCGTGAGGAACCTGGCAGTCGATTTCTTTTTATAGTCATGTATGAGCGCCGGCAAGGTAACTGTTTCAGAAGAGGAGTGAATGCTGACTTTGATTGCTGGTAATTTGGGATGTGGTGTGCTTATTCCTGGAGGTACGGCATCAGCCCTCACTTTTTTCAAACGACGTTCCCCTAAATCCAGAACCGTCAGAGTACAACTTTTTAAAAAGAATTGACTTTCTCACGGTTTCGAGGTGGCACGTTTGAAGCTCTGTTATCTACTTACCGCGCACAAAAATCTACCTAGACCCACTTCGCGGTCATTGCAAATTATTTTTATTCGGCCCTACGAAAATAATCTTCATTTTTTTGTTCTTTTGAACAATTTAATTTTCTTGCTCTTTGAAGGATTTAGAATTACAGTCCAGTCAAACTAGGAAATTGCAAGAAAGTACCTGCAGAATAGATGTTTTTGGAAGTTGTATGCTCATAAAAATGTCACCATTGCCCCCCAAGCTTGCTAATTTTTTCAGCGGAATTGAACCCCCTGGTGAGGTTTTCCTGAAAATTGGAGAACTCACTTATATAAAAAAAGTTTTCAAATTAGAGTGGTCCTATACTAATTTTTTTTTTAAATTTATCCCCCGAATACTATAAATGGACGGTTTAAAATTACCCTATATACCACCATAATATATAAACACCAGGGGCGTCGCGAGTCCTGTCGACTGAAATGGGTCGAGAAAATGCCGACTCGGTACAGTAAATGTTCTGTAAAAGCAAAAATGAAGGAGGCAAGTCTTACGTTTTTTACATTTTGCCGACTGATTTTCAATGATACGAAAATGTTTCACCCAAGCCTAGAAAAACTGTTTACGAATTCACGGGTTTCTTGCGTTACCGATGGCTAATTGTTGTTCCAAATGCCGAATGAATGGTCGAATTCGCCGAAAAATGCCGATTTCTAAGATTCGTGGCTCCTATACACCTCCCTGTCGCTCCGCCCTTGATGAACAACGAACTTATTATGAGAAGAATAGCGGAATATTTATAGGGTTCTCGGCTGTACCGAGTTAAGAAAGCAGCAGGGAAGCTAATTACTCCCGGAGCTGTTTCTACACATCCCCGTCCAATCGTCCCCGAAAGTTTCCTCTCCCTTTCCCGTAGCTCCTTAAATTCCACTTTCTCAAGATGTATATTTTCGTTGAGTGGGTTTCATAAAGTACTATAGTAGTGGAACTCTTACATCTTAAATTAAGGAAAATAGAAGGATAGCATCCAGGGGAAAGAGGACTTAAAACTCACTGAGTTCAATTTTAATATCAGTTCAACGCTAAATTGGAAATTGTGGTACCATGGGAGTGGACTTGATGACCAAAATACCATAAATATGTACAATATGGGTATCCAATTGTTTTCAAGTCACTGAATTTGATTTTAACATCAATTTGATACAATTTTCGAAATTTAAGTCCCCAGGGAGAGAAATAAACTGAAAAAATTCGATAAATACCATACGAGTTTCATTTAGGAAATTTTTCAGGCTCTCTACGTTTTCTTTTGATATCAGTTCGAACCTGTGTTGTGGACTGTGGTGCCTGGTGAAATATTTTTTATCCATTTCGAAATATGTAATATTATATTCTCACAGCTATTCTTCACTCTTGATCCTCCGCCTCTCAATTCTGAGACTAGAGTCAATAATCAAAAATGATCTTAGCGATCTTGAGAATTCGCTCAGTTCATATTTTGTATTTTTCAGAATTTATCATTTCAGCAACTTGCCTTCTCATCACCACTTAGGTGACTCAGTTTTCAAACTTGATTCTAATAAATAATATTAAAATCAAAATCGACGTCTTCGCAAACCTATAATTATAGGTATCCATATCATATTTTAGGACGTTCTGATTGTTAATTCCTTCCCTTAGTACCATAGTCTTCCACTCGGGGTCACTTTGATGTATCAAAAACGAGCTTAGTTAACTTCGAAACCCATTTTTCATCTTTTGCTCTCAACTCGAGCCCTGGAATCCGCCCTTTTCGAGCATTACCTCAGAGGCGTCAGGGAGACTTTCAGGGCTTTCTTAGCCCTCTTCTCTACTTGCCGAAAAACCGGTCTAGGTCGAAATATAGCGAGTTGCTACGTGGGCTCGAACCCGGAACCTCCGGATTCCGAAACCAGCGCGCTATCCACCCGATCAACCAGACCCCTACATCTGATCGACCTGTGTAGGCTTTTGTATTTCTTTGGTACCCATTGGCATGTGAAAATCAAGAAAAGTCACATATGAAGAGACACCCATCTCAGACATGTAAAAAATTAGCTTTATTACTGCTCCACTGCTCACATAACTCGATTCAACTACAAAAATGTCAAAAGTTCTGTCCATAAGGTCTGTGTTGATGTACGGTGGTATATAAGTTATTTTACTATCCATCCCCGCCTCCTATTTATGATATGACGTTGGGGGGGGGGGGGGGTTGGAAAATTATGTTGAAAGCTAGTTTTACGGAGAATCCGATGAGGAATAATTTTTATTGGAAAAACTTTCTTATAAATTTGATAATTTTCAAAAGTTGTAAGAAAAGCTCATGGGGAGGACGTTCAAAATTTCCTAGAAAATGGGCAAGGTAGGTGAGAATAATGAATTTGTTATCGCTATTGAAGGATTTTTCATGAACGACCCCAAAAACAGACACAGGCTGCCTACAAACAAAAATACCGACATATTACTAGAGGGCGTGTTCAGACCAAAAATTGACATAGGTGGCAAACAGGCCAAAAGCTCAAGCTCACATGAAACTTCTCAGGTCCGTATTGTCAGGGAGACGTAGGCCCCGATCACACATGTTAGGGCATTCAATTTTGAGAACAAAGAAAATAGAACCAGAGGGGATTAGGATGAAAAGGTGTATTTACGGCGTTTCGAATATGCAAATCTATTAACACTGAGATCATGATACTTAAATTTTTACGGCGTTTTGATTATGCAAAATTATTAACATGACGATTAGGATAATGAAATATTTACGGCGCTTTGCATATGCAAATCTATTAACACTGATTTCCTTCAAGCATTTCTTTTCCTTCGTTTTGCGTGTTACGCGAGTTCTCTTTTACATATATTATGGCGGCGCAGAAGTCGAAAAATGCGAAAAGCAATTATGACTTTTTCGTTTCCTCGAGAAGTTTTTCGATTCAACCCTGATATAGACCCTAAATATGAGTATTCTCATCCCCTCCCCCCAAAAAAAATTTAAAAAGACTAAATAACGAATCTAAATTGCTTGTTTTTTGCGTCGCTGATTTGGCATATCATGTTAGATTTCTAACCCAACTCCAACTTGGCTTCCAGAAATTGAGCCAGGTGTTAAAATAGGGGTCTTTAGAGTCGCGTACGTCAATAATTATTTATTGTATTAGACTTTTCTACTTGGTTTCGATATTGGCTTTCATGTCACAATCAAATTTGGCATTCAAATCGGTGCCCGATGAAAAAACTAATTTCATTATTCCAGAAAATCCTGTTTTGATACTCTGCTCAATTTTTTGAGCCAAATTGATTTCAGCCATTTGACGCAAATAATCGACTGCTTACATCGGATCCCAGCAGTCTAATGCAATTAATTATCAAAGTGAAGAACCTGAAACCTCTACCTCTATATGTACATGGCTAGAGTCGTGGAAGCGCCATCGGAGTTGGATCAAAAATCTGATGCGATATCTGAAATTAGTAACTCAAGAAAGCCAATTTCGATACGTTGTTTGATTTTTTAATTAACTCAATTTTTCTGCTTTAATGGAGAAAATATTAATTTGTCGTTCTTATCGAGGCCAAATCGAAAAATATGATGCGATATTCGAAATCAGCAAAAAGAAGAAAAAAATTGGTTGGTTGGCAACTTATTCAACTTTTGAAGCTAATTCAAACTTGGCTCCATTTTGGTTCCGAAATAGGGATCTCTTGCTTCTAATCGGAGACCGATGAAAATCTGATGCGATATTCGAAATAAACGACCATAAAATGATAATAATATTAATAATAATAATAATAATAATAATAACAATAAAAAAAAAAGAAGATTAATTTAGATACTTCGTTCAATTCCTCAGGCCATTAAATGTTGACCTTCATTTTCACCTGTATGCAGAATGCGAAAGATTGAGGATAGGAATCGATACATCAGTACGTAATCAGTTTAAAAGAAAATGCCATTTTTTCGTTCTTTGTCTGTTTTCATTCTAACTTGACTGGCCTGTTAGTGGAACGAGTAATGAGCCAGGATGTTATATTTGCAGCCACAAAACCGCCTTCGATATCACGAGCATCAGAAAAAACTGGATTTACTTGGTCAACCTTATTTTACTGTGTACAACTGAAGCGCTAAGTTTGTTAGATAGTCATATGCGAACGCGACCAAAATGTAAACGTATATTCCAGTACTTTCTCCCCTTTTCGCTGTGAAACTCATATTCAAAACTGCAAACTGAAAGTTTTCAAAATTATACGTTTTTTATCTTAATCACGTACACGATAAAACGAATCAACACGAACCGCAAAGCTTGAAGATAGACGAGCTTTGCTGGTGGGATTGTAACAAAACACTTGACAATAAAATTTTTGCCCGTTCCAGAAAGCTTTTTTCCTTTCAGTTAACCTAGTTAGATAGAGCGGGGCTGCATATAGTGAACCGAATTCCAGTGTAATAAAAAGACAGCTTTTTTTCGCCAACCCGTTAGATACATTTCCAAAGGGGCACATTATCCGCAACATTTCAATGCCTGCTATCGTTTTCAGTTATAAATTCTAATACTTTCTAACGTCCACCCTTATGGTTTTTTCTCTCCTTTGCTAGCCAATAAATTTTACTTAAATTTCTAGAATGGCTGCACCACTACACCACCATCAGGGTAAGAGGAATAGCATTCGGTCAACGTGTCGATGATCTTATTTACGAGTATGTTGAAGCAATTATCAATAAATAATTACCGGGGAAAATTACTGTTCCGAAATGTTACGTGTATCTTAATACAGATAACTAATAGAGAAGACTCGGGCAGAGAGAACCGCATAATTGAAATGTCATTTGCACAGCTCCAGGTTAAGATTGAAGTCTAGGAATTGTCTTTTCCTATAGCGGAAAGACTAGATTCGTGTCAAAGATCAATATCTATTCTGCAATAAATTTTCACGAAATACCGTAAATCATCAAAAGTTGCAAAAGTAGCCGTCCTACGTGTCTCGTACGCGTATAGGAAAAATAAGGTCGCAGAGTTTGGGGCAAGTAGGATTGGATTGCAGCTTAGGACAAATAAGACCAGTAGTCTTCATTACCCCAGATTACTGAACTATGAATACAGGTTTCCCGTTCCAAAATGCTACATAATCACTAGAAGAAAAATAGAAATTAATGAAGCTAATAGTAACTGGATTATCGAGAAAGTACTTGTCAAATGTTTAAAATTCAATAATTTTAGCTTACAAAACTGTTGGCGTCATCGACGAAAAATTACAAATATATTCGTTTGTTTTGTGATGCTGTGTGGCAGTGTCAAAAGGCCGTAGCTATGGGGGAGGGTAGGAGGTACTCACTGATGCTCTAGCGCATTCTAAAATATTTTAGTTCTACTTAACATTTTTGCATTTTGTAATCATTTCTCAGCATTCAAAACAAAACAAAAATTAAACAAGTCAACCAAGTTTTTACGAGTAATATTTAACTATTAACTCAGAAGTAGACCATTTTGCTTTAATTTTTCTTCACTTCAAATTCTAAAATTCGACATCTTTCATTTCCATTGTTCAATAAATTTTATCATTTAAAAAGCCCGGCATCACTCGCTACAGACAAAAAAATACCTATTGGTAATTTAGGAGGTCAGAGAAGTAGAGGTAAGTTCTGAAATATTAAGTAGTGGGACAAGAGACGAGGATGATGGGAGACTAAGCCTAAATCTTCTTGTTGGCAGAGAGAGCCTTTAGGAGGCTCGAGATTGTAGAGAATGTAAGACTGAATGAACTTGGTATGACCTACTCGAAGATGGGTCAGAATAGTTTCTTGGATGTCGGACGTGAGAGAGAGGGAGACAGGGATATATAATTTGGTGGTGGATTCTTAGCAGCAGTATGAACCATTTAATTACGGATACCATTATGGCTTGAAAACCACACAAATGGCAAACGTATCTTAAAATTGGGGGGAGAGTTGGATAGCAGATGGATTTGCTGAACGACGAGATTACCGGAGTACGTATTTTGTGTAGATTGGAACTAATTGAGATAGTCGGGGCTAGGACTAGCTAACTTTATTCAAAATCCTTGCGACTCGAGTCCGTTACCCTGCCCCTCCCCAATTTGATTTTAGACCCGATTTTGGGGTAGGGGAAACGTACCCGAAATGTACCCAAATGTACCGCTAATATTACAAAATGTACCTGATCCCCTTGCGAAGGGGGAACGAAAGTACTTTGGTGGGGCCAGAGTAACGGGAGCCCCCCAAATTGTCTGATTTCGTCAAATTTGGTTCGAATGAAATGCACCCGAAATGCGCGGAAATGTACCACCAATTATATAAAATGTACCCCCTCCCTTCTCATGTAATGACCAAAATTATAAGGGGGAAGAAATGAATTAGAGCTCCCAACTTAGCTGATTTCGTCAAATTTGGTTCGAATGAAATTTACCCGAAATGTACCGCCAATTATCTGGAATATACTCCCCCCCCCGTTTGTTCCAATTTCACCGAATTTGTGCAGAATGAAATGTACCCGAAATATACCGAAATGTACCACCAACTATATAAAATATACCCCTTCCCTTCCCATGTGATGACCAAAAGTAAAAGGGGGCAGAAATGAATTAGAGCTCCCAACTTAACTGATTTTGTCAAATTTGGTTCAAATGAAATGTACTCGAAATGTACCACCAATTATCTGAAATGTAACCCCTTCATAGCCGCAAGGGGGAGGATAAAAAAAGAAGTTATCTGGAGAGAGACGCTACATTTTTGGCTCTAAATTTGAATTCGAAATTCAAATCACCCGTTACTGGTATTTTAAAAAATGGAAATACTGACTTATGTGGGGTCCAACTTAATCGTCGATACTACACGTTTACTAACACGTGCGCTTTTGATTCTATCTGCCAAATATTTTGTACAACGTATGCCGATAGTTCAAATTACATGAAATTCGTGGATGCGACAAAAGACCGATCACTGTTGTTCGAGTTATTTGCACATCTGATTCGGGATGGTGTCACCGTACAGGCTTACCGAAAACGTGGGCAAATCTTGAACAGAATATTTTACGCTAAGCCGGAAAAAACGGAAAATCACTACTCAGTCGACACCCGAACTACAGTTTCGTATCTAGCGGGGGAGCTTCTGAAAGAATTTCCTTCAGTTGTCGAAAAAATACGATGTGACATTTGTAAACACGAGTCAACTAGAAGGAGAGTCAATCTGGTGGTGAACTTACCATCTGAAACTAGTAGTCATTTACTAGACAGTATCCATAACTCGATATTTCCAGCAGCCCAAAAGTGTGCAAAGCCAAGTTGCCAGTCAGTGGAGACTACACGCAATACGTTTGTTGGTGAACACATCATCGTAGAGCCTGCGACACCAGGGGCCGGTGGCAATTATGATATGATGTTGCGCATTAGGGAGAATTAACAAAGAGTTGACAGCACAAGAAAAAATATATATCCTGAGAGGTGTTGTAGAATTTATTGCACCAAGTACTGCGGATCCTTATGTAATGGGCCATTACATCTGCCACTGCTGGCGGTCTGCGGAAAGTCGCTGGCAGACATTCGACGATCTACGACCAAGTGAAATGATTTTGCCAAACAGTAATATGACTGTACGCTGCCAGTTACTAGTCCATTCTATTTAGACATAGGTCCCTACGAATCTGTATCCGGTCCTTACTTTATATACATTTTGTTATGGGCATGGTTTATGTGTATTTCTAAACTTTTTAGTTTCATATCTGTACTGAATTATCTCTCATAGACCACAAAGCTTACAGCAATTCTTCTATTTTTCTCTCCTTTCTTTTATCCTTCTTCCCTCTTCACCTACACAACAAATTCTGAAAAAATTGTGAAAAATCAACATACATATACGCCAATGCTTTCAAAATTTGACGCAGTTATTTTTGAACAGTCTTCATAATTTTTGTAAACAGTTTAGTCAAATTTTAAGCGCGTTTTTAGGCTCTTGCACCCCAATACTAACTGACACTCATAGAGACCGGGTAAAAAAGTGCTTCAAATAAAAAGAACTACCCAATCGTGTGATATTTATTAGTATCAAATGTAACCCTCCAAATTCCCCAGTTGAAACTTGAAAATGTTTGAAATTTATCGTCGTTCAAAATGCACGTTCAGGAACATGAAAATCGCGTATTGGCAACACTAAGTAGTACGCGTACAAAATTTTACACTTATAATTTCCTGACTTGAGGCAATAAACAGAGTGAGTTTCAAAAAAATCGCCCAATTCTTAAAATTTTTAATAATTTTTCTCTTCATTAGGCCTAAACAGATTTGGACCCGGAATATCTAACATTAAGCCACAGGTTAAAATATTTTTATGGAGCAGGACCGTTGTCCAGCTTTTTTTAAATTATATGGAACAACGTTAGGTATAGAGCAATCAAATGAAAATTATTTTTACTTTCGAGAACCATTCCTGTGTAAATATCCTATTCAGTTGAGCAATACAAATGTATGGACGTCATCGTCCTCTCATTTCTTCGCGTTGATATTTGTGGCAGTTTCTACATATAAAAAAAGGTAACTTTGTGGATCGATCAAAGTCTCAGAAAACGCGAAAATAGAAAAACAAAATTTTTTGGTCAAAAAAAAATCAATTTTGAAATTTTGGTCGATTTCTATAGAAAAAACATCGCAATAACGAAGAGACAAAATTTACGGGTGTAAGAGAGAAGAGGGAGAGACAGAAAGAGAATTCTGAAAGAGAATGAGAAAAGAATGCTAATGTCGGCGTCGCTTCTTCGCGGGTTTTCGGAGCTCACAAATAAATCCGATGTTCTGAATTATTACCACGTAGAAGAGCAAAAAATTACCTTTCCAACAAGCCCTGGTTGAGGCTGGTAACGTGACTCCGCGGCGAGTTACGGCCGTTTGAAGGAGTGGGAGAAAAAAGGTGTGTCTAACTTTAGATGCGTTTTTCTCAAAAACGTGTTTTCGCGCGTTCTCGTTACACTCATCTTTGACCGCTTGTATCTCCGCAAAGGAAAACGCTACAGATCTCGCCGATAACTCCTTGGACAAGGCATTCATTCCCCTATTACGTACTATCCGTAACTCAAAATTCGTCGGATCGACAAAGTTATCCCTTTTTATAGAAACTGCCACATTTGGCGATCTTTTGTGGCTCATTCATCCCACGAGGTTCACCAGCTATTTCTTCATTTTTTACTTTGTTTATTGGCGCAACTTTTTGTCTACTTTCCTAGCGTCTGTGGGCTAAAGTGAGTTGGCTAAGGTGAGCTGGCTAAAGTGTTTTCGGTTCACTGAGTTAGTCCCCTCCTCTTCCCTTTACAGGAAACCGCTTTCTCATATTTTCTCCACATCTTTCCAACGATTCCCTGGGATCAACATCCGTGATCTTTTCCTGTCTGAAAACTTTTGCAATTTTCCTCCCTCCACCCTTCTCGCAATGCCGGCATCGGCTGCTAATGCGACTAATAAGCGGGTGGTTACTTCATTTCTTTCTTAATGTCTTATGAACTCCTCCACTTTTTGCGTATGCTCTTTGTAACCAGCTGCGGATTTAGAAGCAAAGCCGCTATAGGCACTCAACAAAATGTCTCCCTCACCCCACTTCATATCCTCCTAATGAGCTGCAGGTCAGAAATTGATAATTATTTCCCAGTTATGTTTTCTGCCACTGTTTCCTTTTTTCTGTCTGCTTCTTCTTCTTTTTCTCTTTTTCCGAATTTTCATCCTTTTCACTGCTGTTTTTGTGCAAAAATTTGCCGCCCCTCGGAATCTGTCACCGTAGGCGCTTGCCTAATGTGCCTATTGGGAACTCCATCGCTGGAACTGATACCACATATAGGTATATAGATCTTTTTTTTGGGGGGGAGGAGGAGTTTGGACCCCTATTCTCCTTCCCGGTATCCGCATCCTGCCCTCAGCTCTTATGATTCATCCGCCAACCGCGAACAAACACGCACACCTACCCACAGATAAACTAAGTAACACGTTTATACATATTAGAAGAAAGATTTTGATTCTGAGATGCTGGACACAATTTTACCTGCAGTTTTAACTAATAGTTGCGAAAAAAGGAGAGAAAAAAATCAAAAACAAACAACAAAACCTGTAGAAGAATAGGCGCATTTACCTATTATATTTAGGTACTAAAGTGTCCTTTGTTGTTTCTATTCCTAACCTTTCTTTGTGTATGTTCGTGCGCGCGTGTCTGTGTGCGTATGTTGATAGAGGAATCGCCGTGTAGCGGCTAGCCGGTTCTTGGTTCGGAAAAGGTTCCCTGCGAAACGCTACTGAAATTTACGGCAGCAAATAGCTTCAATACTCATTGCGTTCAGATGGAGGGCCCTGATCTATTTGCAGTTTACTGCTTCATATTTGGGTTATTCAGAGGAAAATGTTAGTGTTTTCAAAAATACAGTCGGATAATTAGAAGGAATGCTGAACATAGTTTTCAAAAACTGAAATTTTAGGGCTTTTGGAGGTGATACGTGGTTGAAAATGGGCCGTGTGGTACATAAATGAGTACGAAACAGTATCCAAATATTATGGTTGTTATTTAAATTAGATGTGCATGCAATAATGAAGCATTTTGAGCTCGTTTTAGAAATGTCAGATTTTCAACTCCCTAATAATTTCTGAAGGGAGGCAGTTACAGCCACCAAATTTGAACAGAATGTGAAGAAGTTCGGTATAAAACAATTCTAAAAAGTTCAAATTGAAAACAAAATTAGGGGGACCAGGGGGGACAAAATTTTGTGACCCCCTCCTAATTAGGGTACCGTATTTTTTTATAACCTGAAACCTATTCCGGGCTCATACGAACACATCCAGAAAGTTCGAACCGCCCTTACGGTTCACCCGCCAACCTCGAACAAACACAGGCAAACATTCATTTTTATATAGAAGACTAGCTGACCCGCTTCGCGGCTCATCTAGACCGTGGGCAAAAGTAAGTTGGCTAAGGTGAGCTGGCTCAAGTGTTGGCCTCCCTCTTTGGCGTGGAAACACGCGAATACATGTCAAAATTTAACCGCAAGGAGTTTCGCAGGCATTAGTATGTCCTCTCCTCTTCCCGTTACAGCAAACTGCTTTCCTATCTTCCCTCTCCATCCTTCCAAGGATTCCCTGTGATCGACATCCGTGATCTTTTCCTGTCTGAAAACTTGCAGTTTTCCTCCATCTACCCTTCCTGTACTGCCGGCATTGGCTGCTAATGCGACTGATAAGTGGGTGGTCACTTTATTTCTTCTTTCTTAATAACTTATGGACTCCACTTTTTGCTTACATTCTTTGTAACCAGCTGCGGATTTAGAAGCTATGCCGCTATAGGCACTTGAACGAAATACCCCCTCACCACTCCGCTGCATATCCTCCTAATGAGGTACGCGTCACAATTTGATAATTTTTCCCGAGTATATTTTTTGCAACATCTACAATATTTTCCTTTTTTCTGACTGTCTCTTGTTCTTTTTCTCTTTTCCTGAATTTCCTTTCTTTGTTCCGCGGTTTTTGTGCAAAAATCTGTCGCCTCTGTGTTTGAATTCATTTGCGTTCAATAGGTTCACGTTTGTGTTATTCAGACGAAGATAACCGTGCTTTCAAAATTTCAATCGGATAATTAGAAGAAAATCTATGAATACTTTTCAAAAATTGAAATTTTGGAGCTTTTTGAGGAGATAAGGGGGTTAAAACTGGACTATGGGGGTGCATAAATGGGTACGAAACTATATTCAGGTATAAAGACCACATTAAATCAGTTGTGAACGTAATAATAAGGCAATTTTGAGCTCATCTTGGAACCCAATAATTCCAGAAGGGAGACAGTTACGGCCATCAAATTTTAACAGAGTGTGAAGAAGTTCGATCTCAAACAATTCTAAAAAGTTCCAGTTGAAAACAAAATTAGGGGGGCCAGGGGGACAAAAGTTTGCGGCCCCCCTCCGAATTAGGGTACCGAATTTTTTTATAGCCTAAAACCTATTCCGGGCTCATACGAACACATCCAGAAAGTTCGAACTCTCCAGCTCTTACGGTTCACCCGCCAACCTCGAACAAACACTTAAACAAACAAACATACAGACAAACATTCACTTTTATATAGTAGATTTATTTATGTCTATTTATGTGTGTTGTGTTTTAAGTGAAGATCAATTGCCATCAGGAAAATGAAGAATCCCGAATGCCGCTGGATGGACAAGTTGCCGTAAGATGAATTTCATTTTGAAGATTATCCAGAAGAAGTTGTTATGTTTGCTTAATAAAATTCTGTTGATGAATTTTCCTTGTCCTTAATTGTGGGCAGTGATGAGAGTGGCCTATTGAATTTTCCACTGCGCAATGAATCTTAAATTGGTTGGAATAATTTTTCCCTGGATGGGAGATTATCAAAATATTAATATTTTAATTAATATTAATATTTAATAATCAATAATGTACTCTGCTCGTAATAATTATTCCACATGCATTGATCAGGTGGAATTGAAAATCGAGAAGGCAAAATTATTATTTTTTGTTAGCCATCTGTATAATTGTCCGAGGTGTAGAGATAGTAAGCCGTCTTTAATCTCGAGTAGAGGGTAGTACATTATGCAAGTTTGTATTAATAACTATGAATCATCCGCGAAGATAAGAAAACGGAAAACTTGCCCAAGAGTTTAACACCAAAACACCAACAGATCCGCTCCTAATATTTGTATTATGTTACGAAGGACATCAATCGCAGTTTCTGCTCCAACCACAGTCATTCAAAATTATTTATATTTACTGCGCAGCTAATATCTTGGAGGAGTAAAAAATTCTAAACTCTAAACGGGTGTGGGGGAGATGGATGAGGGGCTGAATGCGATAATGGTTCAAGTTTATTGGATATTTTGCTGCTTTTAACCCTTCACGTGATAATACTTTATGTATATGTACATTGCCGTCTTTTAGTAGCATCCAGATCTGAAATCTGGTGCACAGAGTGATGCTGATCAATTCAGAAAGAAAGAAAAAAGCCAACTGTTTTTAAAATTTGTCAACTTGTCAATGAAGAGTCAATTTTCACTAAATTTGTCGATTGCGGAAGACGTCAGGGGGTCACTTGGTGGAGCGTATGGTGTTGCACGCATACCAAATTTACTACTCCGACATCGCACCCCCAACCCCGAAAACTACCCGTCGCATCGGGGACCAGAGGGAAGACGTTAGGAGGTACGTTTTTTTGTAGTTCACAAACATACTCGTAAGTACACCGATTCAAGTAATAGAAAAACGTTCGTACAAATTTTTAATTTCATACTTACATTGTGAAACCAAATGAGTTTGCTGGGTGAAGGGTTGGCGTGATTTTTGCATTCGAAGTACACATCGTCGCTTTCCTTAATGTAGTTCGAATCCAATTTATTTCCCAGATGCAACGAAACAACTGGTGGATCTGAAAGATTATAACAGTGCGTCTCCCTTTGGTTATTTCATTTTATTTAACATCCTTCGGGATTTTGATAGATGGAAATGCGTTCACCCCGCTCATGCTCGCTGCGGTGGGGAAGTCAAATCGTTTTTCATTTTATATTTTTTGCATCCTCGGTTTCATTATTATACCCTCTCGTTGAAGAAAGGACGATTAACATAATATACTGGAAAACTTTCAGAAACTGTTTCGTTTATAATTAGAACCGTTAATACATCTTGATTTAATAACACTCGCTGGAGTGCGTTTTTCCTTTTTTTTTTTTTTTTTTTTTTTTCTCAGTACCGGCGCTATATTATTAGTACGGAGAATGGTTTCAAACTTTCTTGAAAAACTTTTAATGAAACGATTTTCTTTATTTTCACTTTTTGTTTGCTTCTGTAGGAAGATACAATTTTTAAAAACTTCCTCTTTTTTACTCTCGAGTTCGCAGAGTCTTATGTATTTTATATTCGCTACGGATGCATTTGTGTGTGTGTCTCGTATGAATTTTAGTGTTACCTGTGATATTAATCGTGTTTTCGAGGGTTTTATGTAGTGTTGCACTGTGTGACGTGCGATTATGCTAATACGCGGCGAATAACGGCGAGTTTACACTTTAATTTGGAGTTAGCCTTACGCAATAAGGTCTGTATGCAACGCAAGAACGTGTATTGGTAAGAATCAATATACCAGTGGTAATTACCCAGTTATGTCCGCTTTTTGTCTGCAGACATTTATGCGTTGCAATTACCCCTGTTGTTAGAATTGCCATGTACATAGTGTTGCACTGTGCAACTTGTCATTATTAAGATATGCTGCGCACATGGACAAATTTGCACTCAATGCCGCAACTGCGTTTGTGTACAATATACTTACTACTATTATCAGGGGCGTCAATGTACCTTAAAAGTTGCAAATATGCTGCAAACACAGAGAACAAGAGCAAAAGTCTGCATTCAGTGTTGCAACTCCCTTCTTTATGTATGCGTTGCACCATCACTGTCACCAAGGGCGTTCTGTCTTGCATTGTGCAATATGCGATCTTGCAGATATGCTGCAAAACTGCAATTGCGACACATTCGCATTGAGCGTCATTTGTGTGGAATGCACAAATGTTTGTAGATACAAAATCAACATAGTAGTAGTACTTACTCTACTATGTCCAATTCCTATCTATATACGTATTTGCATTGCACCTACTGCTGTTGTCAGAGGCGTTATGTAGTGTTCACTGTGAACAGCGGTGAGATAGCACTGTTCCTATGAAACGCACGATTTCATACAACTCCTTCTAGCAATATCGCCTTCTCCCGCAAAAAAGTGAAAAATGGAGAAATGAAGCAATATCGCCTTCCGGTTTACTATACTAGTATATTATGTGACAACCAGAGGCGAAACTTGACTTACAGTCGGGGGGGGGGGGGTGGAAAATAAAAATTTGCCGACAAATATTTTGTGAAAACTAAAAATTCGCCGGCAAAACATTTTAAAAATTTGAAAATTTGCCGATTTTTCAATCAAAATATTTCTTAATTGGAAAAAAAAGAAAAAAAAATAAGCAAAATATGGACTCGGGGACTAATTCTTGAGAACGTCCTTGTACCCTCAAAAAAAGTCTGCCTCTTTTCTACTCTTTATTTTTCTTCCTTCGTTCTTCTTTTTAGCCTATTTTTGAAACGCCTTTTTTATAGTGAGCTGCTTGAGGCATTCTCTTTCCTCGGCCCTTGTACCAACATACACCATCCGAGAGGTTTCTTGGATTCATTTAATACTACGATAATAAAACTCTTTTGATCCATCAAGACCTCCTCCTCCAACTTATGTAAAACTTTTAGGACTCTTTCAGACTTCTCTGAGACTTCAAAGATCTTCTGAATTTGTTCAAGACTTTTTCAAGCTTCATTAAAACATTATGCCTTGGAAAATGAAAAATTCAAATGAACAGTTTCAAAGTTTGCCGACTATCAAATTATTGGGTTTTTCACCCCCCCCCCCAATAGTTTCGTCATTGCAAATGCAGATAGGAAACTTATCCCCCAAGCACTCACATTTGCGCACATGAGCATACTCTAATCTGAAGGATATTAGGAATACTTGAGAGGAGCACACAACGTCCTTTACACATTAATGCGGTTGTTATTTACTCTTGGTGATCTTTTTTTTTCTGAATTTCCTCTGATTCGTCTCCTAAATTGGTTCCAATGAAATCAATAAAAAAAAACTACAAAGTTTCAGGTCGATCGGATTTAGGGGAATCCGTGTCCCAAGCTCCCTTTCGTTCTTATGGGAAAAACACATGGAGTTTTGACTTTTGTTTCAGACTAAATTTCCTTCCTATATTCACCAGGACCAAAGCACGTAAGTTGAATAATAGAACATTTGCTATGTATCTTGACCCCTCCAGGCAGAGAAACCACCATTAAAAAATCAGCATTACGCCAGGATTCTAGCCAGAGTGGTGCTAGGAGGTACTGAGCAGCCCCTAACGCTTGCCCGAGCCTCCCCTGGCAAAATTTCGTGAATAAAAATAACGAATTCCTTCTATTTTTCTCGCTAGTTTTGTTCAAAACATTTCGTTCCACTACACTTCAATGTTTATAAACTTGTCAACACCGATTTTGCTTTGAAAGATAGAAGAATCCTATGCTTGTCGTTCTTTATATGTGACGTGTCACAAGAAGAGGGCCCGAGTGTCCATCCAGCAGTTTCAGACACACAGGCCTTTTTCTTGTGTCACATTACAATATTCACAAACACAGTGTTAGGCTCGCGATCCAGTTCATATTGAATATCGATGGCTAAATGCCTGAGTGGCTGTTTGAGAACTGATAACTTGATAAGTCCACAGAAATAGAGTTATTTTTTTACTTCCAAAAGTTCGAAAATTTGATCGTTCTAAGTGTTAATTTTTTTTCACACGATCTATTCAACTTTTTTTTTTCAATGGGTTGTCAGTACATATAAATTTTGAGACCAAGTTCAGTCAGTAGCGTAGCCAGGATTTTCCGGGGGGGGGGGGGGGGCAAAGTAAGATTTTCAAGAGAGACAAAGTCGAAAATTGAAGTATTTTTTTAAAATCGCCGGTATTAGAGGACTATTGTATAAAAATGAAGGTAAAATTACCACTCGAGCAAAAATTTTTCGAAAAAACGTGTTTTATGGTGGAAAATTGCTCATTTTGCACATTTCACATTCTCTTTCAGGTGCCTTGGGGCATTCGCCCCCTTTATCCCCCCTGGCTATACCACTGCCTCATAGAACTCTTCACATTATATACTATGTGTATCCTCAAGCCAGCCCCTCCGGTAAACAGTCAGCACCACATACCGCAGATGGCTGGCTACGAGCCTGCTTTTAGATTTTAGTAAAACGTTCAACTTTCTTAAATTTTAGGCTCTAGGTCAAACAGAGAATCTAGTAAGAACAGAATAGTAATTGAAATTCGAAATTCAACGTTCGCTACCGACTTTCAGATTTTCGGAATGACTGCACGTCTCAGCTTTGTTTCAACCTTTCAGATAACGTTCGATACTCAGCTTGAAACATTTGGCTTTTGACTGACTAGTCTCTGACAGGAGTCTCGGGTACTCCATTTTCAGAAACGAAATTTGACTTTCAGTTTGGGGAGGTGAAGAAGGAGAAAAATTTGCCGACAAATATTTTTTGAAAACTAAAAATTCGCCGACAAAATCGTTTAAAAATTAAAAATTTGCCGATATTTTAATCGAAATATTTTTTAATTGATAAAAGAATACAAACATAAGTAAACATTCATAAAAAATGAAAATTTCAAATGAACTGTTTCAAAATCTGCCGATTGCCAAATTATTCGGGGGTGGGAGGGGTTCAACCGCCCGCACCCCCTATAGTTTCGCCCCTGGTGACAACATTGTACTACATACAATAATATTCAAAGTATAATGAGATACGGTTGCAAAAAGAGAAAACAAAAGGCAGGAAGGCACATTTTTTCGTCAGAGTCATACGGCGAAGAATCAGCTCACCAGTGGGGATATAAAGCAGAAGTACATTCATTCATCCCTCGCGTTTATGTATTTCATTCATTTCTGGTGACAAAGTACGAGTATCTGCATGCAGGTTTTATTTTACTGTTTATCACTTTTATTCGAAGACATCTAATAGCCACCAAAGAGCAGTTATGAAAGTACAGTTTATGAAAAGAACCCGGACAGGAGGTAAACAACTTTTATGTCACTAGTATATTAATCTATTAGTGAGCAAACAGGAGTCCTACTTCACCTGAAAAACTATGATTATAGTCACATTAGATTACAGTTATAGTAACTGAATTTCAGAGGTTATAGTTCGTTAATGTATACATTTAGGCACTCTTGCTGTGGTCGAAGGATTTTTATACCGCTTTAATTATCGAAAGAAGGACGCAATGTACTGGAAATGTCGTGAAGGGTGCTCGGCAACCGTCACTAGAAATGCTGACCTGAGCTCATCTAGAGGCCAGCACAAACATCCTCCGTAAACTGCTGCTCAAGTGAACGTGCGGAAAGCAGTTACTGTAACCAAGAAAAAGGCCAAAGATGACGTTTTTCAGACGATTGGTGTATAAAGCTGAATTGAAACAGTTCTCTGTAGACAGTGAAGAAGTAGCGATTCTTCCAGAGTTTAAATCCCTCCAAACTGTTTTGAGTTACCAACGCAGAAAGATTTACCCTACCCTCCCTCGAGACCTCGCTGCGCTGAGTCTTCCGCAGGAGTACTCGCAGACCAAATCCGGTGACAGATTCTTGTTAGCTGATCATGGCGTCGGTGAAGATCGGATCTTGGTATGATCAAATTTTTCATTATCAATTCTTAAGCTATTTTTGTTTATCCGTTCTTAAGCTGAATATGTTTAAGGGCGAGGCTGATCTAATTGTTTTTTCAAATTTTCGTCTCTGCAGATTTATTCCTGCGAAAGCTCGATAGTCAAACTTTGTTAGTGTGACTCTGTCTTGATGGATGGCACTTTTAAAATAGTACCATCAATAACGAAGCAGTTATATACCATGCATGGCCATTTCATGGGAGAGTGTTTCCCGTTCTCTTTTTCCTAATTTGCTCTCAATCCGAGCCCTGGAATCCGCCCTTTCGAGCATTACTTCAGAGACGTCGGGGAGGCAGTTAGGGCTGTCTTAGCCCTCTTTCCTTCTGGCCGAAAAACCGGCCTAGGTCGAAATCTGGCGAGTTGCTATGTGGACTCGAACTCGGGATTTTCGGATTCCGAGATCAACGCGCTATCCACTCGGCCAATCAGACGTTGCTGTATGCTCTATTCAATAGAAAGACTAAACCGCGGACTCGGCTTCCAACCAAAAAAAAACTCATTTTGGACTTTGAAAAATCTGCCATGGTCTCATTACAGGAAGTATTTCCTGATTCTCTTGTTAAGGGCTGTTTATTCCATTACACTCGGCGCATTGAAGAAAGATGTAAGATATAATGTAACTTACAAGGGCGAACTTTTTTTGCATCAGTAGCTGAGAAAGTGATATTTTTGTGTAGGTTCAAGAGCTAAGATTGGTAACTTAGTATATTATGGTGGCAATCCTGGAGTGACAAAATGAATTCGACGATTGAAAGCTCTTCCGTTGTCCCTCTGGAAAGTATCTATGACATTTTCCTGAATATCATGGACGATGCACCTGATGTTCCGCAAGTGATATCGTTTCATGAGTACGTTGTGGATATATGGATGGGAGATGATGCAGTTTTCGACAGGTATGCACTGTATTTACATCTTGCTGGTATTCTTTCTCTATCTTACTATTGTCTTATATTACTAAGTATCATTTCCATTTTGCAGGAACATATGGAATCACTGCCATAGCGCTGATGAGCGCATTACCAATTTAATTGAAGGATGGCACAGTCGAATGAATAAAGCAGCTCAAATACATCATTTGAACATCTACAAATTTATAAATTTACTCAAGGTGGAGCATGAAGAGAACTATTATTGTATGCAACTGTTGGTAAATGACGCTCCCTCGAAGGAACGTTTGAAAAAATATCACCGACTAAATGCATGACAAAATTCGCTTAAATACTGGTCAGTATGATTGTATGCAGTATATCTAGATGCAGTGAGCTACTGCAATGTTTGAAAATTATTTTTATTGAGGACGATCTAGTCACAAATTGGTGTTATTAAGAATAGGGAACGCATATGTTTAGCATTATGAATTATCTCCACTTCATGGATCTAGTCAGTGATTGGTGATATTGTATATTTTTAAGTTGTGATAGTTATTTATTTATTTATTCGTAATTTTAACTAGGTATACAATAATCAAAGTCTGTTGTTCATTCTCACAATTAAGGTAAAGTAGTCTAATATGGACCACTTTTTTGCGGCCCTACAACTCAACCCTTATGACCCCTAAAATGTTGAAATTCACGCTGAACTGTAGCCCAACTATTCTAGTATCATCTCCTACAAGGATTTTTCGGAAAAGTGAAAATTTGATTTTCCCCGAATTTTTTTGTGGAAGGTACGCATTTAGGGTAGGTCGAAATTTGGGCTCCTAATATGGACCATCTATGGTATACCTTCCACAAAAAAATTCGGGGAAAATCAAATTTTTACTTTTCCGAAAAATCCTTGTAGGAGGTGATACTAGAATAGTTGGGCTATAGTTCAGTGCAAATTTCAACATTTTAGGGGTCATAGGGGTCGAGTTATAGCGCCGCAAAAAAAGTGATCCATATTAGGCTACCTTACCTTATTTTTGCCATCTGATGAAAAAAAAACACATTCTTATGGTAGTCCATATTGAGAGCCGAAATAGAGATTTATTTGAGTCGACTTACCACTGCTCTCCTCAAGTTGAGATAAAAAACGAGTACACGAATGAATAACTTATAAGATATACTTTCGATAATTATATAGCGAAATTTTCGAAGAAACCGATTTTTATACCATTTTTGTACCAAAATGTACTTACACACAAAAAAAAAAAGTGAAAACATCAATTTTCGTTTCTCTTGCATAACTTTTGTTTTTGGCTTGCGAGATCCGACTTTTTCTACCACATATTTTTTCATCCTCCGTGGAATGTAGTAATATTTTTTTCAGCCAGAGCGCGCCATAAACAGATGAGATTTGATGGTGGTCCATATTAAAAACATGGTCCATATTAGGCTACCTTACCTTACGGAACATATTTTTTTGGAAAAATACCGCGGTGACTCATTATTTTTCGTATTTGTTGATGTAGAGGAACAATCCAACTATTCCCAATTCTTGGGAATGGCTTTCTATAAACTGATTCCAGACAGTGCAGCGTTGCCGTATAGTACAACGGTACAGAAACGGTAGGCGATATTGCTAGGGAATTCCCGTTTTTCCGAAAGCGATATTGCTAGAAGGCAGTTTTGCTAAACACCAAATGCACAAACGTACATAAGAATCTCATGTAGGTAGTATATAGCTTTCATACAAGTTTTTTGTATTACACATAAAAACAATCGTGACACAGAATGTAAATTTGCTTTTGTTTGAAACATATGTAGATAAGTATTTGCATGTCACACAGTGCAACTCTAGCTTTTCATGTTAAAGCAAAATAAACGCTGTTTTAATTGACAAGAAATGAAAACCAAGGACGTGTACGTGCATGTACACCAAAAATGCGACCGGTAAATGCACTCTTTCCTTTACCATAATGGAAACCTTGTCACAATTGGCCGTATTAATTTATCTTGTGGTGGTAGACGAAACAGTATGTCCGTGGCCAGATTCACCTATCAGGGATAACCACAGGAATCCCGGAATTCGCAGAACCTATGTAGAGTGTAAGACACCATCGCCAATCCTAAAGTCATCTCACTGCGGTAATTATTCTATCAAAGACATTGAAAACGGTTAGGGCTGGTGTCGGTTCTTGCTGATTCGTGGCTAAAGCCCTGTCAGGTGACAACTCTAAAACCATCCAGGGCATCTAACAGCCGTTCACCTATAGGTAATTCAAATAAAAGCGGAAGGAACTCACAGTGAACGTTCAGTTTGAATGAGTCTTCGATACTTGACTGGCTGATTTTCGGATTTATTGCTTGGCATTTAATTATTAAATTATTATCCTGTGGTTTGAACACATATTTTATCACATGAGTTGTAGTTTCTTCTGTTATGTTGTTGTAAGACTGAAACAAGAGAGCAAACCAAGTACCTGTGAGAAGAATATACATGTTATTTCTTCCTATATCCCAAATTTTTGTAAATTTCTCAAACCTTGGTTGCGTTCAACTGAGTTTCACCTTTCCACCAAGTCATCAGTGCTGGTGGTTTTGAACCTGATGTTTCACATGTGAAAGTATACGTGTGGTCGACGATCACTTCTCGATATTTCTGTAATATTTTCACTCGGAGTGGTTTCACTGCGACGCACAAAATTACACACAGCTTTTGAAATTAATTACTCGGTGAAGTTGTTTCATCATTAAACCAAAAGCACATATAAATATCTACATCTCCCTTACAGTACAGTTCAAGCTGAACGCGTTTTTCACTCGGTAATATCAGATTTGTATTCGAAGCTGTGCACGTGTACACGTCGTCTGTGTGGAGTCTTGATAAATTTCTCAATTCCAATTTACTGGTTACCACGTTCGAATCAACCGACTTAGTGCGATTTTGCAATATTTTACCATTCAACGACCATGTTATGCTTGGCGTTGGCTTTCCTGGAAATAATGTGTTCAGCTCGTTAAAACGAATACATTGAAAAGTAAAACTATTTTCTCCACGCGATCCAAAACGGTCACTTACCGCCTCGAACTTCGCACACAAGGGTCAAGTCGCTACCCTCGTATAACGGTCCAACGTGATGCTGAATTTCTCTGCCCGAATTATCGTACAAAATTATTTGATGCGGAGGTACTAAAAACAGAGGAAAACAAGAACTTTGTAGACTGTCCGGGAAATAACTATAAGTATTTTGGGTTGATTAAAAATTGGAAATTATTGAGCTTGCGTGAGGTAAGTCGTGATTATATTGTGCACGGTGAGAGGTAAGCAAAACGGAACAAATGAAATCGTCTCGGTTGACCACTTGTAACTTAAGAGGGGGTTAGAAACAAACGAATCGGTAAAATAGATTTCAGACCAGGAATGAGAAGTAAGTGGTATCCTATCGATCAGTCCCCTCCTCCATGATTCAAAAGGGGGTTGTATACAAACGAATAATTATGTATACAACTATATTTACGCGTACATTGACGAAAACAACCGTTTTTCGACCCAAAATTGATAGTGGGTAGTGTGTATCCATCAGTCACTCTCTTCAGGGTTCCAAGGTTACAAACGAAATAATTGTGCATACGAAGGTATACAAACGAATACAGTTGTTAGTGGACCATAAATTGGAAGTTGTTGGTATACCATGAATCAACACCCCTCTCCAATACCTATGGATTGTATACAAACGAAATAATTGTGTACACAACGGTATACAAAATAAATAAAACGAATACAGTCGTATTCAGACGCTAAATTGGAAATGGATGATATTGTTACTACTCCCGAAGAAGGAATTATAACAAAAATTCTCCGGGAGTTTACGCAAAAAGAGACTCAACGGTCATGACAATATACCATCTGCAGCCTCTCCCCTCATAACTGGGTAGGGGATTGTATATACTAATGAGATAATTGTGTATACAAACCTAGGTGATATACAATCAAGTGGCTCTCTCCTTCATAAATCTGGAGGGGTTGTATACGAATGGATGCAATTGTTTTCAGACCAAAAATTTATAATGGGCGATATATGGCCTATCAGCCTCCCCCCGCCAAACTTAGGGTAGTATGTATTAAAAATAACTATATATACAAATGAAATACAGATGAATACAATCGTATTCAGAATCAAAATTGAAAATGGGTACTATCCCATTAATCAGCTTCTATCCCAATTCGGGTAGGGGTTGTATACTAACGAAATAATTGTGTATGTCACAGTGAAAGTCGATAATTCAGGGAATGTCGACAATAACTAGTGATTATCGACACTGACGGACTGTTTCAGTTACAGTTGATGATTTAAATATTTTTATGAACATTAACTAGGTATTGTGTATATTAACTAGTGGTTATCGATAATCGCTAACAGTGCGTAGTGAAAGTTGAAAAAATATTTCTCGCGTCGTCGAAAAGGTAGGGGGAAGGGTGGACAATTTAAAATTAGAGTAAAAACATAAAACGAAATGAAAGGTTTACGAGTCAGAAAGGTAGGTGTGAGTATTAAAATAATAAAATGGACATTGGACAATTTGAGCAGTTTTAATCCAGATATAAGAAAATTGCTAATAACCTCTTTTATGGGAAATTTAATGTACAATCTATTGCAAATAAAAAGTCCAGTCAGTCAGACAGACAGACCTACGAGCACTACGTTCTGCTAGCGAATCATCTTGCAGACGAGTCTGCAATCACGGGAGAGCATTTTCATGTCTTTGCTTCGCGGAATGCGCCGACATGAGACTGTCATCGTGTCAGTCAGTCAGTCAGTCTAATCAGTCAGTCATTTATTATTTTTTAAATTTATTATTACACTACACAACAATTTTAGATTCTTTAAAAAACAATGACACGAGAATATATGATTCTATATTATTATTTTCAACGAAGAATTTAATGCCGATGTTAATTTTTTGATTATAGTTCACTTTCCCCCTATTTTCTATCTTAACTGTAAATTTTAGTATCAGCAAGGTGATACTACTGATCGAACAACTAGACGCGTTCAGTATAGTTATCCGCATCAGTGTAGCTATTCCTGGACGACAAGAAGGTATAAAAAGTGAAAATTTTAATAAAATTTTCATTTTGAATATGGGAAAAGAGAGGTTCTTGAGAAAAATTGTTAACGCCATCATATTCAGCAATAAAAATACAGTTAAAATCGTATAATTTCACCCCATTGTTTTTTATGCTGTTGTGTTATTATTTTCATAACGATTTTCTCCCATTGTGTGCTATAGTAAAAAAACAAAAAGACGTCAAAAACAGTAACTGAAGAGGGCAAGTTTCACGGGAAATTGAAAAAATGTGAACATTTTCCGATATAATTTGTACTAAAATTGATTTTATGAACATCCTATTGAACCGATTCCGACGATTTTTTTTTCTGTGATTACCACAGCTGCCCTTGACAATTACTGGTAACATTTCCCTGTCTATCTCCAGTCGTGAGAAGGAAAAAAAAAAATTCAAGGATAGAAAACTTTTCAAAATTTGACTATAACTTAGCTCCTTTAAGAGTAAGAGTATGTAAACATATCTACATAGTGTCAGGGTAGGTTGTCTACTTATAAGGTAGAAGGGGGCCATTGCAAAAGAGACCCTGTACTGCTAAAATGGGTTGAGTCATTTTATAAACTGACGGTTTTTACTCTGTGTGTTCGACTATTAACATAATGCCTCGGCATTGCACTGAATGACGGATTTCACAATTCGTCGCTAACATAATTATACAAACAAAATACAAGAGAACCCAATCGTTTCCAGACTCAAAATCGGGAATGGGTCTACCACCGGTCAATCCCTCCGACCACAACACTGAAGAGGGTTGTATACAACAAAAAGTATAAGTACTAACGTATATTTCAATCGTTTTTAGACTTAAAATTGAAAATTAATGGCGTTCCCCTAATTTACCCCCACCTCTAACTTGGGAGAAGGTTGCATACAAACGTTTACAATCGAAATACAAATGAATATAAGCGTTTCAACCAGAAATCGGAAGTGGGTGGTATACCATCAATCAGCCTCCCCCCTCCCCTTCATATCTCTGAAGGGTTGCATGCAAGTGAAAAAATTGAGAGTACAAAGTATACGTACGATTACAATTGTTTTCAGACCCAAAATTGAAAATAAGTCGTGTTTTTTTGAGTCACTTTTCCCCATTAACTTAGATGGGGGTTGCATATAAACTTGATTCAATGAACTGAATACATCTGGATTCTCCTAGAATACCAGAAAAACCCGCTAAATTTAATAATTGCGTATTATTCCTCCAAACTCTTGATTTTCGAACTGCGGGACAAGTGAATTTCAACTAAAGAACTTCGTGACAGACGAACAAAAAAAAACACGGCCAAAATCTGTTTTTTTATTTTGTGAATAATAACTAAACATTTTCTTAATTTTATTTTAAAAGAAAGAAGTACTTTCTCATCTCTTTCAATGTTTTGTTAAATGCAGATCCACCCTTCCCTTTTTTTAGAATTATTATCAGCGAGTGCATTGCCAAGTAGGTGCTGAAAGGAGCAAAGCTGAGTATCAGCTTGGGAATTGGGCTGTGACAATCAGGATATGAAACCCTCTAGTTCTCACTAACAAGGTCGAAGAAGTGCGTTCTTGTCCTGTTGTCTGCCGAACTGTCGATGAAAATGCTTGCACATTCGCACAAATACATATCTGTTCATTTTTTCTGCTGGTAGCTTCTCAGAACCCTTCCAGTTACACCTATGCCTTCTTTTGTGTTGAATGTACTCGAAAAATTTCAAAAATACAATTAGAATTGCGTGATAGAAATCTGAAAACACCGTGTTCTGGTTACAGCCCTCTTAGCTGTACCTACACATAACATTATTGGTAGTACGTAAGTTCGCTTGTTATCTAATACGATGAACTATCGTACAAGAGTCTGAAACTGTTTACAACGTGTCAAGGGTTTGCTCGTGTTATTAAAATAACCACTCAAACTACTCGTATCCTGAATATTCGCTGCTCTCGACGTATGAGGGAAACTTTTCGAATTCCTGAACTTGTAACGTGAGTTTGTGTTCCAGCCTACAAACCGAAAAATTCTTGTAATTTTTATTTCGAAGAGCGAAACCGGCACACGTTAGTGTAGCGTTCGTAATCACCGCCAAGTGCTGACATTTCTTTCTCTTTAATGAAAATTGTTACACCGAGCAAATACAAAAGTATTGTCAGTCGTGTTCTACGAGCCTAATTTGCAAGGTTTCGAAACAGAAACATCCGCGATGTCATTTGAAGATTTTAACCACCTAAAAAATTTTTGAAAGATGTACAATACTATCACACTTCATTCATAAAAACCACTCAATCACCGAGAAGTCAGGCTTGTAGCTGATCAAATTCCTTTTTTTTGACGGAGGGGGGAAGGGGGAGGAATGGACAGAAAAATTACAGACTAAAATATAAAAGATTTCAGTAATGGCCGAATGCCAACTTTCAAACGACACTAGGGGAGGGGAAATCGTTATTCGCCCTCTCTCGCAGGCAGTATCATTTTCAAACTAATAACTGAGAGTCCAGTCGAATTAGAGTGAAAAATGCCGACTCATCAGAGTTCCTTGTATAAATTGCCAACATAATTTCCACCCAGTATTCCTATCTATGATTTTTGTGTATTTACGTTTTCTTTGTATAGTTTTTTTCATATAATTACCTTATCTGACTTAGCACAGAACGATTATTTTATGTAATTTTCTTCTATAGTTCCCTGTATGAGTTCACTGTACGATTTACCCTACACAGTTCTTCTAGTACATGACTTTGATTCCGCAATATTATTTCCCAATCAAAATTCCCCCTTTAAATTCTCAACATAATTCTTTCTATGATTTCGTAGATTTATAATTTTTTAGCATAGTTTCCCATTTGATCTATCCATGTATGATTTCCAGGAATGATTTCTCTATATGATTTTTCAATATGAGTTTCTCATGTAATTTCCGCGAACGATTACTTCGTATGAATTTCTGATTCAAATTTACCCGTACCAACAGTATCACTGTAGATATGCTTTTATTGTACAGTTTCCCGTAGTATGATCGTGTAGTTCCTCTATGATTTCTATAAATGACTTAGATATATGTTCCCACGGTATAATTTTCCTGTATGATTTGCCCTCACCAATGATGTCGTCCCTATATATCGCCACCCCATGATTGTCCTATTCCTGCATGTTGTGATATTCTCATATGATTTTCTCGTGGTTTTCTCATGTAATTTTCTTATGTGATTTCCACTACTGCTCATTCTGTACCCATTCACTAAATGATTTCTCTTTTAACTTTCCCTACCCCATGGGCCAATTTGGCATGCGTACATCGCCATACGCCTCTCTATCATCGAAATTCTAATTTCCCTGTATAATTTTCTTATATGATTTGTCCTTATGGTTCTCCATCTGATGTCACTGTGTGATTTCCTGTATAATTTCCATGTTTAAATTCTGCGAGTAATTTCTCCGGTGTAAAATTGCCCCCTTGTATACTTCTGCAATGTGGTGTTTCTTTATGATTTTCCTCTCCATGAATCTCCAATTAGATTTCTTCTTTGTAATCTTCCTGTATGATTTGCTCATATAATTTTCCCAATAAGTACTGAAGCATCTCAAAGAACGTAACTGTCCTTCAACTGGCTAAGTAGGCAACTCATTCTGCAACGTGTAGATATGTTTTCTTGTTCTTATATTTGAAGGGGCAGATATATGGATATGTAAAGATCGATATCTTGTAGGTACAGCATTAACGGAAATTTTATTTTTCTCAGCATCGCTAGTAGATAGACCAGTGTTACTAATAACAGAAGACAGTAAGTTAGGTCAACTACTGGAAAAAAATACTACTGGCAGATCAACTGGGTGTTTATACAACCGATTTTCATAAAAAATTATCTATGAAAATTTTCATATTTTTTCAATTTTTGGTAAAAATTATCCATACTTCAGGATGTTTTCAGAATAAACGAGTCCCTCCTTCATACCATTGGAAAAATTCTTATAGCTTCATTCCTATCTAATTCGATGAATGTAATTGGAATTTACCCTTTAAAAACATTGTACTAGAAGAAATAATGTAAAAGTCCCTCTTCCCCCGTGATTAATTTCTATTGTATTAGTAAGAAAGTTTACTAGGAGTACACGAAATGGTCAGAAAGAACAGTCACCCGGCTCCTTTTGGTTTTAGCCCCGGCACTGTCTACAAATTGACGCCTAAACAATAGAAGTGTGAAATTCATAATTTTCAATGTAAAGTATTCACTCAAAAACTAAATAGGTAGAAGTGAGACCAAGAAGTATTTTTGAAGGATATGGAGAAGGATTCGTTCACCACGAAAAAGTCGCTAGATCCAAGGGACATTTTTTATGGAAAACTGAAAAATTATGAACATTTTTCTGCATAGTTTTTAGCCAAAATTGATTTGGTGTCTTGATCTGATTCTGGTATTTTTAATATTATTATTATTTTTAAATAGTTGCCGTAACTATTTCCTATTATTATCATAAAGTTCCACAAGTTTATCTATCAGCAATATGCAGAAGAAAAAAAAACCATTGGTACTGTACATGATTTTTTTTATAGGTCCATGTCCTTGTCTCTTTAAATGTTGGAGCAGGCAAAGACAAACATCTTCACATTGTCAGGATGAGTTGCCTACTTACCTGGTTAAAATGGGGTCACGTACTTTGAGATACCCTGTGTAATCCTCGTGTATGATTTCTTTATACAATTTTACACGAAGCACTTCACAAACTGGCCCTACTTTTTTTTTGCTTTGTTTTGATCTTGAAGTTGGATAAACACGAAGCAGAAGAAGTTCTTCAAGTGACCAGGTCTACCGTCTTTGTGGGTGAAAATTTTCTCTCTCCCAAAACGGAGGCTCGTATGTACCACCTGCTTCAAAATCTTTGATAGAAAAAATCGAACAAATTATTAAAACATGGTTCCTTTAGTCACTGTTTTCGAATATCAGATTTAATTATTAATTCGACCCTAATTCAGTTCTTAAATTTGACTTTTCTTCCCTGGAAGAAATTAATTTGACCTTGCTGAAACAATTGAACAAAAGCATCAAAACAAAAGCTTCTCGGTCGCCGAGTTCAAAAAGTTTTATCAGATTTTTGATCCTACCCCAATTTGGCGTCCGAAATTAAAATTAGTCAACTGAAGGGTTCAACTTTGTATTTTTGGGGTTTAAATTGGGATCGGATCAAAAATCTGATGAAATGTTCGTACTCAGTAATTTAAGAAACCGTTTTTTCGAAACCTTATTTAATTTTCTTAGTAAAGTGAAATTAGTCCTTTCCAAGAGAAAAACTCAAATTTAAAGCCCAAACCGGGTTCGAATCGAAAATTTAATGCGATATCCAAGATGAGCGACCAAGGGAACCCCTATTTGGATACTTGTTTCGGTGTAATTCCCTATATCTGTTGGGTGTTCAACCCCCTCCCCCTTTGGGTGAAAAAAATTTTTCACCGAAAGAGAAACGATGCTCTGTATCTCTTGAACAGTCTCTTTCATCCCGTGGCGATTTGACGAAAGAAAAGAAGAGGGCGAATTTATGAAATACCCCATGGCCAATCCAATCCTGGATATACTGCATTATCGCTGCATAAAAGTTCAATTTTCTTTGTGCAGTTGTTTCCACTAAATTTTTCCTCATTTAGCAAAATGAAAATATTTTCAATCAATCTCAGTTTATTTTTTATTCGTGATTTTGGCGTAGAACTCGAAGTGTTACCACGAACCGCAAAACTGTTTTTAATTACAGGTGTAACGTTAATCGACAAAATCTGCAACCCGCTTAATCGAGCGAATCGAACAATCTCGGCTTTTTAATTACATAAATCTAAAAACGAAATGTGCTTAACCTCTAAAAAAAAATTCGATTTGCTTCTTTGTGTATGATTTATTGCTTTTCCCCGACTTATTTTTTATGTTTCTTAACGCTCAAACGTGTATACATAGTTAAAGGCGGAGGCTAATGGCAGCGTAGATGTAATCGAAGTAAAAATAACGAACGTTTTTCCTAATACACATGAAAATCGACAGCACCCACTGCCGGGTTATTGGAGAAATGTAATTTATATAACAGTATACTAAATACACAGGTGCACCTTTTCCACCCCGTGTAAAATTCTAGTCCCGCAATCTCGTGCAGGAAACATTTTCCCGCCATAAATCTTGTTACGAGTTGCAGTGTTTGAAGCAGCCAACTCTGTGAGCAAACCACCTCTGTACCCTTGCCTCAACCACCGAACCCTATTAAGAAAAGAAAAATTTCCCGCAGGAAGATTTTCACTAGTTTATTCTGCGGCGTCGAGTGATTTGTTGCTTTCTTTTTCGGTCGTGCGACAAGTTTTTTTTTTCTTTTTTTCTTTCTCACTTACTGACTTCTGTAAACGTTTTCGAAGAGGAAGAAAGAAAACGATGAACGAAAAAGAAAAGGAACCCTAATTCTCGGATTGAAATAATATGAAGTTGGTGCTAAATCGTGGAACATAAAAATGAAAATGTACTCCAGTTAAATGAAAAATAAGAATATACGATAGTCATCTGCAGGAATTTTCCCGCCCTTTTTCGTGGCCTTGAACCGAGTAAAGATGTATTCATTTCCATGCCGTAAATTCGAAATCTCGTATGATTTGGTGATGAGAAAAATATTCTCGCAAATGTCAGGTACTTATAATGAAGCTCGTGTGTGGTAGTAGGCATTTCGAATACATGTAATGAAATTATGGCTGCGGACGAAAAGAGGGTCATGTCGAATCTTGTTTATTTTGAAATCCAGTATGGCAGAGTAACGTGGAAAACATTCATATTCTTAGAATCGCAATCGAAGAATAGAGTTCGAAATGGCTAGAATCAGAGAAAATTTTATACTATCAAATCTCACGGATAGGTTTAAAAAAATTGTGTTACACGACACTTTATTAAATGAATGTAAAATCCGTAGAGAATATAGTAATTTTCAATGTGACTTTAGGAGCTTCCATGTAATTTTTCCTCTCGGATGTAAGAGACCTTGAGCTCTAACTGCAATAAAATTCTCGAATATATGAGGTATGTCAGCTTTCTGGAAAGTATCACAAAACACCAGACAGAAACGCACTTTTCTTCTATGTTCTGAGAACTTAGTCACTTCCACCTTCCTCTAGGTGGTATTTTCGTCCAGAAAATTTCAGAGGCTTGTTACCCGAAGACAGAAAAAAAAAGGTAGACAAGTTGAGAAGAACTCAGCAGGGATGTACTGGAGCAATGTTTCTAAGGGGTTATGATCAAAATTTCCTAACTGCTTTAGCTAATTCTGAAAAGTGTGTGAGATCGACAAGCAGAAAAATCTTTCCTTTTCAAATGTTTTAGTGCTAAAGTAAGAAATACTAAGAAACACTTCAGCAGCAGCAAAAGCCACCCCAGTATCTATTTATTGAAAATAGGAACTGGATTAGCAACCGATCCAAACTATATGTACCCCCATCGGGAAAAGCACACCAAGTTTGGAAACGCAAATTCTATAAGAGATCGAAGAAATGAAATAAAAGTAGATTGTATGTGATTTCGCTTTTGTTATAAAATTCTTTTTGCACGCCTGTAAAATGTATTAAATGAAATAATAGTCCGAAAAACGTTTTAATTACAGTATAATATAATTTGTTCTCAGAGTATTTTTGTGTTACTTCGCTAAATCAGCCGGACCAAAACCTTAATTGCGATTTTCTAGAAAAGTTGATTTTTACATTTCAAATATGAATTTCCATACAGGGTGATGACCGAGAAGTCGCACCATAGGGAACACGTTTAGTACGCGCATCGTGTACAATGCAAGGGGAAAACGTTTTTCGTATGGGCGCGGCGTAGTAACGCGCACGCGTGTAGCGGAAAATGTGTTTTCGTGTCGATGCGTGTAATGCGGGAACCCGATGCACCGAACGTAATGATGAACTAATACTTGTCACCTGGAAGTTTTTTAATGCAAATTTTCTGAGTTGGTTCTGTTGTACTGTTTTCGAAACTGTGATCTCTGATTTCTGTAGCGTAACCTCATTAATTTTATGATTCTTCAACATGATAGGGGGGGGGGGGTAAAATTTCACGTTCTGAAGGGGACTTTAGTAGGGCCCGACGATTACTTTGATTTCCCAAGAATTTTATTGGAAATACTAAGAGAAAATTTCCGAACATTTTCAATAAATTTTATCAGATATCACTGGCAAAAATCTGATAATTTCAAGAGAATTTTTTCAACAATTTTTGGAAAGATCTGAAGTTTTTCGAGAGGATTTTTTTTGGAAACCATTGAGAGATCTCTGATGAGTTTTGAATGATTTTTTCAGAAAAAAGTATTGAAGACCTCCAAAAATTTTCATCAGAAATTTGTGGGATAAATTACCGATGATTTCAGAAGAATTTCATCAGACATGTTCAGGGAAAATCTCCGATGATTTTTAAGGAATTTCATCGGAGATTTTGGGGAAAATATTTCGATAATTTCCGAAGAATCGCATTAGAAATCAATCTCCAATGATTTCCGAAGTATTTCATCGGAAAACTTCGAGAAGATTCCTTTTATTTTCGAAGATAATTTCCTAGGAATTTTATCGGAAATATTATTAAGGAAAATTTTCTTATCGTTTTCGAAGAATCTCATCGGACATCATTGAGAATTATCTCCGATGATTTCAAAAGCTTTCTTTTTGGAAATTTTAGGGACAATCTCCAATGATAAAGGATATTATTAGAAATCACTGAGAAACATCTCTGATGATTTTTACAGGATTTCTTAAGAAAATGGTTTGGATAATTTTCAGAGATTTTCATCGGAAATTTTAGGGATAAATTAGCGATGATTTCCGAGGAATTTCATCAGAAAACTTTGATGACAATCTTTGATTATTTCCGGTGAATTTCATTGGAAATCTTTTTTTTTTTTTTTTTTTTTTTTTTTAAATGTCTAGTGGTTTACACCGAATTTCCTCAAAAATCTTGAGGATAATTTTCTGATCATCTTTTAAAACGTGCATCGGAAATATCTGAGAAAAAACTCCGAAGGTTATTCAAGTGGTTTATCGTAAATTTGAGGAAAAATCTCTGATTTATTTATTTATTTATTAGACATTTTTAAAGCCCACCTCACAACAGCTCCTTATGGGCCAAAACAGCGTGGGGGCTAAATGAATAACAATAATAATAATAATAATAATAATAATAATAATAATAATAATAATAATAATATTAATATTAATAATAATAATAATAATAATAATAATAATAATAATAATAATAGTGGTAGTAGTAATTAAACTAAAGATAGAAATGGGACCGGGATCATGTGCGCAGGTGTGCGGGATGGGTGCCCCCTGATACTGTCCTTACTGCATATCAGTAGTTTGAGTTTAGGTATGCGCGAGTACTTCTAATATTTCTTTTTTAAACTTTTCTTTCTTTATATCAAATATGTCTATTTTCGAATTGATTTTTTCTACTTCATTATGCAATTCCATTGCTCGGTTAAGCGGAGTTTTTTGCGATTGTAATGTGCGCGCGCGGCTGGGAAGAAATAGTTGTCTTTTACGACCCTGTTTTCCAGGGACATACAGGTTTATCTGTTGCAAAAGGGAAGGGGCATTCGCCTTCCCGTGCAGTAGGTCGTGCAGCCATAAATTCCTAAAAACCATCGTAGATTTTCCCCGAAAATTTCCGAAGAAATTCGTCAGAGATCATCAAATATTTTTCCTGATGATTTTTGATGAAATTCTTCAAAACTATCGGAGTTTCCCCCCCCGCATATTTCGTATGAATCTCTTCAAAAATTATTCAAAATTTTTTTTTCAAAGAATGTTGATGAAATTTTTTAGAAAAAATTGGAAATTTCAAAGATTTTTCATGAAATTCTTCAACGTTGGAGTTTCTTTCCAAATATTTCCGATGAAACTCATCAAAAATTATCGGAAAATTTTCTCGAGGATTTTTGAGGAAATTCTTTGGAAAACATTGGGAATTTTTTCTCCTGATTTCCGCGGATAATTTCCCGGGAATCGATAAGAGATTGTTCTCGAAATTTTTCGACAAAATAATTTAGAAATCATCGGAAATTTCCTGAAAACATTTCTAATGAAATTCTTCAGAAACGTTTCGGTAATTTAACCTAGAAATTTCTGGTGTAAATCTCTGGAAATAATTGAAACGTTCATCTGAAGAAATCCTTTAAAAATGATCAGAGATATTTCTCGAGGATTTCGGCTAAAATCCTTTGTAATCACTGAAGATTTCCCCTAAAATTTCTGACAAAATTCTTCTCAAATCATCGGAGATTTTTTTCAGTGATGTCCAATAAAATTCTTTGAAAATGATCGGAAATTTTGCCTTAATATTTTCGATAAAATTCCCCCCTTTCAATTATCTTCGGAAATCAAAGCATCGTTTTTCCGCTATTACACGCGCCGACACGAAAACACATTCTCAACTACACGCATCACACATTACGTACTCACTGCGCGTACTATTGTTTCTCCTATGGTGCGACTTCTCGTTCGTCACCCCAGGGTGATGAATGAGAAGTGGCACCTAGTAAATTTCCATGGAAATTTTATTTATTTTTATTAGGGTATGATTAGGAGAAGTAACGCTCAGAAAGTAACACTTCTTTCGTTAATGTGCTAAAGCTCTCGATCAGTAGTTTTTCTGCGTGGTGCTCCAAAGTAACGCTCAAAAAGTAACGTTTTTTAAACAAAACATCTTCTACTACAAAGTTTAATAAATTTCGTACGGTATTTGCGTTAGTCCAACATTGGAAATGATATTTTTAAATAATCCGCTGAAGTTTGGGACCACATTCTTCTTTTCGTTTGATCTTTCAGTAATTCATCAATTCTCTAACGTACATTAATTTGGGGCAATGCGCGGGCCGTTTTAACTTTATTAATTACGGATTTGTGCTCAAGATCACTGCCGTAGTAACACTTAAAGGAATTTTTAAATGCTCAATTTTTCAGCACTCTTCTTCAAATGCTCCCACGTAATTACGATACAGTGTCGCACTCCTCGGTTTTTTCAGTAAAACTAATTATTCACCCACCCCCGCAGCCGAAATGCAACCGCCTCAATGTTTAATCGCCCCCCTGTTTATCGTCGTATTCTCAACATTAAGTTCTACCGCTCCGTGATAACGCACACGCGCCGACATGAAAACACGTTCTTCGCTAAGCAACGCGTACACGTTGGGCGGTTGCGCGTTATTGTAAATCTATTCCCTATGGTGCGACTTCTCGTTCATCACCCGGTATATTTTCATGGTTTTTTGAGCTAGGTTTCCTAATGGTCTTAAAATGTTTAGTTGGACTTTTTCTGTCCAAGAATTTAAAAAAAAAAAAACTGAAATCAATTTTCTTAACTTTAGCTTGCTTATTTTTGGGGCAAGTCACTCATGGATAGCCGTACTCGTATTGCCATAAGAAAGAATGAGGATGTTGGAAAACGAGGATGGTTAATACTGTCATGATTTTCAAGCCTTTAGCATTTCAGCGCTGTCTATAGGAAGCGTCCCAGAAGATCCTTGTTAAATGAAATTAAAAGAAATTTTTTTTTTCCAGTATGAAACTTATGAAAGTAAAATGCAATGTACCTAACTTTTTTTAGCAGCCTAAAACATCCCTAGCTTGTATCCCAGGTATTCCTTTCATTGAGGATGATTGGGACAGAAAATAATATACCGAATAAATTCAATTCCTCTACTTCGAGGACATACCTATTACCTACATGTTGGACTCTCCTAAGCCAAAAAACTGCTGCCTGACGTCATTCATTTTCGAAAAAAATGGTAAATTATAGATAGTGTTCCAATTATGCCTAATTCTCTCCAAGTAAAAATTTATATTAGCCGCTATCGGATTTGGAATTGTTGCCAACTCTGATTAGAAAATTACAAAAAATGAAAATGTCCTAAAAATTAAACATTTTCAAACTTTACCATTCGTTTAGGTAAATTAGATCGAACAATCTGAACTGGAAGAAAAGGACTATATTATTTCTTATGTAAAATATTATCAAGTATATTTTAGCACTGAGCTATTTTGAGATAGAGCCCACATTGTTCGAGAAAATTATTTTAAAAATTGGGGGCTGTAACCCCTTTTCTGCCCTATCTTCCATAAACTTTAGCGATGCGCCACGTCTTGAATTGAAGAAGGAAATTATCTGAACATTTGTATCAAAGGAATCCTTTTGTTCACGATGAGAAGGGGTCGGCCTTTTGTGGTCATGAACGCTCGAACTACAGGGTAACGATTTATGGAGAATTTGGAAAGTTTATAACAAATTCATCAAATTTTTCTCCTGAGGTGAAACGGGGAGAATCGTTCTTAAATTTAGTTAGAACTCTTTAACTTTCATTGCTCATGTAAAAATCTTTTAGGTTCTCCCAAAGTGGTTTAAAACTCTAAATTTTTTTAATACTTATTTAAGACTTGTTGAAACAGTTCAAAACTTCCGTACCACTCGGTATGACTTTTATGATATAATTATGGTCTTTGAAGACGCGGCCAAGCATGTTAAACTGGTGAAAGTTTTTAAAGCTTGTAATATGAATGAGATTTTCTAAAACTAAGATGCTCTTCGATGACGATTTAAGATTCTCTTCACCGTCTTTAAGACTATCCTGATTGATAGAGTTTCACTCGACGCATTGTTTTGGTAATACGAATTTATTACCTTTAGAATTTTAAGCAAAATTTTGTTTTGGCTCCTCGAAGTCACAAAAATGTCTCACCTAGCATATTATCCTCGTGTTTATGTCCTACGTTCTGATCGGTTGAAAAAGAGACTCCATGTTGCCTCAAATTCCAAATTTGGCCTTCTTATGCGTTGAGGCATTCTGACCTTTTTTTATCATCATTTGGAGTGTAAAGCTGTTGTTTCAGGCTCGCTGACTGTTCAAGACTCATTCAAAACTCGCTATGACTTATTTAGACTTTCTAATGACCCTTCCAATTTTTCCAGTCTTAATTAGGATTCTTCTATACCTAATAACTGCTCTGTAAGACTCATTAAAAACTTGAAAGACTCCTCTAGAGTTCTTTACCGCTCGCTAACACTCCTCAAGACTCTTTTACGACTTTTGAAACTCGTTCATACTTGTTCAGGATTCCTTGATACTCTATAAGACTCAAGTAGGCTTCTCGAAACTCGGTAAGACTTTACCATTTTTGGAGCGTTATCAGTTTCAATTTCTCTCCTTAGGAAGAGTAACTGCCATACTACTTTTTGCGTGTATACATGTCTGAGTTCATTTTTCCCCCCAACAAAGAATAGAGATGAGCTCATTCCTGAATGTTTCATTCGTGAATGGAAAAAGAGTCATTCGGCCCTCTGATGGTTAGGCTTAGTTTCTTTTTCGGCAAAAATCCCCCCCTCGCTTTCCAAAGCGGGACTGGAACTTGCCGTTAACTTGAAGTTTTTCAGAGAAAAAGAACATTGAGTTCCAGAATACAAATATGAGTCTTATGCTTTTATTCTTGAAAAATTGAGTTTGACTTTGGAAAATCGAATACAGTTTTAAATTAGGGATTTTCTGGGTCGTCGGATTCAAAAATTTCATCAGATTTCTCTTCGATCCCCGATTTAGGCTTCAAAAACTAAAACTGGACACTTGAAGTGTTCATAATTGACTTCTTGGAAATTGAATCAAGTATCGAAATGGAAGGGAGGGTCTGCCGTTTCATTCAGAAATTCCATCAGCACGTTAAATCTCTAATATCCACTAAGGTAGGATCGAAACACACAACTGAGAGCCCATATTGGACGAACTTGGTTCAGTCTTTTAAAATTTTCTTAACTATCGAATTACCAAAATTCAAACTGGAAAAGAATTCCAAAATGGTTCAAAGGCGAATTATCGTGGAAGAAGGTACACTCGAGTCTTTAGAAACGAAAAACTGTCATATTCGAGGTTAAAAATAAAGTGAATGAATCAAAATTAGGAACCACAGTAACCGCTATTTTAGTAGACGTAGATTAATTTTTGTCAATCTCTGTACTTCAAATGTTGGCTTGTGATTGATACAAGCTCCACTGTGTTTTTTTCGACATTACCCACAAGAATTGTAGTTCGACTCAAAAATGAAGTCCAATCAAAGATCCTATTTTTCTAATTTGCTCTCAACCCGAGCCCTGGAAACCGCCCTTTCGAGCATTACTTCAGAGACGTCGGGGAGGCTGTTAAGGCTGTCTCAGCCAGCTTCCCCTTTGAAAATTCGTCATGTGAAAATTAAAGATTTTCTCGAACAAATTCGGATTTTTGTAATTATGAAAATGAATGAGTGATAACATTTTCAAATTTTAATATTGTAATAACAGTCTAGGTGAGATATAACTGTCCGATAATTTGAACTCAATGATTGTAAAAACTCTCCAGTTCAATAGTCTGCTCGATTTGTAAAAACTATTCAGTGCTTGTCCGTTACGATTTACGGAGTTTTTAAAAGTCGAATTGGATCTTGAATTTGCGCATGTTCGTGTTCAACGATCTGTAAGGTCTGTGATTTTAATAGGTTGTTCACTTCGAGATCTCATTTTGAATGCTGGGGTCCCACAAGTATCGATATCAAATATTTGACGAGTTGATTTGAAGTCATCAGTTATCCTAAAAATTCCTTATTTGACGCTCATCGAATTCAATGACGTTAATAACTGCACATGAAAAGGCTGAAAGTCTTTCATACGATCCGCCCAAATATGAACTTTCAACCGAGTTCGCTATTAATTATCCCCATATGGCGTCCTGAAAATAACCTAACATTATACATTTGCAGATATTCGCCTATGGCGCAACGTCCGCTAATTTCTTGCAAATGATTTTCTAAAAGCCTTGAAAGTTCGGACGAAAGTACACTATATATAGTTTTGTATAAATTGGCGCGAAATTCGGTACGCGTTTTTAAAACGAATTAACGAGTAATGCGCCATGTATAGATGCAGCGAAAAGGGTCGGGCAGTTCCAAAGAGCACCGGGCAAGGCTGGGTTGATATAATGAAGAACTTTAAATTCAAATTCGCACTTGACTCCGGCCTGATGCACAGATTAACCGAACATGAACGTATAACTATCATTTAGGTGAATTTTACATTAATGAAACCTTCTTCGCGCTTTTCGGTTACATATTCATGAATCGAGTTGACATTGCAAATAAAATAACTTTCTTCGTGCCAGTTGACTTATTTTTGTTTCCATTTATAAATATAAAACTTAAACGGGGATTTAATTATAAAACGACCTCGTTTTCCTTATTGGTCTCCGAAATTTCGAGTGACGAACTCGCGCTCGTATATTCAGCCTAATGGGAAACAATTTAATTTACACATTCAGCGTGTATTTATGTAACTTCTACGTATTTTTTAATTCTAGCGGGAAAAACTTTCTCCGCCGTCTAAGTCGAATTAAAAGCTGGGCCTGAATTTAGTTATACGACAGTTGATACGTATAATAGAAACTGGCACGTCATTTCGCCAGAAAGAACAACAGAAAGGGTGGCAGTGATGAGTGATTACGTGAAATAAAAAAGGGGGCTGTGTTTGTTTTACGTTCCTGTGCAGTTTACACGCTGATGCTGACTCGAATATTCTCGAAACTTTTCTAAAATTAGTCTAGGTAAACTGAATAAAAAAGGGGTTCTGTGGGAACGGGAGTCAGAGCGGGAGTTTGCCGAAAATTGAAGGTTGTGTCCTAACATACTCAATCTCTCCACCCCTACCTCTTCTGCTAATTTTTTAGGGGAGTTAAAACCTCCTCCTTTTTTCGAAATAGATTTTTTTCCCCAAAAACCTCGTGTATTATACGATATGAAAAATGTTTTCAACGTTTAATTATTCACATCAGGTTCTTTGTAAAAATGGTCTCTGGTATTTTCTTTCGTATCTGCTCCAGAGACGTCACAAATGGGGGTTCAAAATGAACTTTCCGAGTAGCATCGTTTAACACTAATCTTATGGAGGGAGAAACTGTTTTTGAACTTTTTCCTCATTTTCTGAAGTTTTTAAAATACGAGAAGTTTTAAATTGCACTCAATTAATTTATTCCTTACATCGGTATATTTTCACTCCAGGAATTTTTTTCCTCCTCTTCCTCCTTGAGTACCACACATGTGAAATCGGGGGGCTTTTGTGTTTAAGGATTTTAAAAATGTTTTCGAGCTAATAAAGGAGACAGAAGTTCATCGTGATATCGGTCGTAGGATATTCGAAAACCCTCAGTTCTATTTTCATATCAGTTTGTCGTCAGGAATTGTGGCATCTGAGGTGGGGGTCAACGCTGAAAATACCATAAAATACTGTATAGATATCAAATATGGAGTTTTCAAAATTGCTAAATTCAGTTTCTATATTATTTTGACCTATTTTCGATGACTGTGGCAAATGGCGTACCAGTTGGTATAGTCAAAAATGATGTGAAACATCCATTCGCGGACGAAGCTGCTGGTAAGAGTACATCGCATCGATTAGAGTAAAATTTGAGAAAAAATGAATCAAGATAATATTTTGTATTCGAATGTGTGTTATGTTTTAGGTAAGAAATTGCTGAAATTATTCATGAAGTGACATCCTAGTTTATCGTTTCGAAAGGCAGAGGCCTCGTCCATTCCTCGCGTTAACGGTTTTACTAAATCAACGGTATATAGATTTCTTGATTTGGTGAAAGATGCAATGAAACAGCACAAGTGCGAACTTTTAAGTCTTTATCAAGTATTATTATGAATTAAATAATTTAATACCTTGGACTTTTTTAAAATCGATGTTTAAATAATTTCTTTCGCCTTCCTCCCCCCAAAAATGGGTGCCATGGGTGCCTCCTTGAAAAGTGTTTAAGCTAAGGGTCTGTGGTTTTGTCTTTCATGAGCTGTATGTACGATACACTGTGCGTCTCGTGATTCATAATGGATAGGAAATTGATATTCAATTTCATTTCCTGTGTGTCCCGAGATTGTACCTCAGAACGAAAAAGTTAATCAACTAAAACTGCATTTCTGAGGCAAATTTCGACCATTTAGGACCAAAACATGCAGCTATTGACCTACAGTGTTTCAACTGAATTGACTAAACATTTTGTCAGGAAATCCAGTTTCAGTGAAAAGTGTCCCGAGGTACAACATGCACTTCCTCCTACTAGAGAATTTTGAAATAAAAAAAAGATATTTACGAGGTTTGGACCCCCTAACTTATTTGTCTGGACTAAACTAGGGCTGTGCTTCGTGGTATGCCTATTTTGAAATAATTATACTTTATACGCGAGTCTATTCTCAGGCGGAATGAGACAATATTAGTCTGGCATACGAACCTGTGATTGTGAGATGAATTTGGAAATTTCTTGTCGGAGCATTTCGGTAATCCACCCTGCACCGATATGTGCCTTCGTCACGCAGTTGCACATTATCCAACTGTAAATTAGCTGGACGTGACAGGGTTACGAAGTACGCCCTCGGGCCTAAACTGCGTTCGTCTGACCAGTGCAGTTCTTTTCCAGAAGCCCGGCCGCGGGCATCGAAACTGGAACAAATAACCGGATAATGTGATACGAGAGTAACATGTGTAAATTTTATTCTATGATCCGTGTTAATGTTGTTGAAAATGATTTGGTAACTTTCATAGCCTACACTGGCTGTCGTCGGATACAAGCTTTTTTCATGCGTGTACGCTTCGAAGTGAAATATGTATTTTATGTTTGGTGTACGGTTGTTTTACTTTTACATCGCCATCGCTTACATAAATTAGCCTTCTTGTGACGCGAAATAATTTATTCGTTCTTCGAATCGAACTCTAGACCAGAAATTAAAAGTTCAGCTTTAAGGCCTTTCACATCGAAAAGACCCAGTGCACCCACCAATGCGGAGTTACGACCTGACCTCGAAAGTCTCATATGCGGGGCTCAAAGTTTCCGACTCGGGACCCCGAAATTGGCCAAATCTGTCGAAACGATACCCATTTATGAACAAAAACAATTACATACTTAAATGTTTTGAGTTTGCTGATTGCGATTGTAGCATGGGTCTGGGGGTTCAGCAAACACCGGTCGCGAGGCCCTCGGCGACTTTGGCTATCGCTGATCTAAATATGTTGCATCGAGAGACTCGGCATAATCAAGAAGGAAAGGCACCTCTTTAGGACTAGCTCCTAGGTTCCAAACCACAAAATCGGCATCGGGTACTCTCGGCAACTTCGAAGCTCGTTCATATGACTTGTTATCAGAATTTTGTTGTGAAACTAGACGCTGTTTAGATTTGTTTCGTGTTTGTGTTTTAAACGCGTTGGTTTTTTTTTCACGCGTGCGACTTCGTTTATGTCCGATATGAAATTCTTCGAAAATGATCGAAAATTATTCCTTAATATTTTCTATAAAATTCCTCGGATGTTATCTGTGAGAAACAAAGGAATCGTCCTGAAGATTTCTGATGACTTTTTTCCCGAAGATTTTTCATTTTCCCAAATATTGTTATGAAAATCTTCAAAAATCATGGGAAAATTTTCTCGAAGATTTTTGAAGAAATTCTTTGGAAAATATTAGAAATTTTTTCTGAAGACTTCCGATGAAATTCTCCGGAAATCATCAGAGATTATTCTCAAAGATTTCTTCTCAGTCAAATTTTCCGGAAATTATCGGAGATTTGGAGATTTTTTTCAGTGCGGTCCGATGAAATTCTTTGAAAATGATCGGAAACTCTTCCTTAATATTTTTGAAAAAATTCCTCGGAAATTATCTTCGGAAATCAAAAGAATCAAAGAATCGTCCCAAAGATTCTTTTTTTTTTTTTTTTTTTTTTTTTTGTAATCATCGGAGAATCGGAGATTCTTTATTTTCCCAAAATATTTTCATGTAAACCTTCAAAAATTATCGGAAAATTTTCTGGAAGATTTTTTAAGAAATTCTTTGGAAAATATTGGGCATCTTTTCAGAAGATTTCCGATGGAATTCTCCGGAAATTATCAGAGATTGTTCTCAAAGATTTCTTTTCGACAAAATTCTCTTGAAATTATCGTAGATTGTTTTCAGTGCGGTGCGATAAAATTCTTTAAAAAAATGATCGGAAATTTTCCCCTAATATTTTCGAAAAAATTTCTCGGGAATTATCTTCGAAAATCGAAGGAATCTTCCCGAGGGCTTCTGATGGCATTTTATTATTATTTTCATTTTTTTATATTATTTTTTTTTGTAACTATCGGGAATTCTTCATTTTCCCTGAATATTTTCATGAAAATCTTCAAAAGTATCGGAAAATTTTCTCGAAGATTTTTGAAGAAATTCTTTGGAAAATATTGAGTATTTTTTATGAAGATTTCCGATGAAATTATCCGGAAATCGTAAGAGGTCGTTCACAAAGATTTCTTTTCGGCAAAATTCTGCAGAAATTACCACTGATTTTTTTTAAGGCGGTCCGATGAAATTCTTTGAAAATGATCGGAAATTTTTCCCTAATATTTTCGAAAAAATTTCTCGGAAATTATCTTTGAAAATTAAAGGAATCTTCTCGAAGGTTTCTGATAGCATTTTTTTGTAATCATCGAAAATTTTTCCCAAATATTTTCATGAAAATCTTCAAAAATTATCGGAAAATTTTCTCGAAGATTTTTGAAGGAATTCTAACTTGGAAAATATTGGGAATTTTTTCTGAATATTTCCTATGAAATTCTCTGGAGATCATCAGAGATTGTTCTCAAAGATTTTTTTTTTTTTTTTTTAAACGAGATACGTAACGCCTGTAGGCCATGATCTCGGTATCTACATCATATTTGTTAAATTACATCTAACTTATAAAATTAGTTATAAAAATTAGTCTAGATAAGTTGTGAGAGATTGTTGCGATTTATGAGGGTGATCAGATGTACATTATCAATTTGTAGGTATTGAATGCGGTGATTGCGGCTATATGATTTACAGTGTTGGATGATATGTAGTATAGTAAGAGGAGAAGAACATAGGTTACAGATTGGTGGTGGTTGGTGAAGAAATATATATTCGTGGGTAAGACGTGAGTGGCCAAGGAAGATTCTATTGATAGTTGTTTCGGTTGATCGAGAGGTAGCGCATAAGGTGCTGAAGATGTTGGTCCAGTTGGATATATCCGATTTGATGCTGCGGAGTTTGTTGTCGGTGGTATGGATCCATTCTTCGTTCCATAAGGCCATAATTTGTTGGTGTAGGTAGGCTTTGATGTCTGGATTATTCAGAAGTGGAATAGTTGTTTCTGGTTTGGATTTAGCAGCAGCGTCAACAAGATCTTGTCCTATAATATCACGATGACCCGGGATCCACGTTAATACTATTGTGATGTCTTGTTGAGCAAGTTGGTTGAGAATAAACTGCGTTTGACTGGTCAGGGCATCCGCGTTGGGATTTTCGTCTGCTTGGAGTTTTCGTAATGATGTTTGGGAATCCGTGAAAATTAGAAATTTCGAGAATGCTGTGGTTGCTAGGTTGATCAAACACTGGTTGATAGCGACCATCTCGACTGTGCTGATTGAAGATAATTTTGGTACAGCAAATGACAGTATATGTGAGTCTATGAGATAGGCGCCAGTAGCTCTATCTGTCGTTTTTGAGCCGTCGACAAAGCAAGTTAAATGTTGGGAGTATCTGTTTATTAGCGCATCGAATTCTGCTTGTATATCTTCAGTTGTAGCCGTTTTCCAATTGGGATGGGTAAAGGTCCAGTCAATTTGCGTGGAAGGCTTTTTCCAAGGAGGTATATTTGAGGGTATATATTGGAGGATGTAGTGTGGGCAAATTGGTGGGGTCTTATGGAGAAGGGGGTGTAGCCGACTTGTGTGGGATAGATTGGGAAGTTTTGACAAGGAGTGTACTGTATGATTGGCTCTTTTCGGCGACATTCTCCTGAAATTATTGGACATTTTTCTCAATGATGTCTGATAAAATCCATCAAAAATAATCAGAAATTTTTCCTTGATATTTTCAAAAAAGTTCCTTAGAAATTATCTTCGGAAATCAAAGGAATCTTCCCGAAGATTTTTGATGACTTTTTTTTCTTGTAATCATCGGAGATTTTGAATTTCCTCCAAATATTTTCATGGAGATCTTCAAAAATTATCAGGGAATTTTCTCGAAGATTTTTGAAGAAATTCTTTAGAAAATATTGGGCATTTTTCTCTGAAGATTTCCGGTGAAATTCCATGGAAACCATCAGAGATTGTTCTCAAAGATTTCTTTTTGGCAAAATTCTCCTGAAATTATCGCTGATTTTTTTCAATGCGGTCCGATGAAATTCTTTAAAAATAATCGGAAATTTTTCCTCAATATTTTCGAAAAATTCCTCGGAAATCAAAGGAATCTTCTCGAAAGTTTCTGATGGAATTTTTTTTTGTAATCATCGGAGATTTCTCCCAAATATTCTCGTGAAAATCTTCAAAAATTGTAGGAAAATTTTCTCGAAGATTTTTGAAGAAATTCTTTGAAAAATGTTGGGAGTTTTTTCTGAAGATTTCCGATGAAATTCTCCGGATATAATCAAAGATGGTTCTCGAAGATTTCTTTCCGACGAAATTCTCTTGAAATTATCGGAGATTTTTCCCAGTGATGTCCGATGAAATCCTTCGCAATTGATCAAAAATTTTTGTATTTTCGATAAAATTCCTCGGAAATTATCCTCGAAAATCGAAGAAATGTTCTCGAAGATTTTTAATGAAATTCTTTGGATATCCTCGGAGATTTTCCCCGAAGATTTTTGATGAAATAAATTGAAATACAAAATACAACTTCATTCTCAGGGTACAAAACATAACTGCCATGATTTCGCGCACCTACTTCGCACAATATTCTTTGCCTGATTCGCGAATCACGTGAAATAGGAAATTGCGATTAAAACGTAAATACGAAAAAATTAAATAGCTGCAGACCCATCGAATTGTATGTACTACGGCTAGCAGATAGCGTCTAGTGTAGCTGTCAGTCATTCGAACGAGCTCGGAATTTGCCGAGAGTACCTACCCGATGCCGATTTTGTGGTTTGGAACCTAGGAGCTAGTCTCTTTAGGCTGCATCGAGGTGTTCCCCTAAAAATTGCTGGCTGGTTGCTGAAAGGCTACCTAAAATCAACTAAAGTCGTCTAAAGCTAACCAAACTGGTACAGTGAGCTTATCACCTTCCATCCTACAACTCGGTAGGAAATGTTCCGTGGTCAAAATTATCAGTAAAAAGAACAATACTCGAAAATCCGACCAAATGAAATATGAACGATGGAAGGCACTAATCCCAACCAAGAACGGATATGCCGCATATGTCAATCATCTCACGAGGAAGAATGCCTCATAAAACCGTGCATGTGTATTGGTAAATAAACCAAAATATTACGCGATAACCGTAAAGTTACAATTTTTATTTCAACCGCCTTTTCTTTCGATCCTAGTGGCGTCAAACGTCGTCGATATCGTCGAAACCGAATTCATATCCTGCGTTATGTTTTCACAGGAACGATGGAGTTTGTTCACGCGACGTGTTTGCAAAATTGGATCGCTATCAGCTCGAGACTGAGTTGCGAAATATGCATGTGTCCATATCAGGGTCGTAAAATGTGCAAATACGGTGTATTAACTTCGATAATACCCTACATAAGAGCGAGATGGCGCCGACCGAAACTCAACTTCTCGTTATTGTTCTTATTTAATTTAGCCAAGCATATGTTCCTCGAAGCGAAAGATTTTTACTACAGAAATCATAAATACCAGCATAATACGTTCAAGTGTCGATTGTTAGCCTCGATTCTACTCAGGTGGTTAGATTACATGTTATATCCTCGAACTTTCGTGCTCATGGCTATGGCTTTTCGAGATTGGTCGGCGTGGAGACAGACTCAGGTTGTATTCGTCCTAGATCGCTGATGATAGTCGAAGGCAAATTACCTTTGCTACTGAAACTTCAGTTTAAAAGATCAAAATTCGTAAAACCGAACTATGTAATATCTTCGTGCGAGTACCGCCGAATCATAGGTAATTTAACAACCGAATTCTAGGTACAATTTTGGAGCGCAGTTACATCTCACAAAATGTTATCAGTGCCTGATTCCATTATACTGTACTTCTATGTAATATTTGTGGAAGTATTGGTAGACAAAAGACACCTACCTATTATAATCGAAATTGAAATGCCCTTCAGTTACAGGTAAAATAAATGTGTCGTAAAAATCAAACGTATTATTGTGTAACAAATCTACATATAAGAGACAACATCTGTAGACTCGTTCGAAATAGAAATAAAATCGAATTTCGAGGACAGTGAAGTGGTGTTTTATTCTGCATAATGAAAATGAAATTAATTGATTAATTTTTTGTACCAATGACAGCCTGAATAGAAAATTTAACCGTTTGCTGCAATATCACTGGGTTGTTCTATGTAATTATTGTAGTGTAGAGACACCATGCCCTTTTATACCTATACATATTATGTGATACAAGTAGTGAAATTGTCCATTTAAAAAACTACATTACTTGTACTCCTAGATTTTAAGGCTGACATGCTACTTCCTTTCCTACCTGATTCAGTGGCGGAACCGGGGGTGGGCACGCATGGGCCATGGCCCATGCGAAGAAAATTTGGCCCATGCGGTTGGCCCACCCGTGAGCTGCTGAAAAAAATTCCCCTGACGAAGGAACAATCGTACGTGCACTACAATGAGAGAGAAATATGAAATAATTGAAGTAGATGATAGTGGCAGTGATACTTTTGAAGATGAGGACGAGGATGATGAAATAATGTCTTCCATTGAAGATGTGGCAGGGCCTTCATGTCGCGAATCATTACCATTACTTGCTGCTCATGGTCCATCAGATCTGTCCCAATCAATCAATGAAGGGCCAAAACAGCCGGTAATGAGATTTTATCCTAAAACTGCATATTATGGCCAAAGGTTGCGTTCTTTCACTTCAGAGTGGTACGAAAAATACTCATGGTTAGAATACAGTGTCACGGCTGATGCAGCGTTTTGTTTTTCTTGTCGATTTTTTCGAGTCAATGGCTGAAAGAAGCTTTGTTGAAACTGGTTATAAAAACTGGAAGAGGGTCTCTGGAAAGCATTTCGGTTTTCAACAGCACGCAAGCAGTGCAGATCGTTTAAATAGCTTTACTAAATGGCAGTGTTTTCAAGATTTGTCAAAAAGTAAAGATGATAGAACATCAGTTGTTGCTATAGTGAATGAAAACCACGCTCGTTTGGTGAAGGGAAATCGGTTGTACGAGTATTTGCAAACTATAGTTCGAGTTCTACTTTTCACAGCCAATCAATGTACAGATCAGAGGGGTCATGATGAAAGAGCTGATAGCCTAAATGAAGGTAACTTCCTTAAATTTTTACATCTTGTGGCGAAAAATTATGATTTTTTGAAAAATAAAACCGAGTCCTTGTCTCCTAATGCAAAGTACTTGAGCCCTGAAATACAGAACGAATTTTTCGAAATAATGGCAGATTCAGTTTTGGAGAGAGAAAAAAAGGTGAAGAATTGAAGAAAACTTTGTGGTTCACAGTGATAGCTGATGAGTCTAAGGACGTTTCAAAGACGGAACAAATATCTGTTAAAGTCAGGTATTACTTGGAAGCAGGCCCGTATTTAGGCATGAGCTGAAGGGGCTTCAGCCCGAGGCATCAGATTTTTAGAGGCTGCCCGGGGCGACAAACGAAAGACGATTTTTTTTAAGTGTATAGTTCACTCGAAATTAGTAAAACGATAAATGAAGCAGACTTTTGGGGGTTACAGGGTACGCTATCTTCCACTTCGAATGATACTGTAATCATTGTGTTCACTAGGATGTTCGTATATCACTAGCTTTCCGGCGTTAGTGAGACTCGAACCTGAGATGCAAGGATTGCGAAGCGGGTATGTGAACCATTCTATCACACAGCAACTTATAAACCCTAAAAATGATTAAAGAAAAAAAAGTGATGTACTGTGTCAGTTTGAAACTTTTATTATTCCCGAGCACAAACAATTTTAGTTTAATTTTTAAATATTAATAAAATGTTTTTTAGTGCTACTGCAGAAGCAAAATATTTACTCGACTGTACTTCTGCTCTCGTCAATATTTTTAGTAACTCATTCCCATTTCAAAATTTCTCGTACCCTCCTTCATGAATTAATGAACAAAATAGTCGAAAATTTGAAACAATTGACTCATAATGGTTAGTACACTTGAACAAGAAAAAAAAAAAACAAAGAAAAACAGCGGAATAGGAGTCGAATCAATTTTTACATCTTCACCCTATTGCCCAGAACACATAGCTCAACATTTCATTTATTGAAAGTTTCTGGTAGTGGCGTCGCGTGGTGCTCTTTCCTAGGTGTTCAACTGGTGAGTCTACGCCCCCCCCCCACACACACACACACAAAATCAGTATGTATCAAAAACTTATGGTCAGTATCAGTATGTATAAATAATGGGTGTCAATGAAGAATGAAATTGCATCCATCCACTCACCACATAGCAGCATGCGCATGCGCTTCCAGAACGTTCATTTTTGCTGGTGAACACCCTGCCATTTAAATCCGCTTCACTCTTTGTGGTCTTTGTTGAAAACGCCACTGCGACAAGACCAACGAGAGTGTGCAATATTGCTAGTGAACAACCTACGCGATTCCCATAGTATGTGACAAAGATAACGCCACTGCGAAAAGACCAACAAGAGTGTGCAATGTTGCTCGTGAACATCCTATGCGATTCCCATTGTATGTGACAAAGATAACGCCATTTGGACAATACTAACAAGAGTGTGCAATGTTGCTAGTGAACATCCTTACGCGATTCCCATAGTATGTGACAAAGATAACGCCACTGCGACAAGACCAACAAGAGTGTGCAATGTTGCTCGTGAACATCCTATGCGATTCTCATTGTATGTGACAAAGATAATGCCATTTGTACAATACTAACAAGAGTGCGCAATGTTGCTAGTGAACATCCTTACGCGATTCCCATAGTATGTGACAAAGATAACGCCACTGCGACAAGACCAACAAGAGTGTGCAATGTTGCTCGTGAACATCCTATGCGATTCTCATTGTATGTGACAAAGATAATGCCATTTGTACAATACTAACAAGAGTGCGCAATGTTGCTAGTGAACATCCTTACGCGATTCCCATAGTATGTGACAAAGATAACGCCACTGCGACAAGACCAACAAGAGTGTGCAATGTTGCTCGTGAACATCCTATGCGATTCTCATTGTATGTGACAAAGATAATGCCATTTGTACAATACTAACAAGAGTGCGCAATGTTGCTAGTGAACATCCTTACGCGATTCCCATAGTATGTGACAAAGAAAACGCCACTGTGACAAGACCAACAAGAGTGTGCAATGTTGCTAGTGAACATCCTATGCAATTCCCATTGTATGTGACAAAGATAACGCCATTCGGACAATACTAACAAGAGTGTGCAATGTTGCTAGTGAACATCCTTACGCAATTCCCATAGTATGTGACAAAGATATTCGGCTATTTTTCAATTTTTCGAAGTTATATTTTGTATTTTAATCAAAATTTAAATCTTTCCTTGTTTCTGGGATTTTTGTTGTGAGACAAAAATTAAGTGGGTGTGCAGTGAACACCTTGAACACCCAGACACGACGTCACTGGTTTCTGACCGTTTGCGCTCCATCACAGGCTTGACCGTTTTTTACCATTCAGTCTGATAGTGGATTTACACCGGCAACATTTTACACTACTACAATTATTAAAAAACTTCGCTTTGTTTTCTGTAATATTCGGCTGCATTTTATCTTCAAGATATCATTTTGATAAATTATTTAAGCGGATCGCGTGCATTAATGTTTCGCAACTAATAAGATTAAAATATGTGTCGTTCGAAGTACGTAGAATTATCGCAAACAAAATACAATTTTTGTCAGGTTTAGAAAATGGAAGGCGATGACGTTAGTATAACCTCAGGACCGCGCTGTCGAATTTGCCTTTCAGATGACAATGCAAATTTAATAACTCCTTGCAACTGTGCAGGTATAATATGAACCTAAATACAGCATTAGCGCGATCTAATGATTATGAAAATATAATTCCCACGTGATTTATTCGGTTACGAGCTAATTTTTGCCTCTTTTTTGTAAACTTGCAGGCACGATGGGGTTGGTTCACGCTCCCTGTCTCGAACGCTGGGCATCTGTGAGTCGTCGGCTGTTCTGTGAAATTTGTAAATGCGAATATAAAGGGACGCGCGTAGCCAAGTACGGAATCATTACGTCCGTTGTACCGTTTATCAAAACGAATTGGAATTCGACGAGAGTGCTTATATTTTTCCAAGCGTCCTTCTTATTTCTAGTTGTGAATATGGAAATTGGAAATTACGGCTTTTCAGTGCCCGATCCAGATTTCCCAAAGCCCTCTTTCCTATTCCTGCTCTGGTGTTTGATAACATTCAATTTTCTTGTCTACTTCATCAGTTTCAACAACATTGCCACCGTTTTAGAATTGTGGAGCTCTTGGCGTCGTTGTCAGTTTATCTTCCTGTTGAATAAAAATTAACCAATGATTGCGGTCCACTGGTGCTTCATTTTCTTGCCTCTTACTAACCTACAGACAATTTTGTGTGAGTGTCGGTCGTATCACGCTACCAAGAGAAAGAGTCGTTTAATGCACTCTCAGATCTCAGACACAGCTCAGCTGTTTAAAGATTACGTATATAGTCATCTGCCAGATGGTAAGCTGACGGACATCACACTGGATTTTGGTTAACATAATTCGTCACTGCACAAAAATTGACTTAACCGCTTCTCGTACTCGACCCTCGAACTAAATGCAATTTTTGGACCACATGACTCAGTTTTTTAGATTGAAAAGAAACGTTTGGTTATAGTGAACTAGAGATTCTTTTGTTGTAACTTACGTATTTGAAAACGAATTTCCGAGGCAGCGGCCACATATACTCTGTGAAAAAGAGATTTTCTTATTCAACATGTATAGTATCCCTTATTACAGAAATTTTGGAAATCGGACTGACATCCCTCCAGATGTCCTCTTTATAGTTTAGAACTATAGCCTACTTTATTATTTTTTTTTAAATGTTCATAGAGTCCCTATCGGCCTTATAGTTGAACGTGGGATCTGCATAAGGTTTTTTTTAGGAAAATGTTTAATTCTCCGGATCGCCCCGCCAATAACGATGAGTCAAGGGACTAAAATTTTAGAAAAATCAGTTTTGCCCAAAAATTGTACATCCCAGGCTTGCGGTTAATAGCGCATGTACGCTGGTTCCCAAACATCAGGTTGAGGAAAAGACGTCGCCAACAAAGTTACGCAGGATTTTTCCAAACAATGTTTGACTATTCTGAACTCGAACACGGATTTACACTGACAATGAAATTTCACTCACTATCTCAGAGGTGTCTTGCATATAGTTGGCGGGAAACATTTCTTCCCAAACACGAGCTTATCAGGTTTAAATCCGATACGGAAATGTTGTACTAAACATTGTGTGGAAGGTTGTTTGGGAACTTCCGGTGTAAACGGAAATTCTTCAACATGACTAACATTTGTTTTCAACATGTTTGGGAACCAGTGTTAATGCGCTGTAAACAATTCATAACTTCAAGATTTCCAAGCTTGCTCGAGACTCATCAAAAATATTTATTGGTCTTCGAGACTTATTTAAGACTTATGCAGGAAATTCTTAGACTCTAATCTCCGGTCGGACTCGTTCGTGACTATCCCGGGACCAGCTGAGACCTTTTTTAAGACTTCTCAGATTTCTTGGATATCTCCAAGACCTTTTTCAAACCTGTCGAGACATTACAAGAAAAAAATTATTAGCTTTTGAAGACTCTGTTAGATTTCAAATTTTCTAACTGGTAGCGCAGCTGAGTGTTGTTCAGTTGTATGAATTGTCCGTGTAATTCCACTGAGAGATGTTACCTTGTTCAATAATTGCTGCAGACACGGCGCTCTGTCGAAGAAGTCGAAATTTCAGAAGATCGCTGATATTATTTCATAAAGATCAGGAAAAAATTTTTAAAGAGTTACTATCATTTTTGAATTAAAGATGTTTGGAGTCAAAGAAGGGGCCTAATTTTCCAAAATAGATATATTATGGATTGATCTACTGGAATAACGGGGGGGGGGGGTATTTTGGGACTTATCCAGATCGATTCAAGACTCATTTAATCTCATTATTGATTTCAAATTTGTTAAAGACTTCTTAAGACTCAGGCCCGGTACCAGAATTCTTCTATGGGGTAGATTTCAGATGCTGACCGTTAAAAATGATGATAAAATACTGATTTACGAGGAAAATAAGCAACATTCTTTTCAATTTTCCGGAAAGTTTCAATAAGAAAATAACATTCTGGACAGTCATGATGAGAGCGGATTATCCCCACATCGCTATTGAAACTAACTATGTCAAGACTTCTTTAACACTGTTTCAGGCATATTTGATGGGACCATCTTCATGGGTTCTTCGAGCTTGCTTTTAACATTATTCCTGGCTTCACTCAGACTTTTTGAGAGTGTTCTAGGCTTGATTAAGACTTTTTAATTCGCTTTTCGTTCTGATTGAGACTCTTCAAAACTCATATCCATAGGCTTGAAATGCTTTCAGACTTTCTAAAGCGTCTGAAGATTTTGTAGATCAAAATGCGATTTGATGCCGAATCAAATATTAGGTGCATATTACATACCTGGAATCGGAGACTAAAGAAACTTTTATTCTAATATTTGTTCCCTCGAATTTCTAAATAAGTCTGTTTACCCATCTGAAGTCATTTCCATGTTACTATGCATGGAGGGAAGGACTTCGAAATTTAGGTCTTATTATTGTTTCATTTTAAATCCTTAATTTTTCAAGTGCAATTGTAAATTTACTAACTTTGAGCAGTCCCCCACTCACTGGAAATGCCAGCCCCCATATTGTTATGGTTGTGACCTTGATGCCAAACGGTCTGGCGAAACGTCAATGTTAACTTTTTCTTTAATAACTGATTCCAGGTTTTTCAGTTAATCTTCTCTTCCTGATCATTAATACTAAGATTTTTATACTTGGAAGAACCGTAAAAATTATTCGAACCCTTATTACTTTCAATTTATTGGCCAAAACACCTGATTAATATTCTTAAATGAAAATTTGATCCAGTGATTTTGACATCAAAATGCCATTTCTGGTTAGGGTTGTCATTAACAATGTTCTTTCCGTGGGACGAGGTCTCATGCAGTCAGTATGGCGTCGAGACGGATACAGAAGTATCTCATCTGAACCACTCAACAATCGGAGAAAATTGAAAATCATTCAGGAAGATTTTAGAGATTTACAAGATTTCTTGCTTGCCACCTCCACGCTGAGAAACAAAATCATTTTGACATAGATATGTCTATTGGCTGCCCTCCCATTCTATTTCTGACCGACACGGAACTTGATTCCAATTCAATTCACAGTTCAGTTCAGTTGTGCGTATGGCGTTAAGTCAATCGGTATAATTAACCCTTCGTGGTTACAATTCAGTTCAGTAGTCCACATTTCCATGGAAATTATTTTTCCTTCTAACCATGTGCTCATTGATCTTGATCTTTGCTGCGTAGCTGCAATCTGCAGCCGATTAATTTGCAATGCTTAAAAGTTTGACATCTTACAGCCATGCGTATACTTGAGCGAAAACTGTAACGCCCCCCCTCCCCCCCTCGCCGGACATGCTCGACGCTCCACCCGACATTCTTCCAGCCATGTGCTCATTGATACTGATCTTAGCTGCGCGACTGCAGTCTGCAGCCGTGATGCTAATAGACATTTCTATTAGGGCATGATACACTCCTGTTACCATGACGTCATATTATTGACCTGAGCATACTTGAGCGAAAACCGCGTTTGTACCAAACGTTACGCCCCTCTCCCGACATTCTTCCAGTCATTTGCTCATTGATCTTGATCTTTGCTGCGCGACTGCAGTCTGCAGCCATGTTTTCAATAGAAATTTTCATGGAAATTTTTAAATTAGAGTATGATACACTCCTGTTCAGGGCCGGATTTAGGGTGGGGCCCACGGGGCCCAGAGCCCAGGGCTTCTACAAATTAGGGGCCCCCACAAGTCATGAAAGTGTCGTTATTACAAATATAATATGTTGTTCATATGTACTTTATGTGTACTTCGAATTATTTTTACTCATAATTTTGAACTCCATTTTTTTGTGTTTTTTTGGGAGGAGGGGAGATTTTTTGACACTTTGGGGCCTCCACATCTTCCTAGGCCCCAGGGCCACGAAATCTTAAATCCGGCCTTGCTCCTGTTACTATGAAGTCAAACTACTGAGTATATACTTGAGCGAAAACCGTGTTTGTACCAAACGTTTACCATTTCCTAGCATTTTGCGTGAATGCCTTATCAATCGCGAAACTAGCCCCGTCTTAAATAGTAAGACCAGAATGGTTCCGAAATCGAAAGGAGATTTGGCTGAATGCGTAGAACATGTTCAGTAACTACCTACAAGACATAAATGCAACAATGTATTTGCATGCAGTGTAGATACTCGTCATCAGCTTACTGATTATTTTTTGACATTTTTCTTTACTTCTAGACTGCAATTTTTAATTTCTGTAACCCCTTCCCTTAAGAAAAAAATGCGCTGCGTGCGGTCGCATACTTTAGCAGCCCCTAAAACTGCTACTTGGAGCAACTATACTGAAATAGAAGATACACAGATGTGTAATAAAATATATTTATTACCTGTAAATTGGTTTGTCGTCGTTTTGTCTAAACCACAAAACCATGTAAACGATGTTCTGTCGGTCTTTAGACTCAATATCACAAGGTAAATTTGTTGTTTTTCCTAGGACAGCTTCCACAGTGTGCGTCTCATCTGCAAAATTAAATCAAGAAATTTTAGGAAAAACAACATTAGTTCAAATTTGTTCCAAGTTAGGCAAACGTAATCACCTCCTGAAATTCGAAACTTGAAATTATTTCATTGATGACTGAAGTTGCTGGGCATGAAGTGGTCACAGATGTTCTGATTGGGGGGGGGGGATGCTTCACTCACGTAGTTGCGGGCCGATGAGCATGAATGAATGAATACTATAGTTTATTTTTTATACTAGCCCCTTTTGGCGGATCCAGGGGCGTTAGAAATATGGTATCCTCCGTTTTGGGCCATCACTGACTCGAAATTCAAAATAACACGCAACTCTGCTCGGGATCCCCTTGTTCCTGTTGTGTGGGGATGCTGAGGATGCTGATGGGGAGTTGTTTGGCTTGGCACTCACTGGTCTTCCTGGGGATGGGTCTACTTTCTCCGGAGTCTTCTGCCTGTGGTAGATCTAGAAGGGGCTGCTAGTGGGCCGGCATGAATGTGTGGGAGAGTATTGTGGGCTGGGGTACCTGAGGATGCTATAGTACGGTGCGGCCGCATTGGGTGAAGTGCAGCCGGTGGTGTGTTTGGGCGGGCTCTGCAGTTCAGACCTACTGGTTGTGCCTTAGTCAAGGTGGCTGAATGGCTCATTCGTTGTCCAGCTGGAATCAGGTCGCTCTTTTACTAGTAGACCGGTCTAGGGCGTTTTTGTGCCTGGCCAGGTGGGAGAATTGATAGGTTTCAGCAAAGCTTCGTGTACTGTTAGTTATTTTATCGGGGGTGGGGGTCTCCTTTTATGTGCGAGTCCTTCTCTGAAGGCAAATCCATTGGCAAGGCTGTGAGAGTGAAACAATGTTAATATGAGCCTTTAAATAGAACTTTGAAAAGGTATCAGCTATACATCATGTGGATTAATGAACGAACATGTCTATTATTTCTTATAATGAATTTAAAATTTCGGAATTTATTAAAATAGTCAACTGAATCTTCCTCCCCGTAATGGTTATGACGTCATGAAAGAAGCTGTTACACATTAATTCACTTTTTTCGAAGATATTGAGGATAGTTACTGATTTACGATTCTGTTGAGGATAGATTGTGATATGCCAAGTGTCGAGTGTAAAATGTCTGCAAACTGCGAAATTTTCATAAATATTGATGTTAGCTGGTAATAGCTTTCTCAGTATCTGGCACTGTGTACGGCGGTGTCATCCCGGACTTTCATCTGAAAGCGCCATATGTTCGCTGGTATCTCTATGTGTTTTATTAGTTTCATTAAACGTATAACAGAATTTAACCGCTTACAGTTTCGTTATACTTTCTACCAGCAAGCTCCTCGTTTTTTCCCCAACTCTATAAAGTTTCATTTTGAATTTTATTAGAGAGGAAAGAAAATTATTTAATATTCTCGGGGACTAAAATTTGTAATCCGGGAAAAGAATCTGTCATAAATTAAAAGTTTCTCGTTTTAATATTGTATCAGGAGCAGTTCTGCGTCAATTTCAACCGAAAACACTATTTTCTAAAGGTTAGGACAGCGCGCATTAATTATTCAACTTCGAATTTGCAGCACTGTGGACCAGTAGAAAAAATGTTCTTTCATATGCACGAAGTCGTCAAATTTTGCTAACATCTCGTTCTACCCAGTTACGTATACGGTGGGAAATAAAATATATACGTTCTTTTTTTTCAAACCAGTGCCAGGAGTTGGATCGACTTGTGGTCAAGTAGCTAAGAATTGGAGAATGGTCTGGTACTTTCCAGTGCCACTTTAGGAAAACTCGACGTAGCCAACCCTAAAGTGACATTTAAAAATACTGGACCATTCTTTAGTTCTGTACCAACAAAGTTCTGGAAATTTTTTTGGAAAAAGATTTAGGCCATTCTACAATGTCGCTCTTCAATCTTGAACTTTCTGCTATAGAGGTTACCATTTTCTAATTGGATTCAATTCGTTATTAAAAGTTAATTTAACAATTTAAGCCCGTTGAGAAGAAATCCGAAAGTCCGAGCTCGGTGGTAGACGAAAAAAATGTATGACCTGGATTCCGGTAAACGTAAATATTAAAAATTGAAATTTCTCGACTTTAGATTTGGGTTATGAGACACCAGTAGTTGAAATCTGCGATCAAGTCGATTAGACCACAAGAATGTCAAATATTCTATATGATTACTCCCATAAAAATGTTGCATTATATGGGCTCATTTTGGACCCCTTCCATCTCGCGGGGGTTGTAATACAAATACCGAAAATTACAAGAGAGAATTTCTAAGTGAAATTTAGTGTAGATTAATTTTTCCGGCTACGATTTTGCAGTACGACTTAGGTTTGACGTGTTGAAATGTTATTGAAGAAAAACTGAAGAAATAGACTCTTATATGAAGGGGGGGGGGTACGAGGGGACTGGCGTTGACAAAATTTTCTGAAATATTACTTAGGTCTTAACTACAAATGTGGCAAGTGGCCCCTTTACATTTAAAAAAATGCTGGGTGTATTCGACTAGTATCCGAATTATTTTGAGAGGGGGTACACATCAGCTATCCATAAGACTCTGCTGCAAAAAGTCACTTTCCTTCCTTAATTTAGTCACTTCTAACTTTTTTGACTGAAATTTCGTCCTCCAAGAGAAAATGCGTATACAAACTAGAAACTTGCGGATGAGTATGCAAATTAGAAAAGCCCTGATCTCATTAATTTGATCACTCGTGGAAGAGTGTTAGACTGTTACAGTGTTGTGTCCGCACATGCGCTCCTTCACTATTCCAGGAAGATCACTTATTTGAAAATGAGACTGTGATTGTTCAGGAAGGCTGCAAACGTTGTACGAGTATAACAGCCAGCAACAGGATTGAAAGTAAATTTTTTAAGAAGGAACGGAAACAAAAAAGTGATTCAGTGCGCGATGAATTCGTCGTACAAATGAATAAATTAAAAACGCTGTTGTCTCTGCAGTACGCGAGAATAACCAGCTTTGATACAGCGACTTGATACGCGTCCATACAAATTATTAAATACGAAGGGATACTTTTTTATTTTTATTTTATACTTCTTCGAAATCTTGAATCGTCCTGAAAATATTCAACAGTCGCTCGATGCGCTCACGGTAATGAAGTCAGCGAAGATTAAAACGTGTATTTGCAGGATATCCTTCGCGAGATTAACCTTCGCGAGATTAACTCTTCTTTCTTCTGTGAAGCCATGCGAACACAAACAGTTAACGAGGGAAAAGTGCACAGTTGTGAATTTTCTGTACACATTTGAACATCTGCAAAACATTTCACGCTGAATTTAACCATTTTTGGGGGAGTTAGAGGGCAAACTTTCTCAAATTCCAATGAGTGAATTGATGGAACTCGAAATTTTGGGAAATGATTGTAACCCACGACAGAAAACTGAAACAAAAACGTATATAAGATAGTCTGAGTAAATCAGTTTTTAAAAAATGGTAACTTCATAGTTTTGATACGTCATTCATATCATCAAAAAGCAGACAAAATTATAAATTTAAAGGTGTTAGAATACCGACTAAAATATATATTTTTTTCATATATCTGTTTGGTTTTTCGTTTCCGAAAATCAAAATCAAAACACCACTAGAATGATTAAATCGCTTTTTCTTCCGATAAAGATCATCGCATTTCGTACTTTTTTGTGCGCAGTTGAGTATTTCTGGTCTATAGGTTGTGGTGACATCACACTTGCGATAAGTGTTGCCAGTTACGAGAAATTGACCGTGCGTACTTCTAGGACGCCTTACGTTATTTAATATCCATATTACATTTTACTTCACTTTGGTTCTTTTCCCGGTACCACAATTCTGAATTTTCAGGCAAACCAATATCGAAATCAAATCCTGTGATCTTGAAACCTCTCCAGCTGTTGTCTCGATTTTGTGACCAGTATTGATGAAAGTTTTTACAATTGTAATAATATAGAAAAAAAAAATCTTCAACACCTTTTAAAGACAAAAAAAAAATACGAATTTGAAACGGTTCTATCAAGAACAGGGAGAAGGGAAAGGAAAAGACCCCTGTGATAGGTAAGAGAGGATAAACAGAACCGAATCTGATAGTGATATACATCCCTTCTGGTTGCTCAAGTTGGTGAGACTGAAAAAATGTGGAAAAACAGTGTTTTCTCCCATACGGCTTGTGTATGGTGATAAGCGAGGTAATTTTAAGCATCCATTCTGAGGCATTTTGGAAAGTTATATGGAAAAACTGTACAGCATCTTTTCAGTGAAAAATCGAGTGACAAATATTTTTTCTTAGAAAATATTTTTTGTATTTGCCATAGGTCTCATGATATTCGATTTTTATGTGGAGGGAAGACCCCTAGAAAAATTAACATGTGGGGTAGAGGTGGCGATTTTTAATATAGTGACTAGAACCATCATACCTAACTTTCTGTCAAAAATCAGCTTACTCGTAATTTTGTTTTTTGCACTAATTTACTCAGACTATATCTTATCGACCTCTACACATTTTCATTTCAGTTTTCTGTCTCGAGCTAAAGTTACGAGTATCTCCTAAAATTTATTTCATTTAGAGTAGGAACTCTACCGTTTTATTTATAAAGTTGATACTAACTAAAACCCTTTAAGAAAACACGATAAAGCACGATAAATTCGAGGTAATCACCTATGCGCCAGTGTAGTTACATACAAAAAGACAAATTTTATGCATTACAAATTTCGAGTTTCTTTGATGATGGTAATATAAAAGTCATTTCGAATGCCTTCTAAAAACACAAAAAATACAAATTTTGAAATAATAGTATCTATGGATAGGGGTGGGAAAGAAAAAATGTCCGTGGGGATGTGTACATGAATATAAGGTCCGATGGTGATTTGCATTTTTTCTGGTCGCTCAAGTCATTTAGATTGAAAAAATATCGAAAACTGTATTTTCTTTCATAAGGCCTCTACGTTATTGTATGGGGAAAAACAGGGTCACCTTCAACCCTTTCTTTAGGGAATTTTTTGGACAGTTACCGAAATACTGTTAAATATCTATTAAATTTATTACAACCTGATTTTATTATTTTTTTTTGTACATTTTAAAATTCTAATTTTAATATATTGAAAATTACTTGTAAGTTTCACCAATAAAAAATTTTTAATTTATTTTTTATTCTAAAACTTTGTTTAATTCTTATAAGAAAAAAATACTTTTTTATTAATAAAATCAGTAAGTGATGAATATTTTTTGTTGGAAAATATATTTCTCATATTTTCCGTAAATCCCGAGACATTTGATGGAAATAACCTTTTTTTTTTTTCAAGGGAATGGTGAACGCTCCTAATAAAGTTAGCACAAGGATGAGAGTGATGCGTTTAGTATGATATTAAGTTTCTGCCAAAAATCAGTAACAAGTATTTTTTTCAATGCAATTTTTACATTTAATTTTCCAAGACTACAAATTTTGGTGAAATAGTAACTGAAGCGCATTTCGTAAAAATTTCCTTTTTCGCGGCTCCGTGCGGTCGTGCAATTATTCGCATCGGAAATGCAATCGTAAACTATCCGAATTAGCTCGCTAGGTCAATTATCGAAGCTTAAATTAAGTTAATTAATTCCCTCGATGCATCCGTACGAGTAATATAGCTTCAAATAGAAGGGAATGTACGCAAAATTAACTACAACGCCGATTATGGGTGTGAATACCCATTTGGTACAATTGAGGTTTGGAAACAGCAATGTTATCCGACCACTGCATTGTTCTAATCTTCTTTTATCGTATTTCAATTTCAGAGTGGATTACTTCCAACATGGTACGGATTCGACTACAATGCAAAATGAGTGAAGCTTCAGAAATGTAAATTACCGATTTGAGTGAAATCTATTTCTTATGAAACGTACGCAAATGCAGCATTGAAATTTGGCTAAAATACAAAAAATGATGCACAGATGAAACTTGACAGTATTGTTCCTTACTACTCGCTGATAATCTTCCGAAAATTCCTCAAAAGTGTGAGGTGAGTTAACGACACCACAAGAGGTGAAGGGGACAAAATTTGGCTTTCTTGACAATACGAGTATCTCACTTCTGGTGGGCCACACACAAGAAATGATCGTGACAAAATAGAAGAAGATTAAATTCACCGCAGAAAAGAAGATGTACAATTTTTTCATATAATCAAAAATATTGCTAATATAATCGAACTTGTAAATTACATAAATAGTGTCCTCGAATTTGAAGTGTTTGTGGTACATCACTCTCTGTCACATTTATCACTATTAAAATACTAAAAACAATAATTTGTATTCCTGTATCAATTGCAGGTCAATATTTAATGACATAATAGCTTGGATACAGGGTGTCCTATATTTTTGTTAAATGCGTTTGGGAACACGAAAATGATCTCGCCAGTATCCAAAAATGTTTCTCTGGGTTCATTATTTGGTTTGTAATTTTCATTAAAGATGAAATTAATTTTTACAGAGTAATCTTCATGCCTTTGTCAAGGGTGTAGATGGGGGAGGGGGGACCTGGGAGTCTGAAAAAAATAAAATAGGGTTTTTCAGGAGTTATGTGAGGCAAACCATAGGGGGATGGTATAAAGGATCACGGAGACCGTACTGCTGTACTAAATTCAGAAGGTTTCCTACATGCTCTGCATCCCCGCGATTTATTTTTCTTTTTTTCTGTTATACTTATTGATCTCGAAAATCTGACGACAAAATCCGTATTCAGTTACCTGCAAAAATTAGAAAAAGTATGAAGGCGTAATTTTTTAATTTTTTGTTGATTTTAAAATTGTTCCAGTTCACAAAACTGGAATCCTATTTGCTCAGAAAATACTTGAGTACGTCCTTCCAAATAAATATATTTTTAGGACTCATTGAGAAAAACTCTATTTGAGATTTAACACAAAGTCAACTCATTTCATCAGTGCCAACGAAATTAACTTGTAAAATATTTCTCCTGATTTTAGGGTCCTTCAAGAGTTGAGTACGGGTCTATTCAAGATTACACAATAGGGTGGCCTTTATTCATTCTGAGTTGATTTTTTCGAATTTTCTCGAGTATGCCCTCTAAATCGATTTTAATGAGATGAAAAAAAAAATTTGCGAAGTTTCAGGATGATCTAATAAAATGAATACGAGTTTCAAGCCCCCTCCCCTTCTGATGAAAAAATATACAGGGTTAGTCGATTTTCCTTTTGCCATAGGAAAACTCCGTTACGCTGAACGAACTATGACTCAATTGTTTCGCCAGGCGAGCGGACTTTTCGGCAAAAATTTCATGAGAAATATTCGGGGAAAGCTCCGATGGCTTTTGAAGAATTTTATCAAGAATCTGCAGGAAAAATTTTCTTAATTTTGGAAGGATTTCATCGGAGATCTACGATTGAGAACTTTCTCCAGTGATTTTAGTGGATTTTGTCAGAAATTTTAGGAAAGATCTTCAATGATTCCAAACAATTTTATCAAGAATCATTGAGAAGTATCTCTGATGATTTTGGAAGGATATCCTTAGAAAAAATTTTGACGCTTTCCAGAGATTTTCGTCAAAAATGTTTGGAGAAAATCTCCAATGATTTCTAAAAGGAATAAATCAGAAATTTTGAAGAAGAAACGTGATGATTTCCGGAGAATTTTATCGGAAATATTCAGAAAAAAGTCCAGTGTTTTCAAAAGAATCTCCTTGAAAATCTTCGGGAAAATTTCCCGATCATTTTTAAAGAATTGCATTGGAAATTTTCGGAAAATAACCCTGATAATTTCCGATGAATCTCATCAAAAATTTTTAGAAAAAATTTCCCATATTTTCCAATAAAGTTCATCAGCATTTTTTGAGAAAATTTCCTAACAATTTTTGAAGAATTTCATAGGAAATATTCGGAGAAAAAACTCCGATGGTTTCTGATTAATTTCATCAAAAATCTGCTGAAAAAATGTACGATAATCTCTGGAGAATTTCATCGTAAATCTCCGGAAAAAATCCCGGATGATTTTTAAAAAATGTCATTATAAATTTTCGGAAAAAATTTCCAATAATTTCCGAAAAATCGCATCGGAAATCTTTAGAAAAAATCTCCATGGTTTTCCAAAAAATTGCATAAAAATTCTTCGAGAAAATTTCCTGATAACTTTTAGAGAATTTTATGGAAAGCACTCAGAGAATAACACCAAGAGTTTTGAAAAATTGTACCGAAAATCTTAAGAAAAAATCTTTGATCATTTCCAGGGAATTTAATGAAAAATATTCGGGATGATTCCTTTGATTTTCAAAGATAATTTCCGCCGAACGTTATCGAAAATATTGAAGGTAAATTTCCGATCATTTTCAATGAATTTTATCGGACATTATTGAGAAACATAATCCGATGATTTCAGGAGAAATTTGTGGGATATTTTAGGAAAATTCTGCAATCATTCCAAAGAATCTTATATCAGAAATCATTGAGAAATACCTTCGATTATTCTTGAAGGTTTTATTCAGAAAAATATTTCGATGATTTCCAGATATTTTCATCGGAGATTTTTGGGATAAATATTTCGATGATCACGGAAGAATTTCATCAGAAATGTTCGGGAAAAATCTCTGGTGATTTCTACAGAATAATTTCATTAGAATAATTTTCGATGAGATTCTTTGGAAATTACCAGAGTTGTATCTGAAAATTTCCGGTGCAATTCTTTAAAAATTATCTTGAAGATTTTCAAGGAGATTCTTTGGAAAACATTGGACTTTTTTCTGGATATTTCCGATGAAATGTTCCGGAAATCATCACATTTTTTTCTCCAAGATTTCTGAATAATTCCATAGAAATCATGTGAAATTTTCCTCGAATATTTTTGACGAAAATCTCTGAAAAGCATCAAAATTTTTCCTGAGGCTATCCTTCTAAAATCATCAGAGATACTTCTCGATGATTCTTGATAAAATTGTTTGGAATCTTTGGAGATCTTTCCTAAAATTCTGACTAAATTCGCCTGAAATCATTGCCGATATTTCTCAATGATGTCAGATGAAATTCTTCGAAAGTTATCGCAAATTTTTCCTGAATAGGACATTTTTCTCGAAGATTTCTGATAAAATCCTTCGGAGATTTAGAAGATTTTTCCTGAAGATTCTTGATAAAATTCTTCAAAAGCCAATGGAGTTTTCCCCAAATATTTCTCATGAAATTCTTGTCGAAGAGACCGGTTGCCTGACGAAACAATTCAGTCATACTTCGTTCAGCGTAACGGAGTTTTCTTATGGTGGAAGGAAAACCCGTATTTAACTGAATTTTTCTTTTCTTACCCTTAAAAGTATTGAAAATGTATTGTTACAGATTTCGAAAGTTCATTCAATATTGACAGAATAAGAAATAGTTTAATTTCTCAGTGCTCGTTCATGCTCCGGATGAAGTTACCTCAAAATGACGAAAAGTTAGAATTTGAGATAGGGTGTTTGGTTTATAGATTTTTGAGGTAGCTTAATTCACTACTGGAAATAGTTTGTATATGCGACTCCTAAGGTGGTGGGAGGGAGGTCATATGTTGATAAGTTTCTCAATGGTATTCGATTTGTTGTTTTCTGAGTTCGTTGAATTTAGGTAATTATTGTGATGGTTGTTACATTCGACCTCTTGGAATACCACTAAATGGATTGGAGATGAAATGTTGGCAAATCTTTCGATACGATATTCGATAGTTTGATGTTTCGACGTCACTGAATTAAATTCTTAAGGTATTTTCTACATCCTATTTCCTGGGATATCATTAAAGAAACAAGGTCAAGTATTGGTCATGTCTCTAAGATATGTAGTATTCGAGTCATAGGTTTTGAGGACGTCGAGTTCCCAGCTCAAGTTATTTGGTTCTAATTTAAAATAAAAAATAAATATCTCCACTGTGTTATACCCAGAAGTCGAGTAATCCAATTCACCATGCTCAGCAATATACCTAGCGATACCAATGGTGTTGTTCATTCTGGGGCCGTGGTTTGCATTGAGGATGAATGGCAACTTTGAAAATGATGACACTCAATATAGGCTATGGGATTTGTTTCCAAATCGTAGAACAATCTACTTTAGTTTAGGAAAATTAGTATGTGAGTTGGACAAAATTTCTATGAAAGATTTTTTTTTCTCAGAAATCTCTTTAGCTGTTGCATGTGTGTAAGTTTGCGTGATCTAGAGTTTTAAGACACTCGGGAATGGAATGAAAAGAGGACTATAGCTAGGTACGTTAAGTCTGTATTGTAGGTTAAAAGTCCATAGTCAACTTTTGAGCCTGAATACAATCAACATTTTAGAGACAGCAACATTTCGCCGTCCAGTTGAAAGTAAAACCATGTCCATTTTTCGACGTCTTGGGAATGCGGCTTTGTAAGAACGTAGGTTTAGGTTCTTTTTCTAGTAAATTTTCAATGGCCTATAGTCACTCTTTCTATTTGAAGGGCAACACTGCATATTGTATAAGGACGTGGTTATCCTCCAGTGCCTTGGTTTTGTTATTTTGAATTTGGACATTTTTCCGATCTCGACCATAAAATAGCAAAACTAGACAGTAGTGCTCCTCTCCCTCTCCCGCAGACACAAAATTCAGATTTCAGATTCTTACGCGTAGGTTTTGGGAAGACAAATCTTATTCCAGCTATAATGATATCGCAGGTGAATTCTGGACGACTTTATTCGTTCCAGTTACAACTCACAAACGACTAACGATTACCCTAATTTAGCCTTTTATATTGGACGATAGAAGTAACACAGTCTCGCGATGATTAAAGCGGGAAAAAAATCGACTTCATTTGTCAAGTTTCACGGATTTTCCCCCCGCTTCGTGTATCAGATCTCAATTAAACGATTCTAGGAATACGTTTTTGTTACTGGAACGAAGTGTTTTCTTTTCGTAACTTTCGTTCTGGAAACATTCCAAATAAAGTCCTCAAGTTGGGTCAAAAGTGCGGTTGAAAGAAGGAAACGAGAGAGGCACACGTAACTCCGAACCGCAGGAATTGGCATTCCAGTTCGTTTGCACAACTTATTCATTAAAAAACTATACACTCGTGTTAGTTGGTTCTCTAATCAATTTAAGACCACAGGCTCGTATTTTAATCCTTTCTGTAACATCGGACGTTTTTTCTACTCGCAGAGCAGAATGGGAGAAAATGCAAGTTCGTTCTGATCTCAGGATTTACCAATCCTCGGAAAATTAAATATTCGTGGTATTTACGATCCGAGTTTTGTATAATCGAGAAGTATTGGAAGCGTTGAGCGCCAGACTAACCCCCAGCTTCGTCAGAATGAGAAAACCAAGTTCGAAGATTTGCTACCGGGTCCATTGGAATTCAGATTTACTACGTAATGAGTGCATGAAAAATGAGAGTTCGGTCCGCAAGTTGGAAATTTTTAGGTCACTGGCTTGTGAATGACTTTCAAATTGAATGTCCTGGAGCTGGTTTTTAGGTTAGTGTATTTTAACTAAACATTTAATGGATTTTAATCGAGGTTATTGATCCTCCTCCCTCAAAGCTGATTTTAAACACCAAAAATCAAGAGTCCGGTGACACAGTTCAAAAAACTGGAGCAGTGAGCCCCAACAGAAAGTTGAACACCTCTTGCCTAAGCCAGAATTCCAACTACATATATGGGCTAGTAAATCATAACACAGATGTTTAAAAAGTTCAATATGATGGGTTAAAAATGCGTGCCCAGAAAGTTCAGATGCCTACAGATCAAGTATATATAGGTCAATAAACTCAAAGTCTTGGATCTACGTACATCAAAAATCAAATTCAGAAAATCATTGTGTGAATATTTTAGAATTACGCTTAAAATCATTACTTGTCTTTGTGATTTAATAGTTGTGATATTAAAGTCACAAAAATCATGTTTAAAAAAAAAAACGCGAATATTACAAAAATTTAAAAAATTCAACTGGTTTCAAAATCGAATATTGGATTCCAAGCGAATGATTTTTGATTTTGATTGATTTCGACACCAGGGCGTAGTAATGGCATACTTTCCTATCAATCAGCTACAAGAGTGAATTTGATTTTTCCATAATTCCTTTTCATGTATAAATATGTAAGTGCCCGGTTAGTATTTTAAAATGTATTCTTGAAATTCTTAGAGTTAAGCCGCTTCCTCTCAGAACATTCTATTCCCGCTTATGTCTTTGCGATGTTTCAAAATTCTACCAAAATGGGATGTGTGAGTATTTTATTGCGGTCTATTTTATTGTGATATCATGTACCTACCATTTCGATCCGAATGCTACAAAACGCCTTCTCCTAAAACTGTTCGAGGGCCGTGTTTTATTATTTACCTATTTCTGCCGTTTTGCAAACGTATGATTCATAAACGAATTTTATAAATTGTGGATATCGCCGTAGAAGCGCCGGTAAATAGCGCTAATATAAATTTTGATCTCGCGAAAAAATACATCTCGTGTCATAATACATGCGTTTATATGACGTATTATCCTGGAGAAATGTGCACTAAAATATATAAAGGAAATGGAATGTAGCCCCGTAAAAGAAGTTTCGTTGTAAATTTTTTATTGTGAACTCTATAAGAATGAGGTATTCTTTTTCGTCTATGATATCTATAGGTAGGTGTACTTTTCCAAGTAATTGGCTTGACAAAAGCGTCACAGCCTTCGGATGAATTTTATGGTATTTAATTCTTCGTAGAAGGAGCGTATCCTGGGTTTCTCAAATGGTGTATCTTCGACGTTGGTTGTCTTAAAAAAAAAGAAAAAAAAAAAGAGAGAGTATTAAAAATTCCAAAAATTCCAAGACCGGTGAAAGATGAAAGATTTGCCGATTATATTTCCAGTCAGAAGCCTTTCAAGTTTTCCCTCTATCAAAATTTGAACTGAGATTATACAGTCATATACCATTTTATTAAGAATTTCCTGTATCTTTTAAATAAAAATACTTATGGGATGGGGTTATTATAGCTAATACTACCTAAATTATTTAAACTACTGAATAAAAGTCCAATGGCTTATTCAATACTTTATTCACGTACCTCATCTCATTATACAGACAATCATAGATATGACGTGAATCAAAGGGTACGGGGTGGGAGACGATAAACGACTTTTTTTTCGAGCGGTGTAAGTAAAAACATTTTTAATCCTCTTACTCTCCATTTTTTACACGTACAAAACACACCATGGGGAGGTTCCCTGTCCCAATGCTATTTTCTTTATACCCGCGTAACTTTCTTCTATTTTGTGACCAAAACACAAAGCCGAAATGGCAGCCCCATAGGAGGATCTGAATCAGTACTGGCCAGCTGCCAATATTGAAATTTCGTTTCTTTTAACATATTTTATTCAGCGAGTGTGTGTCCTAGTAATATAAGTAAGTACATCCAAATAACGAGTAAAATGTTCTATAAAAATATTCATGTGTCATACCAACCTCGATACATGAATTGATGGAAAGATCATAGTCCACATGAATTAGGTTGTAACTAGGAAAAAAATCATAGAAAGCTGAAACTTGGTACATTGGTCTAATTATGTGTCCTGAAAAACATATTAAAAGTCCTAACGAAACCGGCGCCGGCGTCGTCCCCTAGGGGGCAAAAATGGGGGCGTAAAACAGTCGTTTGCTTATATCTCGCTAAAATTTGAGTTTAGAAAAACAAAAGTTCAAACAAATGTGGTAGAAGAAAAAAACAAAAAAACATATAAAAACTATCTTAGAGAGGGTCGACAGGTATGACGCTTCCTCCAATACGAATACTGCTGTTGATAGACCCTAATGACTTCACTCTGTTTCCTAATTTTTGATCAGAAAAAAAAATTAACAATACCTAATAATCGTTGGTTTTCTCTTTTCTTCTTGTGGTATTCATTTTATTTATTAATAAGCAGACGATACATTCGTTTTTCCGTACTTAATATCTATTATGGTTGAGTCAGGGGGTAGGTGTTCCCCTCTTCCGGTATCGCCTCGCTCCATTTTTGGGCATAGGCCTCTCTGATGTCCCTCCATTTTCTCCGGATGGCCGCTTCCCTTCGCTATAATGACTCTACATCTTTTTTGAATTCGTCGCAACAATGCGTCACTGGCCTTCCCAGCGATCTTTTCCTTTTGTATGGCACCCATTCTTCCACTTTCCTTTCCCATCTTCCCTCTCGTTGCCTGCTAATATGTCCCGCGTATTTCCATGTAAGTTTCTTAATGCAATATTCTATCCCAATTAATCCAGTTTTCCCCTTATTGCCGTATATTTTATTCCGTCCTTCCGTTTTTAACACCCTTCTCGCCATTGATTTTTGTGTATTTCCTAATCTATTTATTTCTGTCTTAGGCAAGGCCGTTTGGGCACTATACGCGAAGACTGGACTTGTACAGCTTTCCCCTACCTTTGTTTTTAATTTGTGCCCCATTTTCCCCTTATAAATCTCTTTAAGCCCCCAATAGCTTTTCCATCCTTTCATTATTCTCATGTTCAATTTCTTATCCCTTCTATTTTTAAAAGATATTATTTGGCCCGGATATGTTACTTCATCCTTTCTTTTAACTTCTGTTCCCCCAACTGTTGCTGTTGTTTTCATCTTCCTATTTGTTAACAATATCGTTTTCTCCCAGTTGATTTCCAGTCCCACCTTTTTGCTTTCTTGATACAACTCTTCTCCTAATTGTTTATTTCTTCTACTGAATTAGCTATAACCACCACATCGTCCGCGAATCGTAAATTATCTAAATATTCTCCATCTATTGTTATCCCTTTCCCTTCCCGGTTCAATTCCCGGAAATTTTCCTCTAACGTGCTATTAAATAGACTGGGGGAGAGTGGGCCGCCTTGCCTTACCCCTCTCTCGATTTTGAATAAAATTTGAAAATTGGTGCAATGTACTAGTGCCTCTTTTTAGCGGAGATGATAATCGCCCTACAGAGCCCTATCGCGGAGTAAAAATGTGCCAAATTACTACTGTCTTGTAGTTGTCAAATCAAGACTTTGGTAAATTTGCGCATTTTTAGGCTCTATGGGAAAATTTACTTTTTCAATCTAAGCCAGACTGACACTTGAACTCATTAGATGAATGATCTGTGAAAGTTACAAACAAATTATTTCGGGCGATGTACGCCACATTTTTTTGTATTCCGTCTGCTACAGTTTCCAGTTTTAGGGTCGTGTTTGTATGTCTACCCTGTCATAATGCTGTCAAAGACATCGGTCGGTCCTGTAAAGTTTAAATTGTATTCAGAGGCTGCGTATCGAAGGAGTGATAAATGAAATTGAAAATTGAATCATACGGAGCCACGTGTTCCAACACGTGTCTTTCATAAGCGCACCCTCATTAGCCATTTTTTAATGATCAAGTCCGGACACTTTTGAGTTGCGGTTCGTCCGCATTTCCGGCAGAAAAGGTCAACTACTGATATTTAGGCGAGGGCGATGCAGCTAAACTTCATGAAAACACATTTAGTACATAAGTTTCATTTTAGATTTTGTTTAATTTGGTTGTTTTTGTCGCGGTTTACCGACGATATTCATACCTCACGTTGACGTTGATAGATGAAGTTGAAATGATGAATAATGATTTATTTTATTACCTTTTTTTCTCTCTCCCACTCTCAGAACTTCATTACTCAAGATGATTTTTAAGTGATACATCGATGCAAAAGTTTTTTACGCGCGAAAAATTATTACCAAGTTTAAAATTGTTCGGAGGGGTTGTTTATAATGCACTAGCTTCCAAACAGTGTCTACCCTAGAACATTGTTTTGGTTTTAAGTTCCCAATTATTCAGCTGTTGAAAAACTGAACATAAACGGGCTCCCGAAAATTTATCTTGCAAGTCAGAAGTGCTATATGAATGTGCCACAGCGTTTAAAATTCTCTTTGATATCGAGAGATCGGAATTAAGCTCTCTCGCCCTCTCCTTAGAGTCGCATTCACGACGAGGTCAAAAAAGGATCTGAGTGCACAGTCGAAAAGAGACATCTGGAAAATCAGATGAGATGAAAGGAAAAAACGGAAACCGGCTCGCGAATACGTAAGATGCACGAAAATACCAAACGGGGAATTGTTCAGGAAATTTGTGAGCGAATTCCTGAACATGGAGGAGTGTTACTCCAGTTAATTACGTCCAAGATACATGGAAGAAATAATACGGATGGGAAGAATCATATATTTGAAGGGGGCATATTTACACAGAATATTTACTTTCATACTAGAATATTTTTTGTTGAATAAATACTGACTGGCCCATAACACCTCTTTAATATCAGAAATGTCATCAACCGTTAGTCCTACGAAAAAAATACTTACCTATTACAAAACTGGCAGATCTATACATAAAAATATTAGCTGCTGTTATCAAAAACTCAGTATAACTTACTGTTTTTTCGAAATGAAAATTTTAAAACAAAACCTATTTCACTCACTTTGAATACCCCTGAATCCCAACTCAGTGAACCAGTATCTCTAATTGTTCAATTGATTTTTTTTTGATTGATTGAATATAATCGTGTCACTCGCTTTCTTTTAGAATGGAACGTCAAGAAAACATAATCCCACTTTCACTCGTGCCAGTGAGGGTAAGACGATTAGCTGATTAAAAAAGTTCAACTAAGAAAATAAATTAGTAAAAACAGACCAATAAATAAACATCGAGAGAATTATATGAGGCCCACTGAGTCGAAATATGGCACTAAAAATTCCTCCGTGTGGAGAGGAGTGCAACTCTGAGGTAGATGAAATTGTTTTGGTTCACCTTGATCATTTTGGTAGGTTTTGAACGATGAATTTGGATGTTTATATTACGCCGAATTTATCATATTGACGATTTCATAAAATCGGTAAATATTTTGCTGATTTTATAAAATCAGTAGAGCAAGAGCAGTTGTTGCTAAATTGATAAAATCAGCAAAATTTTTGGCTGAATTTATAAAATAGGCGAGTGTTTGCCGATTTTACAAAATCAGTAATAAATGATTGTTGCTGATAAGTGTACCTGACGGATGAGGTTACAATTTTCACGTGCTCACTAGAAAGCAAAATCTATAATAAGATAAAACGAAGACGAGTACTACTCATAATTCGGATAATGCCATTGACTTGTTAAATCATGACTTCTCTACTGAAAAAGTGAGACATAAACTTCATCTGTAGCTTCGAAAATGCTCTTCAATATTTGTTTGCAAACAGTGCCAGTGAAGTTATTTTTTATGACTCGGATTTTCAGTTTAAACTGATGGATCAGGACAGATAAACTTGTGAAACAGAGGCAGAAGCTATGTGAATTTTGAAAGATGTTGAAGGCGTAGAGTGTAGGCGGTTCCGGAGCAGAATTACGAACTATATAATCGGGTGCAAAATATTCTCTCAAATCAATCAGAATAATGCGTCTGTCTACTTTTTGCCTCAACAATGTTTCCTTTTTTGCCTCTGGGTGGTTCATTTTCCATCCCATAAATCTAACCTTCTTCAGTTATTGACTGGTCAAGACTTATCAGATTTTGAGAGCACTCAAAGGAAGCTCATTCTTTTTGTCACTCAAAAATGTAAAAACAATCGAGAAATAATGATTACATCGTAAGCAATCAACTTTTCCTTTCAAGTTGGAAGACCATTTTTCTCCTAGAAAAAGGAAAACTTTGCGCTAATTTTTTCCCCCCTTAATTCTAAATGAGATTTGGTCAGATTATTTCTCACAATCATAGAAGAAGGATTTCCCTGCACATTGACATTCAAAATTCCTTTTGAAATTCTTTCTAAAGAAAGCTGGACTGTTCACTTATTTATTACCCTGAGAATTGGGTGTTCACGTTTTTGCCCTAAGTGACCCTATACTTGCTGATTTTATAAATTTCGTAAAAATGTATTGCTTGTGTCATAAAATCAGCAGAGCCTGCCGATTTTACAAAGTCGGCAAATTTTGCTGCCGATTTTATAAAATTGTCAATTTGATGAATTCGGCGTAACATTTATATCAGTGTTGGGTTAGATTCTTCTAAATGTAGTTATATTTGTTATGACTGTCTTTGATCATTTTTGATTTTTGATGACCGTAAATTTGATCGGTTTTTGGTAACGATGATTTTTAGCCATATGCGGTTCTTCTGGGGCTATTTTGGGTCATATGTAATACATTCAAACAGATTCGTTTTTTTTTGTTGTTTTTTTTTAAGTTAACCACATCAAGTTGAATTTGCTGATTTTTCATCGTTGTTTTTTAAACGAAACTTTATTTTAGCATTTTTCTGAAGCACAGAACAAATTTCCGTATAGAAAACCACGTGTTCAAGTTCAACCCCACTGAGCAACCACTCAACATTTTTGATTAAAAAAAAAAAAGTGAGAAATAAAATCACTTAAAACAAATTTTTATTTATTTTAAAATAGTTCACTGGCCAAAATTCAGCTTACAGAAAAAAGAGTTGGAATTATTTTTCTCCCCGAATTCTGGATAGATACATGTTTATTACAGTGTAAAGAACAATTTTTTATTATTAAATTTTTTTCTTTTCAAAATTCGATTTTCACGATTTTCTAAAGGTTACTTGCAGATTTTCTTATGGCAAATACTGCGAGTATGTTAAACATCAACCTGATATGCCATTTCTAAATATTTTTAGTTTTCAAAAAAAAAAAAAGCTAAGTATGTTTATACCAACATAAACAATAATCTTCCCGGCACTTCTTAGAATCCAAATTTATACGATTGGTTCCGAGTTTTTTCGTTCTTTATTGCTCAAATTTGATTGTTTTTAATCGTTTTCGTAAAGCTTGATTTTACTTGTTTCTGATCCGTTTTGATCAATTTCGGTTTTTGATTTTTTTCCGTAAGGAAATGACGCACAAACGACGGGATTTAATGCACAAACAAAGCACAAACGATTGCACCCACTTTCGAGTCAATTGACCAACATGGGGGTACGTACCCCGCTCCCCCTCCAGTGACCTACTTTCAGTTTTTCTGATTTATCTCCGCAAGGAATAAAGCACACACGACGGGATGTAATACACAAACATGCCCAAACGAAGCACAAACGGTGGCACCCATTTTCCAGTCAATCGGCCAACAGGAGGCTACGTGTCCCCAGTCTCCAAGGAGTGCATAAAGCACAAACATGCACAAACCAAGTACAAACAAATGCATATTGTTTCGATACAAAATCTTTTTTTTCTGTTTCTTTTTTTCTTTCTATCCTTTCTTTTCTTTTCACATTTTCGGGTTGGGAGGAGGTGCATTCCCTCAGTTCTGCAGAAGAGGAGCGGGGAGCGACCGCAACCGTGGCACCGTCTATTCTGCCGTCGGTGATTGGAAGCATACATGCGCCCAAACGAAGCACAAGTGAAGCATAAACGAATATTACATGTGTTTTTAGCTCAGAATTCGAGTACTGGGGGCGGGAGCGTTGCTTCGGGTACCTCCTTGTATGCTAGCGAAGTGGAGGTTGATCACAAATGAGTCTATAGGAAGTACGAAAGTGCACAAACGAAGCACAAATTTTAGCATTCATTGGCGGAACATCTCGCTGTCATCTGGCTGGGCGCCATTATTTCTGTTGATAGCAGGAGAGGGGTTGAGCACAAACAAAAATATTGAAAGCACAAACGTGCACAAATGAAGCACAAACGATTGCACCCATTTTCAGGCCAATCAGCCAACAGGGGGGTTACGTGTCTCCAGCCCCCCATTGACCTACTTTCAGTTTTTCGTAAGGAATGAAGCACAAACGACGGAATTTGAGGCACAAACGAATGCATGTGGTTTCACTACAAAATTTCACCAATGGGGGGGGGGCTGGCGACATGGACCTTATTCGATGCCAGCTAGATGTACGTAAGAAGTCCACAGCTCCATGACCTCAAGGTGTACGGCTTACTGGGAGGGGCCTAAGTTCTTCAAAAAATCTAACTAAATTTTATTGGGGAAAACTGATATTCGATGAGTGGCGTTAGGCTCATTTCGCTCAATCGGCTCTCCTCGAAATAATATCCGCTGAATGTTGAAAAAAATGTGTTCTTTCGTGTTTGCTGATTTCGCTAAGCGCCTTAATCGAACCACACCAGCCATTATCCGTAAATGTTTTTATTGAGAAAAATTTTAAGTTATACTTTGTACATTCAGCAATAAGTAGGTAATAAATTATTGAAAATAATTCAAACAAACAATAACATTAAAGAGGCTGCTTTTCATTTCCTTGTTCAAATCTTCCCTTCCACGGAAACATTCAGTTTCGAAAATAACACCAACGCTTCGGCAGCTCGTAATAAAATAATAAACGCAAAAATTTTCGCTATGTAAATGGACGCACTATCTATGCTTCGTGGCATTTCAGAGAGCTCTTCTTCGCTGCGATAAATTTGTAAATATTTTTTTGCACTCAAAACGGTTCCGTAAGAACTTCGATATTTTTGTAATTTCAATTTTTTTCTTCTTTTTTCACGAACTCGGCTCAGCAGCTCGACTAAGCAGCCGGAAAATGGTGTACATCATAAAACCAGCTTCTGCGAAGGTGGATTTAATCAAGCCGGAGAAGGCAAGTTGTAAGTTATCTTACTTCACCTCCACCTTCTTACTCGTATTTATTATTCAATAGCAGACAAAGTGTCTCGATTGAATTAGAACATCTACCAGTGGATTACTGCGGCATTTAACACACATTATTTGAAAGTGTGTAATAACGAGTCGAAAGTAAATATTTAAAATTTCGTCTTCTAGCTGCAGAGGCACCTCTGAGCAAAAAGACCTATTGAGGAACGCCTGGAAAGGGGTCTCAATTGATGTTTGGGAACCCTTGGCCCACATAATTCTCAAATCTTTGACACATAAGAATTTTAAACGTGGGTATAACTCGGTCAAAATATGACTTAGCTCAATTTCAAAAACAATTTTCACTGGGTTTAATTTTGAAAACTTCAAAAAATAACATGTACATGGAGAAATTTTCAAAAATTAAAAATATTAAGCTCATCATGTATTCCAACTGAATTTTGGTCGCTTGGTTCTCATTCAGTATCCGAATTCGGTAGCGACACTTCGTTCCCGAGATACTTCTAAAAACTGGCAGAAAATTGTGTAAAATTGTTGATCAAAAATTACTCTAGCTAGATTGGAAGGCAGATTTAAATTCAACTAAAAAAAAAAATCAATTCTATCCGGTCTTGGTGCCAAAATTCTTCAAAGAACTTTTCGCATGATGAAAGACAGGATTTGTACAACATGAAAAATTTTCAAAATTCAAAATAGTGAGTTGACAACTTATTTCTAGTCAAATTTTATCGCTGAGTTCGAATTCGTTGTCCGAATTTGGCGACAACGGTCCGTCGCGAAGTACGATCAAAAATTGATATGAAATTGGGTAAAATTGGTTTAAAAAATGACCCTAGCTCAATTTCGACGCTAGATCTGAATTTGTCGTCGAATAATGGATCCATGTTTCCAAGTGTAACACAGAACCAACATACGGATTTGTCAGTAACACTTCATCGCCTAAAATCATGTTTATGGAACAAAATGAGACTAACACAACCAATGTGTCCTAATAGTAGAAGATATTCTGAGCAGTTGGAAAAAAAAAGTTGTTAGGTTCAAATTTGAACTTTTGATGAGCGTTTCAAATTCAGGTATTGAATAATCAAAATGAGAAAAAAATGAAGTTACACAAAAATGCAGCCAGCGAAACTTTTCATCGACTGATTTTTCACGCTGATTCCAAATACGTGCTTCGAATGGCCTCTTCACTTAGCATTGCCTGGTAACTGGCTTTCGAAGTTGCAAAAAATCGTCTTACTTGAATGGAATTATTCTGATGAAACTAGAAGATAATATTGAGAATTGGGAGCTTTATCTTGAATAATGATCCAAAATCTTCATACTTAATCGCAATAAGCTGACGAAGACCTGTCGGGGGAAGGGGTGATAGGCTAAAACTGTTAGCAAGAGTGTTTGGTCGTGCACAAATCCAATAACTTGCCTTCAGTCTTCATTGCAACCGACATTATAAATAGAGATAAATAATTACCTACGGCAATACATCGAGTTTGAAGATATAAGACCGAATACGTATGGCCCGATGTTATATTTACTCAATTTTATTATATGGCATATAGGTGCTACTCTCACGAAAACAATTAAATAGGTTTTATCCTGGAAATGTGGATACAAAAATACTCAAAATACACTATAGTCTATTAAAAAGAAAAATTAAGATATGCTGAAGGGAGCTGGAATAACAAGGATCCTATGTAAAATATTAAGAGTAGAAAGATCAGCTATTTAGGCCACATTATCAGAGGCGAAAAATATTACCTTCCTCAGCTGACGTTACAAGGAAAAATAAAGGGGAAACGGAGTAGAGGACGAAGAAAAACAGAATAAATATTATAAATATCAAAGAATGGACAAATATCACTGACCAAGGAGAACTTATAGACAGAGTAAGAAATAGAATATTAAACTGGTTTACCATAGTTGTAGATCGCTCATGCTCAGAATTGAGTTCGACCCAAGGAAAGAGATAGAGAGCATCTAAACAGATTGTCGGTAAATTACCCGGACACATAGCCCAGCAACTGCTCCAAGTTTATAATCTCACTACCGACATGCTGAAAATCGAACTTAATCTCAAATCACAACGCCGTACTATCCTAAATGCAATCCGCCTTTACCTCCAGCACCTATGGACATCGGACACACACTCGTATCTATTCAGAACCATCAAGCCTCAACTGCAAGATTGGCAAACATCATACAACTCATGTCGCATGAAGGAGAAGGTCCTGGCAAGGGTTCGCATTGGACACACCGCGGAGTTCAATTTGCGGCCCGTTTACAGGTTTTGAACGAATATATTACTCAATTTGCTGCCCGTGGCTGAAAGTACATTAGTCAATTAGTGGCTCGTAAGTAGCCTTCAGCACTTTTGTTGCGGTACATTCTCGTTAGGCCTAATTGTTGGATTTTCTGGAATCAGGCCTTTTCCCGATGAAATTGGCGTCCGAGGATTGACGCAGACGGCCACACTTCTTACTGCTAAGTGGATGGCGAGCTCAAAATCGACAAACGTAGTCCGCGGCTCGAACGTCGAAGGCAAAAAAAACTTATCATTTCTAGGGGAGAGGGCGTAACAATTCGACGGTTTCCCATTTAAAAGGAAGTACACGAGGGGTACATAGCACATACGTAAATTTTCTCCTTCCGAGGAGAATAAATAACTGCGAAAACAATTTCGGACACTCATAGAAAGTTCCATCCATGAGCACAGCATTGCACTTCAAGATAAACTGTAAGTTAGTCTGTGGAGAACATGAAGATATTATTGACGTCATCGTTTACCATGAGGAATTCTCCAATATTGGTAGGAAATTTCACGCCCTTTAAAGACTCGTGCAAGTCAGTTAAAGTGTTGGGCAATGGGCCGCAAATTGAGTAATCATTTTTCCATGGGCCGCAAATAGGTACCTTTCTGCTGCGTTCGGCTGCAAACTGGTTACAGCCGGACGCACACATCACATACACACACACACACACACACACACACACACATCCTACACACAGAACTACCTCAATGCGTATCATGTCAAACTCCAATCACACTATTACACATTCTCAATGACTGCATAGCCTACACTTCCCAAGGGCTCAAGTAGGCACTTAGTATCGTCTCCATTCAATGTCTATAGCTTATTAGGCGATAAGAAAGAGCAAATTAACGTATTTTTTTTCAATTTCTTAAGAATACCAAATTATACCTATTACTGTAATTAAAAGTATATTATTAACAATATTTACTTCAAATTGAATGTGCCCGACTCTTGTTTATTCGTATATTATTACTGTTGTTATTATTCTTGTATATTGTATGTATCGCGGTTTATATGTAAACTCATTATAATGTCCAAATAAGATACTACAAACAATACGGACGTAAAAAACAGATCTTGTTAAAATACGTCGTTAAATAAAAATTGAAAATGAAAGATGAAACTGATTTTAGATTTGTGAGCAACAAAATATCAAACACTCTTGTTCGCAGTTTTAATTTTCCCTTCGCGACATTTGTTCATCAGTTTCTTATAATTTTGAAGATATTGGATAATTATTCGAGATAAAACGCCTAATTATATCATTCTAGTTTCATTCAGAATAATTCTACTAAAGTGTGATGAATTTTGCAAATTTGAAGGCCAACTATGAGAAAGCCGTAAATGGAAAGACCATTTAAAGCATGGTAATCAGAATCAGCCCAGGAAAGTATACTTCTTGCTGCACTTTTGCGTAGTTTTTATTTTATTTTTTCAAATTTGAATTTTTCAATACCCCAATTTCAAATGCTCACCAACAGTTCAACTTTTAAACCTGGAAACGATGTTGGTTGTATTCAACTCATTTTCTTGTATGAAGACGATTTTAGGCGATGAAGTATTTGCTGACAAATCCTTATGCAAATCTTGTGATAAAACTTGTCGTCCCTGAAGACTGTCTTAACATTGTTTAAACTTTCTGAAAATTAGGTGATGTGCTTTCATAGGATAAGGAAAAACTTCAGGGGGAAGGGCTCGGTCAAATTTCGAACATTTTTAAAATAAGGAATGTTCAACTGTGTACGTTCTATTCGTGGTTTTTCATTTCCCCATTTAGGAAGGCGGTATATGCGTCCATTCATGGCAGTCGAATCTTCTTTTTTTTTGCTCTCAACCTGAGCCCTGGAATCTGCCCTTTCGAGCATTACTTCAAAGAGGAATTACTATTAAACTAACCCCTGAAAAGGTGATACCTCTTAAATTTTCGTGAGTGATCAAGTATGAAAATGTTGTGATTTACAGAAAAAACATTCATTTGACTAGAGAACTAAGCCGCATTAAGTGGACGCTATTCAGTAAAAGGAAACCAACCAACATTTTAAACAAAATGAGTTACTAATATCGTTGGAAAGAGCGTAAAAGTAGGATTTATCACAATTGGGCCTCCGATTCAGAAATGCGTACTCACGTTGAAAAAAGCTTATTAGTAAACGCTATGTCATAAATAGTTTCTATATGGCTCGAATCGCGGATTCTCAAAAAGCGGATTTTGCTAGTTGGTTCCCTTTTGCTGAATAGCGTCAAGTAAATGTAATTGCATTTAATTCATTAAATTTTTCCATCCTCAGTTTAGCGTGGTTCGGGTCAGTTGACGTTTAACATCGGATCTCCTCTTCGTATTTATTTCTTTGACAGTCTACCATCGAAAGAAGACCGGATTAAAAAGAGATTATAAGTAGCCAATAAACTCGCGCATCTGCTGAAAAATAGAGTAAATGAAATTCCGCGAAAATAAGTGCAGCTGTGCAGAATTCGCGCTTTAATTAAAAACCGTTTTAAAAAATAAATCCTCTATAATACCGCGTCGGTATTACATTATTTTGCTCTATGAAGGAATTTAAGGGGATTTCTGAACCGATTAAAATATCGAACCGAACCCTCGCCTCGTGCGGTAAACGTTTTAAATCTGGTAATGAAGGGACAGTATTATTTTGTTTTATAATTAACAGATTATTCGTTGTACGTATTAATTATTTCAGAACTTCTTTCACTAGAGAAACCTATTTTACGCAATGTCATACCGGCCGCTGTAATTTCAGTAAATTCGAACGGATTGAAATGTTCATCCCGACTCGTTTTTATTTCGATATTCGTGTAATTAGAAATTCGAGGAGAAAGTGTCAGCCTATTAATAAGTTTTCTCGTGCCTGCGGGAATAATCTCTCTATCTTCCCTCCCCCCACCATTGCTTCTCTGTAACTTACCGGATACGTCGTCGTTGTCGTTCGTAATTTCGTCCCATTCTGCGAAAGATCCTTTTCCTAGTTTTATGTAAATCAGCGCGAATAATATCCGGTAGAATTTCATCGTCTTCATGACTTCGTCCTGCAACAGTCATCAGATAAGGATACACCGACGAATTCGAGTCACTTACGTTATTTACTCAGCTAATTTCTCAGCGGGCTACACGTCTACCGTCACTGCTTTGTCAGGAGTTACACATTTCCGAGCCGAGAATTCAATTATATCGGGCTCGGGAGGATACGGCGAGCTCATTTGGTCGATTCTGAAATATAATCAAGTACGGATTCTTGACCGACCTCAAATCTCGTCTGTGTGATGTATTTTTTGCAACACCTGCTCGGAAAAGTGCGCTGTAACATCGAACTGGCTTAGCGGTCATCAGAAGGACGGTCGGCTTGCTATTTCCTTTAGTGGCCTATGTAGGTGAACTCGGCGATGAGCTTGAAGGGACAGTAGTCATCTATGAATACGAGTACAAGACATTTTGTTCTAGCCGAACCTAAATGTCGGAAATGCGACTCGACTTTCGAGAAGTAACCTATTTTCTGCCTTAGGGAGAAAACCCGGTCTCTGCATACGACTTCGGCCAAAATAAAGCGTATGCGGGAAAAAATCGAACGAGACGGTATTCTTTACTGTCCCCAGACAGAAACTGACTGTGATTTTAGGTCGAAATCTGAGGCTGTGTTACGCCTGATCCTTCAGACAAATAGACAGATTAACCTGGTAAACTGTAGGGCCGACAATGAAAATTTACGGTCGACAGCATTTCTGTACAAAGTATAAATCCTCTCCAGTACTTTAAAAGTCTCCTTAAGTTAACTGTTATGTTATGGTACCCTCTTAAGGCAGACAGCCAAATTAACCTTGTTGGCTGTATGGCTAGCAAAGGAAATCTCGGCTGATGGAACTTTTGAATGGCGTATGTATGACCCTCTCCACCAATCTGAAAGTTTCCTTAAGTTCATAATTATGTCGTAGCATGAAAACGTGGAAACCCGGAGAGTACGAAAGAGTGATTAATGACCACGATGTGGGATGGTTGATGATTTTATGATGGGTAAGGAAGGAGTGATTGCAGACGCATATGGAAGTTTCTGAGAAGAGCCGTCTTAACATTGTAAGTCATTCCAACTCTGTTAAAACTGAGACACATTCTAACCACAAGCGCAAAACTAGGGCTTGGAGTTTTGCTTCCACTCCCGAAAGTACCGAACGCTTCTCCGTGAACCTTTAAAAAGTTACACCCGGTGGATGAGAGTAATGATTTTTCAACTTTTTATTTTCGGTTTGTTTACCTTTTCAAATATTTAAAAAACAGTCTGCCAAATTTGAACAAAATCGGTGAAGAGTGACCCGTATTTCAAGTGAGTGGAAATCCTATGGGAATGTACATTAGTTTTTGGAATTTGAGTTTCAGTCGAAGAGGAGCCTTTCATACGAGCCCAAAATTATTTTCTTTCCCAAATTCATGTTTTCCGGGCCGTGAAATTAATACCTGGGGTCCAGTTCCCCATTTCTCTTCCTCGGCCTTCGCAGGGAGCTGATTTTCAGTTATTTCAATTTTGTTCGAATTTCCAGATTATTTAAAATTTAACCGGAGTTTTTTTTTCTTTTTTTTCTAGATGGCTGAGTTTATTTTTAGGAGTTAATAGTTTGTAGTTCATGCATGCTTAAAGTTGCGTCAAAAGAGAGGGTGCAAAATTTAAACCCCCTCCCCGGGCCTAAAATATTGGTGAAAAATTGAAAACTATTCAAATTGGTAGAGAAAAATCTTGAGAGATTTCAAAGATGCAATTTACGAGATTTATGAAGATTTACGCTATATGCTTTCAAGAATTTTTGTCTTCTTCCTGTCGAGCTCCACAACAAGCCAATAATCAATTAATTCGATTTCTCATTTTCTTATGTTTGATTAAGGGTTTTTAGGCCACTGAGTTCCATTTTTGGCGTTTTCCCCTCCCCTTTATACCCTTTAAACTTGACAGGGGGCTGATCTTACATAATTCCAACTTCCACCTTCTTTACATTTGAATAAAGATTTACTGAGTGGAAAAGAAGAGGGAATTTGACCCACCCTTGTCATACCCAAAGCGGCATCGAATGTCGAAGGGCTTGTCTGGCTGTTTAGCTGACGGGTGGCTTACCTCTCGATTTGACCGGCAGCTCGTCTGTCTGTTTGAGACGGCTCAGAAATTGGTGTAACAGGTTAATAAGTGTGTTAGATTACCTACCCTATTAGTTAATAAATAAGCGTTTATATTTTATGCTATCAATCGATAAAGTTTGGATTAGTAATTGAGTGAAGATTTTTTTAAAACTATTGGTCAGTGCTGCTAATATTGAATTTAAAAAAATCGATTGCGTTTCGATTAATCTGGTATATTGATTCCTGAGATTAATCGAGACCAAGTATCAAATTGAGCATTGTAAAGTCGAAATCTATTTGAGGTTGATTGTATGAGTATATTATTTGTATCGGATCTTGAAGGTTTCTTTTTCATCATACGGAGAGAAAGAGGCCAGGTTTTTAGTTTCCAAAGTATCTCATAAAAAGACCGATATTTACTTAAGTTGTTTGTAAGCGACATATAAAGGATGTCTCAGTTTGAAATATTCCCTTCAATTGGCTGAATAGACAACTTATTATGACGAAATATAGATATTTATGCGCAGTGGGGGGGGGGGGGGGGGAAGTAAGATTTTCAAGGGAGAAAAAGTCGAAAATTGAGGTATTTTTTAAAGATCGCCGATATTACAGAACTATTTTATAAAAATGAAGGTAAAATTACTGCTCGAGCGAAAATTTTTCGGGGAAAAAAAACGTGTTTTAAAGGCAAAAATTTCCTCATTTTTGCATATTTTACATTCAGTTACAGTTGATTTCGAGGGGGGGGGGGCATTCGTCACCCCTCTTTGGCTACGCCACTGTGTATGCGTCCTCTTACTGTTGAAGGAATTCATTAAGTCAGTTTTTGTTAATGAGACATTTTTTCCATGATTGAAAATGGAATTTTTCAGTTATAATAGATGACAGCTGCCGAACAGAAAATCATAGGAATCGATTCAACAAGATGCTTACCAAATTACCTTTGGTTATTCAAATCACGTTTATTTATGTGGGCATAAGCGGGAATTGCAAAATGGGGGACAGACTAAGCTGTTTTCTCTTGTGAAGTTCTACGGTATGGCGTTGTCCCTCTTGTCCCTCCATCTACGTGATTCTTAATTTTTGGGGAAAAATTTCAGTACATTTGAGAGGTTACGTATACTCCCAAGTCTCCTATTTGCGCTTTCGAATAAGGAGAGAAATTGTGCAATTCTAGATAAATTCTGTAAAACTGTATCAACAATTGAAATTTACTATTCACTTTTTCACGATTTTCGTATATAATACCACTTCCATTAACGTATTTAGAGCAAGTCATATTTATAGTTTGGAAGATTCATTTCAAAACTGAACTTTTGGTCAACTCTACAGGTTTCTCGATTTGGTAATATTTGTATTTCAAACTAATTATCACTCTCACTACAAACACTGCAATAATAGAATCGCTAACGAAACGATATTACGAGTGTGCAAATTACTCGTAACGACTATTTTTGCAAAAAGATGCCGCGTCACTTGAAATACAATAAAACTACAATGTTCCATTTTTTCGACGATTGTACGAAATTATGAGCTAAACCGTAAATTGAAACAGAATGGGAGTGAAATGAAAACCGGAAACCAGGTAATTAAAAATTAACTAATAGTGCTTAGTATGAAAGCATGGAGTCGATTAGAAGATAAATTTTAAGAAATCAGTGTCTAGTTGACCGGTTTAGGTTTCAACAGCCAAGAGCTTGTGATTATTGCGAACTTCTCGCCTATTTTCAAAATTTTTTTAGTTGGAAGGAGTTGAGTAAATCAGGATTTCTCCTCTCTCCCCCTACTTTGTCTTCGCTTCGCTGAGTGGTTCATTTTTCTACGATTTGACCATGTGACCTTTATGTGTGTAAGTTTTCAGTTACGACTCACCATAATCCGTCAAATTGAGTATTACTATCGTTCGAAGAAAAAATGCACTACCGAAGCGTTCAAAACTGTCGGTAGCCTGATGCATCTACGAAATATTTCGAGGATTATGTATTGTATGCGATGCTTTCAATAATTTTTACCGAGCATTTTCCACAACTAGCTTCTCAGAATGATTATAATCACTAATTTTCTTATCTACTAAAGAAGTTTGAAATAAGCTTTTCAAATTCTATGCAACTACTTACATGATGAATCAATATAACAAACGGGCTCACCGGTCATTTAAACAAAACGAGGAAAATATGACTATCGCGGAAAATCGAGATCGCAAATGAATAATAATTTCACATAATATTTAAAAAGAAATCGTGCTAAATTATTATCTTACGTAATTTTATACGTATCACGTGGTACATCACGTGTGGTGTACGTGCGTTCGAATTTCGCCCGAAAGTGCTACTGTGTGCCAGCAATTCGAACCGTAATTTTACTTCGACGAGCTCCTTAGGGGGTGGGAGGGAGAGCTGCCGAAATTTCGGGCATGCTCTGCCCTCCTTTTTGATTATACGCGTTTTAAAACAAGCGGAAAATTAGATCTAATCGTGTTATTTGTATTCTACTCATACCGATATCTGTTTCTTTTTTTCTTCTTCGTTCTCCATCTCACTCGCTCTCATTTGCTGTGTTTTCCACCTTTTCGGTTTGGTGATCCTCCAGTTATGCCGGATTTCTGGGAGGAAAAATATCTTCATCTGTGACCATAAACAGGGATTTCATTTTCATTATCTTATTTTTTGTGTTCCTGTCTTCATTCGCGCTTTTTATTGAAATGTTCTTTCGGGTGCCTTACCACAGTTTCGTCTGTGTTTTCTTCGAAACATTCTGGTTTAAAATAATAAGTTGACTTCATACGTTTTGGCAACTTACAAGGTTTTCGAACTGGTGGTATAGGACGAGGAAAACTTGAAGCAGAGGCGGAAACAGGAGGGGCTAGGGGGCTAGCCCCCGGGTTTTAAAATTACCCTCCCTAAATTTTATTTTTTAAATTAAACGTAATACAGTACGACATTTCTATTATATATTTTTTTTGAGGGGGGGGAGGGGTGTGGAGAGGCTAGGATTTTAGGATTTTTATGAAGTTATTTTAGGCACTGGAGCTTCAGCCCCCAAAGTTTTCGCTCCATTTCCGCCTCTGCTTGAAGCTCAGATCTCTAACGGGGGGGGGGGGTGTAAATTATAAGCATTACCCCCCCCCCCCCCTAGAAACTCAGTTTGCCATTAGTAAATTAAAAACTGCATTGTCAACATGGAAAAGATCTCATTCATAAATGACGTTCCCTCTTTTCAATTACATTTTCTCTTAGTGAACTGAACGAATGAGTGCGATCTTTTTTGAAATGAATGGTCACTCATCTCGAGTGAATTAAACGGAAAAGATTGTTCACTTCAGTTCATTGTAACTTTCTATAATATCATTGAAAAAGGATCTGTTGAAACAGTGATCTTAGTTCATTTCCAGAAGACATTTATAAGTGTACTACAGATTGTAACTTGAAATTTGACACGCAAACACCAAATCCTGCGTGCAGCCTGCGTATTATTTTACACTTCGTCACAATGGTCATATAGTAATGATTAAATACTTTCTTGCAAAAAAAAAATTATAAACATAAAATGACCCAGTAGTAGCTATGTAATGTATGTTCTGGCCCACTCATGGATTTCTTAGTTTTTTCTCAACTTTTCATGACTTTTAAAGATCCCGTAATTTTCGTAAAAGTTTACAAAGAATATTTACTAATTTTTATATAAAAATCAAACTATTTTCTCATAACTTTTCATAAAGTCAGTTTATGAAATTTTCAATTAATAGAAATCTATGACTGCGCTAGAAGAAAATTATTATTCCAAAAAATGGTTAGAAGTTTTGAAAAAAATATAGACAAATTATTAAAATTGGATACAAAATATTGAAAATTTCATAAAATGACTTTATGAAAAGTTATGAGAAAATGGTTTGATTTTTATACAAAAATTAGTTAATATTCTTCGTCAACCTTTACGAAAATTATGGGATCTTTAAAAATCATGAGAAGTTGAGAAAAAACTGAGAAAACTATGAGAGGGCCAGAACATACATTATATATCTACTCCCAGTTATTTTTAATAACAAACAGGATAATTCACAAATTAGTCCTCGACACTTCTTTCTTTTCGATCGCCAAGTCGGATCGTCACAAAACGAAAAAAAATATTTCAAGTGATAGAGTCTAGTTTTTTTTTTACCAAGTCGAAAAATTTTCTTTCCAAAAAGGGGCTCGAATTCGGAATTATAAATGGGTAAGTGAACAATGTATTGGAAATGCTTTTATTATTATTTCATTTAATTGTTGATTTTGATTTATGATTCGACCCTGATTTCGGTTCAAACCTCTAAATTTCGGACCCAAAATGAGATTCATTGGCTTGCTGATTTTGAAAATTGAATCTACATGATGATCCTATCCTGATTCGGATCCAAAAATCAAAATTTTGTATTCGAAGTGGGCAAAATTTACTTCACTTAAAAAATTGATCTGACTATCGAAATTAGGGTGTTTTGAGATACTGATCAAGAATTGAAGGGTAAAGAATCAAAACTCACATTTGCCATTTTATTTTAAAGGCGCAAATAGGCAGAATACTGTACAAGCGTGCAGGAATATCTTTGCTGCGCCTGTGAATGTGCGATGTGTATAACATACTTCACGTTCAATAGACGCAGCAAAGATATTCCTGCACCCGTGTACAGTATTTTGCCGATTTGCGTCTTTGAAGTAAAATGGCAAATGTGAGTTTTGATTCTTTACCCTTCAATTTGCGCCACACGTCTAATTCGGCCCCATTTTGGGCTCCTAAATGACATTTTAACCATCAAATGAACTCAGTTGACTTGTCTTGAAAAATAGAAATCGAAATTGTACAAATATATTATATTAGATCCATGATTCTGAATATCTCGATTTTCAATTCATTTCGATTTAGGTCCCCAATCTGACATCACACGCTTCAAATGGATGAAATTGTCTCTCATTTTAAAATTCGAGAAAATTATCGGAATAAGGTTTGTAGGGATTCAAGATTATTGCATTAGAGATTTCTTTTAACCGCAATTTTGGCATCAAAATGAACATTTCACAAATAATTGCTACAATTATTTCATGTTATTATATTATGCTTGTATAAAGTTGCCATTTGACCCACTGATGTGACAAAGAAGGGTACAAAATTAGATTTTATTTCGTTAATGAGTCTCGATTCCGCTTCGTATCAACTTTTAAATAATGTGTGTAAAAATTCCACCAAATTATACGGGTAAAACTTGTTAATTTTCATAGTGAAATTTTTAATTCTGGTAGAATGTACTCTACAAATTTCATTCGATGCGTTTTCAAATCACCTGTAAATGTTGATTTTGGTGCTCAAATAACGCCCAGTAGAAAGTTTAGCGCGATATTCGGAATCAAACGCCCTCTACCCTCCAAAAAAGAACCTAATTTCGTTGCTCGTTCACTTTTTCAAGCCAGTTAGTTTCGCCCTTTGCTGGGTAAAATACCAACTTTGGAGATTCGAGTAGGTGCGAAGTGAAAAATCTGATTATTACACATCAGCGATCCGAGAAATTCATATTTTGAAATTTTATTCCATTTCTTAAATCAAGTTGATTTCAGCCATTTGAAATACCTATTAGATAATTTTGATATAGAGGCCCGTATCAGGTCCAAGTGAAAAATCTAATGCAGTTATCGAAATAAATGACCCGAAGGATTTCTATTTTGATACACTGTTCAACCTACGATGGCTAAATCGGAGCCAAATCAAAAATCTAGAGCAATATTCGAAGTCCGCAACCCAATCAACTCGACCTTCGATACGTCATTCAATGTCTCGAATTAAGCTCGTTTTGCCCTATTTGGGTCCTAAAATTGAATTTTTGAGCTCCAACCTGTACCGAACCAGAAATCTGATGCGATATTCAAAATCAGCCACTTTTTATCCCTAGATATACTTTGTTTAATTTTTTGACTAGGTTCAATTTTAAACTTTTTTGTTTCGAAAATTGGATTTTAAAGCTCTAGTAGGGGTTGAATCAAAAATCTGATAAGACATTCAAATTTAGCAACCCAACAGAGACCCCACTTCCTATGCTGTGTTCCATTCTTCAAGCCAAGTAAAAATTGTACATTTTGGGTCCGAATCGGGATCAAATTAAATGTTTGATACAATAAATATTCGAAATTGGTGACCTAAATAAAGAAACAATTACGGTATTGTGTTAAATTTTTCAAGGCAAGTCAATTTTGCTCATTTTGGGTCCAAAAATTCGATTTTTGGGCTAAATTGGGAACGGATAAAAACATGCGATATTTCTCATGCCTGCGTTAGGAACATAGCAGCGAGTAAAATATGGAGAATGTTACGGCTGGAAATTTTGCCGTTGGCAAAATAAAACAATTGAGAAATTTTTGGAATCGAGCTACAACATTCTAAATTGCGTACAGTGTAAAACAGATGGTTTAGCGTTTCAATGACATTAATTTGGGAAGATCAGATCTGAATCTAGAAAGTAAAGAATTATAGGACCAATCTTGGAACACATTGTTCTTTAAATTATTTCCCAGCTGCGACCTTGAGTTGTCCAGTAATCCTCACATTTTCGAGGTCCAGGGACGTATCGAGGAGGGGGATAGTCCATCCCCAAGCATCTTCTAGTGTTGATAATCCTTGTAAAATCGATCGGATTGAAAAATCGGGTCTTAAGATGAAAAAATCAAATTGAACCGGCAGTTGGCACAATTTTAAAAATGTTGGCTTTTTTTGCTAGTCGATTTCGAACATGTTCCGAGTTGCCAAAATCGACCCTCCAAACAGTGGTCCTTACAATTCTCAAGATTTGCATTGAATTGGGAATCTTGTCATTCGGTTTTGACGATATAAAAATATATGACTGGCCAATACTGTTTGACGTGTCATTGAATAAATCGTATCACAGATAATTGGTCCAGAAAGAATTCTAAATTTTGATTCATACGTATTTTTGAATTCTTCCTCTTTCCACTGGGAGAGGGAATGGGGGAGGAGAGAAGTGTATGGAAAGAAATAAGGTACTTTTTGTAATTTTCCACATGTTTTATTTTATAAACATGCATTTTTTGAGAATACTGGTGGAGGACGAATGAGGAGAGGAAAACGGTTCATTCACCAGACATTTCCCTTTTTGAATTAAGCGAGGTGCATACACAGAAATATTTTTAGAGCCATTGTGTACTTTGCCATACATCATACAGCATAAAATCATGCATTTAACATGCAATTTCTCGGTAAGATAGTTTAGAGCCCCTGAACCACCTTTCAATTTTTCTTTTTGAATTTCCCCTCCCCCCGTATGTTGTATAATTTTTATTTTATAAAGAACCAGTTTAGGAGGTATACATCCGTCAGTGGTCTGGTCTGACATCAGTGGAAGACTCAATCAGAGCAGCCGACAAAAGAGAGCTTTTAGAACTGCCAATATTCGGTCGTCAAACGCGCAGGAATGCGTAGGACACGCAAAGAAGATCTTGAAAAATTGAAATATTTTCTTCAAGATTCATTTTTCTTCACTGCAAAGCTTGATACCAAAATTCTTCCATAGAATAGGAGGGTAGGTTTTCATTGTTGTGAACTCTTCCAACCCCCAATATGATAATACTCATTCGCAAATGAAGTGAGCCATGTTTTTCTACTTTTCAGAGAATTTCTGTTGAAGCCTTTCAAACATTCTCTTCTTGTTCATATTTCATCAGAATTTTCATGGAATCTCGATATAGACTCTTACTATTAGGAACAACAATCCAATTGAATTTCAAAATGTTTCTATCAACGGACGACCCTTTCGTAGCCGCGGCGCCAAAACGAATTAGATTCACGAAACTTGTTAAGTATGTATTTCTCTCCCTGTGATTAAATACACACCATAGTTTCAAAGGTGCTGTAAATTATTACTCGATGGCGTTGTAGTAATACATTTTTTATTATACACCGAGGAATAATAATTTAATAGATAGCGATGAATTATACATAGGGATGCTAATTACCAAACATTTGCAACCAAATTCGTGTATCTTGGCTGAGTGTTGATAAAAGTTCCTTAAAACGCATTATTAAAGCACAACCCACCGAAATGATTCGCTTTTCATCGGGTCGAATAAAACGAAATTATAGATACGAAATTTATTTCCCAGAATCTCATTCTTCTCGAGCAAATAACTGGGTAACCCTGTCCTGAATTTAAATAGTTTATTATCGTTTCGGTTATTTGGAAAAATTAAACAGGCAGGTTTACTCATCAACAGTGACGGATTTATGGAGAAGTTTCAAAAGCCAGGACCTTCCCTTCTTGTCTTAGACTGGATATGAATGAAATCTTTCTCTTTTTCAGGTAAACAACGTTGCCTGAATCAATAAAAATAGATATTCGAAATAATTAGCGATTTGAAAAACCCGATTTCGGTACTTCGTTTGATACGTTCATATTTGAAATTTCAATCTTGGTGGTACCTCTGGGGAAAGAGAAGATTTTTTCAATTAAAAGGAAAGTAGGGCTTGTCACTTGAAGATCCTCATTATGTTTATTAAATGCCGGTATCCTGCGATGTCACACGGGCTTCTGGTATACTGACATTGCGTTGATTACAAAATGGTATTGGCGTTTGGACACTCCTGTAGATGCGCTAATGTCGTGGACGAAAGGGGTATTTTTACCACAAAAACATGTACAAGTAAAATGAGCTCTAGCATCTTCAATATTGTTTTTATGGAAAACTGAAGAGAACTAAAGTGTTAGCCCTTATCATTTCTGTAGCGCTTTGGAGGCTACAATGCGAGCGAGTTATCACCATTAAAAAATAAAAAAAGTTCTCTGCTGGCGTGTTCAGAAGTACGAGTATATTTACACTGAATTTTGAAAAAAAGCGAGCGGAGAAAATAATTAGTGAGAGCGAGAGTATGAGATTACTTCAAAAAGACGATTCTTGAAGAAGACTGTTGAAGAAGACTGTTAAAAGACGATTGGTTCACGAACATCGAGTCACTGCCTAGCCGGACAATTAGATTTAAAAAAATACGAGGGTGGAAGAATAGCGTGAGGAAAAAAAAGGAAGAAGCAATTCGGTGTAGAGATGAAAAGGCACAGGTGTTCCTAGGAAAACTGGCTTGGCAGGACAGGTAAAAAATATACAATAAAAAACTATTTACAAAAGAATTCGCGAACCTTAAAAAAAGTCGATCGTGGTGGAGAGCACCGCATTTCCTTTCAGATGATCCCAACTTCAGTTTTTTTGCAGAACACTTTTGTCACTGATCTATCTTTTCGTCCAAATAAACCAATCAGTGCGCCGCATTTCATTAGGCCGCTAGAGAGCGACTCTTTAGCGTCCAAATGCGAATACATAAAATCTTCTAATCATCCCAAAAAATGTTTTTTAATGTTGCGTCATGAGACAAATTGTTCCGTTTTCCAAATTCAGTAGTCAAATTCTCACAAGCATTGATGGTAAAACGCTAGCGTTAAGCAAAACAAGACTATAGTCTCTTTATTTGTACTATTTTGTGGCGATTTTTCTAGATTTCGTGAAATTGTTGCCATATTTCCGGAATTCGTGAACTATCTTTCGATATTAGTGAGGAAACTGTGTGGAGCTGAAGCAATATGCCAGCCTTCCACACAAGAAATTGAAAATTAGGAGTGGTGTCCAGAAATTGTGCTCTTCTGGGCCTGTATTCTCGAAATTTGTATACTTCTCACAAAGGTATCAGTGATCTTTTTTTTTTTTTTTTTTTCACCATCGCACCACATTGAAATTCGGAGGGGAGGGAGAATTGTGATCGTTTTGTGCTTTCCCGCGAACTAATTTTCCAAATTCGTGCATTTCCCTTAAGGAATTTTTTCTAGAACTTGTGGATTTGTTAATCAGCTTATGTTATCGAACTTGCATCGAAATTTATTCACAGTCAGTGATTTCCACGGTAGGCACCTAACACAGAATTTTAAGGCGGCAAATTGGCGAAATTAAAAGTACCGAAACCTGCGCAATAACAAAATGAAGTCTGAATCTGGCAGTAAGGAGCCTTAAATTTTGTCGAAAGATTCGCACCAAACAGTACTTTATAAAGGCGAAGAGCTGAAATCGTAAAGAAGAAAAAACACTACGTTCGCGAGTACAAAACGGTCCAAGTAAATAAAGAAGATTAATTTTTTTCATTTCCACCGCCATTTTTCTCAGCCAGCGTCTCCGCTCGCAATTCTCACCGGCCGAATACGAAAAAGGATTATTTTATTTTCTCCCGCGCAATGCAACCCGGAATTAATACACGTTGCTAAAATCCAGGGACGTTAAACTAAGGAGAGAAGAAGTCTTTCGCTATGGTTTTTCGCGATTATGATCACGAAACTAAATCGACTGGCATGTACTCGTACGTGTTTTCGCCACGTACGTTGGATTGCTCAGCAAGGTTTTAAAGAGCCTCCTGGGCTACATAGAAGAGCACTTTAACTTCGTAGGTAATTATGTATCCTCGTTGTAGCTGTCTAAAAATGCAGATAAAAGTCGTCGTTTACGATATGCGGAGTTATGATACTGACGTTTGCAACAGAACGAAAACGAGATTAAGTTTTTTTTAGCACGTATTTACAGTCCCGTTTCTCCCTTCACACTTTACGTGGGTTCAAATTTAACAGGGCTCAGATTTGTGGAGTGGGACCGCTCGTTTGTCGACCGAAAACGTTCACCAGGTACCTGCATCTCTTCTTACTGTCACGATTCCGGAATGGGTGGATGAAAATGTATCAGAATTTATTGGAACCCTTGTGAAGAGAAATTGCTTAGTTTCCTTTTTAATCTGATAAGTGATTGTGGCTTGTATTTTTCGCATTCAATACTGTTCTCAGAGTTCTTCACTACTCTTCTAGATTCCACTCGAGTCTTTTAGACTCTTCTCTTCATCCTCTACAATATGAGAATCTCCACTCATATCTTGTGATTCTTCGCTCATCTCTCTGCTCACTTGGCGGGTTTTCAGCTGTTTTGTAGTCTTCGCGACTTCGCTTCATCATTCTTTCGAGTTTCGTGGCATCACAAATCTTCTTAATTGTTGCTACTACCCAGTCTTCTCGACTGCTCTCGGTTCCTTTAGTGTCTTCATTATTCTTATCGAGAAACAGGTGCGGACTTATCATTTCGGTATGAAAGAGGTGAAAGAGGCTATAAAACATTGTAAGAAGCATAGGTGAAACTAGGCCACTTTTTTAGGGGATCGGTGGGCTTAAGCCCCAAATTCCATGTAAGACACTGTACGAAAAAAAAAAACAAAAAAAACCGCAACTAAACCCATAAATCATATTATTAAAAAAATACAAATTCCATCGGGGGGGGGGGAATTTTTGTTAGGCTCCCTTGCCCCCCTTATTTCCACATATGGTAAGAAGAATGGTCAAAAAGCTTGACAGGGACGTACCGTAGTGACTTTCAGACGGAATGAAGAGAAGGGAGAAGTCGGAATACTTTCGGAAATACCTTGTCATTTGCTTTTTACCAACGAAGAATAATCCCTAGTAATATATTTCCGATTTTTTATGTATATTCCTGTAGGGTATTCCTCATTTCGCGACTTTTCGCAGATCTTTCAAGACTGCATGAAATTTGAACAACCTCCACAGAAAATTTTAGCTCGATCGGTTAATGGAAACACTAGCCACAAGCCGTCTCCCCTTTTATGGGAAATAACATGAAGTTTTGACATCCTTAACTGATTATCATTGTTTTATTAGCCTATAATAACTCTAAAAATATTTGGATACAATTTTTGAACAAGGGTTTTGATACATTCCCCTATCTGGGTTGATGGCTCTTGAAAGGAACTCAAAAATGAGAGAAGGGCGGGCTGACCCATAAATTTTGAGACTGGTATTGCTTGCTAGGTTTTCAAGGAGGTCACTGATTCCGATTTAGAGGTTACTTTTTGATCTGATCCTCCATTCAAGTAAAAGTGATTTTTTTGAGATTTGTATATAAAAGTTTAAAACCTTGAAAGATTGATTAACGCTCCATTAGAGTCTGACCCCCTCTGATGGGGTACCTATCATTTCGGCGCGGACGATTCGGCACTGGAATTGTTTTGGCGCGGACGATCCGGCGCTGACTCACTTCGGCTATTAAAATTGAAAATGATTCGCCTTCAAGGAGCGTCGCTGCAATTATTCGGGTACAAGTATCATGATATTCGATCTTGATAATAAAGAAATATGAACCTGTCGTTCTGTTGATATCTTTTTGTTGTCTGCTGACATCGATTATTCACCAGCATAAAGCAATGTACGGTATAAACATGCGAAATGGTGGAAACTCATCTTAGTATGTTACTTCATTTACAGAAATACAAAAAATCTTTCCAGAAAAAATTGCCTATTCTCAGATTTAAAGGGGCCATATATTAATTAAAAAAATTGATATTTTGGTGAATTTTTTGCGCCTTCAGTATTGAAGATAGACAATATTGTCTAGAAAGTATTTTGTTACGAATAGTATGATTAATGAAATACCATGTTTGAATTTTTTATTTAAAAATTTTTGAAATTATTATCAGCATTCTAAAAGAAATAATAGAATTGAATTGCCCCTTCAAAATAAATAGTATGTAATTAACTCTGTAGCGGAAATTGAAGTTTTATTTCAGCTTCACCAACACGAAGCGTACATAGGCTAAGTTCTCATTAACAGCCGCAGCGCGTGTAGTTACAGTCCAATGGTGGTGGATTTCACCACGAGTGCGATCTGAGAGTTAACGGAATATAATTTTTACTTAGCGCTTAAATGATTCTAGCGCCAAAAGGTATACATCGCCCAAATAAGTCACGCCGAATCGTCAGCGCCGAAATGAACGATTCCCCCTCTGATGGCATCAGACGAGTCGGGTCCCAAAATAATCTGTAGAATCGAGTTCATTGACCTTGAAAACCTATAAATGGTATGTCATCCCAAAGATTTCATTTTTTAGCCCTCCTTCCCCTATTTGGATGCTCTCCCAAGGAATCATCAACCCAGATCATGGAGTCAAATAATTTTATATTTTAAGTAGATCTGAATCCCAACCAAAAAGTTGTGTCCGAATATTTTTATGTTATTACAGGCTAAGAAAAAAAAAAGTCGAAACATTGTTATTTTCTTAAGAGAGGGTAGGCCTTATGGCATGTATTCCCTTGATCCGATTGAGCTGAAATTTTCAAGGGAGCTTTTGAAATTTTTTGGCACCTGTTTCTATGGACTCTCGAAGGATCTGAAAGAAGTCGCAATATAAGAACACATCTAATATTCAGGATCACTGCCGAAGCGCGAAATCTTATATGTAATTTTGATAAACTTCGTGTATATTATAAGGTAACTGATAAACTTATTGTTCAACACCACACCAAGGTGTCCGTCACACATTATTATTATCTGGCTCAACCAGTGGAGCCATATATTCTAACACGCCACCTTGCGAGACTGAACTACATATAGTCTCGCACATAAACTATAGGATTCATTTAACATGTGACAAGCACTAAATACTAAATACATTTCTCTAAAATAGTGCATAGCACATAACATACTATATGTAATAAAATTAGCGAATTTTATCGCATATACAAAGAGATAAATACTGTAAAATATACCAATAAAATGAAACACATATGTATATACGAGATTAACATCAAACAGGTAATTATTAAAATGACACCAAAATTCAAATGCGACAAGAATGTATGTAATACGAATATCGACTAGATACAAACGAAATAAAGATAAGACAAATAATCAAATTGAATTGAATCGAATCGACATCACTCAAGACAAGGCATTAACCCCCAGGCCAGAACGTAAAAACAAGAATTTGGACTTATCTAGGGCTTTAGTTAAGGCATCGGCCAAGTTTAAATCAGTCGCCACCTTAACTATACAAATATCACCTTTCAATACATGATCATACACAAAACGGCTTGCTATTTCGATATACTTACTCTTACCAGAGAATTTACCACTCTCTGCAAGCATTTTAGCGCCTGAATTATCTTCGTATACCTTTACTGGTCTTACTTTGTCTTCTCCTAGTTCCTTCAATAGACCAATCATCCAAATGACCTCCTGTACCGCGTCAGCCATAGCATAATATTCAGCATGGGTGGAAGCTCGCGTCACAGCACCCTGCTTCAAGCTTTTCCGTAACACTGGATTTTCGTTTATGCGTATTACAAACCCTGAGGTTGATTTCCGATCCTCGATGTCCCCTGCGAAATCAGAATCTACAAAACAATCGATGGTTATGTCGCTACCAGTATAATTTAAACACAAATTACGAGTATGATATAGGTAAATAAGTACTCTTAACGCATATTCAAAATATTCTCTATTGTAGCCTGCTTGAAAACGACTTAAATAGTTTGTAGCAAAGGATACATCCGGTCTTGTTGCTGCTGCAACATAGAGTAACGCTCCTACTAAGCTTCGATACGGTAAATCAGTTTCAATCTGGTTCAGCTTTTCCAATTTTAGACCTACTTCCATGGGAGTACTAAATTTCTTCCTCGAATTCACAACACGATATTTTTCTGCCAGCGCCTCGATATATTTTTCCTGGCTCAAGGTCATGACACCGAGTTCGCGGTCATATACCACTTCAATGCCCAAATACTTCGAAATTTGACCCATAACGCGCATAGAAAATCTACTACACAATTTTCGGATGATTTCTTCAATTTCCCGAATATCTGCGCCACATATCAGCAAATCATCAACATAAACAATGACAATTACATTGCCTCTGACATAAATACACCGCTCTGAATCAATACAACGAAAATCTAACGATTGAAGATATTCATCTAGGCATTCATACCAACATTTTGGGCTCTCCCGCAATCCGTATACAGCTTTTCGAAGTCTCAAAACTCGATTCGTACAACCATGTCGCAGTTCATAGCCTTTGGGAAAATTGACATAGACCTCCGACTTGATTAATCCATATAGGTAGGCAGTCTCAACGTCCAGCTGCTTAATGTGCCATCTTCTTTTTGCCGCCAATGATAGACAAGCTTTGACAGCCCCCATACTAACAACTGGAGAGTACCTAATGCCATCAAAATCTGGATCATCTTCTTGCTGGAAACCTCGCACAACTAGACGAGCTTTGAACGTGTTGTCTGACTTTTTAGAATACACCCATTTCATCTCTAGCGACTTTTTGCCCTCTGGAAGGTCGGTTTCATACCAGGTAGCATTCTTCTCAAAATTGGATAACTCCTTGTCCATCGCAGACTCCCACTTGGCTGCATTAACATCAGCTACAGCTTCTTCGTAAGTGTTGGATGTACCTATTTCAGTACAGTACACAATGGGACCACCGTAATGATCAGGTGGTTTCGACACACGTTCGGATCGACGAGGTAATGAGCGATCATCATTGGACCCTTGACCTTCATCATGATCACCATCGCTATGAATTTCATCCTCGCTATCTAAATAAACAATTCTACTTTTGCTCGGGTTGATGACCTTGACATTCCTAGTAATGGTTATTTCTCCACCTGTTAACACACGATAGCCAGTATTTTCATATCCTACAACTACTCCATGTTGGCCCTTTTTGGACCATTTATCAGAACGCCGCTGATCCGGGATCCTAACGAAACATTGAGATCCATACAATACCAATTTTGACACGTCAGGTTTCCGGCCATAAATAATTTCGTAGGGGGTCTTCTTTTCCATTGAATTAGCCAAAATACGATTTCCCAGGTAAACAGCAGCCTTGACTGTCTCTGGCCAATATTTCTTATCAATGTGGGCTTCATCAAACAAACAATTCGCACGATTAACGATGATCTGGTTATACCTTTCGGCGACTCCATTCAACTGTTGGGTGTAAGGTGGGACCTTTTGAATTACAAAACCCTGTTGCTGAGAAAAATCATAGAAATTTTTATTTAAATACTCACGACCATTGTCGCAACGCAAGTTCAGCAACCTTTTACCTGTTAAATTCGTTATTTTATGAAAGTAATCAATAAAACAATCATATACCTCGGATTTAGCCCTAATGCAATACACTACCACATACTTGCTATAGTCATCGATGAAGGTGACGAAATATGCCTGACCTTGGTATCCGGGTGTTTTGTGAGGACCATTTACGTCAGTGTGTACAATCTCCAACACATCATTTGCTCGAGTACGACCTCTACCAAATGAAAGATTACGCATCTTATTCCGATTACAGATATCACATTCTGCATATTCATCTGAAACACTTTCAACACCTTCCAACATACCCCCATTAACAAGTTCTTTTAGACTAAAGAAATTCACATGACCTAATGCACGATGCCAAAACTTCTTATCATCTGATTTCGACATAACATTGACCCTCGGTGATCCAGAGTTTGAGTTTTCATCTTCAAATACACATTCGACTTCATATAATTTACCATTTTTGTAACCTATGCCTATCACTTCGCCGTTTCGATTCACTATCTGAGCACTACCACTACCAAAATTAACACAATAGCCGTTCGCATCCATAGTACTAATCGAAAGTAAATTTTTGTTCAAAGATTCAACTAGATACACATTCTTAATAATACACTTCGTAATTTTTGAGCCTACTTTAAAATTAACAGTAACATTACCTACATATTCGGACTTGTGTGGGTATTCGTCACCCATTTTAACATCAGTAGCATTTTTCAATTTAATACACTCTGTAAAATACTCCTTTTTACAAACTATATGATCTGTGGCTCCACTATCTACCAACCATACCATTGAGTTTCCTTGCACACAGTTGTTGATTTCTGGCTGACTAGATGACGCGATTTCGACCAAAAACGTCTCTGGTTGATGTCGCTGCTGCTGTCGTCTTGTTTGATTATTGCCGCTTCTACCTCCTCGATGATTTCGATTCTCATTGTAATCATAACGACTTTGAACATCATATCGAACATTATAACGACCACCACGTTGATTTCCACGAAAATTGTTCCCTCGATTACTGCCTCGGCTGCCGCGGCTATTTTTCCACTTGTTACGGCAGTAATTCTTTGTATGGCCTACTTGACCACACCCATAACATTTCACTTCGCGTCGAACATTGAATGCCGAATGTGATTCGCCCACATCTTCATCAGGTTTTGATTCGGCTTTTGTCTCGGACATTGAAGCTGCCGGTGACGATTTTCCGACGTTTTCTGGACGAACAGTTAAAAATTTGGCTTGAACGTACTGCAGTTTTGACTCTCCGGCCGGTAACACATCAGCAACATCCCCGAGATGACGCATACTCTCAGGTATCTTCAATAAGAGGTAGGACAGTTCACTATCTTCATCCACTTCCTTTCCGGCAGTTCTTATCTTGTTCACAGCAGCTTGGAAACGTGAAATAAATTCTAACCTGGTTTCCTTGGTAGGTTCAAATTTGAGTAATGTCAGTTCTTGCTCTGCTAATATCTGGAGAGATCGATTCTGGCGATTATAAGTACCGGCAAGCTTGTTCCACATGCCTTTTGCACTTGTTTGGTCCATTACTAAATTCAGCTGCGTATCTGACAGGCTATTGGCGATTATACTCCGAGCTTTACTATCTGCCTTTTTTTTCGTGGCATCTTCACCCGGTAGTCTCGTTATGTAGGCGAGAACATCTTTCGATTCTAGGAATAGCTTCATACGAAAACTCCATGCTTGATAATTTGATCCATTAAACACTGGTACCGAATTATTATCGTTCGTACTCATTTTATACACGGCAAAAATTCACAAAAATTCACAAAAATTCACACGAGTTGCTCGGAGAGGACAGTAAAATCATTCAAATATTCCAAAAAAAACATACGAAATTACGCCGTTCTGCCCTCATTTCATCCGGTTGGTACCTTTCAAGTCGAATCATGAAGAAAACCGGGCTCTGCTACCATGATAAACTTCGTGTATATTATAAGGTAACTGATAAACTTATTGTTCAACACCACACCGAGGTGTCCGTCACACATTATTATTATCTGGCTCAACCAGTGGAGCCATATATTCTAACAAATTTAAATAAAGATTTTGACTCTCATCACTAAAAACTAAATGCTTGACAGAAAAAAAAAAAAAAAATGAAAACCCCAATTTAGCTTTAAAATATTCCAAAAGGTCTCACTTCTCAACACAGGGTATGAAACATCTCTGAAATACCTCTTAGAATTAGGCTACCTCTTGCTTCTCCTCCGATTAAAAGAGTATATGTAATCCTCGGAGAAATGTGTTTCTTCTCGAAGTTAGTCATGTCCCATCGTATAAGTATTTTCCTCCTTCCCTTTTTTGTACCTCCCTCTTATCAGGGAAAAATCATGCATTTCTGAGAATGTATGCATATTTACATAAGAAACGATTATAGGTCTTGCTACCCTGGAAGTACTTGCACTTGACTCTCTTATATCCTTTCTCCATTCGTAACCTGTAATCTCTTCTCCTTATCTCACCCCCGCCCCCATATAATCCTCTTTTTTTAAATTGTAAACATGTTCTTTAAAAATTCACGGGAGGGGTTGATGAAAGACGGGGTCAGGAGAATGGAAAGGGAAAATGGATAAGGAAGATAGCAAGACTTTTTAAAATTATAAAAATAGTTTTCATTTTTCTAAAAGTAGTACATATGAATTTTTAGAATCCATTGATCCGGGAGGAGGGGAACTGTTAATTTGTCTCCCTTAACGGCTGTCATTCATGTGACACATTTCCATTAGTGAATTAAGCAAATTTTGAACTCAAAGAGAGTTTAGGTGACCTTCCATACGGCATGAAACATTATTCTGTATGAAATACTGAATTTGACATACATTTTCTAATAATCGATTTTAGGACTTCTGGACTACCAGTATTCTCTGAAACCTGCTTCTCTCACACAGAAAACCTATTCGGCAATTTGAAAACGAGGGATGACTTTTCAAGTCGACATTTTTCCTCCTTCTTATAATTCACACCCTAGTGAAGTTTACGAGCACCCTTCGTTATTAACAGGGACCCGGAGTCTTGAAACTGGCTATTCACTAAAGGAACCGGAGCTGGAACCCGAAGAAATTATTTGTTAGAGCCGGAGCCCGGAAAAAATTATTTGCTAAACCCAAATCCGGAGCCAATTTCCGGCTCCGGCTTTGGCTCCGACAGGCTTTGACCATTAGCTTCCTGTCTTTCCATTTCTCTCCGCTCTTGAATTCCTCAAATAACCAAAGCCGATGGAGCAAAAACCCCCATCTTCAGTAAATCTGGAACTGGAAACTGCATGTATTATTTACTGGGTCCGGAACCACGGCCCAGAAAAAGTTATTTACCGGAGTTGGGGTCACTTTCAAGAATTTTAGCTGGAGCTGTTGTCAGAGTCAGGTCGGAGTGACTCTGGTTTTGTGGTCGGCTTCAGGTCTCTGAGTCCCAGCTAAAACGTTGTTTTTATTCTGTGTTCTCGTATGGGCGGGTAAATATGTCCAGAATCCTTGAGGGAGAGGGAAGGAATAGGAATATTCTTGGCCTAAAGTACGAATGTCCATTTCTTAGGGGGAAAAAAAGAATAATAATAAAAGAAAAAGATTTTGGGAGTTGGAAGTTAGATGTTAGACACTATGTACCCGTTTCGTACCCTTGGTTAGCCAGCACCAAAATTCTTGTGCACGCTTCATTGTTGCATGTGAAAGACTCCCTATTTTGAAGGGCGTACCAAACAGAAATTTCTAAGTGGGAAAAACTTAAAATTTTCCAACTGGGAGATCTCGTATTTCGCAAGCGGAGCAAACAAAAAATGTATGGGTTTTTTATTTGTTATAATTTTTTTCCTTAATCTTAGAAAACAGCCAAAACATCTCGAAACTCAATTTTTCCTACTGAGGGCTCTAATTTTTCATTTGAGGCCAATTTTGTGAAGGGGAGGCTCCCCTATCTTCCCTTTAGTGCGCCTCTACCCATGTATTTCTTTTTCAAAAATTTCACTCACATACCTCGCCGTTTCTATTTGTAATTCCAACCGTCCGCTCAATTGAAATTTGAGTTAGACCATTCGCTGAATGAGAATCCGAAAGAAAAATAAATGTTCATGTAGAATTTCATTCGTTGCTCTCATTTTCTCTTATCGCCTTAATAGTAAGTCTTAGTACATTATGTACCAACAGTATAATCTCGTTCAAATAGTTTCTAATGAAAATATCGGATTAAGACTGGGCAGTAGGTACATCGGCGTACTGATACAGGTCAAATTAAATGCTAGAGAGTGTTCTTTAGTTACGTGCTCATTTGCCCTTTGCCAACGTAAAATGTATTTTATACATCTCGTCAGATATTACGAGTATACGTCAGGCATAATTATCACGATCTTGCTGTGCCGGATTTACTATTCAGTTGTCGTTTTCTGATTTTCTCATATTTTTAAACCTGCTGCACCATGCTCTCTCGCTCTGGTTCGATGATGAATTGGAACTGACACTGACGCCATTCGTGCCACGAGCCGATGCAGGTCATTATACTGATGGCGGACAGTAGCAGTCCGGCGAGGAATGAGCATATCAAAAACCCTAGAAATATCCACGACGAGGGCTTATGCCTTTCGTTGAGTAAGTACTCCTTGAGCAGGGTAAACAATATGTACATGTATAGCCATATTTTGATATAGCAATACAAAATCGAGCACTGGCTTTTTCGTGTCCACAGATATCTGGGCACTGATGATACGAATCCGTACTTCAGTTTGATTTTTCCCGAGTATGTGCAGTGACATAGTTCGCAGCGTCTTTTGCAGCTCACTGAGATCCATTTTTCCAAGCAACAGCTGTGTACCAGTCCTATGGAACCTGAAAGTAAAATGCGCAATCAAATCAGTTTCCTTGGTGTAAACGAAGCAAACATCATCGCATAGTGCCACGGTGTGTGAAAACTGATACGTTGTAGTGGTTGCGGAATTAATATTCTAGCACCGCTTTTACTTCAGAAAGCACAGAAGGTTGAATTAATTCAGTATTTCGTTTTTCTCTTCGGAGTAAACTTGATATTGAAAAACTTTTAATAAAGTAGTAATTTAGCGAGGTAAAGGTTACGCGACAAACAGAGAAAACTATTCGAGAGAATGGAGTCAAGGAATGTATAAATCTTGGAAATACAATCTTATATCGAAAATAGTATTGTGTATTAGCTAGTCGCTATTTTAATGAGTATTCCTGAAGTGTAATTAAAATCAACTGCCTTCCATTGGAAAAATGATTTATCTTGGATAGTCTTGAGGTAGCTCGATTCATCAAGTTTCGAGCTGAAAGTACAGAAGGAAAGTGAGGTAACATTTACACGAGCTCTGTGACTTCGTATCGTTGTTTGGGTTCTACTTATTTTTCAATTTTCTTTTTGGCTCGTATCTCCTTCTAAATATTTTCCTTTAGGTGTAAAAATGAACGCCTGAAAACTTCGGCAAAATCGGATAATATTAACCCATGTTGACATGAGCTTAAGATTTGAAAAACACATGTCCGAGCGCGCCCGCATGCGACGCGGTCATCATCGCTTGGTGCTCCGCGCAATGAATCGACTAACCTACGTGCGCGACTTTGAAACGCTAAATGCGTAATTTCTCACCAATAGAGCATTTGATTATGTTCAAAATTAACAGACATTGACTCCAAGATGTTTCTGTTGAACCATAAAAATTTTATTCTTATTCGATTGCATTACGGTCTTGAAAATTCAATATTAGTTTGCGGGTCCGGTAGAATGCGATCAGGTGTGTGACTTTCGAAATTCGTAAATGCCCCCATATGGAATCTGTTTGATACTCTCCCCAGATGTCAAACTGGAAACGTTCAATAAATAACCGTGAAGAATCTATAGTAAGGTGGCTTGGTGGCCGAGTAGATTCGAACGCTGCCTCCTAAACCACGGAACGCGGGTTCGAATCCCAGTATGGACGGCGGGTTTTCGAGATTGACGTATGATGAGAAAATAATAAAATGCGTGAATACATGAAAAACTTTAACATCCGACCAAGCCACACTAATTGTAGCAAGAGGTGGAGTTCAATTTAATTGTTCCGCCGGTATTCAAAAAGACTACAATTGGTTTAGCCACACCTGACTAGTCTGGTGCCATGCAGGTTGCATGCCCCTTATAGAGAAGGAAAACTCTTTCATAACCATTCCCCAGTAATGGCTTGTCACCAAGGGGAATTAGACTACAACCCTTGTATCAAAAATAATTGATCAAGGAGGCCTATGTCCCAATGGGTGAACTGAAACATCTGTTTCAAGGCTGTATTTATTTATTTATTTATTTATCTATAGTAAACCTTATTCAATTTTTTAAATGAATTTTAGAACCATAACCAGCTGTAATATTTTTACCTCCTCCCTTGTACTTCTAATATTTTTTTTAAATCAAATAACTTGTTCTTTTAATAATGCGAGCATTATCTAGGTACCCAGTGTTTTATTTTTTCGCTAGGTATTTTTATTTAACCCCCCTGGTAGGGCTTACCCGCCGTCATCACCTTCCTGTGTGGCACGCGTACCAATACGATGAGGTGAGGGGTGAGTGAAGAGGAAGTGAGTCCGGCTGTGGTGCACCAGAATTCCAGGTTAATGTTGGTGAGCGTTAACCTCGGTCCATGGTGGCTCTGGCATGACAGCGCGTACCGGCAGTGGAACGACAAAATGGGGGCTCGGGCCGACCTCAAAGCGTCCCTCGGCCACTGATGCGATACTCGAAAGGTAGTTTCCGGGGTCGGGGATGCGGTGTCTGAGGAATCACTTTGGCATGCGTGCATCGCCATACGCCCCACCGAACCATCAGGTATTTTTATTTGAGTAATCGCTTATTCATCTTTTATATAATAGGTAATATACGACGTGCCTGCTGTTATTGCACCATATTTGGAACGTACTGAAAACTCTTAACCCGTATAAGGCACACTGGGGTGAAATTAACCCCAGTACACATCTTTAGTATCGATAGTTCTGAAATAGAAGAGCTCTAAGCTCGAGGTTAGGGGTGCTTGCCCCTACATGAAGTAATTATGTAACGCACAACATGTGATATACAGGTGACCAAATGGGTGGAATGATTTGGAGAGACACACGGTGGAGCTTATTCAAAAATCTAATAAGGCACAATGGGGTAATATTTACCCCAATACATATCTTATACACATGGTTTTCCTATTTGGAAAGTTAATTTCTAAAGCCAAATTTCAACTCTCCCCTCACCAAAAGTACCACAGGTGGTTCACAAAGTCCTCCAACGGAGCTCTAGGTGCATGTTTATCAGTGGGTGTAGAGGTGTACGATTGTAACAGCGCATATCATGTGACTTCGCTATCTGTGTTTTTGATTTTTGAACAGTTGTACTTTTGTACTAGATAATAGGTTCAATGAGAATAAGACTTTCCCCTATATGGCGGTTGCCACCTGCCCTCCTGACGTTCTGATCAACTTTGTAGACAGATTAACATTGGCTCTCATGGAGAATACACAAGAAACGCTATTTTCTCCAAAAATATCGAGTTTTACAGGAAATGAAGAGGAACAAAGTCCTTTCAGCTGACACCTATTTCATATCTTCTAGTTGATTTTTTCCCCTCCATAACGCTGTGTATTAAATTTTATCAACTTTTTGTAGGCACATTACGGCAAACGATAGGCAACCGTCTTAGAGGGGAAAGCCTTATACTCGTTTCCTACCACTAGAACCAACTCTGGAGGTGAAAAACTGAGGTCAAATTCACCCCACTGTGCTTTTTAGCGTTTATTTTTTACAATGGGTTTGACGGGTTCCTGCCATTTCTGCTGGTATTGTACTTTGAATATTGAATGTCCGAAAACACTTATAGTAAGTGTCCTCATTTATTAACGATTTCCCGCATATTTTTACCAAAATCTCATCACTTTTAAACTGACATATTTCCTATAGATAAATGGGAGAGTAATGAATAGAAAAACAATGGTAATGAGAGAAAATTTGTTGATTTGGAACGTAAATGAATGAATAACTGGCAAGAAAAAACGATTTTATTGTCTCAATGTCACGTGCGTAGATTTATCCCTGCATTACGCGCAGCGCCAGACGATGGCAACCGCGACGCCTATAGACGAGCTCGGACATGTGTTTTTCGAAGTTCAAGCTCTACTCAGCACGAGTTAATATATCCAATTTGGCTGAAATTTTGAGGAGTTCATTTATACACCAAAAGGAAAAAATGTAATGGGGCCAGAGGACAAAACAATTCGAACATTTTCCGTTTTTGTACCAATAAGTGACACCATGATAGTCGTTCCTTGCCGAAAACTGTGGTGTCTACAGGGAGGCCAGCACTCTGATACCAATCTGACTTAAGTAGAACATCCAAGTGTAACTATCTCATAAGAACAAGCTCGCGCTCGAATAAGGTCGATTACTGAATGCAGACTGATCTAATATAGCATATTTCGTGCATCTTTTTCACTTGCTGTTTATTTTAATCAGAGAAAAAATGCATCCAGTATTCAATTTATGGGATGAGCCTCGAATTCGATTAGTCCTACTTCAAAAGGAAACACCAGAGGCGATGTTCCGGGTAGCTGAAGTATGCCCCCGCACAAGGCTTCGCATTATGAAATATGCTATTTAATAGTACTTTTATTATTTTTGTTTTCATTCTAGGTAAACTGTTACGTTCTAATAATCATTGAAGTTATTTATTATATGTACTTCTTTAACATTAATTTCAGACTTGTAACACCATCTGACGTTGTGCGGGAAGAGAGTATAATATCTTCAGGAATTTCGTCACAGATATCAATAATCTTGAATCACTGGATTTTTACTCGAGATTGTATTGTTGACTTCAAGTCTAAAACTGTTCCAACCATACGTCGATATGAACCTAGTTTGACAAAAACTACGGTAAGTCATCAAAATGGGGATAAACTCATTTTCGTTTTGTTGCCGGTATCACACTTTTGATTACGATATTTATCTTCTAGCCTTAGCAATTCTTATAAAATCATCTAACAATAACAGAGCTGTGTGTATGTCACAGTGAAAGTCGATAATTCAGGGAATGTCGACAATAACTAGTGATTATCGACATTAACGAACCGTTTCAGTTAAAGTTGATGATTTAAATATTTTTATGAACATTAACTAGGTATTGTGTACATTAACTAGTGATTATTGGTAATCGCTAACAGCGCGTAGTGAAAGTTGAAAAATATTTCTCGCGTCGTCGAAAAGGTAGAAAAGAAAGATTTGGTCATTATTTTTACAGGGTAAATCATCCACTTTTGGCCAGGGTACCATCTTTGGCCAGGTTTCTCGTAAATTTGCTAGCAAATAAGGACTGGATAACACTGGGAATGTGATTTTTGCACTATGAAATCAGTGAAAACTGCCGTGTGTATGGTGTGCTGTATTTTCAAGTTTACATCACCCATTATTCGTTTTAAAAAGATTGATCTGTGGCGGACTTCACAACTTCAGTGATTTCTTATCAAAACTCTTAAGAATCCAGCAATTGGAAAAATTGTCATACGAACACTTCCAGGTGGTAATGACTCTAGGCAATGTATTTTTCTAATCATGCATAGTATTAGTAACGGAATTTGCTTTAAAAAATTGGTTTTTACGTTTTTCATTAATTAAGAGGCATGGCCAAGTGAGGGTCTCGAATTTAATGATTTCACCATCATTGGCCAACAACCTGTCCAATGATGGATACAGTGCTAATCCATTTTTGGCCACCCTTTGTTATGAACGAGTTAGAAAAGCTGAAAATTTCTCATAAAATTCACAAGATTCTTCGTCATGTCACTACTAAAGTGTTGCACAAAAAAGAAGAAGCAATACCAATAATTTTTTAAGCAATTTACGAATAAAAAATGACGCATCAGAAATGTGAGATTTGTTTTTATGATACTACAATGCATTGAAACCTGGGAAAGCTGATATTGTCTGATAATTATTAACTTTCACTACAAGCTGCTAGTGATTATCGATAATCACTAGTTAATGTACACAATACCTAGTTATTGTTCATGAAATATTTAAATGATCAACTTCAACTGTAGCAGTCCGTCAATGTCGATAATCACTAGTTATTGTGGACATTTCCTGAATTGTTGACTTTCACTGTAACATGTATAAACTAAATCTATCACTTTCTGTTGATGGTACTCGTACTTCCCAAGTACCTATGCAAAAAAGGTTCATGAATTAGCATCGTTTTAATTGAGGGTATGGAGTCAGGTTAGGGCGGTACCCAGACAGCGGTGGATCGAAGAAGAAATTCTGGAGAGACAATTGAGAATGCCTGAGAATTGAATGCCGTTTTAGCAGTATTTGAATAATTTTTTGCCCTCACAATGGTACTGCAGTTGGCTGATTATATTCTTATATTATGAAGTCAAAAAGAAAATACTTCCTAATGTGTGCTCTCAAATTTTGTCATCTCGCTGAATTTTTGACTGGACAACAATTTTTGAAGAATTTTCAAAATTCATACCAATTCCATTAAATTTTTCCTATCGAGAAGAGTGATGCTCACAGTCCTCAAGATTAGCTGAGACAAGGTTTTTTAAGCCTTTTCCAAACTTGTGTAAGACTCGCTAAAATTGTTCAAAACTCGTTCATATACGACTCCTTGCATCTATTCCAGACATGCAATTACGGCTCACGAGACAAGATCAGAGCTTCTTCAATTTTTTCGTATTCATTTATTAATTGTTTTCCTTTTTTCCTTTTTTGATGACATAACAGTAGTTTTCTTTCCATTTCAACACCCTCTCCACCATTGTTGGTCCTCGTGACTGTAGCAGAGGTGGTTAAATATGTTATTATTAAAACACTCGAAGTTTTTTATTACTCTTACAATCATATTTAAAGCTGTATAAACTTCTGGTTTAAAACTCACTGACTCTCCAAACTCGTTTATGGCTGTTTGTGACTGTCTTAGACTTTATTAAAACTGTTCGAGACGTGATCAAAACTCATAAAGATTCTTTTGTATGATTTAGCGTAAGTAGACGCTCTCTAAGGCTTCTGTAAATTTTTTAAAGATCCATATCGAGACTGTTCAGGATTTATTCAAGACATTTCATGAACCATCCAGACTTGAAAAATGTTCTTTAATACTCGCAACATTTAGTTAGTCCCTTTCAAGACTAAATCACAAAGAAATTTCAAGATTAGATTAACTCTCGAAAATTGTCGTAAGCTCAGTAAAACGCTTGAAAGTCGCTATGACTTTCCAAGTCTTGCTTACAACTTTTAAAACTTTTTCATACTTGCTTAGGATTCCTCAAGACCTTGAGACTCTTTTTAGACCCTAGCTTGCTTGTTTAAGACTATAGAATATTTTTGAAGCATTTTTAGTTTCAATTTATTTCCCGGGGTTGCCCTTCTACTTTCCCCATGTGCCTGCGTGTTCATCCAGACAACTTTTCTTGGGAGGGTGGGGATATTGTGATTTCTAATTCAAAATAACAAATTCGGACAACATTTTGAAAAGTGACAAGTAAACAGACAAAATAAGATAAAATTTCAACTGGCAACAAAAAAGTACGCGTATGCAGATATGACAATGGGCGTTACTTTTGGTTTTAAGAAGCCCGTTAGTAATGTATTTTCATTTTTCATCCCTCTCCCCCCCCCAGAAAATCTCGGAAGCAGGGCTACCTATTCCGCCTCTGACTGTCGTTTTGATTTGGTTTACTGATGCAAATTTTTTTGCGGAGAAGATGCTTCATTTCTTCTAATAGTTCCTGAGGCTATTGAAAGCATAATTCAGCTATAAGTTTCCGAATATAGAAAAATATGAGACTCCATTCCTTAAATCAATCTTTCAAATACTGAGCAGATATACATGATAATAGCGTTTTGCTGAATACCGTGTTACTGTGTGAAATGCATTATTTTTGACTTGTCAAAAATATTTTTATGGGAAGTGTGTATTCTCATGATTCACTTATTTTTCGAAATACGAGTATATTCAGCTAATAGCTGACAAATGGTTCAGAACTAACAGACAGCCCAATATTGGAGCACAACCCAAACTGTTGAGCAGAGTCGGCTTAAGACTGACATCCGATTTAAAATTAATAAAAATTCCAAAGTAGACTTTCAAGCAGAGATGTGTGTATGTGTGCGCGTGTGACGAAAGAACCCTGCCTTTTTTTTGCGTGTTCGTGTATGTCCACGATGTCCAGTATTCTGACATGCACTGCAAAACAGGTTTACACCTTTACATACTCGCAAATATTTAAGACGCCCACCCGAACCCGGGAAATATTGAGTTGGTTTCCGAGACCTCATGATAATGAGTTGGTTCCCAAGAATACAAAGGTACTTAACGAGTTGGTTCCCCCAGAAATACTGAATTGATTTTCCATTTTCCTTCCCATTTTACACAGACTGAGGACCATCTACATGAAGCAGTAGGTATAGTTAATAATGAATTACCCAAAGGTAAGCTAGGGTGTACTAAACTTCGGGTACTTCAGGCTTCAAAATTATAATCTGGCAGGAATTTATAAGAAACGTGCTTCACAAAGTCCAAATGTGTTATAGTGTTGGAGGCTAGTTTATTAATTTCGGCCTGAATAAATTGCCCTTTCACACTTATGTTTTTCTCCCCATTGATATCGTACAAAATTTAATGTAACTTTCCAAAAATTCACAGCAATTTATCGTGCACTATCAACTGGCTGTAAATTGTGCCACAGGGATGGTAGGTTTTCTGAATAAGATACAATGTACTTCAGCAAGAGGTAATCCAAGACATTATTCACTCGTTCGTCTATTGGTTTCAGTCAGGGCCGCACTTAGCTTTTTTCCCCCTAAGAGCTATAATTCTTTGCGCCTTTTCTACTTGTATTCGTCCATTTTTTTTTTCTTATTATTATTTTTTTTTTTAGTCAAACGTACAACTGCAAAGTCTGCTTCATTTATAGTTTTACTTTTTTCGAGTGAACTATTATACGCTTTAAAAAAATCGTCTTTCGTTTGACGCCCTGGGCAGCCTCTACAAATCTACCGCCTTGGGCTGCAGTCCTTCAACCCATGCCTAAATATGGGCCTGGTTTCAGTTGTATTCCTTATCACCCGTAAGAGCGGAAAGTAACTCGTTAAAAGTACAGGAACCAATCCGATACTGAGAAATATCATCTGGGGAACCAATTCGTTACTTACATTTTATATCTTGGGAACCATATAACGAGTTGCGTCATCCCCGAACACGCATGCTGATTTTAGAAAATCTTCCAAAAGGGGAGAAACGTGGTTCTTTCATTTGGTAATTCAGACTACGAAATTTAAAAATCATAAACTTTTAAAATTGCGGTTGAAAATAATTTAATTTCCTGAAAAAAAGAAGTAGTTATTGTAATACAAATAGAACTCTTACTTTACCAGCGCATTTACACGGATTTATGAGGAATTCGTTTCCGGCAGCTGTTGACAAACATATGCGGCATTTGGGTCCGGAGTCGATGCTGATACGGTCGCCATCCATTTGTAATGACTGAACTATCGATTATACGCATGCATGACATTTAAATAAAAATAAAAAAAGTTCCGATCAGTTCTCTAATTCTAATCTCTAATTGAAACCGAGCAGCTGTGAGAATGACAAGAAAATCCGCTCGTAGGTTCGATATATGAAAACTTTCTTGTGAAATTGAACACTGCTGTGTTTACAATTTCATAACCAAGTATTGCTGAAAATGTTGCAAAAATATTACCGCCGTTCTGTCAACACAAGAGTAAACTTAACTTTCAGATTTCGTTTTCGAATTATTAGTTGGCTTCGTTCTACCTTAAAGTAGCACAATTGTTTTTCCACTGCGGCAGATACTTAACACAGATTTTACAATCTATCGTATCGTTTTGGTTCAAATCAATATACCGAAATTATATTAACCATAAATTGGAAGTTGAAATCGATATTTCAATTGAAAAGAACATTGGAATTAATCAGAAAATGCCTAACTTTGAGAGGCTGATACAGACGTTAGAGAAGTAATTAAAAGTTGGACTTCCGATGAAACGAATATGTCATTCTTTAACTTGCAACTGACATACCACGCATACGAATAATTAGTTATAGCGAACTGGTATTCCACCAATAGTAGAATAAATTTGCTGATCAGACATAAGGTTGATTAAAACAATCCTGTATGTCTGGAAAATTTTTCCCAAGTATGAAACCTCTGAACAGTAGAGGAAGGAGGGGCAAAAGTACGCACTGGGGTAAGAGTCCTATCGTACTATTATCATTTGTAAACAATGTCATTTAAATATTCTTGTTGGCGCTGCATACCTGGTAACACTGAATACATCCTGACGTAATTTTATTGTGATTGGTTGAACGTGTGAAGAGAAATCACAAATAGTTGGTTTCTATGGAATTGATGTAATTTTTAGTGGTTTTAGAAAATGTGATTCTATGTTTATTCTTGCTGGTAGATAATGTGAAGAATTTGAATATCATCATGGTGAGGTAAGTATTTGATTTTAAATTTGAATTGATTTTATAATATAGGTTTATTATTTATTTAAAAGTACTTTTCCTCAGTAAGCAAGTTTAGGGCAAAAGTCCGCACTGGTGTATGGGGCAAAGATCCTAACTGTTCTATAAAAGTTTTACAGTGTTTTAAGTGGGCTGGCACTCTTTTTAGGAATCGCGAACGGAAAACTGAAAGGAAACCTTTAACAGCAGAATTATTAGAGGACGCCAAAAAGAGGCGAGCTGATGGTGAAGCCATAAGGGCGTTAGCAAGAAGCTATGGGGTGAAGGAATGCACACTGCAAAAATGACTAAAGGCGGGTGAGTTCAAGTTCAATAGACTAAAGTAAGTTACCTGATGATAAATGAATATAAGGAAAACTAGTAATAAATTTACGGTTTGCCATGTTCAACAGGTTCTGCTTCAAATGCATTGGGGCGTTTTAAACGTGTGTTTAGTAATGAGCAAGAGCAACTGCTTGTTAAGCATATCAAAGATTTAGATGAACGGTTTTATGGATTGTGTTTATTTCAAATGCGACAGTTGGCCTTTACTTTTGCCGAAATGAACAATATTGCACATCCCTTCAATCGAACAACTAAAATGGCTGGCATTGATTGGACACAGAGTTTTCGTCAACGCCATGGACTCAGTCTTCGTACACCTCAGAAAACATCAAAGGCGTGCATAATGGGCTTTAACCGAGTTCAGGCAAGTTAGCTTCAGTCCATTTCGATCGCCTAGAAAATCTTGGATTTTAATTCGATTTCTCTTTTTCTCTAGGTTGATCACTTTTTTGACAATTTACTTCAGGTAATGGAGAAATATCATTTCACTCCTAACCAAATATGGAACATGGATGAAAGCGGACTCTCAACAGTTCCAAATAAATCACCAAAAGTGATCAGCAAGCTGGGAAAACGTGCTGTAGCAAAAGTATCAAGTGCTGAAGGGGGCACCCTGATCACTGTTGTTGGAGCTTGTAGCGCTGCAAAGTCATATGTGCCGCCTGCATTAATTTTTCCACGAAAACGATCAAAAGAAGAGCTCATGAATGGAGCACCTCCTGGCTCCATCATGTATGTGTCAGATACAGGGTTCATGCAGATTCATTTATTCATACAGTGGCTACAGCACTTTCAAAAAAACATCCATGCTTCTAAAGAAAACCAAATTTTGTTAACATTAGATAATCATGCATCCCACGTCACGCCAGCAGGTGTTGAGTACTGTCGAGCCAATAAAATTCATTTATTAACAATTCCACCCCATTCCAGCCAACGTATGCAACCTTTAGATCGTGGTCCTTTTTCATCCTTAAAAACAGTTTTCTCCCGTTATTGTGATAAATGGCTTGCAACACACCCAGGCCACGTTATAACTGCTTTTCAAATTGCTGAGATTTTTGGTCGTGCCTATCTTCTGTCAGCCACTATGAATTCGGCAATCAAAGCATTTGAAAACTGTGGTATTTATCCCTATAATAGAAATGCTTTTCAAGAATTAGACTTTTTACCATCAACAGTTACCGACCAAGAAGGAGAGAAGCCTCTAGCCATTTCTCTCCTACCCAAACCAGCTGCCAACAGTGAGAAAGATGAACTTACAACTGATAAACCGACAGATTTAGGCGAATTTTTTGGCCCTTTTACATCTCATGATGCAGATTTGAGAGATGATGTTGTGTCCAAATCTAGTCACGTTGCTGGTAAAAGCAATGTTCAACAAGGCAACACTGTTTCGACACCCGAGGTACACAGTGTGGCCTCAATGACCATTAATGAAGAAGGAAATGTTATGAAGCCCTCAATTGCAAAAAAGTTAACTCTTCCTGTAGATATTATGCCGCTGCCAAAAATGAAAGTAAGTTTCTTAATATTGGGAATCTAGGGGCCCAGAAATATTACATTAACTGAACATGTTTCATTTCAGGAAAAAAGACAAAAAAAGAGACGCGGCTTGAAATCAACTATTCTCACATCCAGTCCGCATAAAAAGATACTGGAATCTGCGATTGCGACCTTTGTCGAAAAAACACGTGCATCTAAATCTAAATCTGCACCCTCTGTGAAACAAAACCTTATTTTCTCAAGAAAGCCAAAGGAGCCTAATCCAGAAGATGATGTTGACTGCATTGTCTGCCAAGATCCGTACCGCCACAGTAAGAGGCGAGAAATTTGGATCCAATGCAATATTTATAGCGGTTGGGCTCACAAACTGTGTACGGACTATTCTGGAATAGGTTTCTATTTATGTGATTTATGTCGCGAATATTAATACTCATTTTTAAATAGCTGTTTTACTGCAAAATATAATGTTTTACAATATGCAATAATATTTTACAGTGCGGATTCTTGCCCCTTGAAGTGCGTACTTGTACCCCATAAGTGGGGGTAAGAGTACTAACAGAAGTTGTACCATAAATCGTTCCGTTCTTTAATATTGCTCTAAAAATTTACATACTTCCACAATTTTTAAATGGTAAGAGGATCTAACTAATGTGTAAACAAAACGGTGGTTAATATTAATCTTTCCTTGACGTCTGAGAGTGAATTTTGTGTTAAGTGCGTACTTTGCCCCTCCCTCCTCTATTCTATGAGTTTTAACGAACAATTTGAGCTATAAAACGTAGCTTTCATCAATTCTTGATTCTTAGCAATTTTTTAAATGCGTGTTTACATTTGTTGCATAAAAAATGGTTAAAAATAGGAAAATGTACAAAAAGCTATGTTTTATAGCTGAGATCGTTACTATTGTGTCCTATTGCCTCATATTACATTTTACTCCCAAAATGGGGAATAACGTGAACGGTGGCGAATATTTTTAATTCAGGCAAATGATAATGAGCTAAAAATTCATGAAGATCGCATAGATGATTATAAGACCAAGAAATTCTTAACACGAAAAGATTAAAGAAGGGATAGCATTCGTGAAATTGCTGAGGAATTATATAATCTACATTTTATCGCATACGAAAAAGAACTGGTGGAAATTTGTGTTTAACAGTTTCACCCGCGTGGAAGAACAGCTGATATATATTTTAAATCGTGAACAATTTTGCCGGGCTTCAAAGTAAAACATGAGATATTATCTTGCAATATCGTATGAAAATAATATTTCATGTTTCTGTTTTATGATGAGCGAACGGCGCAGAGGAAAAATAAATTCAATAGGTATCTGTGTTATCCAGCTGTGAGGACTGTTTTGTCTGATCTACTTATATTAAATTTCGAACAGTAAAACTGAAACACAGAATGGTACAAATATTGATATTATTTTGTAGGATAAGAAAAGAAAAAAAACGAGGGGTAGTTGAGTAGAACCGGGGAACTTACAAGCGAGAAGAAAATACGTTTTCCAGGCCTGAAAAATACTCCCATCAGGATTACAGTTTATCGCTCATTCTCGCGAAAATGGACATTTCCCTCCCTGTACCATAACTCTACGTATCGTTCGAGTGACATGATTAGTATCTCAAAATTGAGGAAATAAAGTATTCTGACGAATTCAGAAGTAAAAAACTTCCGTACTCCATTATACAACATCGTTTACGAATGGAGAATATAATATCGTAAATATGCAACAATGTGGATGTCCCCTTTTAATGTGGATGTTTTTCATCTCCTACAGTAATAATTGTTGAAGAATGATGGCATTTGTTCCTACCATTGTAGAGGTGGGGTTCACACCCTAGCGTCCTTAAATTATTTTCCCGATATAGTCATGTTACCTATACAGTGCCTTGAATTTCCATCTTCGAGCGGCAATGTCCATGGCTTTGGATGAAATTCAAAACCCATTGAAGAATTTTAGAATACAGATAACATTTTCTTAACTGCTCTATAACAGTCACCTATTACCTACCGTATGTAGTTCTTTAACGAAGTCGATGAAATAATTAAAATTTGTTAGTCCAGAAACTTACCGATTGCTGAGATTGTGTTTCTAATAAAAAGTGTCTTTCAAGGTAAACATTGGCACCCATATTGGATTTAAGTTCACAGAATTTCTGAAACCATGGAAGTACGTGTACGTTGAAAAGAGTGTATTTTTTCAAAATTGTACTTCCCAGTATACAGAAGGAAAAAATGACGATTTTGACCATCGTCGTGGGCAACTGTACTACTAGAATTATCTCACATTTCACATGTCCCCGTTCCAATTCATTTCCAGCATCCGGCCCCTCCATAGGTCCCTCAGTTTTCACGGTAGTTGAGAATCAATGTTAGAAATAGATTAACCGGCCTCGAAAATCTAATATACGATGCCCATATAGCATTTATTGCAATTTTTACATTTTCCGCTGAAGGCTCCAAATTTTGCGTTCAGGGTAAACAGATATGAAAAGCGAATTTAAGAACTTGAAAGACCCGGTTAGCGATGTCTCAATGTTTTCTTGCACGCTTGTACTTGTTCGAAAAATTCTTCGATGAAAGATTTCAGAAGCTGGCAAAACCTGAAAAAACAAGGTTGAAAATAACGCTACACAGCAGCATAAAAATAATGGGATGACATTATATGACTTCAGCTATATTTGAATGCTAAATACGATGGCGTTAACCATTTTTTTCTCGAGAACTTCTCGTTTTCCATATTCAAAATTAAAACTTTATCAAATTTTTCTCGTTTCATTCCTTTTTGTCGTCCACGAATAGCTACACTGATCCTGATAACAATACTGAACGCGCTTAGTTGTTTGATAAGCAGTATCATTTCGATGATACTAAAATTTGCATTTAAGACATGTAATTACGACACACTTGTCGTCCTAAATTTCTCATTTTGCAAACGAACTGTCCGAATACCTCCGCAGGTAGAACGCGCGGCCTAATTAATATTCACCCTCGCGAATCTGTATCGACTGCATCCCTCCCGTTCTCCGCTTCCTTCCGAAACCTGTTCAAAACATCCGAAGATGCGAAAATCGCATCGACCGGCTACCTATTGTCCCTTGGCCATTAACCCCGGTATTCATACTGTCTTTTCAGTCTCTTTCTCCCGATATCGGCGAATTCGGTCGTCGAGCCGCAGCCACATTCTTAAGCGTTTCACTTTTCTATCCAATCCTCCAGATCCTGCGACCCGAAAAGACACCGTGCCTCCCAATATATTCTCCGTTTCCACCCTCATTCGACACACTCCGTCTGGCAGTTCGTTCGAAGCCAGTCGATCCGAACCGCGCTCACAACTTCGGCCTAAGCTCCTACTTTCGCTTCGTCCAGCCTACAAATCTTTGCTTCTTCCCAGCCAACAAACCTCCGCTTCTTCCAACCTAAAAACCTCTATTTTTCTCCAGCCTAAGTAAATCTACTTTTCAGCCTAAAAAACCTCCCTGCTTCCTGCTAAACCTCCTACTGCTTCCGAATAGCCTACTGCTGCACCTTCTCTCGCATACGCCTAGCTTATCAACAGCCACCGTCCGGGCAAAATAGCGTACTTGGAGGCGATCCGCCAAGTTGCCATTTAACCCACGACGTACTACGGTCACGTCTTCACCGACAGGATCGAAGTAAAAGGATTGTCTCTACCGTTCCGGGCAAAATAGCGTACTTGGAGGCGATCCACCAAGTTGCAATTTAACCCGGTGGAGTACTACGGTCGCGTCTTCACTGACACGACCGAAGTAAAGGATTTCTGGCTACTGTCCCGAGCTAAATAGCGTACTTGGAGGCGATCCGCCAAGTTGCCATTTAACTCCGCGACCCACTACGATCGCGCTTTCACCGGCACGACCGAAGTGAAAAGGGTTAGAATCCTTACAATCAGGCATAGGCTACTTCCCGTCCACTCCCCTCCAGGCTCCCTTGTATCCTGGTTAAAGTTGTGAACAATGCATTAGTTAGGCCGCGCGGTCATCGATACGACCTGTAACCCTTTCGCGCCGCCGTCTTAAAAAGTACTTTACAAACCTATATTTCACTGCGTCCTCGTTTTTTTGCGCCCGTAACATTCTGCGTTTGCTAGTTTCATAAAGTGTAAATATTCTCATATCAGTTTCATGTATATATTGTGACCTATCAAGCCTTTTTTCTTAGTTGTTTTCAATTACTGTTTAATACACCCTAATCAATTTTCACAAATCTGTGTTCTATTTTGGTGCCGCGCACTTGATCGCCCCTATTTCGGCCGTTCCCAAACTCTAATTAAAAATGTCGACTCGCGACGAGGCACGGTCCTCGGCCCACTACGAGGCGTTCCGGTCCCTCCGGAACCGCCGGGTCCCGCTACCCACCGGCCGAATTGCCTCCTCCGCGGACCAAGCGGGCCGGATAGTTCAGGTTTCGCGACAGACAGGAGATAAGAGAAAAAAATTAACTACGATCCAAAAATTAACATCGGCATTAAATTCCTCGTTGAAAATACGTACAGAATCATATGCTCTCATCTCATTGTCTTTTTTTTTTTTTTTACAAAATCTCAAATTGTTGTGTAGTGTAATGAATTCGAGGGATGGCGGTAGCTATCCGAAAAAGATTCCGAGGATGGAGGATAAATACCCTATCTAATCATAAAAATTGGTAACATCGAAAAAACTACCAACATTGCATGCCCCCTCCCCCTTCAGTAAGGTTTGTGTTAATGTATAGAAAATTTTCAATTCCCATTTTTTTAAGAATTCGGTGGTAGTTACGATGCAAGTGAACACAACCTCTATATCTTATGTAAACTTTTATTATAAATAATTTTCGGTTAAAACATTGTTTTTCTAAATGTTATTATTATTATTATTATTATTATTTGACAGCCCACTATATCTTATGTAAACTTTTATTATAAATAATTTTCGGTTAAAACATTGTTTTTCTAAATGTTATTATTATTATTATTATTATTATTATTATTTGACAGCCCATATGACACGTACACGTAATGGTATACATTATAGCTATAAATGTACGTAATTGTGTCAACTTGCCCAACCGCGAGCATAGGCCTCCCCAATTTTTTCCCATGTTGTTCTATTTTGTGCCGTTCTTGTCCAGAGTCCGCCGATTTTTTCCACGATATCGTCCCTCCATTTTCGTGGTGGTCTACCTCTCTTCCTCTTTTTGTCTCTCACTGTCCATTCATTGATAAGCTTGTGCCATTTTTCCTCGGATTCTCTAGCAATATGACCTGCGTATTTTATTTTTGCCTTTTTTATTCTGTAAATTACTGTACTTGTCCCTGCTCTCTTGAACACCTCTCTATTCGTGATCTTATCTAGTGGCCTTATCTTTAGTATGGAGCGTAGCATTTTATTTTGAGTTACTTGTATTTTTTGAAGTTGCGCTTTGGTGAGTGCCTAGGTCTGCGCGCCGTAAATGAGTGATGACATGACGCAGCTATCTAATATTTTGATTTTATTTTTCGTACCTATGTGAGAGTTGAAGATATGTTTTTGTGCCCGGAAGCTTTTCCATGCGTTTTTAATTCTCATTTTAACTTCCGAGTCAAATTTCTTTTGAATTGTTACCATCTGGCCCAAGTACTTATATTCGTCTACTAGTTCGATATCGGTCTCACCTAGGCGCAACTTTGCTGTTTTATCAGAAGACATTAACTTAGTTTTTGTTAGGTTCATTTTCAGGCCTGCTTTCTCTCCCTCCTTTCTGAGCTCTTCTGCCATTATTTCTAATTCTCTCAAGTGTTTACCTATAATGATCAGGTCGTCCGCAAATCTGAGGTTGTTTAGATATTTTCCGTTCACTTTTATCCCCCTGTTTTCCCATTTTAGATTACGAAAAACCTGCTCTAGAACGGCATTGAATAAGTTAGGCGACAGTGGGTCTCCCTGCCTTACACCTCTTTTGATACGAAATTCTGTCCCTATCCTGTCTAGTTTTACATGGGCTTTCGCCTTCCTATATAAATTTTGGAGAATTTTTATCAGCTCATCCGGAATACCTTGATTTTTTAGAGCTAGCCAAATTTCGTCATGGTAGATTGAGTCAAAAGCTTTGTTGAAATCTATAAATAGTGCGTAGAATTCCAATTTATATTCCCTAACTTTTTCCAGGATAAGATTTATTGCTTGAATCGACGGTTGAATACCCTTTCCTGAATCCCGCTTAGTCATAAGGCTGGTTTGCGTCTAAGATAGGGTACATTCTATTTTTTAGAATTTTAAGAAAAACTTTGCTTATGTTTGACGTAAGACTAATTGGCCTGTAATTATTGATATCACTTCGCGGACCTTTTTTGTGGAGTAGTATTATTTCTGCTAAGTTCCATTGTTCTGGCAGTTTTCCCGATTCTAATATTGCATTAAAGAGGGTGGTCAATGGCTTAGTGAGGGATTCTGCGCATGTTTTTAGTATTTCGTTCATGATCTGATCTGGACCAGCTGCTTTTTCTTTGTTTATAGATTTTAGTGCACTTATTACTTCGGCGGGTAAAATAAGTGGTACCTTTTCACTGTTTAACGCGTTTCTATTATTTGCTTTCTCTCGTTTCTTACTGTCGTCGTATAATTTCGCATGGAACTCTGTTGCTACCTTTACTATTGTGTCTCTATTGTATGTGAGGGTTTTGTCTGATTTAGCAATACTCGTTAGAATGTTCGACCCATTATTGAGAGCTTTTTTAAGTTTTCTTGTTGACCAGCTTTCCTCTATGATTTCTTTCGTTAGCTCGTTGTTATGTTTTCTTATGTCGGCACGAATTGCTTTCCTTACTGTTTTAGCAAGCTCAGTCAGTTCTGTCCTCTGCTTGGGTGTTAAGTGCTTTGCTTTTTTAAGGCTTTCCCTCCGTTCTATTAGATTTTTGGTGTTTGAAATGAGCTTATCATCAGTGCATACTTGTGCTTTAACAGAGCCTACTTTTTTGAGCGTATTATTGAGTGACTCTACAAGGATATCGTACATTTTTTGAATGTTATTGCTTTTGTAAAATTTTTTGGTCTCTATTTCCTTCTTTACTGTCTCATTAGCTTCTATTGTTCTGCTTGCTGGAATGGTTAGGGAAGCATTGCGCTCTTTCCTTAAGTGATTCGAATATCTAGCTCTGTTGGGTATTTTTTTAGCGTACATCTTACAATTCTATGGTCTGAGGAGAAGCGAAAAGTTGCGAGAACTAGTGTAACAATTGTTAATATTTTTGGAAAAATAAATTTTTAGGGGTCGGGGGGACTTGACTAATTACTTTAAAAATGTATGTAGCACCTTGGTTTTGCATGGATTTTTGGAGACTGGGGTGGAGGACCATGCGGACAATTTCACTCAATTCCAGCTTGTTAGCCAAGATTGTTTACAATTTTTCTCTTATCTCCCTAAGACTACAATGTTGAGTGGAATACATGACGATCATCGGTATACTTCAACAGTGATCCTGACACAGGCCCGATCGGGGTAATTCCAGGATAGGGGGTGCAATGTCGGGGGGTCAGTTTGGCATCCGTGCATTGCCATACGCTCCACTATCATCGATACCTGAACAGTTTTATATTTGAACTCCAGTCCCCGGCACGAACTGTTCTTAATGAATGCCTGTCGAATCTCTTGTCATGTGTAAATAAGAGCAATTTTTGGGTCATAGCCTTTGTTTTGTTTTCTCTGAAAAAGTTTACTGGAAAAATGTTTTGAAGAAAAAGAAAAACTGATTTTTTCTCTTGCGGAATTCTGTATTAACTTTAACCTCCTTGCGTGTACCGGCTTCATTAAAAAAAAATTGTTTATTGCGTTTTTACACTGGGATATACTACTTCTTATGGCAGGCGCAAAAAATCGAAAAAAATGTAAAATAAGTGCCACTTTAATATGGGCGTAATATATTATTATCTGATCATTTCAGTATGAAGTTTCGTTTCATACAATTTCGTCCCTGTAACATTTAGGATATGCAAATATATAGTCAGTAGTAAAGATTAAGTTGCAGTTCGCCATTTTAAGGGAATACCATTTTACCTGATGGACTTACCGAAGAGATTTTGTGATCCCATGTTTGAACAATTTAAAGAATTCTTAAATCTAAAGCAATAAACAAATAAATAAAATTTTCGCTTAATACTCTTAAAAGCTGACACTGCTTTGAGCTCTTGTAAGTCTTCTTAAGTTTTGTCAAATTATTTTTTAAACAATTCTTTTTGTTTTTCACGCATTTTCCACGGAACTCGGAGCAAGAGAAAATAAACTCCGACTCCTTAATTTCTTCGGCAATAATGCATACTTGGCATATTTGACAGTACGTGCTGACATGCTGAGTCTGCCAAGTGCTGAGTGGTGATTGATTTCCTGAAAAGAGAAGCCATCAGAAGATAAAAGCAACAAAAAAACGTACAAAATGTATGAATACAGATGTACAGATGACAGTTAGACACTGGATAATTAAACAATTTCGATGAGGTGTGAGATGAGATCAAAGATCACATGATCATAGGAAAAACAAAAAAAAAGAACACAAAATAATTAAAAAAAGAAAGAAAACAGTGGCTGCGAAGTTACTTAACTCTTTGCTTCGACTCCGACTTGGACTCCACCCAGGAATGGTGCCTCTGACTCCGGATTTTTGCTTTTCTTTATCACTCGGCAGAATTTATACGAAGAATGTAATTCGATTCCGGGAGTCCAGCTACCTAGTGCAGCGACCGGGTGATCGCGTGGTACGGCGTAAATTTTCTAACCACAGCTACGAAACAAAGGGTTTTGATTTTGTTCGTATTATGAACGTAATTTAAAATGGTAATTCCAGAAAGCACAGAAGCAAAGATCCAACGAGCCGGACTTTCGTCACGCACAATTCCGTTTGTGTTCATTTCACTGTTTACTGAGAATCCGCGGCGAGCTATAAAAGCTCGTCTTGATACGCCTGAAAAAACGAGCGACGAGTAGACTCGGAGACTGCTCGCTGTCTTCCGCTCGTTTTATTAATTTATTAGGTCACTTTAACCGGTTAAATTTATTTTACCAAAAAATTCAAATGTGTAATCTTTTGAATGGATGGGCGCGAAGAAGTGTGAAGCTATGCGAAGTCAGAAACTAATAAAGTCGTCTGCTTGTGTCCGCGAGGCGATTTTAACTTCAAGGAAAGCCGCCAACATTTTTGGCATTTATCCTGCAATTCATACGATAATTTGAAAGGGTTAGCGTTAAAGGGATTACATAGGAAACACCTTCCCTACCGATGTGAATTATGAGGGATACGGGAATTTATTATATGAACTCACGTTCCTTTTTAGCAATAAAGCTTATCTTTTAGAACAAGCCCTTCTTTTTTGGCAAGTTTTAACACGGCGTAACCAATTTTGATTGAAAATAGTGAGGAAGTTGTGTAAGATTCTACCGATTGAATTGTTCGAAAAAATATACTCGTAATATTTAGTCCACGTATTTGAATCACACGGCAAAGCGCAGCCTCCTGTCTTCCCTTAGTAACAGACGAGACCGACGAAAACATTTGACTCGATATCGCTTATGTTGGAATATCACGTGATTTGGACAAATTACCGAGTGAAGGGTACCATCAACCTTGTTTATGTTCCTAGGACCGTAAAGTGATCACTTTTCTGAGGGGTTACTCGAGGTCCAGAAGAACAAAATGACAATTTCTAATTCAAAATTCAGTAATAAAAAAATTAAGCTCGACTTTGTCCCTGAACTTTCGAAATGTGATTTTCCAGGGGGGACAAACCGTCAGTTCGAAAAAGATCAAACGCCCCAGTTTGCTTCCCGTAGTTATGGGCCTAGTTGTTTGTCTTATTAAAAATTCTAGCTCTGGGTCATAAGGAGATTCATGGAAACTTTTTTGAACAGGCAGAAAACTTAATTTACCAAACTGAAAACGTGTTTTTCCAAATAAAAATCAGGTATTCCAATCGGCGAACATTTTTTATAAATTAAAAAGTAAAAAAAGAGTCGGTGCTTTTGGAATTTTGCCAATTGTAGATCAGTTCTACTAAATTTTCCAACTGTTAATATGGTTGGAGGGAAGCTCAGCCCCCTTGAATATGTCGTTGGACTCATGGTTCCCTAGGATACCTAGTGCTTACATTTCTAATATTTTCAATGGCCAAAGTTTTATATTTATACAGCTTGGGCTGTTTCTAGTATAAGCTGTGTATTTTTACCTCTTAACCAAAACAATTTTTTAAGACTTCTACGCTATTATAGCGCCCACAGGTTAATAAGGAAATGGGAAAGACGAGGTAAACGCGGGAATTGGCGGAAACATGTCGACGATAGTGGGTATCCTAAATAATGTTCTACGTATTCCATTTCAATCTCTCAGCTAGTTTCTTCAGTAGTGTCCTAACTTTCCGGATTTTTTCGTTATTATGCTTCTTTCTAAAAATTCACTAGCTCTATGACAGTAAATTGAGGGAACAATGTTTCTGCATGAAAATAAGTAATTCAAGCCGGATTCTTCGAACAAATAGTTCTTTATACATTTGTGGTATCCACTTCGAAAATGTTTTGAAAATGGTAGGGTGGTACAAATTTTTCAGTTTTTGAATATTTATTCCTAAGTATTATACATTTGTTATTTTTGAGGTAAGAACGCACCAACATTTTTTTTTTTTGGCAATCAAATAAATTTGCGCTGTTCTCCAGAGAAGGAAAGTTTAACGTATGATTCTCGTTGCAATTTTTCTCTCAAATATCTTGAGGAACAAGTGTGGCCAAAAAGTTGGTTTAACGAAAAATTATTTTCATTAGAATCAAAATAGGGAGCCCGCTCAAAATTTTACGAAAAATAAATTTCAAAGGTAAATGGTCTTTTATTAGTGAAACTACAGAATTTCCCAGAAATAAATACGTATGTATTATTGGAATCATTTCTGGTTTGCAGTATCCTTTGGGTGACCCTTAAAAGAAAGAAAGAATCCTCATGAAATATTATTTAGTTCATTCTACGCCACAGTGGCCGAAAAATGGCAGTCTTAACCCTTTCTTCAGTTTTGGCCAAAATCTTCATTCTGTTTCAGCAGTAGGTAGTTCATCTCAGTTGTTGAAATCTAAGAATATACTTCTCAATAAAATATAAAGGGCGCGTTCAGATGTGTACGCGCCTTAAATTTTAGGAGTTCAGATCGAAGTAGAAACAAATATTTGATGCAATAATCAAAGTAATAAGTGATTAAAGTCATCCCTATTTCGATAGTTTTTCAATTTTTGAGTCTTTAAAGTAAAATGGCTCGTGTCAGTTTTGACTCTAACCGCTTCATGTACATTTTTTTTCTTTCCGTTTTTCAGAATTTATCAAAAACTTCTACGAGATGAAAACAATTATTTCCTTCGGCCCACTGTTGTGTTGTTCTGACCTGACTACATGATTTTCTCCAACACGCCACCGAAAGTTCTTAGCTTTTTCGAAATTTTCATATTGGTATTTCGGTATTTAATGAATACTATGGTGTCCCTTTATTTTACAAGTTTTCGCCAGTTGATTAGAGTCGCACTGAAATTTGTTCCAATGGATCTAGAAACTCGCCATAAAAAATTAGAGCTCAATCCGACTGGTTGGCCCAGTGGATAGCGTGTTGGTCTCAGAATCCGGAGGTCCTGGGTTCGAGCCCACGCAACAACTCGCCAGAATTTTCGATCTGAGCCGGTTTTTCGGCCAGAAGGGAAGAAGGCTAAGACCCTAACAGCCTCCTCGACGTCTCTGAAGTAATGCTCGAAAGGGTGGATTCCAGGACTCGGGTGGAGAGCAAATTAGGAAAGAGAGGTCATTAACCCGTGTCGCTTTGGCCTTGAAGTTATGTGTAATACTGAAATTTTACAAAAACCGCGAATATTTCGGAACATATTAACTTCAGGACCAAAATGCACATAACATAAAATATTTCTTGTTACATTTTCTATAAAAAAGATCCTATACAACTTTTCTTTAAAACACACATTTACCGATGAGATAATTGCAATAATGTGTGAAAGTTTTGAGGAATGTGGCTCTTGTTATTTTTTCTCCCATTTTATTACAGATTTGACTAACAAAGTACAATATAACTTCCCTCAAACATTCAAAGCGTTGATGTAGATGAGCTATCGTCTAATTTGCCCACTTGAGGGCATAAGCCTCTGACACGTTTTTCCAGTATTTTTTATTTTGGGCGTTGCTGGCCCAGAGAGGACCTATCTAGCCATCTGGTATTAGGCTTTCCTCTGTTTCTTTTATTGCTTCTAGGTATCCACTGAGTGGTCAACAAGCACCATCTCTCCCGGCTCCCTGGCTATATGGCCTGAATATACTTGAACTCGAGTTTTTTGATCTGGTAACCATTATCTCGGATTTTTACTTTATTTACAATTTTTTTAATGTTAATTTTATCTTTAATTTTGATTTTCAACACTTTTTTCATCATTGAATGCTGAGTAGTTTTTAGCCTAAAAACTTGTCTCTTGGTTAATGACCATGTCTGACACCCGTATCACAAAACGTTCATTTTTGTGTTTAATTTCATAATGCTTTCGAGTATGTATTTTTCGCCCATAATGCTCTCCAAGAAAATAGATAATCTTGCACCTCCTTCGATGCTACTCCCCCTAAAGAGATGATTTGTCCTAGATACCTGTATTCGTCCCCTCTGTTTATTACTAGGTTGACTATTTGGATATGATCTACATGTTTTTTATTGGTCATTATTTTGATTTTCGACTCGTTCATGCTTAGTCCCACTTTCGCACATTCTTACCTCAGATCATTTTCCATTTTTGCTAATTCTATTGCATTTTTCCCTATCAGTACGACATTTTCCGCGAACCACAGATTGTTTAGATTTTCACCTCCCACACTGATTCCCATTTTCCCCAATTCATTTTCCGAGAAGTTTCCTCTAATATTGCATTAAAAATGTTTGTTGAAAGCGGGTCACCCTGTTTCAACCTCCGCTGTATTCGGAACGTTCCTTCTTTTTGCTCTATTTTTATATATGCTTGTCCATCTTTACTTCTTGAACAATGAGATGAAAAACATGTGCAGGTTGCTCTTGCAAGTAAGAAAACGTAAGTACTTGAAAATGGACACATGCAGAAGTGTTTGCGATTGTTAAAAGCTTGTATTTGCAAAAGATAGGACTGTTGGTTTGACCCTAGTGATAAAAAATTTGCGGAAGAGCCTAAAATTGAAACATTAATTAGGTATCCATGAGCCATAACTAATTCCAAATTCAATAATTGAAGAAAACCAATTTTACGATCTAGGGTTAACAAACTGTTTTCATTGAGTCTTGAGCATCCTAAGATTCCGTTGAAGACTTGTATGGTGGACTTGAGATGATGTATATCAACAATAGAAAACAGCTATTTCTCCACAGGAAATTATCCTGAATTCTAAGAACACGTGACTGTTCCTTAACAGCACAATGTTCTTCGCAAATTGTTGACTATTGTTGATATACATACATAATCCGAGGTCTACTCTAGGTACCCAACAAACTGTCATGGACGTAGCCAGGTGGGGGAGAGGCAAACTGGGGCGTTTGCCCTATAGACGGAGACTGACATTATATTGTAGTGCGGATCACCCAACATTAATACATGGATATTTCAGCCGTAAAATAATTAAAAAACCTATGTTTTTCGAAAATTCCACGCATTTTTGCAATTATCTCGATAAATATGTTTTCTGAAGAAAAATTTTATAGTACATTCTTATAGAAAATTTAACATGGAACATTTTATGTTATTTCCATTTTGATCCTAAAGTGATTATTTTCTCTTTTTTTTTTTTCAGATAACTGCGATGTAGCTAGTAAGGATCGGTTATTAAAAAAAAAAAAAAGATAATAATAATAATAATAAGAAAAGCCACGTTCTTCGAAAGTTTCACACATCTTTGATTATCTTGGTGAATATGCGTTCTAGAGAAAAGTTGTATTGGACCTGTCTTATAGAAAATTTAACAAGAAATATTTTATGTTATATGTATTTCGGTCTTGAAGTTGATATGTTTCGAGATATCCACGGTTTTTTGTAAAATCTCAGTATTACACATGACTTCAAAGTCAAAGAGACACAGGTTAATGACCTCAGATTAGGCTCAAATTTTTTACGACGAGTTTCTAGGTCCATTGGAACAAATTTTAGTGCCACTCTTATCAATTGGCGAAAACTTGTAAAATAAGAGACACTCTAATGAACACATAGCAGCGAAGTACATAAGTATAATTTTTAGGGGTATTAAGGTTCATTTTGTTATCAATTTTCAAATGGCAGTAACGAATAAGCAACACCGATCTGAAGGTATAGGCAAACAGTATTTTTTTTTTAAATTGTTTTTTGTATAGTCGATTTAATTGGAAGGATGTGGAGTATAATTCCCCTTCTCCGTGAAAGATCAACATATAATTTTTAATAGAAGCTTTTTTAAAAATTGAAATAATTTTACTCATTTTGCTCTCACAAATACGTATCTTTTTATCACTTTTTAAGTCAAAGCCACGAAATTCTTTCCCATGAAAGAATCTAAATACCGAGCCTGGTTTCTTGAACTGTTTTTGAAAACCAGCTCTTCAATTTTGTGATAGTCTAATCAAGTTTTTCTAAATTAGGTTTTCAGTTTTTCATTTAAAAATACTATGTTTGTTTTCAAAATAAGGCGTACACGTTCCTTGGAAATAGCGTCAAATTCTTTCGTAAAGAAAAAAGATTTGTTGAATTATGCAGCATAGGTAAGTGGAAAATTAGGACTTAGTTAGGCCACTGATACTATTGCATAATATCTAATACTGATTAATATACCAACCACTTCCTTCTCCCACCCTTCTAAGAAAGACTCACTCAGCGTATAACTGATTGAAAATGAACTATAAGATACTGAATAAACGTCAGATGATAAAGTCTGCCCCTAAAGTCCCACAAAGTTCCCCCAATTCCATTCTTCAAGTTTAGTGGACAAGCTGTTTTCCAGCCCCCAGTGATTTATACATCCTATGGTTTTAGGTGGGATTGGGGGCCAAGATGAAGTGTTCCATGAACATTCCCCAGGCATAAATCGATTCTGACCTCGTGGGGTATCACTGCAAAATATTTCTAGGTTGAAGAGCAGCTATCGGTGTGCATTTTAGTTACTGTCATTTTAGGGCAGCATCTCTTATCCACTCCAGCTTCTGATGACAATGAAGTAGGTAAAAAGTATTTAGAAAAAACTTACTCGTCTAATGTCAATTGCGTGCCAAACTGAATAATGAAACTCAAGTATACGGATGTAACTGAAAACTTTTATTGATTCCAAGCGATACAACTAGAAATTCCAAGATTGCTTGCAATTCGCCAAATTTGAGTCGCATGAAATTGAAGATCTTACATTTTACGACGGATGACAACATTGACAACATGCATATGAACTGCGTTTCAGCTCGGCGTCGCCATCTACAATAAGTTGCTCGTAAAATACGTTGCCGCTTTAGTTCAAAGGCAGCGCTCGATTGACTAACTTAAGCCGATGTTAGTGCCAAAGTATCCCGCGAGAGAGAAGAACGATCGATTTGTACTTCCGGCTCGAAATTTTCCATCGTATATACGAAAATTAAATAAATAAATACTCGATATACAAAAAAGTCGTCTTATATTAAAGAAATAAATATGTTACATGCGTATAAATTGACTTAGCATGTTTAGGTAACCGAAGTGAAATGGAGTATTTCACAAGCTAGAACCTCTTAGTAAGCTGGCTTGTTGTAAGCGGGGGCTGGCGAATACGATGGAGCTGGATTGTATGGAGCTGGGCTGTATGGAGCTGGGCTGTATGGAGCTGGGCTGTATGGAGCTGGGCTATATGGAGCTGGGCTGTGTGGGGCTGGGCTGTATGGAGCTGGGCTGTACGGAGCTGGCGAGTATGCTGCGGCTTGTTTGTAAGCTGGTTTGTAGGTTGGTGCTTTGTACGCTGGTTTGTACGCTGGAGCCGAGTACGATGGAGCAGCCGATGGGTAGGCCGATGGGGACGGGTAAGCTGGAGGCGGGGATGGGTATCCTGGAGCCGATGGGTAGGATGATTTCGGTTGGTAAGCTGGGGCAGATGGGTGTCCTTCTTTTTGGACAACAGCGACGAAACCGTATCCGTCATCGGAGTAGTCGACGATGCGTTTCGTGCCGTCAGGTTCTACCAGACTGTATTGTCCCTGGAATTTAACAAAACAATGATTAGCCATCGTACAGAATGTGCAACGAATACGATGTTTGATCGAAGTGGTTTCTTACCTTGACGTAGTCACCATCACGGTCTTCGCTCTGGCTTTTGTAGTCGCCGGAGTAGGCGTCGGCTACTTCGTAGGCGAAGTTGTATTTGGCTGGCGCTTCCGGGTATTCGGGCTCGTACGATTTTTTGTGACCAGCTGATGGGTAGGCTGGTGAGGGGTAAGCTGGCGATGGGTAGGCTGGAGATGGGTAAGCCGGCGATGAGTGTGCTGGCGATGGGTACGCTGGCGAAGCGTGATGAGCCGGAGATGAGTACTGAGGTTGAGCAATGGGCGAGGCGAAGGATGAAGCCAATACGCTGGCGGTGAGAAGGACAAACTGAAATCAAAAATTTGTCAGTTTAATGTATGGCATTGACAGGATCAAATTTTAGACGAAATAATTCTGAGACTATTAGAATCGCTTTAGTATCTCGAGAAAGTGTATAATTTAAAATAGCGCGTTGTCTGAAGAAGACTGTATTTCTGTTTGATGGCTGAACATTGACTTTCCAACAACGCAGTTTTCTTCTAAAATTTATTTCTGAGGACTCACGAAAAACTAACCGAAAAGTACATTATCTTTAATAATAGGTCATCGGAGCCAGGCTGCTCTACCACAATGTTTTAATATCTCATTGCGGTAATTTTTGCAAGACATTGGTTTTGGAAAACTACTACGAGTATTTAATATGAAATTATGAAATGTCAAAATGTTTCAATGAATGTGCAGCGGACTATTTCAGCGAAAACGGGTGGAGAGTTTAATCTCTGGCGTTGATATTTTTTGTTGTTCTATTTATCCAGTGGAAGCATCCCCTCCCCCTCACGCACACACGCCGAATAAAGTTCATTTCACTTGAAAAGATTTTTTCTCATTAGAGAAGAGTCTTGTGCTTACTTAATAAAACTCGCGGTTTCATTCTCAATACAGTTTGGAATGAAAATTATTCTTATTTGCAGATAATATCTACTATTAATTTCAAGTGGTGAATTGAGAACCATTTATTCAATTTCCACCGGAACTTGAAAATACATCGTCAATCTTGAGTCGTGTTGTTACTCTTCCGAGTTGACGATGTTCTCCCTATAATCATTATATATTCGAGTGCTATGAGAAACTTACATCCCCTTACGGACCGAAAAAATACGAATGAGTTTCGTCCAATTTCGGGAACGAATCGGGGAGGGGGCTCTCCACTATATTCGAGTGCTATGAGAAACTTACATCCCCTTACGGACCGAAAAAATATGAATGAGTTTCGTCCAATTTCGGGAACGAATCGGGGAGGGGGCTCTCCACTGACACATTTGTAAGTTGGCAAAATTACCTTCCACAAATAATAATTGATAAAATTGATAAAGGGACTGTTGTTTTTGAGAGGAAGCGGAAGTGTCATTTCTAGCACTTTCTTAATGAGCCAAATTAACATTTCATAGTTGAAAGACTAAAATTTTCTTATACGTATTTTCAACTAAGCTATTTTGGTATGTCCCGGATTGCATTTCAATTTTGAGAGTTCAGAAACTTGGGCGTTGTAGATATGCTCACATTCAGTAAAAATTAATGTTTTAGTATTGGGAATACCCCTTCACTCCGTTCGCCCGCGAACTATTTCACTCTGGTAAATTCGATTTCTTCAGAACGTAGGCTTAAAATGCGCTTATAACCAGCAGAAGCTCTCAGGGGGATCTGAAATTCATGGAGAACTCAAAAGCCCCCTTTTATTGTCATTCAGTTATTTGGATGCTACAAGTTTGTTATAAAGAATCCTTAGAAGACAATATTTCTAAACAAAATTTCAACTGGGTAACAGGAGACTAACGAACCACTCTTTGATATTATCAAAAATGAAATTTGCTTGGGCGGGGACAACTGTTGCATTGAAGAGAGAATGCCCCTGGGAATATTAGTTTGCTGTGGTAATCTAAACTGAGACTAACCTGAGGAAAATCTAGAATTCGAAAGCCATTTTATTGTTTCTCAAATGAGCTCATTGGTAGTTTTTGAATATAGCTAAGCGTATGCCGATGGACGCATGCCAAAGTGGCTCCCCAGACACCGCACCCCTGGCTCCGAAAACTACCCTTTCGAGTACCGCGTCAAATGATATTCTTATTATGTTATTATTTCTTGTAGGCGAGGAAGCTTGTGTACTAAACATATTGGAACATGGTTGTTGTTCTTGTCAGAAGATTATGAAAATAGGGCCTAGATATGCCTTTTCCTCCTTCTGGATGAGCAACCTAATGAACTCTGAGAAGCTTAGCTTCATGTGACGTCTCCTCGAAGAAAAATGCTTTACTTAAGCAAACTCCGATAGAGTAAAGTACCTAAAATCTAGAACCCATTCGAGACTTCCCGAAGAAGAATTTGAAGCCCAAAAGCTGATTTATTTAAAACGTGGACGAATGTAAATGAAAAGCTGAGCGCAAAAAGTATTTAGGTCCATTTTTTAAATGACAAACTATGAACTGGCACAGCGTTCGATGTTTGTGAACATTATCAGTGACCGAAAGAAAATCACCAGTCCTCTAAATCTTACCCAAGAGACTTTTGGTGATCAAACTCCTATGTTTTAATTGAACGAATATGGAAAATGAAAACTGTTGTATCGTATTGGCTATCTTGAAAAATTAAAGGTGTAAATATGTTCATCTTTCATAGGTCGGTTCAAACTTATACTTTTCGACACCATTTAGCAAGCCCGCAGTTTCGGGAGAATGGAGTAAAATGTGGTATTTCCCCTTAAGCTGATTGCTTGGCCATCCGCGGAAGATTGTTTCTCCAAATTTGAAAGCCAAAATTAAAATTAGGCGTTTTTGTTTAATTTTTAAAATTTCAAATATGAAATCCTTGTCGTGCCCTAAATCTCCACTTCCCCGCAAGTATCCTATCTTCTACTTCTACAATATTGGTGGAACCCGCAGTCAGTTTTGGGAGTCAGAATTTCAGAAGTTTCTTACTTCCTTTCCATCACTTCAACCCGTCATTCAATTTTCACGCTTAGCTAATCTGTCATTAGCTGTAACACAATCCATACCAGGAGTAAGTATACCATTGAGCTGCTTACTGCGAGAAATTATTTTGATTTTGGGCTCTGTTGCCGACCAAAAGTTCTCCATTAGTGATTCTACTACTAACCCTCTGGATACTCAGCATCCTTTTTTTTTTTATACCCACTGTTAATAATAAGAATATGACTGTTATGGCCAAATGAGATAGGAATTTGTTTTTGCCATACGAATATTTCCAACCAGTGACACACCGAAGTGACTTTGGGGGAGGGGATGCTAAATTTTCCAATTCAGCTGTAACCAGAGCACATAGTGCAATAAAAAGGGGAAAAAACTTCGCTTTTTCAATACCTATTTCCAATTCAACTGTGGATGAATTTTGCCACCTCACGAAAAATTTTGAAGTCACTCGCTAGAAACAAGACTACACTTTTACGATTTCTTAATCGATGTTGTTAATTAACGAGCTTTTGTGAGTGTAATTGTAAGTGACAGAGTCAATCACTTTTTTCTAAAACTAGATTCCTAGAACCCTGTTCAGTTTTTCACCATAAAATATTACATTATTTGATTTCAAAGTAGGACTTCTGACTTAAGAGTCCTCCCAAAATTTTGATTCCCTTGGTCCGCATAATCGTTCACAAAATTACAACTTTTAGAGGCAAGTCGGCATGGGTCAATGTGGACCTGTAGGGCTGAAATTTTACCTAGAGTCAACCATAAAAAAGGAAAAATGTAAGGACTTATTAAGTCCGCGAAAATAGCTTCGAAAAGATCCTTCTTTCAAGAACAAGACTCGATTTTGTTGACTTATACAGCCCAAGTAGAAAACTAACAGCTAGTCGCACCGCAGGTACAACTATTTAATAAATGATTACTACACCAGCCCCTACCCTTCAACCTCTTGAGAAAACCTAGACTGATTGAAAATGAACTAAAATAAACTGAATCAAGTTCTTCAAAATCAGATGACTACCCCTCCCCTTTAAAAGTCTCCCAATTTTATTTTTCATTCTTGGTAGATATTTTGTGCAGGGAGCAAGCTGCTCTTGAATTCTCCTGCGGTGTACAGACTGTGCAAGTATTTCAAGTGTTTGTTAGCGTATTACAGTGTTAAAGGTATAATGAAAGACTGAGAAAGAGCCCAATTCAGTTTTAAATAAATTGAACAAAAACCAAAAAATCACCATACACTATCTGCAAATCTACGAACTACCTATGAAGTGAAGCAGCTTTATGAAATAGAAACGAATGTTACAAACAATAATTATAGCAGATGTCTATTTTTCTAAAATATTGCTGTAGCGAATCGTGTCGGATATGGAAATGAAAAGGAACCTAAAACTATCAGAAATGTTCCTATCGTTTTGTTTTCAAAAGCAATCTATCCCAAAATGAGTACAACAAAGTCGAACCAAATTGATCGAATTGCTTAAGTGAATGAGATTTCAACCAGTAGCAATTTAATTTAGCTTCCACCGATGCCCGCAGATGAGCAGCCCACGAAACTCTCTGCGAAGATTCTTTCAAGCCCCTTTCCAGTACTAATTTTGAAAATGTTCATTCGCACTCGAATCGCATGAAAGTAGAAGATACAACGAATCTCGACTCCAAGAAACCGAAAAAACCTCCGATCGCAAAAATGCCTGTGCACCACGCGAACTAATATTCGTAACCGTCGAATTGATTCGTTACACTTATTTTACGAATTTAAACCAACGTTAGAACCAATCGCATTAACACATTTGAAAAAGAAAATGTAAGCCGACACGAACCGCGCAAACACGAAAATATAAACCAAATTTAACGTACCTTGAACGCCATGTTCGTTTGATTTTTGTTTTTTTGATTTTTTGAAAAGATTTTCGAATGGTTGACGGAGTTACTAAGGTTGTAACAGCGAACTGTGAACTGATGAATGAAAGATCAGTCTGGCTTTTATATACGAGTCACCGGATCCCACGGGGGTAGCAGTCCGCATTGAATGGTCAAGGGCTATGTTGCGGTGGAGGGGTCGTCATAAACGTCATTTTCTCCGTCCATTACATTCGCACATTTCTCTGGTCACTGTATCTGACCACACCTCGACGAATATAGAAGAGAAAGATGGAGAGAGAGAGAGAGAGAGAGAGAGAGAGAGAGAGAGAGAGAGAGAGAAAAAGAGCAACAACATTGGAAATAGTTGCCGAACTCGAGGCGTTCCTGGTAATGTAATGCGGTTTATTGTTTCTAGCGCGAAACGCCTCAATCGGTGTACAAATTTTACAATACGTTTGGAGCACGCAAATTCTTGTACACAGATGCCGCTGGAGATAGACGCATTTAATTTGCGACGGAGGTTGAAGAAACTGGTTCATAATTTGTCGATAATCGTTAATTGTTTTCGCAGAGGTGTTGGCCAGCGTTTTAGGTCACCGATGGGATGGATGCTTCTTATGTAACATGTACCGAAGAAAATACAGGGTGATTGCTCAAAAATATTCGGTAGTTTATTAGGAATGGGAAATAGCAAGCCCGGACAGTGACCGGGGGCTGATCATTATCTCCCTGAGCTAAGAGTTTGCCAGGGGCAGACTGCTGATCTCGGGAAATCAAAATTTCTCGAGAGGCTCTTACACTACAAAACCCTCGCTGGAAAATGAGACTCAGTTTAAACATCGACATACATGAATGCTTAGATGACGAACTTCACATAACGCTCGTGTAATGAAATAGTCAGTTGGCGGTTGCATATGTACGCGTACAATGTAAAAGGTCTCGCTCGTCTTGCCATACATTCATAAAATTAGGTCATATTATGTATTTCAAAAGTTAAATAGAAAATTCGCGTAATTTTTTACAATTGATTATTGATAGGCCTAGAATTGCAACCCAACATTATTCTGGTAATAATTCAAATATACACCCCCACCAATGCGGCACAGGAAGAGTGGAAGCTTCTTATAAGAGGCTAGAAAAAACGATCGAGGAGGAGGTAGGGTACTACACAATAGTGATGGGCGACTGGAATGCGAAAATTGGAAATGAACTTCCAGAGTCGGGAGTGATAGGAAAATTTATAATCGGGTAAACAAATCATAACAGTGAAAAACGAATAAATTTGGCTTCAGAAAATAACTTAAAAATTTGCAACACGTTTACGAATAAATCAAATAACCAAAAATGGACTTGGAGGTCACCTGATAAATAAACAAAAAACGAAATCGACCATTTCTTGATCAATGACTTGAAAGTAGTATCCAAATACGAAGTAATTCAGAAGTTCCTCTTCTTATCGGATCACAGGATAGGCACTAGGCAGGGCAAATCTGAACATCGATCTTGTCTCACGTAGAAGCCCCAAGAAGAAGACCCCTTGGAAGTTCATTATTCCAGTACACAAATTGGGGATAGCAAATGAAGTGCTTGGTAAGGAACTGAGAGAGGGGAAAGAAAAAGGTTTTGAAAATATACAAAAAAAAAAAGAAAAAAAAAGACTGGTTCGAGAAATCCATACGGGTGATGGAGCAGGAGGTAGGAAAGAAAAGGGGTAAGCCGGTAACGGACGATAAACTTAGCGTAGAAACAAAAGTATTAATCCAGAGAAGGGGAGTAATCAAAGTCAGGCAAAAAACAAAAACTGCGGATCAAATTGAGTTATGCGAACTGAGAAAGGCCATTAAGAAAAGAATAAGAGAGGACATTCGCAACTATGAGAATGAAATTGCGAAGGAGATCATTGAGGGGAACTGGTCGAGTAAAAAGTTAAGAAAGGCGTTGAGCCGGGGGCAACACTTATTACCAGCGATGTATTTGGGAAAAGACGAGAAAAAGGTATGTACAAGAGAGAGGAAATCATGGAGGAGGTCATCGAATTCTACAGGGGACTCTTTGCTGACCCTAGCGACTGAAATTAAGGAACAGCAAATGAGGAAAGGAAGCTAAAGTGGCGTGTCAGAGATGAGGAGTCGCCCGAATTTATGGTGGAAGAGGTGCAAAAACACTGTGTACCTTGAAAATTGGAAAAATAGCTGGACCAGACAAAATAGAACGTTCAGTACTAAAAATGGTGGCCGGCACAATAGCAACTTTTCTAGCAAAACTTTTTACACAAATAATCAGAAAAAACTACATCCCTAAACAATGGAAACAATCAGAGATCGTATTACTACATAAAAAGGGTTCAAGAAGAGACCCAAACAATTACAGCCCAATAAGCTCGCGAGCTCCAACGTTAGCAAAGTATTTGGGAAAGTTCTAAAGAACAGGATTTATCGAATACTAGATGAACGCCAACCGAGGGAACAAGCGGGGTTTAGAAAGGGCTACTCGGCCGTCGACCATATCTTCACTCTAAATCAAATAATAGAGAGAGCGAGAGAGTATGATATACCACTGTACCTGCTATTCATAGATTTTAATAAGGCTTTCGACTCGGTAAAACACAGTTCGGTCTGGAGGGCACTAAACAACCAAGGGGTAAAAAAGGACATAATAGAAACTATCAATAAATGGTACGAGGGGGCAATGGCATATGTAGAACTAGATATTGAAGGTGAGGAATTTGAGATTTAAAGAGGGGTCGAACAGGACGACCTACTATCGCTCAATTTGTTCACGGCAGTTCTTGAAGAAATTTTTAGAAAACTAAATTGGGAGAGAAAAGGCTTAAGGATAAATGGTCAGCGGCCGAGTAACCCGCGCTTCACTTACGACATTGTCCTGATGAGTATAGCATGAAGGAACTGAACCAGATGGCTAGGGAACTTTGCGAAGAGAGTAGGAAGGTCAGACTTAGCATGAATTTCTCGAGAGACGAAAGTGATGACGAACAGGGAAAATGGAAAGTGTTGGCTGGAGGGGCAAAAGCTGCTCGAAAAGGTGGATGAGTAAAACTACCCCAGGCAAGGCAATAATGGAAAAGTGGAAATGCGTGACGTAAGAAAGAATTGTAAGTGCTTGAAAAGGATTTTGGTCGAACAAAAGAATATTTGATAGCAAGCTGTCTCTAAAGGCGAAAGTAAGAATACTGGAGCAGTGTGTACTGTGTAGTGCCCTCCTTACTCTATGGAGCACAAACATGGGCCCTGACTATGTCCCAAAGGGAAACGATTAGGAGAACATTCATTAAAATGTTGCGCAGATTGATGAAAGTAAAAATAAGAAGCGATAAAATCAAAATAGAATCAATTTCGGCGAAAACCAGGGCAAAAAATATAGAGTGGGCGGCAACTAGACTAAAGTTCAGCTACGTGGGTCATATAGCTAGGGAGAAAATCAAGTGGACGAGGATAGCAGAAGAATCGGGCTTTAGGTATCTTACCAGGAAACGGAGTAGACCCCCAACAAGATGGAGGAACGAACTAATGAATAATTTTGGCATACTGTGGGTAAGGGCAGGTAGGGATAAAGAGAGATGGGTAAGGACAGTCAAAGCCTACGCCCGAAACTGCGTGAACTTGGCAGCAGTGGGGCTTCCCGCATAGCCGTGGAGTTGTAAAGTCGAAGGCAGTAAATAAAAAATAAAAAATAAAAAAATTGATAGGCCTATGCGCCAATGATACAATCGGGGGCAGCGTCAAGTAGAAAATTTGTTGTTGGTGGTGCCTCTCCTCTCCCCGATTTTTCTATTTTTATTGGCGACTATGGCATTATTTCCATTCCGGAGTCACTCCTAAGACTGATAGTTTTTTGAATCAGCGAAAAAAGAAATTTGAATTTTTGGTTGATCTTTTTTCCACTACACCGCCGATAAGAATTTCTCATCAGTGAAGGCGCTGCGTGCTCATTTCCCTCACATTAAATAAATTCGCAGATACATGACCGTTTTAGGAGCCGCCAAAATATGTGACCTCGTGAAGTCTCGTTAGAAGAGAAGAAACCAATAAAGGTAAAGGGGAAGGGGGAATCCAGAAAAAATATCCGCTGAAAGCATTTAAGGGCCATTATTACGCATAGTAGAGTAGAGTGACGTGTTGTTTCTTTTCTGTTTTATTATTGAGGTACACAAATTTGACTGGAATTTGATTTTCAAACTTCAAACTTGATGTTTCCTAAAACAAAAATAATTAAATTTAGCTTAATTTATCGCAGATTAAAACTGAAGAACTTGCTAACCCCTTGTCAAGCTTTGGAAGAGTAAATTTTTGCCTAAGAAAAAAACAGTATTTTAAAGATTAATAACAAAGTAGGAAAAATTGGTGTGCGCTGAAAATTGGAACAGGTAATCAAGTACTATACTGATCAACATTCTGAAAATCTCTACCAAACTGAGTAATATTTATACGTAGTTCCTCTGACCTCTGACATAACAGCCCGAAGTCGAATTTTTCCCCTACATTTGCTTTTTTGTATTAAATGTATCAAACCATGTATCGACTAAGTTTTTCATAGAATTTGATGCAGAAAAGTTTTGCAGGCAGCAGAAACCCAAATCTGAGTTACTCTGGTCTCGAGGAATGAATTAGCTCTCGGAGAAATCTTGATCAATACAGAAACATGAGTATCTTTCAAGATAATTCTTATTTTCCCAAAGTGAAAATCCTTTTCGGACCGTCCCTAATTTAGTTTTCGCTGTAGAAAAACAGTTCTCGTTTACATATTTCCGATTTTTGTTGCATTTTTAGGATCGCTACCAGATGTTGATATTTGACACGTAATAATTTACATAAGGGTTTAGGATCAAATTAATGAAAATAATAATAAAAATACCAATCTAGTTGAAAAAAGTTCAAATGATCTCACAGAGCATAAAACGTCTCTGAGCCTTTCGACTCTTCGCAGTATGATTCGAAACTAGGGGGGGGGGGGTTAAATACAATTCGAGTTTCGAGTTGATTTATATGTAGATTTTTGAGGTCGCCGAATTCAATTTTAGAATTAGTTTTTGAATTCAAAAGAAGGCTGAGAACCAATAAAGTCAATCTTTCGTACTCAGGTCCTTTTTCAAAGCCGGAAAATTTTCAGCTCTTGAAATCGAACTCAGTGGACATAACTCAATTTTCCGAGATAATTTCAGATTCATCATCAAAGTTTATCTGAATCAAATTTTGGCCGAGTTACCCCGACTTTTTGGGCGTATTTCGGAAACAGAGCGTTCTTGCCAAATTCGGACAACGAGTTCAAACTCACCGGCCGAATCTGAGTTGGAATAAGAGGTCAACTCAGCTGTTTTTATCTTTTCATTACACATCGTGTCTTCTTTCCCGACAGCTTTCGAAACTAGATCCGGTGGAAATGGCTCAGTTTCAGTTTTTCGAGACAGATTCAGACTCGGCGTCAAAGTTGAGCTAAGTCATATTTTGACCGAGTTAAGCCCACTTTTGAGCCAGTTACATCAATATTTAAACCTACCTCGGAGTTTCTAAGAAACTTTATATCTATTTTTGAAGTTTATATGTGTCGAAGAGACCCCGAAACGTTCCCTCCTCACTTGAAAATTTCACTTTCCGAATTTAGTCGTAAACATCGAAGGAGATAGATAGCATTGTTTCTTCGTCATTTGTACCTATTTACTGAAATTTAATAGTTCAAGTAATCATCTCATCACAAGTTGTCCCTTCGGAATAGTTACAACATTACGGATCCAGAAAAGTGCTATAAATTAAGATTTTCGCTTCATCAAGAAAAAGTGGTGTATTTAGTGGAAGTATAGATCAGGTAGCCGAAATTTTTTTGTCACCTTAACAAAATTTGCAATTTTCCATTAAAACACCTTAGAAAGAGTGTTTTTTTAGGCGAGTGCTCCAAGAAAGTTCGTCCTTCTTAACATAGCAAAAGGCTTTACAAGAAACTTTTTGGAAAAAAAGTGTATTATAGAGCGTCCAGGGGCTCCAGAGTATGGGATGAACTTATGTCATTCCTTCAATGCTAATCTTGATAACCTATTTGCTATGGTTTGTGGGCCCACTGAATTCATTTTTGAAGTTTTTTTCTTTTTTTGAGTCACCATCAATATCGGACTAAGCCTTGTTACCGTGTACTGGATGTCAATTGGTCAAAAATGTCTATTCGCTGTGAAAAAATGTCCGTGCAGGCAAAGAAATCTCATTTTGACATATTACCAAGTAACGTTGGGTATGCCAACAACTCAACGAAAACTGCCGATACTAAGGATACGGGAGATTCGGAACAGCCCCCCCTCAATCTACCTTTAGTTACTACATAAGAATTTAGGTTAATAGCTCTCAATATATATTGATTATGTGGTTTCCATCAGTGATATCAAATACGGGTTCCTTGAATCACTGAGCTCATTTTTGAAGTCATTTCAGCTATAATCCCAACCCAAAAAGTTCCAAAGTGAGTTACAACATAAGCTGACACATTCAGTTTTTAATATTTCAGATTGTAGCCCTGTGTAGAATTGTTTATTTATATAGGACTTACAGCTGGAATGACTTCAGAAATGAATTGAGTGAGTCAAAAACCCCCATGTTTGCTATCACTGATGGTCACATATACGAGTCTCAATATTTCCGGTTATAGTCCCCCCGAGAGCTCTCTAGGTAGGGGTTATAGTTAACATGGTTTCAAAAATGAACTCGGACAGTCAGGAAACCCAATAGTCGTCATATTTTTTGTTTACACCCTAAGGATTTTTTGGGGTTGGAGTCCGTTTAAAAACACCTTGAATATGGGTTAAGACGGGGCTAAAACGGAAAATATCCAAATCTACCCTTTGGACCAGTATGGGTGGAGGTTGGGACCAAAACAACTTATAAAATGAAATCCTCGACTCAGGAATCCCGAATTTTGACATGCTTGACGTCAGTATGGATAAATTTGAATAATTCACATTTCAGCTCCTTTGGACCAATATGAATGGGGATGGGGACCAAAACAATCTTATACCTAAAATCTCTGAATTCTCAAACCCAATTTTGGTATATTTAACGTATCTAGTGGCAGTCTGTACCCTAATGAATATGAGATTTCCAACAAAAAATAAGAACAAAAACGGAAAAAAAGGCCAGTCCTCAGTTTTTTGACTTGCCTCCCGCTCATGATATCCTCTCGACACATCGGCTTATAGCATGTTCTTCACTTGATTTCAACGTCGCTCACGACACTTCGTCGTGTAAGCAACGAGGTTTAAAAATATTCTGCCAGCAGGGCTCGAGCCTACCAGACCCGAAGGCATTTGCCTCACCCCGAGTCAAATCCGCTCCAGTGAAGACTAATTTCTCAAAATAGAAACCAAGCAGCGAAGTTCCGTCAGCTTGGCTAATGAATTGAAATCTGTACTCCAGTTTCTCAATAACGCTGGTTTATTGATACTGCTCCAAAACTACTCCGGTAACCGGCAATTAATTACCTACGTAATACCTGCGGATTATATCACGTATTATAAAATTAAATACGTCTAAGGGTTCTAATTTTGACGCCAACAAAAAATTAGGCTCGTCGCTAACGCAGCCGAACGAATAGTTTTCCGTCTCGGACCACACAACTTTCCAGGCAAAGTTGCGATTTCTTTCTTTCTACTTTTCGTGTACCGATGCGCATTTTACTGCATCAGATTTATATCTTGTTTACGTAATTAAATTGTCTCGGAACACGTTACAACCTGCGAACGCGTTGGCGACCTTGAACTACGTTTGAAAAAGAAAAAAATAGTCTGGACTGGAGTCGATCGTACAAAGGATATTTTTTTACGCCGAAATTGGGAATGACCTAATTGTGGAATAGTTTGAGGACGTCAGCGGCCACGTCTAGGACGATAAAGGTTCGACAAGTCTACCTGTGAGTCATAGAGCTCGGATCAGGTCTTCTGGTCTCGGCTCCTACTTCAAGAATCGAGATGCAATATTAACACCGGGGACAGTGTTTAAAAAAAAAAATTGTTACGATATTTGAGGAATGAAGGGAATGAATGTAGTTTATGCTGTGGCGGCGATAGGGGTATGCAAGGTATGCAGTCGCTTACGGGCGCCAGGCGTTTCACTCAAATGAGGGGCGCCAGAGCCCTCAAAACGTTACGGAAATAGGGCGCCTTCTTACATTTTGCTTACGGGCGCCAAAATCCTACCGCCGCGCCTGAGCTTATGACAGATTCTTTCATACATGTTCAATTCAAACGCCATATAACCGAACTGTGAAAATAAAAAATGGATAAGGTTCGAAAGCATAGACAGTATTACAGATCTGGAAATGCAATAGAGGGCAATGACCAGCATCGTATCAAATAAAATCACTTGTATTTTCTCATATTTTTAAAATTAATTAAGTCTCGAATCATCTTCCGGACCGTAAATTTTTCTAAATATGTACCACATTTCTCTAAAATCTGAAATTCTGATTTGAAAATACGATTGCACGACCAGTATTGTATCGAGTTATGCCACCCACGTTTTATTTCATACTTTTCAACAAAACTTGAGACCTCGACCTCTTGTAATGCCACGTTATTGAAATACTTGAGTGTCCGGTAAGGGGCCTCTACTAAATTTGATATAAACAATACATTCGTACAATGATATATGGTTGTCATTACTGGATACAGTACTTTCATTTTCTTTTTCTTATTGCGTTTTCAAAATCGAACTTCAGATTTTATTTGGAAAATGGGGTATTTTTGTTTAGTGGATAGTCGGTCCTGGAACGAGATTTTTAATATAGAAAATAAAATAAAATATTGGTATTCTTATGGATATAATGTTTGGTGAAGCGTACGGTGATGTACGCATGTTAAATCGGCTCCCCAGACACCACACCTCGGGCTCCGCTAACTGGGTAATTCTCAGAATTGGGGCATATTTCACTTACAATAAAAATCAGTTTTGGAAAGCATTTTTATTGCAATTTTTTTGGGCAGACTGGTAATAGACATAACACTGATACTATTTCTACCCTACGGCTCAATTAATTCCGAAAAGGGGCGGGGGTAGAGCGTTTCTAAAAATCTATAAACACTACAAAAGAATTTCCATCGTAGTGGTAACCACTACGATAGAATTTCCATTGCAGTGGCAACCACTACGAAAGAATTTCCATCGTAGTGGCAACCACAACATTAGAATTTCCATCGTAGTGGCTTCTGTTGTGTGAATATTTCTTTGGCAGTGCAGTAGTGGAATGATGATGATCCAGACAACCAATTTCCCTGTATAATGTGTGGAAAATTATGTACTTGGTCTTCAGAAAGTCAATTGGCAAGGTAAGTGAGCTACAAGTACACTCAGGATATGGATGTATAAATATGTACATTCTTACGTAGTGAATATTTAGTTCCATGGTAGTGGTTAGAAATATTAACATTGCTACTACGAAAGAAAACCAAAGATGATCCACTACGTAAGAAAAATAGTAGATAAATTGAATTTAGGACTTCAAGTATACTTTTATGAGTTTTTTTAAAATATTTCAGTGTCAATATACTTAATAATTTCAGTATAATCCTTTTTTTCCAGGATTTAGTAGCATTCCAGCAAGATGTGATAAGCCACTACGAAATACCTACAAAATTGTAAATAAGCGCGTTATCAGATATTTTCACTGAACAACTAGATAGTAACACTGATGGCTGCAGCACCACAGCGTTGCAGCCAGTTGGCCGCATTCGAGATTCAATCTGTGAGTCAGAGAGCGCTACTGAAAAATAGCCAATACGATGGAACCTCAAATGCAGAACCTCCCTTTTACCTCAGCTTGAGGGCGCGTGATATAATCTGAGTTGCTGTTTTTGCTGTCAACATGTATTCTCCCTCATACTAGTGAATTTCCACCTAGTTTTCCCCGAGAAAAACATTTCATTATATCATTGCAACCAACTTGAAATTTGAAAATGTGAGTCATAACAGCCACTACGATGGAATATTCTGAGAGTTTATTTGATTTGGTGGTGTGTCTAGGAGCGAGGGCAGGTATGCCAATGTCAGGGAAGGTTGAGGAGATAATACTCCATACAACCACTAAAAAACGATTGAAATTTTGAATAAGTAGTCTCAAAGAGTTTGATGAACTGAAATATGCCCCAATTCTGAGAATTACCCAACTACCATTTAGAATATTACATCGGTAACCAGATGGACGTCTTGAGGCTGGTTCGGGCCTTCATTTCGTCTCATCTGTTTTCGGATTCGCGCTGTCCTGCCTAGGCAACTATGAAACCCCCTATATAGTGATCGAGGCTACACTCACACAGCGTTAACCTGGAATTCGGATGCACTGCAGCCAGACTGCGCTTCTTTTCTTCACCATGCACCTCCCCGTTTTGGTACGTGTGGCGACGCAGGAAAGTGGGGACGGTTGGATGAATTCTGCCGGGGAGGAGGATTTGCAGTGGCTGCAGCAGCTCTAGGATGGTAAAGAGTTGTCGTGTCCGGTGTGGGCCGAGCTTTGTTCGTCGGCCCTCTGCCTCGACCATATCCATCTTCCTTTTCATGATAGTAGAGACTTGTTGATATAATGCAGACCACGTTGTCAATTAATCAAAAGAGATTTATCCATTATTGAGTAAAAATTATTGTTTGGTTAAACGTGATTGGTTACTCGAAAATAACTGTTTATTCGTAAGTAAATGATAATTGAAAAAATAATTAATAATTAATACTAACAATTGATTAACCAAAAATAATCAATTAATCGAAAATTATAAAGTCATTAAGAATTTCTCAATTAAGAAATTAACTGCTCGAAGAATGTTTTGTGAATAAAAAGTCAGTTAAATAAAATTAATTGAATAATCAAAATTAATTGAGTCATCAAAACCAATTAATAAAAAAATTAAGAATATTATTCAAATATAACTGATTACAGTAGACTCCCGATTATCCACCCTAATTGGGGCTGAAGGTGGGGTGGATAATGAAAAGGGCGGATGACCTGATAACATGTAAATTTGATCCAAAAACATTGAAAAATGGGGGAAAATAATTTTTATTGAATCAGGTATGTTAGGTGGTAAGTTATTTTATACAAAAAATCAGAGTTTTTGGCTTCTTTGGTGAATAAAGGGGAAAGAAGACAATGCTATAAAGAAAAAAAAGCTAAAACGGATGGCTAGCTTTCGAGTTTTAAACACCACAATGACTTTTTCGGCGCTCAAAAGCATTGTCAGGATCCATAATATGTACTGACGTTTTTCCTATCAGTCCTTCATCATCATCATTAGCTTTTTGGATTATCCGCCCTTGGTTAGGCGGATAACCTTGAAAGACGAATAAATTCGAGGCGGATAATCCGGAGTCTACTTACTGTATTTAAAAGTAACTGACTAACAATAATAATTAATTAATCGAAAATAACTACTTAATGTACAAAAATTATTAATCAACCAAAATAATTAATCGAAAACGCGCAATCAGTCAAAAATGATTAAATACTTGAGAATTTGATTGATAAAAAATAATAGAACAGTCAAAAATAGGCCATAGAAGAATTAGTCAAAACCAATCATGTACTTAAAAGTTGTCGCAGGTGATTAATAATAAACAATTATTGAAAATATCATGTGATACAAAAGACTGTCAATCAAAAATAACTGAATATTCAAAAACAATTAATCAATTGAAAATAACTGATTATTCTTAAAAAAACTGATTAATAAAAAATGACTGAATTATCAAAAATAATAGACTAAGTAGTCAAAAAAATATTAATGAAAAATAATAATTTAGTCAGATACAGTCAATTATTCGGAAGTAATTAATTAATCAATGTGTAATAACTGATGTTAAGGGTAAGGGTACCAAATATCGCCCACTTTTTTTTTCAAACCCCAAAGTTGGTCCGTGGGGGACCTAAATTCCAGGCGAGCGCTCAGGGAGTGTGGACCTCGGTCAGTAGGGAACCCCATGGTGGCCCTGGTGGGACGCGCACACCGTGCCCGCACGTATAAATGGGGGCTCGGGTCTGGCCCCAAGGCGTCCCTCCGGTCACTGATGCGATACTCGAAAGGGTAGTGTCCGGGGCTGGGGGTCCAGGGTCATAGGGGCCACTTTGGCATGCGTGCATCGCCATACGTCCCACCACACCAAACCCCAAAGTTGGAATAAACCGAAACATTTACATCGAGAAGGTAGAAGGAACCCTTAGGTATAACCTCCTCAATTTTGAGGTCTAAAGTTCAAAAAGTTCAGGAGTTATTAAACTTTTTCCCAAAAACTCCGAAATCGACATTCGAAAAAGTGGTATCCTAATATCGCCCACCTACAACCTGTATTGATATCGCAACTTTTAAATCGTGCCGAAGCCACAGATTTGAAAATACAGCTTTCCCGTTTGCGCCATTCCATCCTCTGGAGTTTTCTCAGTCGGATTAATTATTTTTCAAACTTTTTCCGCCGTAAGGGGGGGGGGGTGTGGAGGGCGGCTAAAAGAAATAAAATTGCCCACGAGGTTTCAAAAAAAACAAAAACAGAATTCATGAAAATATTCCCAGTAGGGAAGGGGGAGGGGGTTTCTGAATCTTCTAAATAGAATTCTGAGAACATTTTCTTGCAAAAATGAAAAGCAGCGCCAAGCAGGGGAGGGGGCCAAAGTGATAATTCTTCAAAATTATTGAGCGAGGTATCGAAATCTATGTTTTTTGACTCCCCAAGTTGATTTTTACGGTCGTTTTCCCAAAAAACCAGAAGGAGCTCGTGAGGGGGAGTTTGAGAATGAGGTTCTGTGAGACTTACTTTTTAATTGAAACGTTTCAACGCGCATAAAGCATATATGAGGATTGTGAACCGCATTCATCAGGCAAAATGAAAACATATTTATCTGCGAATTGAACTTCAGTTTACTCTTTCTCCTACATGACTTGGTAAATCATGCGTGTGATTAAACAAGTAATAATGGGAAGGTGTTTTCTTCTAATCAAGTACGGAAATTTGGATCACTAATTTTCGAACACTTGTGTTCTTTATAGTAGTACTTATTGGTCAGTTTGTTCAGATTCACACGGCCATAGGCATAGTCGACGTACCTAAATCATTTATTCTCCAAATCTGCACTTTCATTTGCTCGAAGGCTGTATGTTGCTGCTATTCATTGAAATGTCTACTTGGTCAGCAGTTAACTGGCAGCTCGGAGCATTCTCCAAAATCCACATCTTGCTGTCCAGTTGTATTATATACGGAAAAGTGGTCCATGAACTGAGAACGAAATCCCCGACAAAATTAACTTCATAAGTCAAATTATACAAAACTCCTGATTGACAAACTATAACAAATTACAATTCTACCATAGTTATTCGAGAGCTCCATCCCTCGGGGATTGGTAGACCATGAACGACCTAAACAAGCGCAATATTTTTTTCAATTTTGCTGCCAAGTAACACTAACCCGTATTCAGCTTACAACTTCATAAATTCAACGTCGACAAACTACTTGTATACAGGTTTACGAAAAGCTGTTGTCACCTATATAGGAAATAGAGGCCGGCCGAATTTTGACATCTGACGAAATTTTACCGTCGCCGGTGGCTTTCTTGTCATCGACGGTTATAATGTGAATTGAAACGTCGAGTGTCCGCGAATTTCAACTATTTTAATTAATACATATTTAATAACGCTCGGCGTAAGTTTGTGGGAGCTTTATTGAGAGTTTAGATTTACTATACCCTATAATATTTATCGGCACCGGCCTGTGATCGCGTACCGTTTGAAATTCGCCTCCAGGCATGACTACTTGCAATCGTTTATCAAATAATTAAAATTAAATAAAATTTACGACTCGCTCCATAATCAACGCCGCATAATATGGTCGCAAACGAAACGTATTCTAAATTCGCCGCCACTTGCTTCATTAACCTGTTGTTGACGAAGTCCGACTCACTATCCTGCTTTCTGCTAGCGGCTAGTCAAAAATCGTTTGCTCTCAATACGTATACGAAATGGATTTCTCCATCTGCTTGCTTTACCGCCCTTCCATCAATTTGTCGTCTATCATCAGTTTCGAACTTCTCCAATCGTTCTAAATTCAGATTTTTTCTGATTCATTGGTCAACTATCCTCAAAAATGTTTTAGAGATAATCTTCAAATCCATCAAGAGTTAGGGAGTAGCCAGAAAGGGGACGGGAGGACACTTTGAAAATTCACCGGCTCAAGTCTGGCATACGCACACAGAAAACTTGAATACATGACGTCTAATTATCTCAGCCAATTAGTCCAGTCAAATGAGCACTTTAACTGAAAGACTTATTGCGATCAAAGGCTTATTTGCCGATTATTATGCGGACTGGCCCATTGAATGACTGACGTAAAACCTATCCCCCAATCCGTGTGGGTTTTCCACCACGTTGGCAAATGTGCCTCCTTTGTCAGTTTTTTTCCAAATAACTCGAAAGTATGAGGGATATTGGAATAGGTCATTACATCGGAAATGTATTTATTTATTTGTTACCTTGACTCGGCAGAAAAGAACATATATATTAGGGTATCCCTTATTTTACAAGTTTTCGCCAATTGATTAGGGTCCCACTGAAATTTGTTTCAATGGACCTGGAAACTCGCCATATCAAATTTGAGCTCAATCTGAGGTCATTAACCCGCGCCACTTTGACTTTGAAGTTACGTTGTAGTACTGAAATTTTACAAAAAACCGCGAATATCTCGGAACATATCAACTTCAGGACCAAAATGCATGTAACATAAAATACTTCCTGTTAAATTTTTCATAAAATAGGCTTTTACAACTTTTCTCTAAAATGCATATTTACCGAGATAATCGCAATAATGTGTGAAAGTTTTGAGGAACGTAGATTTTGTTATTTTCCGTCTCATAAAACCGGTCTTTACTAGCTAAATTGTAGTTATCTAAAAAAATATTCTCTTTCTGACCAAAATGCAAATAACATAAAATATTTCTCGTTAAATTTTCTGTAGAAACAATTCCATACAACTTTTATTTAGAAAACATATTCATCAAAATAATCGCAAAAATGCGTGGAATTTTTGGAAAAACATTGGTTTTTTAATCATTTTACAGCTGAAATATCTACTAATGTCGGGTAATGCATACTACAATATAACTTCAAACTCTGTCTACTGGGGCGAGCACTTCAGTTAGCCCCCCCCCCGGCTACGTCAGTGACAGCTTGTTGAGTGTCTACTATAGAGTAGATCTCGGATTATGTATATACGTATATCAACAATAGTCAACATTGCGCATAAGATATAACATTGTGCTGTTAAGGAACAGTTGTTACATGTTCTCAGAATTCATTGTCATTTCTTGAGGGCAAATCCCTGTTTCCTATTGTTGATTGTACATCATATCAAGCCCCTCATACCAAGTCTGTAACGGAATCTTAGAGTGCTCAAGACTCAGTAAAAACATTGGCATTAGTTATGACTCATGGATGCCTAGTTCACGTTTCAATTTTAGGCTCTTCCGCTAATTTTTCATCACCAGGATCAGACCAACAGTCCTATCTCTTGCAAATACAAGCTTTTAACAATCGCAAACACTTCTACATGTGTCCATCTTCACCCCTTTAAAGATGAGATGAAGAAAAACGTATGCAGAAGTAACGTTGCTCATAGTACATACTACATGTTTTCTTACTTAAATGAGCAACGTAACTACTTCTGCTGGTAATTCCATGCTCAATGATTGAAGAAAACCAAACTTTGCGATTTAGGGTTAACAAACTGTTTTTATTGAGTTTTGAGCATTCTAAGATTCCGTTGAAGCCTTGGTATGGTGGACGTGATATGATGTACAATCAATAATAGGAAACAAGGATTTGCCCATAGGAAATGATAATGAATTCTGAGAAATGTGACTGTTCTTTAACAGCACAATGTTGTATCGTATGTAGTGGCGTACGCACGGGGGTGTTTTGGGTGCCTGGACACCTCCCTCGAAAAAAAAAAGAAGAAGGAAAATGGAGAATGGAGAATGAAAAAGAAAGAAGAAAGACAAAAAAGGGAACAAAATGAAAAACGAGAAGAAAAAAATAGGTACATCAAGATTACAAGGAAATTCTGATTTTATCACGTTTTAGTCGTAGTGTACCATACTATCATAACAACATTTTCCGGGGGCGGACCCCCCTTTTTCTCCCCATAAATTCCCTTTAATTTCTCTTAGACACTCACCTTGACTGAATCCTGCGTACGCCACTGATCTTATGCGCAGTGTTGACTATTGTTGATATACATACATAATCCGAGGTCTGCTCTATAGTAAGTACACAACAAACTGTCACTGACGCAGCCAGGTGGGGGGGGGGACAAACTGGGGTGCTTGCCCCAGTAGACAGAGACTGAAGTTATATTGTAGTATGCATTATACCCGACATTAATAGGTATTTCCAGTGGCGTAGCCAGGATTTTCCCAAATGGAGGGGGGGGGGGTGACAAAGTTAGATTTTTAAGGGAGAAAAGTCGAAAATTGAGGTATTTTAAAAAAATCACCGATATTAGAGGACTATTTTCTAAAAATGAAGGTAAAATTACTGCTCGAGTAAACATTTTTTGAAAAAACGTATTTTAAAGGCGAAAAATTGCTCATTTTTGTATATTCTACATTCAATTTCAGATGCCTTGGGACGGGGAGGGAGCATTTCCCCCCTTTATTCCTCCTTCCTCGCTACGCCACTGGATATTTCAGCTGTAAAATAATTTAAAAACCAATGTTTTTCGAAAATTATACGCATTTTTGTGATTATTTCGATAAATACGTTTTGTAAAGAAATGTTGTACAGAATCCTTTTTACAGAAAATTCAACGAGAAACATTGTATGTTATTTGCATTTTGGTCCTAAAGTGAATGTTTTTTTAGATAACTACGATTTTGCGAATGAAGATCGGTTATGTAAAGAAAAATAAAAAATCCACGTTCCTGGAAACTTTTACACATTATTGCGATTATCTCGGTAAATATGCATTTTAGAGAAAAGTTTATAGGAACTGTTTTATAGGAAATTTAACGGAAAATACTTTATGTTATATACATTCTGGTCTTGAAGTTGATATGTTCCGAGATATTTGCGGTTTTTTGTAAGATCTCAGTATTACACGTACCTTCAAGGTCAAAGCGGCACGGGTTAATGACCTCAAATTGAACTCAAATTTTATATGGCGAGTTTCTAGGTCCATTGGAACAAATTTCAGTGCGACCCTAATCAATTGGCCAAAACTTGTAAAATAAGGGACACCTTAGTATACATGTATAATAATTTTTACCAAAAACGGATGGCTCTGGTGGAGGGTCGTCACGCCGTCGGGTCTACCCAGTCACGGGTATAGGCCACTACCGCCTGTCTCCATGCCCCTCTGTTCTTAGCAGTTTTCTGCTGTGAAATCCGGAATCTCCGAACAATTTCGTCCCTCCACCTCGTGGGTGGTCTTCCCTTCCCCTACCATGATCTCTAGGATACCAAGACTCCACAATTTTATTCAATTTATTTCCGTGACTTCTGACCAGGTGCCCCGCATATCCAAGTTTAAGCTTCTTCACTGTCCATCCAACATCAGAAGTATTAGACTTTCCTCTAATAAATTGCGTACTAACTTTATCGATCAATATTAAACCTAGAAGCGACCTCACCATCCTATTGTAGGTGGCCCTCAGCTTATTAGTTTGGGTTTTGGTAAGGGCCCAGGTCTGGGCCCCGTAAGTCAGTGACGGCTCAACACACTGTCTGAACACCTTGGCTTTGGTGGTAATATTCAATTTGCTCTTGAAAAACCAGAAGTTCCTCTATGCATCGGATATACGAGCTTTCAGTTCTTTATCTTGTCCGTTTCCAAATGATAAGATTTGGCCTAGATATTTATATTCTGAGAATTGACAGGCCAACTAATTTGCTCGTCGCACTCAGCTAGCTCGTTGACCATGGATTCCAGTTCATCTTTGCTCTCACTTACCAGAACAATATCACCAGCAAAATGGAGGTGATTTAATTTTTGCCCATTGACCGAAATACCTTCATTCTACCAATTCAAATTTCGAAAAATCCCTTCCAGAACGCCCTTGAATAAATACGGAGAAAGGGGGTCACCCTGCTTTACTTCCGTATTCAACTTAAAATTTATCCCCAGGAAGATCCAGTTTCACGTAAGCCTCCGAGCTGTCATAAAGCTTTCCTAGGATTTTGATAATATCCGCATTGACCCATTGATCTCCTAAAGCTTTCCAGACAAATCTATGTGACACAGAATCGAACGCCTTCTCAAAGTCAATGAATATGAAGTGTATAGCTAACTTGTATTTCCTAGCAACCTCAATTTGTCTGTTAAGCGTGAAAATGTGATCAATAGCAGAATACCCTATCCTAAAACCTGCTTGTTCCTCAGGTTGGTGAGAATCCAGCGTTCCGAAAATTCTGTTTTTTATTAGTTTTAAGAAAATTTTACTAACATTCGACGTTAAGCTAACTGGCCTATAATTATTCGAGTCACTTTTCTTGCCTTTTTTATATAGCAGGACAATTTCAGACACGTGCCATAAAGCTGGCGTGACCCCGGAGACTAGAATTTCGTCAGCCAGAGCTGTGAAAAACGGAGTAATGGATTCAGCTAAAACCTTGAGCGTAGAATTGTCGAGCCCATCTGGGCCAGCCACTTTGTTGCATTTAACTTGGGACAAAATAGTGAAAAGTTCCTTAGTCAGGAAGGGTGGAGATTGTTCATCTTTTGCTGGAGCATTAGAACCTCCACCAACCGGAGTGGGCAGAACATTCATATCATCAGCGGCGTAAAGCTTACGGATTGCGTTTGCCTATCCCGGGGGTCTGAAATGGAAAGAGATGACGACTTTTGGAAATTGCCTTCCTCACCTTCTTAGTTGACCAACTGTTAGTGATTTCAGCTTCTACTATTTCCTGATCAAAGTTGCTCAGGTCTTGTTTAATTTCACTCCTAATGGTTTCTATTCAAAATAACAAGTCCGATGCGTCGGAAATACTTTGTTCAAATTTCCCTACAAAATTAGTGATTCCAATTCAGAGTCTGGAGAAATGGACATAAAACAATCGATTACCCCGACAGCAATCCGAGAACGATTAGTAGGCAACCTCTTCGATAAGATATACTTATTCACATCCGTAATAAAAATTAAAAATAAAGCTACTCGGTCGCGGTGAGATTATTGATCGATTCAGTTCTCTGCTTGAGGGGAAAAAATCAGTCAAACTTCTACTTGTAAAGTAATAGGTATGTAGTGGGTTAATTAGTTTTATAGACGAACCTCGGGTAGGTTACCGACGCGTCTGGTTTTTTCCTTCATGAACAAAAAGAGATATACTGTTACCGTACAGTGTAACTATACCACTGTTAACAGCAAACTCTGATTGCAGTACCTGGCTAATCGTGTTCGAAGGACATGAAATTGTGAAAAACGATATATGTAGTCTCTGTGTAATGATAATCTCCAATTTGGCTGAGCTGACTAACCAGTAACCACGTGTGTAACCCTCCAGTATAACACTCCAGTAACTGTTTGCATGTGTTTGCGAAAATGGAGTCAAAATGTCGAGCACGTAGTCACGTTAAAAAAGGTTCGAACAATTAAGTTCACGAATAATGACAAATGAGTCAGCAAGTGTTACAGACCACAAGCTGGAGATCGTTTCTTCGGTATTATAATCGAGCATAATAATTCAAAATACTAACTTAATTTGTACGATTACGCATTTTACATTGTCATGACGTTATCTCGCCTCAATCGATTTCTACCGAAAGACTCGAAGAAATATTGTTTTAATGGTTACACCTACCGGCGCACTTCAAGAGCAAGACGAATAGGGAGAAAAGTATACGCAGGTACATTCGCATTTATGAATCAAATACTTCAAAGAAGCCTCTCGTATATCGAACAAAATACGACGAATACGCATTTTTCAAAGAGACTTTCCAGATACTTTTTGGGACAGTAGGAATTAATTTCCGCGCCACTGTTGCAGTGCAGTGGAATGCCAGACCGTAGCTATGGCGCCGCGGAGGCCGGTCCCGGCAGAATTTTTGCCGGTTCCTAGCTTTTTTTATTTACACTGGATGTCTCACAGTACGTGACTCCCTTCAACCGAGTAAACAGGCAACATCCTCACGTGTAGATATGCTTGATAGCTCTCACATCTGAAGGGGTAAAATGAGAACATTTGAGAAAATTATATTCGGTGATAATGGAAATTTTTTCTTAGCAATGCTGAGATGGTCTTGAATGGTTTTTCCTGCCAATAACCAGAGCGTTTTGGTTTTTGCTGTGACGTCACTTGTGTTCAAATTTTCACCCACGACGCATCGATAAAGAGAACGGAATCAGCAGTTGATTCTGATCGAGATAGGGTGGTCAACGCGTTTTGAATGTTTCGAAATATTAATTTTTATGCGCGAAGGTCGTGTATTTTTTTCTTGATGTCTTCCTGCTCAACTTGACGGCATTTTCTAAAAGACTTTAAGAGAAAAATTGTTCTCAATTTTACGTTTTTTCTATTTCGAACGTATCCAGTTAAGAACTGCAATTCAGTCATTTCATCCCATAACCTTCATCGAAAATCCATCGTTTATTCCATTCATTTCTAACGGTGTGCCACACCATGTTCTTCCGTTTCTTTTTTAATTGCGATAATTTTTTCTTTTCTATTTATATTCAAAAAAATTCGTTCACGCTTTTGTATGAACTTCGTTGGTCTTTTTGGGGTGCGTTTTCTTTGGATTTGTGTAGTTACATATAATCAAATAAGATTTATATCGACCCTCTTCCGTACCCTCAGCCCAATTTTCTCTTTTGAGCAACCTAGCTTTCTCTCCATTTTAGTATTTGGTTTACCACAATGTGAACAGATGGACTTATGGAACTTTTTTATAATAACAGAATACAGTTACGGCAAAGACTTAGGGAAAAATTACTACGATTATAATATCAACAGAAAAAACAAATGATTATATTTCTTCAATTTTACATAAGAATTGTCCTCTGGACCCAGAGACTTTTTCACGGTAATCGATTCCCTCTTATATTCCTTAATCTTACTCCTACCTCTTTTAATTTTCGAATTTGAAAATCTTAATAAATGCGATGCTCTACATCAGAAATTATCGGTGTCGGTGAGTTGCGGCCTATCAGTGAAAATTGGTATGAATTGCGGCCCAGTACCTTTTCCCTAACGAGTGAATTCCGGCCCGACGTCACGTACGAATTGCGTCCCCGTATCTAGCTACTCCTCAGTCCATTAGCGCGACCCAGGAGACACCACGAGGAGGTTGACTGAGATTAGGATGGGCTTTGTAGAAGGAGCTGTTCAATATAGAATGAAAACTTTCGCAACTATTGGTGATTCGACTGCAGTTAGCGGATTAGTCTGCCCAAATACAGGGAGGAAATGTTGCGTCAGGAGAAATATACGTTTCGAAAATATAGTCAGTGAACTGCACAATCTTTTCATTCTCTGCCGAGAATAGCGGCATAAAGTCTTCAGTGAAACAGTCCATGACATCTCCAGTTTTAAAAAAGGTAGGCCGAAGTAGTTTTTCAAAAAATAACTTTCTGGTGTATTTGGTTGTGCCTTGTAAACTCGAGTGAGACTATTTGTTGAATTTTCCGCAACCAACTTTGGCCTAAATGAAATCGACATCCTCTCATTTGAGCGGCAGGCCACACCTCCTGTACCGCTTTATGGATGGCTGATTCAAAAACGATGAAAACTTCCGAAGGAGAACATCGAGTACCAAGAAAAGCACACTTAGAAATAACGTGTTCAAAAGCAGTATGGTATGTAGTTGTAGACTTGTTGGGCAAAAAAACAACAACAATAACAACAAAAACAAAAAGCAAGTCAAACAAACGAACAAACAAGCCAATGACACGTAAATCCAATCCTTCGAACCGTGGACAGTAAAAAGTTGCGTGTAGTGGTCTGGACAACTCTTGAAGGTCCCATCCACATATGTATATCTGCTGCACTGCACATAAGATATTTAAATGATAGACCGCAACTCACCAACATCGATACTGATATCATTGGGCCGGAATTCACTCGTCATCAAAAATAGTTCGGGCCGGAATTCACCTGTCCCGGTTTTACTGATAGAGTACTCGGGCCTCAACTCACCTACAGCCGAAATTATGATTTTCAAATGCTTATTATTTCTAACGTTCCAGTTTGTAGAAAGAGCCCAGCCTATAACCAACACGAGACAGATGACTGTGCTTTGTGGCCACTTCATTTATTCGAAGCAAAATTTTCTACTAATGCTAAACAACTTACGCAATTTTTTGCGTAAGTTGTTTGAAACGTTAAATCTAATTGTATTTGTCAATATTTTTAAACTCTAAAATGAAAGTAAGTAAATATGAAGCGAGAAAGTAATGTATGGAGGTAGGAAAATCATTTACTACGAAGAAATGTCTGGGTTCAGAGATAAGTCTCATGAAAAATGGGGGGGGGGGGATGAAAATTTTTGGGTATGGTTTTCAACCAAAATCGATTTTACGAACATTCTGTCAATTTGATTGTAGTAATTTTTCTCAGTAGTTGCAACTAACTTCTATTAGGTACTACTAGAAAGTTCCACGAGTTTATTAGCTATTTTATTTATTTTTTATTTAAAGCTCACATACTCGGTCGGGCAACGGAAACTACTTAATTCTTAGATATTTACATACATTTAACTAATTAGGTAAGTGGAGTTTCACGTGCACCTCACCCAGTGACACACTGCTGTGTACGAGCTTCGATCAAGTCAATCCATGTTTTTCGAATTTTAGCTTTTTGAGACCAGTTTGGCCCAGCCACTGCGACTATCCCGTCAGCCCATCTCAGTGGGGGTCTGCCTACTTTGCGTTTGTCTCTTCTAGGATACCAGAATGTGGAGATCTTGTTCCATTTAGCTCCTCGGGTTGCCTTGCCACATGCCCTGCATATTTAAGTTTTAATTTGTGTATTTTTTTTACTACACTTTTTGCACCTGTTTTGGAGAAGATATCTGAAATATTGACTTTGTCTTTGAGTCTAACATCTAAAATATTCCTTAACATTGCATGTTGCGTAATTCCTATTTTTTGTATTTGCTTTTTTGTGCACGCCCATGTTTGCGCCCTGCAGGTTAGGACTGGATAAACAGTACTCTCCAAGATTCTGATTCTAGATTTAAGATTGAGATTGCCTTTGAGGATGGATTTTTAGGCCCAGAAGGCTCTCCAAGCTTTAGCTTTCCTAACTTTAATTTCATTTTTGTTCGATTTTCAATTGTCATATTGTGGCCTAAATATGTATATTCTTCAATTATTTGGATGATATTGTTGTCAATTTTGATTTTCCGAATTGATTGATATTTGTCATGATTTTAGTTTTCCCAACATTTATCGATTAATGGTGGACACAATTTTTTCCAAATGTCCGTATCATTAACCTTGCAAATTTAAGAGCAAGCAAACATATCTATACGTTGTCATTCGATGCGCAAAATCCCACCAGTTACCCGGGTAACTAAAGGGGAACAAGGGTAATCTGAGGGTAATCCGAAGGTAACAAATATGGGTAACTTTTCCGTGGGTAACTGGGTAACTAGAGGGTAACCAATTGCGCATCGGGCAGGATGAGTTGCTTCGTTACTCGATTGAAGGGGCCACGTACGTTCGCGTGATACACCCGGTTATATTTTTAAACTAATCGTGTTGACGCAACTGCAGGAGAGGGAGTAATTTTTCTCAGAGCTTAGTGGGAAAAAGAAATAAATGCCCCTAAATTTTCATTTTTATATTTCCTTTGTCTTAATAATCTAAATTTACTACCGACCGTATCTCGTGAAATAATTCTCCGATAGAAATGAAATTCATACTCGGATGGGTCATGGTAGACTACTGGCGATAAGAATTTATTGAATTTCAGCGAAATCAGGAGGCATGAAGAGGAAGGAGAGGAAGTCACATTTCAATGAGCTGTTCTCCCATACTCGCCATCATATCATAAAATGAGTAAACACACTTTCACAGTAATATTATAAATGTACAAGCATTACAGTTCATATTCTCATCATTTGTCAAGCAGTAAGGTAGTGGAGGGGCAGTACGGTAATTCAAATTGTTATAGAAGAAATGTCAAGGAAATAGAAACCAAAAGTCAAGTGGTGAGACTATGAGAAATTAATTCCTTAATCCCCTCCTCCACCTTCAATGGTCAGATTTATTTCATCTTAATATTCGATTACCGCTGCAACACGCGATACCCACGTATTAAAATTTCAACTTCGTAGTTGCAATATAACTCTTACTATTTGAGGGCAACACAGAGCATAAATGATATAACAAATAAAATTTGAATAAATCCTAAGTAAAATTAACGTTCTTCAGAAGGAAACCGAAACGAGAAAAAGAAAGTAACTTCCACGGGGATGAGAACCGCCTACCTCTAATACGACCAGTGGTGTCAGCACGGGGTTACGGAGGTACATTGTACCCTCCTCCCAGAACTTCCAAAATCGAAAAAATTGGGGGGGGGAAATTGGAACACCATTCGAAAAGTTGATAAGAAGCTATCTTGAGGAAGTTCAAAGATGTGCATTGCGAGATTTTTGGAGATTTGTTGGACCTTTTGCTATGTACACGTGATGGTTATCTCCCCTTTTGAAAGACAAGAGAACTTATCAAATTGAGTTCCAATAATAATTGCACCCCTTCTCTAGTATAACCTAACCCTGATGAAGAATGGACACTAATATTAGAAAGGAACATATTTGCGCATAATATTGCCGTTCATACTGTAATTTAATTGAACAAATATTTAGTAGTCCTCACGAGCTTCAAATTGGGAGGGTTTGCATTTTCAAAAATTAATTTAATGTGGAACGATTCTTCAGACTGTCGTAATGAACTTAAAACGGTTGAAGAAAAATGTGTGCAAATCTCAATTTTTGCGAGAGTTTAAGAATTGAAGTAGGTCGCGCACATGGGCCAAAAATGTTCCATCACGCACTCATAATTTTACGTAGCTATCTTAAATTGAGACATATCAGGCTAGTGAGAGTTTTAATCTGTAGCCTGGGAATGTGCTGTAAGAACAAAGCTGTTAATAAATATTATTTGGTACATTTGGAGGTCCCTGGTAAAAGTTATTCTATTTTGTTAGCTTAATTCTAATGTTGTAGCCTACTCTAGTTCGGATCATACAATAATAATAAAAATAATAATAATAAGTAAATAAATGAATGAATGAATTAAATAAAATGAATATTGCTACACTTCGTTTACCTAAAAATGCCTAACTTAGATACCTACATATATTGAGATTTGGGACACGCCTATCTCCAACTAACACTGATCATTCGATAAAATACAATCATGCGAGAGTAAATAGCTACAGCGTCGTCAATAATATCGATACATTGTAAGCATGCGAATAAAATGTATAGCCTAGGAGGTTATGTAACAACGTCGTTAGCCTGTAGCTTATGAAGATATATTTTTAACAAATATATGTAGATCAATCCTCCGACTTTATGCGTTGTTAGTGCATGCCGGCTCTGTCTTCTATTCGTTGTTACCTATGACTGGTGAACATGACAGATTGGTATCTGTACTCTGTAAGTTGCTATCTATCGTGCACCTGTTTGTACAACAATTTTAAATACATTAATATTCGACGAGATTTTCGAAAAAGCATGTACCTATGTTCGTACGATCACGATTGGCGTCAGGAAGTGCTAACTTATAGGCTTTTCTACGAAGTCAACCTTATTAAGGCGCTTGTTTTTCGATAGATATGCAAAATACTGCGCTTGGTGTGATGGACATCAGCGGGGTAGACTCTGAAAACCTCAATGATTTAACATGTTCGTATCTGTCAGTTCCAGCTGTTTCAAGATCAGTTGAGTAATGTTTTTTGATAGGCACTTCTTTCGCAAAAAAGAACAGGACTGTGCAGTGAAAATTTGTGATATAGAACCGCCATTTCATCATTATAGGTTAACCAATAGTACAGTCAAATTAAATGCTTAAAAAGATGCCAACAATCAAATTTGTAGTAGAAGATTCTCTTTCACAAAGTTGTTGTGGTTAGCTCCTTAAGCAACGAGTTGAAAGTTCTCAAGCATTTTAGTGAAGCTTCGCACCTCAGGCGGTGATGTAGCCCCCAACGTTGAATGTTTGGCGATAAGTTTAGTGACTACAAAAACATATAAAATGACGTAAGTATTACATTTATTAATACGCTCAAATAAGAGCCCCTGCACAATTTTCAAATTAATAGCAAGTAGTTATGAATAATGACTTCGGCGTCCCTTTAAACCTACGAAATGATGTGACATTGGTAAAAAGTTTTCAAATAGCCATAATATCATCTCGGCAAAGCCTCATTAGTTATGATACTGCCCTAAGGATTAATTGCATGAGATTTTGAGGGCCTTGCTACCTATTCGGAAACTCGATTTCTGAAGCGTCGATTTCATCATTCGTGCTACTGAAAGTCTTGGAAGTTAACACTAAATACGTCATTTTGATGCTGAAAAATCACAGAAGAATACAAATTTCAAAATATATCTAAATCTAAGGATGAGGGTAGAAGGCTAATAAATTCCATAGGTGGATAGATGGTGATGTAGAGAAACGGGTCCAGGTACGTAATTTGTATCCATTCTGTTTGGTAAAGTCAGTCAGATAAAAAAATATGCGAAAAAATTGCATGTTTCCTCCATAAGACATGTTAATACATAGCGAACTAAATCTTAATTTCTAACCCCCCTATTTAGGGCATTTAGAGGATAGTAATGATACAACTGTAGAGAACCTCTTCGGCAGAAAATCGGGTCGGAGGTATTATTTTTTGGAAATATTTTTCAATACAATTAAGATTTATCGATTTATCGTCAAAAGTTTAATCTACGCTTTAGAAAACGAAGCTTCACCGGAATTCTTCGGAACTTTTAGCACGTAGTGTAGGGAGCTGACACTAACAACTTCGTGAAAAAAAAAATCTTATATGACTTTGTCTGTTTCATGTTCCGATCCCACTGTTCTAAACAGGAGAAGATTTCTGAATTTTTATCGCCTCCGTCTCGTCATTACAGACTAACTAAATAAATCTGAATCATTCAACACGCTTCACACTTGTACACTCTGACTATCAAATTATACAGTTTCTTTATGCTGGAACAGGTGGCTTACCTGCTTAAGGAAGTCAGAACACAGACTACTCGAAATTTTAGCTTTTAATTTCACTATCGCATTTTTATCCGGCATCAACTTAAAGTTATTCTGTACATCAAACCGGCAAACTTTGTTACTCCAAATTTACATAGTACTTATTATAAATACCGCGGTAAATTTCAAAATCATGCCAATATCCGATGAAGTTTTAAAAGTTTTTGAAGGATAACAAGAGTCCGGCTGTTTCTTTTTCAATTCTGAGTTTATTTTATTATTTCATCGTGAATACAAGTCGAAAACTCATTATGTAAACTGTACTAATTGTGTTTGAATCTGAATCGATCGTTTAGCGGACATTGACGTCGAAAACATTATTGTTTTCAACAGTGTTGTCAGCAAATTTCAATTTAGCTACATATTATACAGCAGCATAGTAGCGTGAATGAGGAACAGAGGGTGAGTTTTAGATAAAGTTCGCCAGATTTAGGCGGGAAAAGTAAAATTTTGGAACTTGTTAAACTACATTAAAATTGAAATTATAGCTCAGACTTGTTCGGATGTTGGCTTAATAAGTCAAAATTTAAGCAAAAGTCTGCAAGTCCGTCATTATTTTACTCTTTTTTTTTCACTTTTTTTTTTAATTTGTTAAAATTTGAGCGAAAATGTGTAAATTTGCCACTATTTTACTAAACTAATTTTACAGATAGTTCGGTTTACAATCCCTCCCCGTGAAGAACTTCCGATTTACGGGATTGCAGCACCACTGAAACCAGTAGTGTGTTGTTAGTTATGTTTCAAATGACAAAACATGTTATCCGATGTGAATCAATCCTAGAAAACCCAAGTTATTATTAATTATACCTTTCAATTACAAGATTATGATTTCCCATTTTCCGACTCAAGTTCTGATTAATTTCTTCCGTTTCCCAAAAAATACTGATACATTCCTTGAATATTCCCAATTCAATTTTTTTCATTTCATGTTACGTAATCTCGTTTCCTGTCTTCCAATATTTTGACAATTTTTAACCGAAAACTCCCTTTTCTCGACTGAAGTGTAGAATTAATATTTCTAACCTCTCGTGTCCCAATAAGTATGGAGTCATTTATTCCCTGTAATCTCCTCTTCCTAATCAATTTTTTCACTCAGTTTTTCTCGAAAAGCTCCATTTTGATATTCGTCAGCCGTCCCATTCCCTCCGCATCTACAGTTATACGGATTTACCTAAGCATGAAAATTTACAAGAACTACGCAAATACGTTCTTATGAAGTTCGAGGAAATTCATCGAAGCCAAGGCTGTAGCCATGAGCTAACTCTGCTGGCCTTGACTATTTTCAAGTTACTGTCAAATGGCGGAATAAGGAGAAGAGCGGTAGAAAAACCTGTACCGATGTTTTGAATTTGTACAAATATTTGAATGCCAAAAGCTGTAACGAAGTTCAAATTAGTTAGATGTGGTTATATTGGGGAGGTAATGGAAACAACTGTCCTTTCCAGAGAAGAACATTGAAATTGAAAACGCTTCAAAAACGACCAACCGTGTCACAGTGATCAAGAGTCTTGAAAATCAAAGAATTCTAAGGTATTATGAAAGAGGTTCGAAATTTGTACACGAGTTCGGAAAAATCGTGACCCATCTTGACCAGTTACATAAAGTTGCGATCTAGTCTGGAAGAGTATGAAAGAATCTCGTACTGTAGCAACGTAATTAAAAAAGTCTCGGACGAATTTTGAACAGTCTTCTTTTATTTGCTGATGTAAAGCAAATTACGAACACACACACACACCAGCAAATTTCAGATTCTAAATATTCAAGAAACAGAGAATTTCATTTAATAGTTTCATTTGAATCCAGGGAATTTGGAACTGACTTAAGGCTACTTGTCTTAAACAAGTAGGAAGGAATTTCAATGTCGGGATCGAGTTGAGGAATCTTCAATTCTCGAATGGGTCTTGAACAATACCTGTGTCTTAACAATAGCATAACAGTCTTCAAAAAGTCTGGGAGAATGTCGAGTGAGTATCCAATAAGCCTTAATTAGTTTTAAAAGTTAGTCTTATATGAGCCTTGATAGCTTTCGAGATTCTGAACAGTTTCGATTATGACTTGAATAGACAACAAAGTTTGAAAGAGTCATAATCATGAACGAATTTTGAAAAATTGTAGAGAGCCTTGGGAGGAATTTTGTAAAGTGTTGAACATGCTTGAGAGTCGGGAAGATTTTTATATGAGCATTGAAGGTGGGAGAGTCTTAGCTTGTCTTAAGATCTGATTAATTTGTTTTGTTTTTCAACAGCGTGAGTCACACCTTTTACGAGTTGCTTCGCGTTTTACATGAAACAACACTGCTATATCAAGACATACTGATCCATGTACTTGAAACTGTACAGAAAGTCAAAAAGGAAAGATAAAAATATGGTTCAAGTTCTCAAATTTAAATAACAGGTCACGTCCAAGATTTCACCTGTTTGAGTTGTTCACAGCGTTAGTAATTCTACAGGAAAATAATTTAGAATAATTTTAATTGCCAATAAAAGTTCTTTTTCTTTTTAGGTCTTCACTGTGTTCCTTTCAACAATAATTTTGCTTTAATAGTAAAAGGAGACCGACGAAACAAAATTTTGAAAACATTTCGTACAAAAAAGGTTCTTACCCGTTAGTTTCCTCTTTTTAATTTGAAATGTCTTGAAACATGATGACAGGAATTTCAATACTACACCGCCGGATTTGGTATAAAATGTATAATTATTTGTATACATATTATTCTCAAAGTTATAATAATAGTGTCAAGCACGAAACCTTTTTTCATCTCCTGAAAAATTTTCAAAATATGACTGAATCTGCTTCAAGTTTTCTCTCCTGAAACTCCCACCAATAAAATGGTTCACAAAAACTGGGACATGAAAAACAACTTTAAAAATGAATTCAGTAACTACAAAACCCGTATTATTATCGATATACCTGAAGCGATATATCGATTAATTTAGAAATGTTCACATCCCTACCTCTTGTAGATTATTACTGGTCGAAGATACTGTCATAATAACCTCAAAAATTAATTTAACGATTTAAAAAACTCCATTTGCGATATACTAGACACTAGTATCTATAATATTTGGGTTCTGTCCCATCAATGGAGCCTTCAAAAAGGTGGTTTGGGCCAATGAAATTTCATAAATAGATTTAGCGTTTCTGGTACACTGGTAAGCAGTCATTTTCATGCTTTTATTTGGCTTCAGTCTGTAATGTTCGAAGTTCGAAGTAGTGTTTTTCCAAATTTCCGGTGAGGGTCTATCCGTACTCTAATTAGGACGATTTTTTATGGTCGAATCAATTTTTCGGCTGGACTCAATGTTTTGGAAGTTTCAAAGCAAAATTGCAGATTTCCTAAAAGAGAATTTTATGTTGAACTCAACTTCCCTGGCGATGATGTTTGATTTCAAAATTTTCTTGGCTGGTCGTTTTTAGATCCACTGGAACAAATTTAGCCTCTGGGAGCTGAACATTTCAAAAATCTATAACTTTGAACCAGCCTACTACACAAAGCCACATTTTTATTCATTTTTCTTTGTTTCTAGCTTAGTGTGTCTAACTTTTCCCCCTTATTTTCTTCACTATTGACTAGAATTATCCCTTCAGAAATGGCGTGATCGTGTACGGATGTTATGTCGGCCCTGAGATTCCGTTGGCCGATGCTACAAGGTGGACCTGGCTGCTGGCCTGATCGAAGGTGGCCCGATGAAGAATTTAAAACTGTACAGACACCAGAGATCGAAAGGAGTTTGATGCAGCTCCTATAAATGTATTCACGATTATGATGAAAGAGCCAGTGCCTACATCCATCTCTGGTTCAAATTATACATTAATTATTACATAATGATATTCTACTTTATGATGACTAACCAGCGCTTCGAGCGATATTTTTTTGAGTAGCAGAACATGTGTACGTACTGATAACCTTTCATTACACCGTCTAATACTCTTTTTTTTTTATTGCAGACAGTCGCATAATTTTGAACGAATACAATTTAATTAAACGCGGATGTCTTTGTACTTAAAAATCGAACTATACGTTGGTGTACGTTACGAAGACGTGTACACAAAAACAATGTAGCACCAGATTTATGACAGTACTTCGAGTTTTTCCTCTCATAAATAAATGTAAGGACGTTCTTGGTTCAATGATCTACAGAATTACTGCCTTCTTCCACAGAGGCCGATAGAAAAAGAAAATCATTCTCCCTCGTATTTGTACTTTTCAATGCCGAACTTCGTCTATTGGGTTTGGAGATTCAAACTGTACACGAGAACTGAGATAAAATATTTGAGGAGGCGCTACGATTATAGGGTATTAGTAATTATGCCTGCAGTTGGTATTTAGGTACACAACCTAGATGATTTCGTAGTACGTTAAATTCCTATCACGATGTGCAACGAACTGGAAACTTTTCAACTATCCTCGTCAATCCAATATTTAACCAGAGTATAGGCAGATTATTGACAGAAGGCTGCAAAACTCGAACAGCTCCGGGTGAGTTATAATCATTGATTGATTAAAAGAACTCACACGAGATTTCCATGTAACGTGCTACGATCATCATAATCCATTGCGATAGTGAGTTGCTGCATCTTTAAAAACATGAAATATAATTTAATATAATCGATAAAAAATTATTATTAAGCAGTAGCGGTAGGTTGCTTACACTGTCATTAGCTCGTGATTAACAAACACTATACCTATTACCTACTAATAAATTAGACGTGAAATATCTCCCGAGTACAAATTTTTGTAAATCTGAATCTTGCTAACTCCTTGAAATTAGTATTTTGGTTTCCATGTAAATTTGAAAAATATCATTAAAAATTCCAATATTTTCGTTTAATTTCTATTGTACATGGGGTCCAGCGAATTTCCTTTTTTGAGTAAGTTCAGAACAGAGTCGGAACAAAAGAGATTCTTCGTTTACTATATATGGTCCGGCATCTTTTGAGGCGAAAAAAATGCTTCCCCCTCTTGAATTGTTCAAGATCCAGACTGACTCCTTTGGACATAGATTCGTAAATGTATCAATTTTTTTCAATTTGGGAGCTGTTGGGGACCGTGGGTGAGGTCGGACCGAAACGCTGATAAAATAATCCTAATCGGCGACCGAAAAACATGAAAGAAACAGTCATTCACAAAAGGGTAGGGATTTTTTCTTCCTTTCTTGCTCACTGAGCCAAGGAAATGGACAATTCCAAAAAAGTATCCAAAGTTTTCAGGCAATCGAAAAATAGAATTTCTGTTTATTTGGACTTCAAAATGCTGTCTTCATTTTCGAAGTTTTCTGTCATTATGTTTCTGATGTCTGGGAAACAGATTGCATCAGTCTGATGGCATCTGGCTTTAAATAGGAGCCATGCCAAAAGAAAAATGGTGTCAGTATATGGTGCGCCTAACAAGTGATCTCATTTTTTGTAAAAATTCAAAATATTCGGTGATCTGTCTCCTTAAGAATTCGTTTGCAATCATTTCGATACAAACTGATACTTCAAAGTTTATCACATTTTTGAAATTACTAGGTGCAAGGACGAAGTCGATTTGATTCCTGTGTTCTTGATTTGGGCTGATCCATGTTCATCTTCCTTTTTTCTTAGAAGCCCACCCACTAACAGAACCGGTTCGCCCCTGACCTCGTCTCATTAGAAAGAACTAAAGACCATTCAAATGAAGTATCATTAAAAAATACGTGTCTCCTACTGAGGCACGTAGTGTAACTTTTTATATCCTTTCGTATCCTAATAAAAAAAAATTTCCATGGAAATTTCTGTTAACAATACGGCTGCAGACTGCAGTCGCGCAGGGCGCAGCAATAAAGATCAAGATCAGTGAGCACATGGCTGGAGAAAAAAGAGATAAATCATACGGACTGACTTCGTGTCGGGGGGCATGGAAATTTTTATCAACAACACGGCTGTAGATTGTAAATGTCAACCACTGAATTCATGTGGGGGAGCGTGTCGTGGGAGCGTTAGGTTTTTCGTTAGGTTTTGCTCAAGTATACCCAGTAGTAAAAGCATATAAAATGCTAAAAGAATTATTTTCAGGTTAAACGACAGGTTTTCAGTTTGAAAATCTGAATGTTGTGGAGGCATAATGGGAAAACTGAAAATGTGAACAATTTTTCTCTGTTTACCAGTTTCAACAGACTTGATGGCTTCTGATCCTGGTGAACAAAGGGAGAGGCAGAAAGGCTTGAATGTCTGGCTTTAGTAGTTGTAATTTTCTTTAATACACAGGTCTCAGGTAAAGAAAAGGAGGAAAGAATGGAAAAATTGGAGAGAGGAGTGAAATCTGAGCTCTTCACACCAGCGTCTCGACTTCTATCTCCTAATGGGAATACGTAAAAAAAAAAAGCTAGATACCCATTCATTTTCAAATAAGAGGTTTAAATTTTTCAATAAACCTCGATCTATATAAAATTACACGGAGACGAAATCTAAAGTTTTCTGTGCTTATCAGGACCTACAAACTTAATTATACATTTCTATATCAATTACCGGCAAGAATTTCATGTTTCGTTAACTCTGCCCATTTGAATTAAATCACAGTTGAACGAATGCAACTGAACAAGCGTTAAATATACCCAAGTCATAAAAATCAAGAAAGGGCTTGATAAATAGGTACCTAGATGTACCTACAATATGCTTAGGTAACGAGGATAGATATTACACGACTTGTTCCGATATATCTTTTGTATTCTGCTCTGCATTCTGTAACAGCAATACCGAGGCGAGCAATTAGTTTAAAAAAAAAAACTAGACAGTACATCGGATAAGCTAAGGTATTGACTATACGAACCCTATTTTTTTTTATTCTCCACTTCAGCTAATTTTGATTCTTATTCAAGTGGAAAATAAGAAAGGTGGACAATTAACGATATATGATAATTTAAAAACCAGATTACTTATACGTACGGCCTAAAAATAGTTTGGCATTGCATTGAACTTTTTTTTATGTTTACCAGCACACTGTATCTAGTTTCGTAAGATCGTCTGCACTACTAATGAATGTAACCACGAAAATTTATCGTTAAAAAAAAAGGCTCAATTATTTTTACTTTCTTCGAACTCGAAACGTTCTTTTGAAGTCGATAATTGGATTCGTATATTGATAATTATAACGTAGAATTACGTCATAATCAACTTCTGTACCTCTTAGCGGGTACAGAAATATCAAGGGTTGACTTACATCTTCCTACGTCTGGATTGTGTAACAGGTATTTGTGCACTACTCTCATGGGTTGTAGCCTAATTACGTCTGGGAGACACCCTTGTGCTGCATTCTGTTCTCTTCACTGTATTATGGATGCTTCTTGTATCTCCGTATAGTCCCCAGGCCCAGCTTTCTAGAAAATGAAGAGTAACCTCACCCTTTTTCAGGAAGAATAAATTATGTGCAGTTTCTCGCAGAATTTGGTCATGGAGACGTCAAAGGAAACTGTTTCTATGCAAAGAGAACGTCGGATGAGGTAAAAACAGAAGACGCCATTGTGAATATTTGAAAAGTTGATCCTGCTATTGTCGTTTTGAGGTCAAATTTGGAAACAGAACGTCAAAATTAGAAGGAAGTCCGGTGCAGTAGGGGCAATCGCTCTTCCTAGAGAATGCTTCAAAAGTGACTAAATGTACCAGAGTCTTAAAGAGTCTCAAGTTTCGAGAATCTTGGCCCATTATAAAGAAGTGTTGACAGTTGTACATGAGCGTTCAAAAGTCTTGAGAAGTCTTAGAAATGTCATTATCAAGTCTGAAAGAGTCTGAAGTCTTTAGCACATATGGAAGTACTCGTAAAGAGATTCTTAAACGAGTTTCGAACAGTCTCAGCAAATCTTAAAACGTTTTGGAGAGGTCTTAAAAACATCTACTTGTTTTAAACAAGCACTGGAGAATCTTTCTGAGTCTTAATAAAATATTGAAAAGATACAATGAGATCCTGATGAAATGTAAAAATGTTTGAATGGATCTTACATATTGTCAGTGTGTCTTAAAGAATAAGATAGCAGAGTCAGAAACACTTCTGAGAGAGTCTTGAATTAGTTTTAATAAGTCTTAGTCTGAAAGATCAGTCTCATATAAGTCTTGAAAAACTTAGAATGTTCCAAAAAAATTTAATCCTGTCTTGAAGAGCCATACTCAAGTTTGAAAGAGTCTTAATGAGCTGTTAACAAATTTTGAACAGTCTTAGCAAGTTTGAGGCAAGTTTAGAGGGAGTATTATGGAGTTCTGAACAATTTTAGAAAGTCTGAAAGATTCATGCATGAGATAAATTAAAGATTGACGAATCTTAGCTGGTTTTAACGGAATGCTATCCCTTACTTTTCGAGGGCAAAAAATTGGATGGTATTACAATGAACGTAAAACATGTTTCGAAAATGACCACCCAGTCACAGGTCCAATAGTCTGTATGCGAGTAGAAAGAAGAAGGAGGACCAACCAAATGGATTTTCTAGCAAGAAAAGTGGGAACCGTGGATTGTTTTCTACTGCTATAAGGGGACAAACTGAGGTTCTACGGGATGATGCCCTCATTTGCACCCCATTCGTTATGGCTCTGCCCATTTGACTAAGAATTGCCCCTTTCAGAGTTGCTTCCTAGAACCATTACTGAACAAAAGTCTTAACAGAATTAATTTTCTCAAAGGTTCATAATGTTTTTGATGGATTCGATAGCATCAGTGTATTTTGCAGAAAGCTTGCACGCATTTCAAGTCGGGTGTGTTATCGAAACTGAGAAAAGAAAACCGTTCCATCTTCTCTTCACACTTTCATAGAGGGTATTACGGTTGATTCCGCTCGAATGATGTTTCATTCAAACAACAGAATCAAAATGTTTTTAAATTTCTTTTTCCGAGTTTGGGACCGGGAATCAATGATGGATCGTTCAGAATGGCTCATGTTAAATTTAGAAATTTGGTTTTCTAATTTTCCCGGCGATGGGAAAAGCTAGAGAAACGTGCCAAACCTCGTGTGCCATGTGAAATTCCATCAATAATAACAGCCAAAATACTAAAACTAACGTTTTGCCAGGGCCGTGGCTAACAAGTTATTTTTGTGAGTGGAAGAGGAGGAGCATATATAGCAAAAATCCGATCGAAATACTGGGTACGTCACAAAATATTTCTCTCGTTTTTTTTCTAATTGCGCATTCGGATCGGTACGGGACTCACTGAGTGATATAGAAAAACGTTTTCTAACTACACGAATTACTTTCATTCAAATTCGAGAGTCATTATTTTGTAGACACTTCCTTCAGAGAAAGCGTAACACCGGCGACCTTGTCCCGCCAGATGTGCTCATAATTTCCGCAATAAAGGAGAGCGGGGGGGGGCAGAATCTCTCGTGGCCGAGTGTGGAAAGACCATGGAAGCGTTCGGTTTATCTAGCAAAAGGTGTCGGTTCGAATTCGAGCGACAACACGATAATCATCAAGTGGCAAGATCTAGTATTTTGGGTTTTTCCCCCAAGGATCTCTCCAGAAAGAAAGGGGCACACGTCGTAGTATCGTAGTACTCTGTAATTTCAAATAAAAAATAAAATAATATCGAGATAGGGTTCTAACAGGTGGAAGATTACGAATCTTGCATCCGATTTTCGATACAGCCTCGATTAGGGTCCAAAAAGTTGAACTTTTAATTGAAAATAGTCAACATTGGTTCAATTTGAAAAACTGAACACAAATTGTCGAAATAAGAGTATTTTGGATCGCTGATATCCAAAATACTCGTATTCTAATATTTCCCAGAGTCATTGCTGATTATTTTGGGATCCAATATTTGACTTTTTTGGTCCTGAATCGGGGTTGTATTAATAATCTGACATGAGATCGGCCTATTAGATCCCTATTCCGATATTTTCTTAGATACCTTTCCTCCGGCAATTCCAAAGAGGATCGTATGAGGAGGAGAAATTCCTTACTTTATAAAAAATAGACTTCGTGTGTCCCGTCTCAATTCGACTTTGCAATAAGGAAAAAGTAGAGCATGACATACCTTGTAATTTGTTCGGCATTTTTACTGTCTACTCCCTCCTCACAAAAAAAAATTGTTGGTTATGGTCAGTCTTCTTCAATACTGGCGCGGCAGTCCTCTCCTCGAGATTGTTGAATCGTCCTACCTGGTCACTTCCTAATATGTAGTACGGGGCGAACGTCTCACAAAAACACCTTTGTCTCCTGCATTCCTATACCGACATACCGTACGTGACTCTTTCAATACGACAGTGTTCTCCTTCCTCATTGTCCTTTCCTGTCCTTCCTTTCTTCCTTCGATTGTCAGGCTGGACCTTTAGTTTTGTGAGTTCGCTATTCGCATAAATTCTGTTTTCTCTTAAATTCAGTACAGGCGCCTTCTGTACACTTTCTACTCTTTCTTAATTTCGTATGCTTTTACAGCGGCCTCGAGTAAACACTTTACGTTCGAACCCTATAAAAGCTGAACTGTCGTGGACATTTTTCTGTACTGCTCATAGGAAGGGAGATATTGTTTAAAACACAGATTTATTTCCCTCTCTGGCTGTGGCGCTGTTAGCTCACCTCGGATTCTCGAGGAATTTACAAAGGATCATCAGAGGGTAATAAAGAATAATCCTGGCAAATTTCATTTGTGCGTTAATGGTTGCATCTTAGAATCCTCTTATTTACTGAAGTAAGTATTTAGCTGAAGGTTTTCCGGTGGAGGTCCAAGGATGTCAGTACTGGTTATGTACTCGCTTTGTCACCTAAATTGGTGCCTCATCAGATCTCGACAATAATGAATAGAATACTCGAGTCGCAGAAAAAATTCGACTAAGGTGTCTCGTGTTCCCCAGGGCCGCGAGCACAGAGCCGGCGCAGCGCACGTACAGCTGCAACTTCAATAACCACCCTGGAGACGTGAAAGATAAATGGTACTGCAGCATCGTGCTCGCGTGCAGCTAATGAAATTCTAAAGAGTATTTAATTGTACAAAAGATCAAGGACACTACTCCGAACTAAAACAATAAATTCGATAATCGTAATGACATTACCTAGATTCGCAGACCGGGGCACGATATGAGTGTTACATATTTATATGTATGTATAGTTATTATTGAAAAGTCGCAGGCGCATTCGAATTCAAAGTCAAGCGGCGATATGATCGCGTTAATTGCCACCGAAGCTGCGGAAGAATTGAGCAACCTTTAGCTCGAACTAACCAACAAAATCTCATTACATGACAAGAGCTGAACAGCCGATTGGATTCAGTTCTCAGCTTTGCGTTACTGACGAGCTGATGGCCGATGCTCTCGATGATTGATAGGTCTATATCCCAGGTAACAACGAGTTTTCAGACCTCGGCCCACACATTGTGAAAATTTAATTCGAAAAAGAGAACTCTTATGTAACTGGCATTTTATAAATTATTCTAATTAACGTAACGATGCTGCGACCGGCATTACATGACAGCAAATAGCTTCCGATTTCGCGTACCAGTGACCTCCCAGTTATCAATTATTTAATTTTCTAGATCTATTTTTTATTCTTTCGTTACACCAGTGGCTGGTCCAAGCACTTTTCAAAACTGCCTCAAGTAGAATAATACATTTGTAAGGGTATCGAGAAGGGGAAGGGAAGAGTACTGTGTATTTTCATCAGTCGGGGCAGACAGGAATGAGGCACCTGGTATTAGGATTTAAACCTGCACTAGAGTGCGCTGCAAAATTACCTGCGTGGGTGTTAGCGGGTGAAAACGAGTGAGTGATCACGTGTACTTACAAATAGAAATGCTGCTATCATCAGTAGGTTAAAAAACTGAGTAAAAATTATTCTGCCAGTAAAACTGATTATAATTTAATTTTTTGGTGAGAATGCAGTCGAATTCAGGACAAATTTTCTTTGAAAGTGAATTTCTAATCGACTTCATGATAGTTGAAGTTTTCTACACGCTTATGGTAAATCATACGTAATCACTCACATATATCGCAGGGCTGCCAACACTTGAAACTCTAAGTTTAAATCCCAATACGAACATTTTTTTCTACCGAAGTGAGTTTTATACGTATAAATTACAAGCACCCGCGGACTGGCAAGGGAATTGTAAAGGGGGAATACTGGTTGCGGCTCGTGGGCACCAACCAGCATGGGCGTCGCTGATGGCGGGGGAGGGGGTGTAGACGGGTAATTTCTACCCTCCCCCCTAAAAAATTGAGAGGGTAGAAATGATCAAAATTACCCCTCAAATAATAATTATATTTATAGGTACTTACAGTTATAGAAAATTGGTAAACGAATTAGTGCCATGTGATACCTCAATTAATAGTACCGTACCATATGCTTAACTCGCAATGCACATACACAGAGTGTCTAACAAAATCGAAATCTGAAAATAAATGACCTTCTACCCCCCCCCCCGTTTCATTTGCTATAAATGCGCGCTAAAATAATAAACTAAAGCTAAATATACTTCTTCGTCTATAATACTACATTTTCAGGGGGAAAAAACTTAATTTTATTGCATAAGTTAGATAAGCCCGATAAGGCCCGGATCCACAATATAAGGCCCAATGTACCGATCTTGACTGCTATGCTTTAGATTGCATTAAAACGTACAGAAAAGTAGTTCCTTCATGATATGGCAACACTGTCCAATTGTTTTTATCAAGATGATAGTCCACTTGCGCGAGATATTCCGGTTAATGATTTTTAAATAACGTAAAAAATGCTCCGATGTGTTTTTTGTGTAACTTGGAGGATTTACGAGTATTATGTTAGTCAAATGGAATTTATACAGAAATCAAACATTGGACAGTGGTTGTAGTGGTAGTTGGTTAACGATCCAAGCCAGAAAAGTGAAATTTGAGCTATTTGGAACCGAAGTATGCGATACTCACGAGAAATAGTGTTATGGGACCTAATAAGGCCCAGCCTGGTAAAATCAATTGATTATCATTTCAGGTATAACTTATTCATAAATTTCTATTTGAACCATGCTTAAATTTTTATTTACCGAATTTCTGGTCAGGTCTTATTAAGTTACAGGCCCAGCCTTTTTTGGTGCGCTGGCCTTATCAAGTTTTGAAAAAGGGGTATTTTTACAGGGTGTCTATCGGTCAAGGAAGTCAAGGAAAAGTCAAGTATTTTGGAGAGTGGTCAAAGAAAGTCAAGGAAGTAAAGGAAAAGTCAAGTATTTTAGATAGTGGTCATAAAAAGTCATAAATTTTTTATTTAAATTTCCTCAAAATTATTATCATAAATTTTTTTTTAAATTACAAGTAAATTTAAAGTAACGTAAATATATTCAGATAATTACACAATATCCTTTTTCATAGTATTTTTTAGTGTTTCCATTTATTGTGAGCCCTCCCCCCCCCACCTTGATAAGGTTCTACGAATAAGATTATATTTCTATATGTGTAAAACGGTTATGAAAAAAGTGAGAAAAGGACAAGGAAAAGTCAAGGAATTGGAAAATTTGGACCCGGTAGACACCCTGTTTTATTAGAAGATCTGAGGAACGTGGAAGAGTATAGAAAAATTTCAAGCTAGTCAATTTTTAAATATTGCAGTTGACGACTATAACACAAAAAAGGAGAAACATGAAATCACTTACATGAAAGTCTGGAGAGCTAAGACCTTAAATTAGGGCCTTATTGCGTGCATGGTGATCACGTCTCACACGACTAACATGAGCATGTCATTATACGAAGACTCTTGTAAGCTGATATTTCAATTTATCGTCATTATCAGGGCTGCACAAAAAATAGCGAGATATGCGCATATTTTATGCACTGAATTTAGTCTAAATAATGGGCCGAAAATATGCGCCAAAATGATAAAATATGCATAAATATGTAAATCCAATATGGGTATATCATTTCAAAAGAAAAATTAAGTTGAATACACGGAGACAATTTTTATCATATTTTAAAATGATCCAGTAAAGTATCTCCTTAAAAGTCCAATCTTCTTTTAATAGGAAATACACCCAGGAGATAATGCACCTATTTGTAATTCCTTGATGATTGATGAATATGATGCGGACAAGAGAGTGGTTATCACACATGCAAAAAAACATATTTTTCTAAAAGCTTTTCTACTGATTCATTAACCATTAAGTCTTCTCAATTTTTTTTTTTTGAGTCAGACATCATTCTCAGAACTAAAAGAATAACTTTTGGGGAAAAAATTTAAAAAATAAACAGAATTGATGCAACATATGCGGTAAATGCCAAAATATGCGAAATATGCAAGTGCTGCTCATTTGACTCAGAATTCTGTGATTCGTGAAGATCTTTTGAAACTTATACCTATACGCCATGAATAAAAACATGGATCTGTATAAAAATTGCAGCCCTGGTCATTATAATAGAATTTTCCAATTCTAAAGTCTTTGTTTTGTCTTTCAAGGTATAATTTGCTTATTTTTAAATTTGTAAGTGACCATGACTGAAAATAAATGACTTAAATGACTGTTAGACACTTTGATATAACATACTACACCTCTCCCTCAAACAAATCCACCAACGCCTATGAATGTAGGTCAACACTACTAAAAATATAACCCCCCCCCCTCAAAAAAAAAATAAAAAAAAAATAATAATAATAATAAAAAAATAAAATAAAAAATTTCCAGCGACGCCACGGCCAACCAGTTTTTTTTCATTCCTGGAACAAGTCATATCTTGGGTGGGCCCGCAGTCCAAAGGGCCCGGCCGAGGATTCCCCCATTCCCCCAGCCAGTCCGCGGTTGATTACAAGTGTGAACTTGCAAGAGCATATATGTATGTATCAAAAAAGTGACGCAACTTCCACTGTCTAAAAATGGCTTAGCTTGTACCACTTAGAGCGTTCGGATTTAAAAACTACCACGAAAATAGGATTCAGCGAATATTAAAACCTATTACTCGAGTACTATATTGAAGAAATAGGCAAATCGTTGAGTGAACCTTCTGTTGAGCAATGTTGGTGAGGAGACGTACGTATAGATCATTCCCACAATTATATTCAGAATGTACGGATACATCTGAATCAGGTACAATATTGAAAAACGTGTCCAACTTTTGTTTACGTCACGAGCTCTCCTGGTCAGGTTAGTAACTTCGTTGGTTGGCCTAAAATATATTACACATCTTGGGGGGGGGGGGAATCAATAAAACTATTCATAAAGGGAGCAAGGTAGTTTCTTATTTAATTAGGGACTAGAAAGTAAAATTTGCTGAAAAATTCAAAACTCGTGTATTTTTTCATAAGGAAAAGGAGTTTGTTAAATGTCCTCTATACATTAACTTTCTGCCGAGTGACAACGTTTGAGCTCGAGCCGTTTTCAAATGTTGGGAAATGTCCAAAATCGAGCTACCCTACGGCACTTACTAGATGAATAGCTTTAATAAGTTAAGCGAGACGATTAACATTGTGTGGTAGATTGACAGGTGGATAGCTGGAGTGATATAACAAGCTCGAGTGAGAAAAATAAAATGTCTAAGATGAAAAGCGAGGAAAATCAGGTGTGATGAATAATATCTGAGCCGGTTAGGAGTTTAATGAATAGCACGTGCGACGAATAGCACGTAAGATGAATATTACAAAGAGATGAAAAGCACATATGAGATAAAAAGCAAGTATGTGAGATGTTCACGTGTGATGAGTAGCATGTGTGACAATTAGCCAGTGACATAAATAACATGTACTAGAAACAGGATGTCAGATGAATATCACATCACTGATGTAAAGCAGATGCGAGGTGAATTGCAGAGCCGAATTAGGGAATTTCGCGCTGAAAGCGGTTTGTTTTTTCGCGCTATGCCAATATCTTGGTTCAGGGGCGGATACAGGGAGGGGGTCCGGATCCCCCACCCCAGAAATATCTAATGTATCTACCAACGCAACTTCTTTATTATCTTTTTTCTATAACATTTTTCTGACATTTTTCACTCGAACCCCCCTCCCTCGAAAATTATTTTCTGTATCCGCTATACTGCCTAGTTTTTTTTATTTCGTTTCGAAAAAAATGTTATCAGTAGTAATAACAGAAGAACGTTTATTCTACATTTGCATTTTACAAAAAGTCAAAAAGAATAGTACATTAGCAACAACATAACATTAAAATATTTCTGACACATTAGGATATTCGAATAAAATTTTCGCGATTTATTCTCGGCAAAGCCGTAAATCAAGTTGTCAAAAGAAAGTTTCTTCACTAATTCTGATTCGATATTTAAAATTACTTAGTTTTTAGTCTCTTTTGTCCTTGCGTTGACCTCAAATATGACTTGATTTTACTTAAACATGAAAAACTTCTCTCCACCGTTACAGGTATGCGAAGAAACAGCCGAAATACGACATCCGCACATTCGTAAATGTTATCAAATCTCATTTGTTTAAACTATTCATAAAAATCTATATGTATGAGGGCAAGCCAGGCACCGATAAACCAGGGAATCTATGGATACCAATTCATAGAAGAGTAAAGGGCAAGCACTTGTTAGAACAAAAGCTAAAAGGCAAGTGGGCGGAAGTTTGTCTAGATAATATGCAAGAAAAGTATAACTCTTTGATAGATGCCATCAACTCCGTCCTGAACGAGTTGGGTATAAACAAAAAATCCATTAGGACCGATGACAAATTAAGCGTAGAAATTAAAAAAACTAATCCAGAGACGAACAGATATCAGGAGTAAGATAACACTTTCTAGGTATGAACAAATGGAACCAACAGAACTTCACAAAATAATTAAGAAAAAGATTCGCAAAAATATCAATAAATTTGAACTAGAAACTGCGAAAAATATAATCGAAAGTACCTGGTCTACCAGGCAAACAAAAATGGCTCTATCTAGAGGCAGGAGCATCCTTCCAAAAATCAAAAACAAATTCGGAATTGAAATCAATGATCAGGAATAAATAGCGGAGGTGGCCACTGTCTTCTAGCGGGAACTATACAAAGATGCAAGGCCTGATGATGTCAATCCAGAGAGCTGAAAGAGTTACCTGGTAAATAAAGATAAAGACAATATCCATCCAATCAGAAAAACTGACGTAGAGAAGACGTTAAACTGACTGAAGTCAGGTCGGGCCTCGGGGCCGGACGGGGTCGAAAATGAATCGTTAAAAATATTTAGCGATATCGTGGCGGGTCCCATAGCCAGTTTATTCAATTGCATACTCGCATCAGGTCTTCCGCCAAATCAATGGTACTTCTCCGGAATTGTATTAATATATAAAAAAGGGGATCATAACGAAATCAATAACTACAGACCGATCAGTCTGTCGTCAAATGTTTGCAAAGTGTTTATGACAATAATAAAACAAAGAATTTACAATATTTTGGATGGACAACAAGCGATCGAACAGGCTGGGTTCAGGAAGGATTTCAGTACGATTGACCATTCAAATGTCGAGCCATCTTTTGGAGGAAACAAGAGAATTTCAGCTAAACCTAGCTATAATGTTCGTGGATTTCAACAAGGCCTTCGATTCATTATACCACAACAAAATATGGGAAACTCTAGCCTTGCAGGGGCCCGAAAAATTATAAAAATTCTAATTAGCATTTACTCAAACTCTGTGGGCTCAGTTAGACAAAAAAAGCAGACTGGTTTCCAATTAAGAGAGGTGTTAAACAAAGGGATCCTTTCTCTCCCAATGTTTTTAATGCAGTACTAGAACAAGTCTTTCGGTAACTAAAATGGAAGGGCAAAGGGATAAAAATCAAAAGTAGAGAAGAAAGTTTATCAAGTTTTAAGAACCTGAATAATCTCCGATTCGCAGACGATATTGTCATCATCGTGACGAACTGAAAAGAACTAAAAGAAATGGCGGATGACCTGAGGAGAGAGAGCGAAAAAGTGGGCCTAACAATCAACAAACCCAAAACAAAAATTATGACAAATATCAAGAATCTAGAAGAAATCAAAATCGACAATAAAACCATAGAGGTGGTCTCGGAATACAAATACTTAGTGCAAATTTTGGCTTTTGATTTAAAAAAAAAAAACACTGAAAAAGAGTTAAAAATCAGCAGGCAAACGCGTGGAAGACTTTCTGGTCCCAAAGAAAAATACTGAAAAGCAACATGAAGTTATCTACTAAAATCAGGGTATTGGATAGCACAGTCCTTCCAGTATTGACTTACGAAGCCCAGACCTGGGCTATCACTAAAAAACAAAGGCACAAAATCCGGTCCACGCACAATTCAGTGTTGAGAAGTGTCCTCCAAATTAGATTAAAAGATCACACTAAAGTACAAGATATTATGGAAAAAACCAAAGCCAAAAATATCGGGGTTGTCCTCAAAAAGCTGAAGCTTAAGTATGCAGGTCATATTATCCGCGAACCAAATCATAAATTGAATAAAGTCTTAACTACCTGGGTTCCACAAGAAGGCAAGCGAGGCAAAGAGAGGCTGGTTATGAGGTGGGAGGACGAACTGGGTCAACATCTCGGACCGAAGTGGTTTAATATGGCAAAGGATAGAACAAGGTGGAGGGACTTAACAGAGGCCTAGGTCCAACAAGGGGCGACCGAAGGGGGGCTGACGATGGAGGAACCGTCCACTTACCAATAAATGAAAGTGTTAATATCGCGAACCAAATTGGGTCATGGTCAATAAATAAAAATAAAAATAATATAATAAAATCAAAGTCCATTTTTTTTCGGAATCTTTTGAAGTCGGATAGTTATTATTTTCAAAAAAATTATGAAAGAACTATTTCAAATCGTTGTACAAGTCCCCTTCACTTTCAAATTCTTCAGGATAAGATTTGTATAGTATAACAGATTGTTTCTTAATTTGTTCGTCTTCAGTTTTTTCATTTATTAGAAGAGAATTCAGAAAACCAAATTGGTTGTCAAATTGTTTCAGTTTTTCACGCTTCTGTTTTAATGAAGATGACAGATAAGCGAGATTTGCGTCTCCCCAGTGCAAGTGTTTCATTTATTCTTTCGAGGGGACAAAGTTTTGGTCAGTTATTCACGGCGCGAATTTTTTATCGATTTTTTTCAGATTGTGAATCTTGATCAGTTTTTCACGAAACGAATTTTGCTATCGATTTTTTCACGACGCGATTTTTTGGTCAATTTCTTAAAATGTGGTGCAAGAATTTCGCGCCGCAGGCGGCCGTTTTGTCTGCCTAATGGGAAATCCGGCATTGCTTGTATGGATGTGAGACTAGGACCATAGGAAAACCAGAGAAGAAAAGGATCGAAGCGTTCGAGATGTGGTGCTACAGGCGGATACTTAGCATGAAATGGATGGATAAGGTCAGAGATGAGGAAGCACTTAACAGAGTTGAAGGTGAAATGGATATCTAGAATTGTCTAAAGAGAAGGAAGGGCACAATTTGAGGCATCCAGGAATATTATCACTGCTGCTAGAAGGAAGAGTGGAAAGAAAGAATTGGGTAGGTCTGCAAAAATTCCAGTATGTTCAACAGATAATCAAGGATGTCAAATGTAAGTGTTATTACGAAATAATAAAACTTGCACGAGATAGGGAGAAATGGAGAGCTGCATCAAGCCGGTCATAAGCCTGATAACCTTATCATCATCATGTCTTATTATCGTATGTCGTCTTACTCTAATGTCAGAACAGATTATGTTTTTGAAGGTGGCCGACTTCCTTCTACATTTTTCGAATTTTCTGACAGGCAACCGAGCCGGAAAAGGCGGGCAGATTTTTAGTATGTAGAGAGATATGGATACCAAAAGACAACTTTTGAGGGGGCAGCGTACTCAAGGTGTCTACAGGTTTGGAAAATTTGGAAAGTTTGGAAAAAGTCAGGAATTTGAAAAGTAGGTCAGGAAGTTTGTAAATAGTTTGGAAATTCAACAATATTTTTAAGAAGTTTGGAATTTTTCATCTCATTGGTAAAGTTTTACTGAATGAAACACTTGAAAAAATATAATTCATAACTTAGTTCATCGCTTTGTTTGTTTATGTATATCTGTGAACACCTTCCTAATGCTTTCACCCAAAAATCAACTTCAAATTTCAGTTCATTTTAACCAGAGCGTTTCGTAGTATAAAAATAAATGTATGCTGTCTATACTGTAAAGGTTTAAAGAAGAGAAAAAAAAAGTTTGGAAAAAGTCAGGAATTTATATTTTTCCATTCTTGTAGACACCTTGGTACTTCGAAAACTTGCCTGTGTTCGTTTCACCCTATCGCGTGCCCTGTCAGAGTACCACTGCCGCTTCGGGTAACCACCTCGTTACACCTTTCTATTTAGAAAACAGCAAAATACTCCTCCGCTGGTCTACACCCGTCTGCGGTATATTGTTACACCCCGTAAAACACACCTACGTAAAGTTATGCGCGCATTTCAAGAGCATCGATGGAATATGACACAGTTATGAAGAAAAAAAATCTCAAGTGTGTAAGTATTACGGGTTATTATAATCGGCGGGAACATTCAACTTGTTTAGCCTCAGGTGGTGGACCTCGTTCTCTTGTTTTTTACCTTCCTCGGGCGGATTTTATATCACACTCGGCACTCTCGGATATCGACTCGTACCATTTTTTATCTCTCTTTCTTCTCCTTCTATACCGATTTCGCTTTCAAATCGATCCATCTGTATCGCAATCGAAACTGCAACAAGGTCAAGGTATTATATCACCGAGCAATTTTTCAGCATTGTCCGGAATCCACGCGGGGCACAACCGACCGCATAATTATCGCAGTCGCGAAAAATATTAGTCTCCGAAATTTTATAACTCGTAGACGGCGAACCTTCGCGTGGCTTCGGCATTTTATTGTCCTACTTTCTCAACACTAACAGGAATAATCCATAAATGTTTTAGGAAACGACCGTGTGAGAGTCTATGGCCAGCTCTGTGACTGGGTGTTCAGGCACCCGGGGTCCGAGGCACGGGCACTCACCTTGAATAAACAGATGTGTCTTTTTCTCTTTTTCTTCTGCTCTTTCGGTCTAATTAGAATAGTTTATTACAAATGTACTACATGTTGGGTGATGCAACCCGATCGTTTCATAAAATCGTATAACTCAGCGAGCCAAAATATGTAATTAATTTGATTATACCGGTTGCAGGCTGGAAAGAGATTCGACGTTTATCGATTATCGAGGATATTTTGAAGTTGTGCGCGCCGGATCGAGAAGGCGGCGATTTGTGACCGAACCGATATAGTTGAATAATAATTATACGATATTTAAAAATAAAGCTTTTAGCAGTTTACCGTTTACACTCGCTACATTTTATGTATATGTACTTTCTCAGCTCGGAATTTTCTGCTCCGGATTCAACCTGTTCATTTCGCGCAGTTTCTTAATTTTTCAACGTTTCGCAGCACCGCCAGCCACGGGGTATAATACGGTACTCAATTTCTTTAATTTTTAACTGGAGTTCGTACTCTTGATTTAGTATTTCAGGTAATTCATAAATAAATGTCAAACGGAAATTTTATAGTTCTGTTTATGTTCTGTATTGCGCTTGGTACTATAAATCGAAGACCATAAGGTATGCGCCGTATGTTTTATTATTAAATGAATTTCATAATAGCTATCGACTGACTCGCACCGTGCTCGGAGAGTGACTGAGACGAGCACGTAAAGGTGTCGAGCTTATCAGGTCGCTCCACTAGCTGATGGAAAGCATGGTCACGTTTTTGTGGCTAGTTTGTTCGTTATCAGGAAGGCGAATTTCCGTAAAATTATAGCTTTCCATATTAATGATGTTTTTGACCTTGACCCCCACCCTTGGTGCAATAGTTCTCAAGTTAGAGGCAAAATGATATCGAGGTTGGATTTGGGGTCTTCACATACCTCACAACTGATATCCAATGGAATTTTTGTGCACATCATCAGCTTGAAAACTTTCCGCCAAACACTATTTAACATGTGCGATATTCGAGAGGTGTGAAGAGGGGACACAACAAATTATCAGGGATGGAAAGTTACAGAAGTAGGGAATGGAATGAATGTAGTAAAATATGAACTTTTTTCAAAGTCCTATGAAACAGTTTCAGAGAAGTTATCTTCTCTCCATAAGGTCTGTGCTAAAACGTGCTGCTCGGAAGGGTCATTTTTAATAATCTCCTATTTCTGACGTTTCTGGATTAGAGACGAAAAAGTTCTGCGGATTATTTGTATGGAGATTCTGGTGTAAAGCAATTTTTAGTGTCCATTTCGGAGTGTGAGGGAACTTGGTAATATTCCATTTATAACAATGACAAATTGACAGAAAAGTACAAAATTCTAAACACAGAAAATAACACAAATAATAAAGGCAAAAACAAAACAACCTAATAAACACAACTAACTTCCAAAGCGAGAACTTATTCCAACTAATAACATAACACCCACGGATTGGACAGACTGCACAATCACAGACAACCAATAGGAGCACACGACTAAATAGGTTCGCCATACGGTACTACTCTCGACTATGACTACGGGACCACAAGAGACAAGTCTGATTTAGAGTACTCCACTGATGATGGCATAACAGCCGAAAGTGTTCTGGACTACAGAAGAAGAAAAAGTAAATTGGCACATCCTACAAATGGAAATAAACTTCAGTTAGCGTTCGTCTTCTATATCTCATTATACTTGAAGATTTTTGAAAAAAAAAAGAGATTTTGAGGGGGTTGAACCACCCTAAACAATTGTCAGAAGAAATACAGGTACTTAATTTTATCATGTTAGGCAGGATATCATCCGCAACAAATTTTATCCAACTTCCGTCTGTTCTAGTTTGTGTAAAAACATCCAGTTTTTTATTTATTTAGGAGGATCGCGCACTTAAGGTGACGTTTTACCATGTGATTCTTGTAAGAAAATTTCCAATTTTGCCATAAAAAAAATCTTAAAAATCGAGTTTAATCAAGTATATTAGTGTGAATGAAAATAAAATAATAAGTATACCAACTGAGTTTCTACTCGCACATTTATGAAATGAAACATTTCAAGGTAAATACCCTCGTCTTGAATTTTTGTGAAACATGGACCTTATCATTGTAGCCCACGGTGAGAACATCAAAAGAAAAGGTATCAAAATAGATTTTCATAATTTCGGGGTGTGCTAAATTTATTATTGAGGTTACTTTTTCTTCACCTTCAACTCGAAAGGGTTCACAAAGGCGCAGAACCTAAAAGTTTTACTAGATACGTCAAATATATCAAAATTGGAGTCTCCAGATGCGAAGATTTAATTTTGAGGTTTTATTGATCCTAGTCCTCATCCATAATGGTCCACAACGGGCTGAAATGTGAAACATTAAGATTTACACGTATCGCCGTCAAATACGAGTATGTAAACATGTCAAAAGTAGTGTTTTCTGAGTAAGGGATTCCATTTTCTAAGTTGTTTTCCTAATCCCTACTCACACTGGTTCGCAGGGGACTGAAACGTAAAATATTCAAATCTATTCACGTTGGGGCAACCTCCATCACAAAAGTACAGTGCTCATCCTCCTCGTGTTCTAGATGTCAGTGTAGATTGTAGATCTTCAAGACCAATCATTTTCCATTCTGAAGTGAAATTTGAAGGCTTCTTAGAGGAAGGTTAAGAATACTATAAATCAGTGGCTGATAACCTCCTTTTTAAGAATCAACTAAGGCTGCAGTTTATTGATTTTGTTAAAAACCCACATTTGAATGTATAGGAATTTGAAGTAAACCTCATGGAGGGTGTTCAAGTCAGAGTAAAACAGATTTAACAAATAAAAAAACACAAACTTTGGATATGCCAAACTTTAACCGCCTAGAGAATAGAAAGGAAGGAGAGACAAAACAGAATCGGAAACACGATCACTGACTTGGGAATCTTTAGTTTCAACATACATGTATTTGTATGTATTTGACTCTAATAAGCAGATTTGAATAGTTTACATTTCTGCTTCTTATAAATACGAGTGGAAGTTGGAACCACAATGACCTAGAAAATGAAATCTCTGACTTAGAAAACCTGATCTAATTCTGATATTCTTAACGCCAAGATGGGTAAGTGTTAATATTTCCAATTTCAGCCCAATGTGAACCCATTAGGATGGGGATTGGTACCAAAACAACCTCAAAAATGAAATTTGCGCCAACAATCCTAATATTGATAAATATGACGTATCGAATTACAGTTTTTATGTCTTGTTCCCTTGTGGACGACCTAAAAATAGATTCAGCGTACCCAGAAATCGTAAAAACCAATAATGTTTACGCATTTTTATGTATTTTTAGGTTCTCGCCATGGATTATAATAATAAAAGTTCACTTTTTGGTAAAATTCAGGATGAGAGCATCAACATTGAAAATATTTTCTTCATAAAAGTGCTGATATATTAGTGTGGTTCTTCCTTTCGACTTTTCATCTTTTGATGCCCCTCTTTCTCAAATATGGACCCTAATATTGAAAAAAAAATATGTAAGTCTGAACAAAATCAGAAAAATTTAACCCTGCCCCGCCAAGAGGAAAAGTTCTTGCGGAAAACAACATTAATTTTGAACTTTGAGCATATGTCGATGGGGAGGTCTCCCCATATGAGCCTAAAAATTATTTCATTTCTCAGATATTGGTTTGAAGGGTCGGTAAATTCATTTCAAGAGTTTCCTTTCCTCGACCTTTGGAGCTCCATCTTCAGTTGTTCTAATTTCCTCAATTTCCGAAGTCTTCATATCGATAGAAGAGTATTATGGTCACTGAATCCGGTTCATGGGTTTTTTCTTTCCTTCCCTCAACCCTTGAGATTCCAAAGGTGGCTGATGTCTAATTACTCGAATTTCTTCAAAAGTTCCTCTAGAGGAACATGGGGATTGAAAGAAATTGGTGTAATTAAAGACCAGCTCCTCGTGGAGACTCAAGAGTTGAGGGCAGGGGGGGGGGATCTCTGAAATGGATTCAGTAACGCAAACGACGGTACAGTCTGCGTCAAGAACTTGGAAGTCTTAAATATTGAAGTAGTGAAAGGTTAGCCCCTTGAGGAGTAAGGATTTTGGATTCAGCGAACTGAAATATTTTACTACCTATGTAAAGAAATCGGAAATTAAGGAAAATTACAGTAACTGAGAATTAGCCTTCCGTGGAGCCTGAATGGTTTATGGAAGGGGAGAATAGCTCCTGAAATGAATTCAGCGATCTGTAAGACCTTCATATTGGAATGAAAATAATATATAAGCTTATATGAGGAGACTCCCTCAGCGACTGAAGCTCAAATTTCAAAAATCAATATTAATTTCCATATGAACTTCTCACTTCTCCCTCTCTGCGGCACGGGTTAACCTTTTCCGATTTTGTTCGAACTTTGCTAAATTTTCTTTAATATTAGGAACCGATCGGAGGGGGGAGAGGCGACCAAAAACTTCACCATGAATAAATAAGGACTACCATATGGTATGTTCTCAATTGGTACGCTAATGAGGACAATTTTTTGGAGTAAAACCAATATTCTTGGTCGAACTTTAAGGAGTTTTTAAGACAAAACTGGAGCTTGTTTCTTACTGGAAATCCGCTGTTAAAATTTCACCCCAGATGCGCGATTCTAAATATTCTTTAAAATCTTTGGTTGGGATACTTTTACACTCACGGGAACAGATTAGGCCTATGAAGTGCAACTTTTCGGAAAAAGCCTCCTTTGGACCACTTATCTATGACATTTTCTGTCTAAAAGTCACAATATTTGTTAAAACAGATGACATGTCTTCTCTTTGACATATCTGAGGAGAGTCAACAAATTTTGCGAAATCCTATGGATGTGTCTTTTTTCCCCGCAGTTCCACCACCTTCGCATTCAGCTGTTTTTTACCCAAGTTTCTCTGCAGAGTCTATCAGATATCCTCTTTGTTGACTGCGATTACGAGATAGTGATCCAATTTCGCATCGATCGCGTTGAAAATATTGCGGCCCGCGTCTCTATCTATCACAGGTTGGTACTTATAGTACTAGTGCACAAAAAATAAAAAATAAAAAAATAAAGAAATCGTATCGCATTTCTTTTCGATTCCTGATGTTCGATTTAAAACTGTTTATAGTTGATTTAAAATTATCTCACGATGATCTATATTTCATTCGGTTGTTTCCTTTGCAGATTTCTTTCTGCGGACCGATTTGTTTTACTGTGCTGGACGATGCTGTATGTTAAACGGCGAACCGCCTAACAGAACAGGTGGAACCTATTCGCTTGGAAACGAGCGATTAATAATGTTACATCGCTCTTGTAATTATTCTTACAAACGTCATGTTACCAGGTCGTACCTACAACAAACGCGGTGGATTGTATTTAGTTTAGTGGGCACGGGGCATTTTCAAAGTTACATAATATAATGCCTTGTGTGGCATGCACTTGCGATAACGGGAACAGATCCGAATTTTCATTCGAATGACGAACCTCGGTTCAGCATTTCCTCGCTAGTTCGTTATTTTTGACATCGGGACGTGTCAGTCGTAAGGTACCTGCCCGAATTAACGCCATGCAATTCCGGCCGATCAGCGATAAAATACTAGGTGAGATTTAACACAAAACCGATAGGGCTAAACATAATCCAGGTATACGCACCGACAAGTGGAAATAGAGGATTTCTATGCTCAGTTAACCAGCTGCTACGAGTCACTGCCATTGGAGGAAATCACCATCATCCAGGGCGATTTTAATGCCAAGGTCGGAAAAGATAGCCCCTCAACAAAAGTACATGACGGTTTCGGCCTTGAGGAAAGAAATAATCGCAGAGAGAGAGAGAGAGAGTTTACTGCAGAACGAGGTTGCAATATCCAATACCCACTTCCGCTAACATCCACGTAGAATTTCCCGTGGATATTCGTGTAAAGAAATGGTAATTTTAGTTCCCTGATTTTGGGCTGCATGGCTTTATTATATTAGGAAACACTGCAGACAGTATTCGCTGCAGCGATTAGGTCATCTCTGTGGCTCGTGCCTGAATTTCACGGGCAGGTAATTCACCCTCGTCCCTCATCTAGCCACCACCTATGGACGGGAACTCGTATAGGGATGATCTAGGATGCTTGGCACATTCTTCGTCAAGCTACCTTCGCGAGAATCGTTTGCGTAATATCGTCGAATACATGCGTCTTTTTGCTGTTGTGAAAGAGTTGTGGCAGCTGGAAGAGCCCAGTTGCACCATACATGAGTGGTCTCACGTAGCAGGGCGGTCTGTTCTCAGGAAGTAGAGTGCGTAGGCTCCGAAACGGAGGTCCCCGAACCCCCGCACAAATGGAGCCAAGGTGGATTAGCGGCGTACTTAATTTCGATACTAGCACTGGCCGACGGGGCAGTGAGGCTTGCACCCAAGCCACGGGACGGATCATGAGGTCATACCTCACAGTTTTGCATATCTGACTAAATTTCAAATCATGGTACTCAAACGCGAATAATTTCCTATAATGCCAGGGGGTATACCAGTCGGCAGACGCGCTAACGATCCGACCCTCACGCCTACAAGGTTCTCGAGTAGATTATTCAATTAATTATCGATATGGGCTATCCTTTCATAATATAAAAATGAATGTGTGTCTGTCCGTCCTTCATATTTCCATGGAAATTTCTTTTCAACACGGCTGCAGACTACAGGTGTTTCCTACAGAGACACGTATTGTAGCATTTTATTTATGCTTTCGTATTCCAATAAAAAGAAGTTCCATGGAAATTTTCATTAACAACACGGCTGCAAACTACATATAGTCGCGCAAGATGCAGCAAAGATCAAGACCAGTGAGCACATGGCTGAAAGGAATAAATTTCCATGGAAACGTCAACTACTGAACTGAACTTTCACCATACAGAGCTGGCTTCAAGTCGGGGGCATGGAAATTTCTATGGCTGCAGACTGCAGTCGCGCAGGGCGCAGCAAATGTCAACCACTGAATTTGTATTGGGGGAGAGTTAACGATTTTCGCTCAAGTACATCCACGGTTGGAAGAAAGTGGAAATGTCAATCACTGAACTGAATTGTCACCATGAAGAGCTAGAGAACTGTGAGCTGAACTGAGCTGGAAATGAGAAGAGAAAAGAAGAACTGTCATCGCGCAGGACGCAGCAAAGATCAAGACCAATGAACACATGGCTGGAGTCACGGTTTTCGCTCAAGTATACCCATGGCTGGAAGAAAAATAAATTTCTGTGGAAATGTCAACCACTGTCGGGGGGACCTCACGACTTTCTCTGTTAAGCTTATTTTCGCCTATCTGTGGAAATGGAGAGAGGTTGCTCCTCACAACTATCGCTGTTGTGAAGGCTCATAACGTATGTACATAGAATGGCATTTTTTTCCAATTTTATACTGTTATTGCATTTCAACCTCGCAAAGTGAACAGTGTTGTTTACAATGCGGCGAGCCACAAAATCTAATCTTTCACAACGAAGCCGTAATGCAATTAGACTTTTCAATATTGCGAATCAATCCAACCAATTTTAAAAATCTTGGGACTCACGTTGTTTCTGAACTATATGGTTCAATCGTAGATAGGAGACATAAAAAGGGGTAGGATACATGTATGGCATTCGTTGATACTGAAAAAGCTTTTGCCATTATTAAATGGGATAAAGTGTTGGATATTCTAAAAAGAATAGGAACAAAGAAGGAAGTCAAGTTATTTTAAACTTATATATAACAGACAGAAAGCTACATTAAGAATAGAAGGAGAGAAAGGGCAGGCAAATATGAAAGAAGGTTTAAGGCTGGGGTGCTCCTTATCTCCAGTATTATTCAATTTGTACATAGAGTGGACTATAAAAGAAATGAAAGAAAAATTTGACGCAGGTGTAAATATACATGGAGAGCGAGTAAAGATGTAAAGATGCTCAGGTTAGCAGATGATATTGTCTTATTAACTCAAAGAAGTACTGATTTGAAAAATATTTTAAATGGAATGGAGGAGATTTTGAGTACGAAAATATTTTTTTTTAAATAAATAAAACTAAAGTGATGGCATGTAATTGATGTGAACATGATAGCTTAAAATGAAAATTGGTCGGGGAAAAATTGAGGATGTAAGCGAATTTTGCTGTATCAGGAGTAAAATACCAAAAGGTGAATGTAAAAGAGATATTAGTAGTAGAATAGCACAAGCTACATTAGAATTTTAACGAAAAAGTAATTTATTTAAATCAAAAACAATAAATGTGGAAATCAAACAATTATTTTTAAAAACTTATGTTTGGAGTGTAGCGTTGTATGGATGTGAAACTTGGATGATAGGAAAACCAGAGAAGAGAAGGATCGAAGCTTTTGAAGTGATGCTACAAGCGGATACTGAATATCAAATGGACGGATAAGATAAGAAATGAGGAAATGAATCGGTTTGTGCAGAAACAGGTCAAGTCCCCATTTTGACCATAATGAATTTTTTACATGGGCAACACTATATAAGACCAAGCCGCGTCAGTTGGCAAAAAATCAGCTCGATTCGTCAATACTGAAAGCCTGAAAAGAGATTTGAGAATTTCAATGTGTAGAGAAACAGAATAAGTCACTTAATTTTGAAGTAAAAGAGGTCAAGACCTCCTTATCATCATTGAGTGTTTTATTATTATGAAGCAAGCGCATCAGCAATTAATTGCATGAGTATGCCGGTGTATGTGAAACGTAAAGGAGCGAATACTGAACAATTTTATGTGTTATCACAACCCAGTTTTGTAAAGAAACAGGTTAAGTCACATTTTGAATTCAAATTTCACGCTTTTCTGGTTACTCTTGATGAAAATGAATAGTGGCATTGGTTCTCTCAGCCCAAATATCATATAACAACGTGAAAATAATGAAGTGTCAATGTTGTCACATACCGTAAAACCGTTTTTTGGTATTCCTGAAAAATTATAACAGTGTGACTTGACCTGTTTCTACACAAACTGATTCAAATACTTGACAGAGTAGCAGGTAAAATAGACATTTGGAATTGTTTGAAGATGAGGAAACATAAACTAATAGGGCATAACCTGAGGCACCCAGGAATAATATTACTCCAGCTAGAAGGAAGGGTGAAAGGAAAGAATAGAGTAGGTTGGCAAAGATTCCAGTATGTTCAACAGATAATCGAGAATGTCAGATGTAAGAGTTATTTGGAAATGAAAAAACTTGCACAACATATTAGGGAGAAATGGGGAGCTGCATCAAACGGGTTTTAAGACTGATAACCTTATCATCATCATCATCATATCATACTAAACATGTTCTGGTTTTCTCTTGAATTCGTAGAAAGATCTAAGGTCATTACTACGTGGAATGTAAGGAGCAAAATGTGGATTTTCGTAGGTGTTTTCTTTTGACCAATGCTTTAGAAAAAAGGTTCTCAAACAGCTTTGAACTTTGTACTGTATTTACTTTGGGCACTCACACACATCTACCTTGGTATTTTTTCGTTATCAGTAGGATCACGATTAGGCTTCTCTACACTCTTTATCCCTCGAAATTGCAAGGTGATGGTATCGAACTTATTTAAACCAACTCACTTAAAATCAATGGGTATCGTTGGCTCACGAATACAGTTAGATGGAACTAATGCACCGTCTTGAAATTCCAACCGAGCTCATTTCGGTTTTTGACACTCTAAGTGTCATGTCGTGGTGATAGGCTCGTTGTATTTGTCGTTAATGGATGAAACGCCTAATGTGTTCGTACATCAGTTTGAAAAGAAGTCACTTTTTTGAAGTTATATTTTATATTTTTCTAAGTGAAATTCAAAATTCGACGGCATTTTCGATAGTTGGAGGTTTTCTATTGCCACATGTGACGAAATTATTACGCAACGAATTTGGGATCTATCGCTGAGCTTGACACCGTGGTTGAGATGGGAAAGTACATTATGAGCATTCATCCAGCAGCTTTCGAACTAGTGCTTTCCGGCCAGTCAAGATCTTTTGATATTCTCCGCATGGCGTCAACGATGCTGAGTTTTCGTCTCCAATTCCGAGTATCCTGATCCAAAATTGATCTACTTTGAGATTTGATCGAGACCATACTGTCCACGAGAACCTGTCGCTACGGAGGTCAATACATTTGGAGTCGTCATCAACATCATCGATGGTTCCAGGACATCGGCTGAGCATTACGTTCCTTTTTTCTTTTAAAATTTTCGTACCTTATGCCGTAAATTTTTGATTGAAATTGTTGGTTTCGTCGTAAACCAAGCTGCCTAATTTTTGATTTCGCTATTTCGCAATTTCGCAATTTTTCGATTTCAGAAGCGGAATTTCTTTGCTTGACTAACGAGTAAAAGGGCGTGCGTGAAAGGGAAAAAGGGCTCCCCCAGATTGTGAAAGGGAGGGGTCGAGACGACTCAATGGACTGACAAATTCGAGGCTATGAAGAAGTCTTATGATTTTTTCGTTTGTTATTATTATATTTTTAATATTATTTATCAATTTATTCAATTCACGTCTTGTGTCTATTTCTGGTTATAATCGAATACATGAGTAGAGAAGCCCAGACTTTTTAAAGTGTGAAATGGACCTTAAGACTCCCCTTTATTTTTTTAATTTCGTTTCTTTTTCATATTTTTTTATCATCTAGCATTGTGTTATTCTAACCTATACGCCAAAGGTCGTTATCAACCGCCTTCGGATTGTGAATCCGGTTTTCCAAGGATTTTCGATTTTCCCGTTGGCCGGCATCGGCATATAATTAAATTACCGAAGATGTAGTCACATAGTTCATAAACGGGGAGAAGAGGACGAGGAACTGTTTATATTTCTTTCGTTTTTTAGTTGGCACAGACGTATAACTGAGCGTAAAAATTATTAATAATACGTGGCATCCCAAAATTATTGTCGTCTGTTCCCCCGTGGGGCTTGGTGGTGGATCCCAGATTAGATACTTCAAAATTATGGTGGTAACAGACTTGACGTTCCCAGATATACTGAGAGCAATTAGCTCCCTTCGTCAGCAATCAACTATCGGCAGATCATAGGTGAGAGCCGCGGAGACTACACATCTCTCTGTGGCTTTCATTCCGAAATTTGGGGAGGGTTATTCGGCTTTCGGAAGATCACGCTACACATTCACTGATAAAAAGTAGATAATTGCGTATCTTAAAAAAAAAAAAAAACGCAGACAGAAATTAAGTGTTATTATTGTTCTTTCTCTTCTTACACAGTACACAGGACCATTTGATCAGGACCAGAATTAAAATTTTTAGCTGGGACCCCACTGATATTTCGAAGTTCTGGATGCTGCTGGCTGTCACGACACTTCATTGAAAAGCTTTAGAGCATATTTTTTGCAGTCTTATTTATAACTTCTACGTCCTCCTGTCCAAATCAGGGATGGTCGAGAGAACGAACTATTGGTACCCAGCTCAATTATTTTTACTGAATAGAGCTGGGAAAGTAGCAGAACGCCGCAGATGGTTTCCTGTTTATGACGAAAATCTGTCACTTATTTGAAATTCTTGCGATTTTCTAACGGTAAATAGAGAAAACGCATCAAAGAACGAAACATGAAAGCATTGGAACAGTTTTCGAACCGAGATCGCGAGCCAAATATTGTTCGAGACGCGGTCAAATTAATCTCGAAATTGAGCTCGAATCATTTTTTGAAAAATGTTGGCCATTTCCCAGCGTATCTCAGTAACAGAGTGTCGCTGCCGAAATCGAATCGCCAAATTTTGAAAATTTCTCCATACTCTTATCATACAATTTATGGGGCAAAAGCTTTCCGAAAATTTTTCAAGCAAAGATCGCTTACTAAATACTCAATTTTTCGAAACAAATTCCAGTACAGTCTGGAAATTGAGCTACAGTCATTTTCTCATCTATTCTTGGCAATTTTTCACCAATGTTGGGCAACTTGCTACCTTTTATTTATTTTTCATGCCTACCTGTGTCAGGTTTGTGAAAGAAAATGTGCGTGAGGAACAATTACCTCGACTCACTTCAATTGTTTTTCACTATTTATTTCAAGTCAAGTAAAATTTACTTATTCTAAGTCATTCTTTAATACATTGTACGGCACAGAAGTAACAACTTCAATATTTTATCCAAAAAATTTGTAATGCCATATTTTACAAGCTTTCTAGTTGCATCAGCGAAGAAAATTTCCTATTAAAGTAAGAAACAAAATTGAAAAATTATTGTTATTTTCATTCGGGAAATTTGACCCAGTGATTTCACATGCAACCTAATACAAAATGTAATGAGGTAATTGATCAAGCGTTACTAATATAAAAAATTTATCGGGATACATAATTTGATTTTCCAAGTCGAAATGATCCCCTCCCCCGTCAAAATTAAATTTACTTTGTAGGAGCTCACATTTGTAACGCTATTCAATTTCGCAATCTAAGTCAACTTCGCTCAGTTGACGAGGCAGATGATTAATTTGTGGTTCAAATCGACAATAGCCCAAAAATCTGATGCTATATTTGAAATCAGGGACTTTCCCCACCTTTCAAAAAATTTATAATCTACTCAGTTTTACAAGAAAAAATATTTTTGGTCTTTTTTTCGGTCGGAAATTTCGATTTTTGAATTCAACTGGTAACCAGATTAAAAATTTGATCCTGTGGTCAAAGTCAGCGACAGAAAAGAAAATTCTACTTTGGAACTTTCTCAATTCCTCATGTAAATTCAACTTTGACCGTTTTGGCTACAGAACTCGATTTTATTAGCTGAGATATGGATTGGATCAAAAATCTGATGCGATAGTTGGAATAAGCAAATCAGAAAGCCCCTATTTCGATACATCGTTCAAAATTTGAAAGACAATTAATTTTGCTCATTTGGGGTCGAAAATTTAGATTTCTGGGCCCAAATGCGGCTTAGATTAAAAATCGAATGTGATATTCAAAATTAGTGGTCCAAGGAACAACTGTTTTGAAATCTAATTCGGTAATTTTCCATTTAAAAGATACTAAAATTGGTGGTACATTTGAGCACTTTTTTTTTCTCTTTCGAGGAGAAAAAATGTTTCCATCCGAAAAGAAACTAGACTCTTTCACTTAAAGTTCCTCCTATGCTTCGCGTCGATCCCACTTCACGACTAGTAAGAAATGTGGTGGGATTATCCTTTTACACCCTCTGAATTGTTCATCACCACTTGCATGCATATGAAATTGCCGACTCAGTTCCCCGTAAATACGCCATTCAGCTCAACAATCAATAATGATGTACGTTAACTAATAAAACTTTGGGCGCTAATTAACTGGTCATGTTTTATATTTTTAATCTTCATTTTATGTATTTATTTATTTTTCGTATTTTGTTTAGTTTTGTGTCGTTGAATTTTTGGACGCATCGTCATTAAATTTTGATTTTGTGATTTTTATGCTCGTTTTTCTTGAAGATTCATTTTCGTTCCGCGAAGATCTGACTTTGCGATGAATAAAAAAGGGGAGGGTGTGGAAAATTCGTAAAACGCACTGTATATCCTCATAAGCGAAGTAGACAGGTCGACACCTCGTACGGGGTCTGGTTGGCCGAGTGAATAGCGCGCTGGTCTCGGAATCCGGAGGTCACCGGTTCGAGCCCACGTAGCAACTCGTTACATTTCGACCTACGCCGATTTTTTGGCAAGATGAGAAGAGGGCTAAGACAGCCCTAGTAGCCTCCCCGACGTCTCTGAAGTAATGCTCGAATAGGCGGATTCCAGGGCTCGGATTGAGAGTAAATTAGAAATGAGGTCGACACCTCGTTCATGGTTTTCTTAACTTACCAGTTATATTCGCCAAGTAAAATTGACCTCCCTCCCGCTCTTTAAGATGAAATCTGAATGCAGGTGCCTAAGTCAACGAAGTCAGTCAATTTCATAAATGTAAGGAAAATATTGAATTTGTGGTCCAAATCGAGGTTCAAATCAAACATCTGATTCAAGATTCGGTACCAGCGATCCCCACACCCCTGGCCCATCAAATAAAAAAGAAAATCTATTATTTTTTCAATTTTTAAGCAAAATTAATAATGACTATTCTTAATTTCAGAATTTAAATTTTCGGACTCAAATATTAGCCTCACAAAAATCTGATGCGATATTTTAAATCAGGAACGCAAAATACCAAACACTGAAACTTGGTTAAACTCTTCGAGCCAATTTAATTTTGATTTTTCTTGCGTCCAAAATTTGGATTGTAGCGTTCAAATCGCACCAAATCAAAAATCTGATGCGATGTTCGAAATCTGCGAACCAAGATTGGGCTTAAGTAATTTTATTGATCGATATTCCCCGCAATTTACACAGTTTTTTGGGTCCATCTTAGCATCGGAGCCTAGCCGCAAAATTCGGACAATGAATTTGAACTGAACGAGCGAAGTTGAGTGGAAATGAGCAGTCATCTCAATTTGTTCCATTTTTGCAATTTTTTCAAACCATAACTTCATGACTTTTTGAGAACAAAATTTTCTGCAAAGCTTGTACACCGTGATCTGGAGCAGATTACTCAGTTTCTTGAGAACTTTCCGAACCTGATTTCGAAATTCAGTTGGAATAATTTTTCATCCAATTTTTACAATTTCTGAGTGGAGGTGCACACTCAGTCAAGTGCCGAAAGGTTAGTTGCAATTTGCCGCTAAAAATTCGTGATTATTTTGGATTAATGAATGCGTGTATGTGACTTTATAACTTTTCAAAAGTGACTGAAATTCAGTAGTTACTCATTATCTTCTGCACTTTCTGCTGTAAACTCAGCACGAGTCTCTCGGTCTCTTTGCTCATTAGTGACTTCAAGGTCACGGAATTTCGGACCATTGACCTCGAGGATACGGCTCCAATATTGGAAATACAATTATGAAATCAAAATGATTAAAAGATTGTTTACCTAGAAATGCTATGGGCATACACTGACAACCGTGGAGTTATACAACTCAGGGTGTTCTCAACCAAAATAAAACGTAATTCAGAACGAATTGGTTAGATGAAACAAAATATACACCGGAAAAAGGACGACTTGTTCCTAGCGCTTGACTGATATTTTGGAAACTACTACTAAAAAACAGTTTTGACATTAGAAATTGAAATTACCGATGTATGCAAATTATAACTTTTTAGTGGCACAAATCTTCAGATCATTGGCTACAAGAATACGCCTTCGGTATGGAAAACCGTAATTCTAATATTACAAGTGCTCAGTAGGTTGCATTTCTGAAAGTATTAGGGGCATGTACACTAACAACCACGGACGCACGGAGTTGTACATTAGTGTTGGCCAAAACAAAAACCGTGTGCATTTTTTTTCTTTTCTTAGTTGAAACGGAAAACCGAAAAAAAAAGTGAAAATATTGAATAATTTCAGCGTAATTATAAAAAAAGCTCGGCCTAAAAAAATGTATGAAATGTTCAATTGCAAAAAAAAAATCGGGCTGACAGCACTGAAACAGGTTATCACGACCGATAAAAGGATAACGTACAGAAGTAACTGAAGAATGTAAAGGACAACGAAAAAGCTGACAAGACCAATGGAGGGGATGTCAAGCCCGATGAAAGGGTTGTTAAGGACGATGAAAAAGTTACACTTTTTTTTAGTTTCAACTCGGGCCCTGGAATCCGCCCTTTCGAGCATTACCTCAGAGACGTCGGGGAGGCTGTTAGGGATGTCTTCGCCCTCTTCGCTTCCTGCTGAAAAACTGGCCAAGGTCGAAATGTAGCGAGTTGTAACGTGAACTCGAACCCGGGACCTCTGGATTCAGAGACCAGCGCGCTATCCACTCGGCCAACTAGACTTCACGATGAAAAGGTTAAGTAAAAGGGTTACTGAGGTGGCGCTGAATTTGACACCGATGCTCCATAACTGAAATAAAATTGAGTAATTTCCATTATGTCTTGGCGCCGAGGCTCTTTGAAAAATTTTTCGCCCAAACATGTTCAAAAATTTAAAAAAAATTGAGTTGATCACATATTCCTACTCAGTTTTGCTCACAGAGTTCAAATTCATTCACCGAATTCGGAGGCGACGCTGTATTTTCGAAATATGCTCAAGAATTGGAGTAAATGTTGGTAAAATTGGTCAAAAATTGGCTGTAGTCCAATTCCAGCGGCGGACTTGATTTTTTCTGGAAAAATTGAGTAATCTCCGTTAGTTCCCCATGCCAAAACTCTCCGAATATTTTTTTGCCTAAAAAACAAAAAGTTGAGTCAACCAATTACTTCTACTCAAGTTTTTCTCGCTGAGTTCAAATTTGTTAGCAAATTCTGCGGCGAAATTGGAGAAATTCAGTTGACCACTTATACTTCCTCAAAGTTTTTCACTGAGTGTGATTTTGTTGTCTGGATTTGGCGGCGATGCTTTGTGCATGATGTATTATAACAGTACAAAGAAATTTTCAAATTTGAAGTAATCGAAAAATTTCCGCTTAGATTGTATTCCTTCTTAATCTTGATCACTGCATTCAAATTCGTTGTTTGATTTCGGCGGCGCCGCTTCGTTGTCGAGATACGCCGGTAATATTTGCAAAATTTGATTAAAAATTGACACTCCGAGGAGGGCCTCCGATTTTCTTCATAGATTTGTGCTCTACGCGACTTAGCATTTCAAGATCTTGCTTGGTTCCTTTTTCAGATGCTTACATTAAAAATGCACATCGTATCGTTGCAGACTAAGTTATCCTCGTCTATTCTAAAATTTTGATTTTACCTCTTTGCATCTAAACTTTACTTCGTCCCTAGTTAAAATTGGATTTTTAACGAAAAATACCGCAAGGAGCAAAGTCAATGAACAAATTTTTGAACTGTATTTCCATATTCCACACACGATTTACATTCCCTTGAGACTCCTCTGGACAGATCGGAAATACAAAGTTCGATAAAAAATTAGGTATATTACGTTTACATCGATGTAGGTTTACATTTTTCGCGGCTATTTACAAAAATTGTATTTATAAACTGTACACATACAAAATAAGTATTATTTTGCAAGTGCTCACTAATTGATATGAAGTACACAACATTCGTCTCTCTAAATGTACACAGTTTGACTCGTAAGCCCGTTTCACGCAATTTTGTCGACACGTACGCCAGATGAACTTAATAATTACGATAGTTTAAAGTGAGCAACACAAATAGTAAAGTATAAAGATAAGTATACTCTAGGTTTTCTTCTCTCATATAAATCAGCAGAACGAAAAAAATAAAACGTAACGAATATATAGTAGGTATGTTCATGTAAAAAAAATAAATTAAATTAACATTTATATAAAAAACGAAGAAATAGTAACGAAGAAAACAAAAAAGAAGAAACACTGATAATAATTACTGGTAACATGATTTTCGAAATATAGTGATAATGCTTGTTAGTAGGGCTTCAAGAAAAAACAAAAATAGGATTGAATATTTGTAAATCACCTAATGTATTAAAAAGACGCAAGATCGTGAACGCGTACAATATTCTGCAACCATTAGGGAAAAAAAACATGTATACGAAAATATTCAGAATTATTATAACAATAATAATGAAGAGGATTTGAGTGAGTATAGAAATCGTTATCATATTGAAGTATATACGGTATAGATTTGCTTGTCTCGCTGTTTAAATTACCGAAGCACGCTGGGTGCTTGATATATGGTCCAAGTGCAGCTAAAGACCCCCCCCCCCCGGATTTAAGTTCACAAATAATGCACAGGCTACTCCAGAATAACGGGGACAGAAAAGCATATGCTCTCTGTTCTGGGACATGACGCAAAACATTTTAAAAAGGTCCCCTTCTAATCTAATCTAAATACCTTTATTGAGGAAAAATCATTTGCATTTACATGATTATAGATTTTTTAACATCTGTGGGTATGTTCCTCGGCCCGTAACGAGCAAAGGTATCTTGCAGTCTCTCCCATTCCTTTCTGTTTGCGGCTATTGTTTGGTAGTTTTTGTTTCTGAGAAAGTTAGTTATGTCGTCCCTCCATCTGGTTGGTGGTCTGCCCTGCCTTCTTTTTCTGTCTATGGGTTGCCAAAATGTTGTTCTATATGTCCATCTGTCGTCTTTCAGTCGCGAAACGTGTCCCGCCCTTGGTCCCCTTCAGCGTGGTTCAAAATTTGACGGTTTTTGAAATGTTTGCTTCCAGGGGCCAAATTTGTTCAGCCGATCACTGACGGACTGTTGCGAGTATTACACTGTGGGGATACATAGGGAAGACTATGAGGGCAATTGCCCTCCCAGGAAGAAAAATTTGAACTGAAAGCGCTTTTGAAATGATGAAGTCTTACTGAGTCTCAATATACTTGCGGTCTTACTGCGTATCTTGAAGAATCATGCAAAGCCATAAATATTCGTGTTGACACAGCTTGATCAGAAGAAATTAAGTTTAATTTTTCCGAAATCGAAAGAGTATTCCATAATGGACAAATCTTTTTATGATATTCAGAAGTTGAAAATTATATCCAATAATATATAGGTCTATTTAACAGTCCACGGTTTTTCGACGATACATCCAGAAACCGAGGGAATGTTCGACAATTTTTTTGTTTAGAATAATGCAGCTGCTGGTTTACTATGAATACACCAAATAAAAGTCATTCGCTCTCTACCCGATTAAATTTAAAAAAAAAATTAGGTGTTCGTCTTCGAACAGTTTCCATTTCGTGATTAAAATTAGCGCATACCACATTTCTGTGTTCTCTAAAGCTAAAAATTGGCATATTTTAAACTACCTATTATGCGATACCTCTGCATCTTCGTTCTATAAAAATTATATGAAGCACACAATCGGGGAAGTGTATTTAGAATAATATCGAGACACTTAAAAATCAGTCGACTTAAAATATCATGCGAGTTGTTGCCTCAAAAATTCTTATAAAATGAACATTAGTGGAATGGTCCACTTTGGTAAAAAGTTACCTAATGATGCTCAGTCCCTAAAAGCCACCTTCTAGTTCGATACAAGCACACAAGAAAATACGAAAAGGTATCCGGTTTCATTTTTCGTGTAAAAGTGTTAAAAAATCAATTAGGTACTTTTATTTAATGTACTCTCAGTGAACCAGCAAACAACCAGAGCATTATTCTAAAAAATTATATCGAATATTTTCCCCACTTCTGAAGGAATTGTTGTAAAAGCTTGGACTTTTAGTTATATTGTCAGACTTTTCGACTTCTGAATAAAATGAACCTCTGCTTCTTGTGATCAAGCTGCGTCAATAAGAATATTTCACAAAAGATGGTGCAGTTACCGAAATTGGAACAACCTCGAGATTGCTCTATAGTATATTGAAAAATTTGTATCCGTTGGTAGATTCTGAGAGGATCTCGACGGTTGGTGATAGAAACTAGGCAAGTATGCCTTTCGAGGAATGCCACTCAGCTGTTTTACTTAATATAGGTAACTGAGGTGAAAGAAGTAAGACGCTGTTTTGAAAGCGTAAAGGGTCGGTCGTTTCATGACACAAGCCATTCATTTAGAGTTCTTTCGGTTCAATCATTGAAAATTCATTAACATCTGTTTTCAGAAAAATGAAATACATTTGTGTTCGTATATTCGCAGAATCAGAACCAAATTGAGGGGTTAACCAGTGGTGAACCCGGGCCTCGCCAGGAGAGGGCCCACCAAATAAAAAAAAATAATAGAAATAAAAACAAAACCTAATTTCATTTCTTTTCCCTAAATCGGTATACCATATTATTTTAGCTCTAACGTTTGTTTTTTTCTGCGGGAGGTGGGGGGGGGGCATACCAAGCTTGGGTCTGAGGTCCCACAAATCTGAAATCCGGTATTGCACAGAATAGTCGTAAATAGTCAGGACAAATCTTGAAAAAGATTTAGAAAGCCTCACAGAGCGTTTACTCATCTTGAACAGGTTCTGGAAGTATTTTTGAGTCTTGAACAAGTGTTTGAGGTTTTTCAACGAATCTTTAAAAAGAAAAACCAAAAATCACTTTCATGGCATAATAATAATAAGAATATCAGACTTTCTTTCGAGTGATGTTCTACTTACATGTAGCATATAGGGTAAATCGTCCACTTTTGGCCGAGGTACCATCTTTGGCCAGGTTTCTCATAAATTTGCTTCCAAATAAGGACTGTGTAACACTAGGAATGTGATTTTTGCACTATGAAATCAGTGAACACTGCCGCTAATATGATGTGTTGTATTTTCACGTTTACGTCACCCATTCTGTTTAAAAAAATTGATCTGTGGCGGACTGCAAGACTTCAGTGATTTCTTATCAAAACTCTTATGAAGCCAGCAATTGGAAAGATCGTCATACGAACACTTCCCGGCGGTAATTGCACTACAGGCAATGCATTTTTCTACTTATTCATAGTATTAGTAACGGATTTTGATTCAAAAAATTGGTTTTTACTCTGTTTTTCTTTGATTAAGAGGCATGGCCAAGTGAGGGTTTCGAATTTAATGATTTCACCATCTTTGGCCAGTAATCTTTCCAAAGATGGGTACAGTGCTAATCCATTTTAGGCCACCCTTTGTTATGAACGAGTTAGAAAAGCTGAAAATTTCTCAGAAAATTGGCAGATTCTTCATCGTGTCACCACTAAAGTGTCGCACAAAAAATAAGAAGAAATATACCAATAATTTTTTAAGAAATTTACCAATAAGAAATGACGCACCAGAAATGTGAGATTTGTTTTTATGAATCATATGAATGTAAAATGCAACTTATTATGTTGGTGGTACTATTTTTTCACGAAGAAACACGTCTACTGTCTTCTATTTGCACTCCTCCACTACTTTCCAAGCTTATTTCAGCTTAAACATGTAAAAATTCTCTCCTGCAAATGAAATATAATCCATGGGGACAAAAATGGTAATGAAGTGGGCCATAGATAGCAAAACTGGCTAAAGATGGGTATTTTAGGGTGGGCCATAGATGGCAAAACTGGCCAAAGATGAATGCTTTAGATTACAATTTTTCTATTTTCAATTACAAGGCAAGTGAATCGTTTATATGAACAAATGAACAAAGTCTCCCAGTCCTTCAGAACATAAACAATGATGATAAGACAAATTTCATGGAAGAAAACTGATTTTTGTATTTTTAAATGGCCTTTAAAGTTGAAGAATCTTCTTAACGTGGCCAAAAGTGGACGATTTACCCTACTTATACGTATCATATCAGCAGGCTCATTACTAAACATAGGCCTCCTCGATCCTTCTCCAGATGTATCTGTTGGTTGTCATGAATTGTCTCCTAAGCACATACCCCGTGACTTCGTCTTTCCCTCCTTCTTTAAGCCTAATACGGGCTCTCTGTTGTGGTTTTCCAACTCCAAGGGTTGTCCCTTGATCCCGCCAAATGACGCGCAAACTTGATTTTTTTCACCACGTATCCAGTGTCTTCTATTTTTTCCCTCCTTCTGATATCTGAGTTCTTTATTCTATCGCTGTATTTAATATTCATAATTTTACTCAAAATACCTTTCTGCATTACGTTTAATTTACCGGTTTGCGTTTTTGTTGCGGTCCATATTTGCCCTCCGTACGTAGACACTGATGGGGTGCACTTTTCAATAATTCTGATTAAACTTGAAAGAGTCCTTGGTTAGTCTGTAAGAGTTATAAAATTTTTTGAACGAGTCTTCGACGGTCTTAGAAGGCCATAACCACCTTCTTGCACTAGAGGACAATGAAAGTTTATGATTCTTTTTTTTTTGGGGGGGGGGACTTTTTGAGGCGTCAGAGGGGATGAAAATAGATTTTCTGTGTTCCTAAGGGAACAGACATTTTCTCACGGGAACAATGGCTCCATGTGTTCCTCCTTGGTTATGAGTTTGAGTCTCAATGAATCTTAGAAAATGCTAGAAATCTAGAAGAGCACATACTTATTCTAAATAAACATAGAATAATTTTTTAAAGTTCTGATTCAGTCCTGAAATGTCCTGAAAACTTTTGAACGAATCTTGATTACCCAGTAAGTTTTAAAGAAGGGTCTTAAAAAATCTTGAACAAGTCTGAAGAGCTTGAGTGAGCATTGGAAGAATAATCTTCGTTAGTTTTAAAAAGTCGTTTAGAGTCTTGTACGAGTCTTAAGTAGCTATAAGAGTTCTAAGAAACCTTATAGTCATGTCTTGACATGCTATGAACAAACCTAAAAGAGTCGTAGAAAGTCACAGACTAGTTTTGAACCGTTTAAGTGAGTCTTAAATGAGTTTGAAGAGTCTACAAATTCATACATGAGCACTGGGTATTGAATAATCTCAGCTGGTCTTGAGAATTTCTATTCTTTCGGCGAGGGGAATAATTGGATCGTATTGTAATAAAGATTGAAACTTTTCCAAAAATCGTTGCCCACTAGAAAATCCAGTAAATTGAAAGAATTAGACATCACTGTTTGGAAGATATTTTTTTCATGTTCAAAGTTAATGAGAAAATAGTCAGCAGTACAAATCGATCAAAACTCGAAGTATTTTTCATCTATCTGTTCATTTATTTACTATCACAAGGGCGAGAGAATGATGTAAATACTCAGAGCGAGGGTGTCGGGTAAACTGCTTACGTATTTTGAATTGCCTCTCCAAGAAGAACTGTGTAAAAATGATGTGGCTTATGATAAAATTAACTGTTCGTACATATTCTAAGTTGCCCCTCCGTGGATTGTTCTCTGGATCCTTTATTGTCTGTAAGTATGTCATAAAAGTTCGGATTATAAGCAAAATCTGTCCTCACTTTTTCACTTCTTCCATTACTGAACTTAGTTTCCGAGAGAGCCTTCTTTGTCTATCTACTTGCATAGGTAAAAATAAGTAACCATTAAATTACAGCTTAATAAAAGACCAGCTTCTAAATGGTTTACTCCGATGAATTTCAATTTGTAAAAAAAAAAAAAAAAATCAGCGAGTGTTCGAAATACGAATCAGTTTAGTCACAGCTGTTTCTTACTGACGTTTTGAATCGTAATATTTTTTCGTAAATTGAATGGAACGTGTGTATGAAGAAATAAATGTACATGTATCCTACATGAGTACTTACTGTATACGTATACAGTCGTAAAGAAACAAAAACACGAAGATACGAATTTCATTTTCATAAGTTTACCTCGGTACCTACTAGTACGAAAATTTTTTCAGTTCCGAAGCAGCCTCGAAAAGGAAAATGAATTTGAATTGCAAATTTCTTTCTATTTTTCTCAATCGTTTACTTCTTTATTTTTCCGATTATTCTCAAACGCCAGACTGTATAGTATAGCTTTCATTTGAGGCCAATTTGCCTGCGCAAGTTCACGTGCCTCGATGGATGACAGTTTTTGCATAGGCACGTTTGTTTTTTTCCAAATCGAATTCGCAATAACAAGAGTACGAGTACAGCCACATGATTCTCCCTGTGGGTAAAAATCGAGATTTTCTTTGTACATGAGAGTACAATTGGCGATGTACTAACTGGTAGAGAATTTTCAGGAAATTGTTGGATTTGTCTTCGACAAAACACGCGCATATATAGGATGTAAAATATCGAGTGTGTTTCATGCACACTTGACCTAAGTGATATTTTGACGAGAAATACATTTTCTTATAGATCTCGATGCCCTCTAGCGGGCTACACTCGCAAATGACGAATTACTTCCTTTTTTAGCCTATTAGATGGCGCAAACCATTTGAGCCACGTACGTATAACACAACGTTATTTATAATTTTCAAATCGCTCTCCTGAAAAAAAAAAGAAGTTTTTGTCACTTAGGCCAAGTGTGCATGAGACACAACTCGATATAATGCTCATTTGATGAACGAATTATGGTATGGAAACGCGACGAAAAAAGGAGAAAAGGCCCCGGCAATTTCGTTTTTAGAGCCTAAATACTGTTGAAATTTCATTCTTTCCTCTAATCGAGCATAATTTATGTGACTCGCAAGAAATCGCATTCGGCGTTAGGGGAAAAAAAAAAAAAAAAAAAAAAAAAAAAACAGGAACATGGGCAAAATTTTAAATTCGATTCGAGTTTTAAGATTCCGCCAACCGATATGGACCAACACTAATTATTAGTCTCTACAAATCTGGCTAGAGACTTTTTTGGATCATTGAGTTCAAATTATCGGACTGTTGTTTTTTTACTCAAAATGTCGCCACAAAAGTAAAACTCGGAAATGTTAACGGCCACTGATTCATTTTCATCATTACAAAATACTAAATCTTTTGAGAAATGCTTGAATCGTCAAATGACAAATTCTTACAGATACATATTGGAATCGTAAAATGTGCCTCTGATGTCAAAAATCATTTTTCACTTTCTTGACAATTCTTATAGAAGAAATCACGCTCTTTCGAATGAAACAAATCGCAGCTTCCTATCTTCATTAGTTTTTACACAAATTAAAAATTATGTCGAAAGTTTAAAAACATCCGCTTACATGGTGCCGTGTGAAACGGGCCTACGGGAATGACAGATTACAAGAATTGGAAATGCGGTTGTCATAGCAACGTGTAAATGCACCACCACAGATGTACACTCTATGTACATTTGTGCGCACTACTACCACCATCCCTTTACACTCGTTTATCTCGAAACCTGTTTTCGCACAAGAGGCACATTTCATGATTCCAGGTCACATATGATTATTTTATAAAATCGAAATAAAGTTGTTTTATTTTATTATTATTATTTTTTGGGGGAGGGGTGGGGGATTTAATACTAGCTCTTTGACTTTTGATTAGACTCAATGTTTCAGTGAAAAGGCAAGTTTTCAGTGTGATGTTGAAATATCAACTCATTAGAGCGTGTATCCCTCACAAGTCAACATTTGAAGCCAAATAAAAGAAATTTTGTTGAATCTTCGAAGTCAAAGATCCAAGAACTACTATTTCGATAATCTTTCCGAGAAAAATTTCAAGTTAGTGTCACGTTCTAGTTCCGCTTTTGAAGAGAGAAATTCTTTTTTTCAAATGTCCCTCGACCATTTTGTAATTCCACGTCATACCAATTCCATAACGACGTTCACGATTATGACCTATGAAAATTGAAAATTTGTTAATCTCGTCGTGAAATTCAAATATTGGGAGTTCAATTTCAGGCCGAATCAGTAATCCGATGAAATATTTTAAATTAGCAAAAATAAAAATTAGGTATTTCAATAGCATTTTTCATTATTATGGCCTAGTTCGACAGGTCTGGTTGGCCGAGTGGATAGCGCGTTGGTCTCGAAATCCGGAGCTCCCGGGTTCGATCCCCCGTAGCAACTCGCCAGATTTCGACCTAGGCCGGTTTTTCGGCCAGAAGTGAAGAAGGCTAAGACAGCCCTAGCAGCCTCCCCGACGTCTCTGAGGTAATGCTCGAAAGGGCGGACTCCGGGGCTCGGGTTCAGAGCAAATTAGAAAAGAAGATTATGACCTAGTTGATTTTTCCTACAACAATTTCCCTTTTGACTTAATGCTTGATGGAGAGGGGAAGGGTTCAGATTTTCTCAACAAACTTTCCAATGATGTACTTTGATACTTTTTTTGGTTTATCAAGTCAACTTCGTTCTTTCCAAGGGTAGAATTTCCGTTTTGATAGCCGAATTAGATCTGGATGAAAAATTCGACGGGAAATTCGCGCAACCAGCGACTCAAAGAATCCTGTATTTTGATAACGTGTCCAATATATTTTCATTATCTAAAACTTCTAAATTGATGGACCTTTCCCCGGCCCTCCGTAGGCGAAGAGAAAACTGTTTGAACTCTTACGAAACTAGACGATAGTGACTTACGCGTATTTAGAGGACAAAAATCGAGACATGGTCTCATAGCTTTGTCTTTCTTTGAAACCATGACGACTGTACAGAATTAACCTAGTTGTCTGTCAGCCTCTGTCCATGTGATTAGAATGTTGTCAACAACCCTTTGCCATAGATTTATGTCCATGAGTAATTTGATCGGATTCGGTTTACGGTTTTCCCCAGGCAGTTACAAAGATTCTTGTTTAGCACTTTAAAATTCAAGATTATTCTCGGTCCTATGTTGATCCGATAACACGTCAAGACAATAAAATTATCCTCTTGTGAAATTAATAGGTAAGTAAGTTCTCTGAGGTCAAAGGGTACTATTACAATAAAATGACTGAGTTAGAAGAAATTTTAAGAAGTTAGAAAGTGTAAGAGTAACTTCGATACCAATATTTCTCATGACACCCAAACCAGAGAAGGAGTAATGAACCACTGCACAAGCTCAAGATAGTTCAGATTATAACTAAATACATCATACATATCGTATGCTTAATTTCCATGCAATTCGTAGACATGTGAAATTCACGAAGACAATATATTTTTCGTCTAAATTTAGGATTAATTTACTTCAATGTTGTTGTCATGTTACTTATAGTATCCCTTTGCCTATCATCCGCCTCAACTGAAACGGTAACTGAAGTTTTTTCAGAATAAAAAATAACATTTCTTTTTCTCCGGTTCAAAGGAAAATGGGTGCCCAGCTTGTTTGCCTGGTCACAATTTTCTTTCGTCGAAAGTGGGATGCTAAATATATTACTATTCTCCTGTTTCACAAGTGAGGGGGCTAAATTTCTCCTTACCCCCGGCCCACCCCTGACGCCATTTTCCTCTGGTCGTTTACCACAACACGGTTCTGTGGTTTATTCAGCAAGACTGGGTTACCTAATGGTTGGTTTTATTTTCTGCAGGTATTTTCCGAAAACTGGCACTGGTTAAAAGGTACCTACGCTGCTAATTTGTCAAAAATAATTAAATTAATGAAATTGAGACCTCGAAACACGAGCCGAGCGCTTGATGAAATAATTGAAAAATCTGTACGTTTTTGCGGCGAGTAGTCATAAAATTATCCGACGGGTCTCCTGACAGCCCCACTCATCGTAAAACCATAATATTACGGGGCAGCATTGGTAATTACTCCGGTTTCTGCGTTATTTCAGTAAATTAATACAGTTTTTGCCTTAATTACGTTATCGTACATATACGATTATTATTGTGTGTGGCGATGAATACAATAATGTTTCTTTCTATTTCACATACAGTATCACAAGTTCGAATCGTGACGTTTTTCGCGCCTATTTAAAATTCAAAACATCGTCGGTAATCATATACGTATGAAGAGTCCGTTTCCAAATCTCATCCAAGTCTAGAAGTTAAGGTTTTTGAGAACGAATACGCCATCATACAAAACGATTAGCCAATTTCTAATCGAATTACTTTCGATATATCAGGGCCAGAAATCAATCCATAATAAATATAATTACAGTAGAAATCGGTTATAACGATGCCGCTTATAACACTATGCTGCTTATGACGATGTGATTCTAAAGTACGGCCATAAACAATATCAGTTCGAGCGATACATCGATTTTAACGATGGAAAATTGAGATTCCTTCAACAACATTATAACCGATTTCTACTGTACCTCTGTTATAGCTGAGCCAGACATTTCTGAATGTACATTGCGACTTGAGGCTTACAAAGCTCAGCGTTCTTCCGACTCGAAAAGAGACCCTTTATACGGTAGATTACCAGCTGAAAAAAATGTCTTAAAAGTATACACAAAAAAAAAATTATAATAAATGAAATATGGAAAGTACGAGTGACTTATAATCCATCGAGGACCAGATTGTAAATGCAATCAAACGGATGACGCCACCGGACATCCACAGTGTATTCCACGGTCCTCGACGGATTGGAATGATCGCCAACGACCACGAAATCTCGGACATCTTCCTCAAAGGTGGCTAGGAATATAGTCATACTAACTGCTCTTTCTGGAATGTCGGCAATAGTCAAATAATGCTGGTCTCTTCGGTCTCGATGATCACCTTTTCAGTCGAGTTAATTCTGGTTTGTCTCAACGAGGCAACCGATGACCTGGCGCTGTTGCTGTTGTACTCTTTCATGCCCCCGTTATGCTTGAGCGCGTTTTGCTGCGCCGCCGAATCGTCGCTCTTCCTAGTCTTCCGGACCGACACATCCGAGTTGTTGAAGTTCACAGTCCTATATCCTTTGCAGCAGCACGACGGATAGTGCGCGGTCAGGATGCGCCGGAACGCCTCTCGGAATTCCGTGTTAAAAATAGAATATATGATAGGATTAAATGCCGAGTTCGAGTATCCCAGCCAGGTGAGTATTTTGAAGGCGATGCCCGGTATGCAGGTTTTGCAGAACGCTGCGATGATGTTCACGCAGAAGAACGGTACCCAGCAGAGCAGAAACGTGCCCATGATCACTCCGACCGTGACGGCCGCTTTGTGGTCGGAAACATGATACGGCGAGGAACCTTGGTGATGGACGGTCGTCATCGTGGGTGTGGTGCACGTCAACGGCCTGGTCACCGCTTTTATGTTCTTCACGTGCTTCTGGGCGTAGCAGTACAGTCTACAGTAGATGCCTAACATAACTATACATGGTATATAAAAACTAACGCACGATGAAACCACCGCGTAGGTCGGCGTCAAGTCTAAAGCGCAGGTCGCCAGCTCCGTGTTTCCAGCATGGACTACCAGCGGCTGCGGCGGACGATGCAGACCCAGCGAGATAGGTAAGAACGATATAAGCGCAGCCAGTAGCCACACCCCAGCGATGGTGGCGAACGCAACCCGTTTGGTGATATATCGAGTGTACCTGCGGACAAATGTCAATGATTAGATAACTGCGAAGCCACTGCACATGAAAATGCTACACAATAAGCGAGAGGATTCTCTAATAATTTTTGCCAAAATAGCACCAGGAAGTGCAGCTGGTGAGTCAACTCTCGATATTGACCCGCTGAAGCATGGGAGCCGAATGTCTCTCTCAGGCCATAAGATGTCCTTTTGAATGCAAGATATCACTCGTGACTGGGTTTGCTTCGCTGGCATCGCGGCAGTTGTGTAGAAACGATTAGCTTTGCCACAAACATGGCAAAATCGGGCACAGGGACCATCATCCACCAGGATAAATCGCCTGATTGTTGTTGCTCTACACAGAGCAAATTCTGATGAGGCTGCCCCAGTTTCTCATTGATGGCTCATTGACACAGAAGGGTTCACAGTTCACTTACAGAATTACGATTTTGTAAACAAAATCTGCCCTTTTCCCCTATGGGATGAAATCGTTCTGCCATGCTCGACATGTAAACTAACGGATAATAGGCAAAGTACCAGATTTCGCTTTGGGCTGTAAGTGGATAAAATAAAGACGGCTTTGATTTGGTTTTTTTTTTTTTTTTTTTTTTTTAAAGAGAGAAGGTATTGTCGTGGGCACGGCCAGAATACTCTCTAAGGGACAAAACACTTTCAGGCAAGCAAAACCACTGTGTTCAGAAGAAAAAAATCTGACTTATTTAGTGACATAATGGCTTTTTGAAAATCCAGAGGGCGTGAGGAAAGTTCATACACAGATACCACACTTGCCCTCTCCTGGCAGCGTTTACAGGTACCGACTTGATACCCGATGCGCAATATCTCGCCAATTATCCAGGTAACTAAAGGGGAATCAAGGGTAACTGAAGGGTTTCAGGGTAATCTGAGGGTAACTGAGGGTTGAAAATTGGTAACTTTCCCGCCGGTAACTAAAGAGGGAAACTGATTGCGCATCGGGAATGTACTACAGTAATGGCCGATTGAGTCGTATTATCTCGCTTAGTGTGATCATTCAGCTATTGTGATCAAAATAGGCTGTTTCCGGTTCCGTTCGATGTTTTCCTATGTGAAATTAGCCGGATAGTGATCAAATTCCGACGAAAATTTGCTCTTTCTTATCTATTTTTTAAGTTTCCGCATACAGAATGATACGTACAGTCATGAACAGTACAAGTACGAGAATTCTGTCACACAAAATTATTACTTGTAGCCACAAACAATGAAAAATGGAAAATTTTAGGAATTTTTTAATCTTATCATTTTTATTAAAAAACTAATATGCGAGTAATAATTACAAGAATACGGAAGTTGTACATTTCCTTATTACAGAAAAGAGAAAATAACAATAAATTTCCATTCGATAGTGATCAGCCGCTTGCAGTGACTAAATTGACTTGGACCAAGCGGCATCCGCTGTATTCGTTTCACGAATCTATATTATATTGTAAATTAACCAGATAACTTATAAATTGACGGTCATTCAGGCCTGATATCCTGATTTTGTCACTAGTACCGAGGTTTTTAAAAAGCGTTTCCTATATACGAACTGGTCGCCCGAATTAGAAAATGCTGTCGTAACTTGCAATCTACTCGAATTTCACTCGTGAAAGAGAATTACTCTCAATTTGGCTTCAAATTTCAATTGAGTAGTGTGGAAAAGTATTTGCTTTTAGTTTCACTTCAACAAAAATAATAAGTAATGAAAGAAGAGTTGTTTTCTCCACTTTTTCTTCAAACCTTGGCTTAAAAGTGTTGGGAAATACTAACTGTTTTCCGATTTTGAGCTCTGTTTACAACGAAAGAGGTACGCAAGTTATCCCCAGTTTGCTTCAAATTTTGATTCACAATCAAAGAGCAAAAGAAAAAAAAATACGTTCAGTGTAGTCCATTCAGGTCACCTTACTTTTTTTTTTTTTTTTGTCTACACTACGAAGGATTTTCCATTTTCCTATTTCGTCGTCAATTATTTTGATTCGCAAACACTTGAAAATAAGAGCACTCAATTTTGATTTTCAAAATATCATATACTGTTCAATTTGGTCAAAATGTCCCTTTCTTGATGAAATAGAGCAACATGTCATCACTTCCAGTTTTTCCCTAAGATTGTTTTTAAAACGCAGAAAGAAATGAACCAAAAAAAAGTAGTCAAAATTGCCTCTTTATGTTTGTAAGCAGCTAGGAAGATGTGGGGGCACCCCCTAATAATTTGACAGTCAGCAAATTTTGAAACTGTTCATTTAAATTTTTCATTAAATGTGTGTTTGTTCATTTCTTTTTAAATTAAAAATCGGCAAAATTTAAATTTTTTCTTAAATTTTGTCAGCGAATTTTTAATTTAAAAAAATATTTTTCGGCAAATTTTTCTTCTCCGCCTCCCCACACTGAAAGTAAAATTTCGTTTCTGAAAATGGAGTACCCTGGACTCCTGTCAGTCAAAAGCAGAAGGTTCAAGCTGGAAGATATTTCAAAAATCTGAAAGTAGGTAGCAAACGTTGAATTTCGAATTTCAATTACTATTCTGTTTTTATTAGATTCTCTGTTTGATCAAGAGCCTCGAATTTGAGAAAACTGAACATTTTATTAAAATCTAAAAGTTGAAAGCAAAAGACTTATTTTCCAATCTCACAGGCTGAATCCGATAGCAAATGTTATATTGTTTCATTGACGGGCCTTGGTCCTCGTGAATACAGGAGGGAAATTTAATCTGGAATAAAAGGGAGTTTGTGGCACGGATTCCCCTAATCCAATCGACCTGAAACTTCATGTGTTTTTTTTTAATCTAAATTTTTATTTTATTGGAACCAATTTAGGAGATGAATCAGAGAAAATTCAGAAAAAAAGATCACCGAGAGTAAATAACGACCACCTCAAAGTGTAAAGGAAGTTGTGTGTTCCTCTCAAATATTCCAGCTTACCCTCCCAGACTAGACTATGTTCCTGTGCGTAAATATGAGTACTTGGGGGATAAGGTTCCCATCTGCATTTTCAGGGAAGGAACTATGGGGAGAGGGTGAAACACTCCCAATGATTTGGCAGTCCTCAAATTTTGAAACTGTTTATTCGAATTTTTCATTTTCTAAGAACGTTTGTTTTTCGTGTTTTTTTTTTGTTTTTTTTCTCCTGTTTTTTCTAATTAAAAAATATTTTGATTAAAAAATCTGCAAATTTTAAAATTTAAAAAAATGTTCTCGGCGAATTTTTAGTTTTCAAAAAATATTTGTCGGCATATTTTCCCTCTCCACCCCCCTTCCTAAGCTCAAAGTGAAGTTTCGTCTGTGGGAAGCAAAAGAAAAAGTAAAAAATCGGTTAATTTTGCTTCGATTTCCAACTTCCTGTAAGATTTTAGTTTTCAGTTGATTCACTGTCTCGAGAAGAAGGGGACAGTGAGCAGATATAGTCAATTTACCCTTAGCAAATCGATTTTTTTTTTTTTTTTTGTATTTCGTTAATCAAAGTTTAGCAGCTAATACCAATACGAAAATTTTTATCGCATATGAACTAAATTGACAGACGGAAATATTAATTTTGATTCGAGCATTCTCTCTTTTTGGAAAAGTAAAAAAACTGTTTAGAATTGTGATCATATTGTTCGCAGATTACACATCCTTGAGTTCGAGTTTTTCCTAAAATTACGGCTCACGAGTCGAAAACAAGTTTTACTTTTACTTTTGCTCAATTTGCCGTTTACTTTCACATATATCAAAATTTGTATCAATGATGCCCGAAATATTGACATGCATGTAAAAAACGATAAATTGGACAAGACGTTTAGTTTCACTTCAAATGTAGGTTTATAGGGGCAAACAAGAACAGGGTGTCTACTATAATGTGAAATTGAAATTCCGGGTGATTTCAAGGATATTTTTCAGGGAAAATTTCAATGGACATCCCCTCCCCCAAAAAATAGCAAATGTAAAATATTTGATTTATTGAACAAGAATAAAAAATATAGAATCACATCAAATTTTTTCTCGTACGCAGTGCGCACGATTCGAAACACAACTATCCACGTTGGTTTGTTTTTTCAGTATCTTTCGAATATTCAGGGAGTTCTCTTTTAAATCTGGGAGATTTCTGGGATTTTGGGAGGAGTTTTCAATACCGGGATATTTCAGGGTTTTTCGGGATTTCTGGGAGTGGTGAACACCCTGGAAAGTCATCCTTACATAATTCTAAGTTGTTTTCAACCTCAGGATATTGACGTGTTTCCAACTTCATCTTAAATTTTGATAAAGTACCCGCTAAAAAACCAGTATACCTCCAGTTTAACCCTAAATTTCAGTCTATCTAGAATAAAGTAAAATGAAAACGAATCGAGATCATTCTGGCAGTGACTGACTTTGATAACTGATTACCATTTCTAATGTGTCTCATTTGACAACTCCACAAGGCAGAATTTTCATTCTTCCTGTCATACTTTGTAGAACAAGGCAAATCAATCCGTGACTGCAGGTAAGTTTAAAATCTCTACGTATCTTTAAAACACTCAAAAATGTTTTTCCTTCTGCCGGGGAGAGTCTAAGTTGCTCATTGACTAAGAAATACAAATAGAAGGTTTTCAAATTCGAATATTATACTGAGTCGGACTTAAGAATTGCCTTACTGAATTTTGATGCAACTTCTTTTCTTCAGTTATATTTTTCAATTGAAGCGTTCTGCGACTTCATAAAAAGCGAAATGTACACACGCTTCCTTTTTGTATTTTTGATAAACACTAAACACTTATTAAAAGCACTGTCGCATGTTAGCCCGCTCCGACTGCTGCTGTAGGACGAATACGTGAAATATTTATCGCAAAAAAAAAGCAAACAAGACGAAAATGTTTTAGTTCGGCGACATCGACATTACCTTAATGGATCCTTGATGTGTATGTATCTGTCTAACGAAATGGCGCACAGATTTAGTATGGAGGCGGTTGAACACATGACGTCGAATGCTATCCACGTATCACAGAATTGTGCACCGAACATCCAGTAACCTAGTAAGTCGTTTACTACAGCAAATGTCATCACGAGTGCAGCTACAAATAAATCCGCTATGGCTAAAGAAGCTAGAAACAGATTTCCTATTCTCCTCAGTCCCCGGTCGGTATAGATGGCCACGCAGACTAGTATATTTCCAGCGATCGATAGGAAAATCAACAGCGATAAAAATGTTCCTGAAACAATCATTCGTTACTGTCGTTAGCGTACACATTTTTATAGTTATATCTACAATGGCCATAAAGCCATAAGAAAATGTACGTAAAATACCCTTGGCGCGATATTTCAAGAACATGATCAGGCGATCAGATGAGGTTATAACTTTGATGGTTCCTTCAAAGCACATGACCACTGCTATTAAACGTTTTTGAAAAAAAAAAAAAAAAAGAAGGAAAAAAATGAATAAATTAAAAAAAAAAGAAATAATAATAATAATAATAATAAATAAATTTAATCTTTCATGGTTTATTCAGGAAATGCTGCCAATCATTCCAATTAAATAATGTGATATTTCGTTGATTTGTCAATTTCACCTGAAATTTAACGTCGTATAACGTGACCGGTATTGAATTTTCGAAAAAAATCAGCCCTAAGCAACGTCAGTGAGATCAAGCAGTTAGAAACGAACAACCTACACGACTATGCAGTGTAGGATGGAGCAAAACTGAGAAAATTTTGCTTCTCGCAAAAGAGTTCAAACTCTTCATTACCTTCATTTTGTCAGAAATAATCTCCTCTCCCCAAAATTTTAAACCGTTTTCCTTTAGCTGTTTCCAGTCGAAGTTTTTCGCATTTTTCCAATTCCCTCCCCAGGAAATGAGAATCTTCGAAAATGTATATTGGTGTCATGTGTATTGCATATCCAACGTGTTCAAGGCGTGCCCACGGCTCTCATCAAAATTTCGAACCATTTTGCTCTTGCCGTCTCCACTCCAAACTTATTCGTGTTTTTCTACTTCCCCAGAAAATGAGAAATTTCGAATGTCTATTGGTGTATTTTTATTGCATATTTTATCTCTTGCAGGCGTTATCACATTTTTTTCAAACATTTTCAAATCAGTAGACTCCGGATTATCCGCTATCGGTTCATCCGCCTCGATTTTATCCGCAGCCCTGCCAGATTATCCGCCAAGCCAAGAGCGGATAATCTGAAATCTTACTAAAGTCACAACGTAGTCATTAGCACAGCTGATGATGATGATGATGAAGAACTGGTAGAAGAAGCGTCAGTACATATCAATTATTACGCTGCTTTTTCAGTGCTGGAGAAGTCGGTGGTATTGATATAAAGAACAACAGCCAGTAATCATTGCTTAAAATATTATGAAATTCAGAAAGTAGAGAAATTATGCTGCTCAAGTGCGGCTTATCATGAAAAAGCAAGCAAAAATTAAGTTTTGTAAGGAAATTACTTTTTTCAGTTTTTTTCTTTCACAGTATTGTCTTTTTTCCTCTTCACTGATCAAAGGAGCCAAAATTGCCGTTTTTTTTTAAATTTTCAGTTTTTTTTTTTTTGTATAAAATGACTTATTACTTATAACTTACCTAACTCAATAATAATTACTTCACCATTTCTCAATGTTTATTTCTCATCAAAAAATATGTTTGTGGGTTATCTGCTTTTTTGTTATCCGTCCACCGTCAGCCTCAATCAGGGCGGAGAATTGAGAGTTTACTGTATCAAATTGCTCAATTTTTTAGTTCTTTACATCGATGGTAGAGTTTTTTGGATCACTGAATCCATTCTTCAGTTACTCAAATTTCACCAATTTCCAAATTTTTGGGATTGTTATGAAGTCTTGAGTCTCTGAATTCGCTTTTGGGTTTCTTTCTCCTCTCCCCTAACGACCGGTTTCTTCAATTTTCACTGTTAAAATTTAAAATAGTGCTTTGTGCGTCACCTAATTTGTTTCTGGGGTTATTTCCTCCTCCTCTCAACCCTTTAGGATTTGGTACGGGGTGGCGGTTAGCATTGAATAATATAAATTTGAAGATGTACTGCATCGAAAATATGGCAATGTTGGTCACTAAATCTGTCTTTCAGGAAGATTTTCTTTACTTTTTTTTAGACGTCTCGCAACTGGACGCTGTTAAGCGAGACAGAACCAAACGACATTTGTTAACAAAATGAGTTATTAGTATTGTTGGAAAGAGCGTAAAAAGTAGAATTTTTCAAAATTGGGCCCCCGATTCAAAAATGTGTACTCACGTTGAAAATAGCTTATCAGTAAACGCTATGCCATATAGTTTGGCTCTTGAACTTCGAATCACGTGTTTTCAAAAAACAGATTTTGTTGCTTGGTTCTGTCTCGCTTAACAGTGTCCAATTGTTCTACAATGCATATCGATTTCTCGCTTGTGTTATTGAATCCAGTCAAAGTCGTTCCTTTGATTTTGTACTATACGCAGAAGCAGAATCAGTATTTGCAGCGTTGAAGTATCCTGAATATTAGGAAATCATATCTCATCGAATTTAGATAGGTAGACAAGAATAAATTTCGGCTATAATGATGGTGCTTATAATGGTTTGTTTTTTATAACGATGTAATTTTCAAATCCAACCAGAGATAATAAAAAGAAACAATATCGGTTTGAGCGATATATTGGTTTTAACGATGGCATACTTGAGTTCCCTTAAACATCGTTACAACTTATAACCGACTTTTACTGTATTTTTACCTATAGTTCTTGATTTAAGATGCTACATATGCTACACAGGGGCATGGAAAGCCTAATATATTCCTCGTCCCTCTTCTAATAGTTGAGAGAAATTAGTAAACACTAGGGGAGTACTTATTTTCGACTTTCACTTTTTCAATGTTACTTCCTAGATAGGTTCCGTGAGCTGAAAATAAAATCTGAAAAGTTTGAGCAAAACTGGAAAAAGTTGAATCATGTCGCATAGGGGAAGGGTATTATTATAGGAAGTAACACTGATTTTAGGAATTTGAGATTTTTAAAGTCAAACTGACCACAGAGCAGAACTTGCCTGCATAATCTTATTGTCCTGTTAGTGATTAATTTCTTATACAAGATGAGTAAATTATATTACGTATGACTCATGATGTTATGATATTGTGCAATATGATACACCTTCACTTTCAGGTCAGCAACGCACAAAACCTTCTCATATTGGGTGATCCTCTTTTCTAATTTTTGCTTCTCAACCCGAGCCCTAGAATCCGCCCTTTCGAGCATTACTTCAGAGACGCCAGAGAGGCTATTAGGGCTATCTTAGCCCTCTTCTCTTCTTGCCGAAAAACCGATCTATGTCGAAATGTAGCAAGTTGCTACGTGGGCTCGAATCCGGGACCTCCGGATTCCGAGACCAGCGCGCTATCCACTCGGCCAGCCAGTGGGTGATATCATACACCTTCTTTACTTTCAAGTCTGCAGTCCGCTAAACCTTATACATTTAATATGCTCAACCCATTAGCTGACAGTGCCGGATATATTCGTTAAATATTTTTGTCTCTAAAAGTGCATAATGACTGATGTCTTCGCAAATTTTTAAAAGGGTTCAAGTATCTAAATGACGGAAATACCTTGCGTGACGTCATACGAGATGTTCGAAGCATATAAATTGAAAAATATGGCGCGATCATCCAATTCATCAAGAACTGCAACAGACCTACATTGGAGAAACGAAACGGAAACTTGTAGCAAGAATGAAACAATTGGAAATATCACAAAAGCTCAAGGAAGACAAATCGCTTTTTGAAAACCATTCAAATGTCCATAAACATGACAACAAACCAACTGACAAATTTAAAACACTGACAATAAAAAACAACTTACGAAAGTAAATTACAAAAAAATGGAAATAAATCATTAAAATGAAAAAGACAGGATAAAATAATAACTTGATAAATAACCACAAAATTTAATAGTGGGACATTCTTCACAACGATAAAAAACTAACTAGAAATCAACAACAGGTGTTAGGGCTAGTATTATAAAACTTGGTGAAAAATAACCGACGGTTGACCGGTGGTTATTTTAAAACCAAGTTTTATAATACTGGCCCTAAGTCCACTAGACGTTCACTAGCAACTAATCAGAACAGGAATATGATGACAGTTCACTATCAGGGACATACTGAAGAGTTTTTCATTGGGGGAGGGGGGGGGTAAAAACTGTGAAAGTCCTAACTGACTCAACTCATAATTCCCAAGTATCAAAGCAAGCAAAAAAAAAAAACCTTTCGACCCTGTTGGATTTTTCCAACTGACTCAAACTCAAAATTTCCGAGTGTCAAAGCAAAAGAAGAAAAACCTTTCGCCCTGTTGGGGTTTCTCAACTTTTTAACTCAATTCCCGAATATCAAACAAAAAAAAACAAAAAACTTTTACCTTTTTGGATTTTCCCAACTTGCCTGATTGAAATGGTAAATTTTCCCAACTGCTGAGTTAAAAATTCCTACCGGAGGGAAGGGTAAGTTCCCCCCTCCCCCCATCGGTACGTCCCTGTTCACTATACCGCATTACTCTATGTAATATAGTGTATTACCGATAGCCTTTTGCTTCAGTAGCTAAGTCGCTGATGATGGGATAACATCCGAAAATATTCTGACAAAGACTTACTGTTTTGGAAGTGAAAATGGTATACGCTCCAAGAACTGTAATCAGCATTTCACTTACTCCTCAAGACCAACAACGGATTCAAAACATAAAATGGGCTAATACCCAAGTCCATAGCGTCAGGAGGCATATGGAGGCATTACCTACATGAGTTGACGATTTGTCTCTCGGAAACTTTCATTTTCCCAATTCAATCCCAAAATCCGAACTAAAAAGCATTTCATTTCCTTTTGACTCGAATCACAATTTTTCAGACGGTCGTATTCTTCTTTGATTTCTTTGCTATAGAAGCGAGTTTCAAATTAGTTTCTTTGTACTAGTATGCTCCTTATTGCATACTTCGAATTCGAAACGTGCTACTTAGTTTACTACTTGAGGCCAGATTTTTACGCCGTGAGAAAACCAATACCCGTCGAGTTATTCAGTGTAAAATATTTAGGTGGAATGAACTGATTCCTGAAAATTCATGAAATCTGTTTGAAGTTTTTGGTGATAATCTCCTCATCTGATCGGGTTTTCTCTCATATGTGAGATATAACGCTACGAGTTAAAGAGAATACATTACATTTTTGGAGAGCCACGATAAAACAAAATAGGACAAATGTCAATTACCAGTAACTCGAACTACTTTATGTTTGTATTATTCTATGTTTACAACACATTCGATTTGATATTAACGAGAGAATTCTTATGAAGTTCTGTGTTCTGTGTAGCAGGTAGCAAAACTCATCGTATCCATCCATCGTCTGCATTGGGAAATTTGCTACGATAGAAAACACACAACTCGGTGAACGAATACACGGAGCATTGAAAAAGCAGTTCATCAGTTCGATCCAGAAATATTTAACGACATTTCGCTATCACTGACGCAGAGATAATGAGGGCGTTTTCAGGGACGAGCAAGGTGATGAAAAGGTTTCAAGTGGAGACAAAAGTGTATTTTCTCGCTCGATGAAAGTATCGACTGAAAAGGGAACTGTCACGATCGACAGCTTGAATAAGTTTCCCCGCAGCTATACGTGCCCCTAGATAAGGGATTTTTCAAATGAAAAGACACCAGCCGAGTTTTCTTTTATGTTTTACAGAACTGAAGTAATTCTCGACTATGTAACCTCGAATTTGAAATATTTCAGGGTGACTACAGCGTTCGCCTGCAGTTCAGAAACGGCACGACAAATACATCGTTAAACTATTTTCCAGCGAGTATTGCTACGTTTTCTTTCCGAGTAAACTATTTTTCTGTGTAAATTCTTAAAATAACGGAAATGAAGTCACTCGATGGTCAATTTAAGAACGCGAAATTCGAAAAATATTTCCATCATTTTCGTAAAAGAATTCTGATGAAGCCTCCAAAATTATGATATCTGCTTGTGTAAAAAGGTAAATATAAAGAACTGAAGATGTGCTAAGCCTAGAGAACATTTTGCCAAATGTATCTACAACGTAGATGAAGAAGGTACTTGTATCTCAAAGTCTCATTTCACGTAACTTTTTAATTACTCGTATTCTGACATTTACTTACCAATCAAAAGTAAACAAATGGTAGTGGTAGCGGTATCATTAATGTCGAGGTCTATGGGATCCGTTATGTTCTCATTTGACTGATTCTGTAACACATACATAAAAAATCGCGTTTATAAAAATTGAATTAATATAGTAATCTCCTATAAAAATACTTTATAACCTGGAAATAATATTCTTCCCAGACAGTATAGAGAAGTAGTCCGAGGAGGGGAAGGCTGGAATGGGCATAAGTGGCTTTTGTGAAAGTAGAAGCTATTCTAGAAAACTACTCTGTTAAAATATTGGACTGTCGGAGTTAATTTCGAAACCGCTAGTTGTAGTGCACACAGTGAGGAACTTAGGACGTAAAAATTACAAATTGAGCGCAGTTTTGTTATACTACACGACTGTACAAGAATAGAGGAGGGGGCTGAGAAGAAAACTTCTTCATCACCAATACCTCATTTAGGAAAGATGCCCCTATTAGAGAAATGAAAGCACCAGAGAGCACAAACTTAGTACAGTTTTCTGGCACTGCCAGCACTTATATGAATTCGGCTAGTACAACATTTTTCATGATTCTCATCACGGTTCAGAAAGCACGAATGAAACCTAAGTTAATCTTTCAAAACCATTCACAACTCGCAGTTCTGTATGCGGGGAGCTGAGAGGAAAATTGTACCCCTAATATCTAGACAAAGAAGAAGGGCCCAAATTGGTGAAATGAGTATACAGAACACCGCCGAAAGTACCATTTCTCACAATTGTTCGTACATTCAGTGTCCACCAGCGAGTGGATAGTTGTGCCACCGATACCTCTGCAAGGGGAGTCCCTATTAGAGAAATGGATACAACAAAAGCACATACGTTATTATAGTTGAGCACACGTTTCGAATACTATTCCTATTTTAAAATTATTTTTTACGTGGAAGATTGAGAACCAAACTTACAGAACCTCTACCATGGCTACGAAAAATTGACAAATGGATAAATTTGAGTGGACAAAAATACACAAATCGAGCCTTATACGTTGTACCGCTCACATTTCTAAATCCCAAATAGGAGGGGCTGAGAAGAAAACTTGCATTATCTTTACCACAATCCGAGGGATGTAAAGATCACAAATTGGGCTAATGAATGCCCAAAACATCGAAATTTAGCACGACTTGTTGTCATTGCTCGTTTCTTTCACACCCATTGATGAGGAGGGAGAGATAAAACGTGTACTAAGGATATCGCGGGAGGAGGTGTACAAATTTGGAGAATACGTAAGCAAAGAAAAATTAAGGGGTGTACATTTTTTGACGTCATTTCCAAACGCGGATTTCTCATATTAAAATGCCTTCAAGCAGGAGCGGAACATTTTAGAGAGCGGAAAATTGGTTTTTGGAGTGAAAAAAAAACAACAAAACAACACAACATAAAACCATCCCTGACCACTCTCACGTTTCGGTTCTGTACTTGAAATTTGCATAGCCCGCATCTTGCTTTATCAATATCGGGGAAGGATGTGGCTTACAGATTTGAGGAAGGCGTGCATAAAATATCACTCACGGGCTAGCATTTTTTGACACAATTCGCTACTCTCAGATGCATACGTAGTGGAAAGGTAGCTAAATGGATCAGTATCATAGGCGCAAATAGGTGGGGAGTGGGAGAGGGGGGCTTAGCCCCAAACTTCTAAATAGCCTCCCAAACTCTGAAAAATTACCAAAGAAAATGATACGAGGGGTGGTGTTGCTTCATAATAAGAGGGCTTAAGCCTCCCCCCCCCCAGTTCTGAGCCCTATTTGCGCTTCCGATCAGTATAAATAGTGAGAGAGCTGTATAAGGTTTTTGGGGTGCATTTGACTATAGCACATACGTGTTATGAGGAAAAATGGCTCAGTCTCAAAGATGTAAGGTGATGATTGCCGAGGGATGTTTCATAAGTATTACTCTTATTATGACGAATTGGGAACAATCAAGTCGAAAGCCAGAGCTAAATTGTGAGACAGAATACCAATCTGAGACTATTTTCGCATTTGCTAGCCATCTACCAGTAGCTAACATTCCTATGATGTGCCTAAAGATCACATCTTAAATTATCGAATGGAATAACTGCCATTTTTTGGATTTTGCGAATTGAGTGTGAAAGGCCTGATTAGTGACGGTGTAAGGGCTGAAAAGAGAAAATGGAATTTAAGCTTCCTGTCCAACTTTCAAAGCCTCCAGAGATTTCAGGTTTATGTGACCTCAGCCCCCTTCTGAGACAGCATTTTGACGATCAACCTCTCCTCCCCCCTCTGGAATATCTATTTATCCGATGGTGGCAATCTTTACTTTTTCTAGAGGGAAGAGGAGGCGGCAACACATTTTCAATTTTAGAAGGACAAGCAAAAATAGACGTTTTCGTCTCTGAAAATTCCCACTTCTCAATTCTTACCTTTTATTAGTAATATGGAATTAATCATATTTGATATAGCGATTGTGCAGATGTTTATAGGAGGAAGGAGGAAGGGGCAACTGCTTCTTTTGCTCTTCTCCCCAAGGATCGTCACCACTGCTTCCGTCTCCACCTTCATTCATTCATTTGTGTGTGAGGTGGCGCTGTATGCGCCGAGTGCTCAGACTTTGCAGTCCATTGCACTATTCCTCAAGTTGCTGTCAAGGATCAGCTCAGTAGCCTCACTTTTATAGCCACAGTGAGAATTTTACTCAGCTCTTTCCCTTTGACTTCACTGGGTGCTGGATACTCTAGTCCCAATGCTTTGCGTCTAGTTCCGGCTATTGCTGGGCATGAACATATGATATGGATCGAGGTTTCTTCCTCTTCTCCGCAGTACCTACAGGAGCCGATTTTCACCACTCCTATTTTATACCATATGTGTTTTGTGGCCCCATGACCAGTTAGCAGTCCTACCATGAGCCTTGCATGTTTCCTGTCAAGCCCTAATAGGAACTTGACATACTTACTGGAGGCGTCCCCTATCAGTGTTTTGCTGACTTTCATGCCACTGGCCAACCGCCAGTGCATTTCCGTCTGCTTACTTATCCAAGCTTTTACTTTGGATTTTATGACGCTGTATGCTACAGGAAGACACGGCCTAGGTGTTGCCAGTTCCTTTTTTATGCCCTCCTTCGCTAGCTTGTCAGCGATCATGTTCCCTTTTATGCCGCAGAGTCCCGGTGTCCATAGTATGGTGACATGGTTCTCCTGAGCAAGAATGTATAATTTGTTAACACACTCCGCCACCACCAGGGATGTAGTTTGGTGTGACAATAGTGCCTTAATAGCCGATTTACTGTCTGTACAGATATACATCTGTTTATTAACAAGGCCCTTCTCCTGGCTGCTATCAATGGCCACCGTGATCGCCATTACCTCTGCTTGGAGTGACGCTCTCGCCCAGTGCCACTGAACGGTTGTCAGAGCCTTTTGCATTCGCGATTCCGATTTCTACACCTTGGCTATTCTCAGAGGCATCTGCAAACCACAAATTCTCCTTTTTACCTAGAATGCTTGGCCTCCTCTTTTCCCAAGCCTCCCGTGTGGGTATTAGCGCCCGGTACGGCTTGTCAAAGAAGTGTTTAATCGCGATTCTATCCTTTGGCACCCCAACGCATTTGTCCATCATCCCTGCTATCTCCCATATCCTTCTATGTCCTGTTTTGTGGGCCTGAAGGTTTGACTGACCCAGGCGATAAGCCCCCATTATCGCAGCTGCTTCTATAGCAGTGTGAAGTGGTGGCAAGTTTAGGAGCCTTTCCAGCGTCTTAGTCGGCACCGTGCTCATTGCCCCCGTTGTCATCACGCAAGCGAGCCTTTGCAGGTGGTCTAGTTCCTCTTTGACCTTGGCCAGGTGGCCCCGGCCCCACCACGTCTCCGCCTTAGGACCTGAACGAAACTAATGCAATCAGAAAAAAATATAATCCTCCAAGTTAATGCAGTTTTGCTTATCTGAAACAGCCTCATAGCGTGACCGCTTTCTTGTGTGTGTGTGGGGGGGGGGGGGGTACTAAATTCGGACGCGCAACGTCACGATTTTAAGTTTAATTTTCTTCAAGTTCAAAAAATGTCACAACAAAATTCAGCTCCAAAATCTGGAAAACCTTTTCGAAAGTGCAAAACTGCGATCAGTGATGCTTGCGAAGAAGGGGGAGTTAAGCGAAAAATTCACAGAAATGAAAAGTTAGTGGATAAGGCATTGACTCCAACGAAAACGGAAGGTGAATCCTGTTCTATCTCCTCCATGCAAAGTAAGAAAATAATAAAAAATGACTTTTCCTCCGTGAGATGTGTGTTGACGTGTATTCTGAACACTGGTCTGTTTCAACTCCCGCTTATGTAGGTTAGAAGACAGATATGAAAAATACTGCATACAACCGTTTTTAATTGAAAATCCGGTATAGAACACATTTTGTTCGAAACATTTTTCAATATCAATGATAGTTCTCAAAACTGAAAAAGGAACATTTTGGCGGCTTTGACCCCCCCCCCCCAAAAAAAAAAAGGTTCAGCAAAAGTGGTGACGGATAGGATTTTCGAGGCGTTACCTCAACCAAGTCTTGTTTGTTATCAACACAAAATTGTTTTGTGTCGATTCATTTTAGGTCTACTGCTACCAAAATTGAACGTTGGCAGCAGAGCTGTGGAATATAATATGTAAAAGTGCATCATCATCATCATCACCATACGTACCAGACACATTTAAGGTAAGGTTCAGGAATCTAGAGGGTAGCCGAAACGGCTGAAAATATAGGCTGTACATCGACGTTGCTAATCCATTAATTTATACTTCAAATAAATTTATTCTTTCGCCGAGAACACTGATTTGAATTTATTTTGGAATAATTAAAGGCAACGCCGGCTTACGTCCCGGATTAAACTATTTGGTGCATCGGTAAAGTTAATTAACGATTAAACTTCCGTGTAGGTCCTATAATTGCCAACCTCGATTTCAATTCGCCGGTGAAGTTTTCGGGCGCCCCAACATCGCAAAGCTTTTACTCGCCTGGATCGGCGGCGCACATACTTGTAGGTACGAATTGGTGATTTTCGGTCCGCCATTTCGCGATCACATGTGCTCGTATATTTCGGCAAATGCTGGTCGTAAATCCGCGATACACGTAATTTCTTCGCCAACGCAGATGCCCTGGCCTCGGAATGATCTGGAAAAATGTTTGTTAATGGATTCTTTACAGCCCTGTTAGTCCGCCGCCGCTCGTATATCGGAAAAATGTATTTCGATTTTGTAATCAGAAGTTAATTTTATATTTAATCCGAACCATTTCACGATCGACTGCGAATAAGTAACTCATTTGCAATTTAAATGTTTCGTAAATTCCAGATTCGCTGCATACATTCGGCACGCGTGTGCGAGCACCCTGCCTGGGTATAGGTAGCTTTCCCTAATTCGATATTTCCATAATCGCGCCTCGATTTGCAGCTAAATAAAGGGCAGCGCACGAACTGAAACTGAATTTCGAAAATCAAAACTTCATTCGTAGACTAAACGTTTACAAACGCGCGTAAAATCAAAATCGAGTCGCGTACTCCGTTCGCAGAAAATCAAAATAGATTACAAAACCCGAAGATTGTTTCCGTTTTACACGTACGAGCAGCGCCACTTTATGCAGCTACACGGAAAGAAAAAGAGAGAAAAAATGGAAAATTTATTTTCTTTCCAATCGTGTTTTAGCTTTTTCGATGTACGATATATGTTATATTCCTTTCGCCATCCCCTCACCCATACCCTACATACGTCAACTTCCTCCCGCTATTTTAAATTTTAAATTTATTTTCCATACACTCGTGGTTTGAAATTGGTTCCAGCGTTTAATATGATACCGAAATAATATGTCGCAGCTGGTGAACCGATTTTTTATTGCCTCATTTCAACGATAAAAAAAGAGAAGGTATTTATGTTTCGTTTAAACGAATTTTAATTTTTTCTCTCGGCCGTATGATGTGTGAAATATTTGTGTTCGGAGGAAACGAGCAACGAGGACGGTTTTGGTTGGACGGAAATGAAAAATTGATTTATTATTCGATTGTTATCGCCGACTAAACCGCAGCCGCATTTCGTTCGAAATTTTAGTGAACTTTTTGCCGTGAAAGAACCATCAGCGTATTACAACCTGCGCCGATAACTCGAATTACAGGAATCTGGATATCAAGGAAAGTATAAAATGGGTGTTTCGTAGTAGGGCTGTCCTCTGTGGCGGCAATTAATATGCAGCAGGTGTTAGAGTCTGCTACATATACGCTACCGACGCTGTACAGCAACGCTATACATGTGCTGTTTCTGTTCTAATTCAATTTTCTCACTTCCGCACTTAACTAATGCAAAGTAAAAATTAATGTAAAAACGACTGGATAAACTGGAATTGTGATATGGGAAGAGGAAAAGTACGTTAAAACACTGGCACACAGATTTCTATAAGCGCAGTTCCGCTGTTCAATTCATTTTCCGAGTGATTTTCTTTTAAGATGTCCTGGAAAAGGATTTTTCTCAATAACTTCATTTTCATATATGCCTTTGGCGATGCCAGAGGGAAAAAATGTGTACAAAATCAATGCCGAGTCCATTCGTATTGAAACGAGTACACGTAGTGGCTCTCATATTGCGCAGATTATGTTTTAAGAATCACAGCTCTTTCTCGTCTGATAGATTTTTAATTATTTTTTTTAACAGTCCACGATATTACCGACAGAGCGTCCGAAACTACCACAACAACGCGCCTGCCGCCCTCCATTAGTCATTAGTCGCACAATGGAGGAAACCTCCAGGTTACATTACGATTAGTCGCACACATGGAGGAAAGCTCCAAGTTGCACTCATGGAAGAAACCTCCAGGTTCTTTTATTAGTTCTTAATGCATCGCGGGTTGCATATATCCTCCTTTCAAACACTCAAAAAGTTTGTAGAGTCTCTTATAATGTTTTAAAAATTTACGCGCAAACATGTCATTGTTTTTTTTTTTTGCTTTTTTTTATTTAAACTACACCTGATGCAAGTTCCTGAACGAATTCAAATGAGGATTGATCGAAGAGGTGATGGAAGATGACTGTTATTTGGATACTAGAGAGAAGAACATCGTGCTTCGAAAACGACCTATGCGAAATGTGAAAAATTTCAGTTTCTGAAAGGGAGTAATTAAATGACTTTTTTTTTTTGGAAAACTAAAAAGGACAAGTAAATTACAAATTTGCAATTTTATTCAAATTTTGGTGGTGCAGGTCGCTCACCCGGTGGATGCGGATGGTGTAATCCGGATCGTCGTCGCTGTCGTCAATGGGGCTTCGTTCTGAGTCGGACTCGTGTTCTGAAAATATTTCGTTATCCGGCTCCTCACTGAGTGTTTCGGGATTGTAGAAAAATTGGTTCGCGGCATCGTCTTTGAAGAGTTCTCTGTTGACCTCCTCAAATAATCTGCTTTCCGATCTTTCCATTTTATTTAGTTGCAAGTTCGTTGAATTTATGATGATATTTTCATTTTTATCGACCGGATAGAGTATTAATTTCAACTCCATAGTAATTTATTTAAGAACACTGAAGCATGCTATCAACTAAGTAACCGCATATTACTATAATTAGAAAGAAGGTATAATTTCATGACAATCAGTGCTGCCAACACACGCTTTAAACGCTGGCTATCTATACGTAAACAACCATCAAAAATGCCATCCACCAAGAGGTGTCATCCACTGGAGAATGACGGTATTTATTTTTTCATTAAATTTTGATTGTTTAAGTATTTATTCAAGTGAAAATCGAAAAGTCGCATGTATAGATGGGTAGCTTAAAATCTTAGCAGAAAGTTACCCTTTATAGGTATAGCTCTTACTTGAGAAGAAATTAGTGCCGGATCTGGTTTTTCAACTTCATGAGCAAAAGTGAATGAGAAAACAAAAACGAAAAATAGTTAATTAATTTTTCATAGCAATGCTGTCCAAAAATTTTCCACCACAAAAAGCACGCATTTAATGAACTATCATCTAAAGTCCAATTATAGACGCATACCTGGGGGTTTCCTCCGTGGGTGCGACACCTGGAGGAAACCTCCACGGGTGCGACATAAATGACATGCGACTAACGGAGGGTAATCCCCCCAGACCTCAAAGCTGATCTACGTCTCCTCCTATTCACAGGCTGGCAAGAGGAATGGAGGGGCACTATTGACAAAGTCCGCAGTATCAAGCAGGGTATACACGACAGGACGAAGATAATTAGTAAAGCATGTAATACACGCAAACTGGAAACAGCAATCAACCGAATCCTACTTGGACACACTGGCACCACCTACGAATATGTACTATCGCGGCTGCTTTCTCCTCAGTGCTCAACCAGCAATATAACACTCACAGTTCACCACATCATACATGTTTGCGCCCAGTATCAACCACATCGACTTCCATCGCTATCAAACACATTCAAACTAGACAACATTTCAGACCTATTATATGTACTTCATCAATGGAACAGAACTGTACAAAATCTTATAATTAGCATACCCAATGTCGGAAACATAGCCCCTTGGGCAGAACCTGCCTAAAATCTCCACCCAAACTACAATCTTGCCGCCAAACAGCACGTCATTTCCCACGATGTCCTTCAATAGTCTGTTTACACACATCAGAGTGTACATGTTTAAATTAGAGCTTCATCCCAAATGATGATTCTTGGAAATGTGGTTTTATATGATTGGGTAATGCTGAAAGCCAATCAGAATGCAGTATTTTATTTGTGTATGGAACGAATTTGAGTGATCAATAAAGCATATGAAAGAGGTTGCTTCACTGAGTGTTCTTAGACTAAAATGAACTTGGTAGGTCAAGTAGTTCGTGAGTAATGGACAAATGAGTGGAAGAAATGCGTGTGAGTAGTGAGGTTGAGTTGGTTGTTACCTCATAACTCTACTCAGGCTGAACGGATTTGAGTGATCAAAAAAGATTCATAAGGAGCTTGATTCACCGAGTGTTTTGAGATCTTAACCAGCATCTTGCGATAATTAGGGCCTAAGATATCAGTTTTTCAAACATATTTTAAATGAGATAAAATATCTATCAGTTCTTCTTTCTTTATTTCATTCTTTATTATTTTGCTCGGCGCTTTGCGCCTCGTCCAACCATTACAGTCCTCAGTGTTTGGTCTAAAACTTTTGCTCCTGAGTTGAGGTTTGCTTTGCGCTTCTTTGCCCCCCCCCCTCTATCAGCGGTTCTCAATCTTCCACCATGAACCCCCTTCCATCCTTTCTTCATTACGAGCTTCCTCCTCCACCACGACCCTCTTATTCACCACGGTCGCTCTCCGCCTCGACGGTCACACTTCAACAGTCGCAGCCCTTCTCAGCCACAAACTCCTCCCCCACAATGGCCATAATCTCCTACCAAAGGCTTCAATGCTCACCCCATGGTCTTTTACCTCCGCAGTATCCCCCTCCCTTGCGAACCCTTCCCTTCTGCACATCCGGGTAGGCCTGCTCCCTTGGACTTCCTTTTCACCTCTACAATCATCGACCACCACCTCCGACGTACCTCCACCACCTGGGCCTTCTACAGCCTTCCCCTTCCACTGCTCCTCCTCTGCGGCCTCCTCGTCTCAACTCCCTCGAAGATCCCCTGGTCCTCCACTCAGGAGCTCCCACCACCATGACCACCCTTCCCCTTCAAACCCCCACCACCAGCCCCTCTCGCAGAATGGCGTTCATTTCCCTCCCCAGTCCCTCTTTCACCCAATACTTCCTCCTCCACCAGGACCTCTTACTCACCATTACCCTCCACCCAGGGCCTTTATCCCCCTCCTGAAGCCACGTTCCCATATGAGCCCTCCTCCCCCTTCAAGAGCTCCCTCCTCAACCATGAACCCCCTCCTGAGGGTAGGCTACCCCTGGAAAATTGAGCAATTAAGAGGCAGGGTAGGCAACCCGCAGCGACTTGAGATCTTAAAGATTATGGATAATTATGTCATTATATGTCTTTTTATGTCTAATTATGTCGGTTATGTCTTAGAACTTGGAGATCTTTTATGTTAGAACAGATTATGTCCTTAAAAGTAGCTGATCTGCCCCTGCAATTTTTCTGAATTTTAGGTAGGCAATCCGCAGTGCGTTTTTTTCTCGGCGGATTTTACTTTTTTAGTATATAGAGAGATTATTATTTTTTCAATATTTATTTATTATTATTATCTTTTTGTAGTAAAACGAGTTGAAATTTTGGAGAGAGTACTTGGAGCAAAAAAGAGAGAGTAGGTACTTCAGAGTCGCATGCTCAAAAGAGAACAAGCACTCTTGAAAGGGTATACAGGTTTTTTGGAGATTGTATGAGAGAAGTTTTCAATTTGAATCGTAGCGAGAACATTCGAAATCAGAAGGATGAGAGTGTGTAAGAAGCGCGTGTATTAATGGATAGTAAAAACAGAACTTAAAGCGAGGCCTAAAACGTATCAACGGTAACTATACTGTGCTTGAACTACAACTCAACTGTAACTGAACTACACGTAAACTAATGGTCCTGCCTGACCGGTCGAGGGAAGAATAAAAAGGACAATGAATAAGGAGAACAGCACGTTTTAAAATAATGCAGAAATGCAGGAGACAAAAGACGTTTGTATCGTGCTACACAGGGAATTGCCAGGCAGATCGATTTATACAGAAATGTGAATTTGCGAGGACAGGGTCGCCGCAAGTACGTGTATTTAGCGTTTGCGAGGCCTTATGTCCAGTTTTTCATGCGACTTTTTTTTTTTTTTTTGTCCAAAAAGTTGTGCAGAAACGAGGAGCAGAACTAAACACCCAGCTCCCCTCCCGTTTTGGCCTCAAAATCTTCGAATTTCGCTACACGAGTACCAGGATGGAATAAGAAGAAACATTTTCCGAACTTTAAAGATGGTCCCAAGAAGAAGTTAGAGCGTGTCTTCTCGGCACATAGCATATTAGATGTGTAGCCAATTTAACCAAAGTAACATGTTGAGTATGACCTGTACATTACGGTTCTGCATTTGATCAATAGGTATTAGTCGAAATCCGCTGGCACTTGAATGGTTAACGAGCTAGTCGATAGAACCTTTTCTACATTTTCAGGGCTGTACCGAGGGATCGACTGTTCCGTAAGGTTGGCAGTAGGAGGTACATTGTTTTTTGTACGGAAAGCAAACGAGAACGAGATCCTATATTGTATTCCAGTTCATTTCACGTTATCTCCACGTGTTTTCTCTTATTTAATCCCGACGATCCTCTGTTGTATTTTCACACTTTATGCATCACAGAGGAGATCCTTATTTCTACTTTCAACCGAATAATCTGGTCGTATATTGCCGGACGCGTTCATAATGCCGCTTTTGTCAGCGATATTTTTATATCTACTCGCATATGGAACTGTGCGCGCAACATTGCCAAGTTTACAGAATATGACAAAATTCAAATGGCGAATAATATCCGTCAGTTACTTTTTCTTTTTTTTTTTTTTTTCACTCTCGTGATTCACGGACCTCGCGTCCGCATTCCGAATCTCGAAAATGTCAACGAAGAATTCGAAGGGAACGTTTTTCAAAAATCAATTAAAATGTTCACTTTGCAATTGATCTCCCCGAAAAAGATACCTAAATGTCGCGATATAATTCCGAATGTTGTTTAGTTATATTGGTAGGGAAGCTGAATGGACGTCAAATTTCATCTTCCTCGACTTCTCTCATCAGTCGATGGCGAGAGATAGTTGGTCGGAATAAATTAAATTCATTCTTTTGAATGGTGCGGTGCAACGACTGGTACTCGGGTAGTTCCCTTTTAACCGCCTGCGAGTACTTAAGGAGCTCTCTCAAATTGATTCCCGAAATTCGATTAAAAAGTAAAATATTCGGCGGCGCTGGAATGCCTGCGATAAAAGGATGTCGCTCGTATTACTTTAATATTTTTCCCGCGGCGATGTGTTGGAAATCATTTTCTGGTATCCGAGGAGGGCTTCGAACGAGGAAAAGACAGAAAATTTCATTTTTCCTGCTTCGGTTCCGGAAAATGCATCGACCTACTGGGCTGGTGACAGAAGGTATTAACGGATATCAACGCAGAATGAAGACCACAGGTCCGAGATCTTGATTAATATGGATAAATTAGCTCAATTTAATAAAAATTCCTAATACAATGATTCATACTTTGGGCTCATTTCGTACCATTTTTTAAATAACCAATCCCTAATTTAGCACTGCACTTCAAACCATTTTGATTAAGAAGAGGGCGAGGACTAGCGACATGTTACCCCCTAAGTTGGAAGTATGCATCTACTTTTGTACCATTATTATGTACTCATTTTATACCGTACTGTCAATACCACATTTTATATTTTATACTTCACTACGTGCCAAGATTTCTGCGCATCTTGGTTGAGAGGGGAGGGGGGGCTGGAGGCATGAAACTCCTCCCCGAGATGAAATAACAGGTCAAATTTGATTTCAAAGTTTTGAACCCATTCTGTTTTATTTTGTACCGATGTTTCCTGATTTTGTAATTTTGTACTCAACTTGCTTCCCCACACTGCCTATTTCAGGGGGTGGCGACTAGTAACCTGGCATTCTCAAGTTCAAATTTCGGCTCAAATTCAGTCAGATTTTGAATTTATTCTGAGCCACATTACACGGGCATCCCGAATTTTATACTCAGACGATCGCCAACATATTGATAAATCCAACCGGGGGCTAGAGACATTCTTTCCTCACGCCCAGTTAGAAATTTTCGTCGAATTGGATACCATCGTATCATAGTCACTTAATCAGTTTTCTCGGGATGGGTTTCAGTATAAAATTAAGGCAAAATTATGATACTAAATCTGACACCCGAAATTTAAGGATAGTGTTTCCAGCCACCCCCATCCCCATCCCCAAAGAATTTATCAATATATTGAGAGGGGTTAAATATAAAATTATGGTATCAAATTCGACCGTTATTCCATCTTGTGGAGAGGGAGTTGTACATATCCAGCCCCCTTCAACCAAAATGTTCTAATATCTTGATATGGAGTGAAGTACAAAATGGTAAATGAACGGTACCAAATGAGTATAAAATGATGGTAGCAAATAGAATGCAAAATTAGACGCCAAAATTCCAACTTTGACGCGGGGCAGCATGTCCTCCCCCCAGCAAAATGTGCTAATATCCCCGTTAAAATATGAATAGAGAATTCAAGATCGACGCACAAAATGGTACAAAATGAGTACGAAATTATGGTATCAAATGTGACTAAAATCTCAAACTGATGAGAGGGAACTGGGGACATAGACCTGAGTGTTTTACCAATTGACTCTCCTACCGTTTTATTTATTTCAAAGTCAAATCAAGTTGGGCCAAACGCGTACCGTCAATGATTCAGGTCTCATTTATTCCAAAGTGAAAAATTTTTTATCCCCTCAACGAGGAGATTAAGACATAACAAAGGAATTGTAAATGGGGACATACTCGTATCAAGATAAATATCGAAATAGGATATTTTGAGTCACTAAATTCGAAAACGCTATCAGCTGAGGTTGTACATAAGGGAATATTCCTGGCCTTACGGTAAATATCATGATCTTCCCTGCCTGAATGTTGCTGAAATTTATAGCTAAGGAAAGCTGACAATGACCAAAACCGGGTTGGTGATTAGGTTTCCTCGCATACCAGAGATTTCTTGGTCATGTTCGTACGCACAAGTTAGCGTATGATTACTTACTTAAGTGACACCCATAAACTATGCTTGTAGATTATTTTCATTTACAAGCCCTTTCTATACTCACCCCTTACACCCAAATTTTTACATTCCAGTAGAATCATTGCTGAGAAATAATTCAGCGACATTTTAAACCACTGACGATGACAGAATATTTAGGTGTATACTGTGCGCATTCACTTTTCTACTTTAAGGGCCTTTCTCCAATAATCGTACATTCTCTAATTTTCTCACTACAGTAAAACTATAATTAAAAATGAGTTTCATGATTTTTTGAACCCTAGGAATGATAACCATAAATATTGTACTTATTGATATTTTTACGATTAAGCCCCTCTCCAATCCCGCAGGTACCCCAATTTTCACGCGAGGGTGAAAGTATCATCAAAAATGAGCTCAGTGATTTTTCAAACCACTTATATGACACCCGTATTTCGGAGATCTGTAATTCAGCATTCAGGTGCTTCAACTATCACCTCTCAAACTACTGAAATGACACCCATATTGCGCTTAGTAATTGTTCCACTTTTGAAGACCCCCACCCCCCTTTATACAAATTGGGGTAAAATCATAATCATAAATATTGTATTTTATAATATTTTCGACACCCCGCGGCTAGGTGTCACAGTTACCAGTTAAACAGATCTCAAATTTGAATTCAGTAACCCTCTGAAAATATCACATCAGGTGGTACTTCGATATGATTATTCTTGCTAATGACAGCTACAAAAATTTCTAATTCAAATCCTTCCTGAACGTAATAAAACACAGAAAAATTGTGGTTTCTCAGGACTGGAAGAAGGAGAAGAAACAAATTTTAGAAATCGGTAGAGGAAAAAGTATAGGAACGGACCCGGGGGTACTCAGAAACCACCCCGAGCGCTAAACATCGTGATACTGGAAAAATATCAGAAATCAATATAGAGGCTATATTATTGTATGGAGCTCTTCTCTAATTTTGCTCTCAACCCAAGCCCTGGAATCTGCCCTTCCGAGCATTACCTCAGAGACGTCGGGGAGACTGTTAGGGCTATCTTAGCCCTCCTTTCTTCTTGCTAAAAAACCAAGCTAGGTCGAAATGTAGCGAGTTGCTATGTGGGCGCGAACCCCGGACCTCCAGATTCCGAGACCAGCACGCTATCCACTCGGCCAACCAGACCCCTTGTTATTGTATGGAAGTGAAAATGATCATTTTGAACTCTCATGGATGATCCTGAAGTGATACGAAATAATTTCAAAGAACTTTTCGTAAGTGAAATTGGGCGGGGAACATTTTTGTTTGAATCATTTTTTCGATCGGACGAATTCTTATGGACGTATCATCAAGAGTTCAATTTTGTGGACCTATCTGACCTTCTGGCGGAGCTTCACTCGGATTCTTGGGCACTTTAAGTATGTTTATCAGCACAACCAAAAGACAAACTACGCCAAACATTAGATTTCCAGCAATTTATACATTTATTTTCTAAATCCTAATGAACTGCAAGCTACTTGTAGCGTATCTAACGCTTGTTCTGGAAGCCGTAAGTAGTTCATCATCACGAGTGGCGAAAATTCGTGCATCCTTTGACTCGTTCACAATAAATTTACAGACAATTACTGGAACATAGACGAATGTTTCAAAATGACGGGCATTTGTATAAACGATTCTCCTACACACTTCGTCAAATACGTATGAATACTGACCCACAAGGAATATTCGCCAAAAACACTAATCGTGTGGAGCTGCCGTACAACGCATTAGGATGATCCTTTATTTTCAAAAATCGAACAGTACCACCTTACACGCTGCTCAAAAGTATTCGAGAAGGAAAAAAAACCTTTAAATAAAAAAAAAATTTCAATGTGCGTCTGCCTATGATATAATTCGGGTTTTTGAAAAAGCCTACACAACAGTCAAAAATAAGTTAACACTTCGCACGTTCCCAAATTCATTTCGTGAAATGCCAGGACTTGTCGGAACTTTATTTCCAGCTGTATTAAAGTAACCGTTCTGGACAGGATCTAATTAAATTTACGAGTATTTCTTTTGTTTTTATTTTTCGCTGACTTTACTTAGTGGGAGACATTATTTGCACTTGAGCACACGTCAGCTACGTATGCAATTCAGTCCTCTTTTCTACAGTTGCTAATGCAGTCTGATTTTTAATTCCATCCTCTATATATACATTAGAGGAACCCTTACGAAAAACCATTTTCCCTTAGAATTTAAGTAGCGAAATAATTTAAAATTAAGTAACTCTTTATTCAACTATTTTTTGAACTTCACTAGCGGTGACTTCCACGTAGAATTGTGGGGGAAAAATCCACTTTATTTGAACAAAGTATTACGGTCTGTCATCATTTTCATCAAAATCAAACTAGCTTGTAACCAGATTAGTCGGTAACCCTTTTCTCTCCCCATGATTCGAATGAATCTTACCCTTTTCGTACCCATGCGGGGTTGGTCGGGCATCTATATCTGTAAGGCAGCACATGCTCCGAGCGGAGCCGCTGATCTCAACATTCAGTTCATCGACAGACGGAGATTGTACATATAGTTTTGCAACATCTAATTATACTAAGTCATGCTTCTGGCATACCGAGTCTAAGCTTTTAGCTTTATATTCTATTTAAATAAAGGAAAGGCTTAGGTATCCAGCTAATTGTAGCCGGCCAGACTCATGATCTTCACGAGTGCAAAGTTTCTCATATTTCCAACTTGATTAGAACGCACTTCAATCACTTACCTGTACTTTACTGCCGTTGATGTTACATATGAAGACGTCAATTCCAAGCCGGGGTAAGTCCAAAAAATGAAAAAATGAGTTAGCAACGAATTCTGGTGGTAGAATGTCGAAATCTCGTTCGGAACACCTCCACCCAGGATATCTAAAACTCGATGTTCTTTTTTTTGACCAATTCCAAAACAGGGTTAGTCCATAAAGCTTATCATTTTACTGTTTAGTGACAAGTTCAACTTCCGAATTTTGATTTTATGGTAGTTTTACCTTTTAATTATTGCGTGAATTTCGAGTAAACGTTGTTGATTTTGATACTCGGAGTATGGAATTTTGATAGGGGATAAATAGGGGTACATACATAATTACACATTATTATTTGTGGGTCTATAGTAACACAAAGCTCGTCGATAAAGGTAGCTCGTTTTTCGAACATTGAATAATCGGAAATTGTATCATAAAAAATGAATAACTACGATATTGTAATTTTTGATTCCTGTTCCAAAACGGGGTTAGTCCAAAAGTTGTAAACTTCGCGCACAGATAGCACCACTAAGCAGTATTTTAACGAAGCGCTATTTCGGTAACATAACCACGAATCCACTCCTCTACAACATTAGCTACCGTGCGCTGCTATTGTCCATTCATTCGCAATTTGACGTTTTTTCCGATTTCCCCAAAAAAAGTTTTTTGGACTTACCCCGGTTTAGGACTGACGTCTTCATATAAAAACATGAATATTGTGCAATTGAAAACAGTGATTTACCCGCAGGAAATGGCAATGAATTCTGAGAACATGCGACTGTTCCTTAACAGCATAATGTTATATCTTATGCGCAGTGTTGACTATTGTTGATATACATACATGATCCGAGGTCTACTCTGTAGTAGCTAGGTACCCAACAAACTGTCATTGGCGTAGCCAGGGGGGAGGGGGTAAACCGGAGCGCTTGCCCCAGTAGACAGAGACTGAAGTTATATTGTAGTGTGCATTAACCGACATGAATAGATATTTTAACCGTAAAATAATTTTAATAAACTTATGTTTTTCAAAAATTCTACGCATTTTTGCGATTATCTTGATAAATACGTTTTCTAAAGAATAGTTGTTGTACAGAATCTTTTTTATAGAAATTTTAACAAGAAAGATATTATGTTATTTGTATTTTGGTCCTAAAGTGAATATTTTTTTTTAGATAACTGCGACTTAGCTAATAAAGATTGGTTATGAAAGAAAAAATAACAAAAGCCACGATCCACGAAACTTTCACACATTTTCTTGATTATCTCGGTGAATATGTATTCTAGAGAAAAGTTGTATAGAATCTTTTTTATAGAAATTTCAATACGGAACATTTTATGTTATATGCATTTTTGTCCTGAAGTTGATATGTTCCGAGATATTCACGGTTTTTTGTAAAATCTCAGTATTATACACAACTTTAAGGTCAAAGCGGCACGGGTTAGTGACCTCAGATTGAGCTCAACTTTTTTATGGTGAGTTTCTAGGTCCATTGGAATAAATTTCAGTGCGCACCTAACCAATTAGCAAAAACTTGTAAAATAAGAAACACCCTAATGAATAATGAATGAAGAAAGTTCGAATTGCACAGATATTACTTTTTTATAGTACTTGATCAGAAAGGCAATGTTTACCTTGGTGTATTATGGACGACAAGAAGCGTCTATCATTCATGCATCGAGTGCTAACAAAACTTGCATGTAATGTAAATGTCCCTAAATGTAAAGCGTTTTTACATGAAAAAATTGCTGGTCAGTAATTTCGTATCGGGGAATCGAACCCGCGTCAACTGAAATGCAGCGATTGTCTCTAACCACTCGGGCCACGGAACGAATTACAAAATAGCGACTTAAGAACGCATTTAAATATTCACGACATAGTACAGCTGTTATCGTTTGTTGTTAACCGTCGTTACGTTTTTGCTGGCCACTACCTGTGTATGCTGTTTGTGCACGAGAACAAACTGAAGACAAGACTGCGATATTGTAGTTCGTAGTAATTAACTGAGCAAATTAAATTTTTGAATTAATTATACACACTTAAATAAATAGGTAAATAGATTTTTTTTTTTTAAATGCAGACCATTTCAGCGAAAAACATTGCTGCTTCTGATCAAGTAGTATAAAAAATATCTTTCACAACAAGAGCCAAAAGTGAGTTTACATGGCGAGGGAAAATTTGCGAACAAGCGTAGTGAGTGAGCGATTCTCGAGTCATGTAAACACTCACTTTTGACTCTTGGTGTGTAATGTACTATTCTTTTTTACATTACTACGCCGATAAGCCTGGACTTATGAAAAAAAAAGAACATTTCCGAACAAAAATCGATCTTCGCTCAAGTTGTATGTAGTGTAACTGTCACATCAATGTCTACTCAACGGCGAAGTGACACCTTTTTCCGTAGGATTCCGATGCGACCGACTTTTCCGCTGCCTCGACGCCATTAACATAATTCAAAGGAGATTATCACCGATCTTATCGAGTCAATTTGAGCTCACCGAATTCATGGGCACGGAAAAGGACAAGTACACAGACATAACATATTAACCGCTTCCAAAGGACTGCCTTGAAAATTGCCATTTATCAATTTCCACGGATTTTCCCAAAATTATATTTCGCAGATCGCAGATTTCAGAAATCATAAAACACTGATACACAAGGACAACAGCGACTTTTTTATTTATTATATAATCAGTTGAAGTGAAATTCTACTCTGCATAAATTTAATTTTCTTAATTTGTTCATAGAAACGAATATTCCTCGAGTAGAATCGAATTTTGGTTCCATTTAACGCAATGTAAAAGTAGGGTATATGTAGGGTACAGGATGGCGAGTAATTTGACGCCGGTGTTGCGGACGCATCTGTCTTGAGGCGGAACAGTGACGCTATGCGAGCACTTTGGTAAAAGCTCTTAGGATTTCAAATTTCGCATTCACGGAAAACAGGCATACGAGCAGTATATGCGCCCCTCTTCCACAAAGACCCCGAATTAGCCTTACTCGTGACACTTATTTCACTAAGCGTATGCAAGTTGAAGTCTCAATAACTCATCGAATCGTCCAGTTTCCGCTAAATCAAATTGTAGTTTACTAATGATATTACCTCGTCCGGTTTTTTCTATACATAAAAAGTAATTCTGGTAAACAGGCTCGTTTAATTTATTTGCTTAGCAGTGTTCTGCAGAAGTGCAGGAGGCGGATTACACCATAGCGGATCTGTTTTTCAATTAAATTATTCTTAACAAGGGACCTGTTTTCGAGCCTGGAATAACAAGGATATTCAACAACATATTCGTACGTAGCTTACAATACTTGGTACGCAAAAAATAATCTGCGAATGAACAATACTTGAAAATTTTAAACTTTTCGGAGCGCTTTTAATGAGAAAATCATACAGAAAAGGGTTGAAATGCTTGTTTTTAAAAACAAATTATTTAACCCCCGACAGCGGAGAGCGTAATTTGCGAAAGTTAGGCGAAATGAGGCTACGCCAGCGGCGAGGACAATAATAATAATTCGCCTCAGAAATACAGTTTACAGTTATATAGCTTTTCTTGGTATACACATAATGTACAAAAATTAGTACGCACCAACGTACACATTTTCTGTATTTGTACATTTATACATACGCGAAAACAGTGACGCAGCCGGAAAGGTTAAAATTTTGTGGTCCAAACCGTATTATCAGACGTAATTAATTATTTTCGAGGTGTCAGATTTCGCTTTTTGCTTACCGAACGTTGTATTCGTTTGTTTTATTTGCTCGCCACTTTTTCCCTCTATTTTATTTTTGAAAATTATACAGCGGTGTGGAGAAATACAACATCTCGAATTAAGAGAGAGCAAGAGCATTCGATGCCATACGAGTGTATGTAGGTACACGATGTACTTTTTTTTAGAGGCACGTTCGAAGTGCACGCTCTACTTCCCCGGTGAAAATCGAGCTATATAGTTTTTCCGTCCAGTTGTTTTGCCCCCCCCCCCCCCTACAGAACTGAACACTAGTACGGAGCACTTCGAATAAGAATTTCCTGGATGATGTATTAAATTTCGCCGCCGCCGCACCGCTCGCCGGTTTCGTATCGCGCGACGCGGCCGCGTTTAAAATGACAATGCCCGAAGTTTTGCACTCAGGCGTGGCGCGAACGTAGCGTGAAAACTCGCGAGTTAATTTGATGGGCCAAAGTAAACGCCGAATGTAAATGTTCTTTGAGAAGTGAAAAATTATTTCTTCTCTTTCGTTAGCGCTTCAAATATCGTGTCGAAGTGAAATGAGCTTCAGAAAGTAACAGGTAGGCACCGTGGCGCGGCGTCTTCACACGTTCGTAAATCTAATTACGAAACTTCTGGAAAATTTACGTGCTCTCACACTTACTCCTCATCAGAGGCAGAACTGAATCCAGAACAAAATTCAAACCGAGAATCCGGATTCTGAATATGTAATTTTATTCGGAATTCGAGTTCCATTTTTATGGTGAATTGGGAGGGGGTAGATTACCATTCTTGTACTGCTGCAAAAATGATTGAGTGCGAAGTGATAACGCATCGCATTGCAACGCAGGTACAGCCTACCAAAAGAAACAACCGGAATCCATGAGGAAGTTTACTGCACGTTAAGCAACGCTGTTTCCCTTTCTCATGCCATCCAATAAGAGAGAGCAGTTTTTCCCTCTAATTCTCATCCTAAGCAGTAAAGACTACATAAGGCAATGCAAGACAGAAGAGAAAACATTCAATCACCAGTCACGTTGGAGAGTAGACCAACACAAGACGAATGCCCTCAATATACTCGTATTATACTTTTAATTAAATATGATAATAATAATAATGGATTGCTATGTTACAGATATTTGTTAAGAATGTAACAGTGACTCTTCGCATCAATGACTGGAAGTCCTGGTGTTTTTCACATGTCCCACATTTGGTCTCCCTGACCTCACATTTTTCCTACAGCGGTCCTATATCGGACCTGGATTTGCCTATTTAGAACAAATAACAGGCAAGGCTGTACAGTCACATTGAGACAAATATTGGATACTTTTAAAATGTCTCAGATTCTTTCGATTTTTATCAGTAGGGGGGTGATTCTCCGAAAAATGGACAATTCAACGTGGACAAAAACCAAAAAAAATGAGGTTCACTTTTCAAATTTTTTCGTTGAAATCAATACTAGAGGTGTTGAGAAATCATATTCTGGTACCGGCCGGGCTTAAATTTGATTTTGGAGGGTTGTAAAAAAAAAATTGTTGTCCACATTGAAAGACAAATTTTTCAAGTTTACATAGTGTGATAAGATGAGGCTGTACGATCACACAGCGGCACCGTGCGTTACAATCTCACGGATCACGGTTTTATGAAGTACCAAAAATTCATCTAGGAAAGTAGTCTCTGCACGAAGAAGATTTAAAGGCTGTTTCTACAGACTGCTTCTAAGTGTCGAAAGATTCACGTCCTTCAGCGTGGATACAAGAAATACGTGAGTAGCCACGTTGAATAATATTTTATGTCCACGTTTAAGGTCAAAATCGCCATTTTCCTTTTCCCATTGAGTAAATATGCGGAGAATATTTGATACATGTTGCTGAATGTAATGTGGCTAATATTAGATATATTATTACGTTTTTACAAATTCCGAGCTGGAAATTCAATATGGCTGTTGATGTACACGATGAAGGGCACTTTTTTTTTTTTAGAAACCAGGATCTCAGCAATAAATAAGTATTTTAGAATACAAATTATCATTACTTCACAGAAGTTCTTACACAGCCTTCTAGAAGAAGTTATGACGTTATGAGGAAGTTATATGAGCATTTGAGAGAAGTTTATGCTTATAGTGAAACTCTACAGAGAGGTTTGAAAATTATCCACGTTGAAGGACATATCTCTTCCTAGACACAACTTTGAGGTATTCTAAAGGTTACTTAACTTGGTTACAAAAAGATTGTAAGACCTATACCGTGTTGCCTCAACTTACCTCTTCAACAATGGGAAACAGTAGTTCCTGAAAATGATGTATTAAACCCTTCCAGCAAGCAAAAAAACGGAACTAAGCCAGGTTGACACCCACGCTGATGGACATTTCAGGTGCATTTTCGATTTTCTAATGATGTTCTGCTGAACTAGGGAGAGCTTTTACCATTGTCTCCATCAGAAGAGTTCATTTCCTCAATTTTGATATATTGCGCATAGCATTCTGATAATAAGTGGCAGAGTTACAGCCTATTTACATGAATTGTCCATTTTTCGGAGAATTACCCAGGGTCAGGATGACCGCAGTTTTCCGCATAAAATTTCGACTATTGTATTGGTTTGTTACTTAAAACAATTTTAGCTGATTGGATCAAATTAATTTGGTCGGTACCTTTTTTTTTTTTTTTTTTTTTTTTTTTTTTCAAATTATGTAAAACTAAGCTCCACGTGGGAAATTCTGCAAAAAATCGGACAAAACTGGACTACCTGGATTTTTCGTTATGCAACTTTTGTTTCGCTTCAAAAAATTTTTACGAGGTGCATATATTAGTATATAATTTTTTTGGCCTGTCGAACCAAACAGGTTTCTATCGGATGCAACAGCAGACGCAGTGTGGCGTATGGTGGTTCTTACAAAATTTAATCAATTGGATTCTAATGAGAAAAGAGTGCATTTAAATTTTCTGAGGAAAACGGAACAAAAGGACACAAACGAAGTAGAGAATCAAAAGACCAAACCCGAATTTCATTCTTGCAAAAAGAAAGTCTCTATTGTTCCACTGATTAAGGTAACTCGACCATTACATTATCGGTAAAGACATTTTCTCACACACCCATTTTTTTACGCCTTCGACCCCAATCAATATTTTTTTTTTATATCATCACTGACGACATTTGCTTACATATTAGTTAATTTTCAACTGCTAATTCAATAAAATGAAAAGTGAGTCATTCTTTCAAGAGTTAAATTGTTTGTCGTTAAGTTGCGGTTAAGTTAATAACTATCCTTATATGAATACATATGTGACACATAATACTCGAGTGTGCTCGCTAACATAGTGTAGGCACGATTTTTGTACATCCGCAGGCTACTTTATTCCTTACTCCGATCGGTCGAGAAAATGATTTAATTCCCCAGATTCCTTCTGGGTACAAAAACTTTCATTTTTCAACATAACATTCGTGATGCTCGATGTCAAGCTGTGACAAATTACGCAATATTTCATCTGATATTTGCAAGGAAAACTTTTTTCTGGAGCTTTTGTTGAAATAATAATTTTTACACTTGTGTTATTCACGTGTTCGAATCATTCATTATTTCGAATAGGAAATGCTTCAGTTTTATTTTTTGCTTCATTTCTAAGTATCGCAGACTGTACACTATAAACGTGATTCGGTAAAAGTTTTGAAATATTACTATTTTTTGCCCACGGGAGTCTATTTTAATTTGTGAAAAACAGAAGAACTCTAACTCTCACTCATAACATGTCGCAGATGGATCTGCAATCACGAGAGAACATTTTCATGTCTCGATTTTAATATCGACTTATCAGTAGTAAATCGATTATAATTGTCCCCGACTTCCTCATGTGTAGTGTAACATTTTATATTAGGCAAAAAATTTTCATGAAAATTTCTATCAACAACATGGCTGCAGACTGTAGTCGCGCAGGGTGCAGCAAATGTCAATCACTGAATTCGTGCGGGGGAGCGTTACGGACGCTAAAGTAAAGTTTTTTGAAACTTTTTCCAAGCAAAGACATGAAAATGTCAAACGTTTTTATCTCTTGAACGTCAATTCAAGAACGAGTTCAGTCACGATAGTATTTTTGCTGAATGGGAACCCGATCGAGTGCTATATAATACTGAGATTTCTGTTCATGACCATTTACGACTCTTACTGACCAAGATTGAGACAAGTAGAGAGGACTGTGTAGAACTAAAAAGGTAACTGAAAGACTCATTATGGACATATCACGGACGTCCATTTATGACGTTAAAATGGAGACAAATTTTAGGCTCAATGAAGACTGTTCAATAATATTGTCGCTATTCAGCCATGTCTTATCTTTCAAAAGGCATGTCTCTATTTTGTCGTCAAAAATATTCTATGTAGCTAAAAGGCGGATTTATCTAGAACAGAGTAACGTAAGAAAAATTATGTACAGCCAAGGAGCAGATTTCTGGAAGACAGGCTAGGTACTGGAAAACTCTAGGTTTTGGCTCTATTAGTTATACAGGCTTTTCCACGTAGTCTTTAGTAGGCGAAATTATAAAAACGACACAAAAAAGTGTATAACTGTGTCTGAAGAAATTCCTTCTCCCTGAGAAGGGAAGCTCGAAGATATCGACTTTGAATTTTACGTATAAAGGTATCGAGGAAACTATAGAAATATTGATAGTTTAAGTTTCTAATTTCAAATATCCCATCAGATTTTCGAACGAGCCCAAGGTGAACCCTTGGCAAAATTGATGCGAAGGTTTTTCTTATTTGGGAAAGAAAATATAAGAAATTGATTTCTGTTGGTAAGGCAATGATGCCTAAAATTTTGTGGCCCACATTGGGGTCCAATCGAAAAGCTAATGCAATGTTCCGTATCAACGATCCAAGAAAGCCCAATGGAACCTGTTCTTTCCCTTAAGAAAAGCTTTAAAAAAAAAAATCATTTCTCTTTCCTCAATAAAAAGAAATTCATATTTGAGGAGTTATCTGTCAGAAGGGCGTCCGTTCCATAAGAAATACATTGAACGGACGCCCTTTTGACAGATAAATCCTCATTTCTGTTCGATAAAAGCATAACCGCAACCTTTCTTCAAATAACAGGAAGAAAATAACCTGTCTTCTTTCGAATGAATAATACGCTGTTTTTCTCTTTGAAGAAAAAACTGGGCTCGTTCCTTGAAAAAAAAAAAATTAATAATTTTTTTTTTCTGCGAAAAGAAAATGGGTTCATTCAGAAGAGAACAAAAGTACGATTTTTTAAATCAAAATTTTATCTAACTTATTCAGATGCTCAATTCGAATTTCGGGGCCCGAATATCATAAAATTCCGAAGTTGGTAAGACGTTCCAGCTCTGCTTTCCTCGATCTCCCAATAAAAAAATAAGAGGAAGGGGAGAATTTCATGACGTACTTTAATGTAATGCTGATAGTTCGATTTTCTCGAGTGAAATTGCATTTTTCCCATTCTAACTTTGAAATTCTAATTTCGGGGCCAAATGGAGATAATACTGTAAAATATACAGAGTTAACGAAATTGGCCCGAAAATTTCGTCTCCCGGTGATTCGTTCGACTTCTTCGGGGACGTCGATTTGGCCCACTTCATGGAGAAAAGTTAAATTTGAAGCAATAATCGGGGCCAGATCGAATCTATCATTGAATTTTTGAGCTCAGCCACTCAGGAACTATTATTCTGGTACTTTATTCAATTTTCTGAATTGAGTCAATTAGGAAAATGTCATTTCTCTTCTTCTTCTTCTTCTTAACCACGTAAGAAATCCATATTTTAGAAATGAACGAGGTTTTTTCCTATTTTCTGTGAAATTCCTCACGAAGTTGCCTTTTGAAAGAGAGTTAATCCACATTTGAGGCCCAAACTGGAACTGGATTAAACGTCTGATTGAATTTCTTAACTCAAGATTTCCAAAACCCCCAATTCGGAACTTTGTTCAGTGTTTGTACATCGGATCAATTTTGCCTATTTCAAGGAGTCAGAGTTGGAATTTAGAGCCCAAATAGGGGATCAATCGAATAAACCTGATTGGTTTTTCGAACATGGCAACCTGAAAACCCATATTTCGGCACTGCTTTTGATGTATTCAAGTTAGATCAATTTTAATCATTTGAAGGGATCAAATTTGTAGTTCAACCAAATCGAGATTGGATCTAGGCCTTAATTGAATTATTGATAACAGCAATTCAGAAGACCACTAACCAAATACATCGCTCAATTTTTGCGACAAAGTCAAAGTGGCTCATTTGAAGGGTTGAAATTTAGACTTTAGGGCCTAGAACAGGGTTGATCGAATATATGATACAATTTTTGAGTTTAAAGATTCAATAAATCTCTAGTTCGATACTTTAATTTTTTTTTTTTTTTTTTTTTTTTTTTTGGCAAAGTCAAATTAAACCATCGGAGGAAAGAAAAGTTGAAGTTGGAACCCAAATCTGGATTGGATCGAAAATCTCATGACACGTTTGAACTCAGCAATCCAAACGCTACTTTCTGTTTTTGATACGCATTTGTTCATGATATCATAAGATGGTAACACGTTCCAAGCCGCCTTCGCCAGAGGGAAAATTTTGTACCATGAAATAAACTAGACTTGAACTCTTGGAGATGTCAGTTCATCTCTTCTTGATCTAACGTCTCAATGAAAAAGAAAAAGAAATGGCGGTGGGTTTTCTTGATAATACCACATAGGATAAAATAATGGGCATTTTCAATGATTTATCCGGACAAATTTTGAAAATTCTTAATAATAGTATTCTAGATTTGTTTCCGATTTCTTTTAATAGGTTAGATGCATAAGCGCAAATAAGGAACTGTCTTCAAATTCCCTCCCACGAATATCATAATCAATATCAACTGTGCGAAGAGGCCCAAAGGACCGAAACTCGATAAATAAATTGCAAATGAATACACATCGCTACTACGAAGGCACGAATGTAAAATTTAAAAAAAAGTAATTACATTCTCCGGAAGTTCTCTCTGTTCGGTCATATGTCTACACTCTGAGTTCTAGATTGTACTTGTAACAGCCAGCCGCCTACGCTACCAATCCGTGAAAAAAGGGCCCATTAGGATAAAGTTTGGCACAAAGTACAGCTTAATCAAAACGTGCGGGGGAAAAAAGTAAACAAGCTATTAAATCGTCCGATTTCAGCCAACCCTGAAACGGCTAAAATTAGGTACTTCGAACGAAGTCGAAGAAATAATTTATTTAAAGCTGTTTGAGTGCCTCGTTGTCAGGTAAAAGAGAAGAGCCAACTGCGGCTAGTTTTAGAATTTATGACGGAATTTGAGAAACGAGGCAGATCGAAATTAACTATACAGAAATACAAAATATTTTAAGTACTTAATGGTCATTCGGTGAGCTTCTAAATTTGAAATTGCCACTGTCGTATTTAGAAAATGGGTTCTTTCGTTTCGCGCGACAGCCCGGATTACGCTCGGCATTAAGGGGACTTTTACTTCTATTATACACGTAAAATATTCTTGTAAATCTTATTGAGCGGGTTTTAAAAAATACAGGCGATGGCGTCGTTGTTTTCGACTAAATTTCCGGCTGCATCGACTTCTCTATCTTTGTTTTTCTTAATGGCTTACGGATAGCGACCGGTGACGATGACGATCGCCAGCACTGGGCCTCACATTCTGTCGAATTCTATCGGCGAACGTATACACCCCTCGACCATGTTTGCTCTGCTTCTCACCACAAACCCTTTGCCGACTCTGGGTGATTTATACAGGCATCGTGTTTTCATATATACATCAATTTTCAAGATACGAGAGCATAATACAGCCTGTTGTGTATGTAAAAATATAATAAATTGTAGTAGTAAATGAATGAATGAAAAGAAGAAAAGAAAAGGAGGAAAGGAGGAGTAAGTCGAAAGGCCGGTACGTTGGTAAATTAAGGGAAACTAAATGAACTCTAATTTAACGTATTAACTTTATTCTACAAAATGAAGATATAACCGATATTGTCTGTTAATCAAGCAAGTCATGCGGAAACCTTGTAGGCGCGAGGGCCGGATCTTTAGCGCGTCTGCCGATTGGTACCACCTGGAATTTAAGATAATAATCGCGTTTGAGTACCATGATTCGAAATCTAGCAAGACATGTAAACTGTGAGGTATGACCCTCATGATCTGTCCCGTGGCTTGAGTGCAAGCCACACTGCCTCGTCGGCTAGTGCAAGGTATCGCAGTAGGTACGCCGCTAATCCACCCTGGCCACACTTGTGCGGGGGTTAGGGGACCTCCGCCTCGAGGCCTACGTACTCCCTGAGTACGGACCGCCCTGCTACGTGAGACCGCTCACGTGAGGCTGTACGTCATATTCTCGCCTGAGCATCCCGCTCTGCATAATGAGCGTACGTCGATACCCGGCAAGACAGTCTGAGTATGCGCAACTCGTTATCCTAATTAATATAATGAAACAATTCAATATCGAAGTAGGGTAAGCCTACGAAAAGATTGGTACTCCGTGAGTAAACTCACCTAAGATGCAATTCGGCTCGTCCAGCTGCCACTTCACTATCACTGTACGAAATACGATACGGAACAGACGACTCTCGCAATGTGTCGAAGAATGCACATGCACCAAGCATCCCGGGGTCGTCCCTACGAGTTCCTGTCCGCGTGGCGGAAACACATTATGCAGATATGTAGGTGGCAGCTAGAGCCTGTTTTTGCACCATCAGTTGGGGGATGAGAGAGGATTACCTGCTCGTGAGAGCCAGGTACGAGCTAACGAAAAGACTTCGCTGCAGCGAATGCTGTCTGCAGTGATTCCTAACATATTGAAGCCATGCATCTCAAAATTAGGGAACTAAATTTTCCCATTTCTTTACATGTACAACTACTAGGCCGTAATGTATCATATTGTTTCCACACAGCTCTGGTTACCGCATTGAATTTACTTAAAAGGACCGGCTTCCCTCGTGCAATAATACTGATACAGTTTGGATTTCGGCACACATTCACATTCTTTCTTCCGCACCCGTATTTCGTTGTTAAGGTACAAGTAAACATGGTGGAGAGAGAGAGAGAGAGAGAGAGAGAGAGAGAGAGAGAGAGAGAGAGAGAGAGAGTTTGTATCGAAGAAAAATAGCAAAAAAGAAAGAAATAGTGACAATATCCTTCAAAAGACAGGAATTTCTGAAGTAAAACGCAGATTTCAGTGAGAAATACGTAATTTCAAACAAATATTTCAAAAATGAAACTGTATAGAATTCCATTATTTCCACAGTGAATGTCTAGCTAGATGTCTACAGAAGCGGATACACGGGGAAAAGAACTGAAGCTGTTGCCTCTCCCAGAGAAAGTCTCTACATCAGCATAGTCGACCCACTGTTGTAACAGAACGCCATAAGAACTTCTCCCCCCTTCTTTCAGAGCTGTAGTTGACAAAAGTTGAGTCAAATTAATATAACGACCGAATTCAGCGACCTTGGAATCCCTATAGTTAATTTATTCCTATCTTAATTTAGACATTCTCGTGCAACAAATATCAACTTAGCATGGATAATGAATTTAGCGACCCCCTAAAACATTAAAAATTATGGGTACCTATACTGTATTTCTCAATATTTCTTAAATTTTCGCTCATTTCTCCGCCTCGGATGCCACAGTGATGAAAACGAGTCAAAATAATAAAGAAAATAATTTCAGCGACCTTGAAGACCCTATATGTGGACATGTTTGTCTCTGGCTCCAGCACTTGGCGCCACAGTTCTCAGCTAAGGATGAACTGATATGAAATACAATTCCAGCTCCCCGAATACCCCACAACCGATAGCCTAATGGAACTTTTGTACCTTTTATTTTGAAGACCCTATATGTGGACATGTTTGTCTCTGGCTCCAGCACTTGGCGCCACAGTTCTCAGCTAAGGATGAACTGATATGAAATACAATTCCAGCTCCCCGAATACCCCACAACCGATAGCCTAATGGAACTTTTGTACCTTTTATTAGCTCGAATACTTTCCGTAAAATACGGTCTGTTCAAACCAGAGAGATACAAAACCACCTGATTTTACTCTGTAGTATCTGATGAATGGGTCCGGGGAAATAAAATAATACATAATATTTTTATAGGTAAAACTGTTATATGTATTCCTAAAATAGAAAGAATCACCAAACAGCTTTTTGAAAATTTGTTACTTCTCTACAATGCGCGAAATGTTATGAAAACAATACACTTTCCGATTATAGGTCGGGAAGGAAAAAGTTTTTCTATTCACCCTAATGTTCGTGATTTCAAATCAAGGCATCATAAATATCATAAGAAATATGTTGTACTTTGAATTCTAACGCAGCAACAGCGTGGCTGAAGTGTTAATATAATTGCATAACTGCTACGCCGTGAATATTTTCACTACATTCCGGATTACCTCGAAATGTTAATAGAATTGCATACTCGAAACGCCGTAAATCTGTCACGACGAAGTCCAATTATTTCTTCACACCGTTTTTTTTTGTTTTTTTTCCCTACATTATTAAATTATGAGAATCCTTTATAACCCTAGGATTAATTTCTTGGAATTTGTCATGAGTGAAAATGGCTGTTGTCTTTACCCACAAGAGTAGTGTAAAAATGGGGAGTACATTGACCCCGTCCCATTTAAAATGTACAGGGAGGGCGTGGCCTAAGTCTTCTTCTTCGGAGCCAGATTTTGCGTTAAAAAATGGGTTAATTTGACCTTGAAATCAGCTGATCGAGTGTGTGTATTATAGTATAGGTATAGCTGGTTACAGAAAGCGCGGTGAGATGGTGGATACAGGGAAATTCTCTCTCGACGCGTCGGTGATTGTATACGTCGTATAGATATGGGTATGTACTTACCGTGTGATGAACTGTGGACCCGTTTACTGCCCCCTCCCCTCCCTATGGTTGAACCGAGTGTATTTTTGCGTACATTAATAATTGGAATACAAATTGCATCAGACTCTTGGTCTTGGAAATGGTAGACAGGTCTGAACTTGTCGCTTTCTTATCTTCTTGTGCTGGAGTAATCGCATTCGCGTCATAGGTAAAATAATAAGAGTGATTGTTAAAAAATATGCTTTATTATCGGATAATTGTTTACATTATACAATAGATTACATTATAGTTTTCACATTTCCAGTACAGACTTCGTAGGAAAACAGTTTATCGTATATTATGACTGCGTGGGCGTTCGTATTTGCCGGTAAATTCTTATGAAAACGGAATTCTGCTCGAATATTCAGTGGACTCGTTTTAGATAACATCGTATTTATTTGCTGAAGGTTGAAGGGCGTCTCAGATTGTCGTGAACAATCAATCACGATACACGGTATTTTGGAATAAAATTCGCTAGCGTCGATACTCGGACATTTAAACGGCTGACGAAAGTAGTTTGAGTAAAAGCTGGCAAACATTTCGTATAATAAGCCACGTTGTCCCTTTTGAAAGTTGAAGTGTGGCATTTGTGAAGGATACTGCACGTCGTTCAGAAATAGTTGATACGATTCTAAATCCACAGCATCATATCTCGAGGCCCGAGCCTTCAAGTTATTTCGGCGATCCGTTTGAAAACAAAAGATTATGAATCGAGGTTTCAGCAACGTGTTGGAACTCTTGATGACCCAAGATAGCGTATCAGTTTGAGGCAGGTTAGGCTTTGAATAGTAATCATATCCGCGGAAAGGTACATATACTTCTTGATTGTGTTTGATGAGGTTCATGGCATATATTCGAGCCGCGTCAGAGAGCTGGAGTTCGCTAATTTTCCAAGAAATTTCTTCGATGGTGAACTTTGGAATTTGCTCACTTCCAGGAATAAAGTTTAATTTGAAGAATAGATCCATATCGTCTTTGGATCTAGTCAAAATTAGCTGGTGTGTGCAGTTATAAAACGCCTTTTGATAATCGTCCGCTAGATTCAGTACATACTTGAGTGGAATGTAAGCTTCCAGACACCCATCTTTAAATGTGGCATTGTATGGGTATTCGTCGGTGAACCCCAGAGAGGTTGTGTATTTCGAATCGACTACCGAATTTGTTAGGTAGGATTTTAGAGTAGAGGTAAATCCAACGTTTGTGGTGCGATCGATTACTGTACCATTAAGTTCATAGGAAATGGAGGAAAATAGATATGCTAGCGCGTTATAGTCCAGTTCGAGATTAGATTCATTGTCAATTTTCCCCCTAATATAGATGAAGCTGTGATGTGGAACACAGACAACGAGTCTGTTTGCGATAAAAATGCGAATTTCATCATTATAGCCTACACTAGTACTATTAAATGGTTTGTAAGTCTGCAAAGAGAGATGCTGAATCGCTGTATCAGAGGTGATTGGTTGGAGAACGTCCAATGTTTGTTCGTTAATCATTTTTCTTTTGCAGTTATAAATTATCGAACTGTAAGACCTAGAGATTTTAGAAACACCTTGTTCTCGGGTGTTAATTTGCTGGCTACTGTAGCGCTACTAACCAGATTCTCGTTTAGCTTTCTCTTTTTATAGGCTGCCCCCTCACTCGAGCGAGTATTAGAGTAAGAATTCGTTTCAGGGCTAGGAGGAAGGGTTGGAGATTGAGTCGACATGTTATAAAGAAACATTATCGACTTTCGCGTATATGAATCGTTACTTTTCGAATGTGATATTCACCAAATTCGATCAAATTTGAGCGTTCGTCCTCGAGACGTAGTATAATTTCGTCTATCCTCTCGATATTAGATTCCAAAGGTATGTAGGTCGGCGTGTTGATATTGGCTCTGAATAACTTTTCGCGTACAACAGGTACAGTCTCCGAATGAAGTATTTTACAGGGTACCCCGTTCTTATATACGAAATTACTCGCCACCAAATTACAAGACAGGTTCACCTCTTTAGGAAATGCTAGAGTGGGTGGAGAAGAGGCTATGTATCGACCAGATGCCAATTCACGGTTCTGAGTATTGCCTACACTGGTGGAAGGGGTAGTGGGAACCGCGCGAGTTGTTCGTGTATGAGAATCAGTTGACGTATCAATTTTCGAGTTTGAATCAAAAGAGTTAGGAGAATTATCAAAATTATCAGAATGATGAGAATTATGTATACTATATCCATGTTTGAAACCCAGAGAAGGTAAAATGCTGTATGCTTTGTTGAAATACAGTTTTAAATTATTTGTATGAAGCGTGTACCTTTGTATATCCTCGTCAAAAATGTATTTAAATTTATCTTCGGAAATCCAACCGTTTATATAGCTGATTACAGACTTGACAGTGTACTGACCAGGGTGAAGGAATAAAGTCTTCAGACTATCGTCTTTATCATCGCGGAAATGTAACTGGTTATTATACGGGGTAATGTTATGTATAGAATTGAACGTCGCGAAACTGGTACACGCAATCTCGTACTTCTTATCAGGATCGAGGGTTAGAGGCGGGTATAAGCTAACATTTAGCTCGCTAGTTGGCCCATTCAGAATGAAATGATAAGACATTTTTACGGTTTTATTTCGCGTATATGAAGCGTAATGGCAATTGGCTGACCACCGAGATCGATTAAACAATTATTCTTATCTTCTAATCTCAGGTGTAGGTCGAATATATGGCGATGGGTGTCCGAAAGGGGTAAATAGATTGGATGTAACGAAGTTTCTGAAAAAACCGTCTGTCTCGGTACTGTGACAGGGAAAGAATAAAGTAATCTGCAAAGTGTATGATCTTTAAAACTGTGCGTCACCAGATTACAGGTTAAATATACTACTGGCACGGGAGTGAAATCTACTGGTCCACACGACTTGTGGTAACTTTCGGGTTGGTTTTCTTCTTTCAAAGTAAATACTTCCTTACTATTGGGAAAACCCAACAGTTTTAAGATGCTATCCTCGCGATCAAATTCGAGTCTTAAATTCTTGGTAATTATAGTACATTCGTTCGCCGACGGTTCTAGAACAAATTTTAATCTTTCTCCCGGGAACTCTCCCAAAATACGCTGAACCAGCGTTTCATAACTGTAGAAACCATTCGGAATTGTATGAAATTTCAAAATCGGATCTCCGTTATCGTAATAATACAGTCGGTTGTTCCATCGATTGACGTTATTAATGGAATTCAGTGACCATACTCGTAGACACGCGATTTCGTACTTTTTTGACGGATTAAGCAGAATGGGTGGGAAAATTTGGTTATGAATATCAGTGGATCGAGAACAAACGTCAATGCGGTAAGACATTTTGTCAGATTGTGAACGAGTGACGTGTGATTATAATATTATATATTTTTATGACTATACAAAAATAAGAGACACAGTTGTCCGCAATGTTGAGTTCCAATTTCCTGATTACCGGAGCTGTTGTAATAGATTGCGTTTCCTTCAAAGTATTTCATCAGTAGTGGTGGGGGCAAGACATCCCCCAGCGGATCGTAATAGTATACCACATTATTAGATCGTATCCACGCGGTCCAGTGGGTACCACTTGAGTTTACACTGTCCAGGTTGCAAATTCCGCATTCCCGCTTCTTCATTTTGCTAGGAAGACTATCTCGACAATATACCCCTCGAAAATTTTTCAGTTTCAGTTTCTTAGCGAGTTGTTCAATTTCATAATCGTACAAAGGATGAGAGTTGGGAGGTAATTTTATTGGTAGTCGATCACGCTGACGACGCGTAGCCATTTTATATCTAACTAATGCTCCAGGTATAAAGCTAAGCCTTTTCCAGACTTGTGTGGTCGCAAATAAACACCGTTGCCAATTTTATGTTCAGGGGCAGCACTAGGCGATGATCTGAACTCGTCACGGACCGCTTTAATCGTTTGAACTCCAGCTACAATACTGGATATACCATTAAAAACTTTCTTTGCCAGAGATACAGCCGACAGTATTGGGGCTATGCTGATACCCGATCCTGTCTTTGGAATAGGAATGACTCTCGGCAGACGTTTTGACTTTAATTTATGTCGTTTGACGGCGACTAAAGAATGTTTAACGGCCGAGGGAATATCTGCAGAATTTTTGACACTCTTTCTAGCCTTGGATAAGACTTGACCAAAGGTGAGTCCACCACCTCTCTTCGATCCGTTCTTTTTTGATCTTCCGATACGGCCCCCGGATAATTTCTTTTTTAATTTCATCGCGTTCACAGTCACCCAAGCGGCTAGCTTCTCTTTAGGCGAAGAATCTTTTGCGAGAACACGTTTCCAGGCCTGTTCCTTGAGTATTTCGTCGGCCTCGGCTCTTTCCTTATCGTCAGTGGTCTGACTATATCTTATATCGTGTTCCTTGGCGTAAGAATCGAGCGGGTTTATCGGGGGAACGTTATTTCTCAAGTTTCTTTCGAGAGGCGTACCTATAAGAAGAAGAAGAAGAAAAATATGAGAGTCGCGTTCGCTATTTACTATCGTTTACTATCGAGGAATGCAACTCAGTGTCTCACCTGGTCCGAGATAATTAAAAGTGGGAAAATGTAAGGGAAAAGGTAGAAGATCGATCGCTTTATTGATAATTCCGCTACCTCGTTTACGAACTCTGAGTCTAGTATCCGAGAGACGACCATTCGGTACCAACATTTCAGTATAAATAAGCTCGCGAGATGAATTTCCCGTTATTTATACTTTTACCAGCCTACGAAAATGTCTTCAATTACCATTGTCGAGCAAAAAACAAAATTACCAATCAGTTGTACCGTATTGGATGAAAATAAAGATACGAGAGATGTTCACAGCATCCTCTTCCCATCTTACATTCAAGGTCTGTTGGTGGGTAAATCCAATTCTGGGAAAACAAATATTCTGATAGAAATGTTATTACATAGAAACGGTCTTCGTTACAAGCACGTCATTTTAATTAGTAAATCGCTTCACCAAGCGAAATACCTCAATTTGAAAAAAGTATTCGATCTAGTACCGGAAATTGGGTTCCAAACTTACGATTCTTGGGAAGATGTACCGCCACCGAATAAACTAAAACCGGACACTATAGTCATATTTGACGATATTTCGTCTTCAAATGAGTTCAATGCCTTACTGAGATTATATTTTACAACCTCTCGGCATGCCCACTCCTCAGTCTTTCTTCTGGTCCAATCATATGCCAGGGTCAGCAAACAACTCATTCGTTCGAATGCCAATTTTATCATTTGCTTTAAAATGGATAGATCCAGCCAGGAGTTACTATATAAAGATCACCTGAGTTCCGATATTACTCCTAATCAGTTTTACGAAGCATGCGCCCTCTGCTGGAAGGAACCTTACGGATTCATAACCTTCGATCTTCAAAGCGATATAAAAAGCGGGAAACTTAGAAAAGGGTTACATCAGTATTTGAAATTTGATTCCAAGTAGACGTCTGTTTTCTACGTTGATAAATATGACCTCAATAGACGAAGAAATTTCCCAAACCAAAAAACTAGTGAATTTAGCGAGAGATGTTAAGAAAAAATATATCGAACTATCCAACCTGCGTTCGGAGAAATATAAACAGCTACGAGAAAATTTTGAACCACTAACCGACACTTTGGAGAAGCTACAGAAAAATGTTTCGCACTCTGTACCCGAAACGTCTCATATCCCCCCACCGAATATCGCAACAGACTCGAAACTCCCTCCTTTAAATAACCCATATTTTGGGTTGAGGTATGACTCGGAGCAAAAACAATTTTTTATAGGCAATTACCCAGTTATTGTTGGTGATCTCTCATTCACATTCAAAGGCGTTGATTATCCCAGGTCTCCGGGATTAGAGACCTTATTAACATGCCGCGATGTACCCATTTCTGGGTCGTATACGAAAAAAGATTTATCCACCTATCGAGAAATTCTTCGCAATGCCCGCGATAAATTATTCGATAAAGCGTCGGGGATCCCAACTCGCGGGAAAAAGGTTACTTTTATTAAGAACATTATGAAAACCGAGGACAGTGATAATGAAGACAATTTCTTCTTTGATTCTCCGTACAAAAAGACTAAAACAGGTCGGGGAGTTAGCTCGAAGACAAAGTCGAAGGCAAAAAGGAAAAATGTTGACATAATTGGTGAGAGACTGAAAACCCCGGCTCCACCAAATTCGCCCTATCTTATCAGTTATTACGATAATGTCAATGAACTAGTTTATCGTTTACAGTTGTTGATGGGAGAGATGGAAGCGGGTAATGATAGTCCGCAAATTATTCACGAGATACAGAGTATTCTCAGCGAACTCTCCGAATTGGGAATAATCGATTGAGTATAAATAGCTCATATTTCACTCTACTTGTTCATTATTCCTTTCAAAATGGAGTCTATAAAAGCCAAAATTATCGGGGAATTGTATAAGCCGGCTAGAAAAAATTATTTACGTAGGCGTGTCGAAATTAAGGGTATCTATGACTTATTCGCCGCTGATCTATGCGAATTTATTCCATACTCTAGGCTAAACCGAGGTTACAAATATCTTTTGACATTTATAAATTGTTTCTCGAAATATCTATACGCTATTCCCCTGAAATCGAAAAAGGGGGTCGAAGTGGCCCGGGCATTAGACAAAATCTTTGCAAAAGTCAACCTTCCTCCCGGCTCCCGCCCCCTCTTGCATACCGACGAAGGAACTGAATTTTACAATTCCCATTGTCGCAAGGTCTTCGATAAGTACAACATAAATCATTACAGTACTCATTCAGTAGTTCACAGTCCAATTATAGAGAGAGCTAACCGCTCGCTAAAACGCATAATTTATATGCAGTGTGCTTTGCTTGGGAAATATCAATGGATCAATCTGTTACCCAAATGCCTAAAAATTTATAACGAACGAAGACATAGAACAATCGGATACGCACCTATTGAAGTGAATCAGTCCAACCAGAATCAAGTGTTGCAAAATATTAGAAAAAATACAGCTCGAGACGTCTCCTCTATACCCAAATTTGAAGTCGGTGATTCAGTGCGCATTTCCTGTCATCGGGGCGTATTTGATAAAAGTTATCACCGCTCTTGGTCTACCGAAATATACAAAATTGCCAAAATACATTATACCAAACCTGTTACATATTCTCTCATCGATATTCAGAACCAGCCTATATTAGGAACTTTTTACGAAACAGAATTAAGTCGTACACTCTATCCAGATCACTACTTGGTTGAAAAAATTATTAAAAAGGTTGGAAATCGCTATCTCGTACGCTGGTTGGGGTTTCCAAGTTCACACAATTCGTACATCGATAAAAACGATATAATACAGTAAAATTTCCCATTTTTCACAGTTTCTATAGCTCGCTCATTGAAAGCAGACGTTATTTTGTAACGATGAAACGAGTTCATTTTGCGGAAAAGGTAACAATTCACCCGATGGTTGTTTGGAGTTATGCCTATCGCATGGCTCGTAAGGGACCTTGGGAAAGGATTGCCCGGGATTCTAGAAGATTCCAGAAGAAAATCAAACTATTAGAAATAATCTTGTCACCCGTTCTTCATCCCAAACACAGAGAAAAAATGTATCAGACTCGATTCAAAGTCGCTGTATCAGAAAGCCCAAAAATAAAGAAAAATAAAATTAATTTCCCCCACCACCGACACCACTATTAAACTCTTTGAGTAAAAAGTACATATTGATGTAAATTTCCACCATTTTCTCAGTTTTGTGGTTCGTCTAGTTTTGTATAGTCGTTTGTTTCCTGGTTTAAAAGTAAAAGTAAAATCGGTGAAATATGTTTTTATTACAATTTCAAATTCCGTGCGGTATACCTAGTTATTTTGTCGAAACTGGATTGCTTATTGAACGTAAATTTGAGCCAATAGTGCGGATTTTAGATGCTAAAGGATACCTCGAGGATGTATTTTTCGATCTCACCGTGTCGGAGTGGTTCGATTTGACCAAGAAGCACCGAAACTACATTCTCAAAATGTTCAACACTGTCGGTAATAACAATGCTTCCGATATTGACACCGAGCTAGCCGAATTTCTTCGCTTCAAGGTGGGGGAATATACTCTGGCATTTACGGAAGATAACTCAAAACTCGTGGCTACAAAAGGAGGCGACAAAGTCATCGAACTGACTTCCACTATTTACAACTTCCTCATCGACATGTACGAACTGGTGTCCAATCAACTGGATATTTTGCAAAAGTACTGTCCACTAGCTAAATACATCGGAACGCAACTCGTTCATTATTTCGTGTCCAATCCGCTCACGCCAATGACGAAACATACTGTATCTCCACTCAAAGCTGAAACATTACCACAACTGAACAACATCGCAGTCAAAACCAGTGGTATGGACGCATCTCTATGTCGCCAAATCTTTATCGAAGTAAAAGTACTCGGTCTAGAGTATCTACAAAAGAACGTCCACGATGTTAAAACTTATTATTACTCAAATTTTAAACGTGGAGGTTACATGTTATTCTAAGCGCTCTCTTAATTCGCGTATTTGTGTCGAAAGTTGACAATTTCTGCGCGTTACTTTTTGTACTGCAAATATGGCTTCAGAAATCACGCTGTTCCTCGATTTCAACTATTTTATCGGTGTAAATAAGCAAATTGTGGTAAAGGAACTGGCGTATATTGATTTGAATTGTTCACAAAGCCGAGATTTCCTCATTTCCGCGCCTTATCCTATTACTCATCTATCTGCCGACGAGAAGTACAACGTCAAGTTTTGTACTCGACACCTAAAAGTTCCAGATTGGAATTTTGGAGACACACCCTACGACGCATTACCCTCGATTCTCAGAGACATCTTTACCTTGGCTGATGACGTCATCATTTACGTGAAAAGCCAACAAAAGCGACGTTTTCTTCAGTCTGCATTGCCGTCAGACCTGAAATCTGCCGTCTCCATACTCGATATAGAATTGGAGCACGATTCTCCCAATTTTGATAAGCTTGCCGCCAAATTCGAACCAATTTTAAAGTACATATACTGTACATATCACAGTACGTACGATAAATGTTGCGCCCTCAAACATTGTTATCTCATAAGAGAATTTTATATTCAAAAGCACCTATATTAAGATGTGCCTACCTATACCTGTACATATAATTCGTATTTGTACATTTTACATTAAAATACATTTTTTAAACCGCTCACCCAGGCTCGAGTTTTATTTTTTTCACCGCTCGCTCACGCTCGATTTTTCACTATGCTCCCTTTTTACCGCTGACTCACCACTCATGTTTTCATCTTTGGGGCTAACTTCCCCTCGTACTACTGTGTTGACAACAGTGTAGGTAGCAGTTGCAGATACATAACACCATTCCAGTAAGTAAAAACGTTTGTCGAGTCTCTGATAACACGTATATGTTTCTCATATTTGCACATTTTCAAGAAAATAAAAAGTACAAAAATATAAGGTATAAAATATAGGTATACGAGTACGTGTAGGTTCTGATTTGCACAATAATACGAAATATATCTAAATATAATGCAGTTACATACTACATAGGTATACAAATAGGTATAAATTCGAATTTATTCGGTGAATTATTCACAAAAATATGATACAAATTTATAAATTTTACAAGAGACATTCACTATACACCTATAAAAAAAAAATAATACAAAACGAGATTCAAATTTACAAAATGATACATGCATATATACAAACTGAACTTAAGAACTAATCCGAGTCTAATTCGGAGTCGTCGTTCTGTAAGTCACAGTGTCCAATGGCCATACTTTGGATGGGCGGATGGCCGTAGAAAATACGTTTCGTATCCATCAGCTTCAGAGCAGTTTTCGAGGTTTTTTCGGTATATAGGCGATGGAGATGCGACCGGAATGTTGATTGGCTTTTTTTTACAGTTTTGTTGTTAAATAAACAGTTGTAATAATGTTGGAACTCGATTTCGTTCTTAATCACAGATTTTTTTATGCCTTTAATCTTTTTAACATACGACTTTTTACAGTTATCTGATACGGTATTATCTACAGTCTCAATAGAGTACACCTTCGGTGACAGAGATATAAAGCGAGACATCAGCTTTTTAGGAATCTCGTCTTTGAACTTGCCTGGTACCTTGGCATTTACCGTCGAGAATCGGGGGTCTGAAGGGGGATATTCCGAGCAGTCAAAGTATTGACTGTTGTCGGAAATGTGGGGACGAATATCGGGGGTCTGGACGGAAAGAATATATGAATCAGTGTCCATATATAGAAGATGATACGGAACATCTTTGAAAATGGCCGGGAGTTTACGATAAAAGAAATCGTACATTTGCAGTTTACTGAGCTCGAGAATGGCGGCTCCGATGAAAATCGGTTTGTCGAGCTTCTGGGACATTTTGAACCTGTGAATTCCGGCTAGATTTTCAGTAAAAATTACAGATTCCTTGAAAAAGGGAGATTTCACTAACTTATCAGTACGGCACTCGCTGGAAGAGAGATCAAAATTGATCTCCTTCTTCTTATTTTGAATAGTCTTGCCATACACGGAATTGTTTAGGTTCTTGAAAACATCTTTGAAAAATGTATGGGGAGTAGCTTGCCGATACAAAGTATTTTGGTCAATATAGGGTTTTAGGAAGGGGGACTGATGGAAGGAGACTGCTCGGTGGACTTTTTTCAGCACCAGACCTTCTTGCAAAACAAACTGTAACATGCGAAAGTGTATAACATAATTATGTTTATCTTCCAGCGTGCACAGCAGTTTTTTCTCGCGAGAACCGGAAGGGCATTTACTTTCGGGGCATAGGGGAAGCTCATTATGCTTATTATGAAGATAGGCCGGGTATTCTAAATCTACTTCGAAAAAGAAACCAGTATCCCCTTCTGGATCTAAAGATAGTATAAAATCAGAGGTGAAGGGGGTGAGATCGGGGACGAATTGTAGCGAGGATACTGGCAGTTTCTGCATCATGGCCCATCCATAGAGATTATTGCAGTCAATGTACAACATCGAAGTTGGCGGTGCATTTTCATCGTACGTTTCTGGAATAAGGGGGGTATTGGCCTCGCAATAGCGGACAACTGTATTGGTGATTCCACCGCGAATCGATTTCTCAATAAAGAGGTACATATCGTGGTCCGAAATTAAGCCAATGTGGACTCCAGTTTTGAATAACATGGCGTCGAAACTGAAGCCGGGCAAGGTGTACCCCTGCGCGACATCTAACTCGTACTTGTCCATGCATTCTTTACGAAACGATAAAAACACATCCGCCAACAACAGAACATCAATTTCGCAGTATTTCGAGAGGTACTGCGATAGATTTACGCAATCAAAAATTTGCCAAGCATGCTGGGCAAATTTGTAATCCGCTTCTGAAATATCCGTGTTGTCAAGTGACGAGTGGAAGGCTTCACATGGTGGGAGTGCCGTCAACTCCAGTTTCGATTCGTCGTCGAGGAATTCGTAGGGGAAAAAGTTCTTCTTTCGCGCAAATTCGAATTGGAGGGGGTTGGGGAAACGACGGCGGGTATGGGTAAATTCGTCGATGGGCAGAATTTCCACTAGATTGCGCAGACTAGTGGGCAAGAAACGGAAACTATCGACGAATCTCAGGGAAAAATTCTTCGATACGAATTTCGAAAAGGAAATATAAATCTCCTCTGTGGATGGGATAACGTTAATCCGTTTCTCATCCAGGTCAGAGGCAAGGGCGAGAATATGCGAGTCGTAATGACTCAGGTTATGGAAGAGGACGGGAAGATACGTGGGGCGAGTAGCCCCTTGATTACACTTATTGTGCGCGGGACCTATGAACTTGTTTGTGCTGTGATTATGGTGTCGGACTCGTTTTTCGTGGGGGAGGAGGGGCATACTGCATATGCAGCAGAATGGGGTGTTGAGAAATCTCTCATTTTCCTCGGGGGTCAAGACTGGAACATCTGGAAACTGATTAAGCAATTTCTCGATATCTAAAGCGTGTTTGGAGATGGACTCCATAAAATGGAGTCCGGCATCGGGTCCAACATAGGAAATTGGGTCGATATGTGGCTCATTATTAGGTCCTACTATGTAGTAGGTATAGGCAATCGGAACGTGTTTATGGGTTTTCCGCGTGTTACCATCCCCAGCTTCGTCACTCTCAACAGGAACCAGCATCGTCTCAAAGTCCGCGAAGGCTACATAATCTAAAGGTTGGGTCATGTACGGCTTTGAAAATTTCAATGTAGTCCCCTCAGCGGGGAATGTATAATGAGCCGGGTGTTTCACCGACTCCCGCGTGCATCTGGTCTGGTGCTCGGCAAGCTTTTTGTCTTTCTGGTTGCCTTGGTAAAATGTCAGGCAACGTTTGCAGACAGTAATTGACTCCTTATGCTTCGTAAGCTGAGGACGCACAACGACATTAAAGTTCTTAATGTACACATAATGACTAACCACCCCGCTAGTAATAAATAATAGATCGTAGTGAAATTCTTTTTCACGATCGCAGATGCTTATGGGTAGTATCTTTTCGCCTTTAAGTCCAAACATATTGATGCTCACTCTCGGGTTTTTGGATAAAAAGCGTTCAATGTGATGGGACGTAGAGGGGAAATCTATACCAGTAAAATCGAAAGTAATTCCGCGTTCTGCCAGAATCGGCTCAATATTAGCATACTCGGCAGGGTCTTCGGCGTTATTTTCGATAAATTTACTGTATATACAGAACCAAAAGCACCTGTTATCACGATTTTTTACATTTATTACCGAGCGGGGATGGTTAAATGTAGGAGGGAGCGGAATGTACGAGCCTATTCTCAGCGGATCGTACTTGTTAATCGCAACCTCCAAACCATAGACTTGATCAAGACTCCATCCTGAGCCTTTCATTTCTATGACGTCCCATTCACTTAAAATACTGTCGAATAAACTATACAACTTATTAATAATTTGCTGACTAGAATCGTTCTTAAAAAATATAATATTGGTGGTTTTCAAGTGGGGGTAGGCAACGTCTTGACCCCCTGGCTTGACCGTCTTACACTTTAAAATGAAGTTTATTTTGGCACCTCCTTTTTGCTGTACTTGCTCTCTGATTACACCAATGATGGTGTCTTCGGCATTGTAGAAGAATTTTCTTATATTAGAATATACCTTATCACTAGGACTTATAAATATATCGCATAATCGATCTCTAAACGCTGATTTTATCGTTTTAATATTAAATTCGGAGGCAGCCTTATCAGCCTCCATAGCTTTTAAAACACCGTCAGTATGAACCCTGGAGCGTTCATGTCGATAGAGGTTTTTTCTTTGACTAAATGCGAGATCGCATATTTCGCATCGATACTGTAAAATATTAATCAACGCGGATAAATATATATACCGATGTTATTTAATTTATTCGCAGAATAAAAAGACTGGGGAAAACAAGAGTCAGTACTTACAGATTCGGGTTCCTCTCGAGATACCATTCGCCGGTGTTCATCTCCATTTTCGTGTCGTAGTAGATCAGTCTTTCTAGTATAGGACTTGTTACATTGGTCACAGCGATACTATAATACAAAATTAATATTTCATTGTCGAATAATACGGCTTAACCAGTGGGGGGGGGAAGGGAGTGGATGACTGAAATCAACACTTACAGATTGGGTGTCTTTGGTGGGATTCAACCTTTCCAGGTGAGCCGGGCTTTTATTGTGCCGCATAAGGTACACCTTCCTCGCAAATAATTTATTGCAGAGTTTGCATTCATACTGCAATGAAGGGGTCGGCATGGTGGAAGAAGTCTTTATAACGGAAGAACTCGTAGGTTCATTTTCATTCTACAACCCAACATTATTTGCTGTAGTTTACAAATATACTCGATCGTTCATTTATTTTTCCTACTGATATGAGAATGTATACTTGATCAAGGAACGGGCGTTTCCTTAAATCGCGAATCTGAATATTCATGTGACCCGCCGAGATGAGCTCCTTGTAAAGAGCCCATCTTGATACTGATTCTTTGAGCTCGCAGATGACCGCGTCGCCCTGATCACTACAGCCGATGTTCTTGATTTGGGCTGGAAACACGGAGGCTAACAGCGTTGCGAGCTGCTCGCACGAGCGAGGGCTCGATTCCTCCTCCGCGTCCCACGAAAAGATAAATTTCGACGAATTCTGTGTGAAACAACATGAAAAATCTCGATAAATATATTTATGAACGCGAAAAATAGCTCGATATCGATAAATTATTAAGGCTAATAGAGTAAAATCATTTTAAAATTCGAAAATTTCTTGAACGGGTGGTATCTGTCCCCTCCCCCCCCCCTGTGTTCACATTTTCCACCATAGAGTCGAAATAGCATTAAAAAAAAAAAAAAACAGATTCGTGAGCCTCGGAAACCTATAAAACGATTCCCCGTATCCACACTTTTGGTTTCAGGTCCGCGAGTTGAACCGGTATTGAAAACACACACGATAATTTACCGCCGGGATTTATTTCGAAAGATTGCATTTTCACCTCTCTCTCTTCCGCACCCGCTCGAATATAACTGATAACGCTGAACGCTATTAAACTCTACTACGGCGCGAGCCATATCTTCGGTTGATGGGTTGACTGTAGGAACCGATTATTTTCAAACGGGAAAAATTTAACATACGCGAGCGCACCATCGATTTCGAAAATTTTAATCGGGGAAATTCGAATTGGAATGAACTAAAGAATAAAAACTTACTTACCATTTCTGTAGATGTAGCGGGTATTGAAGGCACGAGTGAAAAAAAAATCAAAACCGAAACTCGGAAATTCAAAAACTATTTCGGAAATAGAATGGAAAAAATTATTTCTCTTTTTCAAACGGAACAAAATTCGAGTTCGATACTCTGAGAGAAAAACTAAGTTCAAATTGATACACAACTGTGAAAATTACAAGTCCGAAACGGAGAATATTTCTCAAAAATCGCGAGAGCAGACTGAGAAAATCACAAGTAACGCAATCAAAAGCTGGATCATGAGTGAAAATTCAGGGTGAAATGTGCGCTTATATAGGATTTTGCAAATCTCTATCTCGCTCTAATGCACTGGAAAACTATTTTCATCCTTGTCTAACTCATTAGGGTAAATGGGATGAAATGTTCTAGAACATTGAAAATGTATACGGTATATGAGAATGACTGTTATTATTGCATCATATACTTTATCAAACCGTGGGAACTGATTATCTTTTTCAATAAACAATGGTATATCCAAGGAATTTTATCGCATTTTTTTCCAGGAATTGAAAGCCCAAACTCAAGGGGAACGTTATCTATATTATTTCATATTCACAATCGCATATTTCTATCACTCTCTAACACATTGGAAAAACTAACTCTATCTTTATCTAACTCATTAGGGTACTGGGGTAGAATGTTCTAGATTACTGGAATGTACAGGGTATATGGGATAGAATATTGTGGGAACATAGCTTTGTCAGCAATTTGTGGCGAATTTTTAGAACTTTTATCAATAGGCGGCATATATCAAAGGAATTTTATCTCACTTTTTTTCCAGGAATTGAAAGCCCAAACTCAAGGGGAAGCAGATTCGATCTCGAAATAATAGGTTATAAATCATACACTGGAGATAATTTTGACATTTTGATAAGACAGATTTAAAATATAATAAATTATAATCCGAATTGACACATTCCAATCTTTCATGGTATTTCATCTAGGGCGGTAAAGTACAAAGGAAATTAATTAGAGCGATGTAATCGCGAAACGAAATATATTTTTCTCCCATCGGATATAGTATGCGAAATTCTTCCCCGATAAGGAAGCGACAAGTTCAGACCTGTCTGGAATTTCGATATTTTATTTTTTTATTTTTTTTTGATGACTCATCTAAAGTTTGGTAAGAAAGAAAGAAAGAAAGACCTGCGAATAATCCATACTCTCCTAATACTTCGATTCGTGAAACGACCTCTTTTCGAGTGTTGGTATGATGAGGAGAGGGAGAGGGGGCTGGGTTGTGGTACTCTCGGACTCAAGATAGGGGGTATAGACAAACATTCCCTTTTTTCCCCCTCTCACCATCATGGTTCCTGCAGCCTACCTTTGGCCGTGATATATTCCATATTCCAATTATTATTATTATACCCGAAAATATAGGTTCAATCACAAGGGAAGGGAGGGGAGCTGTAATCTGTGGTTCCCTCAGGGTAGGAGACAAACAGACACTTTTTCACTCTTACCGCCATATGTGTTATATTTCATATTCCAATTATTATTATTATTATTATTATTATATACAAAAATACAGGCTCCACCATGTGTTGGAAACTGGATTGTGTGGATAATGGGGAGAAGAGGGGTCTGGGGTCATGGCTGGCAATTATATACAAAAGTATACTCGCTTCAACCGCGGAGCGTGAAAATCTGAACCGACTCAACAAGGGGGATGAGGAGGGGGAGGGAGGGGCACTCTGAATTGTAGTTTCCCTAGAGTCTGGGAAACGGACCTCTTTCTATCATACCCATTTATCTGCATACTATCATCATCATACGGTAAGTATACGACACAACCAGTCGATTTCAATCACGAACCTGGACATCTGGATCAAGGGGGGGAAGACGAGGGACACTCTGGATTGTAGTTTCCCCGGAGTCTGGGTTGTGAACCTTTTTCTAACCTACCCATTTACCTATACTGACATATCCACGCCATAAGTATCCCATATACAACACAACTAGTAACCTATACTTTGAGAGAGATGAAAGTTACAAAAATAAATTCTAATCAAGCGTGAGGGAGGGGAGGGGGCAGTAAACGGGTCCACTCTTCATCACACGATAAGTACCTACCCAAGTGCCTATCCATATACGACGCCTGTCTGCCATTTCCAAGACCAAGAGTCTGATGCAATTTGTATTCCAATTATTAATGTACGCAAAAATACACTCGGTTCAACCATAGGGAGGGGAGGGGGCTGCTGATGGGTCCACTGTTCATCACGCGGTAAGTACATACCCATATCTATACGACGTATACAATCACCAACGCGTCGAGAGAGAATTTCCCTGTATCCACCATCTCACCGCGCCTTCTGTAACCAGCTATACCTATACTATAATACACACTCTCGATCAGCTGATTTCAAGGTCAAATTAACCCATTTTTTAACGCAAAATCTGGCTCCGAAGAAGAAGACTTAGGGCTAGCGCGCACTGGACGATTTTTATCGGCCGACTATTTAATTGTACATTCATTCTTATGAAATGTAATGAGCATAAGCGCACTGCCAGATAAAAAATCGGCCGATAAAAAAATCTGAGACATGTCTCAACTTTAGTACGATTTCGTCGTTGCGTGAGTCCATCTGTTGTTTATTTTATTAAAGTTGTGCGGTGCGCGCAAAAATCGGGGGGGCAACTTGAAATCGGACCGATAAAAAATCGTCTAGTGCGCGCTAGCTCTTAGGCCACGCCCTCCCTGTACATTTTAAATGGGACGGGGTCAATGTACTCCCCATTTTTACACTACTCACAAGAAATACGAAGTACATATATGTATAGTACAGACTTAACAATCGTAATCTGAATCCGGTTCTGCACTACTCCCGAGTTTCAACCTTGCTAAATTTCCGATTCCACGAATCTGAATATTCTGAACTAGTTTTGATTGGAACGCGATCAACGCTTTCAGGATGAGCCACGGATGTCGAACCACAATAATTCTTATCGAGATCTGGTTTGGTTCTTCATCAAATGCAACTGAGGTCGAGTTCGGGTACTTCCTTTTCCAGTTTCATGAGTTCGGGTTCTTTTAAAACAAGGTTGTGGGTGTACACGGTTCGACTAGACTTAGGTTTTTGAAGATCGAACTAAGATTCGGGGTGGAGTTCGAGCTTGGCTTTGGATTCAGATTTTTGAGACCCAAGTTTCCGCGGGTGTGCGAGAGAAAACGTAAACCCGAATTTCAAATATAATTGCCCGGCAAAATGCAACTAAGAAGTTCCATGAATTTATTATTACGCTGACAAATTATTGGGATAAATTAGCTATGCCATAGGTACAGTGTACGTGTCGAGATTTTCTCACGTGAAAGACACGAACCAACAGAACTCCAACCAATTTTTTATGTTATGGGGGAGGGGAGAAGAAAATGATAAAACTGTTATCAGTAAACTGACGAGTATCTACACTGCATGCAAGTACTCGCACATCGATACATGGATACGTCTTATGGTTATGAAACACGTTCCATGCATTCAAATAACAGAAATGTTGTCGTCGATTAACCCTTGGCAGTAACTGAAAATGAATTCGAGAAAATCTACAGGAAATCTAAACTCCACCATATGACGGACTATACATATTATATTTCGCGTTTTGCAGTATTTTGCGGATTTGGTGACTGCAATGATTGCAGAAACCCAATTATGGACATACTTGAAGCAATGCGCTGTAGTATCCAAGTTTCTAGGTCCCTCTTCTCTGTAGACCATTATTAGTCGAAGTTACCATTGAAACAACCTAGAAAACGGTTTCAGTGAATACGAAAATTACATTTTTGGTAAGCTCGAGAATATTATCTCAAATTCTAAGGTTCCGCCCCGTTAGTAGAGTCTCTAGGCGGGGTTTAGGACCAAAATAAGTTCATAAATGGATTTACTTCACCCTATAGTCGAATAGACAATCGTTTTCGTACTTCAGTACGATTTTTGTTGAATTCAACGAACATAACATGTAAGAAAAATGTACATTTTACACTTGATACACCAGAGGTCACTGACCTTACAAAATTAATTTTCCATAACATTTTTAATACGTACATAAACTGTTTACTAATGAAAACGAATTATTATTGTAATCGAACCAAGTTTTTCGAGCAAACACTATTTTAAGAGATTTACGAAGCAAAATTGCAGCTCCTCACCCCCCCCCCCAATGTTGACCCAAAAATTGTTTGATTTCAAAAATAAAAACTAGCTATTTGTGGCAGTCACTAGTGCTTATTAAAATAACCAAACAACATTCAAATTACCTCTTCATAGCCAAAAATACCAGGTATTTATTTAAATACTAAAGCCAGATCTGAAATCAAAGGCAAATTTTTATCCCTAAATCTTTTTTTTTTTTAATATGTTGAGTCGGAATTTTGTAATGTATCATTTTCAAGGTGAGACGAGAGTTCACTAAGAATTTCGCGGTACATTTAGAATCAATACAAAACATTAAGTCTCGAAACAATACAAATATTACTTTTCTAATGATACTTATCAAGAAAGTAAAACTGATTCTCAATGAGTATTCCCAGTCCATTCAGGGTGCCCACTGTAAACTAATAATTTTAAAAAAAACAAAAAAACAATTACCTTTCTACGACTACGTTTATATGTAATTGTTCTTTAGATGTTGGAGAAGCTACGGATAAAAATTATATATCTACTCAGAGGCGAAAATTGACTTTCTGTTTAGAGGAGGGGGGATGGAGAAGGAGAATTTGCCGAAAAATATTTTTTGAAAACTAAAAATTCGCCAATATTTTTTTTTAAATTTGAAAATTTGTTGATTTTTTAATAAAAATATTTTTTACTTGAAAAAAAAAATGAACAAACAAAAGTTCTTAGAAAATAAAAAGTTCAAATGAACAGTTTCAAAATTTGCCGACTGCCAAATTATTGAGGGTGTTCCTCCCTTCATTGTTTCATCCCTGCAAATGCAGATTGGAACCTTACCCCCACGCACTCACATTTGCGCACATGAGCACACCCCAGTCTGGGAGGGTAAGCTCGAAGGATGTTAGCAATACTAGAGAGGAACACATATCTTCCTTTACACACTAGGGTGGTCGTTATTTACGTTTGGTGATTTTTTTTTCTGAATTTCCTCTGATTCGTCTCCTAAATTGGTTCCAATAAAATAAAATAATAATAGTAATAATAATAAATAAATAAATAAGAAACCTACAAGGTTTTAGGTCGATCGGATTAGGGGAATCCGTGCTACAAGCTCTCTTTCATTTTTCTGGAAAAAACACATGGAGTTTTGACTTTTGTTCCAGACTAAATTTCCCTCCCATATTCACCAGTATCAAAGATTAAACAACAGAACATTTGCTATCGGATTAAGCTTGTGACATTGGAAAATAGGTCTTTTGCTTTCAACTTTTAGATTTTAATAAAATGTTCAACTTTCTCAAATTTCAGGCTCCAGGTCAAATAGAGAATCTAGTAAAAACAGAACAGTCATTAAAATTCAAAATTCAACGTTTGCTACCGACTTTCAGATTTTTGACATGTTTTCCACATTTCAGCTTGGTTTCAGCCTTTCAGATAACCTTCGATACTCAGCTTGAAACCTTCGGCTTTTGAGTGATTAGTCTCTGACAGGAGTCCAGGATACTTTATTTTCAAAAATGAAATTTGAATTTCAGTCTGGGGAGGTGGAGAAGAAAAATTTGCCAACAAATATTTTCTTTAAACTAAAAATTTGACTACATTTAAAAAAAATTAAAAATCTGCCGATTCCTCATCGAAATATTTTTTTAATTGAACAAGAAATAAACAAACAAACATTCATAAAAAATAAAAAATTCAAATGAACAGTTTCAAAATTTGCCGACTGCCAAATTATTGGAGGGGGAGGGGGTAAACCCCTACACCCCCTTACAGTTTCCCCCAGTATCTACTGATATTCTTTTGAAATTGCAAATTTTTGCTTCGTTCCTATTCGTACCTGTTGATTTTGTAATTTTTTTCTAACAAATTGACCAAATTCTGTTAGAGTTTCTGGTAGATATTCCAGAACTGTTTAGATCCATTCAAGGCTTCTTTGAGACTCTTCGAGAGGTATTCCAGACCCTTCTTGCCATATTTAAGATATCTCTGGAGTACATACTTCTCCAAATATGCTCCAGACTATCTTTAAAGTTTTTTCAGACTCATTTCAGTTAATTGTAGGCTATAACGAGACATTTTTAGAATCGTTCAGGCTTATTTAGGATCCTTTCAGACTCAATACGACTCTTGTTCCTTCTTCAGACTAGTCTTCAAAACTTACTGAGACACTAAAACCTTTTTTGGAGAATCTTAAAGAACCTTCAAAGAGACCGAAACCAATTCGGAAAAGCCTCCAGGTATCTCGCATAGTCTTAAACTCATCTGAATGGGTTTTAGAAAAGTTTTGACAAGTTTGGACGAGTCTGGGAAAAGTTCAAATTATTGAACCTTGAACATTCTCAAAAACTTTCAGTCAAGAATGGGACTGACACTGTCGGTCTAGTCCTCTTGTCGTTGAAAAAATCATACTACGTTTATGCGAACCTGTTGATATTTCGTACGCAGAACCCTCAGATAGGTATCTAGATCATGAGTAACCTCAAACCCGCGGGTAATTCAATGCGAAGATAAAATTTTTCAACTTGATGAACACTTGCTGAAAATTCCCGCATTGCTTGCCCGTTGCAAATGCCCCAAAAAATTATAATTTATTGGCTGATGATCTCCACCAAAGAGAACGCGTCTCAGTCTCTCAGATTTTAACATTCTGTCATTGCTATGCTTGATTAACGATTATGCCTGGTTGGATATCAAATTCGTTCATTAATCACTACTCGCTGGCTAACAACTTATTGGAATTTCAGTCGACTTCAGGACGTTGTTTCTGTTTTTTTTCCTACTTTCGCTCTCCCTCTGTGTTTCACCCTCTCTCACTTCGTACTTACCACTGGAAATCCTCTTCCATTATTCTTATACGGAACACGACTATGCGGGTGTTTTACAAATCTCATTAATAAATTTTGCAACATTCGGATTTTATTCGTTTCCATCTCTCTTTTCCCATCAACGAATACGAGAACACGACCGAAATAACCGAACTTTCGGAATCAGATTGCCTTTTATGTACCCCGAGCTGTAATTATTTCGTTAAATCAACCATTAATGCGAAGTTGTACTGGTAATTACGAATAGTTTTTTCCGTCTGTGCAGCCTCGTTTTGACAACGATCTTATGGTTTTACTTCGTATTTTACACTAACTTGCTCTTCCTTTTCGCAATTTGCTCACTATGTAACAAGTCCCAGAATAGAATTAGCAGATTTTTGAAACCTCATGAAAAGAATAAAAAATCAATTACGTGCAAAGCTAAATTTATAGAAGATGGACCAGGAGCCATCCTTGCAAACACCCCTTTCGCTCAAAAATACTCGTAAGTTTCCAGATTTTCTCATACTTCGAACTAATAATATATGGGACCCATTTATCGGCCCACAATGGTAATGTTGAATTCACGAAAGAAATATGCTGTTTGCACGAAATATATGAACGACAAGCGCAGTAACAAGTACGAAACAGAAAAAGAAAGAGTTTGAAGAAAAAATTAAACTTCAGAACGCAATATAATTCACTTACACGATAGAATAAAATACGCCCGGAATTTTAATACCTTCTACACACAATGAAAAAAATAGACACGATATTACTGCGCCCGAAATAAAAAGTTTAAATTCTCGGCCTCCATCATGCTTGCCACAAATTTACAACTGCGCACAAATTAATGTCAAAATCAAATTTTGGAGCAATGAAAATCTATGAATCGATTCTCCACCTCCTCAGGAGCCACAAATTTAGATTAAGAGCCAAACCGATATCAAAAACGAATTCGTTGAGTTCGAAACCCCTCGATGATTTTGATGGGGTCATTCGCATAAATAATAGGTCTAAAAATTCCTAATGTACTGTAATAAAGGGTAATTTTTACACGCCCACTCTTTTTTTGTTCTCTCAACCCGAGCCCTGAAATTCGCCCTTTTGAGCATTACCTCAGAGCTCCCCTCTATGGCGTTTCTAGAGTACTTAAGAAAAAATTCTTAATGACCGTTTTTATAGAAAATTGGATCCCTCTTAAACTTATGGATCTCCTATCCCCACGAGTATGTAGCTGCGTTATCCGCGATGTCGTATAATTTTTGTGTTTAAACAACATAATACACCGTATGCAAGTCATTTCGTGATATCGATTTTAAAACTCGTAATTTAAACTTTTTTATTCGTGGCTTCACATTTCGTTCAATCACACTTTTTATTTCGTGCTATTTAATACTTCCCATAATATATTATGTTTATCAATTAACAATAATTTAAATTTATTTCATATTATTTACACTGGGTACGTCGAGAAAATCAAGTACTAAGGAACATTCCCCTGGCTAGAAGAGTCGGGTTGCCAGAGGGTTTTACCAACTTCGGAATTTCAAATAAAAAGATTATACACAAGGGACTCGTATAGCTAAACAGGAATATTTTTTGCATATCTGAAAACTCACTCAGATTTTTGATTTAACTCCAACTGGGACTTCAGATTCGAGTTTTCTCCCTGCAAAACTAACTTTTCTGACAAATCTGAACAGAGCAACCGGAGTAGAGGGTTTGTAGGTTGTTTATTTCGAAAATTTAATCAGATTTCTAATCCAGCTTCAAGTGGAGCTTCAAATTACTAATGTTACCCCTACAAATGAGCAAATTTGATTTGAAATGGAGAACTGAACCACGTGTTCGAATAGGTTCTTCTCGGGGGTTATCGAAGTTTGAGTCTTTGTGTCGCTATTTCTGAAGATCCCATCGGACTAATCTGATATCCCATTTCAGACGTTAGGATCCGAATTAACGTTGCAACTAAGTGAAATGCTAGCTCAATAAACGGGGGGGGGGGGACATCGAAAAGGGGAATTTTTCTAATTTGCTGACTGAGAATACCCGAACGAATTTTTCACTTCAAAATTAAAACTGAACAGGGAAGAAGAGGTAAATTCTCATTCGGTAAAGGGAGAGCATGATTTTTTCTTTCCTCAAAGGCAGGGGACACGGAGTTAGTTTTACACTCCTCATGAAAGAACAAATAAGAATTATTTCTCCTTCTAAGATGAGATGAACATTATACCTCATCAAATTTCTTGAATTCTGAAAATTTCTTCAAAATTTTTGCCTTAACTCTTTAGATTATTTATCCTACGTAAATACAATTTTCTTTTCATTTGGTAATTTTTTCAAGGAAAGACCACAATCTTCAATGAATCTGGCCGAATCTTATACACAATTTCACTGAGAAGCTCGTGATATCAAATTGAAAGCAACTTTTAATTTTGTGGAATTTTTGGAATTTTAAGACTTTCTTTAAATTGTTTTTTTGACCGTTTCCTTAATTTCACTACAATTTCTCAGGAAGTTTTCTGAACTTGTATACACTAGCCGATTGAAGATTCATGATTTCAATAAGGTTCAATTTTCAATTTTGCAAAATTTAGTCAATTGTTCAGATTTTAAAAAAATTTTCATCATAACTCTTTGATCTTTTTTTTTTTTAATTTTCAATTTTTTTAAAGATAACTACAATTATTTACGAATCTTATTTAACACAGCAGACATCCCCTGTTCAAGACATACCTCTGTTGCAACATTTTCCGATGATACTGCAATTCTTGCCCCACACGCTGATTAATGTAGCCACCGATAGACTTTGAAAAGCCATCAATAAAGTGAATACTTGAACTAACTGCTGGAAAATACAAATAAATGCTGCTAAGTCTGTCAAAGTCAACTCCGTGTTAAGATCACACCCACTGGCCTTCACATACATCAATGACAAAGGATTACCTATTCAGCAACATGTCAGATATCTCAGACTACATATGAAGGGTAAAGAATCAAAACAAACATTTGTCATTCTACTTCAAGGGTGCAAATAGGCAAAATACTGTACACGGGTGCAGGAATATCTTTGCTGCGCCTGTGAATGTGCGATATGTATAACATACTCCGCGTTCACAGGAGCAGTAAAGATATTCCTGCACGCAGTATTTTGCCTACATGCGCCCTTGAAGTAAAAAGGCAAATGTGAGTTTTGATTTTTTTTACCCTTCATATTATGGACTCACGACTTACATGGAAACCCCATGCTCTCAAAAACAAGAAGAAGTCAAAGCTCGACTATGTTTTCTCTTCCTGTTACTCAGAGCAAGGAAAAAACTTACCCTCGACAACAAAAGGCTACTCTACATCCCAATACTCAGACGCGTTTGGTCTTACGGGACACCAGTCTGTGGATGCTCAGCGGACTCTAATCTGCTCATTGTTCAACGTCTGCAAAACCTTGATGATACATACGTAATGACTGTCTCCACAAAGATCTCAATCTACTCACCGTTAAAGAAGTGATAGCTGAGAGGTGTATCTATCATCGCACGAACAATTTAGCGCCTCAACTCTTGGAGGAGCCGCCTGTAGTTCAGCTGAGAAGGAAATTCCCTACTGATATTGTAATTTAAGATAGAAACAAATTATTATTCTTGAATGGTCAATAACGAGCTATATCCAAAGCTGTATGGCGAGTGCGCAGTGAGCTGTTATCATGTTAAATTAATTTTCAGAAGTGCTTGGTAATGCTCATTCAGGGCAGTTCAAGGCAAATATGGGTCATTCTCTGAATAACATGAAAATTCGCGTGGGCACCGACATCTCGGGAACCACCTGAGCTAGAGGGATAGTTTTTGTTGTTTTTTTCTGTGCACAGGTAATAGTCTTCCTTATGACCCACAACATCAACTTTCCAAATTTGGTGAAATGAAAATTTAAAAAAACCAATTGAAGTTCCAAAATGTCATTCGTCGTGGGTGTGAGTAAAACAACTTCGATCGCAATAATCGAAAATAACTTTTATATTTACAAGTATTGGTACTACTGGATAGCATGGTTGTGATGGAGTGCATCGAGATGATAGATTGGTGACAGTGAAAGCATAGTTTCCTGGCTCTAATAGACACAGTAGCTGGGATCAAGATCCGTGAGCAAAAAAAAAAGGTCATCCGTCATGGGCTGTATTCAACTAATCAGTGAATCGTGTTACTCGATATTTTGTAACCGGAAAAGTGGCTAGACTGATTCAATACTTTGATAAGAAGACCGGTCAAATGTTTTTCTCTCCATCTTCCTAAGAAAACCCGAGAATTACCAAAATCTCCACAAAATAGCGAGTGTCTGATATTTTTTCCGTCATCAGTAATGGACACTTGTGCGTGGTCACGTAAGATAATGAAAACTTGAACAATACTCATTTCAGGTAAGTAATAGATCGCAGATGAAACTCATCTACTTCATTTTTCTGTAACATAAAAACCAGGGTTCAGACTCACCATTTTCCTGAAATCGTCATCCGTCAAGGGCAATCATTTTTGTCAATCGTAATGGAAAGTCGTATTTGATTTTCATGACGAATGACTCGACTGAGATTTTAGAAGGTCGAGTGTTGTAAGATCTATTATGCATCTCCAAGGAGTTAGCGAGTGAGCATAAAAAAATTTCATTATTCAATAGTTCAAATTTTGTAAAAATGAAGAGCGAATTTTCATGTTATTCAGAGAATCACCCATATAGGATTGTTTAAAAAAAAATTTTTTAACTCTGATTTTCTTTTTAATTTTTAGTTTTTTTTTTTTTTTGTTTTTAATGATAACTACATACAATTATTTACATAATTTTTCACGAACTCAACTATATGAGCGAGTTATTCAAAGACTTATAATTCGTATTATGTTCAATTTCCAATTTGACATACTTTTCAAATTTTCATACATGTAAACATATACGTTAAAAAATATAATAAAATAAATTTTTACACATTCGCTAGATCGAGGGAACTAAAAGTCTCTTCGGGTCAAGGTTGCTCCGAGGATATAATACACCCTATAAATACCTGCTTACAGCAACCTTGGTCCGTGGGAACTAGAAGATATAAGAGAGTTCTATGCGACCTAAGCGGAATAAAATGATAATACGAGTAGCATTTGACTCCATTAGTGTCCTTAGTTCAATCTTAAAAAGACCGATTTTGTGTTTTTTCAGTTTCTGAAAGGTGAGCCAAATAATAGGGCAGTATTAAATTCGGAAATGAAAGGTTTGTTCTCACCATCCGGTTTCAATACCGCCGGCGTTACGCGACTCACGAAATACACGCACTCAATGGGGGAGACTTATAGAATTGACGAAGGTTAGCGACGAACAAGGATACCTTCGACAGTTTTATGGGCCGACACCTCAAACCCAGGTTTCCTACAGGTGGAATCTCGGCGGCCACGGGGTCGTGACCGAAACACCTGATAAAAGTGTCAGTTTCGGCAAACTCAAAGTGTGCGAAATCGGACATCATTTAAATTGGTGGTCCTAGGATATATATTCAAAAAAAAAAAAAAAAAAAAGCATTATCCAACGGGAAGATCTTAAATGACATCACAGGATTAGGATCTCTCTGGTTGGTTGATGTCCTGCCCCCGCGATGATGGAAGAAGTCCTGCATGACAAGAAGGGAAATGAGACTCCAGGCTTGGAAAAATCGCTGGAGTTAGTCGAAGAGAGAGTCGAAAAAGAGAGTCGCTGAAACAAGTCGCCGAAAAACGTACGCGTAAAAATGCGTGGCTAATCTCCGTCGGGTTCAACCCCCTCGAGGGGACCATCGTACGAGAGGTGCCCTAGACTTCACCAGGGGCCTCGGCGACGCGCTCCGCGTAAGAACAGAAAGAATCATCGTCGCATATTCGCCATTTCGTGGTTTTTTGTTTAAAAAAGTAATTTTACTGTAAAAATTCATTTTTGTGTAAACGCGCTCTTCGACGAACGAGTATTGTGCGAAATCAACGACGTTCGCCCGGTAGCAACAATCACTTGTTGATGGAGATGACCAATCCGGTAATTGAAACACACATATTATGGTGAGTGTGCGGACATTTTCATCGTCAGCGATCCGGGATGTGGGAATTCGTCATGGAGCCCGATTCTTAGAGGTTAAGATGTAACCATATGCCTAAGCATAAAAATTTTTAAGTAGTCACCGAAATCCCTCAATAGCTATCAAAATTTTGATCTGAAAAGTGGCGGTTTGAGGGGGATGACTCACGGTTACGAGGGGGCACAAATGTCATGGTTTTCCCTCCTCTTTACCTCGTTCAGGAATAACTGAACTTAATGAACAAATGGCCCTGTTTGCATAAGACCCCGCGAGTCCAAATGCGTGACCCGGGAGCCCGTAAAGCTTAAAGGCATGGCTAGGGATGCTACAAAGCAGTGGTACCATATGTCTAATTATTATGACGACCTCGCCATATAATTCGGCGGGTCGCCGGTTTCTTTTAAAACTTAAAACATCTATCTACATCTAAGCGAGTGTAATACCCCCTGTGGGGGCTGTGATATTTGGGCTTTACCTCAATGGCCGGTGGAGGAGTTACCACATGGACCGCCCCAAAAATTAACAACATTAAATAGAATGGGTGAATATGACTCGACAATGGTCCTGGCTTGTACGTGATTGGCCCCGTAGGGATTTTGGTGACAAGACAGTGGGCCCACCGTTAGTAACTAATGCATGACTTTAATATTTTAAGCTTCGTTACAGGACAGCTAAGTCCAAATACGGCAGCGTATCACAACAAAATTTATTTTCTAAAACTTTTTCTCGTTTTTTCGTTTTTGATTTATAGTTACAGAAAAAACGGATGGCATCCCTGGACGAGTGTTCACCCGGTACTCGCACTTTCGAAATCCATCACGGGTAGGAGTCGGTTTACCCCTTACATTAGCGGTACGTAAGGCTCTGCTATGCGTCGAACCTCGCATACATTTTTCAAAATTTTTATCACACCTGTAATGATTTTTCCAAAATGGTCACAATTGTCGATGATGCCGAATTTTCATACGCGAGTTGATTGAAGAAGGCTAATAATCAAAGTTTAAGTACAATGGTAAATTTTTCAAACTTTGCTTTTTTTTCAACCTTTTGTATCGTCAGTTTTCGCCAAGATAATTACAGTTTTCCGCGAATCGTGCCGAATTGTCATGCACGTGTTCACGGAAAGATTATGGTATCAACTGAATTCAATCGTCAGTTTTGTCAAGTTTTCGAATTTTGAGATTTTTTCTCGAAAGCTTTTGTCATTACTCCTAGATTATTCTTCAAAGATAACCACAGTTTTCTACGAGTAATACTTAATTTTTCCACTTGAATTGTTTGAAAATGTGAAATATCAGTTCGAGAAAGTTAACTTACTGCATTTTTGTGTAATTTTCATTTTTTTCAAACTCGAGTTTTTTCTATACGCCAATATTTCAAATAACACTCACCAGAAAATACAACTCTAAGCCTCGGGGCAGTTTTTTTTTTAAATTATTTAAAATATCTTTTACTTTTTCGACATGTGGGTTGTATTCGTCTCATCTTCTTTTAACTAGGCGATAACGTGTTGGTTGGCAGTTCCTCATGTAAATCCTGCGTTAAGCCTTAAGGCCTCAAGGGACTACCTTAAAATTATTCAAAATTTTTGAAAATTTGGTAACATTACTTTCATATGATAAGGAAAAACTTTACAAGGAAGCCGGGTCAAATTTCGAGAATTTTTAAAATGAAACACCCAAGCATACGATCTTCGAAGGGACAAACTGAGAGGAGGAAAAGGTAACAACGAATTTTTGCTTTCGAGTTACCGTCTATGCACGATTTGCACGACGTGTAAGATACATGATTTACAACTCCATTAGGGTTTTTGTGAAGCAGATATCCTATCGCGTTCACACTATATTTAAATTGTTGTTCTAAGGATTGTTTATGTCCTTATACATCTGAAAAAACGGACCGTCTATCAACGTTAATTGAAGTACATTTCTAGGGTTCTTGTGAATATGAAAAGTTAACGGAATACGTAACTAAATACATAACAGTCTAAATGACTCAGGTTTCTTCATCAATCAGTAGAAGATCTTACGTGTTTAAAAAAAAATTATTTTCGTCTTATTTTTGTAGTTGTGATGTTTTGTAATTTCTGACAGAAAAGACCTAACTTTCGTTGATTGAAGGCGTTTCATTTTCATTTTGTTTCCTTATCGGTGCTATTAGGTGATCGAATTGTTAACGAAAAGGATCTCAGGTGCATTCCGGTTGGATTATTGAAGTGTCTTCCCGATATTTTTCTTGCATTTTCGACGTATCAAATGATGGAATCTTTAGCCCTTCAGATTTCAATTAATTTCTACTTTTATAGGTCGACTAATTCAACAATTTTTTATAGTTCCAGTTCAAACTCGAACGTTTCAATTTCACCTTTCAACTTTCACCGAGGTGAACCCGTATCATTTACAATTTACTGTAAATTTTATTTTTCCAAGCACCCCTTCCAATCGCCTCTTTGGGTTCCTCGTTTAAGTTCAACGCCAATTATTCCTTGCACCGAGCGAGTTGGTCAGTCAGTCATTCAGCTTTGAAACGCCCGCGTTCTTCGTTCAAAAACGACTGCAGTGTTTTGCCTGCTACAGCCACGCAATGTAAATGAAAATGAAATCAGATATGTCGCTCTAAAAGTGTACGTTGGCGTTTCAAAACAGTCATGTACACGAAATGGGCAAAATGAACGACGCCTTTACAGCCATCACACGAGTTAAAGGACGGGCGACTCGCAAATATGCAAAATATTTACCGGTTCCTTCAATATTCATTCAGCTACGAGGCGATGCAATAATTAAAATGAAATCGCGTACGAAGCGAAAAATACGATATTACGTTTCGTTTCCCGTTTTTACGACCAAACTACAACACCCACAACCAAAAATGGTTACGTCTGGGTAAACATGCTGGTGTACAAATAAAATTTAATAACGAAGAAAACTTTCGGTATAACGATTGCGTATGCTGAACAAACGCTTCAAACTGTACAAATTATTTCAGCTACTGGGCTGTCACTTGTTTATTTTCGTCTTTAGCGGCCGCAAAGAAAGTTTTTCGCTGAATTTCTTACTCGAAGGCTCTCTCTTCCGACTACACTGCGAAATCCTTCCCAATTAGAACTTTCTACAACCGAGCGTAATCATTATATGTTTTTCTTTTTCTTACTTGCGGGTTTCCAAAATTGGCTCCAGTTTCTGTAACACTTTTTTGCTCGCTGATGCTGTATTTATGCGCGAACGTACCAAAGGGGAGAGGGTGATGTCTGTCGTATTAGTTGGCAAAATTACAAACAATATAGATCCTTCCGGAGTAATGAGTCTTTTTTTTTCAGGTGTGGTAAAGCTCGAGACCATTGAGAGTGGGTGATATTTTCAAGCCCCAGAATGCCAGGTGTGCTGCTTCCGTAGTCATGTCTGATTAATCGATACGCATAGCTGATATTAAGAAGGAGGATTTGGGGAATAATCCCAGCCCGTGATGATTCTTGCCACTGTTCCTGCTGTCGCTTTTTCGAACTTCAATAAAAGTTGGAGCAGTAAAATACGAGTTGCTTTCCAACTCACTCACAGCTCCTACTATCATCGGCTATGGGTTGAAACAATCAAACAAAATGTACGTAATTAAACGATCACTCAGTAAGTCGATTTGGTCCAAAAAAAAACACGCGTAAGTAGCTCTTTATTTCGTGAGTTTCTCATACATTACTTTTGCGCATAGTCACTTCAGTCGTCGTTTATTAGAAATTAGAATCTTTTTGAAAAAACTTATAATACCTAGAAATTTCTGAAATTTGTTAATTTCTTTCCCCCAGTAATAAGTGAAGAAGATAAGTGAAACTTGCTGCTAAATTGAGTTGTGAATGGAAACTGATTATTACAACATACGTTAATGTAAGAAAACCCGGGGGAAGAGAAACTAGCGAAACACGGGGGCAATATTTACTAATAAAAATAATAATAACTAAGACTAGTCTATCCAGGGCAAGGCGGTGTCGGGCAGCCATCTGGCTCTTCAACGGACTATTTACTTGTAACCGAAGAAGAAAATCACGTCTGAGTATGAAATTCCCTAACTGACCATATATCTACTAATAGGTCGAGGTAAACTAGGTAACTTAACAGGGTGAGAGAAATCATTGTGCACCTGCCCTTGATCCAGCTTTTGCTGCCAGATCAACGGCGGGAGTACGGCCGTACTCTTCCGGCCCGTGCCAACCCCTATAACTGCGACGCCATCAGTGGCCCAGCCCCACATAATCTCTCTGTCCAACTCACACCAGGGTAAGGCTGGCCGCGGCACCCAGCGGGAGAGTACATTGTCGCCGAAGCCAGGCTAACCATCGGTAACTCCACATAGTAGCTCCCTTGGTACTATGCTCTCTTCGAGCATTGTAAGGCCACTCTGTTCTCTTTGAGCGATGTAAGGCCACTTACAGTACCAGGTCGCAAGACAATAGTGTTGATCGAGCACTGACCTACGGGATTCTTTCTAATATTATCATATCTAATTACAGTAACATACATTAACCAATCGCAAGTAAGAGACCCACATTAGAGCGTGTACACTTACCCCAGGTACAGGAACCACCACAACAAAATTACCGAGTATTTACCGCAAATTTACCGAGTACATATACCGCTACTAATTCGGAAAGGAAATTTGTATTCGCACCAACTACATGCATAAGCTGACTGACAATCTGCATCGATCGAGGGTATCTCCGCATCTCGATCCAGCTATCTGAACAACCCCTATTGTTCACAACCTGCTTTAGAAACTAGTTGCTATTCATTTTGACTTTCTCCAACATCCGGTGCATTAGCGAAATCGAGATTAGATGCAGTTTTTTTTTTTACCTTTGCCCCTCAGGTACGCCTCCAAGTCATCAGTTTCTTCTTCATACTTCAGGACGACGGCAACTAATCTGCCCTGTCCCAGGATGATCCGTTTTTTCTCTCAGGAGGGGGACCTCCTGCGCAATCCTGCTCAACCAAGGCTTCTGTTGATGCATGCTCACGCCGGAAATTTTCTATAACTTCCCATAGGGAATGGTGATACCGCGTTGTCAATCCTTCCACTGAATTATTTGTCCGTGGCAATTCTTCGAGGGTAGCACTATACTGGTTCCACAAGGCAATAAGGTAACGTGGTGGCTTTCTCGTCCTCCTTCGTAGCTGGCCTATCCATGTATCTTCAAAATACTCTAATATGTCGGTGACTTCGGGAGGGAAATGTTCAATTAATTCCAAGTGTTATTTTCAAAGTTATATATTACTCATTATTCGACCAATTTTTTCATTCGACCTAAATGTATCATCGACCTTATGGATTTCAACCACTTTCTCTTCGACCATATTGCATTTGACCTTATTGACGTGAACCTTTTTTTTATATATGGTAAAAATTGCGAAATAGGCGCATAAATATGCGCTAAAACCCTCGAAAATAGTCAAACAAATTCCAAAAATTTCCAAAATATGCAAAAATATTCCTTTCTAAAACAAGACAGCATGTGTATAAAAAAGCAGATTTTTTTTTAGTTAAATCAAAAAATGAAACACGCGTGTAACCAAAATACATAAAATAGAAAAAAAAAAGAAAGAAAAAAAATACAATTTAGAACTTTGCTAGTCAGAGCTAACAGTACGTCCATAAATAAAACCGGTGTAAAAACCTATTTTTGCAACATCCGTATTATATGTAGACCCCTCTAGGCACTGGCCGATACCTCGAAGCTGCAAACTCGGCCTGTCAAAGGAATGGTAGTATTTCCTCGAGGGTGTGAACAATAAGGATGATGTAGCAACAGGCAGAGCCCACTCACACATAGACACCATTTTCGTTTCTATCACTCGATTGCGGAGTAGTGATGTGGATTAATCACTTATTCAAAGTAATCGATTAATCAATTATTCGGAAAATCAAAATAATCGAGATTTTTAATCAAATACTTTCAATTAATCGATTAATCGATTAGTGATCGATTATTCCCACATCACTACACTATAGTAATGTGGATTAATCAATTATTTGGAAAATCAAAATAATTCAGTTTTTTTAAATCGATTACTTTCAATTAATCGATTAATCGATTAGTGATCGATTATTCCCACATCACTATTGCGGAGGTTATAGAACTGTATGGTCAGCGTGATTTTCATGTAGCTTCGCGCGCTCGTGCTCTTGAGTCGTGTGTACTCTTATATCGCGAATTTGTGCATCTCACTTGCAGAACTTTGGGTAAGTGTGCTAACCTCTAATGTGGGTCACTTAATGAGTATTCACCTTCGATAGGTTACGTAGAGTTACGTTAGTCAGTACCTAATGATATGTTAGGTTAGTGATCGATCGACACTACTGTCTTGTGGACCCGACAGTACTTGGAAGATAGTACTGAGGGGGAGTACTATGCAGAGTTTGGGGTAGCCAGGCTCAAGCGACGATATGCTTCCTCTGCAGATCTCTCGATCTTGAAGCTCTCTCAGGTGTACGCTGAGGGCAGATACCGAGTGTTCTCTTTATGGAGCGGCATCGTCAGGACAATTCAGGGCTGGTATTCCACTCACAAAGTACGACGAGGTACGCGCGCACTCCCATAAGAACGATCGTACCTCGGGCACTTTTGTTAATGTAATACCAGCCCAGCTCTGAAGGGTCTGCATGGTGTGGAGGGTGAGCGCAGACCCCCACTGTTGGTCTGGCGGCCGGCTGGATTGGGGACAGGCAGTCCTGGATTCGTCCAACCTATCTTTTAAATTATGTTAGTGGTACAGGAGGTAGCCAGAGACCTAAATACTCAGCAGTGGCTTCTTCTTCTGAATTACAGTTAAATTGCGTCCGCTATATCGAGCCAGGATCCACCTACGTCGCAGCGCTTAGTTCAAGTATCATGTAGACCTATTTTAATATACATCGTCTTTTTACACTTAGTGTCATTTTTTCAGGACTTGTCAAAGTTAGTGTAGGCAGGTTTCTCTTTTACACCATACTCGAAATTATTAAAGTAGTTCATATTGTACCCCTGGCCTATCTCCTACGGGTTCACACCGCACACGATTTATATTCTTACTTAAATTTTCTTTGTTACACCGGGGGAAGTTCGCGTGGAGGCCATTGTTACGCTGGGGGAGGTTGCAATGGTGGTGTAAGGCAAACTTCTTGGTGTTACGTTTGATTTCCTCGAGCGGAGGTTGACATTGAAGTTGAGGTTTGAGGTTCGTCAGCGCCGGAGAAATGATAACAAAGGGTTAAAAGATCGTAACTGTATTACGACGTTCTCTTAAAGTAATATGTACAAACAACAACAGAGGCACGGCGACGGCTTCACGATAAGGCCTAATTTGCCCTAGCTAGGTCAAAGATCGTAAGCGTCGCGCGTCCCGAAGCACCAGACACCTGGATGCTATGACGGGAGAATATCGGAGATTCCCGGTTCGAATATCCATGACGGGCACCAAAGACTGGATGCACACGTAGCGGAGTATATCGGCTCAGGAAGCGACCCCCTTCGGTTCTGTCCCGGATCACCAGCGACGGGAGAGTATCGAAGATTCGTGATTTGAATATTCGCAATGGTACACCAGACACATGTCAAATGCAAATGCAATTTAGAACTTTGCTAGTTAGAGCTAACAGTACGTCCATAAATCATACCTGCTTCAAGCTTGCACCATGCAGCATGTATTTCAATTAATATGCGGTAAAAATAAGAAAAATGGCCAGATATGTGATAAAAATAAGAAAAATACCCAAATATGCGCACGTATGCGCTGAAATGTACTAATGGGAAAATGTGCGTATTTCCTTAAATATTCAGAAATATGCATAACTAAGTTGAGCCCATTTTACTTGGAGTATTATGAACCCTAAAGATAATATGGATATGTGCAGAAATAATCAATAGGAAAATATACACATGTATTAAAATAACGAAGTGATTATTCGAAGGTACTGTACCTTTTAATAAGACGTTATTCGAAGGTACTGTGTCAACCTACACATACACCGATTGTAGATAGCATTAGCAGCGACAATAAATCGGAATATTAGGTTACAAAATCGGGAACAGACAGGAAAAAACGACCGATGTATGACACGGCGAGGAGGAATAATTCTTCCATGAGTACGTAATACTTTGTGCATGATGAGTCAGTCTTGTACAATTATTTCACAGTGAATGAACGCGTGTATACCTACAAATGTGATTGCACCTTCCACAGTAACAATCAAGCTCCGTGCAGACATATCATCTTCAAGGGCGACCATAGTAAACTGCCTCTCTTTCACTTGTCCCTCTTTCACAGTCGATACCATAAGGATGCAATTGGAAGTCCTTCAAAACATCCTTTGTCAGAGACACTCTCGCTATCTGGTTCGTATCCAGAACTAGATTTAACAGATCCGATGGAAAGCGAAGAGAGAATATTGACCGTTCGGCAGAAGTACAACATGCTATTACCGATAATGCTGAATCTTGCAAGCCTTGCCTCAAACCATGGCACTAAACAGTTCCATGTTTATTTGAACGCGTTTAATGAGATGGAAGAGTTAGTAAGAACTGGAGCCAATATTCCGTCCTTGCAAGAAACGTCTAACGAAGAGAAGCAGACTGACGAGAACGTTGAAGAAGCCGTCCCAGTCCTAGGGTCTCCTGAACTCGCCAGTTGTGTTCCTTCAATAGATCTCAAACCGATAGAGGGACACAGAAAAGCGAAGGTACCGTGAAGAGAAGACGTATGGGCACAGATAAGTCTGTTGTAGCTAAGAAAAGACGACTGAACTCGGACACCTGCACTGTTTGTCATGGTTCCGTGTCCAGTGATACTCCTGACATTATTTTGCTTGACTGTTGCTCGATTTTTGTTCAGGAACATTGCTCTGTAGACCTTCGAGCGTGCCCTGCATGCCAAAAATAATCGAGTTTCATTGTTTGATTTTAATTTTAATAACTTACTTAAATTTAATGTTTTAATAAACTATTTCCATTTCTTTGAATTAAATTTTCATTCATTGTACCTTTGAATAACGTCAACCTTAAAATAAAATTGCCCAAGAAGAAGCATTTGCCTGGTTATCGTCAGGATGGCAAGAACTCACTTGTATAAAGCTGTTAGCCAAGTCTTCACCACCATAGTAATTACGTATTTTGGAAATCATTTATTTCCAAATGCTGATGATATTGAAACCAGTATAATTGTGTGCGTTTTTTAATATGAGTAACTTTAAAGCAAAACAGAATGAACTTGCAACAAAGTAGTTTTTCGCAAACTTGCCAGAGCCAGGAACACATTTTCCGTACGGCCCACGAGGCTTAAGCTTCGAGTGGCCAATTTTGGCGCTTTCTACATTTATTTTTTCAATCGCCCCGTGCAGCACATTATTTGTATATAATTGTTCAGTCAGCAGTGAAATATTGCGGTAACAGTGTGGCCTTCTCTACCATGGTATAAAGAAGGCATGTATAATTTTTTCATTTCTTACCAAGCGTTGGAATGTTTTGAGGAAGAATTGTGTTGGTAATAAGAAACATCTGTATTATAAATGAGTCGATGAAATGCCATCACGCTCGATAGGCTGAACAAGGTCCATTTCGTCAGCCCCCCGAATTTGGATTTAAGGGTTGAAACTATGTAAACGAATTGTGCTCGAATTGTGCCGAATTAGGCTGACATTATTTCGAATTGTGCTGCCCCCTACATGGGAGAACCACCATGGGGGCTGGAGAAATGCCCGCCCCCCAAGTTGCGATTAGAGGGCTGAAACTGTGTAAACGAATTGTGCTCGAATTGTGCCGGCATTATTTCGAATTGTGCTGCTCCCTAAAAGGGAGAACCACCACAGGGGGCTGGAGAAATGCCGCCCCCAGGCCCAAGTTGCAATTTCAGAGCTGAAATTGTGTTAATGTATTGTGATCGAATTGTGCCGAATTGTGAGCTGTTGCATTTATAAGAAAGTGTGTTTTTAAAACGAGAGACGAAATCCGATGTTCTACGGAAAAACTACACGGATGGTTCAATGACACGAAATTGAGAAGACTTATCCAAACATTGATACAGTTTTCCAGTTGTGTTCGTGTAAAACAGAAACAAACTGCGGCGCTGAAGTCAGTTTCTCGTATCACGTTAGAATACAAGACTATTTTCGCAGTAAACTCTCAGATAAAATATTGAATTAACTGGCTATTCTAAGTACAGAAACTAATTTGAATTCTAAGGTAGACTTTAATGAAATTGTAAAGGAGTGCTCAGAACAGAAGAGTCGACAAAAATAAAATTATAATGATATTTGTTTTATCTTGGGTTCGACATCAGACGGGACAGCTGTCCAGTTACTCGATCCGCTTTCTCAGCTGCCCATCGAAAGTACTCTCGGAACAGGAACTTCCCGTCAAACAACAGCCCCAAGTACTTCAGGACTGTACAGAGCCCCATCTCCACACCTTTCAGAACGAAGGTGGGTGGGCTGTACTTGCGTTGTGTCGTGAGCAACACCGCTTCTGTCTTCTGTACCAGTAAGCACAGCCCTGCCGACTCGACCCACTGGGTCAGCATCTCCAACGCCTGGTTCACTCGTCGCGTGACCTCTGCTGTCGCCTAGGCTTGGAACACCACCAGCGTGTCTTTGGGGGTTATGCCAAGTTTTAGGGGCGACCAGCTTCGCTTTAGCATAAATAACGCTTGTATTAAACGATCTGATGTTAAAGCCGTACTTGCAAAAAAGGACCTCGGTGAAAATACCTTCGGAAAAGCGGCGAACGAATGTCATAGTCGTCATGTGTTCACGAAAAACACATTACGACTTTGTGATGGTATTTTAATTTACTCCTCAATCCGCTACTTGTAAATCTCGGAGTCAACTCGAACACGTTAACGAAAATTTTTCAAGATATTCTCTGGTTATGAAATTTATTTTTCGAAGAACTAATCTCCCAGCTCATCTTCTCTTCATTTCACTTTTTCTTTCCTTCTCCGCTTTATAGAATATAGATAACGTAAAGTACGCTGTCAATCCATAATAACGTTGTCTCGCCATTGATATTCCCCGGGACATTCTTCTCTGGAATGGAGAATTTTAATAAGAATATGGGACATACACGTATCGTGGATTCATTTGAATAATTTCGCTCAAATCCCTCATCTCTCACCATCGTAATACGTGGTCGTCCAGAATTTATTATACTATTACTTAGAATGAAAATCCGAAAAAATTGACCTTTTTGTCATCGTTGATACGGACGTAGACGATTGAAAATCGACGCTAATCATGATTTGAATAGAAGAACAAACTAAGCTCGTCACACATAGTCGAACTCACCAGTTCCAGGAGAGGAGGATGAACGGTAATTCGGGCCCCATCCCAACACTGTTTTCTCATCTGGAAAATCCAGGGAAAATAAACTATTTTCAGGACAAGAAACGAGGATAAAAGTGAAAAATACAAGGAAACAATTCGCAACTCCGATGGGATATATATAATTATTCGAAATAATTTGAAAATGTTAAGTAGCCAACTTCATTGACAAGCTTTCGTGAAAGAGATACAAGTGTAAACTGAAAATCACGATCGCAGAATTTGGAAAATTATTTTATAGTAACAAGGGGTCATTCACTTCTCATGTTGGAACTGGAGTGTTAGAAAATCTTGCACGTCGTATTCCTGAAAAACCACACCAGCCGGAAACTACAAAGAATCGAACATTTCAAAAAATATTTTTCACCTCCATACTCTGCTGTCGTTGTACTCATAGCTAGATTGCTGCGAAATTGAAAATTATAATTTCGATGTACTCGAGGCATGCTAACTATACACTCAAAAATTTCGATTCTCGAGAGGAACAGGTAGGGTGTATAGCATATAGAGCTCTACCGCCTACAAATTAAATTTCCTTTCATGGGTTGTATTTGTTCAAACTTGTAACGAAGGCGTTAATTAACCGGCACAAGTTGCAATGCTCTAAAAATTTCAGTCGCTTCAACGGAATTAAATTACTGCGTTTTGAAAGAAACAGGCACTAAACAGGCGCTAAAATTCGCTCTTAAAGAAAGCTTAATTTAAAAAGTGGTTGGCGTTTTTCAAAGTCATTAATTTTCTGACCTTTACGGTCATCGTATTTTTCTTGTTTCGTATGTATGTATCCATAGGGAAAACAAACTTCGAGTGAACGTACTTCTCCTCGCTTCATTTAATGTTCGTTGATACTTAAATTCTGTAAGAAAAGTGACTTGAAAAATAAATTTGAAAATCGATATAGCACTTGACATACAACCATTTCTGAATGAAAAAATTGGAATAAGTAAACGACAGAATCGACTGAGAATGAGACACCTAAGCTACATGATCGCATAAGAAATTGTCTGCCTACTGGTTAAATTAAGTTCATATATTACGAGACAACAGAAATAGTTTGTAGCACCCATTTTGGAAATACAAAAATGCACCTCCTTTTCAGAAGCGAATACAGAAAACTGCTTTCGCTTCCACCTAAATGTCCTGTATTTATTTATTTATCTTTATTTATTCAATATAATATGTGGCTTTACTACTGGAGGCTTTCTAACTTATGATGCTGTCCATTAATTTTTTTCATATTTCGCGACTTATTTAATGTTACTTCAGACCACGCTCTCCCGAACACATTCACGACGCTTTGAGACTAATTAGCTTTGACACCTTTTCCGAACTCAATTAAGATACAGGATTCATCCAGACTTATGACATAGATGTGTCTTATCGCTGGCGTTTTCCCATGCACACCTGACAAATCCCTTATCTCAAAAATCTAAATCTAAAACCACACTCAAACTTCGCCCCGAATCCTAGCTTGATCTTCAAAACCCCAAGTGCAATCGAATCGTGTACTCCCACAACTTTGTTTTAAAGAACCCGAATTCTTAAAACTGAAAAAGGAAGAACCCGAACTCGATCACAGATATATTAAATGAAGAATCGAACCAGGTCCCGATGAAAACTGATGTGGTTCGACATCCGCGGCTCATTCTGAAAGCGTTGATCACGGTCCATTACGAATCGAACAGCGTCATTATGACGGATTTACGGCGTTTTGTGTATGCAATTTTATTAACATTCCAGCCATGTTGTTGCTGCATTCGAATTCGAAGTACAACATATTTTTTAAGATGTGACGTTTTGATTCAAAGGCACGAACATTAGGGTGGATAGAAAAACTTTTTTAGGCTGTTCCAAACATCTTTAAATCGATTCAAGACAAATAGACGTTTTAAAGATTAGCTTCAACGCTCTTCCGAACTAGTGTAAGGCTATTAGGATTCCTCAAGACTCGCTACAATCATTTTAAAACTTTTTCCAGACCTATCCAATCGATGTTGAACAGTTTCAAAACTTTCGAAGCATCATTCAGATGATTCAAGACCGTTAAAAGTCTTCACAGTTCTATCAGGCTTGAGTTAAGATTCCTAAATGTTTTTTTTTTTTTTAAGACTCTTCCAGACAGATATATTCAAGAGACTTCAAGACTCTTCTATCATTACTTATTTTCAACTTGAAGACTCTTCCAGACTGGTTCAGAACTATTAAGATTCTTCAAAAGTTCTACAAGTTGACTAATACTATTACGGTTATTCCAGACCCGATAAGATTCTATTCGACTTTCTTGAAACTCGTTACGATCTATCCAGAGGAACTTAAAACTCTCCAAACTGTTTAATGGTTTTTCAAACTTATTAAAAATCCCTGAAGACCTCGTCAAGATTTCTAAAGACGTTAAGATTCTTCCACACAAATTTGAAACACTTTTAGACTCTTACAGACTTATTAAGAACTTTCTTAAGGCTCTTCCGAAGATTCCGAACTCGTTCAAGATTATTTTAGAGTTGGCTGAGACATTCTGACGCCCTTATGATTCGTTCACGACTTACTTATTGAGACTCTTCAAGAAGATTTCTCCAAAACCAGCTAAAACTCCATTAGACCTCTTCCAAATTCTTGAAGACTCACTAAAACGGCCTCAAGAATCGTTTCCGTTTTTCTGATTTCTTTCAACTTGCTTGAAATTTTTCGAGACTTCCTTGCAACACGCTTCCAGAGATATTTTTCGCTCATAAACATTCTCCCACATTTAAGACACGGTTTATCTCCAAGATTTCTTGTAAACGTCTTCAGAATTACTTGATCGAGTCTTTTTGATACTCCACGTGTTCGAGATGTTTCAAGAGATTTTACAAAATTCCTGCATGATTTAGTAAGATTGAGATCTTTTCTGACCAACTTAAGATCCTCTATGAGACACGTCTTGATCAGGCCTATAGTAACAGGGAGCGAATAGGGGCACCAGCTACCTAATCCGACGGTTTGATCCCCCTCTCGCACAATACCTTGGCCTCTTTTTTTTTTTATGTTTTTGTGTGCGTGAAATTTACAATTTCATCAGAAGTTACCACTCGCCTGAAAAAATAGTCACGTTAGAGGCCTGACCTGGAGAAATATTAATTCAGTCGGATAATTTCTGCGAATATCATTATACGTATTTCCGTCATTTTGATCAGTCATTTCTTTACTTCCATTATTACGTACTCTTCCATATAATTTGTGCCATTTCTGATGCTCATTTCTTTAACGTTTTAACTTATTGAGCCGTTTCTCTCAAGTAAATAACCCCCCCCCCCATCCAATCATCAATTGCAATAGGAAGTTAATTCTAAGATTGGAATCTGGAATCGTGGTCCCATGAGCCAGGTAATATTTCTCTAGTTCTTTGCAATAGTTCTTATTATTAACATATATTTATTTTTTAAGAATTTACAAATTTTGAGTCAGTAAATAAGTCTTAACTGAATTCAGGTTATGTACAACAGAGTTTAAATTAGTTGCATGAGATCCTTTGATTCTAAACGACAAATAAGTTAATATTTTTTGGTTTCCACAGGGAGCATGCTAAAGTTCAATCTTAGTAATGACGTGCACGATCCTCATGAAGTTCTTTATCAATCGGCAGTACGCTGCATACAAGAAAACTCAATACTAAAATCAAGAAATCTACTTACGTTATTCTAACGGCTGCATGAATAACAACACAATTCAGTTGAACTCACCTGAAACACACAGAGATAAAAACAATGTGAGATTTGTTTCAAAATACGTTCCTTGAAGATCAACAGTGAGCCTAATGGAACTACTTGGTTCTAAGACTCAGCTACTCAATAAGTTACACTCGCTATACAGAACAACTGACCAACTATCAGGTGCAATGATCAGGCAACGAAAAGGATAAGCTCGTTGACTCGTAAGTAAAGGCAAGTGTATCTAAATACATCAATGTACGCTTCTGTAAAGGAAAATATAAAGACCATGATATCCCGTATACTTTCAACCTTTTATCAGTTTCGTTTCAAATCCTCTTGCTGGCAAAAAAGCAAAACAAGTGGACAGAAAAAGAAAGGGTCGGGAAACGATGCAATGAGTTCTCTAGGAAAGTTCTACAACACAAACTTTTAACCGAAGTAATACACCGAGCATAAAGGCAGAAAAACACAAACTGCATCCGACAATTCCAAAAACTATACGAACGAACTCGTGCGTGAAGTTCAACAAATGCTGAACGGCGATGCGATGGCAATTAAAGCTCTGTTTACAATTCGAAAGTGCGTGTACAAAAATAGCAAAGGAAAAAACAGTGTTTCCAAGGCTTGGAATGGAAAAGAACTAAGAAATGCACGAACGGAACTCTCCAGCTTTACAAAACTGAACGGATATGATTACTTAGTTTACGTTCCAATTGTTCGTACAAGTTATGAAGTGCAGAAGCTGCAGGGTACAAGAGCTTCTGCGTGTAGAAGTTGCAGAAATTTTATGCCTTTTTTTACATTGAACGCACTCGTAGACCTATATTGAGTTGATATAACTTTTAATTAATTCAGCTCGTACGTGTTCTTATTATACAGGTTCTTCAGAATCAATATTTGAACGCAAAGTCGAGAGGAAGTTACTCATTAAAATCCAGAACGAAAATATTTGAAATTCTTTGACGAAGATATCCGTCTAACGATACCACAACAGAGGCGTTTCCGTATTCCACGTCAAATAGATGGGTTTTATATAGAATAACATCTGTTCGAAAACTTAGTTCATCAGTGGCTCTACAGCGTGCCTAACAATGAAGTTTAAAACGAACTTATCTGTCCAGTTCGATTTGAAACACTATTCCCAAGGGATTTATAATCACGAATTTGTGGTAAATATTGCTGGCAACATTGCGTGGTGCTTTGTTTCGACAGTTGAGTACAAAATCAGAAAAGTGTTTCACGCCTTTTCCACATTCCGGGAATTATTCTGAAAGTTGATTAGTAGTATTGAACCATCGAACACGATTGATTACAAATGTTAGTTTTTAGTTATGATGCAAATGTATGGTAAAACTGTGTTCTCATAAGGCAAGAAAATATAACTATTTCATGCATGAAAATGCAATTTTTCAGGTCTGTTTTCGGTACGGAAATTTTCGTCATTATTATGACAAAACTGTACAGAAAAATAGAATTAGTGCGGAATTAGCATACTACGCAACTAGGGCAAAAATAGAGAAATATGATGATTGCGAGTTTGCAGCACGAGCAGAAGGCGAAGGCTGCAACACAAGAGTCGTATTTCATTACCCCCCCCCCCAGCCGAATTCGTACAATATCTTTTTCAACACTTCTTAGAAAGTGTAAAATTGCATGCAACCTGTGAGCAATGGGACGTAATGAGAGACTTTCCGTACAGACGTAGAAAATTGGTATATTTTAATAGAAGTTCGAGAAGAAGAACTTTTTGCAACAAGTGTCAAATCTGACGTATTCGCTCGCGGTCTCTCTCGTACGAGTATCGCACATAACTTTTTTTCCACTATAAATGCATAAAAATAAGACGAATTTGAGTACAATCAGACCATAGAGCGCAGGAAAGAAAACAAACGGCGAATGGTCATCGATGACTATGAAAATATTTGTAAAAAATAAGAAGTCGAGTTAACACTTCATTTCCTATACGTCTGGTACTTTACGTCTGGTTTTTCGAAACAGTATCGAAATGAACAACTTTACACACCGTTTCGGATGTGAAAAATCTGTCATAAAAAAGTAATTTCTGCACTCCAGTTCTTGCCACAGCTGTGTAGAATGGTGAGTGCTGGATGGTACCTATTGATATAGGCTTTGTATCAGGTAATAACCTCTCTCTATTCTAATTTTGCTCTCAACCCGAGCCATGGAATCCGCCCTTTCGAGCGTTACCTCAGATACGTCGGGGAGGCTGTTTAGGGCTGTCTTAGCCCTCTTCTCGTCTTGCCGAAAAACCGGCCTAGGTCGAAATCTGGCGAGTTGCTACGTGGCCTCGAACTCGAGACCTTCGGATTCCGAGACCAGCGCGCTATCCACTCGGCCAACCAAACCCCATACTTATTGATATAAATGTTTTGCTAAATTATCAGACGTTGTCCTCACCGATGCCTGATAGAAGATTATGGTAACTTGAGCTGTAATTTTACCAATATTGTTTAATTATTTAGCGATTCTTTATAATTGTTCTATTTAAAACCACTAAGATTCGAGAGTAAAGACAAGTTTGAATACTCATAATAATACAATATTATTCAGAAAGCGACTGCAGTACTTCATAAATACCGATAAATACCCTACACACCTACATACTTGAACTGAATTCTTAGTCTCGGTCACCGTTACATGAAGGCAAGAGCCAACATACATGTCACTGTCTGTCTCGATCTCTTTCGCTGCTTCGATCTCCATCTCCGTCTACCTATCTGCGTTTAATTTTCTCCATATCCTTACACCCTCCGTAATCATTTCGGTCACGACCTTTCTATCCCTGTCTCCCTAATCCTTGTCTGCCTCTAATTCTCTCATTCTACTTTCAGTGCCCCAGCTGATAACTTCAATTAAAACGGATAACTAGAAGAAGCCTGGATTATTCTCACCACCATTTTCAATTTTTCATTTATAGGGATTACAAATTCGTGAGTGGGAAAACCATAGACTTAATTTCAATCACGTTTCCTGAAATTCGTGTTTACCGTTTATAAAAAGGAATTCTCACGATCTTCCTTTCCCCCCATCACTCTTTTTATTAGCCAAGAACATGCCCGAAGTGTGGCTATGTTGTTAGAATTACTCTTGACTTTACCGGCGCTCATTTAATATGTTGATTTTCGTTGACATTTCTTTATCTCATCAATAATTCATTCGAACGACGGTGCGAAATTAATTAGAAATTATTGATTTCATTTTCACTTCCGTCGTTAGGATACTTGTGTGTGAAAAGGACAACTGAAAAAACATAATAAATTATGCAATAATTTCTTTTTTTCACATCGTCGAGCTAAGTCTTGTTTCAAAAATAATATAAACCCACTTTTCTTATAAATAGAAAAATAAGGGTGAAAAAGCATAGCACTGAAAATGTACTTCTAAAACCACCTAGCTGCGTTGATTTATTACATCTTTTTCCTTAAAACATCCGTTTGTTTTCTCTTTGCAAGTTCATTTTAGCTGAGGCTGCATCAACGATGAAAGTTCTCTTAATCCGCTTTTCTTTCTGTTTTTCCTGAACATACTCTCGTAATAAAATGAATTTACGAGACCAGCCGAGCAATTAGCTACTCCGTTCAATTTTTATTGTACATACACTCAGTATTTCACTATACCGTTATTCAGAGTAGAGTAGCTGTAATAGAAAATAATCGAGAAATCTAACGAGCTGCTTTTGGCAGTACAGTAGGCGCCGGTTAATCCGGACACTTTCGGCCTAAAGGTTTTTGTCTGGATTAACCGACATTCGGATTAACCAACATTTAAGAAACAATTAGAATCCAATTAATTTTCGGAATAAAAATCTGTAAGTGTAGTTTGTTTCAAAGGAAAAGTGGGGTTTAACACATTTTCTAGGGAATTTAACATTGTAAAACAATTATCATGTACGTCATGCTCTTCGATAACCCTTCTCAGAGTATCCACAGCCTTCAAGTATTCTTTTCGTGTGACTGGAACTCTTTCTTCCACCTCTTCCTCTTCTTCCTCCACTGTCTCTAAACTTGGACCAGGTTCAGTGACTGAATTGATGATGTCTGTGTCATCCATAACATGATACACAGGTAAATTCTCGTCAATAGCAATCCATTCACCAGAATACTAAAATAAAATCTATTAGAGACAGAAATTCGTGACCGAAGATAAGTTTTATCGGCAAAACCACTTCATTTCAAGATAATAATGTTCGGATTAACCGGTTACTCCGGACGAATTAAGCGGCGGGAAATGTGTGTAAAACCTATATTTGAATTGGGACTTGGCTAATTCGTCCGGAATAAACGGTATTCCGGATTATCCGTCGACGGTTTAAGCGGCGCCTACTGTAATACAATATCACACGGTGTCCCCCTATTTTGTTCAAGGACTATTCGTCCAAAATTATTTCGTCTAGGGCTCCTTCTGTCCAGATACATTTCATCCGCAGCTATTTTCGTCCGAAATATTTTTCTCGCAAAAAAATAATTTTTTATCGCAAGCACCGTCATTATAAGGTATGCTTAGTCAAATTCTTAAATTTTCTAACATTACACAATAAATTTTACACTGCTCTAATCTTTGAGGATTTTTAACTTTGTTTCCTATTGCACGAAGGTACATTAACATTTCATCTCTCTCCTTATACTCTTGACGGGTAACATACTTCTTGTTTATTGGATATGTGACTTTGGTACAGCCTCCTTGAAATTGGATCATGACGAGTTCATTAGACTTCCGATCGAGCCCATTCAATGCTGTCATCATTGTATTTCCTTCATCACAAAGAGAACACTAAATGGATATAAAAGTTCGGACGAAAAATGGTGGACCAAGTTAGAAGAAATGGATTAATTTGGACATCCTAATGACGTGGTAATTCGGCTTTTATACGGAAACACAATTCACTTACTACTACCACTAACCATAAAACTGCAACGAGTGAGCTAATGAATACGAAAAACTTTCATCAAAGTTAAAGACTGTCTTGCTCATCGGGCATCATTTAAAAAATCCACTGGTTTGTGGTACACGTTGCATATTCATATTCGACTTTATTTACATAAAAATGAACCCCCGGAGAAACGTAAATTGACAAAGTTTTCGAAAAGATAATTTTACCCGGTTGTTTCGTAGAAGAGTACCTACCTATATACGTATATTTTTCATTGTATCGCAAATCGTTTTCAAAAGCTTTTTAGCCATCGTGGGAAATATTATTCCCATTTAAAAAGAGTACCGAAAGGAAACTTAATGACGTAATAATCACGTGCGGGTTCCAAGTCAGGCAACTTCACATTTTTAACGCCGAAGTTCAGCTGAAAATTAGGAATACTTAGCGAGGTACAAAATACGCGATGAATCCAAAATTAAGTAACTGGTGTCGTTTCAATAGTAACATTCAACATATATTTTGTCTCGCTTTTTACAGACGGCGTTTTCAATCATTTTTCAGTCATCGGGCGAAGAACATGGGGGGGGGCAGACACAAAGAAATCTTCGCTTATATTTAGTTGAAAATCCGAAAGAAAAATGTTTTCACAATTTTTTGGGCATGGTCCTGGAAGTTTCCGACTCTTTGGTAATACGGACTGGAATATTACACAATTTTTATCTTCGTATACCAAATCTTCTCAATTGAATATCGAGATGACCGGATTTTTGACTATAATTTCACAAATGGGGAGAAGGGGCCGTATAACCCCACATACACATGGTTTCGACTTCTGGTAAACTGATGAAAATACGAGCAAGTTGACCTATAATAGATCATTCTGTTTCTCATAACCGCAAAACTTATGCAATGATGTGTGTAGAACTTTCGGGTAATTATAGAGCAGAGTTGCAGTGACAACCGCAAAAAAGTCATCGGAACAAGTTCAACAGGATGTTCCCAAAACTGATTTTTGTAGAGACGGCGAAAATGTTCGCAGAATTCTGGTGTTCTGCCTCAAAATCTGTCCCAATTCCGGAGCCGATAGATTACTAAGAATATGCGCCCGGTATGGTCGATTTTAAGCCGATTAGGCAGCGCGATTTGTCAAAGAAAGAGGGAGACAATTAAACAGAGAGCTTAGTAAAGTGGCGAGAAATAGGAGTAAGGCCTGTCATAATGTAAACGATGAGGATTACCAACAAGTTGAATTTCGCGCGGAAGGTACAGAAGACAAAGGTCGAAACGTTTACGCCGGCGAGTACAGCTGAGATAAAAGTTGGAAATTAAAAACAAAACTGAAAAGTGTCGAGCGAGGAAACCAAGTGCGGGAGAGAGAGAGAAATATCTCTTGAGACTCGAGCCGGCAACCTAAACGATTCGGAGACGAAATTAAACATCAGACAGGTGCAAAAGAATGAAAAGAAGCTGGCTGGAGTGCGAGATTAATTTTTTCATTAAAACTGATGCCATGATTGTCTTGAGAAATGAGTAAATGACAAGAAGACAAGCCGAGTGAAGGTTACCCACCTATTTCTTTTTATTTGTGGGTTACACTGCAGCGGAACTGTATAAAAGTTGGCACGTAGGTATTTACAAAATTATACCTATAATGCTGAACAGGGTCACAATTAAAAAGTGTTTGTTTACCATCACCGTTCCGGGAAACAGACAAATACACACTTTTGCTCTCAATCTTTTGAACTTCCGACGCGACTTTTGAAGGCTGATTTTACTCTGACATTTTCTTCGAGTGCTCAACTAAAATTCAAGGAAAATCAGTGAGAACTGTAGTCGAGTGATATTTCCGATTGGGTAGTCTGTCACTTCCGAAACATCAATGTAAACAGTAGCCATAGACCAGCTTTCACCGATGTCGTCAAAGTGCGTAATTTGTGCTTCATTAACATGGCGCTCGTATAGGTAATTTCTTCTACATACATGCAATGAAATGTGGGAGCGCCGACCTGGGCTTGCGATGTTAATAAAATTGCCTAATCAATTCCCCGTAAATAATCAAATTCGGTAATCTGTTCCACGTTACATAAAATGTAAAAGAAAATGTTCTCGGGTAAAGAATGCTTTAAAAGGACAATTATTCCTAAATAAGTTTCATCTGCAAAATTACCGATTCTCGAATAGATTTTGAAAGCTGACCCTGAATCACAAAGAACAATATCCATAAAATTACAATTACTCATTACATTTTGTTGATAGTATGACACATTTTGATGTATTAGCAATCTCAAAACATTTTCTAGTATATTAGATATTATCCCTTCAATTTTGTCGCATCCTGACTACCCTCCGTGGATTTCAATTTCAGAATCTGTAAATGGAATCCTAATCAAGAATGAGGGATCCTCTGTCTCAATGTGGACTTCTTATGGTTTACGTTTTGATGGCCCACCGTGCCACCGTTTCAGTTTATTGATACTTAAGATAAAATACTGTAAGCGAATTATATATAGAATACGCGGCATACTCAAAGCTGTCCCAATATTTAGGAATAAGGGCATGGAATATTATTAATCTTTCGAGTATGCAGGGACATTTCAAAATAGAAGAAAGTAGATCATACTCATCAGGCACCTAGATTTTAGCCGTGCTCGGTGAATTTCTTTTGTGCTTCACCGGGCACAAATAACTCAAAAAGGTAATCTCTAACTGGAAGAAAAACCAAAAAATATTCCCAGAAACATCTGCAGGAGGATCTTGAGGATCTCTGTGGTTAGTCACTATGTTGTACTGTTTTGAATTCCACTTATATATATATTTATTATTATTATTTTTTTCATGAAAAATTCGCGCTGGTTCGATCCTTTTTGGTCTGCGGTAAAGAGTAAATCTTCAGATATGCTGGAATTGAAAACATTTTGGTCAAGCGTTCGTATGGTGGTTTACTGTAAAAGTAAAGCGACAAAAGAAAATTTCAATTACAAATTTTACCTATCAATTGCCAAGAAGTTCGAGATTCCATTCACTTCGAAGTCATTTTCTATAACGTAATTTTATTTTACTTCATTTAATTTTTTCATCACTTCTAAAATTTTAATATCATTTTCAAAAAATTTCAACTTTTTAAGATTGTTTTATAAGTAGTCAGTAATCAAACTCATATGAATACTCTAGTGGATTACAATGATGTGCTAAAATATTTTGTCCGGCAATTTTATGAATTTTTATGAACATGGAAATCTTGGAGAGACTTGAAGAGTTGTAATCGTTCTCGAAAGAGCCTTAAAGAGACCTACCTAAGCAAATCTAAATGTATTTTCAATAATTAAAAGAATATTAAAGTCCTCGCGAAGCCTGAATAAGTTTTAAAAAAGCTTAGCGTATTTTGCAAAAGTCTTTTAAATTTTTTACAGAGTCGTAAACTAATCCAAATCAATTTTAAATAGTTTTATACAAAATGGAAACGAAGAGTCGAACCAAATCTGAACGTCTCAAAGAGTTCTATAATAGTGAGGAGTTATAAAGAGTTTTAAAAAGTTCTGAAGAATCTTGAGGAGCCTTAAGAAACTGAAACAAGTCTGAATGTGTGTTTAAGAATACTAAACCAGTTTTTAAATGCCATTGAAAGTCTTGAACAAGTTTTGAAAAGCCTTAGCAAGTTTTGCAAAAGTTTTGAAACGTCTTAAAAAGTTATAAGTAAGATTGGATGAATTTTGAATAATCTTAAGCAAGTTTGGAAATATCTTAAGAGTACTAACAGAGTCTGGAAGAGTCATATCAAATCTTCAACGAATCATGAAACGTCTTGAAAATTTTGAAATAGTCCTGAAAAGTCTTCATTAAGCCTTGAAGAATATTAGCGAGACACAGGTCAGTCTTGATGCGTGTTGGAAATTTGGATTTATAGGGCCAAATTGGAGATCAGATGCTGTATTCAAATTTAGCCACCCCGCTCAAAAAATGATAATTTCTTCAATTTTGTAAGACAATTCAATTTCAACCCAATTTGGATACGAAATTGAATTTATGGACCCGAATTAAGGTTAAATCGAAAAATCAATGCAATATTCGGAATCATCAGCGTCTCAGAAACTCCTATATTGATATTTCTTTCAAATTTTCAAGCAAATTTAGTTTGGCCTGTTTCAGATACAAAATTTTAATGTTTCGGCCCAGACTAGGGCCGAATTAAAAAATCTGAATCAATAACCCTGAAAACATCTGTTTGATACTGTGTTCAAATTTTAAAGCTAATTTACTTTTGCTCATTTAGGGTCAAAAATTTGGATTTTTGAGCCCAAATCGGAGTCGGATAAAATATTTGATGCGATAATAGAAATCCATGACCAGAAGAACCCCTATTATTTCGATAATTTTTTTGGTACTCTTCTATTTAAAATTTCAAAGTTTGTGGTGTGTTCGAGCCTCCATTTTGGAGAAGAGAAATTTTTTACCGGAGGTAAGACTACATAGTGTCACTTGGTGAATGATTTGCGTCCCGGGAAGACCCGACTCCGCGTTCAAGAAAAAAGGAGGGGCCCATCATGATACGCCCTGTATATAACGAAAACGAAAGGACGAAACATGTATGTACTAACATAATAAATGCTTTACGAAAACTTCACGTAGTCGTATAAAGACTATAAAAGTTGAAAAAATAAAGGCAACTTAACGACCAATTTTGTCGCCATTATCTACAATTTTTTTAGAGTACTCGGTAACGGAGCGTCGCGTCGTCGTCTAATTTTAGCTACGAATTTTCACTCAGCGACTGAAACTGAGTAGGAATACACAGTCGGCAACTCCAGTTCTTAACAGTTGAAAATTTCTCCATACTACGATTCAATAAAAAAAAATTGAGATTGCTCGGCGACTTTTTTTTTTTTAAATTTCTTTTGGACATAGCGCACCGAAAATGTGGTAAAAGTAGAAAATAGCGGGCGTTTAATTAGCTAAGGTGTAAGAAGGTTTTTTTTCTTATTTTTTGGAGAATACTATGATTTGAAACTGAATTTGATAAACGAAAAGAAAAAGAAAAGGTTCTCTTGTCTCGTGACATTCAAGGTAACAAGTAAAATATTTTATATCTCTTGAATCTCGTCTCTGATGTCTCTCCAATCGCCTTTTGATCTAATTTTGAATAGTTTTTCAATGTTTTCAAATTTTGGGGAATACAAATTATACTCTGTAACCAATTCCTTCTCTTGCAGAGAGGATAAAATGTACCCCTGTTACCCACACTCCAATGCTACTGAGTTGTACATCATGTCTTTTTTTTTTTTAAGAAACCTTTTTCAAGGAAGCTCAGCTTTGACACCGGGTGTAAATAACTCAAATTTGTGTGACAAATTCATATTCGTCTTCAAAATTGAGACCGAGTCATCTTCTGACCAATTTTATCGTAACTTTACTCAGTTTTTTGAGGATATCTTATGTTGCCAAAAGTTACAAACAGAAAAATTTATTGCAAAAGCGTTTTAATGTTTTTGGTCGAGGCCAGCTTACCCATAATAAATTCTCTTTTGACCTAAATATTGTCTAGTTAAAAGAGAAGTTTCAAATTTTCTCTAAGCGTTTATATTTTACTTCAACAAACTTCCCAGTTATGTGCCTTGATTGTTTTAACTTGTCATATCAATGAATTTCGCCTATTCCACGGGTAAAATTTCTGTCTTGTTGTCCAAACTGGAGCTGGATCGAAATTGTAACAGGATATTTAAGAAACTTCTGTTTCGATCGTTTGCCCATAGTATTCCCATTTATGTTAATGAACCTTTTTCTGGTCGTCCATTTGCGAGTAAAAGAACTGTTTGACCTAATCAAGAAATCAGACTTTAGAACTTCAAAATTCAAAATACCTTGGTCCTGTGTTGATCCGAAAACACGTTAAGCCAATAAAATCATCCGCTAATGAAGTTACTTCATATTGAATTTCCATGTTGATGGACCTACTCGTGACCCTTTATTAATTAAGGAAAAAATCAGTTTGACCCTTTAAAAAGAAACTAGAGATTCAAGATTCTCTGGGTTTAGGGATATGGACCCACAACTTTTAAAGACAATGAAATTATGCTCTGTTTAAATTAATTGGTTACTAATCCTTACTGATCAAGGGATCAATGGGTGCACTATGGAATGATTGAGTTGTAAGTAATTTTGAGAAACCAGGAAGTGTATGTACTCGTACAACTTGGATACCATAATATTGCTGTTGACATCAGAATGAGAGGACGTAATTGGCTGTCAAATTTCGAAAATTTTACAATGAGGGATACCCTAATAGAAACACCTCAGTTCATTTTGGTACCAAGCGAATGCGTTTACAATTCACGATGAGGGAAAATTCGTTTTCCACTGTTTTTCCACACGCGATATTATGCGTAGCGAAAAGAGATATAGAAACTTGGCGAGAATATTCATCAAAACTTAAATATAAAGGTGGAAATGTTATTTTACTCGACGAAGTTTCGCGGCAAGCAAGCAAAGAAGACCAAGCGGGATTTGAAAACATCTTAGAATTGAGAAAGTTGTTTTCGTATATTTCACTTTATTTAAATTTACTCGTCTACTTTGAAAATAGTAATACAGTTAAGACTTTTTAGTATACAGAAGGCGGATTGAAACTGTAATGTGGGCAGTATATAATAAAAACCGAGTCTACAGACGACAAATAGCTCTTTTTTGGTACAAGCAAGTCACAACGTGTCCGTAATTCGAGAAATTTTTTTAAAATCACGCCGAAATGCGCTCGCAAATTGTATTATGTCGAAGCTAAGAGTCGCAAGTCCGTGCAATAAAGAAGACTGCGCATAATACAGATCTTGTCTCATTATAATATCAAGCACTTTTCCGCATTACTTTCCTATTTGGTAATTCGGTTATTAAAATTTGTTAACGACTTAAAACGTGCGGAAAAAATGTATCTAACGAAGCTGAAAATTTGCATCAGCCGTACAAATTACCTCTATCTTGTTGGTAACAATTTGTCGAGCTTTATTTCAGGAAAATTTCTTTTAAAACTTGGTGTATTTGGGGAATGAAAGGTATACACGCGTTTTTTTTTTTTCTTCTAAACCAGAACATTCGCAATATCTCGATGAAAAATGGTTGCAACTTTTTCCACTTGGATTCCTGAGTTGTGTTTTAAAAGTTACCGTTTTATATACATACATATAAAAAAAAAGCAAAGTTGAGAAGTTGAGATTAATAACTGTTTCTCAGTAGCACAAATACACTGAACGTAATGCGGGATTTAATAATGCAAAATCGTCCAAAGTAAAACGGCTCCGGTATTTTTTTAAAGCTGCTAATGGATAATAGAAAACATTTTTACATCGAAAAAATGCGACGAGGCTTTTCAAAATGAAAAAAGATGCTTAAACGTAAACAAACGTTCGCTTTTTTAGGAATACACACGTGTGTGTAAGTCGGATATTCATTTTTCAAACCGTGAAAGTAAATGCCTGTGTATGCTACATTTAATGAAGCTTATTTTTCCATTCATTTATTGAATTTGCAGTGACGATGCATTGAGGCTGTTTCAATACTATTTTATACAAACTTCTCCTGGAGGTAGCTTCTGATCAGTGTTGACAACTTTTTATTCTGCTGCGAAAAATGGTTCTGGTATGTCGTTTGAAATACTGATACAAGAGCACCAAAGAATCTTCCATGCTTGTTTACATTTTTTTTTTTTTTCACTCATTATAACGCTTACTGACTGAAGTTTCCTACTGGTTAGATATCTTTTGAAGTATTTGCAATTATTTGAAATCTTTCTCCTTAAGAGGGGCGCTTGCCCTCATTGCCCGTCCAGTGTGATCGCACCGGCTAACCAAGTTCATCAAACTCAAGGGACTCGGTTTCTAACTTTGAGTATCTTACAAGTAATATTCAGCCATTCTGAAACAAATCGTATTCCGTTTTTTGCTCACATGTATTGTGTAATTGTAGAATGCGAAAAAATTCCATGTCTTATCAACTGCTGTGAAAGACGACTATTTTGTTCAGGGGCTATGCTGTTAAGTCATTCGAAATTTGCAGAACTAATAAAAATGTTAATTCCACGAAGTTTGATTTTAGTGAATACACCGTTGAAAATAGCTAATAATTCGTATGCACAATATCCCTACACTCTTTGGGCAATAATTCTTCCAAGTCCCATCAATATCCACGAATTTTTCAATTTTCTATAATATTTTTGCAACAAACTCAGTCGTCGCAAAGGTACCACTTGTTGCTCCTATGACCGGAGCGCCAAAAAATATCTTGTATGAAATAATAAACAACAGTCTTCTCTCTCAAGACAGTGGCATCAGGATGTCAGAAGGATTTTTTGTGGTTGTAGGAAGGATAGGTACAAAAAATTGAAGCGCGCGAGCAAATAAAAATAATTGATCATTATCTGTAAAAAGTTTCAACGAGATAAAAAAATCTGGGAACTATTGTCCCTGAAATCTCTCAGGCAAGACGTTTTCTTATCAGCTTGCTGAGTACTTTTCAACGTCTTCATGTTTCTTTTTTTTCTGGTGGAAGAGGGTGATATCCCTGTTTTTTCAGGGGCAGACGGCGAGAAGGTGAAATGAATTCATCCTCTCTTTCCCTTTCACGTTCTGACATCACTGTCTCATGATACAAGAAGCTAATCATTCCGTTCGTTGCCCGAAGCCCCAAAGTATTTCAAAGTTTATAATGATAAAAATAAGATTTTATTTTGACTCAAAATTAACTTTGAATCCTCAAGTGCACGCGGTAAAATTTTTCAATCGTCTTTAAGTTTCAGACGATTAAGAAAAATAAATATTCAAAACAACTTGAAAGGTGCAGTCATCGGTCAAAAGAAAATTCAAAAATCAGGTCATGGAATTGGAAAAAAAATTATATGAAAACTTGGGGGACGAAGCTATCGATCAGAGGAAATTCAAAAATAAGAACACCTTTTCAAGAACTAATTGTCATCTTGTACTTCTTTTGTACCATTTTGTAAATTTCTTATTTCCCTCCCCCTTATATTTGAACAAACTCAGTTGGGGGCTAAGGAAATGCTACCCTCCAATTAGGAACTTCCAGTTGCATAGTGTCATAATGGTATGCTTATTTTGAGTCATTTTTCTCTCGCATTTCTACATTGTTTCCCCCCCCCCCATCGTGTGACAATAACTGACCCATTTTGGGGACCGCTTATTTAGTCATTGAGTCAATCAAAATATAACTTAATGCATCCAAGAAGACAGTCACGAAGCGATTACGGAGTACAGCTCTCGAAGTCTGGGAAATAAATTTCGATTTGTAAAATGTTCTCATTTCGCTATTGAAAATCATCTTCGAGGATGCATGTGTTCGTTGGAATAACAAACTCGAGTACATCTAAATATTGTAAGTTTTTTGCACGCAGCAAAGGATATGACCGGGTAATATGAATTTTATTAAAAAAGATTCGTAAATCTATTTAGAAACTCACCCCGTCTCATCCGACGTAGTTAACGAAAGATCCGATAAATAAAACTCGACTTAATTAAATATAAACAATAGGCCATCTTTAAAAGCCCTGCTTTTTCGCGGCTGCTTTTAATTTGCGGCGGTTCTCTTTCTTTTTTTCGCTTTTGTTTCCAAAATAAATGACGTGTTAGTTGTTAAACTTATTCCTAACGCGTTTTAAGAAACGTAATGGGGCGGCAATCGTCGGGTGAATTGAGTGTTACTCATCCGTCGAAAAATTCATAAGGAAATTGGTGCACATACTTTTTCGCCGCGAGCCGAAAAGATTATTTTAATTAATCTTACATAAGTTTTGTGCCTTCGTTTTGAAAGACCTCGCTCGCCTCAATCACTAACCTTTAAGAATAAGAAACCTTTTATAAGTTTTAATGAATTAAAACCTACAGATTTCGCTGGATTAATTTCTTTTTCGGAAGATTTGCATACACCTCAATCGAAAAACCTTCGCAATTTTTCGCGTCTGATGAACTTCGATTAGAATATTTGACCTTATAATTATTTTTTGTTTTTTAACTGCAGAAGACCCTTTCATCGTGAAACATATAGGGTATTGTTAAGTACAATATGCGTTAAAGGAAGTAAAACACAAAGAAGAAACAAGAAAAGGCTCATCTAAGACTCTTTCACACTTAGTAAGACTCTTCTAGGTTTATTTAAGATTTCAGGCATTAGAATTTGTTCAAGCTACAGTAAGACTTTTCGAGGCAGACTCGATTATAACTCTTCAGAACTGTTCTAGGCTGGTTGAAAAGCTGCTAAGATTCTTCAAGATAGGTTTGGTGAAAATGTCTCTAGCCTCATTAGAAAGCTTCAAGATTTTCTCAGATTTCCGCAATGCTATGTATCTAGACTTGCCTGGAGCTACATAAGACTCATTCATACTCAAGTATAACTCTTTAGAACATGAAGACTTATTTAAGACTCGCTACTACCCTTCAAGACTAGTTTGGGAACTTGAAGACTCTTCCAGACTTCCATGTTCGTCTGCCACTATTACACATGTATCCAAATTTGTGTAAACCATTTTAAGGACTCTTCAGACTTCTTTAAGTATTGTTAAGATTCTATAAGACTTACAGAAAGATTATCGAAGATACTTCTTTCACGGCACATTAAAACTTTTTCAGACATAGAACTCTTCTAGACTTTTACGTATGTTTTTAGAACATATTGAGCCAAAATTGAATATTCGTTTGAAAAATTAAATAAATTATCGGATCTGAAAACGAGTTGGCTTTCAAAAATCTGGCCATGTATCGAAATAGGGATTTTTCAGGTGACTTATGTCAAAATAAATTCCTCTTTTCAGATGGCAGAAACTAACGTAATTTAAAATATTGAGCGAAGTATCTGAATATTTTCTTATATCATTTATGAGAAATAATTTGATCAGTTTTATCCGCCACTGATTTTAATGCCAAATTTGATATTTTACTCTAGAAAGAAGCAGAATTGACTCCAATTTTCGAAAAATGAACGAAGTATCGAAATTCATTTTTTCTGATTCTCAATACTGCGTTAGGTTTTCCATTTGGCCGCGATTTGGGCTCTAAATTTAACATTTACACTTCAATTACTGGCCAAAATTGAGTTGATATGGAAAACTATCGAAGTGCAATTTTTGATTATCGCAGTTAAAATAATACCGAGTTTTCTTGATCGCTGATTTTGAATACTGAAATGGGAAAGTTGTATTAGATGCGATATTATGCATTTTCAAAAAAACTCATTATCGGAAATGCTTCAATACATACTGACTGAAAATTTTGGTTTCCTAGCAGAAATCTGATCAACAGTCATGATAACAACACTGGAAAAAATGTATAAAATTGGAAATCTAGATTCTGCATCTGAATTATCTCCAAAACTAGTGGGTAGACATACTAGATTTTGAGAAAGATTCTTGGAAATGTCTCGGTATGAAGATTAGAGTTTCCATATCAATATAAAGGGATATTTTGATACCACAGGTAGATCTAGATTAAAATTATGATGCAGTATTCGTGATCAGCAATCTAGTCCTCGCCCTTTCCGAAACTTGGTTCGTTTTGTCAAGTCACGTCTATTTAGACCATATTAGGTCGAATATGGACTTTTTCAGCCTGAATTGAAGTTAGATATAGAATGTGATGAGACTGATATTCGTGAACAGCGACCAAGAAAATCTGTATTTCAATGGTTTTGTCGATTTTCTATGATCCGATACAAATGTAATGTAAAATGATCGTAATCCGCGACTGAATAAAGACTCATTTCGATACTTTGATCAATATATCAACACAAGTCAACTTTTGCCTATATTAGGTAAACAATTTTCGTTTTTCGGGTCAACACTGGGGCCAAACTGAAAATCTTAAGAGTTATTTGGAATCAGGAAACATTTATACTCCGATTCCCTCTTTAATTTCAAGTTTTGTTTCTTCTGGGTCCCGAATTTAGCTTTTTGGAACCAAATCAACGTCGGTTCAGAAGTCTGACGCGGTATTAGTAATTAGTGATCAAAAATATCTTCATTTCGATCACTGGTTCGAGTTTGTGTTCCCAATATGTGCCGTACAAACGTGCACAAACGATTGGAAATAGTCTAAAAGAAAAAGAACATGCGTCATTTTCAGTTTTTTGCCCGTTATGATATTTTGCTGCACGCTTTAGGTTTTTCTAGCACGTTTATCTTGCATTTTTCAGCGTTTTCATTGCATGTTTAGCCGTTCTTTCCTGCACGAAAACTCGGTCTTAATCATCACTATTTGTATGCATATGGAATTGCATACTCAGTTCCCCGTAAATACGTCATTCAGCTCATCGCCATCAGTAGCGCTAGTTAAATAATACTAACTTCAGGCATTCATAACTCGTCATGATTTTATTTACTTTATTTATTTATTTATTCGTTTAGTATTGTGCGTCGGGGCCCAGATCAAAAATCTGATACAATATTCAACATCGGCGGACCCCCACCCCAAGAAAAAATAGAATCGGTAGTTTATTCGATATTTTAAGTGACAATAATTTAAAAATTCGTAAGTCTGAAATTTGGACATTATGACCCAAATTAGGGTCCGATCAAGAATCTGATGGGATATTTGGAATTAGCGATCCAAGAAGCCAATATTTCGATACTTTGTTCGGTTTGGTAAGGTTCCAAATTTGGTGGTACGTTATGTTCCCCCCCCCCCGTTCAGGGTAGAGAACATTCATTTTTTACCAAGAAAGGAAAAAATAACAAAAAAAATTAGACCTTTTCAATTCAGAATAAAATTCGTTCCGTGAAGATCAGACTTCGCAATTAAGAACAGAAGAGAGGGGGCAATTCACGAAACACCCTTTATATTAATTCACGTATAAACGGCAGGGTTATTTATAGGTTGACCAAATGCCTCAGGATAACAGATACAAGGTGAAGATAACTTCATTTTTCCCCCTTTATTTTCCGGGTCCGAAACGTTGAGAAATTGAATGTGCTTTTTCCAACACGTTCTATTGATCCAGTCAAACATTTTAATTTGAGCTTTTTCGATTGCCGTGCAGGTAAGGTGAAATATTTTTCTCGAATTCGTACTAAGTATGCATTCTAATTTGCTATTGAGAGGGCTTATTGAAAGCAATGCAGGTCTCTTGCTGATTGATTCAAATTCGTGTTTTCTTTTCGGTTTGGACCAGACAATAAAACATCACAAAAGTATCCTTTATGAGGCTTAAAAATTGACGAACTATTTAGAAAGTCGTTAAAAAGGCGATGTGAGAGAGTTTAGAGACGAAATTTATAAGAACTGTTCAAGATTCATAAGATTTTCTTCATCTTACCCCCACTGTTGAGAAACAAGATGACTTGTTCTTCTTCTTTTATTTAAATTTCAAATGTTTATACTCCTTCAATAAAAAGGAAAGAAAAAATCGAGAATAGCAAGGGTCACAACCGATCTTTATGTTCCCATCGACAGTTTTTGAATATCTATTTTTGAAGTTCAAATTATTCGCAACAAATACCCTGCATACCTCAGGGGGAAGTTCAGGGAAGTTTTGTGCTTGTATGTCGGCAATTATGGTAGCAAGCGCAATCTAATTGTACATGTTGCATACACCTGACTATATACACTATGTATGCGACTATACGGCATTCGTTTTGACTTTTCGTATTGGAAGTAGAGGGTGAAACCGAGTTAAATAAATCCGATTACGAGGTTGTATTTCCGCTTTGCCGCCGACGCTGGAAGTCAACATCCCTTCAATGCTCCTGGAATTAATCGTACTTCGTTACATTCTGTTTTTATTCGAAATATCGAAATTTGTTTTCATTTCCCCCCGACACGATCGTCGTGAATCAGTGGCGGGCGCAGTATAACAAATATCTTAAGCGTGCACTATATACGCGGCGAAAATCATAAACTGTTAGAATAAAGCTCTTTTGTGCCTTTTTCCGTGTACATACCTTTTCCTGACGTTGATAAATCGGGTGATGTTACACGCCGAGAGCTGCACTTATATTCCGAAGCGTAAAATCTACCTCTTTTGACGCCAAATATGAGAAAATGTCTGGGGCTTGTTTATTCATAATAAATATTATGTAATAAACGAACCTTGTACGCGCAATATAAAAAGAGAAACCCCGAGAACCACGTACGAGCGAACCATCTTTGCGAGCTTATAACATTCGAAAATTTCTACCGTGTCGAGGGTCTGCTCGCCGCGAGCTTTCTGATTTTTACAAAATACATCCTCGTCCTTTTCCCGTAATCTAATTTGCATTTAGAATCTATTATATTGTTCTATACATTTCATCTAATCATAATGCGCCGTCATCAATATTCATTTTGGTGTACGAGCGAGCTGGTCTCATTTATATCACGTGGGTATCCTCGTCTGCCTACCACTGACAAGTTAGCGAAACGAAAGCGGACTGTCACTGCGACCTTCCATAATTTCTAGAAGTTGAAGGGTACGATTTGAGATTCCTAACTATTCGAATAACGCGGGCATACCGCCACCATTTTTGTGACATTTACAATGCGAATATTTGAGCGTCCTTACGTTGCGGTGTACTTCGGGGAAGGGTAAGGATCTCCCTACGAAGTATTGTGAGACTCCGCCACATAAGCGTTGTTGAGACACGTATTGACATTGGATATGTAACGGCTAGTTCATCAATTTGGCTCCTTTACAAACTATAGACGATCTCTGGTAGCACATATTATTCAAGTTAATACGAAGGAACAGAAGTTGGTTAGTATGTATAACAGCTTGCTAGTTTGAAACTAGCAGTTAGTTTGTATACTAGCTTGTTAATTCAAGACACTAAAGCACGTTGAAAAGTAAGTAAAATAACAAGCTAGTTTATGTACAAACTGGTTATTTTACAAACTAACTAGCTAATTTATAAAATGATAGTTAATATGTGGTGGCATATTTTAAACTAACCGACTAGTTTACAAACCATTAGTTATTTTACAAACTAGTTAGCTGGTATGTAAAATAGCAGGCTATTTTTATAAAATAACTAGATAATGAGGGGGGAAATAAGGAAGTTCCACACGTTTCAAAAGTAACTGGCTGGTTTCTCTTTTCTAATTTCACTCTCAACCCGAGCCCTGGAATCCGCCCTTTTGAGCATTACTCCAGAGACGTCGGGAAGGCTGTTAGGGTAGTCTTAGCCCTCTTCTCGTATTGCCGAAAAACCGGCCTATATCGAAATGTAGCGAACTGGTATTTGGGCTCGAACCCGAGACCAGCGCGCTATCTACTCGACCAACCAGACCCTAACTGGTGGGTTTAAAAAACAGTGGCTACCTTGTGAAGTACCGAGCTACTAACACTTATAGATCTTGACTTATGTAACTAATACCGTCGCATTAATACCGGTCTACAGTATCTTTATTCCAAATTTCAAGTCTGTAGCTAATATTAGAGACTGTAATAATGGGAAAATCAGTTTAAAATTATCCTCAACCTTTCCACCACTGGTCTGTTACTTTAGTACTTTGTAACATAATTACTTTACAGTATTACATGGTGTCACAAATTGAATGCACTTCACTGCTACTAGGGATAGGATAACCTTTCACAAATGCGAGTATAATGGTTCACCTGCCCTAGGTACTGAAACGGCGGAGATACAAACTATGAAATGTATTTCTCAACATCGATTATGAATTCTTTTCTCTCCACTTTCAAAGTGGACCAGCAAGTATCGTTTTCAAGAAATGATAAAGGATAGCCATGCCAGATACTACTAAAAAAGAAGTAAAAAATCAAACAAGTAGAGCAACTCGGGAACCAATTTAAACAGAGAATTGATTTCAAAAATTCACATTTTTCAAAATATCATAAGAATTTGTCCGTTCATACGATGCCATTTTATGAAACAGTTTCCCCTGTCGTCCCCTTTCTCAATATTTGATAGTTCCCTCTCCTATTCCGCTTAGTTCTGTAGTGCAGAGTTATTCGATTATGAATTAACATTTAAGTTACAACGTGTTTATATGCGATAGCGTTCCAGCCGACGTCAGAGGAAAAATGATCATAATGTTATCGTTTCTAACTGCAATGCCTGGTGCATGTTATTTCACGGTGCAGTAGAAATGTCGAGGCACTGGTTATTTTGCCTCTCTACGATTTTTCGGTTGGGATGTGTTTGCTTTTCCGGTGGGCTGTGTTTTCAGCTTTTTTCCTGCTGGGATGATGAGTTGGAAGATAAACGGTTCGCTTTTATTCTGCTCGGCTCTTGCGGTTGATGGCTACAGTACAGATACGGTTAACAACACACGGTGATTTGCTAAAAAAGTTCGATTTTTTCTTTTTTAAATTTCTCTTTCCGAGTTCAGTTTAAAGTTTTCTTTGGTCGTATTAGTTAAGTGGTTGAAACGGACCATATCACTTTGTGAGAGTGATTGTAGAATTATAATCGTTTTGTATATTTCGTTACGTTAGCCGACAGCATGGTCGGCTAAGTACTCGAAAATGGCCATGCCCTAGTGAAGTGGCATATTTTGGTCACCAGGATGTTTGAGCGAGGCCCATGTCATCTAAGGGCTCGTGCCGGTGACCAAAGTAAGAACATCTGGGCCGCGATGACTAGACGACCACCAACCTCTGGATACGAGACGTCATAACAACTGTGAATTCCAGCCACGAGTCCGTACCATCTTCACCAGCTTGGAATTGCCACCACCGAATGAAGTTTTAAGTCATGTTTTTCGTGTTATTTATTTTTTGTTTTTTCATACGTTGTTTTTGAGTTCCGAACCCTCCGAGGGCTGTGTCTAACCCAGGTGGCTGGGGATCGACCTGAAAGATGTGTTGTTTTGCATTTTTTTTTTCATTTTTTTTTCTTTATTTTGATACTGCTTGGTTTCTGTTTTTCAGTTTAACACTGTCGTGGTTCGGCGAGAAGACCCTTTTCATGGTGCACCAGGAAAAGCTGTCTGTCGCACGGACATTTATTTTCCAGTATCGGTAACTAGATTTGTTTTGGTATCCTAATGTATACCCCAGAAACCGGTACGTGTTATAGTTCTTTTTTTTCTAGTTTTTATCTGTTTATTTTGGTCCTCATGAATGCCATATTTTTTTTTAGAGCACGGTGAACTAGATTGAGGGATTGGTTCTTATTTTTGTTTCGTCTCTCACTAGGGGAGATTCGATTCCGATTTTTTTATTTTTTTTTTATTTATTCATTTAGTGTGAGACGCGGGAGTTGATCCTTGTCAAGCTAGGGCAAATGATCGAGTATGTGGTGAGTTACAACGCAGGAGTTGATCCATGTTCGTCTCACTACCTCGTTCATTTGTCTATTTCTCATTTGTCATTTGGTTATTTTATTTATTTATTTAATTTTTTTTTATGACGCTGGAGTTAATCCATGTCATCAATTTATTTATTTATTTATTTTTATTTACTTTTTGTGATTATTATTTCGAGTCTATCCTCGAGAACCAGTAGCCCACTCTAGTTCGCGTGTCTCAATGCTAAATTTATTTATTTATTTATTTACTTATTTATTTATTTATATATTTTTTTTTTTGGTATTTATTTAATCTTGTTCTTGCCCCTACTCCATGTCTGGACCTGATCCACAACCACGTTGGGGCGACGTAGCCCAAGAAATTTTTTTTTTCTTTTTCTCTTTGCTTATCTTTATGTCCATTCGTCTCGTCAATTGTTATATATATATTTTTTTTTACTTTTGTGGTCACGACCGTTAAGTTTTTCTTTGAGGCCACAGGCTATTGGTCAATTAGTTTTTTAGTAATATACCTTTGCTTGGTATATGGCTTTTATACGTTTTTGTCCCATATTCATGGGCGATATTTAGTCTGGTTATGGTTTTCATGATAATAATAAAGAACAAGTTTTCTTTTGTTTCTCTCTTTTCTCATACTGCGTTTCTTTTTCCTGTTAATCTTTTTGTTGGGGGTGTTTATTTCTATGTACCTCCTGCCAATTCCAAGATGGTGAATTGGGCCACAAAATTTGTCTACAAAAATGGGGGAGGGAGAATTTTGATTAATGTTTACGGGATAGGTTGTCATCCTGAATAGGCAACCTTACCTCCGGCGTATTGGGTAGCCACACCGGAGGGACATTACTTTAATGGTCTGGTACCGGTGAACTCGTACTGAGTATGTTTTTCGATGGCTACCGCTAGTCACTGAGAGTACCAGGACGTGTGAGGTGGGTCGGTGGTTCTGAGGAGCACGGCTGACTCGTCTCTCCCGTTACAAAGTGATAAGAACAATTCCTTTTCCGGTATTTTTTAGTTTGTCAGACCGAAAAATTAATTAGAGATCAATCCAACCAAGCAGGGATTGAAGCGTGCAGGATTGAGTGACCAAAATGTGAACTGCTTCTCATATTAATCAATGTACATACAATATATCTTTGGAAATTATTAGGTACGTGTTGTAAGGCGAATTCGCATTCTCGCTCACGCCATCAAATCCTTGATCGTTCACATTTCGTGGGACAGTTTAGACTTAGTTCGCACTAGAATCGGTGTGCATCTCTCACCAACTGAAATTGTCAACGGCACGTGCATGCTCAAATGGCTATCATGTGATAGTCACCAAGACGGCCACTGGTCGCACGGTCGTAATTAAAACGCAATATCGAAAAAATCATACGCCTTCCTCGAGTTCTGAGAACTCGACTGATACTCTTCTTCATGGCCATGGCCTCGTCAGTGCAAAATACCCGCGAACGTCTGCCTGCAACAGATTCTATAATTCGACGCCATCCCACACGCACCAGAAGCAAATCTGAGAAAACTAAGAAAGTACAATGTATAATTTCTAACCCTATATTTCATACTTATATTTCGAACCATTCGCTTCAAATCGTGTAGCCTACACGTGCCGGCCTTCAAAGATAGTCATCGTGTCCCTCGTCTCTCCGCTTACCTCATGGTGACATCTTCCTCATAGGCGGAGACATCATCGTCAAATGATCGATCATTAGTATACAACTCCTGTACAGAGGTTCAGTCTTGGTCTTGGTTCTAAATCGCTCATATCAGGTGGAGCTCTCGCTGATCTCTCTCTCGATCCAGCACCTTTTCGTACTTAGAAAATCTAAACTCAAAGTGTAGTCTTGTGTACTCTGTCGTGTCGGGTAATCTAAAAAGCCTAACAGCATTTGCTGAAATTGTTAATTAACGTATATTTCAAACCATTGGTGAAAAGTCTTAATAAACCTATTCAACTCAACTTTGACTCGACCACGTTATTTGTCGAGCCGAGCATCTATAATCAAGGACTTGATCCGGTCAGCCCCTAGAGGCCACGCTGTGGACCCCGTTGTTCACCATCGATCAACGACAACGATTCTCAATAGCCCGAGAGGCTATATCCGACCCTACGACAGTATGTAAGGGTAGATTTCTGTCTAAATATATACACCCCCTATAAAGCCGAATTCTACACGATTGTCGCTTCATTTCTCTCCGCTTTCACTCGATTGTATGCGTGACTGGTTCGCCTGGAGAACCTGCTGGAGGGCGAGAAACGCATCCCTTGTGCCAAGGTTTTCGCGCTCGCGGGTTCACGCCTCGTGACATTTAGTAAATGATCAAGGTGAGGTTAATTTAGTGGTGATCGATTTGTGAGAATCTTAACTTTTTGACAGTGTTGTCGCATATTCTGTGGTGTTTGTGAGAAACGCCAATTTGGGGTGAGTTTTGCTCACTGAGTACGCATTTTATTATGGCTTGTTAAACTGCTTTTATATTTACGCTTGCTCGCTGTAATTTCTCGTCAGCGGGGACATAGCTGACGCCTCAGGCTCTCCATTATGCAGGGTAGATGTTACCCTACCCAGACGACAATGTGGATCCGGTTGTGGGCATTTCGTCGAGTCTCCGGACAGCATACTAAACTTGCAGCACAGCTTCAAGGCCGACACTACTAAGGTACCTATAGGCATTCGTGCGGGCTAGGTCTTGACCCCCTAGTATGTCAGTGCTTGTCGGATACTGAGCCCGAGAGTAGGGTGGCTTTAATGCTTGGCTATGTTATCAGTTTTGGGCTACGATGCAGTAGTGTTTTGTGCCCGTACTCAAACACGATTTCAACTCTGTTATAGGTACCTAGCCAGAGAGCTGTCCAGCTATCCATCCGTCCTCTGTAAATAGTGAGATATGGTAAATTTGAGCGCATACGCCACTTGTGTTGTGTCAATCAATATACAAATTCAAGCTATCCTGACTTAATATTTTCGTACAGGGAAATTCTACGTACCCCTGGCTGCGTTGCGTTTCTTTCAAGTATCTAATTTCTCTCTCTCTTTCTTTCTCTCTCTCTCTCTCTCTCTCTCTCTCTCTCTCTCTCTCTTTCTTTCTTCCTGTTACATGTAGATGTTTTTCTAAAATGAAATTTATCCACTTTTTAGTTATTCTGTTCTTTCCAGAAGCAGGTGATTGAATTCTCAACTCACTAATATCACTTTGTCGAATTATAAAAACTATAAATTTTCTTTGTTTTATCACATCACAATATTTATCAATAGAAAATATCAGTTCTAAAAAGGCAGTAAAACTGCAGTTTTCTAAACATCGGCCGATGGAACTCACCACTCGTCAGTATCTCCTTGTCGAATATACAACAATCATTTCATGTTATCACAATATTTATTAATGCAAATGTTCATTTCCAGAACACAATAATTCCAGTTTTGGGAATTCTCTCAAGCTTACGAAGTTGGAAAATATTAATATTTGGGGGAAATACGAAGAGGATATTATATTAGGATTAGAGGCTGCAAAAACACAGGAAATTAAAAGCTTGGAGGAAGAATGGGGTAAAATAAAGGAGGGAATATCAAAATCAGCAAAAGATAACCTAGGTAAAACTAAGAGAGAAAAAAAGGAACCATGGATGTAGGAGAAAATCCTCAGAAAGATGTATGCATAAGGAAAATGTGATGCGACCCAAAGAAAGGTATAAGAAGTCGAGCGGGGTCGATTTTGAGATTATGACGAACATTAAAAAAATGAAAAATGAAAAACATGAAAGCAAAAGGTGGAAAAATGATCGAGTTAGAGCTGTCTGAAGTTTTCGTGGTACAAAACTACATTCGCGTAAAAACGGTTTGAAAGTTCGTTACCGCGGTTATGCACTCAAAATTTTTTCCTGACGTTCATAGTGGCGGGTCGACTTCTTGTACCTTTCTCTTACGACTCTCTTACTTGACTTCAATGCTCTCTCTCGATATGTAAAAATATCACTACCATCTCTAATCTTCGTAGGAACATTGGTAGAGGGCTTCCTATCACTTCCACATAAAATCACAATATCAGTAAAAATCCGATGTTTTTCTTTTCGTGGCCCTAGCGGAAAATCACTTTTTCCGATTCTTGTACCTTTCTTTTGTAGCAGGAGACGTGAGTTAAAACCCCGCTATACTGAACTCGTTTAGAGCATTTCGATAGAGAAACAGCATCAGCACGTCATTTACTTCATCAGTTATCTACGATATCTAAATTTTCCATGTCACCTAACACAGATATGGCTAGAAGCCTCGAGTCTCCAGCCTAGTTACTCAAATTTCGGCTATAGCATTACGTACTTAGATTGATCACTTGAATGGTTGAGGATGAAGCCATTTCATCCCGGCCTACACACATCATGCCGCCTTTCTGGTATAGTAAAACAGTATAAAGTTCATTAGCTACATCATGGATAGGCTTGGTTACCCTTTCGAATTATAGTACCGGTCAGGATTCAAATTTGAAGGGTACTTGTTGATCCTGGAATACATCTCAACTTTTTCAAACACTTTCACCAACTTTCACAATATAAAACTCCAGTTACATACCCGTTCATTATTACCGTTCGTTGTCACAACAAAAAATATAATCACTTGAAAAGCACAACTTTCATACCGAATTAATTAATAATTTACAACCAGTGAAATACAACACCGAATTTACTGAACCACTTGGACCACGATCTTGAACATTCACGAACTTTTGATAAAACGACAGAGTGCACATATTTGTCTCGACGGCTGAACAGTGACTGACTAGTGACTATTCATTTTCGATTCCAGCCACAAAATCATACTTGATCATGGTGGGAGAATCCGATTGGTATCAGTGTTGTAATTTCGACAATCTTATCTTCTAATATCGACATTTCATTTTTACTGTCCCTTCATGTCCAAAACTATTCTGGTTAACACGAGAGAAAGGGATATGTCTCACTTTGGGCCGCATCACAAATACATACATAAGAATGCAAAAGTAGGGGAAAGTAGATTAGCTTATCAACGGTTAAGGAATGAAATAAAGATAAGAGTGTAAAGAGGCAAAGGAGGACTGGATGAAAGAAAACAGTGATGAGATAGAAGAGTTTATGAATAAAGAACAAATAGACTTGGCCTACAGAAAAGTAAAATTAGAGTTTGGAGAAAGGAGGAAGAAAGCAAGTAATATAACAAATAAAGAGGGAGAGCCTATTTACACAGCTGAAGGAAAAGTGAAAGATGGGTAGAGTATGTAGAAGGACTATATTGTAATAATGGGGATGAAGAGATAAGAATGGAGAAAGAGGAAGATGTGGAAGAAGATGAGAGAGAAGACTCAATTTCAAGAGGTGAATTTGACAGAGCATTGAACGATTTGAAGAAAGGGAAAGCTTCAGGAGTGGACGCGATACCAGCATAGAATTCAGGAGAATATGTACTTGATAAATTATATATACTTACTAGCCAACCCGCTTCGCGGCTCATCTAGACCGTGGGCTAAAGTGAGTTGGCTGTGGTGAGCTGGCTAAAGTGAGTTAGCTGGGGGTGCTAAAATTAAAAATAAAAAAAACTATTTGACAAAGTGACAAGGGGAGTACAGACCTCCTGGATACCTGCTCTTCAAGTCACACTGCATTCAATCGGAGAGTCCTGATTCACTTGCAGTTTATCGCTTCACGTTTGCATTGCTCAGACAAAAATGTTACGGTTCTTAAAAATTCAACTGGATAGTTAAAATATAACCCTCTCCCCCTCCACTCCATATCCTCCTAATGAGCTGCAGGTCAAAAATTGATAATTATTTCCCAGTGGTGTTTTCTGCAACTTCTACAATATTTTCCTTTTTTCTCTCCGTCTCTTTTTCTTTTTCCGAATTTTCGGATTTCCTCCCTCTATCCGGCTGTTTCTGTACACAAATCTGCCGCCCGAGGCACTTGCCTAATGTACCAGTTGAGAAATCCATCGGTGGAACTGATACTACATATTAAAGAAGTTGCATTGGTAGGTATTTGGATATTTTGGGGGGAGCGGGTATGGACCCCAACCCTCTCTCCCTGTATCCGTCTCGGCCTTCAGCTCTTATTAAATACATAGAAAGCATTTTGAGCTCGTTTCGGAAATTTCAGATTTTCAATGCCCTAATAATTTCTGAAGGGAGACAGTTACCACCACCAAATTTTACCTCAGTGTGAACAATTTCAATGTAAAACAATTCCAAAAAGTTCCAGTTGAAAGTAAAGTCATGGGGCCCACAGTGGGAAAAATTTTGTGCTCCCCCCTTCCATTTGTGACGAGGAAACACGCGAGTACATGTCAAAATTTAACCGCGCGGAGCTCCGCAGGCGTTAGTATGTCCTCTCCTCTTCCCGTTGCCGCAAACTGCTTTCCCATCTTCCCTCTCTATCCTTCCAATGATTCCCTGTGATCCACATCCGTGATCATTTCCTGCCTGAAAACGTTTGCAGTTTTCCTCCCTCTACCCTTCCCGAACTGCCGGCATCGGCTGCTAATGCGACTGATAAGCGGGCGGTCACTTTACTTCTTTTTAAATGTTTTATGGATTCCACATTTTGCTTACGTTCTTTGTAACCAGCTGCGGATTTAGAAGCTAAGCTGCTATAAGCACTCAACGGAATGTCCCCCTCTCTCCGCCACTCAATATCTTCCCAATGAGCTACAGGTCAAAAATTGATCATTATTTTCCAGTTGTGTTTTCTGCAACTTCTACAATATTTTCCTTTTTCTCTCTGTTTCGTCTTCTTCTTCTTCTCTTTTTTCGAATTTCCTTCTTTTTCCTCGCTGTTTTTGTACAAAAATCTGCCGCCCCTCGAAATCTGCCACCCTAGGAACTTACCTAATGTGCCTATTGAGAAATCCATCACTGGAGCTGATACTACATAATAAAGAAATTACGTTGGTAGGGGGGAGCCCGAACCCCAACTCTTTCCCCCCTGTATCCACATCTACCCTCAGCTTTTATGGTTCATCCGCCAACCTGGAAGAAACACGCACACAAAACCACAGATCGAGAGTTTTATCATGAGACGCAGAGGACATATTTTTACATTCAATTTTGACTAATGGTTGCTGTAAAGAAAAAAAAAAAAAAAAAAAAAAGAAATTAATTGCTGCTAGCCGGTTCTTGGCTTTAAAAGGTTCTCTAAGAAACGCTACTGAAATTCATAACTGCTAGTAGCTTCAACTCTCATTGCGTTCAGTTGGAGAGCCCTGATCTATTTGCAGTTTATTGCTTCAAATTTGTGTTATTCAGAGGAATATGTTCGTGTTTGCAAAAATTCAATCGGATAATTAGAAGAGATGCTGAGCATAGTTTTCAAGAACTGAAATTCTGGAGCTTTTTGCGGTGATAAGGGGGATGAAAATGGACTATGAGGGTGCATAAATGGGTACAAAACTAGATTCAGGTATAAAGACCACATTAAATCAGTTGTGAACGTAATAATAAAGGCATTTTGAGCTCATCTTAGAACTGAAGGGAGACAGTTATAGCCACCAAATTTTAACAGAATGTGAAGAAGTTCGATGTAAAACGATTCTAAAAAGTTCAAGTTGAAAACAGAATTATGGGGGCCAGAGGGGACAGAACTTTGTGCCCCCTCCTAATTAGGGTACCGAAATTTTTTATAGCCTGAAACCTATTCCGGGCTCATACGAACACATCCAGAAAGTTCGAACTCTCCAGCTCTTACGGTTCACTCGCCAACCTATCAAACAATTAGTCTTCTTTCGCATGCGTCAAAAATATTAACTTGGGTAATTTATAGAAGAATTGAGAGATAGAATAGATGCAGAAGTAGAAGATGATTAGTTTGGATTTAGAAAAAGTAGATGTATTAGAAAAGCAGTGTCAGCTTTAAAATTAATTTGTAGATGGGAGACTCAAACAGGAGCAGAATACATACATGGCATTCGTTGATACCTATTGGAAAATCTTGATATCCTAAGAAAGATAAAAATAAAATTCAAAGAAAGACGAGTTATTTTAAACTTATATTCGTATAAAGGACAGAAAGCTATATTAAAAATAGAAGGAGAGAAAAGGGAGGCTACTATAGAAGAATGATGTCAAAGGGTGCTCAAGGGATATTAGAAGCAGAAGAGCACTAGCCAAATTAACATTTTATCGAAAAAGTAATCTTTTCATATTAAAAATAAACCTAAAAATCGAAACATTATTTTTGAAAACTTGTGATTGGAGTGTAGTCTTGTATGGATGTGAAACTTAGACTATAGGGCAAACGAGAGAAGAGAAGGATCGAAGCTTTTGAGATGTGGTGCTATAGGCGAATACAATATCAATCGGACGGATAAGGTAAGAAATAAGGACATACGTACTTAACAGAGTAGGAGGCAAGATTGATTTGGAATTGTCTGACAAGGAGAGATAAACTAATAGGGCATAACTTGAAGTACCCTGCTGTTAGAAGAAAAGTTGAAAAGAGTAGGTTGGCAAAGATTTCAGTATTTCAATAGACTATTGAGAATGTCAAGTGTACGAGTTATTTGGAACAAGATAAAGAGAAATGGAGAGCTGCATCAAACCGGTCGCAAGATTGACAACCTCATTACACTTTTGCGTATATTTCAGATTAGAAAATGGAATTTCCAGATCGTATCCGTTACGGTGAAGGCTAGCTTTTGTCAAAAATCGAAAAAAATTAATTCAAAATTTAAACCTATAAACAGTATATTGCACTTTCTAAGCAATTTAGAAAAATGAACTTACTGCGTTTCGAAAAAAGCAGCTCTCATTATTGAACGCTGAAATTTAAGGTAGTCATGTTACTATAGTATCCATTCTACCAAGCCGCCTTATTTGCGACGGTAATTGAAGCTTTTTCAGAAGAAAATAAGCCATTTCTCTTTTACCGGTTGGCAGGAAAACAAACGTCCAGCGTATTTGTCTGATCATATATACCGTTTCGCGTATGGGATTTCTTATTCTTACGATTTCCTTCGTTGTAACTTTGGGAGGGGGTGCAAAACGATACAACTGATCTTACCAGATTCACGAATCCGGCATCACCGTCCAAAGATCTTATAAACGTGCATATCATTTGGTTAGTCACTTGTTGCTGTTAGTATATTATATACTTTTCTAAAACAAACGACATTTTTATTATTCCGTTTCGGTTACAATTCCTTTATCCTCGACAAGAAGCTCGTAAAAAGCACGTTCGAGATGGCGTATTCGAAATCCGCGCAGTCGATCTGTGTCCTCTCAATCTGCAAATTGCGCGCGAGCAAAATTTACGTCGATGCCGTGATCTCGGGCAATTTATTTTGCCGCTGAGAAATACTCGGAGAGCGAATACCCGACGTACGGCGACTGAGACAAGATAAGCTTTATACAACAAACCGAGGAAACCCCAGCAAACGACGAAAAAATTAGAAGATTAAAAAATAAGAATTTGGGTAAATGGCGGCGATAACGAAAAACGCTGTCGCGTGGTTCAGCTATTATCGAATATCGTTTAAGTATTTTTCAAGAAGACAACCGGCGAACACCGAAAGAAAAACGGTCGAAAAAAAAGACATATGTCCTTTCTTATGCGGAATCGTTCGTCGAAATTTTTCCTGTCTCACTTTCATCTCAGAAGTACCCGGAAAATCGCGTGTTAAACCGTTTCATTGTCTCTATCTCACAAAGAAACTTTTATATAAAGCTCGGAGCTTTTCTAAATGAATCCAAAAACTGAAAAGGTTTCGTTATACGAAAAAGTGGACGGCTTTCCTTTCCAGCGATAAAATCAACCTACGGAGCACAATCATTGTATCCCTTACTTATTAAAACGGAAACTCATTGTCTGTCGAGTAAATAAAAAAGACTCCGCGCATGCGCATATCGAGGTAGACGCTGTTGGAAATCATTATAATACTCGTAATTGTATTAGTGTATAGAAAGTGAAGTGAAAAAAAATTAGAATTTGGGAAGAACTGCCTCGTGCAAGTTGTCGCTAGATGTCAAAAGAAATTGTGCTAAATATCAACCAAAAATATTAACATTTTCAAATCACTTATGAGGCTCAAAGTTTTGAAAATTACAAGCTCCTTACAAACTATACGTTCATACTGCAATATTTGAGTACATAATTTGATAACGTGGTATATCGTATTTAGTAGTGAACAGGAAGCGCGTCCGGCTGCGGGGGACTTGAATTCCAGGCGAGTGCTCGAGGAGCGCGGACCTCGGTCAGTAGGGAACCCCATGCTGGCCCTTGCAGGACGCGCGCACCAGAAGCGGCCCGGCTCCAAAGCGTCCTTCCGGCCACGCATGCGATACTCGAAAGAGTAGTTTCCGGGGTCGGGAGAGCGGTGTCATAGGGGCCACTTCGGCATGCCTGCATCATCATACGTCCCACTTCACCATTTCTTATTTAGTAAATGCTCACAGGAGCTCAAAATGTAAACTTGACTATGCTCTACTAGCCCCTCCCTCCCCGCATCGATGATCAAACGTTCCAATTTGACGACTTTATTGGAGGAGCCATTGTCTTATTTATACTCACTAATGGTACGTTGTGCGGCGCATATACAGTGGGGGGGGGGGGAGATTCTCTCTCAAAATGTCAAAAAAGTACAGTTTGCACTTAAATTTATAAAAAATTTGACTAATTTTTTCTCGTACTGCTCGTGATGAGTATTTTATCAATCAAAATTTTTTATGTGCCCGCTCCGCAAGAAAATTTTGAAATACGTGCCTGCGAAAATCCATCACTTAATCTTAAACTCCCGGTAGAGTATAGTGGTTCGGGGTAGTTCCCGAACAAATCCAATTTTTCATGAATTACTGAAATTTTATTATTTTACACCAGTCACATAATAAACGTAAAGTAGTAAAAACATTCAACTTTTATATGTGTTTTCTAGTTTTTCTGTAATTTCATTGTAAATTGTAGAGGCATGAAATTTAAGAAATATCTGAATATTTCCCCTGTATTTGGAGTAGTATCTAGACACTACGGTAGCACTTATTTCACTTTTTTTTTTCTCAATTCTCGCTTCCACAAGAAAAATTGGTGAATTTGGGGGTAAGAACTCAGTATCTGAGATATTTTAGCGAAAAATATTTTGTGTGGTAACAAACGTTATAAGACGTGATAGACTGCTTCATGGACGACTTTGTGCCAATTCGACCGCCGAGTGTCAACCTACAGAAATTCACTGACTACATATTCGACACGTACGTTGCCCCTGATAGCCTGTTTCCGCCACACATATGGGCAGCTTACTCGCCACATCTTTCACGAACCATGAACTCATGTGAGGCTTTCCACTCTCATTTTAATGCCGATTTTTACGCCGCTCATCCGAACATCTTCGTACTTATCGAGACACTCATGCACATTCAATGCGAAGTGTACGCTAAAATATTAGACGTGCAAAAGCAGAAACGACAAGCAGCGACGGTTCAAAAAGAATGTCAACTTGCAACTTCAATGACTCGCCGCGATTTAGGAAAGCTCAATCGTTTGGACTTTGTGAAACGAGTCTCCTTCAAATTTTTACCGGTGTCTTAACAGTAGAGCTCTACTTTCATGACTCCATTTCCTGACTACGAATCCTTCTGATACGAATTCCTTATTACGATGCTGCTCGCTGATTCACATTTTTAATCACACCAATGTATGATCATTGACAGTCCTAAGTCTGTTAAAGTGAGAAGGGAAATAATGTGAGTTAGTGACACTACCACGATATTACGCTGGGCTCAATTCAGTGCTCCGATATCCCGGACCCAATTCGCATACCTATAATTAATGGGCTCCGATACCCGGGACTCAATTCGAATACGCATGTTAATGAGCCCCCGATAACCCGGGATTGAATTCCATTAAATGAACCAATTTGGGACTCAATCCAAGACCGGCGAATCGTATGTAGGATTCGTTTAGAAGAAATAGCGCTATTCGGTTTTATTTCATCGTTAAAAAGAGTACATAAATACATATTACTTGTACCCAAAATAATGTTCTTCGAGATGTCAATCATTAGCTTCAATGTATATTTTTCTAAAAAAAATGGATTTAGGGTCAAAATTGAGGCTCTCGAGGGTTTATTAACGCAACTGTGAATTTCAATCAAAAAAAAAAATCTGAACGACTGTATGTAATGACCCTTTTTCATGATTTACCGGTACACTCAGCTCATTTTCGAGGCCATTTTAGACGTATTTCCACTACAAGGGCTCCGAAGGAAATCATAAATTGTGACATACCAAGAAGAAAGGGACCTGTGCGCAAAGATGTAAATTTTACAGGAGAGTGGATAAACAAAATTGATAACGTTGTCACGTTCCAAGATACTCAACTTTGAAGACTTACAACAGGTTTGAAAATTTTTTTAGAATCTTTTCGACTACACCATGCAAAAGAGTGGCCAAAGATTAGTCAAAAACAGTTATTATCACAAAAATGTTTTTTTTTCGCACAAGTCCCTTTCCTCCTGGCATGTCACACTCAATAAATAGAGTTAATAGCTACAAGGAGATCGATCACAGGGTTTCGTGCAGTTCTGGGTTCACTCCTAGAAGCTCCAATGAGGATTGAATTTCATTGCAACAGGAAGTAAAGGAGTTCAAGAACTGATACAATGTTATGAAAACAAGGGTGTCCCCTATTTTACAAGTTTTCGCCAATTAATTAGGGTCGCACCGGAATTTGTTTCAATGGACCTAGAAACTCGACATACAAAATTTGAGCTTAATCTGAGGTCATTAACCCGTGTCGCTTTGACCTTGAAGTTATGTGTAATACTGAGATTTTACAAAAAACCGCGAATATTTCGGAACATATCAACTTCAGGACCAAAATGCATATAACATAAAATGTTTCTTGTTAAATTTTCTGTACGAAAGATTCGACACAACTTTTCTCTAGAACGCATATTCACTGAGATAATGGCAAAAATGTGTGAAAGTTTCGAGAAACGTGGCTTTTGTTATTTTTTCTTTCATAATCGATCCTTATTAGCTAAATCGCAGTTACCTAAAAAAAAAAAAATTAATAATAATAATCACTTTAGGACCAAAATGTAAATAGCATAAAACGTTCCTTGTTAAATTTTCTATAAGAATGTTCTATACAACTTTTCTTTAAAAAACATATCTATCGGGATAATCGCAAAAATGCGTGGAATTTTCGAATAACATAGGTTTTTTCATTATTTTACGGCTGAAATATCTATTACTGTCGGGTAATGCGCACTACAATATAATTTCAGTCTTCGTCTACTGGGGCAAGCGTCCCAGTTTGCCCCCTCCCCTACGCGAACACTTCTGCATGTGTTAATTTTCAAGTACTTACGTTTTCTTACTTGAACGAGCAACCTACATCGTAATGTTTTTCTTCATTTTATCGTTCAAGGGGTGAAGATGGACAAGCATGTATAAAAATAGATAAAAAAGGACCGAATTCGGGGTTAAAACATGGTGACCTGCTTTCAACAAACATTTTTAATGCAATATTAAAGAAAAATTTTCGGAAAATTAATTGGGAAAAAATGGAAATCAATGTAGGTGGTAAAAATTTAAACAATCTGTGATTCGCGGATAATGTCGTACTGATAGGGAAAAATGCAATATAATTAGCAAAGATGGAAAATGATCTGAGGCAAGAATGTGCGAAAGTGGGACTAAGCATGAACGAGTCAAAACCCAAAATAATGACCAATAAAACATGTAGATCATATCCAAATAGTCAACCTAGTAATAAACAAAGGGAACGAATACAGATATCTAGGACAAATCATCTCTTTAGAGGGAGGAGCATCGAAGGACATGCAAGATTATCTAATTCTTGGAAAGCATTTTGGGCGAAAAAAATACATACTCAAAAGCAATATGAAATTAAACACAAAAATGAACGTTCTAGACATGCGTATACTGCGAATATTTTGGATACGGATTTCAGGCATGGTCTTTAACCAAGAAACAAGTTTTTAGGTTAAAAACAACTCAACATTCAATGATGAAAAATGTGCTGAAAATCAAAATTAAAGATTAAAGTAGCATTAAAAAAATTGTAAATACCTAAACTAAAAATCCGAGATATTGGTTACCAGATCAAGAAACTCAAGTTCAAGTATATGCAGGTCATATACCCAGGGGGCAGGGAGAGATGGTGTTTATTGACCACTCAATGGATATCTAGAAGCAATAAAAGAAACAGAGGAAAGTCTAATACAAGATGGCTAGACGAAATTCAGAGTTATGTAGGTCTTCACTGGGTCACTAACGCCCAAAATAAAAAATACTGGAAAAACGTGTCCGAGGCTTATGCCCTCAAATGGACAGACTAGACGATAGCTCATCTACATCAAAGCTCTGAATGTTTGAGGGAAATTGTATTGTACACTGTTAGTCAAAGCTGTAATAAAAAATAATAATAAAATTAAAGAAAAAGTAACAAAAGCCATATTCTTCAAAACCTTCACATATTATTGCGATTATCTCGGTAAATATACATTTTGAAGAAATGTTGTACGGAATATTTTTTATAGGAAATGTAACAGGGAACATTTTATGTTCTGTGCATTTTGGTCTTGAAGTTGATATGTTCCGAGATATTCGCGGTTTTTTGTAGCATCTCAGTATTACGCATAACTTCAAGGTCAAAGCGACACGGGTTAATGGCCTCGTATTGAGCTCAAATTTTTTATGACCAGTTTTTAGTCCACTGAAACAAACTTCAGTGCGACCCTAATCAATTGACGAAAATTTGTAAAATAAGGGACACCCTAATTGTATACGTATTATATTGATGTCTTATTCTTGCTGCAAAAAGTCAAGCTCAATATGCGATTTGAACATGTTGAAAGTTTTCAATGAAATTTTATAAGGATTCTATGGATACCAAAAGACAATTTTTGAGGGGCAGCGTATGTCAAATTCCAAAGAAAGGTTTAAAATTGCCTATTTTCGCTCCATCTTATTGTACAGCCGATGCAATGAACATCAAGTTCACCAGTTACCGGAGTATTCAAAATATGGAGCCACAGCTAGCCGTAGAGACAAAGGGGCCTGTCTTCCGTTTACAATCATAAGACCATTTTTTATTCCGCTTAGTTTTTCTTCTTCTTTTCTTCCTCTCACTATTATGCTCGTGATAGGATAAAATGAAGAAGACTTCTTACATTTCCACGAAATTTTCTATTTTTATTTACGTTTTTCAAGGGGAAGGCTACCCCGAACTCTCCCCCTTTTTGAGCCTATGATAACGTCCTTTTAGTTTTCAACGTCTGTTTTTTGGTTCTTACATGCTTCTGTTTTCTAATCACTTTATCCTGCTATCATCTTGTGGTTTTCTGCCTATTGTCTTTTTGACTCGTTGGCAACATTTAGTATAGTAAAATCTCCAATAAGCCAAATTGTACTTGGAAAAACTGGAATGCCCCCTCCTCTTCACTTTTCTCAAAAATCTAAAGCGTGAGTGTATGGTTCAACAATTCTTATTTAAAATTACGAAAATATCGTTCAATCTGAATTGGAATCGTGAGTTCAGGTTCGCAATATGAAAGTGGCCAAAACTGCGATTCTTTTCTGCCAATAATCGTCGCTACGTGTATTATTATGTGCGTACGTTTGTCGGAAAATTGAATCATTGCGGCCAAGTTCGGCCAAATTTGAGTCGGAATTCGCCACTAAATTCTTCGGCTATCTATACGAGATAGATTTAAAAATTTCCGCGATGGGAACAATACCGAAACGAGAAGTCATAAAACGGACAATAACTGAACGATGGTTATGAATGATCGTAATCCGAACAACCATTTTCCGAAAAAGGATATTAACTTCACGGCTCCGTCGTCGCTGCGAACGAAATTACACTTGTGCGACCAAAGTGCGGCGGACTTTCTGTAAAAGGTTTTCGCGCAAATGTTATATAGAAGGAAATGCTATTTTATAAATTTCAGAACATATTACGGCTGTAAGTTAAACACGGTCTCATAAATCTCTATCATAAAGGTCTGCTGAACTACACTCGATGCGGTATCGTCGGGTGTAGCCCCGCATTTCACCTTCCCAGGCATTAATAATGATTGTGGGTATAAAAAACAGTTCCACAGTTTCAGTTCACATTTTGTTTGAAAATTTGACTATTATAACTTCCTTTGTATCACCACTTTAGAGATGTACCGAGAGAGATCTATTCTACCTTTTTCTTTATTTTCTAGATCCATTATCATTTTACCTACGAAATTGTTACTTAAACCTCCCCCTCTTCCTTAGCAGAACTTCCAATTTACGTTACTGAAAATTAGACTGGATACAAATGCGTCTCAAGAAATCTCAACATTTCAACTAAGTCTGAATTCTGGCCCCAGTACAGATGTTCCTGGATGAGTTTCATCGAGTTCTAAGGGGAACTGGATGAATGTCGTTGCAGCAGGTATCATAAATGATGTGGTTTGTGGTATCCGGGAAACCAGTACCAGGTAACGCCATCATCGTTTGACTTCGGCAACTTCTCGTACTCTGAGACCTCTGCTTCCTTTTTTCCAAACAGATTCCGCTCCTTTTCTCACTCTTCCTCTGAACTTTTTCTCAATGCGATTTTTGCCAATTTTCCCTCAATTACCATCTTCTTTGGAGTTCTAGATTTCTTAGAAACACCCATTCTACAAGAGGTTGGTGTAGGCTAATCGTCGTCGCATTACTGGATTACAAGCTCTCATTTTGGTGGCTTTGCTTGCCCTTGTCTGGTGAAGCGCTTAGCTATGAGCCCTCATTCTAGCTTTCTGCCATCGTGGTGTGACCTTTTCATACGATATTGTAACTTTTTTCTACCGTTGCTCTGTGTCTTTTGACCTCGAATAGACCTCCGAAACCTTACTCAGCGATCTTTTGTCTTCCCCCCTTCTTTTAGATAAAGTCTCACGTATTCCAAAAGTGGAGTTATGACAATAAAGTTCTATTCGAAAATCAGTTATGTCTCCGAAAGCCATAAAGGGGCCTATGCATAGAAGTATTTCGAAAAGAAACGTCAAAGTATTTAGCAGTGGATTTTTTTCTTTGGACATTTTAAAATTATTGTTGAAACATTGTCGTACTACGCCATGTACAACATCCTATATTGCAAATAAAGGTCCCTCACGGCAGGAAAGCGAATTGGGGATCGTAAATGTCAGAAAACGCATAATCGTGTATTATTTCTCTGGTAATTGTAATCGGTGAATCCATTTCTGGCTATATGTTGAATTTGAGTTTAGTATTCTCATACCTGAAGTGGGGAAAGCTCCAGCCTCGTCTTCCAGATATTACAACTTTCACTTTAGGAAAAACCTGATATTAGGAACATGTTCAGTGACCAGGTTGGTAGCGAATTAAATTTATTCAGAAGCCGAGAAAAAAATTAGCACTAAAACGCTTAAAGTACATGAATTTGCCAACTCAGCACCAGGAATTGCCAATTTGTTGACTCTTAAGGATGACTTGAGGAGGGGACGGCACGCTGCTTTTTATTTTGACAGACTGTAAGCGAGTCAGAAATCAAATGGAGTTCTAACGTAGCCTTAATGAGTCTTACAAGTCATACCTGGGTCTAAATAAATCGTAATAGGTTTCAATTTCGTCTTAATGAGTTACAACTCAGTCTTACTGAGTGTCTCACGAGTCTCATCTTAGTTCAGATGAACGAGTCCTTATCTATAGGCTGAATGAATTTTAACGAATTCTAAAGAGTCTTACGAGTCATCCTGAAGTTCGAAAGTTTCAAGGAAGCCTAGTAAGTCCTAACGCTGGATGAGCTGTTATAAATCATAACAGAAAATCGTAGACAGTCTTTATGTTATTGAGTCTTAACAGGGACGATAATTCTTGAAAGCATGAGCAGATATTTATTACAAGAGCCTGAATGCGTCTTCACGAGTATATTAAAATAGTCTGGACGAGTCTTAGAAATTTGTCTGAATAAGTCCCAGCGGAGTCTGAAAAAGTCATATAGTCTGGGATAATGAATATGAACGCACTCTTGGTAAGTCCGAATCAGTCTGATGAGCCTTAAGATAATCTGACAGAATCTCAACGAGCCTTCACAGAGTTAGATGGAGACAGAAGTGTTTGAATTAATGTTAAACATAGTTCTGACGAATTTTAAGCCAGTCAAAAGGAGTTGTAACATGGCGCTAATGAATCTTACGAATCATTCAATTTAATTCAACAGAAACTATTTTCCACCAAGTAAGAATAAGTTTTAACGTAGGTAATCTTAACGAATAAACTAGCAATTTTTTCAGTCTTAGAGAAGTTTTGAATCTTAATGAGTCTGAACATAATCTGGATGACTTTCATAAGGTATCCAGGCATCCGATGATTTTTCATAGGCGGAGAAAATACAAAAAGGTGAATACACAAAAGCAAAAAATAAGAAAAAAAGAAAATTTTAGTAAAGTTAACAAGCAAGCAAGAAATCTCGAAAATATCGCAAATCTCGTCTCTCGTATCTGAAATCTTTCTACATCAAATTATTGGACAGTATCTTATAGTTTTTCACTTTCTCGCCTTTTTTATGTGTATGTGTGTATGGGAGGGGGGTCAAATGATACACGGTAGCCACCCATTTTTCACGGATGGAGACGGGATACACGATATCTCTGCACCCCTCTCCCTAGTTCCAACATCACTGAAGGTGTCTGAAGATTCGTAACGAATCCAAATTGAGTCTGAGCACAGTCCGACTGAATCTCAGCGAGTCATGATGGAGTTGATTCGAGACTGAAGCGTGTGAATAAGTCTTAATACAGTTCTGATAAATAATTATAAGCGAGTCAGAAAGAGTTGTTAATAGTCTTACTGAATCTTATGAATCATATCTAGTCAAAATGAATATTAGCGCGTTTTAACTGAGTCGATATAAGATTGGGCGTTTCAGTTTTGGTAAGTATTGACAGTTAGAATGAATCATTATGAATCTTAAGTTAATTTGAGTGACATTTGAAGGGGTCTGGCGAGTCACAGTGAGTTCTGGAGTCCAAATAAATCGTAAAATAGACCTAGTGCTCTCAAGCAAATCATGATATAGAATTTTGATGAGTATTACAATAATCCGACTCAATTTAAAATAGGAGAAGATGTCTGAATAGGTTCTAAGAGAGTCTGAATGAATTTTCTCAAATCTTTAAAGGTCTCAGATGAGTCCTGACATAATTTGAATGAGTTTCACGGAGTTACAAAGAGCTACAGAGTTTTTCTCAGTCATAATGAAAGAAATGGCTCACAAATTTTACAAGTGTCTTAAAGAGCCTTAATGAGGCAATTTGTATGAAAGCACTCTTAACAAGCTCGAATGAGTCTGATGACGAGTTGAATAAAATGTTAATTGGTCCTAACTCAGTCAGAATGAGCTTCGAAAAAGTAATGACGAATATTACGACTAATACAAGTCTTATCATAGTCTAAATTAAACTTGAAGAATCTTATCATAGTTTGGATAAGTTTCAAAGGTATTCGGGGAATAGTAATGAGTTTTAAGTCGTAAATAATCCGAACGGTTCTCTTAAAAAGTCATAACAGAGAACTACAATAAATCTTAGAACATTCTGATTTTAATAATAACGGAGAGAAGAAGCCTGAATAGGTCCCAGAAAGTCTGAATTGGTTTTCACGAATCCTGAAAGAGCCTGTACGAGTCTTAACTTAGTTTGCATAAGTTTCAATAGAGTTTGAAAGATTCGAGGAATCTTAACGCAGTCATAATGAGTATGAATGAGTCTCACGAATCTTGTTCTAATCACAGTGAGTTTCAGCTGAGTTTGAATGAGTTCAGAATGTGTAAAGTGAGTTTTAATGGATTTCAACGAGTTTTAATGGATTCTGAGTGAGCCTTAAAGAGTAAAAACGAAATCGGAATAAACCATATACCAGAGTCTAGGTGAGTGATGAGGAGTTTTAGTCTCCTATAATGTCCTTTTCATTACTTTCTGCACCCCTAATAATTAGGCTTGATTTCCATTTTAAGAAAATATCTCAACATTCGGACAGAGTGGAAGGGGATAGAAACTAAAATGTTTACGCCTTATTCCTTTGAGGATTGATTCCTAGGTAACCATCGGCAGGAAATGAAATTCATCTCGAAAATTTTCAAGTATGCTGGAAATGCAGACTGCAGTGTTACGATATCTGATGTCTGATATAGAAACTCAAATTTTCTAGAAGATTTAAAAGGCTGGTTCAGCAGTTGCAAAGTTTCTGTAGAATATTTCGTATACGCGGCGAATCGAGTGCCGCGAAGTATTAATTAAAACTTGGTTAAAACTTAATTTAAGCTGAGACATTATTTCCAAAAATGATTTCCTTCATTCGGTATAAAATCAAGAGGTTTCCTTTCCTTTTTATACATACTACAGCGACGACGTTCTGAAACAAAGAAAATATAATCAAGTTTGCTAATCCGGCCAGCCAAAAGATTTTTACTTACGGGCACGTGATCATACCGACTGACACAACGTAAACAAGAAAGGATTCGGAAGCGGCCAGATGCCCAAAAAATTTCAAATTCATATTATGTACACGTAAAAAAGACGAGGAAATCGGGTGGGAAATCTTACAAAAATTATATTTCGCGCTTTGTTCTCGAAATAATGAATTTCATACTCGGAAAATTAAATCTGCCGAGTACGAAATTAAAACTATATTATATAGGAATTATTGAATGAATTTTCTTTTCACACCGTCTGTCCCTGTGTCGAGTTTAACATAACAATGACTGAGTTAATTAGCTAACTACACACAAAGTCGATTAATCTTTCTTTCGCCGAAAAAAAGAGAAAAGAAAGTAAGACATAGAAAGTACGCGTCCCTTGATGAATTCTTTACGACTAGCTACACATGGCATTAATTAAAAAGTTCGACCTTAAAAAAAAGTAAATTAACTTTTACTAAGTATCCCGTTTTCTCGCGCTAAATCTGGGGTGTATGTACTCGTTTTTTTATTTAATATAAAATATAATTAATTCCGACGGGCACTACGCATTTTTATTTATGATACAACCGTTTTGATTTTGAATAATTATCAGTCGAATGCCGAGTGAAGTCAAGTCGCTCGAGTCGGTTTATTATACAAATTTCTTCGGTTTATGGCGAATGCACCACCGCACCACCGTTCAACCGATAAAACTTCGTTTTACTGACGGAGTGAAAGGAAATTTTATGTGAAATTATTATAACGAAGTCGTTGTAAATCATAAAAATCGCAGGCGAGTTACGCGGATACAGAACAATGTACTATTTATGAAGACCCTTCACAGAGTTGATTTGAGATTTTTTCATCTCCGACAGCTACTTTATTATCCGTCGGCGAGATCAGCACTTTAATACAAAGAAACAATAACACAGTTGATGAGAATCGATTGTTTATGAAGTTATTGGTTAAATACCATCCAGTCTAGTCTGGATAGTGAGTTTTTCATGACTTGTGTTCCTCCATTTAGTTTAGATTAATATGAAATAGCAGTACTGACTTCAATGTTCTCGCCGTGGTCCTTGAGTCTGCACAGAATATAGTCAAATGAGAAGAAAGTTTGTTCAAATTTTGTGAATGCCTCAACAAGAAAGTTGCCTTTTGATGAATGAAAGATTTAACTAAAACATATGTATCAACATTCAAGATTGCCTTAAAAATTCAAGGGGCTAAATGGCTTGCTTAGTAACCGGATGGATGCCAGGTAGTCTGGCCACCCACAATCTGCCTTACAACCTTAGGAAATAATGCATTTTTTTCAATTTTAATAGGCTCGAAATAGAATTATGCACTTGGATATACTCGTACCTATAAGAATAACATGGGCAAAATCTCATGCGAAATGAACTAAATGTTTTATTTGGGAAAATGTTAATACTCCTAAAGATATCCGGGCTCGAATAAAAGTTTTCAGGAGAGAACTCTTTGAGACTCCTTTAGAGGTTCTGCTGTGTTTCAAATTATCAAGACTTTCATATACCTCGAGAATTTTTAAAACTTTATCGGTTTTTGAGATTTTCAAAACTACTTCCAAACGTACTGCAATTTTTTTAACCCTGTACCTGTATAAATATAACTCTTCTATTTTTTTTTTAATTCTTTTGAAACTCATATCCAGACAGCTATTAAAGTTTAAAAGAGTCCATAAACCAAAATGGATAAGCACTTACTTGTTTCTACAAATCAAGCGGATTATTGAACTCGAAAGTTATTACGATCATTGAGTTCAAATTTTCGGACAGTTGTATCTCACCTACACTGTTGCTACAAAACTGAAGTTTGAAAGTGTTAAAGGTTACCGATTCATTTTCAGGATCACAGAATCCGAATCTATTGAGAAAAGTTCAAATCGTCAAATGACGAATTTCCAGAGGCAGTACGTGATTTCACAAAAAACGAATGAACCATCGTGATGAAGGTCATTTTATTTTTATCATTTTGGGCGTGAAAAATTAGAATTTAAGAATAGCTCTTGGATCTTTGATTGGACTTAACTTTTGTGTCAAAAGGCAATTTTCGAGAGTAATGTTGAAAGGACAAGTTCATTAGAGCTTGTATCAATCACGAGCGAACATTTTAAGTTCAGAGACCGCCAAAAATTGATCGCCATTATAAACCCAAGTAAATTATAGCAGATACTGAAATTCCAAATTTCGGTTTATAAATTTGTTCTTTTTTAATTATCGAAAAAAATCTCTAATTTGATAGTGTATTGATTTTTAAAGAATTAAATGTACCACCCTCCCAGTAATCGTCTTGAACAATTTTTGAATTTTTTTCTACAGTTTGGATTTGGTTATTCGATGCTTAAGAAAGTGTTAGAAGATTAAACCAAATTTATCCGATTTGAGTTCTCATTTGAATTTTGGGGTCCTATCCGAGTCGATATATATGTAAGAATTCGTCTGACTGCCTCTTCTTGGAACACGAAGTCTTCATCCCGTTGAAGCTTGCACGCTGATTGTATGTGTCTTATCGGAGTACCCGAATATTGTTAAATCATGTATATCTGTTAGAGCGATTATTGTAATAGCACCGAGTGCACGTTCTCGCCGATTTAGTCATTTACGCGAAATTGTAACCGCACGTTTAATCGATTCATTATTAATTATATTCTCGCATCGATTACGTCCTAGTTTATTTCGAACTTATATATATACGAGATTTACCGAGCTGATAATGGGATTTTTGAATTGAGGGACCGAATCTTCCCCACTCAATTTGGTTTCCAGTAAGTCAATTTTGATCCAGTTTTAGCTTTTGAACCTTAAATCGGGAATCCAAAGGAAACATAATGAAATTATGGAATTCGTCAATTTTGACTTTTAGGGATCAATTCGTAGTTCAGTAAGAAAACTGATAAAGTTTTCGATTACAGTGACGCTACGAACTACTCCTATGTTGATACTTCACTCGATTTTCCAAGGAGGATCAAATCTGAACACTGCAGGGCTCAAATTTCGATTGAGGAAATCAAATTAGAATTTAAAGAAAAATTTAGTGAATTTTTTGATATCAGTGACCGAAGAGCTCCTATTTTGATGATCATCCCGTAAAAAATTTCGAGTAAGTGGCAATTTTTTTTTTTGCCAGAGAAGACATATCACACCTTATCAGAGGCACCGAATGAAGGGAAACGAATACCCGTTTTTCATTATTTCCTTATTCACGAATAAAAGCTCAAAAATAAGCTCATCTCAATTACTGGCGAAAAAAAAAGAAAAGAATGAATGTATTCATTCATTTTGCACCCCTACGCGCCACTTGAAGACCCTAGTGTGTCCTAAGTCGATCCGATTTCGGAATAAAAAAGATGGGATTATCATTCTGTTCACTGTTTTTATATCACTGATGATAAATCACAATGTTATATCGTTATGTGCACCACAGCTCATCACCTGAAACAGCTGTGTAAGTCTTTCCAATCATTTCGATTTCAATTTTTGAAAGAACCAGCCGGACTGACTCAATTTTGTCTATTTGTGCTGTGGCCCACCGGGAAATTTCCCGATGTCCTGGTGTGTACGTTAAACTTTGATTTGATTGAGATTATCTTATACCCTTCGAGAAACAAATCTCTTGTATCTGTGTGTTATGTAAAAATTTTATCGTGATCCATAAAATGATCGAACGCTTACATGATCAACCACCAAAATGTAAAGACTTCAATTTAACATTATCTGTAAAAATGATCTGTGCATCTTTATTACTTTGCTATTTCGATTATCAATATACAAAATCTTCGACTATCGACACTGTGAGTATCCATATTCGACCATTAATGTACTGTCTGTGTTACGAACATCAGATTCTTCTTCAATCCACTTTTTATGAGAGCTGTTGTTTCTTTTCTTATGGAAATAATTTTTTTATGGTTTCTTTATAATGTTATTGGGTATTATTATTTCTACACAATTATACCTCACGTGAGAACAATCAGGAACGAGAATTATTTAAATGCGCGAGCTCGTGATGCCTGCGAACTAGATAATGCAATTTGCCATACCAACGCGTTAATAAAATTGCGTTACCAATCGCCGCAAATACGATATGGAAGATGATTGTCTTGCTGTTAATAAAATTGCAGATCTATTCGCCGTGAAAATATCCAATAGCGTCTTCATTACAGTTGTTTCCCGTGAAGAAAGAATTCAAAAATGGTAACAGATTGTAACGTGAGTTTTTGACCAGTCCTGATTTTTCGAATTGTGCTATTCCAAACTCGAGACCCGCCACCTTGTTGGCGTGGTATTTTTTATTCTAACATTCTTCTTCCCCTCTCTTCCTCTCATCCCTGGTAACTGCTTGCATTCTAAATGAATTGCCGTTCAGCTTTTGAATGCAAACTGGTTGCTGGGTACAGATCCTTTCTTCTTCGGCTATTTGTCACTCTTGCTGACTTGCACGCTGGATGACTTGTTTAACGAAATTCTCTGGTAAAGCTGAAAACGCAAATCTCTAGAGATGAAATAGTGCAAGGTGAAACATTTTCTATCATAGAGCAGCAACTCTCGGATAGGAAATCATTATATTTAGTTTACCGTTCGACCTCTAGCGAGAGATATTTGCTGGTGGGTGTAAGTGTCTCGTGCAAAAAATACTCGAGTGCAGTGCCTCGGTTTAGTGGCCTCGCGGCTTGTATTGGCCGTGGAAGTGGCTTTCGATCGTCATGTCTTTCCGGCGAGCTCTCAAGTGATACCCGTTTTCAGTCTTGAAACAGTCAACTGTTTAATTTCTTTTCTGTATTTAACATAAGCACTGATTGGAGAAGGTAACCATTCTCTTACATTTCGACTTTTATAATTTCTGTCTTTCTGATCCTAAATTTTCTCGTTTTGGATCTTTTGACCATCCTAAATTCTTTCTTTTTTGCGACTCGATCGCTTCTGTTTCCTTTACATTATTTTGTTAAATGGGAGGGGAGGGAGTCTTTGACTAGTTTGACTTGACCATTCTTCTCAGGACTTGCTCTCCACCGCCAGTGACTTCTTGAACGTTCGCGACTTCTTTTGTACGTAGTGTTTTATTGTATATATGTCATATGTGAATGTTCTGTTAAGCTAATCTTCTCATGCACATGTGTGTGTATCCCTAGATCGAATATTTTTTTTTTTTTTTAGCTCCACCATCTTCTTTCACTCCTGTTTTACAACATTATTATCCGACTAGGTAGTGACCCAATATTCTAAATCAGTCGATACTCTCGCTAATCTTAGTTCACTAATGCAGTTCTCCACTCGATCTCCTGAAATACACGTCTCAACACACACCTTTGATCTTCTTTTTTTCGTAATGGCGATGACATGATCGCGTAGCTACCTCCAACTCACTACAGATTTATTTTGTATGTTTTTGTACTATTTTTTTTTTTTTTTTTTTTTTTTTTTAATGATTGGTTTTATTCATAAACTCTGCTCATATTTTTGCTATTTTATTTAAATTTCTAAATTTCTAAATCTTATGGTTTCTTATACTTTTGGTATCATTTCCATTTTTTCTAACTACGTCAATAATTAAAGGTATGTTCTTCTTCAGGAAGTTGCCTTTATTTTCAGTGCGAGTCATTGGAAGATCAATTGCACCCTGTTACTCCAGGGGGAGGGACGTGAGATCTAAAGACTACAACCAGTTTTGCCTTGTGTTTTTTATCTGTGTCCAGTCGACGAGCCTGTAGTCCGACTTTGCTGGCTTTACTTCAGTCGGTAGGCGGAGCTTGCGAGAATTAAAATACTTTCTACGTCAATCGCTGCCCTCCCTATAGACGTGCAACTTTCTTTCGTGATGTGAAGGCGGGGTGGCTTAGTGGTTCCTTTGTTTATTCCAAACCCAAGGAAATTTCCGCGGTACAAAAGGTAAAGATGAATTTTTAGACACACTTAGCGTAATGTAATTCGTAGGGTTCATAAGCGAAGTCCATAACAAGCCAGTCGAATAGAGTGAATGCAACAATTGGTCAGCCGCTGTCTCAGTGCTCATCACAAATAACTAATAATTCTGATATTTTTTGTATTTAGAACTGTAAATTCATACCGAACAATCGCATTCCCCATAGGAACATTTCTGAGAATAATTTCGAAAACTTACTTTTTTTTTTTGTTCCATATAACGCATTTTTTCGCCGCGCCCCCATGAAGTATAAATTTGAGGCAGTAATGATAAAAATAGCCGTATTCGCAGAATTGCTCAAAAACTGCGACGCTTGAAAATTGTTACCGGCCCTCTCGGTCTGAGTCGGTGTAATAAACAAAGGAATTTTTATCTCGACCCTATACAGCCGTTATAATCCGAAAAATTCTCACTCGGTCAGCTATGGTCGGCTTGCTACGATAGAATTGTGAAATGAGATTTATTCGTCGTTTCTTGAACACAGCGTCAGAAGTTTTTTCGAAAATGATAAAATTGTTTTACGATTTTGTATACGTCGACGAAGATAATCATTTTTAACGAATTTCCGTTAGAATTACATTATTTATTACTTTCGTTCATTTTTTCCCGCGCTTTCTTTTTACCTGTGGCCCTTTTTATCGATTTATTTTCGTGTATAAAATTTCACCCGGTATCGCAAAATAAACAAATGGGATTCAATATAGCATTATTTATCGCAATATCGAGTGTTCCCGTTAGGTTGAGAGGAATCAGTGGTAAGTTATGTGAAACTGCAATAGCACGTCAGGTGAATAAAAGAAATATATGCGTTATATTACACGTGTGCACGTCTCTGTTTAAAAATAGCACCTATAACGGTGACGTGGAGATGCGGTTTATGCACGCAAAACCAATAAAATACGAGTCAGGTGCAATATTTTAATCCTTAACTTTTTTTAGCCGACTACCATAGCATATTTCATGGACTAATTTATAATACGCTGCCGTGTATTTTGATCTGACGGGCTTGTGAATCGGTAGACAACATAACGAAGTTGAGGATATCAAAAAGAAATCAAGATGTCTTCAAGCAACTAGAGTAGAGCGATTTCTGATTGATTTTCTTCGATGAGAAACTTACGATGCTCATGGACTTAGATGAACACGTCAAGAGCTATATGGGTTGGTAACTTCGGTGCATACTGGTCTGAACAGTTTTTATTCAGAAGACGTTTCTCCCGTGGCGGATTCAAGGCAAGAAGCCTAGTCAGCAAACGTTGAGCCTTCCTTTTTAAAGTTAAAGGAGAAAGTCTACTTTAGTAACATCGTCCTCCCAAAAAGCCAGACAGACAATTTTTCGGGCAATGTACAAAATAAGACCGCATGATTGTGGCAGAAGCCCCTACAGAAAAAGTCAGACAGTAAAAAAGGGGGAAATGAAGTGTTAAATCAATTTTGATTCCTAAACAAGTTAAGAAAAAATTTTACAAACTTCTAAAAGCATTCAAGGAAATGTCTTTGCGGGTTCGAAAAAATCTCGAAGATCCTAATTTTTGCTCTCAACCCGACCCCTGGAATTCTTCATTTCGAGCATTACCTCAGAGACGTCGGGGAGGCTATTAGGGCAGTCTTAGCCCTCTTCTCTTCTTGCCGGAAAACCGGCCTAGGTTGAAATGTAGTGAGTCACTACCTGGGCTCGAACCTGGGACCCCCGGATTCCGGGACCAGCGCACTATCCACTCAGCTAACCAGACATAAGAAGTCTCAAACAAATCTTGAAACACTTATGAACGCCTCAATCAAGCCCGGGATAATCTTAAAGGAGTCCGGAAGACTTTAAACACACATCTTGAGATAATGTTGTACTTCGAATTCGAATGTAGCAACAATACGACCAAAGTGTTAATATAACTGCATAATTGTGACGCCGTGAATATTCCACAAATATTCATATTACCTCGAGGTGTTAATTAAATTGCATACTCAAAACGCCGTAAATATCTCAGGAGGCTGTTTCGGTTCATTCAAAATGTTAATGGAGATTAAGGGTGATCAACGCTTTCAGGATTAACCACCGATGTCGAACCCCATCGATTTTTATCGGGACCTGATTCCGGTTCTCCATCCAGCGCAACCCGACCATATCACTTGATCGCGGTTGTCGATAAAATGTGGCATACATTTTTTGCAGAGAGCCAGTGATAAGCATATCCATGTCAACCAAAAGGCACAATGGGATCTGAGGGAGCAGTCATCAAATGTCCGCTAACTAGCTGAACCTATCACTGCCTTACACCCTGCAATGATATACGACCCAGAATGTTCGATGAATGTAGAATCGAACTCAGAATATCCGCATTAAATTTTTGTACACCAGCGGTCCGACATAAATCGACTAGCAACATTTTGAAAAAGATAATTTTTTTCTCTTCATTCGTTAATCAACAATTGACAGAAAACCTAAAATGAAAAACTTTTTTAAATCAAATTTTAGACGAGAGGTAAACAGGGGTAGGTGCTTGAAGGTACCGTTCTGAAAACGGATGCCTGATAACACAAAGTAAAAAGAAAGGTATGAACGAAAAGTAGAAAGAAAAGAATGAACAAATAAATGAGAAGAAAAAAAAAACAGAAACTGATAAAATAATGGAAGAAAAATAGGGGAGTGCACTACACAACACGAAGCAGTGAAAATAAATCATTTCGAATTTCGATGATAGGTCCCAATATAAAGTTGTATTTCGGCGCAGCTTTGAAAAAGGTCATTTTGGGGGCGAAGGAATACTTCGATCAACATTACAAAGTCACATTCGAATTCACTGTGGACATATAATTCCTGGATCACAGATTTTTTTCCCTAGATATGGGACGTTCACATTCGGTCTTTACTGGTTAGTATAATTTAGAGACCAAAAACTGATAAATGGCGATTCATATTTCCGTAATTACAGCAGACAATACTGTCGATCCTACCGGGGGGAGGGGCTTACGGTGGGGTTTTTCTCTCGAAGCAGAATTTGGTCGTTAAATGCCAAGCACTGCCGTCAAGTTTTCGAAATGTCTTTACACTTTGCTGTCTGCCTTTTCCTTCCCACGAGGCGGAAAGGACCGCCAGCGCCAGTTCAGTTCGGTTTGCATTTCCCGGTATCAGAAAGGAAAATGATTCGGGTAAACGGAACGAGTCTTTACGAAATATTCCGATTCCGGCTGTATCAATCGAATGCAATCCGCGAGGACGCCTTGTATAGAAAACCTCGGAGATTTATTCAATTTTAAACTATTCCGCGGTGTTAATTCGTTCGAAGATAAATTGAGAAGTTTCAGTAGCGAAGGAATTAAACAGACATTCGGCATTCTGTTCGCTAATAAATTCAATTTGTTACCGGAGCGGTTTTTCTTAATTGGCCGACGAAATTTTTAAATCCATTAATTCAACTTTAAGAACTGGGAATAATTTCTCGCTGTAAGAGTATTCCGTTCAATTTCACCGATTGTCTAATGTTTTCATCTTTTGGTGAAAATTTTCGCGTTGTCTTTCAAAGACCGAACCGTGTAATCAAACTTCCAACGAAGTTTCCAAATCGGATCATTCAAAGTGTCGGATAATTTTCATCACCGCTCAGTCAAGTTCGGTCTGGAAAGTTTAAACGCATTGTAGCTCGAGAACTGTGGTTTAGCGCTGTGTGAATTAAAATGGTACCCAGTATCTCTGTATATTGTGTAGAAGATGAAAGAAAGTAACAATGGTACATACAAAATCCTGGTGTCGAATACTGCTGCCGTACAAATGTATTAGAAGATGTTCTATGACGAACTTCCTGGTATAAAATGATTAGATCGACCTCTGAATATGCAAGACGTAAGAATCATGCCTGAGGTTCTAATAGGCTCTATCATGTTAAAGCATTTTAAAACCCTCCACGCGGACTCTCAAAATTTCGCATTATCTTTCAATCTTTGCTGAAACCACATATCACGACGAAAATTATTCGAAATATGTTAAGGGGCTGTTTAGTCGGAATTAGCGAGTGCGCAATAACTCTGTTCTGTAAAATGAAAAAGAGCTGGAGAGCAAACTTCGAAAATGGCTGAACTAATAATATTGAACAAATTCAACCCAAATTATTATAACTATTTTCGAACAATAAATGCTAAATTCGACTGTAAGAGCTGTGTAATTGCAATCAGCGATTGCGTAGGAGTCAATCCTAATTACGGAAGAAAAGCGTAAGAACATATTCTGAAAGTGAAGGAACAAATGTATGACAAATGATTGATACTAATACCGAAACTACAGATTCAAAATGAGAGTACTCTACTTTGGTACTCAATTAGATAATGAGTTGATACTATTAACACAAGAAGCGTAGAAAATATTTTTTGAAAATAATGGCATTAAAGAAACTTGAAAACAATTAACTGAAACTTTTCGTCACGCATCCAGAATGAAACTGAGAGGGTCTTGTAGTAAGAATCGACGCTGTTAAACTGAGCTTACGTCAAAAGTAGAGTACGGGATGAGATGGAACAAATAATAACAAATAATTGACACTGTTTCTGAATCTCAAATAAAATATATTTCAGGAAGCTATTGCATCTCCAGCTTTCTGACTGGAATTTTGAATTAAATGGTGGAGGAGGGACAAACTTGAAATTTTTGGAATAAACTGAGAACAAAAACATTGGTAGCAATACTGCTGGTACCAAAATCGAAAGTGAAGAGGTTTACGATGTGTGTTCCTCGAATAGTGAGTCATATCAGAAGACGGTCAATGAGCCGGCCAGCTATCTCGCAGAATATAGAGAGACATACTATCCGTCAGTTATCCGATCAACAAGCCAGCAGTTGAACCGACAGATGGAAGGACAGACGGGTAAACAGCACAGTAGGCAAACAAATAAAAAAAACAACACTGTTTAGATAATATGTGACCTGTCAGGAAGAAAGGGACCTGAGCGCAAAACGTTTTCACGGTATGGAGACACTCAACTTTGAAGACTTACAGCAGTTTGGGAAAATTTTTTAGAATTTTTTCGACAACACCACGCGAAAGAGTGGCCAAAAGTTAGTCAGAAACAAAGTTATCGCAAAAATGACTTTTTTGCGCACAGGTCCCTTTCTTCCTGGCAGGTCACATATCTAACTTGCCGCCTTACTCATCAATGTAGATATGTTATCGTTATCGCCGTTGTTCAGATAATGTTGGTCTCACGCTTTGTATGCTCTAATCTAGTTATTAGCTTGTTGGATTTTGTAACGGAGTTTTGCTTTTGAAAGATTATAATTCATTATACGTTATCCCTTAAAAGACATTCGTTCGGCATTTTTTATGCATACGAACATATTTATAGTGATTAGGCAGTTAGACAAATAGGCCCCCTCCTGAAAAAAAAAAAACAGTACAAAGAGCCAAGATTTTCCAGACTTTCATCGGGAAAACACTCAAAAATATGAGTCAGCCTGACAGATGCGGGATACTGACAGGTATATAAACAGACAACGGAACAGGTATAATAGATAGCCTATGGCAGGCAGACAAAAAATGAAGAGGAAAACTTTAGACAGCCAGACAAACAGAATACACGAGCAGACAAGTAAGTAGACTGGAAGGCTTCTCCTCTCCCAGCTGAAACATGAAAGATTCGAGGCTTACATACATTTTATATGTAACACTCTATTTCATACAAAACATAAAATTGCATAATATAATTTACAAGAATCTTCAAGCAGCGAGGCCTAGTCCTTTTTCCCCTGGGAAACACTTCATTCAGAGAGTTTGAGTCCACGATGCCCCAACAATTTTAGAATTCGTACCGAAACGTGTCGAGTAGCTCCAGCGAGGAAAAATTCGAGGATTTGAGGCGGACAAACAGTCAATTAGTTAGAAGATACACGTATTATGGATAGACAGAAAAATATATAGGGATGTATCAAGGGGGTAATGAACTTTCTCAAATACTTTTGAGAGCTGTCAAATGTATCATAACTAGTCCTCAGTTGGCAATATTTCCAAAAAGTGACTTTTTTTCGCCAATTTTAAAAATTTACATCATCAGTTGAAAAAACTTACTCTTAACAATTAGCAAAATTTCGAAAGCGTTTTTCTTCATATTTCTTTCTCACTTGCCAACTTTTACAAATTTCTGTAAATTGGCGTAGTCTCAATTTTCAGATTGATAGGTAAGTGAATAGATGGCAAATTGGCAGACTAAGGCGGGTGAACAGATGGCAAATGGTCAGGCTAAAGCAGGTGAACGAGAAATCAGGAAGTTGGCTAGTAGGCTGAACTGTCAGACATATAGTCACAGTAACAATTATTTTCGAACACAGGCATTTTCACTAGGATCCTTCATTCCTTAAATTGGTTTCAATAAAACTGTATAAAAAAAAAGTCTACAAGTTTGAACTCGATCGGAGAGATAAGGAGAACACTTACCACACACCACCTCCACTTTTTATTGGAAGATACGCGGAGTTTAAGAAAAAAATTCTGTGCCCTTAATTGGTTAAAAACTTTGTTCTTATAGAACTCGATTCTAAGAACGATTATGGATTTCGACTCATCTGGTGGCACCAGAAAGGGTCGAAACAAGTGATATCCAATCATATTTTAGGTTTTTGAAAGGTATTAGAATACCTTCTCCAAAAATTATTATTCTTGATTCTGACACCCCCCCCACCCCGTCTAGTGATGCTTTATATTTGGATCCAAAAATCATATTCAGATTCAAGTTTTGTAATCTTAAAAACCTATAAATAGAGTGGGAACATCGCGAAGAAAGACACTAATATTAGGCCTCAATCTCCTTTTGTGGCTCTTGGAGGGTTAAATCAACAAACTACTCTCAAAATTGAATTCAGTAACCACAAAACCCTATAAATCAACCACTATCTTCAATTTTAAATTTTTACCTCAACTCCTTCCCTTGTGAAAGCACCCCCAAAACCACTGACATATTGCAGAGTTGGACTATTTCACATCTGATCAGCATCACACAGATTATTTATTAAAACATATGCGAAAAAACTGTTAATACAATTAAAAACTAAGAAAAAAAATGTGTTCCTTCAAACTGTACGAACTTTTAGTATTTCTTCATAAGAAGGGGAGAGGGCGAGTGGCATAAGTTTTCATCGTCCGACGAGGCTAAAACTACGTAGGAAAATTTCTTTGTATTTCATTAAAACTGAGAAGAGACAAATTTATTCGGAAAAAAACGGGAGGAAGCATACGGCGTGTTTCCCTTATCTGATCCAGCTCTAATTATGCTGACATTTTCTGTATTGTAATAAAACGGATCCCTCTCCCCAAAAAAACACTAGGAAAATATTTCCGCCGAAAGTGAATGAGAGTCTGACTCAAGGCAGAAATACTTCCCATCCCCCAGTCACAAGGAAAGGAACCAGGATACAGGAGCAGAAAGGTTTCAGATTTTTCTGCATAATATATTACAAAATACAGGGTTTCCTATCACTTCTCCAAAAGATGAACAAAAAGAAAGCCAAACAGACTGGCAAACAAAAAGATAGATAGATAGGCAAACAGATCGATGGACAGCCGGTTAGCTAGTCAGTCAATTAGCAGACAGACAGCCAGATAGACAGATAGATAGATACTCGTAGATAGATAAATAGCAGATAGATAAGTGGATTAGGAAGATAGGAAGAGAGGTGCGTGGTGCCAAGCGGGATTTTGACGTGAGCGAAGGATTGAGTAAGAAGAAAGTTGGAGAGGAAGTTAAGATCTGAAGTTCCCTTCCAGAAATATACCGAAATATGTATTCGTTTTTTTCGCAAAATTTCAAAGGTGCAAGCGCAGGCTTTTTTCTGAATTCTTTTTCATTGTTCGGAATATTAGTAGCGCTTCAAGTGGCTACACTGTTTTTGTTTGTTCGTGATAATCAATCACGTTTACAGTTTAGTTTTTTCAACGTCGTTTGTGTTATGAAATGATTGAAATGTATTTTGGAATTCGTCATTAAAAAGTTTAATATAAAACGTTCTCGATTGTGTTAACTGGTATCGGTTAAAAAACCACAACATTCATGAGTTGATTTTTTTCTTCTTTCTTTCTGTTTTTCTTGCCTTCTTTTTTATTTTTCTCTCGCCCATTTCAAAATCAACCACTCACCTAATCCTTCAAGATAACTCGTTCTACCTTAAGAAAGTTCTCTATTTCCATGCCGCAAACCATCTTCTCTCCTCCATCTTTCCGTGTGCTCGGCATACGCAGCAGTAAGTGATACGTAAATTGTATAAAAAATAAAATGAATAAAAATTCTCATACACACGCGAGCGGGTTGCAGGCATAAAGAGTCACCCGCGAATAATGGATTTTTTGCATAAAGGGTCAGATCTATTTCTATCATTTCTGGCTGCACCTGTGAAGCAATTCAACTATTTGTCTCCTTATTTATATGCAAACCTGAAATACGACGAGTTTCAAAATAATCTACAGGTTGGAGAAGCTTTGACACGAACACTTGAATAATCAGTGAAAGTTGGAAATCCAATTTACACGACACGACACGACACGAGTTTTCACAACGATCAAAGTGAACTTGACTACGCAACTATTTTACAAAATAATGAGTCGTTGATTAATGCCAAACTTGAAATTTTGTATTACATTTTTGTTTTCTCGAAACGATCACACAGCGTCTTGCAAAGTACTTCGCACTTTGCAAGACGCTGTATATATCGCGAGTAATTTCTCAAACACTTCGTGAAGGAGATGAAAACGAGATTCATTTTAAATGCTCTGGCATATATTTGTAACTTTGTATACCGCCACTCATGATTTTATTGTAACATATTATCTTCTACGCGGTCCGTTATGCGGCGATATCTTGTTGAGATCGTAAAAGTTATTTTTATTAGTTCGGTGATTCAACTTTATTAGCCTTTTTTCACCGGCTAAGTGACACTCACTTCCGCTGGTTTGTTTTAACGGCGATGGCTTCGCCGCACCTGTGCACCGACTTCCACTGAGCGTGCATGGAGTCCCAGTTTCCACAGAGTTGTTGTTATCTTCCCAAATTTAAATAATGCGAAGTTAGTACACGGCTTATACTTTTATCTTACGCTGCGTGTACAAAAGCACTATTTTAATTGAACTGCATTTTTTCGAACCGTGTTAGCGAATTCAAAAAATATCTTCAACATTTTCAGCCTATAATTGGAGAGCGGTAAGGTATTTGTGTCAGCCATTCTCAAGTTGGTAACACAGAACTTTCATACGTATTTCTATAAAATAGCAACGCATACTTACAAGACATTCAATAGTTGACGAATATTAGTTTTTGGAAAGTATAGTGATGCTATCGAAGCTGTTCGAGACATACTCGAAACTCATCGTCTGGTCTCAATAGTCTCGACAGTATCATTGGTGAAAGAAAAAAGAGAAGACTCCATTTCACGTCTGCAGTTAAATATTGGTAAATACATAGCCAGGACCTCTTTCTCGCCCCAGCTAAACCTCGATGGGAATGAACCTATGGATGGCGGACGTTAATCATTCATCTCAAATCAGTTAATCTGTTTCGAAGAAAGCGGCAAGAGCACGCCGACATCGACACCGAGATTAAAATATCGGCGAAATAATTAATATTTAGGTTGACAATCTTCAATGCACGTGAAATTGAAAACCCAGAAGTGTAATCTCGATCGGCGCCAATGTGCTTTCCCCGATCTCCATTGCCAACTTTTTAAACCGGATAAAGCGATCTAAATTAAATATTTATCGGGCGTGTATTTGGCGGTTGAATTATTTATCGAATCGAACAAATTAAATTTTGGTATACAGCCGAGTTAAATAAAACATTTATTTATCTCGACAAAAGAAAGCCGAAAGAAATTTCACGAATTTGTAGGGGAGAATAATAATTGCGTTCGTGTTCAAAGCATGTTGAAATTTTTGTTGCGTATACAGGGGCTGCGCGGTGCGCCAAAATTACGCTTTGCTCCCCTTAATTTCTTTGATTTCGTCCTCGTCACATTCCTTACTTCCACATTCTTCTGTTTTTCAGTTTGACTGCTCGCATCTGGTACGCTACACACGTTTATTTTAAGTCCGTGGACGGATGCCATTTACTAGCGAACTTGTGCCAATGATCGGCAACTCACGCTTTTGAGGGATTAGAAGTCAATAAAGATTCCGAAGCAGCGTTTTTCTACCTCTGTGGCTCCCCATTCATAGGTGGGTAGCAAATAAAAAAGCCGTATTAGCAGACTTTTCACATTATTTGTGCAATATTCGTCGCACATACCGTGAACCATAGTATCTACGTAGCAAATTTTAGCTCGTATTACCTGAAAAATGTAGACAATGAAAGCTATGACCCATTTCGATTCTTCTACGAGACTCGACAAGACTCACTTTTCTCACTTTTTGCGTTTTGAATTCCGCTACAATCTATACAGATTCTTTTCGGCCTGATTAAGAGGGCGTATAGTCTCTCAGGACTCGCCACAAAAAATTCAGTTCGATTTTGCTGAGATTCATTTATCCGTTTGAAGTGTTCATTTTAAAACTCATCTGGTTCGTTTGAAACTTATTCGACCGCATTATTCGGACTCTCCTGCAACTCATAGTGCTGATCGAGAATTCTTTAAGAATTTTTGAAAATCTTATAACACGTCTAACAATCATCCAGATTCTACTGAAATCTCATTTCGCCAGTCCTGGTTCGGGATCTTCTGGGATTATCGTATAGTCAAGAAACAACGTAGGTGGACAGTACGATCCCAAAAAACTGAGAGATACTACACGTAGATCATGAGATCTTCACCGTAGAAGATGAGATCACCCCAGCGCTGGTTTTGTCTAAGGAGCCAAAGCGCAGTTGCCTCGGGCGCCTGACCGAAAAGGGGCACCTAGAAAATGAGAATGAAAGTAAAGAAAAATGAAAAGCGAGAATGAACGGGAGCGCTTCCTGAGATTTGCCCCGGGACGCATGTTTCTTAAATCCGGCATTTGATCAACTGGTGGATCATGAAATTATCTTGGTTATTTATCTCCGCGTATTATCTATACTTCTACACATCTATTTAGATCCCAGCTAGACCTGGGAGAACAGTTAATTTTCGAAGATCAGCATAGAACATTATCTTGGTTGATCATTTCAGCCAATTATCTTAGCAAAGCGTGATTCAGAAAATTATGATTGTAGATCATCTAGGTAGATAGTGGTTCTCAGTAAATCGTACTGGAAGATTGTCTTCATTGACCATGATCCTCGGCAGACCATTTCCCCCTTGATAGGTCAACTAGGTTAAGCATGATTCAGCAGAAGTTCTTGATAGATCATGAGATTATCACGGTGACTGAAAAATCATCCTTGTAATTATGAGATGATCTGATAAATCATCTTCGTTTATTAGGTATCTAGGTACCTAAACCATCTAATTGAATCCTTGACAAATCAGCGGAATAGGTCAATTGAGTAAACCATTCAGGTAAATCATTCTGATAAGACTAATTTGAAGGATGGTCTTCCTAAATCGTTTCGATTAATCATCTTGGTAGTTCGTGATTTAGGGTAGATCATCAGGGTAAATCACGGCTTCTTGGCAGACCACACTGATATATCATATTTCTAGCACATTTTACAAGGTAATGACCCTCAGCAGATCATCTTTTCTTCTTGGTGGATAATCTTGGACGTGCATGTAAGTAGAGCCGTTTTTCTTGGGGGATTATCTCGTTAGCTCATGCTTTCATTTTGATGAAACATAAGATCTCCTCGATGGATCATTCAATCATCTTGTAAAATCATCCTAGCGAATTATGAGAAATCATCTTTAACAATCATGAGATCAACTTGGTATATAATCTAATTAGATCATCAGGACGAATCAGTTAGGAAAAAGTTTTTTTTTTTTTTTTTTTAAATTATCATTGGGTAAATCATCATGATAAATCACATTGACCGACTATCTAGGCAGTTTACTCGGGGTCGATCAATTCAGTAGATTATTTTGGCAGATCCCCTTAATAGATCACTTTGATTTAAAAAAAAAAATTTAGTAGCCTAAATGGTACGGATTTTGTCCTCTGATAAAGAGCACGATTAAGAAAATATCATCTTTGGAGTATCATCTAAGTACATAATGGGTCTTTCACCAGATTAAACTGCTAAGATTACATTGATAGATCTTCTTTTAATACATAATTTTGGTAGATCATGCTGGCTTCCGACCGGTTGTGATTTCTCCTTAGTAGATTATGAAATGATCTGGGTGGCTCATATAAGCTTGTTAGATCATAAGATTATCTTGATGGATTATGAGAGATTATTTTGATAGATTTTGAGATCATCTTAACAGATTATGAGGTCGTTTCAATAAATCTTGAAATTATACCGGCAGATAACTTTTATCAGATAATGATCCACAGTACAGAATTTTGGTATCACCTCAGTAGATCATAACTCATGGTCGATATACATATTATGTATTCTCTTTTCTCTCGGTAGATCATCTTGATAGATCATTTTGGTGGATCATCTTTTGATAGGACATGAATCACTTGATCATGTAGAAAGATTTTCTTTGTAAATTACCTAGGTTGGTCAAGTAGGTAAATCAACAAGGAAGATCACTTCAACATATCAGCTCAGTAAGTCATCTCGATAAATTATTTAGGTTAGCCGTATTGTAGGTGAACTATCTCGGCAGATTAACTCAGTAGATCACCTGGCAGATCATCTAGTTAGTCATATCTACATTGACCATCAAATTCTATACAAAGGAAAGGGCAAACGGTGGTTTCTGTTAACGTACTCCCCTCCCCCCTATTTTGCCTGAGAGCTCCTAAACCAGAAAATGGTCAGCGAGATCAAATGTTTGATTAACGCTAGTTTAAAGCTGTATCCTGGTAAGAGTTTTCACTGTTTCGCTAACACTATAGACATCGATACATCGCAACAGCTGTTACATGCCAATATGAAGAACGGTCTCCCTGGTTTTTACCGTGTTCGGTCGCGTAATTACTCGTGGACACAGAAAAAGTTTGGAAATCAGAAAGAACACCGCTGCCTCTCCCTCCCCCAAAAAAGGTCTCAGTGGTAGATTCTTTTCCGAAGATAACTTCGAAACTTTTAAATGATCAAATAACAATTCTGCAAGGAGTTATCGACTCCTCGATTTTAGACGTAAAGAATGGGAAAGCATTCGACAGTGATGTACGGCAAGCTTTTAGCTTCAGCGACCTTTACATTTTTCATCCCCCTCGATTTCACGATATAAAATTGAGGTCGAATATCGCGGCTTATGTACGATGGGATTCTTCCGAGGTTAAGTTCTTCTTCAGGCAGTACCTAAGTGAAAATACTCGCGGATGCTTCGAAGTGCCACAAGATATAATAAGTTTGAAATTCGTTCGAGAGTACGTATATTTCCCTCCGGTCGAACGAATTTGCACTTACTTTAATTTCAGAAATTTCAACAAGGGAATTGTCCAATGTTTAGTAATAGACAAACATGAAGTAGTATTTCCTTTTGAGTATTTCATCGATACACGTTTCCACTCGATTAACACAAAGTTTTAAAGATGTGATGCACAAGACTCTTCATACCCACAAATGTAGTGTCGTCTCGAACGCTACTGAATTCAAAAACTAAACCCAATGCTGCAAGGAGAGCGCATTGAACAAAGAGATTCCAAATGAGTTGTAGCAAAGCCGAACTAAATCTTACAATGTTTTGATTCTCAGTCGACGAATCTTAACAGAGTCATCATAAGGAATTCGAACGGAGATGAGTTTCAATGACTCTCAGTGATCTTAGCTAGTATTCATCATAAAGCTATCTTATAGAACCTTATCGTAAGCAGAACAGGCTGACCGATTCTCAATATAGCCTTATGCAATCTTGGGGCTCATTTGGAAGAATCTGGATGGAACTTTCCAGGCAAGTGTTCAACTTCCAGGTCCTGGACGTCCACTCACTTTAGGATGTACCATTTGAAACATACGGAAAAGTCGCCACCACTAAAACAAATTTGGTAAAGGTGTTCACTGTTCATTTCAGTTTTTCTATACTTCAATTTTTTTCTATCTTTTTAAGAAGGGGAGAGGGGTAAATAGTTAAGAATACTTCCAAGTTCAATATTCCCGGAAACTGTTTGTTTTTACTTTTTTCACTCCCACCCTCTCTTTGAACGATTTTTATTTCTGGGACGCATGAGCTAACCTAAACCTATGTAAGATTTCTGAATTTTTCAAATATAAGAGGAAATTGGCAATCAGACTTGATACGAGTATAACAATATATTCTGTAAACCAGTTTCTACTCAATTACTTTTTTCTCAGCTGCATATTTCAAACGATATTAATTCGTCTTCTAAAATCAAAGCCCAGACAATTTTGAGGTTAAACGGATTCGAATGATCACTGCTACTACTATATATGTGGATATCAAGGCGTGATAATATAGATACGTAGAAGAAAGGAACAAAACTAGGAAATCGATGCACAAAAATATTGGGGAAGACTTTTAAGTTTCGTATGAAATCACTATTCCTCGTTGTATTGAGCTTATACCTGCAAAAATTCGATTTTCCATTTCGTTGACTTACCGGAATCGATTCGGAAAAATAAGCAAAATGACTCATAAAAACGGTAACCTTTTCCATGTGCGATCGAACTCGACGCTAAATACAATCTCAAATAACATTCAACCTTTACTTCGATATTCACGCGAAATGCTTTCATTTTTTTATTTACGAATGAAGCCAGAAATGATGCTATCTCAGTAAGTTCCGCAGGTGGGTATAAATGAATAATAAATAGCACTTTGCTCAGCAAAGCGTCGTACCTTTAACAAAAATCAACCCGAAAGTTTTACAATCCGAATACTTAGAAACATGAAATTTATTTCCAAGAAAATTGTGAAAAGTTCGTCAAACTTGAAACATATCATTTTTATGCCTCGAATTAAGCTCGTTCATCGTACAAAAATGACGAAGAGGAAACTGAAGGACGACTCAGGAGCAAATCAGTCTCGGAAAGCGAATAGGGCATCGTTCCCATTTTGAGATGTTCAGTTCTCACCCTGAAGCTTTTATTTTTTGAATTTACGCGTAAAAATGGAAGTAAAGACCTTTTCAGCAAATGAAGATGTATTTTGAGTTATGCAACGCTAATGACGACTAAGTTTATTTATTTGTTTTCGTTTGATTGATCCACAATTGTCTGACATAGCGAGAGGTATTGCACTTAAATTAGGAAGCACTAATTAGAAAACGTTATACCGATAGTGGTACATTAAATGTTGAGTGCAGAAACTGACTCAATCGGATCATTCGGGAGAGTGTGTAGACTGTGGAGCCCAGCTATGATATTTTTGGAAACAACATCCGACACTTTTTCTTTCATTTATATCTCACAAACAGTACGTTCTACGCTATCGAAGTTTCGATGGAGCGGTGTTGAATTATTTTTTCAATATCTAAAAGTTTGGCCACGACAATTTTTTTCGAAGGACTAAGAACTGACGAGAATTTAGAATTTCGTAGTTTCACGGTGTTCCACATTCTACAATAACCAGCACTGCAGGTCCTATCTGAACACAAGCGGTGGCAGTTCGATCGACTGGCTTGCGATTCCTCCATGCCAGAGATTCTTAGTTCAGGTACGAGAGTACGACGGGAATATTTTTCCCGTAAAAAAGTTTTTCTGCGACGGTAATTCGAAAAATAATGTTTTTTTGTATCTAATTTGGTTTTTCAACACCGCTGTTACCACATTAATTCACAAAAATAAAAAGATAAATTTCAAAAGAAAATGTAATTCTCGGACTGCTCTACATAGAGGAAGCAAATGCGACCCGTATGAAATTTCGCCTCTTCGAAAGAGTGAATTTCTCAGAAAAAACCAACATTTTAGTCTTGATTTAACTGCGGGAATGAGAATGGAATGATTATTTCTAAACTTTTCATAAAAGGGAAAGTTAATGGCACCAATCCTCATTTCAGATTTCTTCATAGGTATATATCATACATTCACCAGCTTCCTGCGTCGCCACACGTACCGAGACGAGAAGGTGAAGGAGGGGTGCGTGAAGAGGAAGTGCGTCCGGCTGTGAGGCAGCTAAATTCCAGGTTAGTGCTAGGTGAGCGTTAATTTCGGTCATTAGGCGGCCCCATGGTGGCCCTTGCTGGACAGAGCACACCGGATGCGGGACGGTGGAATGGGGGCTCGGACAGGCTTCAAAATGTCCCTCCGGCCACTCATACGATACTCGAAAAAGTAGTGTCCGGGGCCGGGGGTACAGTGTCTCAGGGGCTACTTTGGCATGCGTGCATCGCCATACGTCCCACTAGACGTTAAATTATACATATTTTATTCCCGTACCTACGAAAGTGATGATTATTTTTGAAGACGCTGTTAATTATTATACAGTTCGTGTTCTGGTTATTTTTTATACATGAGGCAGCAGAGGAGAGATCCCGGAGTTCAAAGTGTCACCAGGAAAATGTCCAGTAAAGTGAACATAGAAGGCAGGTAGTGTTACGTCCTTTCTTTTCCAGTACAGCAATTGTACTTGAAGTGAGGTATTCATAATTACTGAACATGTTTTGTTGAGAAGAGACCTGAGGACTGGGGAACAGAAAATACATTCACACGGGTGATTTTCTTCTTTCTATTGATTGATGAAACATATTTATTCATCAATAATATGATTGATTTTTCAAATAATTTGTATCATATAATTAACTGGTTAGAATAATTAATCACCAAAACATCAGATTATTTAGAATAATTGATTTAATTAATTAATCAATCAATTAAAATGACTGATTCATCAAACTATTTAATAGACATATTTGAATAATTATTATATTTTTTAAGTAACCGAGATAAAAAATTAGTCGAAATTGTTGACGAATCAGATTATTTAATTGATCAAAATACCTTATTAATCAAAATAATTTATCATTTAAACAATTAAATAATCAATATTAATTAATTCGTCAGAATGATTAAAATAAGTATATTTTGTCGATGAATCAAAATTGATCGAATAATCAAAGTTAAATGGACAATTTGAACAAACTAATTCATAAAAATTAATTTATATTAGGCAAAACTAATTGACAGTAATTGACGATATCTACAGACATGGAAGATGTGGAAGAAGATGAGACGGGAGACTCAATTTTAAGAGGTGAATTTAACAAAGCATTGAGAGATTTAGAGAAAGGGAAAGCACCAGGAGTGAGTGAGATACTAGTTGAATTATTATTGAATTCAGGAGAATATGTGCTCCATAAATTGTACAAATTAGTATGTTATAATATTAATTTATGATAAAGGAGAAATGCTGGAGGATTTTCAAAAGAGTGCTATTGTCACTACAAATATAACAAAAAAAAAAGCAGGAGCAGATAGGTGTATGAACATTATCGAACAATCAATCTTCTCGTCAAAAATATTAACTAAGGTAATTGATAGGAGAATTGAGAATGGAATAGATAAAGATCTAGGAGATGATCAGTTTGGATTTAGAAATAGTAGAGGTCCTAGGGAAGCAGTGTTAGCTTTGAGATTAATTGTACTTGTAGATGGGAGGCTAAAAAAGAGACAGGATTATGACATCTGCTGATTTTGAAAAAACTTTTGACAATGTTGAATGGGATTCAATGTTCGATATTTAAAAAAAAAATATGGTATAAAATTTAGTGAAACGCAACGTATCTTAAAGTTATACAAAGAACAGAAAACTACATTAAGAATAAAGAGAGAAAGGGGAGGCTAATAATAGAAAAAAAGGTGTCAAGATAAAATAAAATTCTGAAGCAGGTGTACCTAACTACCTATAACACTACGCTACACATATTCTGTTCCGTGTATTCCAATACACGATTTATGTGGTACATTTAATGCTGCTTACGATTGCATTTGTCATTTTCCCCTAGCACATCTCAATTTGTTGTAAATTTGAGTTGAAGTTGCGAAAGTAACCGAAATTGAGCTACTTTTTGGAATAAGATATAAAAAGGTTTGGAGATGAATTGAGTTCTCTTTTTTTGGTGCTATTGTTTTATTTACATGTAGGAGCGTGCACTGCGAAATTTCCAGGGAAATCTGATGACAATTGAGCAAGTTATGCAAGTTCTTAGGAAGTTCTCAAGAACACTGTTTGTTTGCTTCAAGAAAATATAATTCTTAATATGTTGTATTTATTTAATTGCCGTGATTTAGTCTGAGAATACATTTACATCTCTGTAGAAAGTAACAAAATTACAAAATTAATTCCTAAAAGCGTTATACGCTCTGCATGTCAAACTACAGGGATGACATAGAAATTTCCCGAATACGTATTGTGAACGTTTTTTATTTGGCAACACTGATTCTCTGTTGCCTTATAGACCCCGATGGAAGCTCTATGATACAAAAGAATGGCAGTGTAACTACTGCAGGTTTCGCAAACATCTGTTTTCAAGGGAGGCGTTCGAGCCTGTTTTTCCAGATGAAAAGTAATTTCGAAAAATATGCAGTACTCCGAAACGAATCCTAGGAGTCCACAAATTAAATGTCTTAAAGAAGCTCTAAGCTCTTAATTAGTTTGATTATTTCCATATAAGTCATTTTTAGAATGATACAGAGTAACTTCACAAAGTTCATAATTTTGAGCATTTTTTATATTTTCGAACGCATGTTTCTCAGAAATTAGACGTGCTAGAGAAAAATGCCAACGGCATCGTATTCAGCGTTGAAAATACTTTCAATATAAATAAAACTAAAGTAATGGTAAGTAATCGATGTGAACATGATAGCTTAAATATGTGTACGTCCACGTCGAAAGGGCCCACCTTGTCGGTATGGAGTTAAGGCCATGGGGTAATATTAGGATTAATTTCGGTCACAATGAGCCAAATCCGAGGTTTTTAAGTCAGAAATTCGAATTTTTAGGAATTCTTGAAATCAAAGTCTGAAAAATTGTAGTTTCGAGAAAAATGTATTTAAAGTTTGAGTAAGAATTTTTTTTTTGAAAAACGATATTTTATGAACATTTTGCGTTTAAAATGAAAAGTTTAGACTTATTTCGGTGTAAACTGGTACAGAGAAGGTGTCTACCCAAAAATGCAGCAATGTGCAGCGATTAATGTGCATCAACGAGTGCAAGACATAAAGTGAGCCTTTTTACATTGAAATCAATGTAAAACGAGTATCGACAAAGTGGTCCCTTTCATATTTCGGCCGTACGGAGGGAAAAAACGTTGAAAAACTGGGTATCGACAAAGTGAGCCCTTTCTCATCCGCGAAATTTAGCGCGCTATCTCTCGGAAAACTGCGAAATCAAAAAGATCTCTATGTCAGCTGATAGACCATGCTTCCAGGTATACAAAACGCAAAAAACCCTATTTTTCGTTTTTTCATAATTTTTCATAAAAATTGCTGTATCTCCTAAACTAAGATCGACAAAGTGGGCCCTTCGACGTGGACGTACACATATGAAAATTGGTCAGGAAAAAATTGAGGAAGTAAGCGAATTTTGCTACTTAGGGAGTAAAATAACAAAATATGTAAGGAATAAAATGAATATTAGTAGTAGAATAACACAAGCCAAATGAGCATTTTATCGAGAAAAAAAATCTTTTTAAATCCAAAATAAATCTGGAAATCAAAGAATTATTTTTAAAAACGTATATGCTTGAAGTGTAGCCTAGTATGGATGCGAAACGTAGACCATAAGAAAACTAGAGAAGAGAAAGAATCGAAGCTTTTGAGATGTGGTGCTACAGGCGAATACTTATTAGTACCAAATGGACGGGTAAGGTAAGAAATGAGGAAGTAGGAGGTATAAGAGGAGGAGAGATAAACTAATAGGGCATAACTTGAGGCGTCCAGGAATAATATCACTTCTGCTAGAAGGAAGGGAAGAAGGAAAGAACTGGGAAGGTCGGCAGATATTCGAGTACGTTCAACAGATAATCGAGGATGTCAAATGTCAGAGTTATTTGGAAATGAATAGAAAACTCGCACAAGATGGGGAGAAATGGAGAGCTGCATCAAACCGGTCGTAAGACTGATAACCTTATCATCATCAGCATCAATTAATCGGAAATAATCGATGAATTATAAATTTATTATTTTCAAGTGCGTGAACTGCGGTAGTCTTCTCTTTACTCGCTTATCGAAATTTTGAGCCATATTAAATTATCATATCACGCATCCCCCTTCCATCCAGACAGTGATTACACAGAGGGTCTTTTTTACCAACTGAAACCTCGGGGAAAACTTCGCATCATTATTTTGCAACATAAAATTCCAATTTTTACTTTGCATACCACACACAATACGCGAGTACCCGCGAATTTATTTCTAATAAATTAGATTCGTTGGTCAACAAAATCGCGTGCGAGCGGGAAAAAATTGAAATGTTTCCGTAATAAATATTATCGCGTACTACCACAGTAAAAGGGTGCGGAAGGGAGGGGGCAGGGCAACGCCTGCTGCGTTATCAAACTCACGCACATATGCGGACGACATGGCGATGGCGCGGCGGTTCTCTCCAGAGTATCCGCGAAATCATAATCAAACTCATCGCGGAATTTGTTTCAACAGCGGCACAATTGGAACTATAAGGCGGAAAATTTTTAAAATTGGAAAAAAGACGTAATCAAAGAAGAGGAAAAATGATGAGCCGAATCTAGGAGGGAAAAAACCGGAAAACGGAAGGGAAACTGTCCCACGAGAATAACGTCACTCGGTACACTGCAAGAAGACGAGCTACAGAGGAAAAAACACCCCATAGGCTTGCTTAACACTTCTATCAAGAGTTAGCAGAACGTGTATTATACGAGTATACGAGAAGCCGAGAAGGATGGAGAGATGCGGCGGATAAAAAATGGCGTTAAGATGGAAATTCTGAGAAAAGCGGGCGAGCGGCGCATTTAGAAGAAAAGAGTGTATTTCCTCCGAATATAATAGCTCTCGGGAAATATAGCAAATGCGTATATAGCGGTAAATTACTATTTCGTTTTACACCTGATAATGCTTTTTCAAAGTACCTCCTATTGTGGTGGAATGTTGGTTAATGGTTTTAGGAATGATTGGAAAAATTCTTTTGCTTACCTCCTGAAAAGGTTGACGTTCACCGGCTCGAAGATGATCGTTTAAAATACGAATAATAGCCGACACCCCTACGTTTTACGAATGTTTGATTTCCGTGAGGATACTTCGACGAGCCGTCACTCATCCGGAAATTTGTTCACGGGAAAAGGAAATGATAGGCTTCTCGATGTTATTGACTGAGGGTTGGCAGCACCGAGTCGAACTCGAACCCCGTCCTTCCGAAGATGATGAATTTAGGCACCCCTCTCCCCCCACCCGAGAAGTTAGTAGAGGCAAACATCCGACTCGAAGTTATACCTTGAGCTCCGGTATCACGCTAATTGCCTAACAATAACAGGTCTTGTCTTGAACGAGATACCAGTCTTACACATCAACTAGACTGACCGAACCAAAACACTATTGACGAAAACCTGACCAACATATTTGGATACACACCTGTGAAAGAGAACTCTTAATACAAATCAGCAATTACAAGAGACAAAACTCAGAAGGAGAGTAATATGCAATCGTAACAGAAATTAGTATCAGTAAGTAGAGCTGCTGTTACATTACTGACACACTTTAATAACAAACCGTAGACTGGGATATGAGGTCACAGCACTACACATGATAACAGAAAACCAGGTCCGTAGTTCGATCATTGTTCCTGGGGGATAACTATATACTTCCAGAATAAACAACTAAGAACAGAATTGTTAATTTCACGCCCACAAATCCAAAAAGAAACAATAAAGGGATCATGCATGGACTTTCTGATAGAGAAACGGGACAATACCCCTCGCTCCGCTCGATGTTTTTGGGCTCCACCAAGTACGAACAAACTCTGACTGCGCATATGGGTGGCTTAGCGCTTTAAACTTTTAAAGAGCAGGTGTGTGCTCGTTATGGTAGTTATTTCGCAATTTCGGAATTTTCAAAGAAACTGCACCCTCCCCTAGGTCAGTATAAATATTTGAAAAAAAAAGTGACGTTTGAGCAAAATCAGTTGAGGAGGCTACTTGTCCCCGATGGGTTCAAATCCTTACGGAGAGTATCATTGTTTTTAAAAATGTGTGGTTTACCTATTATTTTCTCGAATCGATAGTTACTGGTCAAAAAATTATGTTCTTCTACATTCCAGAGGGGAGGGGTATTTTATTTGCTGAAGCCAAATCCAAGATAGTTTTGTGCTTGTCTCATAACCTTGAGTTAAACCTAGAGTTTTTGGGATCAATTAATTCGAATTTGAGGTTGGCCCTGGTCTCGTTTTGTTCAGATGTAGGCTATTTTTGTACTTCCTAATAAATTTTGGTTAGATTGGGCTTATTTTGGACAGATGTATTATTGGACGTATATTTTAGGCCATATTAACAATAATTCAGCCGTTTTTTGTTCTTTTTGCCATTTTTGGTCATCGTTGGTTATATTTGGTATACGTTGTTATTGATCAGTTTCGGTCAGATTTGATTGTTCGGGCCAATTTTGATTATATTTTTGATTATTTCGGTTATTTTTGGCAATATTTGGTTCGTCAATTTTAGTTAGATTTGGTAGTTTTTCGTCGAGTTTGATTCATTTTGGACAAATTCAGTTATCTTGATTTGGTTGATTCAGATTTTTTAACCCATAATTTGTCACATGAGGTTAAACTTCGGTCATTCTTAGGTATATTTTACTTTTATTTACTATTTTTTTCAATCAGTCATATCTGGACATTTTAGAGGGGATTTTTGATCAAATGCAGTCATTTCAGAGGCTTATCGGTGAATTGTGATCAGATTTGATCATTTTTGGACAGATAAAGGTACTTCTGATATTCGTATGTTCTTCATCGATTTATTAAAGTCGTACTTCATTTTTCTAACCATACTCGGGTACGATATTCATGTGTAATAAGTGGAAGTTTTAAGACGAATAGTCAAAATGTTCTTCCATTTTCTCTTAAGAAGCGGCGCACTTTTGTCAGATTGTTTTTGGGCATTATCCCATCACCAGTGACTTGATTACTCGTTCTGATAAACTTAATGTTACTTCTGAAGTGACATAGACAATTTTTGTGCTCTTTGGTACAGGCTATTGGTTAAATTTAGTCGCATTTGGATGATATGAGTTAGGTATTCTTGTTCGTTTTTGGCCATCCATATGTAAAACAGTTACGTATTAGTATATTACGCAGCTAGGGGGAAATACCGGAATTGTTTTTTGACCAGTTTTGGTCAAATTTGTTCATTTTTAGTATTATTTAAGATCATTTGTAGTTTTGGCTGTCGTGGTCAATTTGGATTAGTCTTAATCATTTAGGTTCATTTTGATCATATTTCAACTGTTAGTCGGATTTAGACGAATTTAGTCATCGTAGCAACTATGATAGGTCAATTTAGGTGAGATTTAATTCCATCCAGTCAAGTTTGTTTTTCTGTTGATTTCATTCATACCAGTGATTCATCAAATTTATTTTGTCGTGTTTCTTCAATTTCAGCCATCTTTGGTAGTTTTTATCATTTTAGTAATTTTTGATAATGTTTGGTTAGTCCTGATCAATTTTGGTCAGATTTGATTAAACTTGGGAAAAATTTTTGTCAATTTTAGTCAACATTGTTATCAGTTTTTTGTTGCTTTTTCTTGATTTGTGTAATTTTTGATGAAATTCGATTTAGGTAGGTGTTAGTCAGCCCTGATGAATTTTGACTAGTTTATACCAATTTTGGAAAGATCTGGTAAGAAAAATGAACAACAGTAAGATAAAGAACCATGTTCTTTTTAAAAAATCTTCATCAGCCGCTCACGCAATGTTTTGTCGTATATGTTTGATTCTGATCATTATTGATTGTGTTTGGTTCAAATTATTTTTCTTCCATTTTGGTCAATTTTGGTTAGTTTTAATAATTTTTATTATGTCCGATTCAACTTGTTTTCAAACACTTTTAGTCAGACATGGTAGAATTTCGACGGATTAAGTCATTATAGCACAATGGGTCAACTGAAGTACAATTTGATCAAATTTAGACAAATTTAGTGTTTTTTGTTGTTGTTTTTTGGTAATTTCGTTCCTACATTATTTGACAACTTTCATTAATTTCAGTTATTCTTGAAAGTTCTTGTTGTTCATCGTTGATTTTTCTGCACTTTTTGATAATGTTCAGTTCTCATGGTTTTCGGTTAGTTTTGATCAATTCTGTCCAATTCTGATCAACTCTTGGAAAAATCTGGTCACCAATAATGGACAACAATGAAATAAAAGACAATACCATCGCATAAAAACATCTACATCGTTCATTATGTTATGATTAAGCGTCTCCATGAGTGTTTTCAATTTTCACAGAGTGCCCACAATAGTCTTTCGTAGCTGTATTTCCTTTTATGTCAGTTTTTTGATAAGAAATTTGAAATAGGAGAGGTTACAGAGTAGACGGGATAGGGAGAGAGTGGTGAAAGTAATTTAAGATTACGTTATTTAGTTAGGTTTACTCTAAAAATTGATAAGTAGTGAGTATTCGCGGATTTTCCAATAATAAATTATTTATTACATTTGAAGAACTGAATAACATAAACGATTGGCATTTGAGTCTTCTCAACAAATTTCAGAACCCTCAAATGCATTCCAGATGAACCATCTTACAATTGTTCACTGACTAGTAGCGGCTTTCTCCCTGGTTCTAATCTTCATTCGATGAACGATTTTTCTACACAAAGTAGCGAAATCACTTTTTTAGGTTCGATAATATTCTTGAATTCAGCATGTAAGGAAATCCTTACTATTTCAGCGCTGTCAACAGGCCCAAATCTTCGAAGGTAAGGATGCATAAATGTTAGAAAGATACATGAGATATATTCTCCCACAAGTATCCGCATATGGATGGCGTAAACCCGATAACCTACGAGTAAACTGTCCATGTTGGTACTCAGTTGGCACTCATATCTCCTCTCGAACGATGATTTCGTCGCAGAAGGTCTTTGACGGGAGTTTACACATGATCTTCCTTCTAATCTTCCAATTGACGTCATATTTGAAGAACACGCTCTTCCACCCGTCCTTCGGCCTGTACATTGATTTCCACTGCAGTAGATGAGTGGCTTGATGTCGGTGTACTTTAGGTATAATAATTAGTTCTTAATTCTCGGTTCTTCGATTTTCATCCCGTTAAATTAATTACAGTAGGTACTCTACATAAGGGTACCTACTGTGCCAGGTAAAGCCCGCCACTTGGTACACGGTTCATAAATTTAACGTGATACTAGACAAACTTTATTATATCAAGCGTCTATGTTACAGGTAATATATTTCGATGTATTCGAGTTTTCAAAAGTAATTAAAAAGTAATTCGTATGTACGTAACTTTTCTAACATTAACTGCATTATAGCACTCGGTGCCGAAGATAAATCGAGTAGTTTTTCAGTATGTAGTGTCTTCTACAAGCTCGATAAGAATTTAGTGCCGATTTTTTTAATGAGAGACGACAAACCCAGACGGCCCAAACTGTCTTTTTTTATTTGCAAAAAATTAATCTCGGGTCAGTTTGCGACGAAATGACCGAAGTTAGGTCGCGCTCCAGGCATTCTGGGAATAATATTTTTTAATAATAAAGGTTTTGCTTCTTGTTTCGGGATTCTGTTTTTACTGACTGGTGAGCAAGTTCTCCGTCTCAGATATTGTAGGTCCCGTGTCATTATTTATTGAAATATAACAAATGATACCACGATTTAACGTGCCCGTGATATCCCATGTGACGGCCGCTATTTTTCCAGTCACTTGTGCGTGTATCTTACACCTTACTGCGAGCACGCAGAGTGAAAAATATTTCTATTCGCGGCGGTGTATGAAAATATTTTAAAAATTCGCTTCCGCCAGTTGCCAGGAAGAATTTCGGTGCTGCGAATTATGTGTTCCGCGCCTTCGGGGCTGCGAATTGTGGAAAGCGAGAAATGTGGCGAAGAAAAGAGAAAATACACAAAATTTCGACGGGTGCTGAAAGTCGGTACGCTGATATACTAAGTTGATAAATAATGCGAGAATCTCACCAAAATACGATCTAGAGATATTTTGCGTATTCTTTGGCCTTGTTCATCTGTTCCATATTCATCCACTTTATTTTTGAAAGTGGAATTTTACAATCGCAGATTTAGGTGCAAAGCGAATTCACCAGTATAAAACATATTCGTGTCGAAATCCCAATAAAAGGGGAAAACTATTCTAAGGAAAAACTATTATACAGATGAACTATGAAAACTTCTTAAGTAATCATAGTTACTTTCATTTAAGCACGAGCAAAATGTCTCAATAAGTGAATGTTGGCTTGAGGCCTACTTTTATCCACACTTTTTTCAATTTCAATAAGATTCATAATAGGGTAGAACGAAAAAAGTTTTTTCTCGAAAGTCAAGCGGAGGAAGGAGGGAGAGAAGGGCTGCTAAAAGTACATTTAGGTTTATAATGAGGCTTGTAAAATTTATTTAAAATTGATCAATGTTTATGTAGAAAAAGCATACAGAGTTCAAAGTTCAGGCAACGGACACAGAATATGAAAATTCAAGTATCCTCCAACGTTGACTTATTTTGTATATCAATCGACGTTTTTGATCCCTTGATTGTGAATATACTTGATTCGGACCTTGTAATGTATACCTGCTACTTATTCATATTGAACTAAAATATGAGTTCAACTCAAAAGTTTAGCTCCAATAATTTAGAGTCCTAAGCAAGGAAATTTCTCGCCGAGGCTGCATCCCATATGCCAAATTTAAGTACATCCATAATCATTGGATCGAAACTAATCGATGCCAATTTCAGTGTGTTCATAGTCAGTAAAAGTAACCCCCGCCCCCGAAATTCTAATCCCTTGAGTACAGCCACCGCAAAAATGCGGGACTTTTCTAAAAATTTATTTGATCAACATACAATTTTGCTTCCTGATCCCTTTTCAATTTAAATTTTACTAGTCTGCGAGAATGTGCATACTGGTTTCTGAACATAAAATACTGCTGTGAACTTCTCACGTAGGAACCGGAAGTCGGCTAGCTGAACAGTAGGTCATATTTCATTGGCTTCCAGGTTGCGGCTTCGGAATCATAGCTTCCCGATAATCAGTTTATTCATTGACTACATGATTAGCGTCTTCGAGAAAGACGAGTTTAAAAAAACTTTTTTTTCACTTCCTTCCTGATTGGTTACTGATTTCGTTTCCGATGGAAGCTAATGACTGACAGTTAATCGCTAGAAGCTAATGCTCAGCAACCGTTATCAGGAAGTGCACAGCTAATATTAAAAAAGCTGCACCACATTACAAAGGTTGTCGATAGTGAACGCTATTTTTCCACAACAAGGTAGTCAGTAGCCAATCAAAATTTGATTTGCTTTTGGTCGAGACTCAGGGTTAGCAGATATTTGAACATTTCCTGAATATTCTCCAAAGTTTTCCAATTGCTTACGAAAGTTGAATTGAAACTTGTCCTATACGATTAATTTTCTACGATATTCAGCTGTAGGCAAATTGTAACTCGTAACTATAAACTTTATAAATTTATCAAATCGCTATTTCATTGATTTTGACTTTCATAATCAATAATTACTGATAACTAATTCACTACGTATTAATAATCGAAAATTCAAAACAGCGATGGAAAAAGCATAAAAATTACAAATAAAATTACTTAGAAGAAATTCCGGGAGTAGCAAAAATTGGTGTTTTTAAAGTATTTCAATCTTGTGTTATACGCGTTTCAAAATTGATAAGGTTGCGATTTCAATCTTTACTACATATTTTCTAAATTTGAAAACATAAGTGTTTGCTATTTTCTAATTTCAAAAATAATGCTTCTGATATAAAATTATTTTGTTATAAAATCAAATTCGATTTTAGAATAGTGAATTAAAATAACTTGGTTTTGATTTTGTCCATTTTTAGTACAAATTTACAGTTTTATGCTACAGAAACGGTACAAAGAAGGGTGACATCAGCACCCAAATCATTTAAAATCAGCAGGAAAAAAATCAAAATAATAAAATCATTCTGCGATCATGAGGATTTGATTTTTGTGGGTTTAAAATCAATAAAACCAGAAAACCAATTAATTTCAAAATTATGATTTTAAAGGAATAAATTAAAATTCAGAATTTTTTGAATTTTTGATTTGGTCTATCTCTGATTGTATACAACGCCGCAGATTACATACAGAGATGGGCAAACTGAAGAATCAAATGATTTACATTAACGTTCTTAAAATTATCTGGAAAACACATCATGATTATGGAATTTATTTTTTAATGATTCACAATTAAGACAGAAATCACTTCTTTCCTGATTTTACGATCACAGAAATCAGGGAGAAAATAGATGAAATTCAAAAAAAAATTCACAAAAACCAAGTAACCTATTACTGTTTAAAATAAAATTACTCGAAATATCAAAATCAAACGATTAGTGCTTTAATTTACTCATAAAATTCACTGATGACTCTGTAAGAATCTTCTAGATTTCTTTAAAACTTCTCTTCGGAATTTCAATTTGGTTTTCTGGGAGGAGCAGTGGCACATTCCCCTCCTGTATATCCAAACCTATATGTATGGTGTGGTGGGACGTATGGCGATGCATGCATGCCAAAGTGGCCCCTGAGACACCGCACCCTCGGCACCGGAAACTACCCTTTCGGGCATCGCATCAGTACCGAGGGGAAACCTATATGTATACCCATGTGCAAATGAATTACTAACCAGTGTTTCGCAATTTTAACTTTTAGGTACTTGTGGGTCTTGTTTCCAATTTCTGGCTAGGTAATTCTCAAGTAGGTACATTTCCCCCCCCCCAAATTTTAACAATGAGCTTTAGCATGGTACATCTCGATGTACAATTTAGTAGCACCTAACTGATAACAGGGATGAGCAGATACCCAAAATTTTGCTATCCCTGGTTTGATCCTAATTATCTTCCACGAATATCTATAACCAGTGATCCGAATCAATTTTCAGTAAGTTATCCGATCCGTAAAATTTACGGATCATTTTTCGCATCTTTTCAAAATTCAATATTTTATTAATTTATGAAATTTCATTAGAAATTCCCCGAAACTTGTTAGGAAAAATTGGAAATGGTCCGAAGAAATTGATCGGAATAATTTTTAGTGCTGGTTCGTGATACCTGATCCGAATCATTTTCTCTCAATCGATTGCGATCCGTGGTTCGAATAAATTTTTCCATAATTATCCATGAACCGAATCATTTTCTTGGTTCTTTGCCCAACCCCACCTGACATCTACTATCACGCGTATGCTATAAAACAGAGATGGAGAGCAAAAATGATTTTAATCGAAGATGAACGGAAAACGGCAGGTTTCCTACACTGCTTTGGCTGTGGAAAGAAGCGCTTTTACGCTTGTAAGTAGGTAACAGTGACTGCAACGTAAAGGCGGTAGGTAATATTTAATTTCTGCCGAACCCAAGTGGAAAGTAGAAATTACCTACCGCTTGGGTTGTATACAACTGTTAACGTACAACACATTATCACGAAAAGAGAATCGTTCAGAAAACATTTCGGCAGAATGCTAACTGATAAGAATTGAAAATGAATTTGGTAGCTGATTGGTCAAGTATTTGTTTGTTTTCCGTTCATCTTCGATTAAAATACAGTACGTTGGAGCATCGGAAAGTAATGCGGTTCCCGCGTGCGATTACGTCACTCGGCTTCGCCTCGTTCCGTAAACTTCGCACTAGGGAATCGCATACTTTCCTCTGCTCCAACGTAATATACTATTGCCTACACACAGTGAAATGCTAAGTCCGGCGTTGGCGTGGGACGTCAATAAACGATTCTTCGATCATTAATCAAACATTATTTTAGTAAAGGAAAACGATGAATATTTTTAGCATTTTCTCCGATAGAATATTCTCAAAAATACTGATTCTCGCCGAGAGTATTCTCTCTGCTAACCCTAGACACCGCAAGATCTTAGTTTGTGCAATGATTCACGCTGCCATATAGTATCGCAGTATTTTCACAACAGCAGTAAGATTTAAGTTATTGCAAATATCATAATTAGCGCATGGTTACCTTAAGGAATTCTTGAACGTTTGATACGGTTGATATTTACCTGCAACAGAAGAAAAAGAAAACAACGTCAAATTGGAATTTATCGTTATTATTTTTGTACTAGTTGCACTGAGGGCTATGAGTCCTATAATTTCGGGGATTACTGAAGACGTAGATGTCACGGTGGGTGGAAGAGGAGCATAGACTGGATGTAGGGGTATTACAGACATACGAGGTTGTGTAGTGAGATAGAGAGTTTTAGTCGGTTGCGAAGAGGCTCGGAAGGCGGGCAGGACAGGAGTATGTGGAACACGGTACGTAGATAAGAAAAGGTGGATCGCTCTAGGCCCGATAAAGAGTAAATCAACCTGGTATGACCTATTCGCAAGCGATTGAGGATGGTGTGGTGGGACGTATGGCGATGCACGCATGCCAAAGTGGCTCCTATGACACCGCACCCCAGCACTGTAAACTACCCTTTCGGGCATCGCATCAGTGCCGAGGGGAACGCTTTGGGGCCGGGCTAGAGCCCCCATTTCTCTGTGCTGAAACGGTGCGCGCGGCTTGCCAGGGCCACCATGGGGTTCCCTACTGACCGTGATCCGCGCTCCCCGAGCGCTCGCCTGGAACTCAGGTCCCCACGGTCGGACGCGCTGCCTCTTCTTCACTCACCCATCACGTGAGACTTTGTCTGTTCCATCCCTTGCACTACCGGCGAGCTCCACCGAACGGGATCCGCCGCAGCAGCAACTCCACCTCATCCATCAGCCCTCTGTTTCGTCCACTCTGTCTCCATCTTCTTCCGCATGATGGCCGAAACGAAAGCCGACACCCGGTTCCAACCGCTTCGGCTCCTCAACATCTCCGGGACCAGGGTATCCGGCGCAAGACGGTCGATCACGCCGTCTCCGGGATCAATCGGTACCGCCCCGCACCTCTCCTGCCCCAGGCGTCGCACTCAAATAGCGTATGCCATGGCGTATCTTCCACTCCTCTTCGGCAGTGCGTGCACTCGGCGCTCGGCGCTATCCCCATTCGGTGCAGGTACGTGCCGAAACACCAGCGACCGCTCAAGACCTGAGTCAGGCGGAAGAAGCGAGTGAGGATAGATTCAATCCTGCGGGAGGAAGATAAATTAGGGAAGGGAGGTAGGACTGATGATTTAATGGGAAAGAACTGGGGGATATGGATCATTTTGCTTGCTACTGTGTGCGGATTATATTTTGGAAAAGACATTTTGCTGATTTCGTTACGTTCAAAATGCCCGCGTTGCCGATGCGAACAAGTGGACCATTCTTGCAATAATAAATCGAATACCTTATTCGCAGGTGAGGAATAAGAAACCAGAACGGTTAAAGTAGATTTTTTATCCTTTATAGTGTTTCAGTAAATAGGGAAAAGCAATAAAAAGGCAATATATTTCTTTTTAATATATATTTTCATTCCGAACAATTTCGTTTCGAATCTTAAGGGAAATGCAGCGCGACTAAGTATACGAAAGGGCTAGGAAGAAGTGTTTTGCTTAATATCGCACGAACTTATCGTATCGCTATCAAGCAGTTTCTTGTTCCACATTAAAATCTATTTAATGTTTTCTTTTCCTTTCCTTATAATCGTTCTTCTTCTTCGTTTTTTCTCCTTTCTACTGCTTTCAAAGTGTGAAGAAATCTAAGGTCTTTATTATACCCGAGTTGTATCTACCTATTTTCTTTTCGAACAAAGTTGTACTCGGAAGGAAATGAAGTTAAAGAAAGAGAAAACTTTTGAGTTTTTATTTTTGCGGGCGAAATTTAATATCCCGTTTGCACTACCGGTGTAGTTATAAATAGTTCTCGCCGGTTTTTTTTGTTTTTATATACACGGAGAAAACTTTTTCTCGCGACCATTTCAAATCAAAAACAAACGAAAAGTGCGTGAACCAGTTCGTATATTGGTAATGATATTAACGTTTAGGCCGACGTTGAAAAGAAAGGAAAAAAAGGACTCGAGCGCTTTCTACAGCGTCGTAAATTGCGGGACGCCCTTTGGGAGTCATCATTGCCATAACTCTTCTTTCCAATTAGACCCTCATTTCTAGAGAGGATAATCGTAATACATATATTAAATCTTATCTCGACGTGAAAGTGAAATATTAGTTTCGATTTTAATTTTGTAAACTGCAGAGTAGTCGGCGATAAATTCGTGGCGTGTATAAAAAATAAGAATAATTTTTTGGATTTGTTTGATGAGCAGGAAACGAGAAATGAGTGGAAAATTTGACCGGAATCCTAAATTCGAACGTCGGGCTAAGCGTGGCATGAAAGTAGGTAGCTTCTGTTTAAATTTAGAATGCGTGATTTGGCCGATGGCTGCAGAAGGTTTCACCCACAACCATTTTGTGGCACTAGTCGTCTGTTGACATTCGCTTTGCTCTTGTCAGCCTTTACACCTTGCTTTTAAATACTCAATTCACTGAAAATAAGAGTGTGGAAATGTTATCACTTTTCAGGACACGATAACAATTTCCTAAGGAAACCGTAGGAGGAAAATTTTATTAAATCAAATGTTTACCCGCACTTCTGGTTCAACTGATCTCATTAGATTACCCATCTTCAATTAGATAAACTTTATAGAGCTAAAACAATTTCAGTCCTCAGATCTTGTATCTAGGGTGTCGACTAAGAAATAAGAAGGGATAGGTTTTCAGAACACTACGAAACCTTCAACTCCTAGTCGCTAATGGTGTGGTGGGACGTATGGCGATGCACGCATGTCAAAGTGACCCCTGAAACACCGCACCCCCGGCACCGGAAACTACCCTTTCGGGAATCGCATTGGTACCGAAGGGAAGGCATCGGTACCGAGGGCCTAGTCGCTAATATGATTGATGTTATTAATAAGAAAAGAGGTAACTAATCTATCAACCTAAACTATGTCATACCTATAGTGTTTCGACTGATATCTAATAAACAGATAAGGTACATAATAGTGAAGGGGGCTCCCCTAAAAATAAACTGAAAAAATTAGACCAGCAAAAGAATATTTAACATTATTTTGCTACTTATCAGCCTCCAGGAGTCCCCTCTCTCCCTGCTAAGGTACTTACCCTAATTAACGCCATGCTAAGGGAGGATGATGATGGTCGGCAATGTAATTAACCAACAAGGTTTGTCAACCGAAAGGGGTCAAAAAGGAAAGATTAAAGTATACGTATTTTTCACCTCACTTAGTGGATACTTCCATTTGCTAGACTTATTGGAAGTATTCCATAAGTAAGGTCAGGGGATACTTCCATTTGTTAGACTTATTGGAAGTATCTCATAAGTAAGGTTAGATCTAACAAACAGAATTTAGCAGCGACAGTCTGGACACCGTACGATCGCGTAAGGAAGAAAGGACGACCCCCAACTAGATGGATAGATGAAATTAGGAAAACAAATGGCCCACAATGGCCACGGACAGTACAAAATAAGATCAGCTGCAGGAAGGTGGTGGAGGCTCGTGCCCTACAGTAGGCGGATTAGGCGTAGGCGTACCTAGTCCTGAGCTGCAAAAGAAATAATAACAATAATAATAAAAAATAAATAAATAAAAAATCGGATACTTCATTAATTTCGAGCTTTAAGCTCATAATATTGCTTGGCAGTATCTGAAGTCTCACTTGATGTGTTCATAACAACGCAAACTTGTATTTTTCATCTTTTTAAGGGATATTTCTCAGGAATGTTTTGGGATGCTTTCGGAGAATAAATTAGGGTTAGGTAAGACAGGAGGGATAGAGGACAATGAAAAAATTCCATTTAGAGTTGTTTTTTTTTTGTTTTTTTTTTCTACCAAAATTTTATTCCACGCAACAAGCCGCTAAAACTAAAACACCAGGGGGAAATTTCAAATCACTGTTTTCATTTTTTAATTTTTTAATTTATTTTAAAGTGTAGGATTTCTACGACATCGAGCCACACAAAATGATGAACACATGCACCGTACCTGGATGAAGGATGAAGTTTCAGCCTGGTACCTATGTTACCCACCAAGAAAAATAAGTACCTAGGTAGCGTTGTTAGGAACCAGGCGATATTCGGGGCAGCTATCTATATAGGTTGGCTATTTGCTCTTATGCTGACAGAAATTTATAAGACTGATAAAATTAAAACACGAGTTAGATTAACATGTATAGCTGACTAACTGGCAAACATACAAATAATATGAATTTTTTGATAGGATTATAAAAACGAGATGATGATCTGTCACTAATTGATAATCACTTACAAAACTAATATGACTGGCTGATTCTAAACCCTCTAAATAAGACAAATTGATTATGCCATCGGAACGGGGAAGGAGGTACAGTACATAGCCCCTTGTACAGCCTGAAGGGTTGAAAGGAAGGGAGAAAGGAACTCTGAAACGGATTTAAGGACTCAGGAAACCTCAGTAACAATGTAACGAATTAGAAATCCGGGAAATTGAAACATTAATGATTAGCCATCTGCAAAACATCAAGGGTTAAGGAAGGGAGAGAATAAACTCCTGAATTGGATTAGGCAACCCAAAACCCTACTACTGACCTAAATTGAGAGGAATTGAATTAACTTCAAATTAGATACCTGTGGAGCCTGAAGGGTCGAAGGAGTGACCTCAAAGATGAATTCAGTCACCCTTAAACCCCTCATTTAGAAAATAAAACCATTTCAGACTCACATTGAGAAGTTATCCCAACGACTGAAGCTCTAATATCAAAAGTCAATGTTAATTTCCTTAAGAATCACATCACCCCCCGTGTGGCACAAGTTAATCTTTTACAATTTTGTTCCAACGTTTCAGAATTTTTTTATATTTGAACCGGACTAGGGGGATGATCCATCAAGAAAATCAAAAGTCAAAAATAAGGGCCACTCTGATATTAAGGTGAAGCGAGGGGGGGGGTTAATTTCTCATCAGGTAAGAAACATTTTGTTGCTTTTTGACGTGAAAAAAATGTGTACTATATTTAAGCAGAAACTATTAGAATTTTTCCTTAGCAACTTCCATTTGAAACTCGAGATCCAGGATTTGACTGATTAAAAATAAAACGCCTTCTATTTCATTTTAGGTGAATCCATTTCGTAGGCGAACTTCCCATTTTCAATTCGATTTCAGTAAGATGGAATAAAATTACTACGAAATCTCAGATCGGTAAGATAAACAAGGGGTACATGAACCAGAGCCCCATTCCCCTCAAAATTTATCACTAATCAAATATTTGACCTCAAATTTAAAATTGTGGTTGCTTGTTTCAATATTTTTCGCTCAAATTTTGCACACATTGCTTTTATATGAAAAGGCAATCAAACTGCCCTATCCGTCGAAAAAATAACCAAAACATTTCAGTCCATCCTACCGAAAATATAACCAATCTACCAGTATTTGGCGTCACTGACCTATAACAGGGAAAAATGTAGGTATTTTGGCAACTAAATTTTGAAATGGACTTCTGTTGAAACGAATGTGCGTAATCTAATTTTAGCCGACAGCACGTACATTAACGATAAATTAAAATTTTAATAAAATTATAACGTAAGAAACTTGTCCATTGTAAGTTGAATTCGCAGCAGGCGCTCGACCTTTTTTCCTCTCTTACTCTCGTAATCCGGTATAAAATTTTTACCATGTAAATGCAAATGTAGCGTATAATTAGCGTGAAATAATGATTTAAAAAGTTACCGTACAGTTTGGTGTAAACATTGGTGGGAGGAAAAAAACGACGCTAAAAGCAACGCCGTTTCTCCTGACGAAATGTCTTTCACCTAACTGACAAGAGTTTAATCCTGTTAACGCTTAAATGACCACCTTTCTATTAATAATTAAACGCTTTGAGTTAAAATACAGAAAAGGACGGGTCTGTCGGTGACGTATTATCCTAAAGGGTACTCAAAATATTCGACGGCGGTGTCGACCACCGGTGAAAAAATTTTCATACCACCATTCCGGAGCTGAAGAGCTCCTGCATAATTAATTATACAACGCATATACATCGATGGCACTTAGCATGGAACGCATTTCGCGAATAACCAACTCTGCTGAATTTCGAATTTCGAAATACTTTGGATTATACGCGACCTTTTTTAACGAACAAAACCGTCTTGCTGCGGCCTCGTCCAAAAGTATTCACCCAAAAACGCGCACGTCCCTCAATCTCGTTTTACGCCTGTTTAAACGTCAACTTTAGCTTACAAATTACTCAGTTCGAAGTATGGGGAACCGAGTGAAACCGAAACGTCGTAATATGAAAATACCCCTCCCCCTCCCACACAAAAAAAAAGTTGGTGCATTAATGAAAAATACAGCCGATTTCGCAGTACACGTGTATAGAGTATTCCATACTTACACCTTACACAGACTAAAAGCAGAAACCAATATTTCCTTCTAGATGCCTTAGAGAGTTGAACCAAGAATGTGGGTTTGGAACTGATAACGAGTGTATCTTGACATTTAACCTTCATCCCCCTGACACACCCACTCACTTCGTTAAATGTAACTTGGGTAATGAAACTCTATAATTCAGCAATTTTTGTTACATATCCATTAGCACTGGTGGAAACGAATTGATGTAGTTGCATTTCTATAACTTCTTGGTCAAGAAACTTGACTCCACTGGGAACTCGATGGAAAGGATCAACATTCTGAATAATGATTCTCGAAATGAGGGTGTCCTGGGTGTAGAACTGCCATTAGGTTCTTTCATTTTAAAGTATCACATTGGAGCAATGTTTAAAATTCATTCCAGATCTTGGCATGAAACGATTAGGTATATTTATGCTGCCCGCGATCAAAGGGCAGACAGGTCCGTCGGGAACTAAACTTCTACCTGACCCAAGTTCTGAGCAGCGATGGGTGCTTCGGCACTTACATCGGACAGCGACAGCGCCGAGCTCCGTGTGTACGCACTGTGATCGAGGGGCGGAAACCCTGGCACACCCTGTTCGAGTGTAAGACCTGAAAGCATGAGGCGTGGGACGATAATAAAGAACAATCTCGGCGGCAACAGAAGGGGCAACGACGGCATGATCGACCGTCTCGCGCCGGACACCTTTGTTCCGGAAATGCTGAGGAGTGAAAGCGGATGGAACCGGGTGTCGGCCTTTTTCCCGACCACCATGAAAAAGAAGATGCAGATAGAATTGTCGAAGCAGAGGGCCGACCGACAAAACTCGGCCCACACTACCGAACACAACGATTCTGTACCATCCTAAAGCTACAGCAGCTGCTGCGGACCCCCGGCAGGGCTCACCCCGCCATCGCCACCTTCATGCATCGCTAAACATACTAAGACGAGGAGGTGAGGGATGAAGAAAGAAAGTGCCCTTTGGTTATGGTGCATCCGAATTCTAGGTTAATACTGAGTGAGCGTTGCCTCGGTCAGTAGAATGTCCTGTAGTCGCCCTGACAAGACAGCGTGAATCCGAAGCAGAAAAGCGGAATGGGGCCCGGTCCAGCCTCAGAACGTCCCTCTGGTCACTGAGCGATACTCGAAAGGGTGGTTTCCGGGGCTGGGGCTTCAGTTTTTGGGGAGCCAAATTGGCATGCGTGCATCGCCATACGCTCCACTAATTGAGGTATATTTATGCTGACCTACAACTGGTTACGTATTAACTCATTAGTTGAGTCTCTCAGGCGATATTAATAACAAAAACTAAGTAAGAACTTTTCATGAGAAAACTTCAACAATCACTCGCAGTTCCAACTACAAGATTGAATGTAGTGACGGAAGAAATTCGAGCTAACTCCGCGCTTTTAAAGGCATTTATCATAAGCTTTAACGATCCCTAAGGTGGTCCATATTTCAAATTTTCTCGGGAAATTGACCCTATTTCCCGACGTTGTTCTGATTAATTTAACAAATATCAATTGTAGAAGAATACTTTTCAAACAAAAATTATTCCTCGTGGAATTCTACATGAAGAAGGTCTCATAATTTTTTCGTAACCATACCTCCAAAATGCCACCAAACAGGGTTCAAATGAACTCTTTATTTTGTCGTAGAATAACATAGGCCTTATAAGGGGGCGTCCAGACCCCCGTGGGGCTTGGTGGTGGTCTGTGGTTAAACACCTATACGTATAGTGATGGTAGGCTAAACGTTCCCTTTTGGGAGATTTTAGCCCCCTTAGTCAACAATCTACTATCAGCAAATTTCCCACAGGTGAGATCCTTGGAAGAAGTTTATCTTCCAGGGCTCTTATTCCGAAATTTCTCGATTTTCGGGAGCTGGCGACCCTGCCAGTTCTTAGTCTTTTCTTTTTCCTCCCCACCAGGGATGCCAAAAAGGATGTGGCATAATTTCCCGAAAAGCCAGATGTCCCACCCAAATTTCGGAATAACAGCCCCGGAAAAATAAACTTCTTCTAAGGATCTCACCTGTGGGAAATTTGCCGGTAGTAGATTGCCGACTAAGGGGCTATAAACTCCCAAAAGGGAACGGTTAGCCTGCTATCACCATACGTATAGGTGTTTAACCACAGACCACCACCAAGCCCCACGGGGGTCTGGTCGAAGCCACGATAACCCATGTCCACAGCATACTTCACAAGCGAAGTAGTGCTGCAAACCTGAGCCATCAGGATACACGTAAGTAAGGTAGAAACCTTGAAATACCAGCACAACTTAGGAATTAGGGGATGAACTTGGGAAACTGACTCTTCCTCTCAACGGCGCTTTGTTGAATGTATAGATATGGAATATTGATCTCTCATATCCTGAATTTTGGATTTTGGCTTCTCATCGAGGTTGGTTTCCTTCCCGTCTAGTTAAAAGAAGAATGGAAATCCTATTCGATGTTCATAATGACGTGAATCTGATATTAAAGTCTTACAACTCAAGTTACAACAAACGTAGAATGTGAATCACTTTATTTTAATTTTTTTACCACTCTAATACACTGATGACGACAACAAAATATTGACCTGAATATCATGATTCTTCTCAGTCATATCGTATTGCTCATTAATTATATGCCAATTCTTCCTTTGGACAATAAACTTCATAGAAATTTACATAGATAATAATCTTTACTTCATTTGAATATGAAGATCGTATAAGAATATCGATTGTGCTCTTCAAAAGATAACACTACACAACAAACCGCATGAAGGAAAATAGATGATTCTTAATGTATTTTTAACGCTGAATTCAAATATGATATTAAAAATGCTCAGTTAGCTAAATCATTTTCTACGTTTGCTGGGACATTTAATAGTGTATTATGAGAAATTGTTTTATTCTATGTGGCGGCACTGATGTTGTATTAAACTGATATTACCGATAAACTTCGTCTTTGACAGTACTGTATAGAAAACCTCCACCTCCGTGTTGTTCTCTGTCCCCTCTGTGTTTCGTAAGTATTATTCCAATTCAACAACGAGCGTTGTGATTATCATGAATATTCGGGCACTGAATTCTAATGAATACATATTTATCAAATTTACTGTCGGAACACATTTATCTAGTTCACTTACGTCTCGTAAAAGAAACAATAAACTGTAATACCGGAATGAAAAGGCGTTGCTTGAGAAGACTCATTAAAAATATATGCCATATTGACTTGTAACTGGAAGTGATGATAAAAAGTAACCTTCAGAGAACAACTTCTGGTTTTGAAACAGGGAAAGAGAAAACAATAACTTTAGATACTAGACACCGACCAGACATTAAACATAGAGAAGACACAGAACGAGCACAGACTACACACAGACACGACATAGACATAACACGAACAAGATATATAAACCAGACATAAACAAGGCAATTGTTACATGTTCTGACTCATAACACTACACAACAGCATAAAAAAAAAAAATGGAATGATATTATATGATTTCTGCTATATTTTGAATATTGAATACGATGGCGTTAACCATTTTTCTCGAGAACATCTTATTTTCCAAATCCAAATCCGAAATTAAAATTTTATCAAAATTTTCTTCTTTCATTCCTTTTTTTCGTCCACGAATAGCTACACTGATACTGATAACAATACTAAACGCGCATAGTTGTTTGATCAGTGATATTATCTCGATGATTCTAAAATTCGTATTTCAGATGGGAGATAAGAAAAAAAAATGAACTATAATCCACAAATTAACACTGGCATTAAATTCCTCGTTGAAAATATTTATAGAATCATATGTCCTCATGTCATTGTTTTTTTTTACAAATTCTCAAATTGTTGTGTAGTGTAATAGTCAGGTCTAGTAAAACAGATATTGGTTTCAAAACTGCGGAGCTGTAACTGAACGAGATTTCATGTGGACATTCTGTTATACTCGAGGAGCCAAGGCTACTGTCGCCTATCTACACGAGGAATATTAAGAAAATATTGAAGAAATTTGAAAATTCACGGATAATATCGAGTGTCTCATGCACACTTGACCTAAGTGACAAAAACTTTTTTTTTTTTTCAGGAGAGCGATTTGAAAATTATAAATAACGTTGTGTTTACACCATCTAGCGGGCTAAAAAAGAAAGTTATTGGTAATTTGCGAGTGTAGCCCGATAGAGAGCATCAAGATCTATAAGAATATGTATTAAACTTATTTTTCGTCAAAATGTCACTTAGGTCAAATGTGCATGAGACACTCGATATACTCATATTATAAAAGCAAGTTCCTTAGCTGCACTCTAGCCCAATTCACCCATTTTTTAATGATATTTTCAATATTTTAAATTTCCGTAACGTCATACCTTCTCTGCAAAAAGAACACTTGAACTTTTAATCCCTGTGGTGTATCAACATCTTTTCAAATATTGCTTCCACTTACCCGCACCCAATCTTCCATTATTCTTAAAGCTTACTAGAGACTATAAAATTATTATTTATAACTCGGAAGTACATAAATTGTTTTTCCGACCTTTGCTTACAACCATTTTTATGCTTTTTTGGTTAGTATATAAATATAGTACCTAGATGCGGATAGTAATAGCTTCTAGTCTCGAACGGGGTTACTTCTTTAAGGAAATACGACTCTATGAATTTCCACCTCGAGACAAACACGAAAAAAAGAAATTGACACTGGGTACATCCATGGTAGTGTTCTTATTCGACGCCGTTAAGTAGAATAAGACGGTCGTGAAGAACGTACCTGTTCATTACTCGACGTATTTTCGAGTTATCGGGCATTCCAGCTGCATTCTTGGAAAAGTACTTTATTTACAGAGTACCAATAAACTGATGTAACGACGCGTTTCACTTTTCTCATTTTAGTTACGCAGATAACTTTTCCAGATTTCTGAATAGTCACTGTACTCATCTACGAGCACAGAGAATATTTTGCAACGTTTACCGTCAGCATTTTGGACTTATTTCAAGAAGTGTATAGATGAGCCGTCGTCAGTAGCAAAGATGACTGGGTTCGCGCAATGCAATACGTAATATTATGTTTCTCGGGGATTCATGGTCAACTGTAGCAGGGTGAAGTTTGCTTTAAGAGAAATCCTAGGAATTCCTTTTGTTTGTTAGAAGGTCAATCACAAACCATTATTTCCTCTTGTCGCATTTTCCCTCACAGAGTTTTTTCTAAACTATATTCATGAATAGAGACCGGATTTCTCGGCATTGGGCACTTTCTTTCCTTGAGGGCGAAATCAATGAGAGTCAAAATGGAGTTCGAATCATGTGAAATGGGACGCAGGGAAACAATTCTATTTTGCCAAAAAATGCCGAAACGACAAAAAATCGTTATTTTCGAATAAAATTAAGGAATGAAGTACTTTACTACAGTTCGAATACGACGCTAATGACTATCGAATTATCAAATATAGCCGTTATGTACTATTTCCACATGTCAGATTAAGTCTCGTTGAGGGGTACACAGTATTATTTACACCCCCCCCCCCAAATTAATAGAAATAAAAACTGAGTATTCAACAAGTTAATAAAAAGGAGCTTCGAAAAAATTACGACATTCTTGTAACTTTACAAGATTTCTTTCTTTAGTTTACTTTTTGAGAGACAAGAAAACAGTTTTCTTGTTTGTCCACTTTCATTCCAAAATTTTGTACCCCCCTAAAACCAACCTCCTGACGCCGCTGTTATTTATTTTTTATTTTTTTTCTGTCAGCATTTACACTTGTAATTAGAATTAAAACATTCGAAGAAAGCAAGAGTCGAGCCTATATCTGCAACTTTGATTTGTAATTCATTAATTACCGAACACTTATTGAGATAAGAAATGGATTTCCCCCACTTTTTTTAAATGACATATTTTCCGATTTTGGTTCCGAAATTCACACGTTTCAGTGCCGAAAAATCCGGTCTCTATTCACGAAAATCAAGCCGACAAGACAAACGCGATACTTGGCATATTTATTTTCTTTAACTGTGAACAAGACCGTAGCCTGGTTGCTAGATTGGAGAGATTTGTAACTGAAAAAAGACAAAAAAACACTAGTTTGCGAGGGAAGAGGAAGTTAACAAAATTATGTTGCACCTTCACCAAAATTTAACTCCAAAAATACACTTGTGCTACTTAAAAGAGGGGCTTGAATCCTTCTCTTCGTACATATACGGCTCTGTTCCTGAACAAAAATGTGGTTGGAGTAATTTTAAGTAGAAATGAGCGGGGACTTCTTTCTAACTTGTCAATAATTTCAAACTAAATTCCTTGCTTTTTCTTTTGTAATGAATTGGAACTGAAATTACGAGGAAGAAAATTGGACGGAAGCCATTGTCTTCCAGATTAAATCAAAAGAAAAGTATTTGACATAATAAATCCGTTGAAATGTAAGAATAGGTAAGGCAAAGTCAAAGATTTCTACTATTTTAATTTGCCGTAAAGCTCCCTCAAATTTACTGAGTGTCGTCTTTTCAGCTTGGAAGGTATTTTCATTATCAATCCCAAGCCAAGTATCTTATTCTTGTCTATTAAATTTCAATCGTGAAGCACAAAAAAGTTTTTCTATCCGCCCTAATATACGTGACTTTGAATCTAGACGTCACATCATGAAAAATAATTAATAATACATACGAGTACAAGTATGTCATACGTACTTCTGTTTCAAATGCAGCAATATGGCCGGAGTGTTAATGCAATTGCATAATTGCAACGCCGTAAATATTGAATATCGGAATAACTTCGATGTGTTAATAAAATTGCATACTCGAAACCCCGTAAATCTGTCATGACGTTTCGGTTCGTTCGCAATATTAGTGAAGATTGGAGCGCGTTTGTGGCATTTGATCGTGTGGCTCGATCGTGTCGATGGGTAAGATGTGACATAATACACGTATTTTTTGTAGAGGGCTAGTAATAAGACATATCTACGTAAAAATGGGAGAACATTCAGAACTGAAGACCATATTATTGTTTGGATTGGTCATCAATTTCCTAGCGAATACGGACGTATATTCCTCTTCTTGCTCGTGAATGAAAATCTGGAGATATAAAACCAAATTATTCGCCTTTGTAAACAAAATTCTAGACGTTTGAGAGAATATCATAAGAAACATTGGTTTTGCTTACAACTCACAATTCGTCCGAAATCATACTAAAAATGAAACCTCTCGAGGACAAATTTCAAACTAAATAAACGGTCTAAGATATATTTCTGCTGAGAATTTACGTCCTTGCCGCAAGCTATCCGTTAATTTATTTTTGCTACGAAATTTGAATTTCGGAGATTGAGACTGCGGTTAGGTGCATGTGTTTTAGGGTGCCACATATTTTTGAACTTTTAAATTCTAGAACGTGCGGAATGCTTCATTATTTCTTTTGGTAAGGAGAGAATACTGAAAATCAACATAAAACTTACGATAAGAAAATCTACAATTTTGCTTTACAAAATTTTTTAGTAGAATTTCGTATAAAAAAGAAAACGTTGAACCATAAAAACTGTCCTCTTTACTACTGAGAAACAAAAATCTCGACAGAATTTGTCGGAAGATTTTCACAGGTCATCTACTCGGGTTTTAATCTTGGGCAAAAGTGAACGTTTTTACTTTGCATTTCTCGCTAACAGGATAAGCATAAATACAAAAAATATCTATTTGCATAGGTCGTAGACACGTTGGAGGTCTGGTTGGCCGAGAGGATAGCGCGTTGGTCTCAGAATCTGGAGGTCCCGGGTTCGAGCCCACGTAGCAACTCGCCAGAATTTTCGACCTAGGCCGGTTTTTCGGCCAGAAGGGAAGAGGTCTAAGGCAGCCCTAACAGCCTCCCAGACGTCTCTGAAGTAATGCTCGAAAGGGCGGATTCCAAGACTCGGGTGAAGAGTAAATTAGAAAAAGGTCAAAGACACGTTGAATCCATTTTTCGTGTTATTTTAGCATTAACCTCCACCCAATAGATTCCTGCCGAGGAAGGATCGAAAACAGAGGTTTCGGTGTTACGAAATCCTATTTTGAGGTTGTCTTCTGGGTAACCTCTCTTCCTCCATTGATTCACAGGCAAGTGAAAGTTCATTAATCAATCAATATTCCGTATGAGTTATGTTTTTCCAAAGCCCAGTAAGTTCATATTATTATTTCTAAATTCTTCAGGAGGCACAAGACAGTATTTACAGATCTCAATTTTGATGTTTTCCCTCCTGATTTCAGACAAAAACCAGTCTCAGCTTCGGCAGATACAACCTAGAAATTTCAATTCCAAAACTAAAATATTCCTGAATACATCAGCTGAAGAAAATTACCAAAAAAACTTTATTGCTTTTTTTGATATTGGAATAAACAGCGAATGGACTTGTTCTATTGAGGCCTGAATTCCGGGAACTTCGAGTAAGATAATGACATCTGTGAACACTTCAGATAATTTCTCTTGAATTTCCTTCAAGTATTTTAAATCACTGATATCAATAGATTCATGTTTTTCATTTCCAAGTTTTCTAAGAGCAAAAGTCACTTCAAATGACTTCCCTACCCTGTCAGGAATAACAGCAATTATTCTCTCATAGAAATGAACACGAACAGACTCAATTTATTCATTCTCATATTTCTCCCCTTTACTATTTTATTGAGTCACTCTCCAAACTTCTTTCCCTATCTTTTAAATTGGTCTATTCGCTCCTCATTCGTACTTATAGATATAACCTTCCTCGATCGATCTGATTTGATCTGATCAACTATTGAAAGTGGAACAAGAATCAGTAAATCCCCATCTTGATTCGTTTCCGAATCCAGTTCTCAGGAGTCCAGCATCTGTAATCGGTTACCAAAAAAACTTATATTCCAGTACATTTTCTCCTCGGATTTCCAACTAGGTTTAATTTAACCCGCCTGAAGTGGTTACTTTCACGTCACCACGTAGCAGACGGAACGATTTCAGAATTCAGTTTACCCTGTTCCATTAAATCCTCAATTTGCCAACTGCAACTGCTTACTTACCAACTCCAAACCTTTTCAAACTAATAGCGGGGTATTTCAAAATTCTATCGTGTGGCTGTATACTAAACTTCTGTTTCGTAAATCTACAAGAACATTGGTAAACACGGTCATTGTACATTGAAAGGAGGCTGTAAACAAAGGTACGTAATTTACGACTCACGAATACAGATATTATAAATCAAACCAGCAGCGGAACGAAAGTGTGTGAAACACGAAATCCAAAACGCATCTCATCGTCTTTCCTCTATGTTCAACTTTCAACTGTTCCTCTTCCATTCAGAACTTACCCCCTGAATCTGAACATTCTCGGGGAAAGCAGCATCGGAAAGACAATTTACCGGCCTGCAAAACGCCACCCCTAGCACCGCTTACATCCGTTGTTTTTTAGGTTAAAAAAACTTTGCACCAACTTTTTGAACTTAGCGATGAAAAAAATATCTTATTTCAATCTGGTGATTTAATCTCACAGATTTTCATCAAACTAGCCGTATCTCTTTTTTTCATTTTCGTTTTTTACTTCTTCATTCACTTTTTTGGTGCGGAAGACGAAGAGAAGAAGAGAAAAAAAAACTCGCTGAATCGGAATTTGGGAAATTTACGATCACAGTATCCGAATACGTCGTTGTCTTGCGAACAAAAACGGGCTTAAACAAAGGATAGGCTATAAAATGGATTCCCTTGATACGAAAAATACGCGGAAGAGAGAAGATTCTGTATCACCGTTATGGACGTGGCATTAATTTGGAAATCCGGGCGGGTCAGCTCGACGAAATTATTTAGTCGTAACAATAGCAGCTCACCCAGGACCTGCATCGAAGCTATTTTAAAATATTCAAGTCTTTGTAACCGAAATCTCGTGGTTTGAATTAGAAGTGTAATCAAGTTATGGCAAGGCTGACTTCATCGTTTATATCTGAAAGGATCGACCGCGTATATCTTCGATTTAAGGGGGTGCGGGGAGGGACGCTGATAAAATCTCCTGCCCATAAATATTATACGTATAGATAATCGGGGACAAAAACAAAAGTAATTACGATTTCGGTCTCATGAATGTAACTGCTGTTGATATTATGTAGACCGCAGACAGATGTCTAGAAGGAAAAAGGAGACGAAAAGGTAAGATATAAAGAACAAGAGAAAAGACTGTGAAATAAATTGGGAAGTTCGAAGGTGAATAAGGAAAATACTTCGGAGAAAAACGAAAGGTACGCCTTATTAGTGCGCAGTGTTTTATGTACGGATCTCTTCAGTTCGATTCCTTTTTCAAGTCTCGTTTAATTGCACGATCATCGTTATAGGAGCAGGGTATCTGAAAAGTAGTGGGCTGCTTTTTACACGATAGATAACCTTAAAAACGAACATGTGCATCTCTGTGTATTGACTTGTTTTTAAATGCTACGGAGTGTTTGGCCGGAATTTTCCACTTTCTCATGCTACGCATTTACCCGTTCAGATTTAATGACGAATAGGTCAGTAATGCCTACTGTAGAAAAAGAGCGTCACAGAGCGTCATAGAATCTAGCAAACTTGAAAAAATATTAGACCCGATGTTTCCATTGGAATACACTTCGTCTTGTGATGAACTGAGATTGGTATTCTAAAAGGAAGTTTTTCAATCAGAAGCCGAACGAATGGGTGGCAGGTACACAGCCCCTCCCCGCGCATCTTTAGAGTCGGTCTCTTTTGGTGAGTTCAACCTTTTGTTTGTAGTTGACGTTTTGGACCGGTAGTCGGCCAATTAGAAAATCCTCAATTCGTCGTTGACATTATTTACCTAATTATTATTTTCCACTTGTATATAAAAACTTTTCGTGCATCATTTCGTCGATTAGTCGGCATTTCGAACCAGTAGACAGCAAATAAAGTATACCGTTGATTCGTTGGCAATAGTGGCAAATCAAGAACGTGTTTAATTAACTGACTTTTTCTTTTTCAGCATAAAAAATTTTTGAATCAATAAGTCGGAATTTTCAACATCAGTTGGCAAAATAATAAAATTGCTAACTTTTTTTTTTTGTGTTTCTATTTCTCGGGTGAGAAACACATTTGTACTTCCGTTAAGAATTGATGGGACTTGAACAGACTCTCCTAAGTGCCCACTTGCTATTACGAAGGCTCATTCAAACTCACTTAACCTGTGTCAAGACTAGTCAAGACTACTCTGAGACTCATTACGATTCATCCAGACATGATCACACACAATCATGTCTCGTTCAGACTTACTCAGAATCTGCTAGGACTAATTTAACCTTTTTAATGGCCACTGAAAAGCATTCAGATCATATTATGATATTATTATACTTTGGGATGGATTCCAAAACAAGTTTCAAACAATTTTAGTAAGTGTTACATAACTTCGGAAAAGCTTTGAAGAATTTCAAGAGTCTGTAAGATGCTTACAAGAGCATTGAAAATTGAAGAATCTTAGCTATGTTTCAAGAATTGCTCTTAATCACTCGATGACAGAAAAAATTGAACGGTGTTGTAATGAATATTGAAATTCTCCAAATATCGTCGCCCACACGAGAATTCAGTTGACCGAAAGAATTTGGCACCACACTTTGGAAGGCTTTCTCATTTTAAATGTCGATGAAAGTCAGTAGAACAAACTGTTCAAAAGTCCAAGTACTTATCTTTTATCCACTCATTTATTTACCACCGTAAAGTTAATCAAATATTCAGCGTGCTCAAGAAGAGGGGGTTAATAAAACTACAACTATGCTAAGTTTTAATTGTCCTACTTAGGGGGGCTGTGATTCCGCTACTGCATGACACTTGACGATACGCTGCCTTATGCATTGTTCTGACTCATTCAGCTTCAACAAAATTACGTCAAGGCTTAGGAAAATTTATTCAGATATTGTTGAAATTCATTTCTTGAACTTCTTTCATAATTCATCCAGAATCGTTGGTCTCATTCAGACTATTCGCCGACCGCACTCTCCAAAATCCCTTCGGACTCCGTTAGGACTCGTGTAAACTTATTCAGACTCGGTTCAAAACAGGCGTGGATACACTGGAGAGGCAATAGGGTAGTTTCGCCCCGCAGGAAAATTCTGAAATAAGAAATTCTTCACAGAGAGCAACGTCTTATTCAGTCTCAAACTAACGTGCTAGAGACTTTCAGAGAGTTTCAAGAAATATAAACGCAAAAATCTCGAAATTCGTATATGAGTCTTCAGAAGTTATTGAGAGTTTTAAACAGGTCTAGAAAATTCTTGCAAAGTAGCAAATCTTACAGGATCTTAAACAAGTCATGAAGAATTTAAAAAAGTGTTGAGGAAACTAAAAGGTCGTAATCACGTCTCGAAGAGTCCTAATCAAGTTTGGAAGAGTTCGAAAAAGTCTTTAACAAGTGTGAAAGAGTTGTAAAAAGTCTTGAATAAATCCTACATATTCGTGTGTTTTATATGTATAAAGGTTTTAAAACTTCTAGCACAAAACTGGGAAAGAGTTATATGAGTATCAATGTCTGATTTAGCTTTAAGGAGTATTTTAGAGGTTTATACCAGTCCTAAATAGCCACAAGAATTCTAAAATTTCTTGATCATATCTTGACGAAACATAGCCAAGCCTACAACAAACGAGTTTTGAGCAGTTTTAATGAGTATTAAAATAAGTTTGAAAGACGCTTAAAGAGTTTGAAGAACATAAGAGATTATTAAGAAGGCATTAACGATTGAATAATCGTAGCTGGTCTCAAGAATTGTTCTTAATCTCTCGGTGATAAAAACAATTGAATGGTGTTGTAATGAACACTGAAATTTTTCAAAAATTTTAGCACAGTCGAGGATTTAGTGTGTTGAACGAATCCGACATCGCGCTATAAGAGACCTTTTCATCTTCAAAGTCAATCGAAAAACAGTCAGCAATACGAATAATTCAAGAATCTGAACATGACTCTCTTATCTACTAATTAAATTGCTAACACGAGGGTGCGCATGTGATCTGAGTACCCACGACAAGAGGTTGGTAAGTTTACAATTCTTACCTATTTTGAATACCCCCTCCAGGATGACTCCTTGGATTCGCCACTGAAGTATTCACACTTTTCAAGTCTCTTTTAGGATTTTCAGTAATATTCAGACCTGCTCAGCTTCAGACTCGATCACACTCGAGACTACGTCAAGTCTTGTAAAAAGTCAAACAAAACGTATCCATACGGTATTAGAACCCATTTAAACTCGACTAAGGATTTTTCAGATTCTCGTAAGAATGAATCGGATCTTGTTGAAGTTTTATCACGATTCATTCATACTCGATTAACACTCCGTTGTATTCTGGCGTAATAGAAAAATTTTGTTTAGGGCAATCGCTCTTTTCACCTTTCTCATCAATACCGAAGTTCATATACATAATATGTAAGAATGTATAACAAACGCCGTCATGCTTTTGTACACTGTCACTGATGCATCTAGATTATACACTTTCGAAATAAGGATCCACAAATTTTTTTTGTTGCAATTTCTCCATTGTATAGTACATAAGTTTCCATTAGGTATCTGGTTGTAATTTAAAAATTACATCGAAATGGCTAGTTTTCGGCCTTCCAAATCGCTGAATGGCTTCGTAAAAGCCATTCATTATCTCGTTAATTTGGTCTGTCTATTTCTCAGAAGTTTTCCTGCTTTCCTCCAACACTTCGTAGCTTGTTTATAACGTTAATACGGGCAACACCGAACGAGCGAGAAGTATATAGCAGCTTATAAAGTACGTACCGTGTTCGTGATCGATTCGAGTAACTTGCCAACGCAAACTGACACCGAAAATTGTTACCCGAATAATTATCCTGCATCACAACGAACGGGCTTCTATCCCGTTAATTAGCAAGGAGCTAATTTAACGTGATCACACGCCGAGTAATCGTTAATAATTTTTAAAATAAAACTGTTAGGGACTCGGAAAATTAAATTCCATAGAAGTATATTGTGCGCTAGAGCGAGCGTCAGTTCATGAGGGTTGTGCTGCAGAGCAGCCACGAGGCGAAACCCCATTTGTAAATCCTATACGGTAGAAGAACTCAAATAAATTGAAAAAGGTTTTGGTGGGACCACATACACGCATTTTATGAGGACAGAAATCTTGCCGGGCTGCCCCTGGAATTCCAACGGGGTAGGTTGTCTCCCTAATTCGGGGCCTTATTTGTACCTTTGGCCCAGCGAACATGCGAGGTCCAAGCACCTATGCGTGAGTATTCGAATAGCCCCGAGTAAGAAGTAATCAAGCGGCATGTCAGCATAATATAGTCGCAAGACTCGATAGCAGACTACGGTAACTGGAAATGGTGCTAGACTGTTTAACCATAGGTTCACGAGGGCCCTGGTAGGACGCGCGCACCGTTCCGGCACGTAGAAATGGGGGCTCGGACCCGGCCCCAAGGCGTCCCTCCGGTCACTGACGCGATACTCGAAAGGGTAGTTCCTGTGGCCGGGGGTGCGGTGTCTCAGGGGCCACTTTGGCATGCGTGCATCGCCATACGTCCCACCACATCATAGGTTCACGAGGCCGTCTCAGATTGAATGGAATTCCCTTTGAAGGTTGAGCAACTTACACCGAGTGCGTGTGAAATTCTTTGCCTACTTTTATGATAGGGAGGGCGAAGTTATAGAATATTTAGATAGTTTTTTGTGCTCAAGCACACAGACTTGATCAAGTTGAAGAATAAACGCATCAAACTGAGGCACACTAGGTCATTATCGAGTATTTCCATTAACAGTGCAGTCCACCGAGGCAAAGTACAGATAACCACACGCCACACATTGTTCTTTTTTTTTTTCATCTGGATTGACCACGACTCACTCTTCACCATATACAGTTGCCATGCGGGAAGCAAAAAAGGGAAAAAAAAAACGGAAGCAGAAATAATAGAAAAGTGAGAACAGAGCGATAGTATTTGATAACATTTAGAGGCGTCCGGGAAAAATTCGTTCCGTGGTACTTTTTTTAATGTCAACGAAATCGGAAAATCATTAAACAGAACGATATTTTTCTCGGCAACGTGTTCTGTGTACCTTATTTTTGTTTATGGGATTTTTCATTTTGTTTCATTATACGACTCCCTCGGCGATATTCGGCGCTTTTCTGTATCGATTCTCCATCTGGAGACTGCAAATTACAGGATATTTTTCCTTTCGTCAAATACTAACGAGTCAAACAAAGAAGGTTCTATAGTTTTTTCCCCCGCAATGTAGTTTCCAATCTAAATTCGAAGACTGCGCAGCGCTGGACTTGGCTAAGCTAAAGGGGCCAACAGCCCCGGGTGTGTTTGGTCAGAGGGTGCGCCTGGAGAAAGGCGAAAAGAACGCTGGAAGAGAGACAAAAAGACAGGAACTGAATCGACTCCAATTCAAAAAATCAAATAAGGGACAATTTTCTGGGTCACCGATTTTGAAATTTTATTAGATTTCCGCTCAAAATTAAAGTTTTACGCTTATGTGAGGATATAATTCGGGCAAGAAAGATTAAAATATAGATTGAGATTAGAGGGGTTGTTTGCTAGCTGATTTAGAATAATTAAATTGAAGTCTAATCTTGAGTCCTTGTTGGATATTCTCAATTGAGACTTGGCGTTTTTAATGATCTTAAGTCCAAAAGAATGACTAGAAATCGTATTTTCACTCAAATGGGTCCCAAGTGCGGATGTAAATAATTTTATCGAAAAGAAATACGTGTCTCTGTAGGAGACACGTAGTGTAACATTTTATATGCTTTCGTACCAAAAATTCCATGGAAATTTCTATTATCAACACGGCTGCAGGTTGCAGTCACGCAGCAACAACATGGCTGCAGACTGTAGTCGTGCAGGGCACAGCAAATGTCAACCACTGAATTCGTTTCGGAGGAGCGTGTCGGGGGGAGCGTTACAGTTTTCGCTCACGTATACCCATGGCTGGAGGAAATGGAAATATCAACCACTGAACTGAACTCAAGAACTGTGAGCTGAACTGAGCTGGAAATGAGAAGAGAAAAGAAAAACTACTGTACTCGCGCAGAGCGCAACAAAGATCAAGATCAATGAGCACATGGCTGGAGTTACAGTTTTCGCTCAAGTTAGTCATTGCTGGAAGGAAAATATCCATGCAAATTTCAACTACTGAATTTGTGTCGGGCGAGCGTTACGGGCTTCCCTCAAGTATACCCAGTAGTAAAAGCATATAAAATACTAACAAATACAGTGCAGTCTCGCTAATCCGGACTTCCGGCTAATCTGGACGGCCCTAAAAAAATATAAAAATTTAAAAAAAGTAAAAAACGCTGTAGAAGTTGCAGTACAACTGGGAACTGGGTACAGTACACGCAATCGAAGTTTGATTTTTGTTTCCTCTGCAGACTGTTATTGCACTTTGGTCAAGTAACTGTGAAGTCCAGCAATAAATTTGTTTAATAATAAAGATGATATACATTTCATGAATTTTTTTGGCTTTTTCCGTTTAATCCGGACTTTCACTAGTCCGGACAGGTGCCGGTCCCGTCAAGTCCGGATTAGCGAGACTGCTCTGTATCTAAGAGTATTAAGGCCCAACTACTAAAACTGTAGGTAGACCTCGACTTGGAACCTAATGAAGAACTTGAGATTTGGACTTGAAACCCTTTGAAGACCACAACAAACAATTCTCAAGGCTATCTGTCTAATGCTAAACACAATATGAGCTCTAATCACGCTTCAGTCAAATGGAGAGAAAATAATATTTTGGTAGATTGAAATATTTTGTCATCTTCAAAAACATTATTTATGTTTTTAATTCGAGGCACTTAGCACCCTGCGCGTGAATCCCGATTTGCATGATTAGGTATATCGTGGCTGAAGCAGAAATCTAATATAAGATATCAGAACAAATTGGCTCCAAAAAAAACCCTTATAATTCGATATTTTGTTCATTTCCTAATTTGAGCGAATTTTACCTGTTTGAAGGATGGAACTTGGTTTTTAGAGCTAAATCTAAATCAAGATTCTCATATTCGAAGCCAGTGGCCCAAAAAATCCTTATGTGGATACTTCGTTCGATTTTCCAGGTTAAGTAAGTTGGGCCTCTTTTGACTTTTGAAGCTGGAATCAGGGCTGGACAGTAAGACTACTTGGATTTTCGAAATCAGTACTCCAAAAAATCACTGTTCCGATATTTTATTCGATTATCCAAATAAGGGCAATTCGCCCATTTGAAAGGGTAAGATTTGGCTTTTGGAACGAAAATCGATGTCGGGTTCAAAATTTAGTTTAATTCAAAATCAGCGACCCAAACAAACCATATCTTGAAACTTCGTTCAATTTCTTTTTCAATAAAGTCTGAAAAAAGTTAAATTTGGAACACTAGTTGGCGCAGAATGGAAAACCTGATTAAATTTATCAAAACAAGTGAATGTAATGTGCCCTTATTTGGATCATTTCTTTGATGTTTCCATACGAAATTCCGAAATTGGTAGAACTGCCAACCTGTCTTTTGGTCGATGGAGAAATGTTTCATTCTGAAATGAAGTATACCTTGAAGCTTGAAGATCTGTGGGTATCCTGCATCGGGCTGACTCCGAAATCAAAAAAAAAAAAAAAGAAAGGGCAATTGTGCTTCACCCTGTACAAATAAGATGTGAAAAATTCAAGCGCTAAATTGATTATCATTACCCTTCTCCCCGAAAAGATTACAGTTTAAACAAAGTTGTGCCTAGTGATTGGTGGATTCCCCAATCATGTATAGGAAATCAGGAATTGGGAAATTCTTGCAACCAAGCAAGATGTTGTTATTTGGCAAATTGTAAAAATAAGGACCTCTGTTTCTTCAGACGAACTTGAATTTATTTAATCGTCCCAGTGTACATTAGTTTTTTATATTTCTTGATTGATCCAGATCTACGAGTACGATTGGGTTCAAGAGATTCTTTGCAATGATCAAAAGAAGATCAAGATCGAAGATGGCCCAGTCGGACCGCCACGGAGCGAGTGGAGCCCAAATTGTATTTCTTATTGAGAAATGGCATTGTCTAACGCTCTTGTCGACTATAATTAAGCATAAGCTGGAATTTGTATGTAAAATCTTTACAACGTGGATATGGTTTGACTTTGAAGATGAGTTTAATTGGTCCAATTGGTCAGTAATCTGTGAGGGGGGGGGGGCACTCAATGTGAGAGAAGTCTAATTTCCTTCAGATTTTTGATGGCAGACAATATTGTTTTTCTGAGATTTGCAAGTTTAATCATAACTGTTTTATTGCAATTTTTGATGTTGAAAGTATTCTGGAGCCCAGTCAGTACTTGGTAAAATATTCTGGTATATATGGCAATATGCAGCGCAAATAAGTCCTCTTTCAATGTCTCTGTCGTGTGATGCCCATTTCTCATCTATCTCTCAGACGGAAGAGGTGGTGCTACTAGTATACAAAAAATTACCCGTTTTGCACTTTCAGTTTACTCACTGCGTTGGTACTATCCGAATAATAAACTTTAACTTCAGAACATACACCTTACCTCACCTCCTCACCAAGAGGAAAGTGTAAGTTACGGCTCTTAATTTCAATTATGATGAAATCAAAGAACGTATTTTCCAAAAAGAAGGAGTGAGCTTCCAAATATGAGTCCCGGAAAGTATTATTCCCGATTCCAGCACTGCAATTGCGTTTTTTCAGTTCAGCGTTGCTGAACAACACAATTCAAAATTTTGAAAACAGCAGAAGAGGTACTCCATGATTCTTATTTTAGGATATGTATGTGGAATCTATTTCTTACTTTAATACAACGTTATATTCTCCCTCAGAATATCAAGAACATTCATTACATGGTTCATAAGAATTTCAATGGTGCGCACTTACGGGGCTTCCTAATTCTCAATAACCGTTTTTTCCTGTCGACTAAGTCGAAAGAAGAAATGAATTTTAGTTAATTAGATTGGCCGAGGACGTGTTGACAAGAGAATAACGTGCAAACCTGTCGTCGCACGTGGTAATTAGAAAGGTGAGGGTGACAGTCGCCTGAAGATTTCAGACGCGTTCGCAATAATTAAAGAGCCGTTAATTTCACCGCTATCCATTTCAGTCTGTTCGGCCACACGTTAAAACTACTTTGACCAAATACATCGCACAGAGACAACATTCATCAGTTACCTAGTTGAATTTTAATTTGTAGGTGAATTGTCTGTGCAGGAATCAGCATCTATAGAACCAGTAATTAGGGTGTAGACGTAAATTGGGAAATATAAAATATTTATACTGTTACCAATAAAGCCATCCTTTATAGCACCTTCATGCTCATAATTTTTCATACTTCCAGGGACATGGAAAAAATCATAATTGTTAAAAAAAAAAGAAAAAAAAAAAAAAAAAGAAGAAGTATAAGATTTAACAATCGCAGCACCTGTTGAATTATTTTAGTTCTCCAAAAGTTTCTTTTCGTTTCGTTTTGAATGGTTCCTTTCCAAATTAATTGGCTTTCGTTCCCATCCCATCCCCATAGGAGATTTAAAGAAAGCAAACTTAGTTCCTTACAAATCAGAATTGATCTCCTACGTCCGAATAAATCTTAGAAGAATCCGAAAGGGTCGCAACGAATTATTACTGATTCTGGATTAGTTCAAACTGGTTTGACTGAATTTTGGTGAAATCGAAAAAATCTTATCAGAGATAAGACGAATCATTATAGAAGCTCGATAAGTTTCAAGATTTTTAAATGAATTTCACAGGAATCTAACAAGTTAAAATAGAATCGGAGTAGGTTTATAGTTTATACACACCCCCATCTTCTTTATTTCTCCCAGTCCGGTTGACATACTACTGCAGTCGTACAAAAGGGCAATAAAAGTATTACTTTCTAGTGTATCAAAGTCAAAATGAACCATAATCGACTCGGAATAAGTTTCAAAAGAGTTGAATGAATTTTAATGAAATCTGACGAATCAGAATCAGTAAGTTACTACATTCCTTTTTCTCTTCCTCAGTCCTCCCAGCTTGGTCGTTATATTACGATACATTAATGGAAAGCTATAAAAGTATTATATTCAAGTGTATATCAGAGTCGGAACGAACCAAAATAGAGTCTGAGTAAGTTTCAAAAGTACCGAACGAATTCCAGTTGAATCTGATGAATCATAACAGAATTAGAATAAGCTATTGACCCCCCCCCCCTCCATGGTTCCCAAGTCCCGTTGTCACATTAATGTTCAGAAATGAGGGACAGACAAGTAATATTTTCACATTTATCAGAATCAAAACGAACCAAAGATAGTCTGACTAAGTTTCGAAAGAGTCAAATAAATTCAGTGGAATCTGATGAGTCGTAACAGAATCAGAATAAGTTTTAACATCCCTACCCATTCCTGGTCCTTCCAGTCCAGTTGGAACATTACTGTTAATGTTATGGGGAGAAACGTATTATTTCCACGTGTATCGGAATCGAGACAAACCAAAATAGAGTCTGAATAAGTTCCAAACGTGTTGAATGAATTTCAATGGCATCTGACGAGTAATAACTGAAACCAAATGCATTTTACATTCCTTTTTGCCAAGTTCTCACAGCTCGAATGTCACATGACTGCTGATGAGACGGCGATTAAACATTATTCATTTATTACATATAAATGAAGAATTAGCGGCCCCAAAGTGGGGCTCGCTCCTCCCCTGGGCCTCCTGTAGACGCTCCCATTCATTTCTATTCCTGGCTATTCTTTGGAAGTTGTTACATTTTAGAAATTTATTAATATCGTCTTTCCATCTTAATGACTGTTTCCCTCTTCTTCTTTTACCGTCCAGCGGTTGCCAAAAGGTGGCCCTATAGGTCCATCATTCGTCTCTGAGACGGGAGATGTTTCCCGCCCAACCCCATTTTATTCTTTTGATCTGCCAAATTGAATTTTTACTGAATTTTAATTTCCTTTTGATAACCGAGATTCTTATCCTGTCCCTTCTTGTTATCCCCAACATTGATCTCTCCATTGTGTTTTGAATTATCCTAAATTCTGTTCAAAATTCTTGCACTTAATGGCCATGTTTGACATCCGTATGTTGAGACAGGCAAAATACGCATATTGAAAATTTCGCTTTTGTTTTTATAGCTAAAGTTTCCTTTGAATATGTATTTTAGACTCCAGAATTTTTTCCGCGCTTTGTTAATTCTTACGTTAACCTCCTTTTCTACTGCATTTTCAAAAGTTAGTAATTGGCCGAGATATGTATGTTCTCGAACTATTTCTATTTCTTTGTTACCCATTTCTAGTGTCCCTTCCTCTGTGCTATTGGATATGATTTTTGTTTTTTGCATGTTTATCGTGAGACCTGCTCTTGCACTCTCTTCACTGAGTTCCCTTATCATTTCTGCTAGTTCCCTCTGCGATTCAGCGAACAGAACGACATCGTCGGCAAATCTTGGGTTCGTAATCCTTTTTCCGCTAATGTTAATCTCTTTGTTCTCCCATTCGAGTTTCCTAAATATTTGTTCCAGAGTACTGTTGAAAAGAATCGGGGAAAGGGGGTCCCCCAGTCTTACCCCTTTTTCAATGTCGAAATAGTTGCCTAATTTGTCTGTTTTTATCCTTGCTTTGAGCCTGGAATACATTTCTTTTATTATATTGATAAATTTTTGCGGGGTCGCCTGTTTCTCTAATGTTTTTAACATGTAGTTGTGCTTTAGGGAGTCGAACGTCTTATTATAATCAATTAGACGGGTCATTCTCCGGTTAGAACGAATTCTCCGTCCCCGATAATTTCCCGGCCTAATTATACATTTTTTAAACTGAAACTAATTTTCCTGTTCGCAATATATTAAGATGAACAAATCCATTCATTTTTTGGAGTCAAATATCCCCTCCCGCCCCTACAAAATAAATTATGAAAGTCTGTTTTCTCACTACCGTGCCTTGTCTTGAGTACATTTTATTACCTTCACTGATCTATAATGGCGACAGATATGTATTTGTGAAACTGATAGAGCGAAACTTCGCACTATACAGTGTTCTCCTACATGAGTACGTGTAGGATCTCGAAAAAAAAATCAGAGTGAAGGTAGGCTATCGTATTTTATGTGTGTCATCAGTTTTTTTATCACTACCGTGGTGGGGAAGAAATGAAACAATACAGAGCCAATGAATTAGTCAAAACAAATTCCGACGACTCTTCGAGATTGGCACATGGTCTTAGAAACAGACGAGAGCATTTTGAAGCATATCGCTCATTTCGGTGTATGTGTACATGTCGATAAGTGAGGACAAAACCGCATGTGCTAGAAGATCAATCACTACCGTGGCTGCTGATTTCTCGCATTCCGAGTAAGTTATCGCTTTTTTAAATAGTAAAATATGTTGCTTATCATATGAACCGTCATTTCCGCCGACCAACGCGGCGCCGTCGAACTGCTGTTTAGCGTACAAATAGGTTAGAAGTCAGATTTCTCACTACCGTGGTTCTCCATACCGTGTCGAGTGTAATTTTTCAGGTGTCCACGGTAGTGAGATACTTGACACGGTAGTGATAATTTTTCTTACTTTACTGATCTAATACCCCCTACTTCTTCTCAGATGGCGAAAAGTAAGACCAAAAGTCAGGAAGAGGTCCTCCAAAGAAAGCGAGAAGCAGAGAGAGCTCGTAGAGAACGTATACGACATGATCCCGAACTGAAGAAAATTCAGCAAGAGAAACAAAGAAAATGGAATGAGAAAAAATATCAAACGGGGAAACTGAAGTTGGTAGCTAATATGACGGAGCGTGAACACAGAAAGACGAAGAAAGAATGGAGGGAACGTGCGCGGCAGTATTATGATAGAAAGAAAAATCAGAAACCAGCCAAAGGAAGGGATAGGTCAGACGAGAGCAGTTCGCGTTTGAATTTCACCACACCCAGTTGCAGCGGTTTGAATTCGACCCCACAAGAAAAAAGGCATATTCAGGGGACATTCCTTCAGTTATTAGGAGAGAAGAAGAGGAAGAGGAACCGAATGAATCTACTCAGAGCGTATCAAAAGCTACAAAAAAAAGTTTTAGAACTGCAGAAAAAATTGAATACGTCAAGAAGACGAGAATCACGTCAACGGGTGTCCTTATCAACAAAGGGACAGCATGTATCACCTAGGTCCCGAGTTCGAAATGTAATGAATATAGGCGACAAAAGAGTGATCGCGAAGAAGTTGCTTTTTGGTGAAATGTTGAAAGAAGATTTGGCAATGGGCTATAAGAAACTGAAAGTTAAGGCGCATAAGCTCATAGTTCGACGACTATTGACAAATAATAAAAAATTACTGAAAAAGTATAAGATCATGACACAGTATAAGTGTATTTCAAAAAGTTTCTTTTGGAAACGAGAAAAAATTAGAACATTAGGGATAAACATTCGTGCTTTACGAATTAGAAAAATTAATGAAGCCATTCACCAAGAGATCGTCGACTTTTTCGAACAAGACAATGTTTCAAAAATGTGTCCCGGTAAGAAAGATTGCATTACCGAAAGAAGATGAAAAAACAGAAGAGACTTCTTCTTGATTCCATGAAAAGTCTGTATGAAAAATTCTCTGAGTCAGTCAAGAATTATAAGATCAGCTACTCGACATTTTGCCGATTAAAACCATTTTGGGTCGTTGCCCCAAAGTGACCGATCGAGAAACGTGTGCCTGTCATATCCATGCGAACGCAGAATTACTGGTAGCAAGCATGCATAGTGCAGGCATGATTGATAAGAAGACTCCTAAAGAACTGTCCATGTATTTATGCTGTGATACAAGCAGCGTTGCTTGTCTGCAACGAAGTTGTACTGTCTGCAAAGATAGCTTGATTCCGTACCAAGAGTTCTTGAGCGATGAAGCTGTTGAGTACGATAGATGGGTCTCGAAGAAAATGGAGATTATGGTTAAAGGAAAATTGAAAACTGTGTCTCGCAACTTCAAAGAACGTGTACAAAGTACTATTATTGAAGCCGTAGACCTTTTGGAAACAGAAATGCGTCGATACATGCACCATGAAGGGACTTACATTCACCAATACCGAGAGATAGACCAACTCAAAAAAAGACTTTCGTGTAAGGAAGTTCTAATTCACTGTGATTTTAGTGAAAATTACTCAGGGAAGTATGCAGAAGAAATAATGATCGTTCATTTTGGCGGAAATCGACCACAATACACTTTACATACGGTTGAAGTGTATTATAAAAAAGATAATTACTCACCAGTGAGTTCAAAATCATTGTGTACACTTTCGGAATGTAACGAACACAGCGCATCTTCGATTTGGGCGCATTTACAGCCAGTTTTTGAATTTGTCAAAGAGACGTGTACCAAAATTGAAATAGTGCATTTTCTATCTGATTCTCCGAGCACGCAGTACCGTAACAAAACCTTATTTTACCTGATCAACCACGGTCTCAAATTTATCTTTCTTCGATGGAATATGCCACCTGGAATTATAGTGCCCCTGGCCATGGGAAAGGAGCGGTAGATGGAATTGGGGGAACTCTAAAGAGGACTGCAGACGCAGTTGTTGCTCGAGGTGTAGATATGGTAAATTTTCCAAACTTTGTGTGCACTCTTCAGGCCTATACACGAAATATCAAGTTGAATGTGATTGATGAGGATGAAATTTCTGCAGTGAAAGCGTTATTGCCTTCGGAGATTCGTACCTTTAATGGTACAATGCGAGTACACCAAGTTATATATTCCAAGAAAGCCCCTCATCAACTCACAATGAAATCGCTGAGTTGCCTAAAATGTCTTGAATGTGACAAATTCAAAATTGGAATCCTCACTTACGAAAATCCCAACGACGACACTAATGAAGATGTTGATGAAGAATCCGTCCCATCAGCAGCAGTAAACGTGAATGTTGAAATAACTGAAGATAATAATAAGTCTCTTCCTGACGACGAGCCATCTATTGATGACGTTGTGTTGAAAAAAGACGTTTGGGTATTGGCTAAATTTGAAGGTCCAAAGAAGAATGTCACGCCCTATCGATATGTGTGTCGGATAATCGAAAACCTAACTGTCCAAGGTTATCAAAAATACGAAAAAAAATCTAAACAAGAATTCGTCATGCGTAAAATGATATATGCGATATTGAGAAAAAAGACATTATCGAAATACTTCCCGAGCCACAATTACGTAAAATTAACAGAAAAATTGTTTTTGTTTTTTCCTACCCCAATAAATGTTAAAGAGATGAGCTCTTAATTTCCATTTTTGCACTTTTTATGACTTTTCATTTGAAAATAGTTCACCTGTTATCTACTTTTGTTTCTTACTATACCTACTATTATTTTAAGTTTGTTATTATTATTATCATTTTAACTAATTACAATTTTATATTATTGGTGCTAAAACAGGTGTATTCTGTATTCAATATGCATTTTCCAACCTATAAAATTTTCAGATTCTCACTACCGTGCTGTCTTCTCACTACCGTGGCTTAGTGAAAAAGGATTTTTTTTTTTTTTTTTTTTGAAAGCTAAAAATGAACGGCTGGCAACGGATATGTAATGTAGAGTGCATACAGGCTCAGTTTACCAAAAAAAACTAGCAAAAAATCGTTAAAAATCACTGAAAAATTAAGTGTCTGAAATTCGCTCTACTCGGAGAATCAATTAGACACATGTAAATAGGCTTATAGTATATTCATTACTTTTTTCCATAATTTGCTTAACTGTGTGGATATGATCCATAGTCGAGTATGTTTACCGGAATCCTGCTTGTTCGATTGGTTGTTGGCTTTTATTAGTGTTTGTTTGAGTCTATTTTCGATTGCTTTAGAGAAGATTTTCGCTATTGTTGGGCTAAGGGTGATTGGTCGGTAGTTAGCTATTTTATGCCTATCTCCTTTCTCGACACTTTAAGGTACTTTTCGACTTTCAGATTAGTTTTTTCAAGTCATTTTCAGAGGCCTCCTTCAACCTGATCGAGGACGTACCGAAAGAGGTGACAGCCTCCCCGTCCCAAAAATTTCCCAATGTTGGCAAATTTGGCAAAACTAAACCTCAGCGGGTAAAATCAGATTGTTAGTTGCTTTTTTATTTTCAATTCTAAAAATTGTTTTCCGTTGGAGGCATTTTAATCATGCGAAATTAGGGACCCTGTGAAGAAAAAGTGCTTATAGAAAACTCTTCTTCGCGTCCCTGAGTCCAACCAAACGAAAATGATGCAAAATTGCCCTAATTCCGAAGTCACCTAAACGCTATGGCAGTGGACTATCAATGTGACTATTTGCAACCAGCAAAAAGTCCGTTGTCGATTGCCATCGATTCCTCATGTTGAGGTCACGATTGCGATATGTAATGGAGCTTTTTGATTGGTTGTGAATTGCCACGGTGGCGGTTTATCGAGGCAGTACTTAAGTGGTTTTAAAATGCTATCAAATTTTCTTTGCACTCGTCTGTACAATAAAGGGAGCAGAGAGCGTTGATGGCTGCATACATGTAAGCGAAGCTTGCTACTCATCCGACATCAGGAGACAGATCATCATTTCTCTCACCCCACACATTGGTTTTGTTTTGTAGTAGCAATATTTAACAATAACACCATCACGAGGAAAGTATTTCAGTCTCCGCCTACTTTTCGAATACCATCACCTGCATTTCGGAGAATTACATTCCTTGGTCTCACACTCCCACAGTTAAAGTAATGGAAGAGGAAAGGACCTAAAAAGAATGATTTTGTAATTTTGCACAGATAGCCTTAAAGGATTTTGTCTTTTCTATCATCCATCTCAAAATTTTTGCAACTGAAAATGTCCAAATCCCTTCCTACAAAAGCCGTTTTGGAACACTGGAGTTTCAAAATATCGTTACGTCGGGTCTTCGAGTGCAATATGCGGGATGCCATCATCCTTCGACTGACAAGGATTTAGCGAGAATCGAAAAGGCGCCCGACATTTGTAGACAACGGAATCATTCGTAATTGCGAAATTGATATTCGTTTAATCTTGCTCTTGCGCTCAATTTGACGTTCCGATACATCGTCTTCTCATCTTAACCAACGTTCAAGTTTCCGTTTTGCTGCGTAAAATAAAACGCAAGTCCCGAAGTCTGCATTGCGATTCAAGTTCTCACGCTTTGCGCTCCGTGTCCTCTGGTGATATTGATTCTTTCTTATTGCTCGTGTCTTCACTTCGGTACCCATGTAGTGGAAGTTCACATCTGTTACCACCTTCCTTTATTTTGATGACAAATGAGTTCTGCTATTCTCATCCTTTGGTAAAAGACAAGCATATCTGGTCTGTACGTCTTCCTCCCTCTCACCCACGTGCCTCTCGTTATTTTCCTTTTATTTCCTCCTTCTTTCTCTCACCACGTTGAAGTGAAAATACATTAGTTCTTCGACGATTAATTTTTATTTATGATACGGAACAACGGTAATGCTTTTTTTCTTCAAGTAGCATAAAAAACCACTCCCGTGCGTTATTGGGAATGTAGAGTTGAGCACTGGCGTCGAAAAGTAGCAGCAAACGGACAATATGACTTTACAAACCATTCTCAGAATTTTCTGTAAATATCTCAACTGACGCTGTTTATTCTAAAAATGACGATAATCTTCCGAAAAGTAAATTTTAAGAAGATTGCAAAAACTGTCAGAAGAAAACAATAGGTTATTTCATTCGCAATTTTGTATTAGATTGCTGATAACATGGTAAAACTTTCAACAACTAGTCTTCAATGCATTTACCCTAGGTTCTTGTATCAAAAATGATTGATCAAGGAGGCCTATGTCCCAGTGGGTAGACCGAAGCACCTGTTTCAAGGCCGTATTTATTATTTATTATAGTAAATTCCAATTCCAAGAATAAGAAGGGTTTTTTAAGTAACTGATTCCGAAAATTTTGTCACATTTCTAATCCGTCTCCGATTTCGGCCCTCTGATTTGAATTTGGAATGAGGGAAATTGATTTATCTTGGGAAGAGGAAACATTCCGGGTGAAATATTTTAAATCGCTAATTTCTAATATTTCATATGATTTTTAATCCAACTCCGATTTAGGCTCCACAATACAAATTTGACACTGAAATACGGACGAAATTGACTTCAAACGATAAAGCGCTTCGTTCTGGGGGAACGAAAGGAGACTGTTGCTTTTCTTGTGAAACATAAAGGGATACATTATTTGATTTTAGCTTTTGTTTTAAATTGTGACTTTTCATTTTGTAACCATTTTTACGGAAATATTGCAGATCAGGACGCATTTTAGCCTTCTGGGCTAACACGGAAGAATTTAGTTTCAAAATTAGGTTCGCCGAGATAGGAGTTCTAAGAAAAAGTGCAGATTTTCGCCGGTGGAGCAATAGGCCCAATCTTGCAATTTTCTATTTACTATAGCTGATTAGTTGCGGGGGGAGGGGAGAGAGGTTAAATATGAAATGTATCGTAAACATCCTCCAAATACGAATCGATTTTGGAATTTTGGAATGTCGCAACGATTGATTGCTCGTCGCCGCTGGAATTGAGTAAGACCAAGTTTTTTTTGTTTTTTTCCCAAAAACATCTCGGCCAAAATATTTTTGAAATTGAAGAATATTACGGGGTCGCGCTCCTGGGGTGAAATTTAACAGAGGATTTTTCTTAAGCAAACTTGCAATATTGCTTTACAAAATTTTGAAAATCAAGTTTGACCAAAAATATTTATCTGACTCGAAAAAGTTGTTTTCATTAGTGTACATACCGATTGGGTACCAACTGGCACTTTCATTAAAAAAAATCTTCAAGTCAAATGCTCTCGTCTTGAATTTTGTTAAAAAGTGAACTTCCATCATTATAGTTTTTGGCAAGGATACAAGAATTCATAAAATGTATAAAAATCGATTTGCATGATTTCTGGGTGCACTGAATTCACTTGTGAGAGTAATTTCTGCCCACCTCCAACCCAATACAGTTCATAAGGGAGCAGAACCTAAAAACTGCTAATCGATACGTCAAATACATACGTATCAAAATTGGGATTTCTTGAGATGGGTATTTCATGTTTTCGGTTGTTTTGGTCCCCTCCCCGTTTGTCCACAGTGGGCTGAAAAGTACAATATTCAAATCTATTTATATTGGAGTCAAAAGACTTTGATTGAGTAAATTTGAATATTTTACGTTTCAGCCCCCTAGGGACTCAAATAAAACCTTAAAAATAAAATCTCTGACTTCACAAATCCTAATTTGGATATATACTCGTAGTTGACGTATCTCGAGGCAGTTTTTAAGTTCAGCATCTTTGTGAACTTTTTTAAGTTGTAGACAGGCAGAAAGTAACACCAAAAATGAATTCAGCGGAGCCATAAATCATGAAAACCGATTTTCACATGTTTTCATGTATTTTTATATCCTCGCCATGGACTTTAATGGTGAAAGTTCACTTTTCACCAAAATTCCAGATGGGAATATCGGCCTCGAAAATTTTTTCTTCGTAAAAATGCAGACATATACTAAATTGGTACACTAACGAGTACAATTTATTCTTTCGAGTCATATTAATATTTTTGGTCAAAACTGATTTAAAGTATTTTGTGAAGTAACTGGAATTTTTCTTATCGGAAATCAAATAGTAAACTTTACCCCAGGTCTGCGAGGCCTACACACGCTTCGACTTAAAAAAAAATGTGCAGCGGTATTTCTGCATTTTTGCACTTCCTACTCGTAGTACCGACAAAGCCCTTGGGAGGGCAACTTTTCAAAGAAAGCCTTTGTTTAGACTACCATGATATAGTGTACACATAAAAATTCCTTGTCTCAGAAATTTGTTCTTCTTCGGAGAAGATTATCTTTAGGCAGTAAACTGTCAAAAATTCAGTCGAATTACGCACGTATTTTTTTTAATGGACTGAAGACAGACTGCGAAAATACTGCTACAAGAATACATACCATTATTCATCATTCATCCTACCCCCTTGTAAAACTGTCTTGTGAAACTGGGTGATAAAAGAGACGTAGTACTAATAATGCGCAATATGTAATACCTTAATTTTCCGCTCGTCGACTCAGGTTGTCAAATTCGTGTTATGGAATTATTCAAATTTTTGGCCGTAGCACACTCGTCGTTTGTAAATTCTTCCGCACGAATTGTTCTTCAGAAGTGCTAGAGTAAATCTGGTGTCGTCTTAATTACTCGTTCTTAATTGTACACCTCTGTTTAATCTGATATGTTCGTACGCCGAAACATCAAAGTCCATGCGTTCAGTGTACAGGTTTAGAGATCATCGTCCGAAGATTTTATTTGTGGAGTTGAAAGAAAGCACCACTTTTACTGAAAGTAGTTGAATGATAAGACAAGTCTTTCAAGAGTTACGGCATCCTCAACTGTTTTATGTATAACTAAGACTGTAAAGTTATTCTTCTCCTAAATAACTGGAGTGAAGTTTTAAGCTTATCTAGTTTGTTATCTATCTATCGACGAATTCTGTACGAACGTTGAGTAGCATAGGGAAGTCAATTTAGTGTAATCGCTTCAGCATGTTTTGTTATTTATGTAATCGTATATTTATGCATGTACTCACGTATCAAGTTTTATTTTCCGTGCTTTGCGTGGAGTGGACACCGAGAACCTACAGCTAGCTATTGCACGATATACATAGATACTCGAGAAAAAAAAAAAAGAAAAAAAAATAGTATATTACACACCAAGAGTCAAAAGTGAGTTTACATGACTCGGGAATTGCTCACTCGCTACGCTTGTTCGCAAATTTTCCCTCGCCATGCAAACACTCACTTTTGACTCTTGTTGTGGAAGATATTTTTTATACTACTTCATCAGAGGCGGCAATGTTTTTCGCTGACATGAACTGTATTTTTTTTTTTAATTTATTTATAGATTTATTTATTTATTTAAATATTTAAATTATAGACAGGTGATTTTTGTGTGCGTAATTAATTCAAAAATTTTATTTGCTCAGTTAATTACTACGAAGTACAGTATCCCAGTCTTGTCTTCAGCTTGTTCACGTGCACAAACAGCATACACAGGTAGTGGTCAGCAAAAACGTGACTATGGTTAACAACAAACGGTAACAGCTGTACTACGTCGTGAATATTTAAATGCGTTCTTAAGTCGCTATTGCGTAATTCGGTCCGTGGCCGAGTGGTTAGAGACGAACGCTACATTTCAGTCAAATATTTTAATGGACGCGGATTCGATTCCCGATACGAAATCACTGGCCAGAAAATTTTTCATGTAAAAACGCTTTACATTGAGGGACGTTTACTTTACATGCAAGTATTGTTAGTACTCGATGCATGAATGATAGGCGCTTCTTGTCGTCCGTAAAACACCAACGTAAACATTGCCTTTCTGATCAAGTAGTATAAGAAAACATATTTGCGCAGAAAGACTACCATCCACACTAGAATATTCATTTCACTGAATACTTGATTGAGCCCCACTACACATTTAACGTCTAACGTCAAAGTCTCATCAATCATCGATTATAGGGGGGGGGGAATAGTCAACAAATTTGTAGATCTCAAGAAGAGAAGGTCACTCTCCGCCATCGAAAGTTAAATACCTAAACCTTACGATTCGCGAGTTAATAATTCGAAAAAATAAACGATGTAACTCACTTCAAGGACCACTCTGGCTCCCGATCCAGTGACCTGATTGGACTCATCTCTAGATTCAACTCGTATTAGGATTGTAAGAGTTAACAATTTTCAGTCGTGCAGACCAACTACAACTGACTGAAGCATCGGACAACAATTTCCTCCCGAAAGACACATTTAGTTTCCCACGCCCTTCGTAATGGCCCGACGGAGCCAAACTCCGAACTCCATATTTGCTACATGATCTTAAATTTTAGCCTCCGAACTCAATTAACTTTTACGATTTAGACATACCTCTGGATATATCAGATATACAAGGCCAACTTATTTAGCCTAAAGAAGGATGATGTGTGGAATATAATTAAATAGCCCTTGTCAATAAACTACAATAGTCCTTTTTCTTTTTCAAAATACAATTTTAGGACTGAACATAAAGTGGTACTTCAATCGAAGAATTAGTTTCTGGAGGAGTCTTAGAGAAGTTTTGTAGAATCTTAAAAAAATTTGGACGAGGCTTGAACAACTTTCTAAAGGCCTCAAAGAGCCTCAAAGGGTCTGAAGCTCGTTTGAATGAGTCTGAAGGAATCTCTAATCAGAGAGTCGTAAACAAGCATGCCGAAGATTTAATACGAGTCCAGACTGGCTTTAAAGATAGTCTGAAACCTGTCTGGAAGGATCTCCAAAAAGTCTTGTAAAGTCCTGAACTGACAAATCTGAAAAAATCTTGAAAGTCTAGGAGTCCTAAACCAGCTTGCATGAGTCTCTGTAATCCGTCTGAAAGAATATTATACAGGTGAGGGTTGAGAAAAAAAAAGTTTTAGAATCTAAAAAAAAAAAAAATCCAAGTCCTAGAATTTCGATGAGGCCTAGGGAGTCTTCAACTAGTTTGGAAATAGTGTTTCTGTATCTTAAATATTTAAATACATGTTATCTTAGAGGATCTAAAACTTTACTTCAAAAACCTTAAAATCGGATTATAACAGTTTTCAACAAGAGACAGTTTAAAAAAAAAAAAGGTTTTATTAAATCTAAAAACAATTTTGAAAATCTTAAGGAATCTGAAGAAAACAAAAATCATCTTAAAGAATCTTGAGAGATTTAGAATTTTACTGCGATCATTAACAAGGCCTTAAAGAGCCTCTTAGAGTCCTGAGACCATTTGGATTAGTCTTAAAGATTCTGGAGTTAGTTTAAAAAATTCTGAAACAAGTAACGATATGAAAACAAGTCTCAGTGAGTCTAAAGAAAGTATTTGAAATCACAAAAACTTGAAAATTCGATCAAGCTTGGAATAGTTTTGAACTAATGCAAAGGAGCATTAACGAGTCTTAAACATGCTCTGAAAAAGCATAAGCACGCCTAGAGTAGTCGCGATGATATTTAACCATGTTTGAGCAAATCTGAAACAGTAGTTAAACCTTCCTAGTATTTTTCTATGAAATATTGCTCATTACTCGTATTTTTCAAACGGCATCATTTTAATTGGAACCATCATCGCTGATCAAAAAAAAGGAAAACATCTTCTCGTTCTATACCCAAATATTCTCCGAATAACATTTAAAAATACTGGTACTACAAAGGGGTGGCAAACAGTTAAGCTCTTTCCGCCCTGATGAGACCTATCCTTTATCAGACAGAAGAAATAAAGAAGTAAAAAAGCTTTGACGGAGTATTTCTGTATGTGTGTACACGCGCGCCTGCACGTGTGGAGGGGGCGAGGGGTGCATGAGAAAAAAGACATCTTATTTGCTAGAAATGTTTGCGACACACGAAATTTTTGTGAGTTCCTCGACTATGGCGCCAAGGGTTTATCTGTCTTGCGGCAGGACCATGAAACTACGCAATATTACTGAATTTTTTCCTCAGCTCGAGGTCTTACGCGGGGGCATAGTCGGCACTGCCATAATCAGGTGTCCTCCGCTCCACAGCGAAATCGTCGTTTTGGTTTGTAAAACTACTTCCACTGTCCCGGTCAGGAAACTCTCAAGAGCCCATAGGATACGATCAATCGACGTTTCATTTGCCTCCTGTTTCGTGACTAATTTCACCGGACTAACAGCGAAAGGAGTGAAATAAAAGCGTAATGAGAGTTTAACCGCAGCCAATAACCGAGCGAGAACTTCATCGAATAATTATGATTACCCGACCTGTCTACTTTCGAGATATGTTGATTATCTTTCAATAATTTTCAATTTATCGTTCTGTTCGCAGCACGGCGCAGTGTTAAGAAAATGCGTGTACATTTAATTCAGTCTTCTTTGGCGGCACAGCTCGGTAAGTCCCGTTAAAAGGATCCATTTTTTACACTGTCTAAAACGGATATATTTTAAAAATAGGTAATGGGTGTGGTTTACAATGTTGAGATGGGTCACGCGAGCTACAAAAGGGGTTCCTAACCGTAATAAACATTAATCTCAGTTTTGAAGATAATAATCTGCCAGTGACATTAGTATACGTATATACGCCGGTTATGGAATGAATTTATACTTTTCACCACCGGCATGTTTCCCTCCATTTTCCCGTTCGCCTTCTCCTCTTCGTTCTACTTTTTCCTTCTCAATCTCATTAAACGACCTGTGGAGACTGGAACGAAAACGAAAGTGAACACGCGTGATTTCAACATTTTTCAAATTTCCTTCAATCCGAAGGATTTTTTGAAAAATTTTATTTCGCTGATAATGGAACGGTTTACGAAAATTTTCACATGTAATAAAACGAAATATACGACGACGTATTTCTCAAACTAAACAACCATAAATTTATCTACGTTTTCTGAAATAAAAAATGTATAAAAAAAGAAGAAGCAGGATGAAAAAACAACTAAGTGAAGAACACGTGATAAATAACATATTAAATGATGATATACGCCGTTTGACGGCTCGCAAACTTAAAAAAAAAAAAAAAAAAAACAAAGGAAGAAAAAAATGTTACTCAATAGAAAAACCCAAATACCGAGACAAGCTCGATTTAATTTTCGCGAAATTTTCACGCTTCGAATGTACCAATAGAAAAACCGAGCGAAACAATTTTCAGTTGCTTAATATACCATCAAATTAAATTTTTATCGGAAAGAACTCTCACATTTTCAGCCGAGTCAATTTTTCTTCCTCTTTTATTGAAAAATAACAGTCGAAGAGAATAAATGTTAAATATGCGATGGAATTTCCTACTCAAAGAAACATCGTTTAAAGATTATATAACCAAGTAATAAGTTATGCAGCTACAATTAGACCTCATTCTGGATACGTACCGTTAGAAGAGCAATAAAACTAAACAAAGAAGAAAAAAAAGTAAATCAATTCAAATTTAAACTCTTTTTGAATCTCGTTTTTGAAAATTGAGATGCAGCCGCGGGTAGTCATTTCAAAAATTAGTTTGCCTCCGACAGATTAAACTATTCGAGGCTTCTTCGGAGAGAAATAGACAAATTATTAAAATACTGGGTTTATGCACTTGTGTAGATATGCAACTCGTCCCCGGAAAAGCAAGCCAAAATCGAGGAAATCAATTTTGATATATGGTCTTTCTGGATAGAGGAAGTCGAACCACACAGTTAAGATCAATCGGAAGTTGGTAACATAAACAATCACGAAGATATTGGATTTCAAGGTTCTTTTGAGAAAATCACAAAAGTTTTGGTTTCGCTGATTTAATTAAGTTAGTTAATAACACGGAACCAAGGACACTGTAGCAGACTATAGGTACTCTCGAGCAGCCATATTGAAGTCAATCATCTCTTATTACAACGCTCAACGCTATTTTGAAAAATTTTAACTCGACCTGTAAATTATGTAAAATGATTTTGATATTTTGTAGAAAAGACAAAATTATATTTATAATTGGAGTTATGATCAGAAGAGTACCTATATAGTTTGTTACTATAGCGCCCTTAACAGAACTACTCGTGGGGAGGGGTGGGGGTTATTTAACGCTTTTCGGACAAGTATCTCATTCAAGGCATTCTAGATCTAGATGCATGTGCGAAAGCATGTTATAACAAGAACCAAAGTCATATAAAATATAATTTTTTTTTCTTTCTTTGCTCTTCTGTAAAATTCATATTTTCGAATTTGGCCTGCTTTTCCAGAACAGGTCACATATGTTTCAGTTTGAATTTTTTTGTGGCATCGCCTAAAATTCTGCTGTGCTCTAAGAAAATATGAGTAAGGTAGCAAGGTCACCAAAAAGTCTGAATCGAATCCCAAAAGAGGGGTGAAGCTCAACATGTTATTTACTTAAAACATTTGAGTCATGTCAATAAACCAATAATAATAATAATAATAATAATAATAATAAAATAAAAAAAAAGGAATGCTGAAAAATAAAAATAACAGCAATAAAGGATACCAATGTTGCTCAAAATTACTGTTTTACTTAGTGAAACAGAGTGCATGAAAATGTTCTATAATATTTCAAAATAGTATTCAGTTTATAGGTTATTGAGGTTTTTTCTTGAAGGATCGGGCGGAGGAGGGGCAAATGAGAACATTACCCCCTTGGGAAAACATAGCCGAGCTTTAACAGCAGATTATGAGCCAGAGCGATTTCATCATATCAACCTAGGAACAATCGAACATCGGATACAAGCTCCTCAGTTTCGAGGTCCAGCAGAGTAACATTCACAACCTGCCATTCTATGATCAGACTGCAACTTCTTTTTTTGTCGTTTTTGGACTTAAAAATTGCAAAGTAATCATGCTACGGGCTTACATTTGCTACTCACAAAACTAGAACATAATTAATCGATTTCATAGAATTAATGCACATACAAGTTTGGTGTAAATTTTCCTTCACACTGAATCAATTTCTCATCATCTTTAGTACTATCCCATCATTTTTCTTTGAGACATTCCACCTTACAGTAAAATAAGACAATTTGCCCCACTCATAGAAATCACTTTTCAAATCCTTGGCTCAAATATTCTGTTTATAGAAATTACTTTAACCAAAATACGAGTAATACATCTTCCTGACACTATGGTACAAATAATAATTGATACTTACTTCACCGAAATCCTTAGATTTTACTTAATGAAAAAGTTTTGCAGGAAAGTTTGAAACATTATTTTTTTCAATATTTCTCAGAATACAAAATTTTAATCAGTGATATCCACTAAAGAAATATATCGACGATGAAAAAATCCTAGACCGCAGTTTACATTCACAATACCAACAAACGCCATCCCTACTACGCAGCGCTATCCCCATGAGGTTGACAGCTGGCGGCTGGGACAGATCGCCCCGGCTTCCCCTACACAAGAAATTTCAAAGCACCGAGTTCAATCAATGGAATCATAGATAACGATCACTTGAAAAGACGTGTTGACTTTATGGAACAGTAACCAGATTTACTAAGTTGGGTAGTGGATATTCACCCGCGGACTGGCAAGGGAATTGTAAAGGGGGAATACTGGTTGGGGCCCACGGGCCCCAACGAGTATTTTTCCATTCCTGGAACAAGTCATATTTTGGGTGTGCCCGCAATCCAAGGGGCGCGGCCGGGGATTCCCCATCCCCCCGCGGTTGTGGATATTTCACATAGAATTATTTATATTCATCAACAGAAGAGCTCCGATGGATAAACATACTAGATGGAGGACGATGTTTTCTTAAGGGCCTTCCTTTGTCTTATCTCCGATGCCTTTCATATACTATCCGCAATGGTCTTCTTTCGCTTTGTGTTGACTCAACTCGTCTTTCGAATTAATAGCACCGTTTCACGATCTTCAGCAAGAGAAATAAATCTGGAATTTTCTTTAATATGTAGTAGGGTGGCACGCTTTTGTAACATATTGTTCGAATTCCGAGCTATTGACTGGAAATTGGAAGTTTACAGGATATAAAACGGCTTCAAAAACGAGAATTTGGAAGATTGGAACGTCGATATTGCATTTTGTTTTAATCTCGTTCAAATGGCAATTTCTGGCGAGCTTCTGATCACGCAAGAATAGATTTTAAATTGAGGAGGGGTAGGGTAAATTTTCACCCAGTTTAATATGATGCATCGTAGTAATAGGTATGAGATATACACAGTATACTCGTTTTCTTATACCACACAATTTCAGCCAAGTTATTTAATAAGAGCAGACAACGAGACTACATGGGGTATAGAACTGTCAGATTAAAACTGCCGGATGAGTTCTCTTTCAAACTGGTTCAAAGAAGCCTTATAACTTGGTAAAATTATACCTAGACTTGTCCAGACTCTTAAGAATCAGAGACTACGTCCGAATTTGTGAAGACTCATCAGTTTAAAGTAAGTAGTAAGTAAATAAAGGTCTGTTAGAATTCCTCGAGATGATTTCCAAACTCACACATATTCTGTTCGGATTCGTGTAAATACTACGTTTTTTGAACTTACTCAGACTTTTAAAGCGTTGAGCCCAAGAATGGACAATATCGCAAAACAAATGATCTAATATTATGATATTAATATCACCTGAAAATGTACTTATATTGTGAAATTTATATTGTGTGTATTGTTTTAGAATACAAAATATAATATTAATATATCATACTTATTATAAATGACATGATTTATATCACGATATAATTGATATCGTTTTTGTATACAACGATATCGCTATGACATTCTTGGTGGTCAATATACTCGTACTAAGATGAGATGTCAATATTACCGTCGGATTTAGCATGAAAACTACAAGTTGTATACACACGGATTTCAAAGTCAAAACACAATAGTGTAGCGTGAATTTTTTTCTGAAAAATTTGCAAAAAAAAAAACCAATTTAAAAATCCTTAACTGAGAGAAGTACATATTATATCATTATATGTATACTGCCTTGTAGACGAAAAATATGCATATCTGATTTTAATTATTATGAATGATATGAGTGATATCAGAGCCAGAAGCGCCTAGCTGAGATCATTACGACTCTGCTTAGATTTCCTGAGACCCTTGAAGTCCATTAAAAACTATTTCATGACTAGTTAAGACTATATGTTAAGACTGGTTTAGACGGTTAGAAATCGCCGAGACTACGAGTATTTTATGATTCAAGAAGATTACGAAGAGTGATTCAGATTATTTTCAGACTCGCGAAGAAAGAGACACAACTCATTTACACTGTGTTAAGACCTTTTTTTTGAATTTTTTTAATCCCCTCGCCACAGCTTAGGGTTAATAAAAGTGATCTTTAACATGCATTTGAAATGACAGAATCATTAAAACTTTGAAACTTGATTTTAAAGTCCTCATTAATCGTCGATGTCGATGCCGGATGTCTCTCGGTTCCCTAAGTTCCTCATAAGTCCTTGAATTTCGGAGAAAGGTCTCTCACTCCCTCAAAAATTCTCTAATTCGACTGCATATCCTCCCAAGATTCGAAATGCGAGTATTGCTAGGAAATAAAAATTTTCTATTTTCTGCTTCAGCTGATGCAGCTTGCAGGTTCGAACTTTCAACAGTTGTGCCAAAATTCTTCAGATTCTCAATCAGCATCTCATGATGACTCAGCACACAAACTCGTTAGGACTATGGCAAGATTTAAGACACATTATGACCATGTTCAGACTATTTAATTTTTTTTTTTTTTTTTAAACAATCATGTGTTGAATCGAGTGTAGATATAATACCAGCATGGCACTGTACATTTTCTCAAGTTGCTAAAATAGGAGTTTGTAGTAACATGTGAACATTAAGTAGGAGAAAATTTGAGCGTTGTATTAGCAAGTTGGGTTGAGCTGTTGACAATAATATAAAGACAAGCTTCCCCCAAAGTCCACGTATGATTTTAAATTGAACTGATTCAGTCGAATCGAACAGTGAGCTACCTGTGGAACGATTAACGCTTCTCATCATGAACGTTTAGAAATAACCGCACGAGAGAAAAATGGATAGATATGCCCTTTACTCCAAAATACATTAGAGAAGCTCCTCTGTGAAAACTTTCAACTTAGACGTCATTTTTTATCGGCAATGGAAATCTGAAAATTAGTTCGTTTACGTACGTAAAGTAATTATACAGGGTGAAGCTTTTAGTCTCTCGATCCGTGATAATTTTATTCGAACAAACTCAGAGTATATACGTGGAAAGTGAGTCAATATTTGAACATGTTTTTGAATTAAGGCCGCTCCACTCGGTTGCGATTACCTCGTCTGGAAAAATAGACACGGAAGTTTTAAAATGCAACAGTTTTCTGTTAATTTTATTCCTATCTATCGCGACTTTTCCTCTCAGGCTTAGTTGGATCGAGTTGAAAAAAAAACAAAAAAACCTGAAACTCGCCTCCATTTTTTCACACTCTGGTCGTTATACTTTTTTCCTTTACGGTTAATTCAATTATTATACCAGCAAAACAGCCATGGCCACGTGTTTTTACGACTTACGGTCCCAGATTCCTGGGGTTGAAATTCATGCAGCTGATGTTTGAAAATTATTATTAAATACAACACAGGCTCTCAGTGTGTTTGGGAACTAAAAAAATATTACCTTCTTGTAAATCTGAATGAAGATCAAGAATTTGGGTAGAACGCAGAGTGAAATCGACGGCCGCAGAGTGATGTGGAATCTCGAAAACGCCAGTATGGTGAGATATATTGAGGTGCTGAGCGCCACATCCTCATCGTTCTTTATTATATCATTCCTCAACTTTTCTGATAATATTTACGTTCTCAGTTTTAGGAAACTTTGAGGTGATGGACTGTAATTGACCATAACTGATAATCACGTAGAGGGACCCAGTGGTGACGACTTTTCCAGCTCGTAGCAGACAATATCCACCATGAGTTACCTCTTCATAAGTTTTTAATTATAAAATGTGTGTCCAGGATAGGAAGCGAATCCCTTTGTTACTTTTTGTTACTATTTTGAAAAAAAGAAACCACTATCCCCTCACTTTTGCAAAAAACAAAGAAACACTTTTGTCAATTTTTCTCACAAATTCTTCCACCCGCCTTTCATTTAGCTTTGTAGTTTTGAATTAAGAAAAGATAAAAAATAGCTGGTGTGGTTGATTTCGCAACAATGTTATATCCTACAATTAAAAATAAAATAAAATAAATATTATTTTCTTGAAACTGGAAATCAATAGTAAATGGCTTCGCGTGACTCCAGTCAAATAAAATATAAAATTTTTTTTCCGGTTCGGGGGAAGGGACTCAAAATTGAGGCAAAAAAAGTTATTGACTATCCCAACACCAAAAAAAGTTAGGGAAACGTGATAAATGAATTTAAAATAATGGCATAGAACCCTTGTACTTCTCTTTTCATTGATGTACTCGTATCAAACATGTGTCTATAATCTATCTGTATAAGAATGTAAATATAGATCATTTTATTTCCCAACCGAGGCTGTAATATCGTTTTCGAAAAGTTATTAGAGTACTAAGGAAAATTTCTACAAAATATGGAATTTCTCACGCGCCTCGTGTCCTAGTATTCCCACTTTAAAATGTATGCCCATGCGAAAACGAACACCACAGAGTACTGATTAACACCTGAATTAATGTTAAATACAGATTTTTATATGAAATCCTATAAAGAAAATGGTTATATTACTTAGTTGTTTCTGTCTAACTAAGTTTAAAAAAAATAAAAAATAATAATAAATAAATAAATTTAAAAAGGTGATTGTGTCATAATATTTATTGGCTGAAGTTTTAAATTCAATAACATATGATGTACAGAAGTAAATACAGAAATGTTCATTTACGATGTTAACTTTGCTGAATGAAAGCGGCGAAAATTCCACATACGAATTAATTTTTTATGGGGAAGTATTAAATAGCACGAAATAAAAAGTGTGCTTGAACGAAATGTGAAGCCGCGAATAAAAAAGTTTAAATTACGAGTTTTAAAATCGATATCACGAAATGACTTGCATACGGTATATTATGTTGTTTAAACACAAAAATTATACGTCATCGCGGATAACGTACAGACTCGTGGAGATAGGAGATCCATGAGTTTAAGAGGGATCCAATTTTCTATAAAAACGGTCATTAAGAATTTTTTCTTAAGTACTCTAGAAACGCCATAGAGGGGAGCTCTGAGGTAATGCTCGAAAAGGCGGATTTCAGGGCTCGGGTTGAGAAACAAAAAAAGAGTGGACATGTAAAAATTACCCTTTATTGCAGTACATTAGGAATTTTTAGACCTATTATTCATGCGAATGACCCCATCAAGATCATCGAGGGGTTTCGAACTCAACGAATTCGTTTTTGATATCGGTTTGGCTCTTAATCTAAATTTGTGGCTTCTGAGGAGGTGGAGAATCGATTCATAGATTTTTATTGCTCCAAAATTTGATTTTTGACATTAATTTGTGCGCAATTGTAAATTTGTGGCAAGTGTGATGGAGGCCGAGAATTTAAACTTTTTATTTCGGGCGCAGTAATATCGTGTCTCTTTTTTTCATTGTGTGTAGAAGGTATTAAAATTCCGGGCGTATTTTATTCTATCGCGTAAGTGAATTATTCTGCGCTCTGAAGTTTAATTTTTTCTTCAAACTCTTTCTTTTTCTGTTTCGTACTTGTTACTGCGCTTGTCATTTATATATTTCGTGCAAACTGCATATTTCTTTCGTGAATTCAACATTACCATTGTGGGCCGATAAATGGGTCCCTTTTTTATGTATATCAATTTTACTAAGTTTCATCAAAGATCGGTGGCATTTCTTGTATTTTTCTAGCCGTTAGCCGCTTTTGCTACGTATTTAGCTATTAAAAAAGCTCGATTTTTCACTTTTAGGCACGGACAGTAGTTCCCCTAGGATCGGAATCAAAAAATGCCAGACGAAATTTCTTCCTTCTACAATCTAATAGCGCAAAAAGCGACTTATTCCGTTTATCGACTGAAGCTCAAAAATTATCCAAAACTGTCAACAACGAAATATACATTGTACACCCTATACGAAAACGGCTGTGAGGTAACACTGGAAAATATAAATGTCTCAAATGTTACAGGAATCATTTACTACCTATACTAGATAAATTTCTCGAGCTTTATGAAAATCGCATTTTTTTCTCGATGTTTTACAAACTTTCTACTTCATTTCACCTATTCTGACTCTAATTCGCAACTTTAATCCCGAGCGGAGCGAGTTAAAATTATTCAACCAAGCTCAATCTTTCAAAGAAGTAATTTTTTATCCAAAGGAACAACTTCAGCGATCATCATCAAAATCGGAAGAAAGTTCAAAATAAGGAACCCCCGAATGCCAGTGTTCAGTAGACGCTCGGGTTGCCCGAATTTACTCTTAGTGGATGTTTCTTTCCGAATTTTGTATGGAACCCCTTGGCCTAGATCCGTTTTTATTTGGAATGAAATTATTAATCTAGCCATAAGACGGAAGCTCTACATTTGAACAAAAACTGACAATTTAAGCAAGAAAAGATATATCTCAATAATGTTCCTTACATCTGGTACGGAGTAGGGAGCTGGGATGGCTATAGATGGAGAAAAGGAACATAATATGTATGGAGGCTATATGACTTGAAGGGAGGGGGCGATCGGAACGAATGAGAAATGCGCGCATGTATGAATGTGAGCGAATGCGCATGTCTTTGTTTGAGGAGTAAATGTCTCACAGTGGGTACTATGGGATGATTAATAGAGGAAAAAGAGAGTATGCATGGGATAATGGGCTTGAGTATGCATATGATCAAACATCACGACCTATTCTACTAACATGAAATAAAAGTACATGCCGAAAAAATAACGGCACCCATAAGGGGCTTTGTAGCCCTGCATGGGCATTTAAACGAAAAATAAAATTAAAAAAAATTCCTGCAAAGTTTCAGGTCGACGGATAAGGGGAAGATACGTCTCAAACCCTACTCCTTTCTAATGAGAAAATACAAAGAATTTTGAGATTATTAGCGAAATTTTTTTCTTATTCCCTATATAACTGGGTCAAAAATTCATTTTTTCAGATGTCAAAAGTTTATTTATTTTATACAAATTAAAATAGTAGGTTTTCCTAATGTGAGTTAATGACCTTGGATGTGCTACAAAAAAGAGAGAACGATGAAAATTTGAGATTTGAGAAAAGGTCCATTTATAGGGTTCCGATGTTTCTGAATTTAATTCTGGGGATAACTTTTACGTCCTACATACCAGCCACAAACAGTAGACAGAATAATTAACAAACTAACACAACCAAGAAGCACAGACACTGAACCAACAACCACAAAAACAGACAAATACGCAGGCGCAATACCATTCACAGGAACATATACATACAAAATACAAAAAATCCTCAACCAATACAATATAAAACTCGGAATCAAAAACAGACCACCTCTGATCAAACAAATAAGCAACGACAAAACAGAAAAAAAAGGACAGAAACGACAGCAGCGGTGTATACAGACTGGACTGTGAATACTGTGACATGACCTACATAGGAGAAACAGACAGAAAATTCACAACCAGAATCAAAGAACATGAAAAATCACAGAAGCTAAATGATGACAGATCACTGTTTGGAAAACACTGCAATGACCAGGGAATAACAATCATAAACTGATAGAAAAGTATAAAATCCTACACATAGAAAACAACACAAAAAAAAAAGGAAATTAAAAGAACAACTAGAAATAATAAAAGCAAAAACAAAACAAACAACCTAATAAACACAACAACTAACTTCTAAAGTGAGAACTTATTCCAACTAATAACATAACCCCCACAGATTGGCCGGACTGCACAATCACATACAACCAATAGGAGCACAAGACTAAACAGGTTTACCATAGGGTACTACTCTCGACTATAACTACAGGACCACAAGAGACAAGTCTCATTCAGGGTTCTCCACTGATGATGGCATAACAGCCAAAATCGCTCTGGAATACAGAAGAAGAAAAAGTGAATTGGCACACCCTACACACGGAATACTATCCCTTGAAGTACCACTGGCGGGGATAAGGGTATAATATTAGTCATTTTTCCATGTTATTCGCAAATTTTATCGCCCACCGGAGCAGAATATATATGTAATTGGTCCTCCTGACCGAAATACGACTGTACGAATATTCGAAGTGAAACAGCCGACGACGAATTAATAGCTGCAGTAATTTATTAAAACGCAATATGATCGAGTGAAACTGAGTGCACGAAGGGAATATTTTGACGTACATGAAACCGGGTCTGGTCCGGCGGTTTCTTTGTGCATGCAGGCTGCGGTAAATACGTAGACCCCGCGTTTGATGGACATCAAAACGTATACGTATATTTTGCGCATAAATATATGTGTAACTTGGAACGAGGGCTTCGGTTCGGGTTCGGGACAACGCCGTGTAATACCGACGATTTCTGTGTTGCGGGTACACATCCCCGTTCGGGTCCGGCTGCTGCCCCCTCAACTGCTCCCGGTCGCGGAACAGATGCAGAGTCGCAATCGCTGATCCGGGCTCGTTTCGAATTACTCGGTATCGAAAGTACAACGGGAGGTCGTATGATTTTGATTAACGTTATCGGAAACCCTTGAAATAACATTTAATTTCTGTTTTGTAAAGAGATATAATACCTATAAGGAAAGAAAAACAAGAAAACTTCTAGGTAGACGTATTCGCGGATTCTACATCGAACACGCGGGCAGAATAACGTAGGAAGGTACGAGTACGTATAATACGAGGTGCAGAGATAGTAGCGCGGCAAAATAGCAAACAGCCAACTAGCCAACGTCCACACATAAAGGAAGAATGAATCTCGAAGACCGAAAAAATGTAGAAAAAACATTAGAACATTTTTATTGCTGAGAGATATTATGAAAAGAATTCTTTTAAAACATTGAAGAGCTTTTTTTTTTGTATTCTTTCCCGTTACAGCGCAGGAAGTATTATACTCGAGCTTCAATAAAACTTGAATACTCCTTTCTTTTTCTTTCGCTCGACTGTATAATCTGTTACTTTTTTTTCACGATAGGTACTTTTTAAAACCGCAAAAGAAAAACAGAAAAAAAGAGAGAATGAAAGGAGAGAGAGGAGCGAGAGAAGAAGAGAGACAGTGAAAGGAGGGAGATGATATAGCTGGTAGAATAGAATGTAGGTCTATAGTGGGGTGGTCCTTATTTTCGAATTCTGATTTTTTAATGAGCTACCTCCTAGATCGATTCCAAATAATAAATCAAAATTTTCTTCAAGATGTGAACTGAAACGGGAAAGAGGTCAATTCGCGCCGCAAAGGGGAGGAAATTCTTAGATTTTTGGAATTTCAGTTTCAGTTGCCTGGGAATTCTTCTCATATGAGCCTGAAAGTAATTTGACTTTTTTAAATTGAGGTTCTAAGGATCGCTGAATTTATTCCAGGATCGCTGAATTTTTTCCAGGAGTTACTTTCCCTCCTCCCCCCTCTCAACCCTTCAGGATCCTCAAGGGGCTACTTTCTGATTATCTCAATCAGTCTGGTTTCCTTCAATTTCCGAGTACTATTTATCAATAGTAGGATTTCTTGAAATGCTGAATCCATTTCGGGAGTTCTTTTTTCCCTCCTCTCAACTCTTGAGGCTCCAAAGGAGGCTAATCTTCAATTACTTTTATTTCCCAGGTTCCCAAATTCGTTAGGCCGATACGTCTTTTTTTGGGTGGCTAAATCTATCTCAAAGGTCATTTTCCCTTTCGCCATCACCTTTAAGATTCCTTAGGGGTCAAATTTTCAAATACTCAAATTTCCCCAATTTCTTGATATTGTTTGTAGAGTTTTCTGCGTCCTTAAATCCGTTTCTAAGTTCCTTTCTCCCCTCTTCTCAACCCTATAAGGTTCAAAGGTGACTAATCTGCGATTACTCCAATTTCCTTCAATCGATGGGAGGATTCCTTGAAATAATGAATCTACTTCAGAAATTCTTTCTTCTCTTTCCTTAACCTTTGAAGCTCCACAGGAGGCTAATCTTCAATTTCCTTCAAGCTCCACAGGGGGCTAATTTGCATTACTCCAATTTTCAATTTGTTTATAAACATTGAAAACGCGGTTTAGCGGGTTGCTGAATCTATTTATGGGGTCCTTTCTCCTTCCAACCATTCAGGTTTTCACGGATGAAAGCCTAACATTAAATAACATCAACTCGAAGATATATTACGCCGAAAATGTAGTAATTTAGGTCACTGAATCTATCATTGAGGAATCTCTCCTTCAAACAGTTTCTTTTCAGACTGGTCATAATTCTGTAATACACATCGCGTTCTCGCTTGTATCCTCCAATTTAGTAAACTCCATTCTTTGATTCAGTACAGTGCGCACAATTGGAACCAAAATTGCAGAACTGAAGTTTCTTGAATGTTAAAAAGGTGTATCACATCGAATTCAAACGAGATATTTCCATGCATAGCCCTTGATTCAGGATGCTACATGCCACAAGGGGCATGGAATCTAGATTCATTCCGTGAGATGAAAAAAATATTTTCTGCAAAGTTTGAGCAAAACCAGAAACGGTTGATTCGTGCTGCAAGGGAGAGAAGATATTATGGGAATTATTATTGATTTTTGGAATTTGAGATTCTCAAATCTATACTAATCACGAAGAACAAATTTTTATTACTGTCCTGTTGATGATTACTTTCTTAAATCAGGTAAGTATAATTCGTTATATACGATTAATTTGTATGATATTGTGCGATGTGAGGCACCTTCTTCACTAACGTTCATGTCAGCAACCCACAAAATCTAACGTGAAAATTGGAGCAATCGCAAATTATCCCCCTGTAGAGCTTCAGAAATTGAGGGAAAAGAAGAAACCCAGAAACGAATTCAAGGACTCAGAGAATCTTACCAATATCGTAAAAAATTGGAAATTGAGAACATTAGACCACTGAACAGCCTCACGGATGGGGGGGGGGAGGACAAAACGATTCCTGAAACGGTTTCAACGATCCAAAGAAGCGTGTACTATCGATGAAAAGAACTTGGAAAACGGGGAAATCGGAGTAACTGGAGATTAGCCCACTATGGAGTCTTAAGGTCAAGGAGGAGAGAGAGAAAAAAAAACTAAAATGAATTCAACGACTCAAGAAACCTAAATTAGAAAAATAAAGTAACTTTTCGGCTTATGTGAGGAGGCTACCTCAGCGACTGGAGCTCAAATTTCATAAATCAATATTAATTCACATAAGAACTTCTCCCCTGGCGGCACGAGTTAGTCTTTTCCGAATTTGATCAAATTTTACAAAAATGTTCTTTCAACTTATAGAACCAATTTAGATGGTGGCCTGACTGAAAACATGAAATTTTCTCACTAAGAGTAAATATGGGCCACCGGCTAGAGTGACAAGGAAGATGTCAAAATATCACACTAGGGTAGTTAAATTTTTTAATTTTAATTTTTTTTTCACATGTTGTATCCTTCTAATGAAAAAGAAAACTTCCGCAAAAAACGCTCCACAGGAAAACGTTACCATCATAATGTAGTTGCGTATTCTTCTTTACGCGGTCATTTGTTCCATCACGTTTCGATCGGCTCACACGGAGAAAGCCGAGCGACGCCGAGAGTAGACGACTAGAAAAGGTATTGAAATGTGGGTATGCGCGCCAATGGGATACCTAGCACCTTACCTACTACCTAGGCGACATTCTATGTAGCGTCCTTCCGCGCAGTGGTCGGACTCATTCTTTCATTCTTTCGAAAAATTGCGTTCTGAAGGGCTAAACTTTCTGTAATAGTTGTGAAAACCCACGAGCCTAAATCGTTTCGGAAGTGAAGAACAACCCCAAAAATAATATTGCTACTCGGAATAATCTAGGTCGAATTTATTTGACATCACTATTAATTTGTAAATTTTAATATTTCATGCTCCGGGTCCCTATCAACCAATGGGAGGATGGAGTGTAGGACTAAAACCATCGAAAAGTGAATTCACCGATTCATGAAACTTCATTTTTCCTATATTTGAAGCCAACATTTTTTGTAAGTTTTAATATTTCATATTCCAGCCCCCTGTGGAGTAATACGAGTGGGAAGGGGAATAAAGTAGGGCCAAAACAACTTTACAAACATAATCATCGACAAAACAAAACACTATTGTGTGTGCACTTGAAGTGCCTATTCGAAAATTTTTGGTTGTGACCCTGTGGTGGGGTTTTTAGTAAACAGATTTTTTCATGTGTTATGGCCAATAAGGAATTTAGGGAAGCGTCCCTCCCTCCGTGAAAAATATAGTTCTTCAAGAAGGAATGACTCTACATTTTCATTATTAAAAAAAACACACACACCTGGTTTGATAGTAAATTACTCATTCAAAGGCAAAATCGAGTGTCTCATGCACACTTGACCTAAGTAAAAAAAACATCTAGCGGGCTAAAAAAGGAAGTAATTTGTCATTTGCGAGTGTAGCCCGATAGAGGGCATCGATATCTATAAGAATATGTATTAAAACTCATTTTTCGTCAAAATGTCACTTAAGTCAAGTGTGCATGGGACACTCGAAATGTTAGTTGTAGGGATTTGACACTAAAAGTAACCTAAATTAGCTTTTGGGAGCAAACTGTGTACAAGATGTATCGTTTTTTATTGTTTTCGTTCAACAGTAACTGTTTTTTCGGCGACGTTACCAAAACTGGGATATCCTGTATCAGGTGCAGTTGAAGAGAGAAGCAAGGAATGAGACTGCACTTCCTAAACGAATTTTGTCCTCCCATCGTTTACCCTCTTCTTTTCAGAACGAATATTTTGATCAATATAGCTATTTTTATTAATTTATATGTCACGGGTTGGTTTCGAAAATGAACAATAATATGAACCACAATTCGAGATCAATTTCAAAAAACTAGAAACAAAGTCATGAAAGGAAATATTGTTAACATAAACTCTTCCAATTTCGATTTTTTTTTCTTCACGGTGTTCTTAGTTTCTTTGCAGACGGTCTTGAAAGTCAAATATTTGGCTGATTGACTGACTCAACTGCACACTATGTTGTTGGCTGCCTACATATATATTTCTGCTTGTCTGTCCATTCACCTACTAATCGTACATCGACTGACTGGCTACGCAATCAGTCTTTTTGCAGGCTGAATGATTCCGTGATTTTGCGCTAAAATGTCACAAGTTCATTGCAAAATAAAGTCGAAAAAGAGACGAAAGCAAAAATAGTTGGAATCAGCGTATTGAAAACACCCGTAAGACATAGATTAGATTTAAACCTGGGGGCTAAGGCCTAGAGTACACTATTTTGGAAATGTGCTGGTAATGTGGGTACCTTTCAGAGAACTTCTGAAAAGCTACCGAAAGTGTCTGTACAGTGTCTTTGAGAGTGCGCAAAACCAGAGTCTCGGAATTATCGTAGAAACCGCATGGTAACAGCAGGATACCAAAGTTCCGGTGCTGCATTTCGTACTGCATGGACAGACTAACGATAAACGCCTGCGAACTCCCGTTTTTAAATGCGATTTTAAGGATATACTTAGAATTTACAGCTGATTTATCGTCCGCTGAACCGTCGCTATTCGCTTCTTTCCTCGCAATTTATATTTCGCGACTCTAATTTTTTCCAACTATAAATACCGATTAGAAAGACGTTATTAACCACCGCAAATGGAATAAAGAACTAAAAATGTTTTAACTTGACTTATTTTCTAAATGTTGCGTTGGTAACCTAACAGGGTGGTATAGTTTTCTCGAAGAAAATAGTATCTGATGTGTCATTAACCGCCATGTTGAACCAACGTATTTAGGAAAAATTAAAAATAATCGAGGTTTCAGCGGCGAAAAATAGACATCGATCTTGATTAATCACTCTGAATTCTGAAATGTTGAAAAACTGTCATTTTCATCGGGGAATTTCGATTATAAAAGCCCAATGTGGCTGAATCGAAAATCTATGGCTGTATCTGAAACTGAAGTCCATGTTAATTCGATTTTTCATGGTAAAGTACTTCACTCGTTTCTTAGTTTTCCCCGGCCTCATCCACGCTTCGAGTAAATCGAAAATTTTTCACGAGACCACTTGTCTAACTTATATGCAGTCACACCTGGAATTAAAACCGACAATATCGCGTACTCGGTAAAATCACTAAAGCTACCTTGACAGTTGAATATTGGTCCTCCCCTATGTTATGAAAATTAATTTTACCCTCCCGCTCCTCACGTAAAGAGGTACTTGACACAATGTAATTGGAAATGATAATGCATCACGACATAACGCCACCACAACCAGAATGAGAGACTGATGAATGAAACAGGTATTCTTTTACGAGATAATAGTCAACACTGTTTCCCCCATTTCAATGTACTTCTGTTTGAGTTTCAAATTCATTTACAATATTTGGCAAACACACTAGAGTCACTTATCACATAAGTGCACTTATAATTGTACAACTTCTGAGTTAAAACCGTGACAAAACGAAGTTATTTTAATGATTCGAATCACGCTTAATGGATCAATCAACATCCAACACTTCGGGTTACGAATTAGTGATCAATCCAGAAAGTGTTTTCATTTTCCCTCAAACATTTCAAAAACTGAATGAAGTTTATACTTTGAAAATGATATGGAAATTTATAGACAGCATCACTACAAACTTAGTCGAAAATCACAGATCACCAATTGTCTAACAACATGAAGATTTGGATCGACAACCTTGTACTTATCAAACAAATCGATCTGACTTGAATTAAGCTTTGTTACACCCACACAGAGATGTGTCAAAATAGATTTTTCAAAATATTATCTAGATTCTTAAAATAGAAAGTGGCTATTTTAAATTTTTTACTTGGAATAAATTTCAACTTTAAAATCTATTTATTATTTTTTATTTCAAAAATAGGTTTTTATAAAACCATTTTCTATCTGGAAATTCAGTTTTCACAATAAGTTTTCTAAGTAGTTTTTTGTGTGGATTGTACCAAAAATGATGATGATGATGATAAGGCTATCAGTCTTACGACCGATTTGATGCAGCTCTACAAATTTCTCCCTATCTTATGCAAGTTTTTTCATTTCGTAATAACACTTACATTTCACATCCTTGATTATCTGCTGAACATACTGGAATCTTTGTCGACCTACTCAATTCTTTCCTTCCACTATTCCTTCTAGCAGCAGTGATATTATTCCTGGATGCCTCAAATTATGCCCTATTAGTTTACCTCTCCTTCACCTCCAACAATTCCAAATATCCATTTTACCTTCTACTCTGTTAATATTCCAAATATCCATTTTACCTTCTACTCTGTTAATTAATTCCTCATTTCTTACCTTATCCGTTCATTTGATGCTAAGTATCCCACACCTCAAAAGCTTCGATCCTTCTCTTATTTGGTTTTCCTATGGTCCAAGTTTAACATCCATACGCAAGGCTACACACTCTCCAGACATAAGTTTTCGAGAACAATTTTTTGATTTCCAGATTTATTTTTGATTTGAAAATATTATTTTTTCGATAAAATGCTAATTTGGCTTGTGCTATTTTACTACTGATATTCCTTTTACTCCTTCCATCTTTTGTTGTTTTACTCCCTAAATAGCGAACTTCGCTTACCGATTTCCTCAATCTTTTCCTGTCCAATATTTATACTTAGGCTATCGTGTTCACATCGATTACATACCATTACTTCAGTTTCATTTTTCTATACTCAAATTCTCTTCCATTCCATTTAAAATGTTTTCCAAATCAATACTTCTTTCAGCTAATAGGACAATATCATCTGCAAACCTGAGCATCGTTACTCGCTCTCCATGTACAGAGATCTCTGCTTCAAATTTTTCTTTCATTTCTTTTATGGCTCACTCTATGTACAGATTAAATAATACTGGAGTTAAGAAGCACCCCTGCCTTACACCTGTTTCTATATTGGCCACCCCTTTTTCTCCTTCTATTCTTAATACGACTTTCTGCTCACTATATAAGTTTAAAATAACTTATCTTTCTTTATTATTTTATTCCAATCTTTTTTATAATAAGTATCAAACATTTTATCCCATTTCACATTGTCAAAAGCTTTTTCAATATCAACGAAGACCATGTATGTATCCTGTCCCTATTTGAGTCTCCCATAAATAAATTAATTAATAATAACAATTTTAGAAACCTATTTTGCAGGAAAAATCTACTCGATATTTTAAACGCCAAAAACAGCTGTTTACAAACAACTATTTTCTATTCCAAATAGGTTTTGGATTTAGAAAGCTATTTTTTATTTTATTTTTTTCAAATAGAGGTCATCCAGTTCCTGTTTAATATTTGAAATAGGTTTTTGCACCTATCTGCACATCTCTGTACCTATAAGATAAGACCTAAGTACCGTAACTTCGTTCTTAGCTGAAATTACAAACCGATTCAACACTTCTATCGTTTAAGTACGTGAAAATCCGTAAGTCATTACATGGAACCATCCGGAATAGTCGATTTAGTTTTACCGAAAATGTCACCGAAAATTTAAACGAAGCTACGCATTAACGTACAAATAAGAACTCTAGGAAGAAGGGGGTCAAATTATTCATTTCCTCTCTATAGATTATTCCCTGTATCTACTGTTGGATAGTATTATTCCTTGTCCTGAATACCTAGTTTCCACCTCTGAAAACTGACCAGATAATTTCATAAATTTCTTCTCAACACGCTGATCGATAAAACTGATATTTAAACTTATTTCCGAATAGTAATTCTCAAGAGAATTTTCTTTAAAAGAAATATTATAGCGAACGAACTTTCGCATCTTCATATTTCATTAGGCTTGCTAATGACAGCTACAATCAAAGTTTCTTCTCTCTGGATTTGTACATCGAGAACTTTTTTATAATTTCGAAAACAGGATTTTGCATTTATCATTTTGAAAACTTAAATATAATTCGGTCATATTACAAAAATTATATTTTCCCCTACAAACGCTTGTGCGGCTTTATTCGCCACCGCTGAAATTCTAAGAATATTTGACTGCGCCAGCATGATTAACAGGGCGAGAAAATGAAATCTGTTCCAGTCAGCGCTGAATATACACTCAGAATTTACTTTTAATTATAAACTTGGAAATGAGACGTTTAAAAAGTATTTAAAATTTTTTTGAGTGATGAAAAGTGTAAAAATAACTTAAAGTCTTTACTGAAAAGATTAATAGTTGATTAAAGTGGATAATATTCGGTATTAAACTATATCCTTGATATTTCGTTCCCTTTACACAACTGAATTAAATAACTAGAAAATTTTGTAATACAAAATCAACTTTTTGTACTCTGTAGTGGATAAATAATCAAGAGTTAACCACACATTATATACAGGACGAAAAGTGAACAAGTATACATTATCAACGATTCGGATTCAAATGAAATAACTTAGTTTTTGCCGAAACGAATGTCCAAAGCGTACGAGTATCCCATACAGACAGTTGCAGCTCTTACATTCCGCAAACCAACCAGAAATTGTTCGCTCGGTTACTGACATTTCATTACAAATCTTTGGTCAGAAAAACCACCACGCCGCTAGGGTCAATCTGTTTTGCATAGCGAGTGAATGTTACTAACCGGAGTTTAAAAAAACATTATTTCGTCCATTCGAAAAATAAAAATGTCCATTCTGTAATTCGACTCAACATGTGGAAACACCGTTTGAAATTTTGAGTACATAATTGTTTCGATATTGTTGGAAGATTCCAGTTATTGTTTCAGGAAAAATATTCAGAGTGTACTAACTTTTTAACACAGACGCACAGAGCTTACGAACATTAGAATCATCTTCAGCTACTTTACTCCTTCACAGCGTTATATCGTTGATGGGGCTTATTCACCTCCCTCCTTTCATCTATTTACTCCATATCTGAAATTGAGGCCCATGCAATGAGGGGAGGGGGTTCTAATATTCTGTAAAGTTTAATACGGGTATTCAATAATTGAAAGGTCGCTAAGTTCGGTTTTGGTAACATTTTGACCATTATTCCACGAAATGTGGCGCACACCGATGGGAAGGAGGTCCACGATAACAGTAGTGGAAACCACACAAAAAAAATTAAAGATCACGGAAAGTATTGAAGAATCTTAAAGAGCGCTTACTTTTTTTAAACAAAATGGAAGGAGTCTTGCACTCATTTGACAATTTGTTTCATCCACTTTCGAAAGTGATGGGAAAATTACTGATGACAATTTGGTCAATTTTTTTATGAATGTTTCATGAAAGTGAATAATATGTGACTAAACAGTGATTAGAAATGTTCTTAACTGACTATTTTCACGTCACATTAAGAGAAATGTAACAACCTATTTTTTGTAACATCCGTATTCTATAGGCACCCCTAGGTACTGGCCGATAGCTCGAAGCTGCAAACTCGGCCTGTCGAAGGCATGGTAGTATTTCCTCCAGAGCGTGAACAATATGGATGATGTAACGACAGGCAGGGCCCACTCACACATAGGCACAATCTTCGTTTCCGCCACGATTCCGGAGGCTATAGAACTGTATGGTCAGTGTGATTTTTGTGTGGCTTCGCGCGCTCGTGCTCTTGAATAGCGTGTATTTTCGTATCGCGATTTTGTGCATTACATTTGCAGGAGTTTGGGTAAATGTGCTCACCTCTAATGTGGGTCACTTATTGAGTATTCGCCTTCGATGGGTTACGTAGAGTTATGTTAATCAGTACTTAATGATATGTTAGGTCAGTGATCGATCGACACTACTGTCTTGTGGACTCCACAGTACTCGGCAGGTAGTACTCAAGGGAGAGTACTATGCAGAGTTTAGGGTAGCCAGGCTCAGGCGACGATGTGCTTTCTCTGCTGATCTCCCGATCTTGAAGCTCTCTCAGGTCGACTCGGCTCTGAAGGGTCTGCACGGTATGGAGCGTGAACGCAGACCCCCACCGTTGGTCTGGCGGCAGGCTGGATCGAAGACAGCCAATCCTAGATTCGTCCAACCTCTCTCTTAAATTATGTTAGTGGGATAGGAGGTAGTTAGGGACCTAAATACTCAGTCGTGTCTTCTTCTTCTGAATTACAGGTAAAAAGCATCCGCCACGTCGAGCCAGGGTCCACCTACGTCGCAGCCTAACCACCCTAGATTAAGTATCACGTAGAATTATTTTAATATACATCGTCATTCTTACTCTTAGTATCATTTCTCCAGGACGTTAGGTCGGTTTCTCTTCTATATCATACTCAAAAATAATAAAATATTTTATATTATGCCTTCTTTTTTACTTATTAAAGAAAATAGCCTCAGACTTTCAACATATTAGTGAAAAGTTACTTCAATGGTTAACAGGAACAACTGTACTCGTTCTGAAAAGTTTTCATTATGTCTTGAAGAGCTATCATCAAGCTTCCAAGAGTCATAGAAAGTAAGAAATAAGTTTTGAACAGTTCTAGTGGGTCTTAAATGAGTTCCAGAAAGCTTTAAAGAGTTTTAAGAGTCTACAAGATTCCCATATATAAGCATTGAATATTGAATAATCTCAACTGGTCTCGAGAATTGCTCCCAGTACCTCGATAAAGATAAAATGAAACGGTACTGTCATGAATATTTAAAATTCTCTCAGGTGGAGAATTTAGTAAGTTGGATGAATTCGACAACTCACATTGGAAAGCAATTTTACTCGTATTTTCAATATCAATAAGAAAACAGTCAGCAGTACATATCACTTACAAATGAAAGAACTTCTATCAAATTTACACATTCAATTCAACCGTGAGAACGAGAAAAAAATGTAAGAACTCAGGAGGAGGGATTGATAGAACTAATCATTCTCATACATTTGGAATGGCTCTTCTCAAGATAACCCCTGGGATTTGCTACTGCTGATAATCAAGTTCGGGAAGTATTGTATCAGCGCAGTATAAATCACGAACAGGAACATTTCAATCGTCTTCTCCCAAAATCTTGGGTGGCTCTTATTTTGAAAATTTTCGAAAATAGGGTGCTGATCCACAAGATCTTGTTACTGAGATCTGAAAAACCGACAGAATTTTTTTTCCAAATGTTAAAAGTATGTTAACCCGTGCCGCATTGGCCTTTTAAAGCTCTTTTTTTCAAAAAAATTATCTGAACTTCATCTCCAAAATTTAATGTTTAAATACCATTGGAAAACAGGGGTCTGGTTGGCCGAGTGGATAGCGCGTTGGTCTCGGAATCCGAAGATCCCGGGTTCGAGCCTACGTAACAACTCGCCAGATTTCGACCTAGGCCAGTTTTTCGGCCAGAAGGGAAGAGGGCTAAAACAGCCCTAACAGCTTCCCCGACGTCTCTGAAGTAATGCTCGAAAAGGGCGGATTCCAGGGCTCGGGTTGAGAGCAAATTAGAAAAAGAGATCATTGGAAAACAGCGTTTTCAAACATAGAATTTTGAAAAAGAAATAACTAACTTTTTTCGAACAGTTTCTCACGGCGAATCCAAATACATTTAAATTTCCTTTTTGTTTACGTTCTCCCGTAAATCGCCCATCAAGTCCGAAAAAACCAAAGAATTTCCCGCAACACTATTCTCGGGGGAGTGCGGAATCCAAATTTGCCGATTCAGAATTCAGAATTTGCCGAGTTTACTCAAGTTGACATGGAAAGAAGTCAAAAGAAAACTGGTTCCCACTCGCTTGATTTTTCCAAGTAATCACTTGAATTATTTTGGAATATTCCTTACGTAAGCCCTATGTTAAAATTCATGACCAATGAGGTCTAGGTGAAAGTCATTTTAGAAACCTGGAAGGAATCAGGAAATTATTTTAAAACCGAGGGGGTATCGTCACACGATTCCGAAAATTTTCAAAATAAGAGTTACTCTAATCTTTATAATCTTACACGCTACATTTCCAGAAATATGAGATCTGTTTACTTCTGCCGATGTGAATTTGCCTGCCCTGCCAGCCGGCGAACATCAGGTGGGTCACTACAAGGTAATTGCACGCACAAATGTTAAACTTTTCTCACGAAAGTCAAATTTAGTTACCTTGTTGAGTTACCTTGAAAATATGTCGCTTATAATTCAAAGACAGAATTTACTTTGAATATCACATCTATTTTCTTAGCCTGCAACATCTGGAGACAGTACCGATTACACAGTTTGAATACCTAACGATTATCAAACAATTTCATCAAAACTTGCGCACAGTCTAACTGAATTTGCAATTCAGCATCATTACCTGGATGGAGACTAGGTTCCACTATTTCACTTTTGCGAAATTCGAGACACCTATAAATTCAGCCACTTGACTGGAGAAAAGCGACAAGAACTGAGATGTAACTAAGACAAAATCAATACAGTTCGCTTTTCAATTATAACTATTCAAACAGCGACTATCGAGAGATTATTTTAATTCCTTCGAGACTTGAGGCACCACTGAAATAAACATGTCGCGCAAAATTGGGAAAAAGTTAATTTTATCCGAAAAAATCCCGTCCCATCAGTGTCACCGAATCGTCCACGAAAAGACAATATTGTTTCTCGTAAAATTTTATCTGCCCAGTTGTCCGCAGATATTCGATAGGTTTTACTGCTACCGTGCCAGATTTGTACTTAGAATGAATTCGCACCTTCCAGTCTACTTACCATAAAAATCCGACGAGGAAGCTAAATTGTAAACAAATTTCACATTTTCACCTGGCATGATGTTTGTGAATTGACTAGGATACTGCGTGTTCGTCAAAAGGGTGAAAAAATGAGTCTGAATGAGCTTAAATAAGTTTAAACAGTCTCAGCATAGCCTGGAGAAGTCTCTTCCCGCATAATGAGTCTTAATGCAAGCACTAAATAAGTCTGAATGAATCTTGTCAAAACATTACTCAGCTGAATCTGAATGAGCCTGAAAATTTAAAGCAATTTTGACGGAGTCTACATAAGACGCGAGAGAATCTAGAACATTTGCATAAATCTTAAGGGAGTCAGAATTAGTATAAAAGAATCTTGACCGAGTCTTAATAAGTTACAAGAGTCATGATTGATCTTATACAGTCCTAAGAGAGTCTGGATGAGTCTTCTTATTTCCTTAACGTCGTGTCTGGTTAATGTAGGACCGAGAAGCATCTTGAATACTGAGTGAGTAAAAACTAATTTTTGAAGGGCAAGGGCAAACAACTTTCTTGCCTAAGAAGGTTCCTTAAACATAAAAATTTCAAAAGAGAGCACATCGAACAAACTAACGAAGTCGGTTTTTTTTTGATCGCCGACTGTAAATATTTCGTAAGATCTTTTATCCGGCTGCGATTTCGATGGCGAAATCAAAATTTTAAATGGGTGAAGTTGACCTAACTTGAGAAATCAAGTACTCGAAGCATATCACTGTAAAGTCTGTATCAAATTAAATACGAAGAAATCGTTAGTAAGTACATTTTTATAAGTTGTATTCTGCGACTTGACGTGCGACCCCGGACGAGAAATTCCGATTGTTCCAACCGGTTTGTAATACAACTTGACATTTGCTTCATGAAAAAGACAAAGAACACAGAAAAGTTAAACAAGAAATGACAGTGGTAGACATCGCGAAGGAAAACAAAAAAGATCGTACAAGTTGAAAGAAGGCAGGAAAAACGAGACAGTGAACAATAGAAGGAAAGCAAAAAAAAAAAAAAAAAAAACAATAAGAAATAACGACCTATGAGGAAACAAAGAAAAAAAGGTAATAAAATGCAAACCAAAGACAGAAAGTTTTTTGTTTCTAGTTTCCTCCTTCCTAAAACCATAAGAAAAAACAAAAAAATGCTACCTACAAGATTTCTGATGATAGATAACACCTGAAGAGAGAAAAACAAACATATAATACAGAAATAGGCAGAAAAATATCAAAAGGGCAGTGAGGACATTAAAAGGTCAAGATATGTAGAATGATACTAAAGAAGGAAGAAAAATAAAAAAATAGCGAAAGAGAGAAGAAAATAGAACAGATAGAAAAGCACCGAACCATAAATGAGAAAACAAAGAAAGAAAAGGACAAAAAAGAGAATGCGAGAAAAGTGAGGTAGAAGGAAATATAGGAAACAACTGAATAATGTAGAGAAAAGAAGGCTGGGAGGAACAAGATCAGGAAGGATGAAAATAAAAAAATTAAAAGGAAAAAGTAAAATCTGGAAAAGACAGAATGGCAAAAAAAAAACAACATATTCTCACAAAAAAAACAAAAAAAAAATAAATAGAAATACAGAGTATGATAAAACAACAAGAAAAAGAATGAATGAAATGGATAAAGAATCTGAGAAAAAATGGAAAAAAATTTGATTCGGAGACACTGTACAGAAATACATGAGGAAATTAGAAAAACAGCAAAAGACTGGCACAAACTGAAACGGATAGCTCAAGTATAGAAACATTTTCAAAAAATTCAATAAAATGAAATATCGCATAATAAAAAGAAAATATCAAGAAGCATAGAGATTGAAAAGTCTACAAGATCGAAGTAGAGTTCTCGTTTCTCACAATGGTCTGTACAGGGTCGTAACAAGTGCTAGGAGAGTCGAATAGTTAATAGGTTTGAAGAGTGGTAATGAGTCTTACGAGGAGTCGTAATGGTGGTCTTAAAAGATTATGGAAGAGTAGTTGAAAGGGTGGTGATAAAAAGATGCTAACTCACAATCCTGTGTGATCCGAAAAACCCTCATTTCATGTTTTGTAAGTTTTCAATAGGAAATGTTCCCAGCTACTTCCTGAAAATTTTGTCACTGAAGAACACATCTTTTAGTTCCCAGATCATGTGTTTATTTTTTCTAGAACTCTCCCATTCTACGGTTATAATCAGTTCAAAGTGAAAAGGACTTAGCACGTTTTCTTTGCCGATGTTTTTCTTACCAAATGAAGTCCGTAGTCTGCGTAATAAGGTTGGAAAAACTAATAATTAAAAATTATGAAGCAGTACTTTATTGAACATTTCAAGATATAAATCGTGAAAGAGTAAAAATAGAACTGAGAAAACAAAAAATTCATAAGCAAACTGTTTCACACTACTTTCAAGGACTCTTAACAAATTTTTCTTGGATGCTCTGGGTGTATATATATATACATACTGCATAAGACATTTCCACTCTTGATTCGTTGACAAAATAATATGAAGCCTACACTTTGTGGCAACGAAAGTAAAAAGCCGAGACAGGCGGCACTAGCTCTGATAAGAAAGAGGTACTATAAATATAGATCCCACAGATCTACAGAAAGGTCTTCAAGGGTGAGCTCGATAACTTTGTGGCGCTCTCTACGGGCGCGGAATGTACTTAACGTTCTGAAATTTCAACCACTGATAGTTTAGACTGTAAAGAACAATCTCTCCGATCAAGGTCACACACGTGCTAGCTCGAGTTAGCACGTTTCCGTCACCGCCCTTTCAATTATGCATTTTACAGGTGTAGTACGTCTAAATTTAAAGTGACAAGTTATTGATATGTAGCCAAGACTACAGCATGCACTTCCAGGAAATTCCTTGCAAAATGAGAATAAGTGCAATTTACCAAGAAGGAAAACAGAGGTTAATTTGATGTGACCGCAAGCAACTTGTGAGTGAGCTTCCCCTCGGTACTGATGCGATGCCCGAAAGGGTAGTTTCGGGTGCCGGGGGTGCGGTGTCTCAGGGGCCACTTTGGCATGCGTGCATCGCCATACGTCCCACAACACCAAGCAACTTGTGAGTACAGCTGGTTTCTTCTGCATTCAAATTTGTAAGCAACTTATGACACACAACTTGGTCCCATTTATAAAAAGTCATCGAAGTTCGTAAAATGGAGTTAAAATAACTGTGTGTGGCAAATAATCCCGAACTTTCGAGATAAGCGAAGAAAGATCGACACGTTTCGAGCATCAGAACAGAAGTTCGATAGGAGTTTTGCCGATAACGCCGGGATATATAAAGGCCGCTGGCCGTCGCCGGATAGTCTAGTCTAGTTTGATTTGCGATAACTGTGCGTTCTCTAAGCGAATTAGCTACCGTTTGTGTTTGTGTGGAATAAAGTTCGTAGTACGTGTTTTCATGCGTTTTTTGGTGCGAATCTCGTTACATTGGTGTAAGAAGTGGGATTTGACAGTGAGCGTCGTGAAGATCTCGTTCGGACATTCGTTTGGATATTCGTGGATTCGGCATTTCGCGTTGAAGAAGTGAGCGTCATCAAAACTCTCTATTCGCGATGGCTCCGAAAAAGTTGTTCCAACTGTCGCGGAAAGAGAGAAAGGAATCCGGACCGACCCAGATAAATTATCTGCAGTGGAAAAGTGACCAGTTCCAGGGGACAAGCGTCAGACCAGGAGCTTCCTCGGATTCTGTTGCTGCTACCGAAGGTACATCCGAGACTTTGCTGGTATTGCCCGACCACTGCATCAGCTAACAGAAGATCTCCGGGAATTTGTCTGGACAGATAAGTGCACAGAAGCCTTTGAGAATTTGAAGAAGCTGTTGTGTACAGCTCCAGTCTTGGCTTTTCCAAAGCCGGGGCAGCCATTCATTGTGGACACAGACGCCAGCGACACAGCCATTGGAGGTGTACTCGCCCAGCTGGAAGATGGCAATGAATGCGTCATTGCTTACTACATCAAATCTCTTTTGCGGCCTGAGCGGAACTACTGTGTCACTAGGAGAGAGTTCCTCGCTGTGGTCAAAACTTTGCGCCAATCTCACAAGTATCTGTATGGCCAGAAATTTATTCTCCGGACTGACCATTCGGCATTACAGTGGCTCCTGTCTTTCAAATATCCCGAGGGACAGATAGAGAAGAGTATTCCTGCGAGATACAGTTCCGGAAAGGCAAAAGCCATGGAAATGCGGACGGACTGTCGAGGCGACCGTGCCCTGCAGACTGTTGATTTTATCAGCGACTGGAGAAGAAGGAACTTGCGTCCGTTAAGCGGGTATCGCTGCAGTCTAGTGATACACTGAAGAAAGATCAGCTAGAGGACGAAGTCGTTGGTCGGATTCTACGGGCCAAGCAAGCAGGCAAAAGACCACCGTGGCAGGAAATTTCGGGTCACGAGAGCTGAAAGCGTTGTGGGCTCAGTGGGACTCGCTGCGCATTAGTGACGGCCTTCTGGTGCGCGTTTAGGAGTCGAAAGATGGCACAACAGTCCGAATGCAGACCATTATTCCACGGAAGAAGATTCCGGAAATCCTACTTGGTGTACATGACCAAGTGTCCGGAGGGCATCTGAGCACCACAAAAACCCTAGCAAAGATTTGCGGGACCATTCCCACTCTCGGATTCTGGAAACCGGTATGTGTTGTGTGTAGGCGATCACTTCAGTAAATGGCCTGAAATATACCCGATGCCAACACAGAACGCTGAGGTAGTGGCCAGGACGCTGACGGAGAATTGGATCTCACATTATGGTGTCCCACTGGAGCTACATACAGACCAGGAGAGGAACTTCGAATCCAAGTTATTCGAAGAAGTATGTCAGATTCTGGGAATTCGAAAGACGAGAACTACTCCGCTGAATCCGCAATCCGACGGCATGGTTGAGCGATTCAACCGGACGCTCAAGGAATATCTGGCGAAAGTCGTTGCCGAGCACCAAAGAGACTGGGACACATCCCGTTGTTTGTGTTGGCTTACAGATCAGCCGTCCATAAAAGTACGCAGCACACTCTCGCAAGGGTCGTCTTTGGCCGGGAGTTACGATTACCGTGCGATCTGGAGTTTGGAACTCCACCTCAACAGCCGCAACTGGTGGACGAGTTTGTTAGCCAACTGAGAGTGTGGCGATTCGGTATTATAAATGAAAGCAGAGTAACACGTCTCTTATCTGATGTAGATAAGAGTACAGCCACTCTTGCGAGAGTCTCGACAAGTTAGAAGGAACGGTACAATGTTAGTCGGATTGTAGCAATCATAATACACACTTGTTATTGGAACACTTTATCATTTACCAAACTGGTAACCTCGACGTGTATAATTTCGTTTTCATTTTGTTTCGAGCGCAGTTTTATAACTTTCACTGGTTTTCGTTTTTCGAAGTTTTCGAGTGTAGTTTCGTGAGTTTTACAAAATGGGAAACGAAAAACCAGAGGATGCGTCTACACACCAACCATTGCATCCAATAAGGGTCGACATACCACCCTACACGTCTGGTCCTGGCGGTGTCGGCGTCTGGTTGAAGCAAGTCGAACTGAGACTCCAATTAGCTGGCATCTCAGATGAAAAAACCAAGTACGTGTATCTTGCATCGTCTTTGCCTGCAGAAATTACATCCCAGGTATACGATCTCATCACTACCGAACCAACCAGAAACCCATTCACCACCCTAATGGAAAGAATTCGTTCGGAGTTTGAGCCCACCGATACAGCTCAAGTGAAGAAATTACTGGACGGACTAAAAAAAGGTAACGCAAAACCTAGTTTATTTTTGCGTGAGATGCGTGACCTCGCGAAAAATCGAGTCGATGAGATGGTGTTGAGGCAAATGTTCTATAGCCAGTTACCAGCGAATGTAGCGGAAACACTCACACTCACGAATGTTACCGATTTGGATCTCGCCGCACAAGCTGCAGACCGCGCATGGGAGCGCGAATCACAGGCCAGCGTTTCAGCGGTTTCCGAAAGAAAAAGTGAGACAAGTCCAGATATCAGAATAGATGCTCTCACAGAGCAACTATCAAAACTAGCCGCAATTGTTGATCGCATGCAAACCCGTGAAAGCAATGGTAGAAGGAGTCGCAATCGTAGCGCAACACCTGGTAGACGTGGTCCTAGATCACATAGTACTTCGCAGAGAAATCTGAAATTTACCAAATGTTGGTACCATTACAAATTTGGCCCGAATGCTACGAAATATGAAGAGTGGTGCGAATTCTGGCAAGCTAAGAAATCGGAAAACTAGTGGGGCCCGCCGTCAATGCCGCAACTGGTGGCCCACCCATAGACAGCGGGGCCGATGTATCAGTGTGGCCGGCGAGAAAAGCAGATAGGGCAACCACAGCCGACCTCAAACTGTATGCAGCCAACGGTACTGTCATAGACACCTACGGAGAGTGTCTCATCGAGTTGCATCTGGGATTCCGACGATCTTTCAAATGGCGATTCATCGTGGCCAATGTCGAGAACCCAATCATAGGCGCAGACTTCCTTGCCAACTTTGAGCTCCTACCTAATTTGAAGCGGAAAATTCTCGTTGATGGAGCTACTTCTCTAAAAACTTCGTGCACTATCGAGTCTGTTCACTACTCCTCCATCACTACCATAGGCACATCAGAATTCTCGAAAATCTTAGCCGAGTTCCCAGGTCTGACGCAGTCTACAACACGCAGAGCCTGCAAGTTCGTTCACAAGACGACCCATGTGATAGAAACTACTGGTCAACCTGTCACTGCACGCGCCAGACGACTCCCCCCAGAAAAATTACGAGCCGCAAGAACCGCCTTCGAAGAAATGCTGAAATTAGGAGACATTCGTCCATCAAGGAGCCAATGGTCAAGCCCTATTCACGTGGTTCTTAAAAAAGGGCCAGAGAAATGGAGAGTGTGCGGTGACTACCGGGCTCTAAATGCGAAGACAAAACCGGACCGCTATCCTGTTCCTAATATCTTGGACTTTAACGCTCGACTATCAGGTAGTAAAATTTTCAGTACTCTAGATATTAAGAGAGCATACCATCATGTACCTGTTGAGAAAAATGATGTCGAGAAAACAGCTGTAATCACACCGTTTGGCTTATTCGAATATGTATCAATGCCATTCGGTCTGAAAAATGCAGCACAGTCTTTTCAGAGATTCATAGACGGAATTACACGTGACCTTGATTTTGTCTATGTTTACATCGACGACGTACTTATAGCATCAGCTGATGAGTCCCAACATGAAAATCACGTTCGAACTGTTTTACAGCGATTTCTTGAGGCGGGGCTTGTTCTCAACGCAACGAAATGTGATTATGCCAAATCTGAAGTCTCTTTCTTAGGCTACCGGGTCAATGCAGAGGGCATTAAACCCGAACCCGATTTTGTCAGACGACTTGGAGAAGCCATGCGTAAGTTTGCTGATCAAGCACGATGGCATGGCACTTCACCCGTGTATGTGCCAGCAACTTTAAAGTCATGTTCTCACATTTTTGTTCGAGTTGAACTGCAGAGAAAGTCCCTTCAACCACCCTATACTGGTCCACATAGAGTCATCAGCAGAGACGAGAAAACCATAACCGTCAACCTTGAAGGGAAAACTGCAAAGATGTCTCTCGACAGAGTCAAGCCAGCATTCATACTGAGAAATCCGGAGTTAATACGAATACCAGATGCGAGTCCACAGACGGTCACAATTATTCCGAAGCAACCGAGGAGACAACCAGTTCGTCGAGTTCGTTTTAGGGGTCGTTACCCAGAATAATTACTTACCTTTTTACCATTTTTCTTACATGTATATATTTTTTTGAATTTCTATGTGCTGTACCTTGTATTTCATTTTTTGTGTGAATTGTTCGTTTTTATGTGTAATGCATGAGTTCTTGCCGTTCCTTCAATGTTTAGTTGTTTTTAGCCACGCACCCCATACTTTATTTTTTTTGTCTATCTTCTTGTCGTGTGAAACACTGGGGGGGGTATGGTGTGGCGATTCGGTATTATAAATGAAAGCAGAGTAACACGTCTCTTATCTGATGTAGATAAGATTACAGCCACTCTTGCGAGAGTCTCGACAAGTTAGAAGGAACGGTACAACGTTAGTCGGATTGTAGCAATCATAATACACGCTTGTTATTGGAACACTTTATCATTTACCAAAGAGAGAAAAGCTCCACCTCTACTCATCGCATGGTCCGAAATCACTTGCGAATTGCCAGCGACCGGATGGAGACTCGCTACGACATCAAAGCCAACGAGGTCGACTTCCAAGCTGGGAACCGTGTCTGGTTTTACAATCCGCAATGAAAGAGGACGGAACCCAAAGCTACAGAGTCATTGGGAAAGCCTGTACTTCGTACTCAAGCAGATCAACGATGTTGTATACCGGGTTCGGAAGCTTGGTGGTGGACGAGCCAAAGTCGTACACCTTGATCGTTTGGCAGTCTGGCATGGTGACCATGAAGAAGATCTGGAGCCTGGCCGGGACGTCCAGGCTTAAAGAGGGGGCAGTGCGGCGAATAATCCCGAACGTTCGAGATAAGTGAAGAAAGATCGACATGTTTTGAGCATCAGAATAGAAGTTTGATATCGAAAGCGATACGGAGTTTTGCCGATACCGCCGGGATATATAAAGGCCGCTGGCCGTCGCCGGATAGTCTAGTCTAGTTTGATTTGCGATAGCTGTGCGTTCTTTAAGCGAATTGGCTACCGTTTGTGTTGGTGTGGAATAAAGTTCTTAGTACGTGTTTTCGTGCGTTTTTCGGTGCGAATCTCGTTATAAGTGTTTACGCTATTAGAAACGATAAGAATGCCAAAATAGATAGTTCCACCCCATATCACTTCAAATAGTTGTATCTTCTATTGGCCACTGCTGCAATACTCGAAAAGGTAGTTCCCGGGGCCGGAGGTGCCGTGTCTGGGGAGCCATTTTGGCATGCGTGCATCGCCATACGCTCCACCAAACCAATTGTATCTTCTATCTCGAAAATCAAGATCGGTCACTAGATCTGTTCTGATGATTTGGAGGCACACAGAAAGTCAAAACGATTCAGAGGCTCGACTAAGAATGGCCAGCCGAGAATGCGAGGCTCTGAAAAACTTTTCAAAAGACTGACGTTGATTTCTTTCAGTAACCACACCCTTCACAAGCGGATTTCAGACGAGCAAAATCCCGCAATATGCCATTAATAGTGTCGCGATGTCATAAGTTGATTTATTTCATCTCGTACAAGTACGAATACTTTTTTTCTTCGAGACCAACGTATTCGTAGTACTAGGCCGCGAATTTTCTCTTTTTTTCAAGGAAAAGAGGCCGAAAAAAAAAAGATTCCGTAATTTGATGCGCACTGAAATAGGCTGATAAATTATCTCTCTTTTCTCTGACACGTGGGACTATTTCGAGTCTCCACGGCTGGATTCCACGCCGTCGGTAATAAGTTTCAGAAACGGTTTGTATTGTCCACCGCCTTCTCACTCGTCTATATACATTGTATTAAACGAAAATCCGGTAATTTCGAGGCGCTGATTACATTAATCCACGTCAAATATTTCACGCTTGACGCGGCGCCATAATTCATTTCTGCACGCTAACGAATTAGCTCAAAAATCAGGACTCGAACTTGCGACGCTCTCTCACTCTCCAGCACGGCGCGGTGCGCTGATGAAGCGGATGCAGTAGTTTATTTAAAATTAGCCAGCCAAACACACAGATGACGATCGGCTGTACACCGACTGCCACTATATCCAGAGAGGAAACGTACGTACAATCGAGTGACATTTACGTTACGCAGCTGTCAAACGCTAACGTACGTATACACGTACAGGTATAAGTAGAGGCTTCTCTATTTATTAAAACAGTCGAAAACAAATTATTATTTCATGTAACGTCGATACATTTTCACAGTGTGCTCGAATCGTGTTTTAACGTGACAAATTACAGGAACACCATCACGTCGGAGCTTGCACCTGTCAACCGAGTTATATTTTATTTAAATTGGATGTACCGTTGAAGGACATCAACCCAGTGGATGGGACAGCGATGTAAATTTCAACTCAGTTCCAGCTCATTCGTTTTCCTAAATACCATATTTAATGAGAACCTTTCTTTTCCCTCTGTATCAAAACTTCAAATCGCACTAATCCAATGATAAGTATATACATCGTTCTACCAGATAATCAGTTTAGTTTTACGGTCCAAAATCATGCGACAAATGGGTACAACACTGACGGTTGCACGCCCTGCAGTCTGCACTACTTATGGTTGAGTGTTCGAATGTTCCAAAGCAAGAGTCGATGGGCCGAAGAAAAAGTGATGACAGGAAAGTTTGCCTGAAAAAATCCGCTGAAGACAAAAATTTACCGCAGGTGAAAATTCGGGCGAATGTATCCTCGAAGTGTGAGTGTTATGTTTCTGGTATGGTCGCTCCAAAAGTTCTCATTGCGAGCGTGCTTGCAGGTGCTTCGCCGAGAGCAGTGACAAGGTTACTGGTTGTATGGTATCTGAAGCGTACCATAAAACACGGAGAGCCATCAACCCTCCCCCTCATTTGCCACAACACAGGAAGAGATTACATTTCCGGAATCCGTAATAACCACTTCCAGAAGCGATAAAGTCGCACTTCACGAATCCGGCTTAGGCGATGAGAGGCGAATCCTCATATTTAGTACGCGTGAAAATGTTTCTATTCTGAGACAATGTCCGGTCTGGTACGTAGACGAAACTCTCAAAGAGTCGCTCACTACATTTCGTATTAATGACGATTTAATTTTCACGACGACGCGAACGTTTTGACACTAACACTCATGACGATTGCATAGGTACACAAATGTTCACAGTTATTTGGAAGACCAACTAAACTGACCGCCTCACGGTGTCTTCTGGGTAACCCTAACAGGCTTACATTCGTTCGTCGTCTCGGACGGATTTTCACCTCTAACAAATTTTCGGGAAGCAAATTTTCTCAGGCAAATTTTCCCACCTGGCGAATTTTCACCTATTGCTTCTTTTCTCAAGCAAATTTTCCCTGGACCGGCAAAATCGGTAGATTTTAGGATTAAACGCGGCTTCCACCATTGACGTAGGAAATCATTACGGACACACAGAACCATGATTGTCATCTGAATGAGGTAATCGTTCAAATTGACAGGCATAAAATAAGGCGGATCGTATTTTTTAATTTTTTTTTTCATGGACCCGCAACTCAATTTATACGCGTTCAATCGGAAAATTTTCTTTTGATTCTCTAGCTAACAATGTGAGCTTCAATAAATTTGCGCCCTTATTCATCCACATTATTAAGTAGAAAAATGTATATTTAATATGCTAATCGGGCCATTTCGTATTCAACGTTTACGTTCCAAAATCTCAAAAACTCAGAAATGCAATAAATTGAAGAAAAGTTCAAGCACAGGTTGTGCGGAATTTTATCAATTTTCAATGAATGTACAATTTGGATAGGTCGCGTAATTAGAAGGAGAGATATAGAGCAAAACACAGTGGAAGGTATGGCATTAAGAATATTTAGAAGAGTCTTAAAGAGATCTCAAGTAGTCGTACACATTTCACTGAGTCTGAAAGAAGTGTTGACGAATTTCGGTAAGTCGCAAGGCAAAGCTGAACATCAAACCTGTATAACAGGCTTGAAAATGCTCCGAAAATTTGAGACAACTTTAAGCCAGTTCGTTACACATTTACATCTCTCATTTCTTTCCAATCGAATATATAAGCTTTTCAACAGTATACATGGAAAAAACGTACATAATAATGGACAAATGGAAAGATTGTTGAAGTCGTTAATGTAGTCTCAACATTTTTGAATCAGCAGTCCCATGTTGACAACGTAGAAAACAAGGCGATTAATTCGTGATCAGAAAACCGCTAGTTCGATAACGTTACAAAATTTTTACGTCGAATTCATGTTAATTTACTACAATAGGTTGTTCTCGATCCACACTACAGTGGAGGATGGGGAATTTCGAATTTCCATTTAAGAATTAATATTCCATTTGCCAGGCTCGTGCGCAGAAATTATAGAAGGGGGGGGGGTAGTGTTGAGCATATATTTCGTGTTAGGTTAGGTCATAAAATCTTTGAGTATAAATCTCCTGGAGACATAGTGTCGTAAAGCGAAACTCGCCTTCGCAAAAATTCCAAAGGCTCTTTTCTCTCACACCATTCGACTGGCGTCATCCAGTAGCCGCCTGACCACTTCCGACTAAAACGCAGAATTTCCTCGAATTAACCTGCACCTAAAACACCGACAGAACAGATGATCGGATATTCCAGCAGACGCACTTTCGGCGTCGATGAATCAATCAAATGCGCCGTATTTTTCAAATACCCAGAAAATCTCATAATACACGCGCTGTACTTCCTAAATTCTCAGAACTCGCGGACCGCACGCGCTTAGATACCAACGTACGAAATTTCGTCACCATCTCCCACCGATACCGGTTTACCAATTAGATGAGTTACGCCTTTCGCTCCCAAAAATTATTGGCCGTAATCACACCGCAAAAACAAACGGTGACCAATCACCAAATTATTGAATTCGACAACCGGACTAACACGTCATCTCTACTCCTCCGACGACCCTTCGTCACAATCCCCAGATCACTGCATTTGATCCTACCATAGTTAAAACCACTTCATCTGGGGGAACCCCCAAAATCACGAGGAGGCCGAGCTCGAAATCGAAAAGCTCGGGCTTTATAAACCCTCTACACGGGCCCAAGTCCCCGTCTTGCTCTTACACCAAAAGTTAGGTGGAGTCCGTTTTCACGTCTCTCGCGATCCGACCTGGAACTTGGAAAACCAACGTATAACGACTTATGTCATGTCGTACGCTCTAAAGCCTAAACCGTATTCGCTGTACTCGTTTGTTAACGTAGAATTGAAGTATTGTCGAAAAGTGTTTAATAAAAATCTATTTCAACCTATTTGTGACTCGGCCAAGTCATTTATCAATCCGAGTACCGATAACCAGGGGCTCGTTCCGATCAGCCCCGGGGCCACGCTGGTGGCTCCCCCATTTCTCATCTACGATTTACAGCGACGGCTCTCGTAAAACCCGCGAGGCCAATCCGACCTCACGACACATAGAAATCGGATTATTTACATTATACGAGCGTCGAACTGCAGAGCGCGCTATACCATGTGACGCGCGCATTCACGCGCATTACTGTCATGCGAATGCCCCGTTGTAAACGAACTGATTGCCATAAGCTTTCATTAGCACCGGGGGCATCTGCATGACAGAAATGCGCGCTCTACAGGCGAGGCATAGGAAACATGGTTTCTATCCCTCCAGGAGATTTATACTCAAAGCATAAAATTCATTAAAAACGACAAGAAACTATTGATTTTTGATGAAGTTTAATACGGTGGGGGGGGGGCAATGTGGATTCATCTTGGTCTACTACTGAAGGCGAAAAGAATATCTCGTGCTATGATTGATCTGACGCGACACATGGTGGGGACTCACGAGTCTCCGAGCTTGATTAAGTGTTTGCATTGGGTGATCATCCTGGGAGGGGGGGGGACCCCCACGTGCGCACGGGCCTGCCATTTGCCATAATCTAATTTCAGAAGTTCAAGTCAGAATTGGACTGGCAGTTTTATAGCATAATAATTGACAACAGTGCTTCAAAAAAAAAAAATGATAGTTTTGTGGAATAAATTTCGAGTTGATTTTGCCTTTTGCAAACCTTTTTCAAATGAATTACGTGGAACTTGTCTTTCAAATACGGTCTAGAAGGCCGTAACTAAGCCTAATCATGGGGAGGGGGATCAGCGTAAAATATACCGTTTCATTCAGCGGAGGTGGAAATCTTAAAAGAGAGAGGGTGAACTCCCAAACCACCCAGAGCTACGGAATTGACTTATTATTTAGGCATCGAATTTTCTGACTGAAATATCGTATCTCTTCTTGAAAAACATAAAGTCAAGTAGTAAGATAATATAGTATAAAAACTACAGAGACTTTTCGGCCGAAGGCGGTTGATTTTGAAAAAAAGGAGAAGAAACAAATCAATGGAAAATTTCTTCCAATCAGAAAACAAATACGTCGGGAAAATCTGAAGTTTTTCCGCCCTCTTCACAGGACACCAGAGAAAACAAGTGCCCAAAAAACTGGGAATACTATTGAAATACTCGAATTTCAGATTTACCCTCGCCTGAGCCCCTTCAAAATCCAAATATCACAATGAAAATAACATTGCCACAATTTTTATATTAGTCGACATAAGATGACCTAACTACATATATTTAATTCGAATTACGCATCCGATTCGAACGAACTGAATTCTTGAATTATTAAAACAATGAACTGAAGCACGAAGAATAAAAAAGAAACTCTTCAACATTTAACACACAGAATTACGAATCCCACTTGTTTTCAACAATTGAACAATGCAAAAAAAAAAGGCACTAGCCAAACGCGTGATTCTTGGCTATAAATGAACTATAGACGATGTTTACCTCGCATAAATCGTGCACTCGCTCCTCGATGTTACCAAAACAAAAAAAAAATGGTATACCTTCATACTCGCGAACATTTTATTGCTCGATATTCCGGTTTACATTGTTAACCAAATAAAATTTTCCTCGGGAAAAGAAAAGAGAAACAACGGGAAACAACAAATTCACTTCGCAAAAAATCCATTATTTTCCTTAATAAATGTGCGTAAACTTTTAATTCATTTCCGACCAACTTTGAGAAAGAAGTTTAAAAACAAAACAGAGTGCAGAAAAAATAGCTACCGAATTGAACGCGGAGCTAAAAGTTTTATTCGAAGAAAACCTGAGATGCTAATTTCGTTAATTCATTCGTATTATCGATTGGTTTGACACCCAGGAACGGTAATGGAAAAAACTTCTTTCTCCGCCGTTCCAAATGAAGATAACATTTTCGGCACAGCGGCTCGTGGTTTATGACAAACAGAGGGCGAGGAATACTGGAAACGAAAAAAGTCGTAAACATTCGGGTACGAGTATATTTTTCCAGAACCGAGAATTGCGCACAGTGCAAGCGAACGAAGATAATTGAATATAATTTATTTTTGGCCGAAACAAAAAAATATATATTGAATGCGGCTTTTCGTTATTTACGGCGAATCAGTTATGTGAAAATGTATACATGCGAGAGCAGATTGCATAGTCGGCGTATTGCGGGGGATATAATCGCTTTCGATTGCTTCGAGTCAAACGGTTCGTTTTTTTTTTTTTTTTTTTTTTTTTTTTTTGTTGTGAGATGTAATTGAGGTGTGGGTGTGAGGTGAAAGAAAGGAATACGCGCCACACATCCATGTCATTTTCTGAGAGGGGGCCGAGCACCTTCGTACGTGAAGCAGACGATTTTTTTCTCTCGAAATATGTGAAATCAAACTTCCTACGATCCATTATAATGGTCAAATGACCGAACGTCACTTACGTTTACAACGAATAATAGATATTTTTAATATTTTTTGTGGGTGACTGACCATGTTTTTCACTCGGTAATTTCTAGAAAACATCTCTACCTCAAACATTTCTTTGTTGCTGGTCGAAGTTCACATTTCGCACGTACCTCTTTGGGTAGAGAACGAAAAATGTTTTTCATTATTTTTGATATCGGCAGGCGAGTAAGATTTAAAAGTGGGTTTTTCGGTGTAAAACTAAAATTTTAATACAAGATTATGATTTCTGCCGGTTTCCTCAGAAGCACGAGATTTTATATGAATAGACTTTCATCGAAATATGAAAATAATGTTACTCATGCTGACCCGTTCAGTAGAATGTGAAGAATACGTGGGTACGTTAGTGTAAGGAAATATAACATCTGGAGTATCTGGAAGAATGTGCGGCGACCCTCTGCTCACGAATTTAGATTTTTGTACATAATAAGTTCTGCCTGGTCACTTCTTGTGTAGTATGAGGCGAAAGTCTAACAAAAACACCTTTGTTTCCTGCATTTCTATACTGATATTCCGTGCATGACCCTTTCAATACAACATTCTTCTCCTTCCTCAATATCCTTTCCTTTCGTTGTCCTTCTTTTCTTCCTTCGATGGCCAGGCTGGACTTTTAGTTTTGTGGGTTGAAGAGAATTCACATACAGCCACATTACAGTTCATACGTTCAGCTCTCTCTGTTTTTTCTATCATCTAATACACACGCTTTCTACACGCTTCCGTTTGTTGTTCATTTCGCATGCCTTTACTGTAACCGCGAGTAAGCGCTTCACGTTCCAACCCTGTAAAAGCCGCAAATGCATCAACTACTGGCCCAACAAAGAAACGCTAGGTCAGTAATTGATAACACTGTCAACCAATGGGCAAAAGACGAAAGTCACTCAGAGCACGGTGCCTAGTTTTTTTTTTTCTAATATGAAATTCCCTGACTTTTCCAGATACATTTCAGAACAGTTAGAAAATAATTTTCGAAAAATGATAGTTTCTCATTCGGTTTTCATGGTAGAACAACACATGAAAGTACACTTTCGGAAGCTCTCTTGCATGCATCAGGTACTGAGAAATGAATGAATGACCAACAATAAATATATTTACTGTGAGTGAAGAAGGCAGTAAGAGCCACACCAACTTGAAATAGCGTTGCTCAATGTGCAACACGGAAAGTTGGATCATACTGCGACCATTTGTCTACTAATAAACGTGTTAAATTCCTCAAAATATCCATGAGACCATCTGTAGCCAGTTACGGCACCCAACCTGTAGTAGAGACTGTAGAAGCTGAGGGTACGGTCAAACCTGCAGGCAAGACTCCTATAGCTAGTAGCGCCAAGCAATCGATGGTCCATCTCTCGCCAACCCTTATTAAACATGCCCTCAAATTTCCAGAACCGTTGAAACTGGATAAGGAAACCGAGAAATATGAAATTCTGTATCCATGGTATTACCTCGACACAATATCGAACCTATCTGCGAAATAAGGAAGAGAAGATTGAAAAAGCTAAAGGGATTCAAGATATTAGAAAACAGAAACGAGGAGATGAAAAGCGGCAAAAGGTAGAATAACCCCAAAAAAATATTGAAAAGAAGGCCAAAGAACGAGGTCAAGTTAGTCGAAGGAAGTTCAGAAAAAGTTTGGTCATTTTTTCGACGTCGCTAATTTTTGTGAGCAGATGAAGTTACAGGTGCCATGGAATGCGCTTTCGAACCCATGTACCTATTCATCTGTAGAATTTTTCTTCCCTTTCCCTGGCTTCAAATACCACAGTTACAAAACTGTGTTATTTTTTAATTCCATTACTTCTAAAGGAAATTGGGAAGTTGAACACAGGACTAAAAGGACACAAAGCCAACAAGTACACCATATTCTCTTATTCCGTTATTTCAGACGATAGGTCAATTACCTTCACCATTACAATGTAGCTTTCTGAATTGGCTCTCACCAAAAACTGCTTAGATACATCGCTTTAAGGATCCATGCTCAACAAGTCAGACCATAAAATTCACTTTTATTTTCTATTTGTCGTTCACGCGACTGAAAAACCGCATCATGATGGGCGAATTAATTCGTACATTTATATGCGAATACCTCGAGCAATTTTCAATTCCAAGATGTAGAAAAAAGAAAGTGGATTTTTATGTTTTGAATTATTGTACAGTTTAGCTCCAATGTAATATTATTTCTTTTTGCAACTTGTTGAACCGTGTAGTCTAAATTGTCCCCAAGAGAAATCTTTATACTGGATTACGAAAACCATTTTCATTATTCGAATTCAACATTGCGACATTAGAAGCAGCGAGAAAACTACTCATAACTTTCAAACTAGTTTTATAATTTGCGAAATGGAATTTCTTAGCCGCGACTAGCGTTTTCCTTTCTGACTTCTAATTACATTCCGTATCGAAGGCAATGAGCGGGATTTTCACTTTATAACTTTTTCATTACGCTGTCCTAATGTTTCACTCGGTTACACCAATTCAGTTTTTGTTTTCAGACGGATGGTTGGAATGCTCGACCGGGTAGTATTAATTCCTAAATTGGAAAGTCGAATTCGATATGTGTACTAAACTTAGCACAACTTTCACTCGCTTACAGTCTAGACATCTTCAAAGTTCGAATCTACCGGTGACTGGAGGTGCACGAAACCGACAGAAGGTATTACGTGGCATCAAGTGTCATTAACTGAGCGATTGTCATCAGAGGTAAATGGTGCGCAGCCAAGCTCTTCTCGGAACGAAATATCAACGAAATTGTGTTCTCGAACTGAAATTAATGGCCGAGTCGTGTACGGACTTTGAAAAATTCAACCTCAGTTCACCGACCTATAGATAATACGGCACTGCGAGGGCAAGTTAAAGCCGCGCGATTGTACTCGACGATATGAAAATCCTAATGACCGTTTCATCTGCGCAGGACCAAGTGAAGACTTCCGAGGACCTTAGACCTACACATATGACTACGGTTCGTTCGTACTTTTAAACGCAAAGTCTATTTGGATGTCTCCTTGGTTATTCACGTATGAAAATTGCATCGCGAAAATTAGATCGAAAAATGTCATCAAGTTGAATTAAAATTAAACCAAAGATTTTTTTCCAATAAGCTTTTTCAGACTGATTCTGTACTTTCTAATAATCAACATCTTAAACATGTTCACGGGACCCAGGTGGAGCTTCTTCCCTCAACGTGCTGAACACAGGCAAAAAATCAGACTTTCCTCGAAATTTCTAGAACTAAAGAATATACATATATGGAAACATTGTTTGTCTTAAATTGTTTCCCAATGAAGGAAGCACAACTTTTTCGTAGCTACCCCGGAAATGTTCAAAATAACCCTGCACACTGCTATAGAGGTTTTATGGGGAAAAACGTAAAACTTCTGACATGTTCTTCAATTGCACTAAGCTATATGGGCAACACGGATATGCAAATTACTCCAGATCACTCCCTCTACCTTCATATGATTTCTAAGAATTCTTGTCTTCCCCTATCTTACCTCGTCGATACCACGCATTTAAAATTGTGTTTGTTTGTATTATATTGGAATAAGGGCTTTCGTTAAGCTTATTCTTCTACATTATGTTGAAGATACTCGTACACTCTAATGCTTACATATTGAAGCCGATAGATTCAAAAATGACCTAAAATCGGATTCAGTAACCTAAAAAAGTTATAAATAAAGTATCATGTTGAAAAAACGGTTAATATCGTTTCATAAATTGGTGAGTCAGTAAAATATAATGCAGAGATTGATTTTCGGCTCCCATGAATATTGTGGGACCTAGCAAGAAATAGAAGGCTTTAAATAAGAAACGAGTCATGTACAGCCCCTTAGTCATCAGTAGTACAGATATGAATGTGTACTTTTATATGTAATACAACTTGTATATAAAACGGTCGTCTAGTCAGTTACTATGATATTGACGTGTGATGCGGGGGTAAAGGGGGTAAAGGGTTGTGGGGTGGGAGTATCGCCAACCAGTAATGAATAAAACAAAGTAACTGGCGGGAATTATTCTGAAATTTCTCTACGGTAGGCTACATCAGATTCACTTGCACTGAGTTCATTTGCATTTTTCCCCCTTTCTTCAATTCTAGAATAGGTATTATAAGAAATTAGCTACTCGCACAAGCTACAATCTGATATCTACCTACCTGAAACCTGTGAATGTCTTCCTGTTCTGAGTTCCTCGCCCTAACCTAGTTCCCCCAATCTTCGTGGTGGCTGAAAATCAATGTTAGAAATGGATTTCACGGACACAGAAACCTGCGAAACGATATCTACCTCGAACTTGTGATTTTTTTCTGATTTTCAACCGTCCCCTCACCCTAGTGTTCTCAGTTTTCAGGGTAGCTAAAAATCAATATTATAAATGACATGTACAAGCCGAGAAACTGTTAAACGATATCCATCTCGACGTCGTAAATTTTTTCTGACTTCCTGTCCTGACCCCCAAGTTCTTCAATTTTCACGGTAGCTGAAAAAAGCAAGAGTTGCATTTTACGGCCCCAAAAATGTGAGAAACAATACCAATATTGAATTTAATGAAATTTTTAACTGTCACCCACCCACTGGAGACTCCAAACTTCTAGTTAGAGGCTAATTCAGTGAACTCGAAAACCTGGCTATTAACGTTTTAATGTTTTGCTGGTATTTTTTTGGTTTTTTTTTGTTTTTTTTTTTTTTGTTTTTTTCCCGCGCCTATGCAAATTCGAAAAACACTATTTTAATGACAGTCGTTAAAAATTTGTCAAAATATGAAAAACACAATGCTAAAAGTGGTAAAATAGAGGAGTAGGGAAGCTAATCGGGAAATATTTTGGAGACGGGTAGGTAGTAGGTATAGGAATCTGGAAGCGTGCCCGATGTTAAATTGCACACTACCTGGTCAAAAAAAATTAGTGACACACGATAAAAATGGCAATAATTATAGGGCCTCATACGGTAACACCAAAATGGGTTATTTTCACACTGCCCTCCATTCTGCGAGTTCTGACGTATTAGCGAGAAATTTTAATACAGCCTTCCTCATGTAAATTTTTGCAAGAAATAATTTTTGGTTGAAACATTTTATTCTCTAAATGTAATACTTCTCAACATTCTTGGAAAAAGTTCTCTCTCTCTCGCGAGAGAGAGAGAGAGAGAGAGAGAGAGAGAGACAGACAGACAGACAGACAGAGGGAGTGTGAGTGTGTGTGTGTGGGGGGGGAGAGATCTGACAACCTATTAAAAAAAAACTTCATTCCGATTTTCTTTTGAGACTTAAAAGACATATACAAACAATTTACGCGAAAAACCAACTTATCAAAACATTTTTCATTTATTTTCATTTGTCCGGAGTATAAGAGAAATTGAAAGACAAGAAACAAGAAGGGTGTTTCTTTAAACTCTCACATCCGAGAAAAGTTACATTATAAACCTGAACACAGTTATTGGAATAAGCATGGATCCATATCTTGACAATTATTACAGATATCTTGCTGAAATTTGGACATGAAGGAAGACTACTTATAGGGGAAGGGCATTTTTTGAGAACTAGCCTTCTCGTTATGTATTGTACAGTTCAATTATTATTTTGCATACATTCTTTTTGTTTTGAGAGCCCTGCTCATAGACATAATTCGATTTTTTTTTCACTCTATCCTACTATGCTCTCTTTAAAGCTCTTCTTATTATGTATTTTCTCTGTTGATTAAAATTACTATTTTTTTTTTTCTGGAAGATATCTCATCCAGCCTATATCTGGGTTAGAGGAAATAAATTTCTTGGTTTTTTAAACTTCTTTTTGTCAAATATCTGCGTCTACGGTCGTAACCTGATGAATCAGCATATTTTCTGTTGGAAAATCGTATGTTGAAATTCTAGCCCCCCCCCCCCCAAGGTTGATATTCCCGGAAAAGGTTAATATTTTACGTAAGACATTTATAAACAAACAGGAAAAAAAAACTGCAACTCAACATTCGACATTTAAGCAAGTTTACAAATACAAAAAATATCGAATATCGTCGCTAAGGCTGATAATCATAATGAAATGAGAGTAACTCCTCGTTGTATCGGCCCTTTATTAATTAGCTTGTCAACGCAGACCAGCCAACTGTCCAACTTAGTAACTTTATTGATAAGCGTGAATCGCTCAGTTTCTAACGTAAGCTGATTAGCATTTCCGCTTAGTAAAGCAACTTTTTAATTCCGGCGATAAAAGTTTATTAGGGCTGAGTGATGATCTCGACATGATGGGCATACTCACGCACCGCGATCAATATCACGCCGGCGGCAATTCGCAGAATAAGCAGTCTTGTTCGGGGTTCACTTTCCTCAGCCGAGGGGTGAAATAGTAGCCGAGCCGAACACCGACACCGACGATGGGGTGACGGCGGTTATTTGTGCGCTCATTCGCAAAACGGAGAATCAAAAAATATCGGGCACACTTCTGAACACTTACGAACAGCATAGGGCGTTCGTTAACCAGACCGGTGTCAAATCTGCTGTGGGTAATATTATTTCAACGAGTCACCGTAAATAAGGAACTGAAGGTCTCTGGGTAGAGGTAGAGCGAATAATTGAAAGTATTCGAGGATTCCGTTTCCTCGCCGTTTCGCCGCCCAACCACCACCCGACAGGATTGTATAAAGACATACATGTATAATCAAACATAAAAGGCATAATATACGAGAAGGTACAATAAAACATAACAAAGACATAACCCGACATATTACGTTAGTTATGTCTTGAAAGTAGGCGTTTTTTTCTGAGGCAAGGGAAAGGGAAACGGAGACCAGGTTTTTAATTACAGCGAGAAGAGAGATAAATACAAATTTACCTACTTAATTTACATCATTATGATCGGATAGCTTAGTAACGGACGAAATTCGAGATTAGGTCGAATGATAACAAATTTTACATATGTAGTCATAAAATTAGTTCTGTGCTGAATTCTGAATTGTCAGATTGAGGTTGTCAAAATGAGAAAAGTGAAAGTTAACAGATTCAAATCATCTTAGATTAACACGGATATTTTGATACCCACAAGATCAAAAAATAAAGAATACAAGCATCATCTCATAAATCAAAGCCCAAAAACTTGCTTTCGAAACAGGAATCCAGGCAAGTTTCCGAGTTAGTACCTACAGGTGGCTGTGAGATAGGCTCGGCTTGAATATTACACTGAGCTACTCGATAGAAACAAATACAATGGCAGAAAATGTTGGAATATTGTAAATTCTGTAAGCGGTAGACCACAACACGAAATAAGAAGTACGTATTCATCTAAACAATAAAATATTATATGAGCACTGATGGCGGGAAAAGTAATGTGCATGAGTCTTCAATTTTTTCTTTTAAATAAATGCTGTCGATCCCATACTGAAGCACAATAATATTCAGACAATACCCACAACACATCTAACTGTGAAAAACAAATAAATATTCCGGATAGGAAACAACTTAGTATCCTTGCTACTGATTGATCATGATGTTACAACGATAATAATAATTTTTTTTTAAATGAAGGACAAGAATCTCGGGCTTCATAACATTTAATTACAGACTGCAAAAAGAAACATGGAAATTTTTGTTTCTATCCGAATCAAAGTTTTCAACCTTTTTGAGAAAAGGAACTACATAGCGGACGTATATTCGGATTTTCAACAGGCTTATGACACTGTAAACCACAAGCTATTGATTTACAATCTCAATAATCGGTATTTCAGGGGAGTTCCTACCTTGATTCAGCACAAAATTAGAAAATCGAAATCAAAGAGTAATTTATAAATAGGATACAAAATTCAGACCTAATCTTAAAACACGGCGTCCCTCAAGGCAGCATCCTCATTAATCTTACTCATAATACAAATCTCTCTATCTCTCAATACACTAAAAAAGTAAAATCCGCCGCCTCCACCACCGCCTCCGGGAGAAAAAAAACGCACTGCGGGTTGCCTATCTCAAAAACAGAAAAATTGCAGTGGCAGATCAGCTACTTTCAAGGACGCAATCTGTTCCAACATAAAATATCTCCGAGTTTTAAGACATAACTGACATAATAAGACATAAAAAGACATATAATGACATAATTACCCCCACTGCCTCCAGGGAAAAAAGACGCACTGCGGGTTGCCTACCTAGAAATCAGAAAAATTGCAGTGGCAGATTAGCAACTTTCGAGGACATAATCTGTCTTAACACAAAAGATCTCCGAGTTTTAAGACATAACCGACATAATAAGACATAACTACCCAACCCTGCCCCACTAATTCCTTATTCCTTCAAGGGTAGCCTACCCCTAGGAGGTGGTTTGTGGTGGAGGGGCTCCAGAATGTGGAGGAGATCTATAGGGGAGTGGTCTCAGGAGGGAGATAAAAGCCCTGGGTGGTGGGGGTAATGATGAGTAAGAGAAGGACCAGGGAGGGAAATGAAAGCCGTGGTGCGGGAGGGGCTTGTGGCGGGGGTCCAAAGAAGAAGGGTGGTCATGGTGGTGGGAGCTCCTGAGTGGAGGACCAGGGGATCTTCGAGGGAGTTCGGATAAGGAGGCCGCAGAGAAGGAGCAGTGGAAGGGGAAGGCTGTAGCGAGGGATTAAGGCAGCAATTGGGGAGGGCGTAGTGATGGGTGAAGAGGTCTTGGTGGGGGCATGGTACGTGAACAGAAATGAAGCCCATATTGGTGTGGGGGTGGTCGGGAGGATGTGGTCCTAATGGGGGAGGGCACTCCGGGTGGAAGAGGGTGATGGGGGAGACTATGTAGAGACTGTGTAATGATCGAAGGGATGGCCAGAGGGTGCCATGTGGGAGAGAAGCTGTGGATGGAGAAAGTCATGGAGCGAGGGAAGGGGTGGTTATTGACTGGTACTGGAGCTATAATGAAAAAAAAAAACAACAACATGAGATTGGTTGGCGATACACGAGGTGGCGGATGAAAAGCGGAGTGGGTGGCAATGCAACATCAATAGAATCACGGGTGAAATCAACTTCGAACAAATTGGATAGTTGTGTAATGTGAAGAGATTAAGGCCCAGGTGGTGGAGGTCGATTGTGGTGGTCGATGATTGTAGAGGCGAGGAAAAAGTCCAAGGGAGAGGGAAGTGTTCGTAAGGGGGGATATTGTGGAGGTAAAAGACCATGGGGTGGGCATTGAAGCCTCTGGTAGATTATGGCCGTTGTGGGGGAGGAGTTCGTGGCTGAGGAGGACTGCGACTGTTGAAGTGTGACCGTGGAGGCGGAGAGCGACCGTGGTGAACGAGGGGGGGTCGTGGTGGACGAGGAGGCTCGTGATGAAGAAAATATGGAAGGGAGTTCATGGTGGAAGATTGAGTACCGCTGATAGAGGAAGAGTAAAAGTAGCCCAAAGAAAACTTCAACTCAGGAACAAAAGTTTTAGACCAAACACTGAGGACTGTGGTGGTCGGACGAGGCGCGAAGCGAGTGACGGCGGGGGGTAGGGCCGCGAAGCGGCCAGGGGGCAACGTCCCCTAGTATACTAAAAAAGTAAAATCCGCCGCCGCCACCTCCGGGAGAAAAAAATGTACTGCGGGTTGCCTACCAAAAAATCAGAAAAATTGCACAGGCAGATTAGCTATTTTCAAGGACATAATCTGTTCTAACATAAAAGATCTCCAAGTTTTAAGACATAATCGACATAATATGACACATAAAGACATAATGACATAATTACCCATCATCTCCAAGATCTCAAGTTGCAAAATATAACACATAGTCTAACTTAAGATAGGTATAAAGGCAGATATAGTTTTCATGAATAGGGCAGACCAGCTACCTGGGTTTCTGAGATCTCAGGTCCTTATGACGTCACCATCATCGTGCACTGCGGGTTGCCTACCCTGTCCCTTCATTGCCCAATTTTCTAGGGGTAGCCTACCCTCAGGAGGGGGTTCATGGTTAAGGAGAGAGTTCTGAAAGCTCTTGTGGGGGTGTGAGCAGTAGACGGAGATGGAGGCTCTGGGTGTGGCGGGGGGTTAAGATGAGTAAGAGGACCTGGTGGAGGAGGAAGTCCTTGGTGAGAGAGGGGGCTGAGGAGAAAAATGGCCGTAGTGCAGGAGAGGCTGGTGGCAGGGTGGGGTCCCAAGGGGAAGGGCTCTCGGGGGGAGGGCTGGTATGGTTGTAAGAGCTCCCGGATAGATGGCCAGGGACCTTCGAGGGGGTCGGAGGACCATAGTGAGGACAGGGGCTGTAAAAGGAGATAAGGTCCAGGGGGCAGTGGTGGGTGAGGAGTCCGGGTGGTGGAGGAAGTTTGTGGCTGAGGAGGGCTGCGACTGTTGAAGTATGACCGTGGAGGCGGAGAGCGACTGTGGTGAATGAGGGGGTCGTGGTGGAGGAGGTGGCTCGAGATGAAGAAAGGATGGAAGGGGGTTCATGGTGGAAGATTGAGAACCGCTTATAGAGGGGAAGCAAAAGAAGCGCAAAGCAAACCTCAACTCAGGAACAAACGCTTTAGACTAAACACTGAGGACTGTGATGATCGGACGAGGCGCGAAGCGGCCCTAGGGGGCTTAAATCTCTCTCTATCCTAGAACAAAAGTAAAAAGCTTGGTAGGTGAAATATCCCTGGTTTATAGCTCCCCTACTGTGGAAAAACTAAAATTATACTTTGATCATGATCAACAAATCTTTGTACCTTGACTTCAAAAAATTTAAACTCGTTTTAAATTGTAAAAAAAAAAAAAGAAAGTTATGTCATCTGTACAATGAGCTGTCAGCCTTCTGCAAGGATGTAAGACTGACACAGTGCATTACTACAAGGAACATAGTACTCAAAAATGCCAATGCAGTCTTCTTTTACAAAAATAACCTGAAATATCTTGGCTTAATATTGGACTCTACAATCGAAATCGGCGACTAAAATCCCCGCTGTATCCATTCTTTCTTTCGATGTTTTGGGTCAGTTCGATTTTACCCATTCGAAGTCGCTTTTCGACTCATCGTGAGACGAATTCCAGACGAATTTAAGTCTAAATATTACAGTGAAACGAAAAAAGCAAAGAGGGTCTTGAATTTTGTTTTATAAATGTTCAGATCAAAACCCCCTGTAGTGCAACAAAGGCAGGGGATACGCTCGAAACGATTAGAAAAATGAAATAAGTGGCACAAAAAGAAACCGGAAGATGTGATTGAAGCTTTTATATGATACTTTCCCCGTTTAACAGGTCACAGCACCCTGTGACAATATTATAGTGGAGATTACAGTGAAAATAACCTTAAAAGCGAATTAAGCGATCCAAAACCCTTTCTCAAGATTAAATAAAGCTAATTGCTCATTCGTAAATAATTAGCCAAAAAGAACTAAATGATAATTGAACTACTTATCATATTAATTATTAGTAAATCTTCATTACAAAGTTTACTCGCATTGGGCAATAGTAAAACTTCAATATTATCAATGAAATTTTGCACACTTTATTTTTATTTCCCGACGCAATTTTCTATCCGACCTCCAAATTAAATTTTCAGTTTTGTTCCACCACAAGCTTCCAAATGATATTAATGAACATTTTGAAGTTCCTTAATTAATGGATTCTCAGCCCCGGGAAATTTTTTCATCCATCATGAAAATAAGTGAAGGGTACAGAGAAAAAAGCAGGAAAGTCACTTTTTTGCGAAACTGAGTTACTAGTACCGTTGGAACGGGCGTCGTGAGTAGGAATAGCTGAGCTATGGTAGGGCGCTTGAAAGGATGCCACAGACTGGTGAAACAGTGTTCAAAATTCACCGACATCTTAGAAAACCACGTATGTAAACAAATTGTTTTTCATAAAGTCAAATGACAGAACGTGATCTCGCCTGGTCCTATATATATATCGATTCCATACGTATTTGAAAAAATAAAAGGGAACAATTCGTGGAACACACCGTTTGTTTTAATGGAATTCCTCAACGAATTGTACGAGCTCAAAAATAGGTTCAAAGATTTTCAAAACTTTAATGATACAACGAACACCTTCAAAATTACTGGTGCTTGTACTCCCCTGGAAAGAGAATCATTGTGACATAAGTGGTAAAAAATGCCTCCCACATTAACTGAAATTACCTATACAAGAAAATCGTATGTACCTCATTTACAATTTCAGTCGAACTAAATATGAATATCCCAACGTTACACATGTCTGTTGCAGACGGCGCGTTTGTTTCGAACAATCGTTTTGGCAAATTAACATCATTGTATATTATGTAGCATTTACCGTTTGGTATAAATATAACCCTGGATACACCATATTCGGCTAACGTATGCTCGTGCTCAACTTCTGTAAGAGGAAATAAGTGTACCGGAAAAGTTTAAATTTCTAGCGGCGATGAGTGGAAATTCGCGCAGTAACATTCTTCCTTAGACTGGCTAACAAGCAGAAGCATTTTCTTTTAGGATATCGCACATTGTACATGAAGTGGAAATTCAGAAAACGATAGTTACGATACTCGGTACAGTGTTGAAAAGGTAAGTACAACAGTTGCCGTTACATGGCACTATCTATATCGCAATCAATAAATTTTTCCTGCACATTCATTCGAGTTTGAATATGCACAATCTGGCGTTCGTGTATTTCATTATAGATTCATAAAAACATCCGTTTCAGAGACAAATAGAATGACATAATGCAAGCTTCATTTTTTCCTTTTTTGGCTCTGCGAGTAGGAAGGGGAGAGAGGATAAATTTGGAAAAATGTCAATCGATCGAATGAATTTGGCCAACTTTGTAGCATGATTAATCAACGAGTGAAAACAAGATCTCCACTGTTCCAATTTTTCCAAGCAGTTAAAAGTCCATAGCCGTCAGGCATTAAAAGTCTCGTTAATGTGAAAAAATAAAAAATAAATAAATAAATAAATAAAAATTAAGAAATAAATTCGGACGAAAATTCTACACAACTGATTTTTAGGAGAAATTCTTCGGTCACCATCCCGATTAAAAGAAAGAGGTCCTCGCCAGTCAAACGAAAAATTGCAACGATGAATACAAGACTATAGCAGATACGACCAGAAAAAGCCAAACACAGCTAAATCAGATTACCATGAGGCCAAGAGTGGCTAACAAAAATACAAAATTATAAATATAACAGTCTAGATATTCTAATGTAAATTGTGTAAGTAAACTGGTGGAAACAGTTTTAATTAATATCTTGATTATTTGTTTGTAACACTCAGATCAGCATTTTTTGAACCAGACTTTAAAACGCAAACATTTCTTTACTCTACGACCCTTTTGCAAAAATTAATTTTTTTTCTGGTGTATTTTTACATTCCACAGGAGATTTACAATTTAGAGATGGTACTCAATTTACAAATTTGTATAATCGTCGAATTCAACTCGAAAAATCATTTTCGGATCTGGATCTTTCACTTCCTTGTTTCCTACCCATCCCTTGTTTTGCTCTAAGAAATTTCGGCAAGAGAACAAAACTATCGCCAATATTTCGAAAAGCTGTTTCATTTTTACAGAGATTTTGAAGTCCATGGCACCGGCGTGAGGGTGGGGCAAACAAGGGCGTTTCTCCCGAGGAAAAAATAAAAAGGTCAAGATCGTTTCTGTGTATTTTTTTTTGCTTTTTTAGACGTAAATTTTTTATGTACCCCAAAGGCACCACTGTGGGAACATATCTGCCTCCACCACCCGAGGAAAAGTGGTCGGTCATCTATGGTTTTGAATTTTATATTTCTAGAAAATTAACAGTCGGATCTCCAACATCAGTCACCACTGCAAGGCAAGAATGAAAACTGGGTAATTTCATTGTTAAATTTATGATTGTGCATCAATACACCCGTAATTCATTTATTAATTAATTTCCTGGGAAAATACACGCTTTGGACATAATTCTACCTCAACACTTTTCAGTCTTCTGGATATTTTTATAAATAGCAGCTCTTTACATAAATCAAGCAGAGCTTGTCGCGAAATTGACACAAGTTTGGCGCTTTTGCTTTAATCTCCTTTCTGTACCATTTAAAAGTAAATGAGGGGGTGGGAAGAGGTGAGAAAGGTTCGAAGGACGGATGTGAAAATAAAATTCAAAATTTAATTTAGCCACCTTGAAATAACAAATCCGTTCGGTCGCAACCAAAGGGTCAGATGCAAAACCAAATCTTAGAATCAAAATTGGTCAAATGTACTCCCCTTTCAAATTTATTATTTCACCCTTTCACTTTGATCAAAATTGGTATTTTAGCTATTTTTCTCTTTTTACGTTCAATTTTTACTGATATGACACGAAAGCGTTAAACAAATGGTCGGGTTAAAACTGCTCAAATTTACACACCTTTTCTTTAGCAGTAAAAATCTTTGCGCGAAGTTTTTCGCCATGTTCGAACTCACAGTTCTTGTACATTCACTGTGCACTCCAGGGTGTCAGTTCTTATCTAAAATCATTCACTCATGTTATATTCTTTCATCCAAATCAATATCTTCCTCTTTATTCAACAGTTCGAAGGCGTAAATAAAACTTTGCCAGGTGTTCTGAAACTTCGCGAGCATTTTAAACTCTCATAAATAGGCTGCACTCGAAAGTGGCATCGAAATTTACCGCCGCATTTGTTTGCCTGATCCGAAACATACACAGAAGACACTCTTATTCTTCTCACGCTATTAAAACATTTCAACAAACGCTGCAAAATAAGTGTGAAAAACAGTGGAAAAAACTTGACGCTTATTTCGTAACAGACTTCGTGAATTTGAAAAGAAAAGCTGCGAGTCGACGGTGAAACTTTGAAATAAGAACCGAATGAGAGCGGGGAAAAAATAATGAATTAAGGGTGGAAAGTTATTTCGTGGCTAAGTTTATAATAATGTAAGCTGAAATATTCACCTGCAGGAGCTCTCCCCGAAACTACGCGATATCCCTCGTAACTGAAGGCGAGGTGTTTTGAAATTTTCGTCTCCCGTGGTTTCTGAAATGCGGTCAAACATGACCCAAAAATCTTAATAACAGGATTCTTTGTACATTTCAGCGCCACGTGCTTCAGTCTACACCAATCGAGCTTCAAATGAACGTGCGCATTCATGAAGCGAATTCACGTTGAAAAGCCTATGAGGATATAATTGAGTGGCGGAGATTGTATGAAGCACGTGCTGTCAAGGAAGGCTTACTACACGTAATCGGAAAAGAATCTACACTTAACACTTATTTCCATTTTCGCCGAGAAGAAAAATCGCCTTTTTTAAAGGCGTGTTCGTGTTTAGAACTCGATTACTATGGCAGTCCACAAGAGAGTAGATGTCTGACTCGCGTATCTAAATGTTTCATTTTCTCGTTTTCAACTCCTATAAAATAAAATGGAGACAGTGTTCAAGGTTGTGCCATCTCGACATTATGTGGCCTTTATTTTATGAGCTCTACACCAATTTGGAATAAAATAGGCCCTGAATTGCCTAAAAAGATTATTACATCTGACGTATTTATCTTGTTATCCTACACGGTTTTCGCAGAAATTCAAAATGAAATCAGTACAGCCAAAAAATTTCGGGTTGAACTGGCCTATTTCGGGAGCGATGAAATACGGGCGTTTATTGCCTCAGCTCATATTTTCAAAGCAATATTTCGATTTATGTCACACAAGAAGTTACAAATTAAATTTTCTACTGGTTTTTCGGAAGAGTAGTAAACCTGCTGCCCCATAAAGCTTCACCCGGAATTTTTTCGTTTACGTCGACATCAATGCGAAAATGAATAGTGAGTACGCCTAAATCTACTACTGGAAATTGATTTTCACGTACTAATGTCACGTCAATTCTGTATTTCCACAAGCTGGACTGCTGATGGTCCTTCCAAAGTTCACCTCTGCTTGTGCTGGTTCTGAAGTGTTTTCTTGATAGTGGGAGTCAAGCTTTAATAATGTAGATTATAGATCTCTATAAAGGCTTAAATTTTCTACGCCATTATGAGAGATCAGGACCCATTCAGTCTCTGTTGAAGCTTGCTGATACTCATTGAAGCTTTTTCAGGACTTCTTTCGGGACTTGTTGGGACCTTTTTAATTCATTGAGACTTCGAAAACGTAATGAGACTACTATAAGGCTCATTTGGATCTCTTCAGACTCCTCAAGACTTACTCAGACTCTGTTAAAAGACTTCTTATGATTATTCAGAAATTCAGTGATCGGTAAGACTCACTGAAACTCACTCAACACTCAGGAACCATTACTGAATTCAGTTCAGACTTTTTCTGAACACTTCGAAGTCCTTGAGGTCCATTGAGACTCCCTTCCAATTTTTAACTCCGTCTGTTGAGACTCGTTAGACTTATTCAAACCCCATAAGGACTTGTTGAGCTTCGTTTAGGCATTCAGATCCGATCCAGACTCATTTTACTTTTTCAAGGTTCAATTGGACTCCCTGAGGACTACTCAAGATTCTTTCTAACTAAGTGTAGAGTCTTTTAAGACACGTTACAAATATTTCAAGACAAGGTCGGACTACTTTAGATACCTCTAAATATAAATTTGACTGTCAATACTCAAAACATCTATATGTTGGCTGTAGAATATCTGTCTTAGTGTCCTCGGGATTAGTCTCTTCTTAATTCACAATGGATTCGATAAGAACCTGAATTTCTATTGTTAGCCAATTCATAAACATCAACGCTTACACAACGTAAAATTACGACAAAAACAATTGTTATTAAGCTACGCGATAGTAAGTATTACTAGCTCTTCTCAATTTAGGGAAGTAGTTTGTTGTTACTGATATTTTTCTTTATTTTAAGTTTATTTTTTGATTTGTCCGGTTTTATTTTTGTTCTATTTTAGTTTTATTTTTAAATTATTTTTTATCTTTTATTGGGGTCCTTCGTCATTGGCCATTGTCGGCTGTGAAGGACCTCCCTCTCTTATAAATAAATAAATAAATGTTACTGGAAAAATACTTGGTAGCGCTGTTCACTCTCGTAGTAAGGTCATATGAGGTAGTAAGGGATAATAAGAGAAAGATAAAACTTTTTGGCCCCTTGGACTCAAAATATACTCAAGATACCTTCCTTAAGATCATTCAGGAATTTCAAGGCAGGGCAAAGGTCGAAAGTCATTTTCATAAGGGCTGATAAAAGTAGAATTTGAAGGTCAAACCCGTTATGCACCAGTTTACAATTTTTCCTAATACGAAGAATGTTGGTGAATTATGTCAGTCAGCATTGTCAATGGGACCTCCCAACCATATCTTTTGCTACATCAACTATCTGTCAAAACTTTTCTTGGCTCATTCCGACTCCGTAGGGAGTTGCTAAGATTCATTTAGGTACTCCTACCTTGTCAAGACTCATTAGAACTCTAAGATATCTTTGGACTCTCTTTGAATTCATGTATTCTCTTCTAGACTGTGTTCGGATCAATCACTAAGTAAGAGGATGAATTCGTATTTTGAATCCGGTTTCAGCTACATATTTTCTGTCCGTTAATATAATTCTGTGGTTTTCAATACGATTTAAATTACATTTTACTAGGAACGTTTCTTTACCGCCCCCCCCCCATATAAATTTAATTTGTTCTTTGTGCACACAGAACTGGAAGAGTAGGTACGTTTGACGTCGTGTACACTTCTGATTCCGACGGCGATAGTCTTTGTGCAAGTGGTTGGTTCTCAAATCAAGCGTACATATTGCGGCATATTAACTTGTCAGTGACACGGAAACGTGTATGAATTATAGCAAATTTCGATTATCATTATGTCAGCGATATCGGGAATAAGGTCTGTAGTGACCGATCGGTGGCGACACGGTGATTGAAACGTATAAACCACTCGTTGTTATACAGGTTGAAAGGTTATTGCGAAAAATAAAGCGACAGTTACATATCGACATTTTTGGACTGGAATTATCAACTTCGAACATTAAAAAGCTAAACTAATTTAACAATATATGTAGATGATGGAAAGATTAATGTAAGTACATTGGGGGAATTTACAGTGGCCTGGGGTACTGAGGATTCTCAAAAAGTCGACCTAGCTTCCCCAGAAAATTCTGAAAATACGTTTAAAATCTACTATTAGAGGGACTAAAATGACTTTCTGGACAGGATAGCCCTCCTAGTCCCATCTCCTTCGAGACCTTAGAATTAAGGCTCGTTCTTCGGCAGGATAAAGCTCCGTGTGTAGGGTGTGCCAATTCACTTTTTCTTCTTCTGTATTCCAGAGCGCTGGCATAGCAGCTGAAAACGCAATGGAATACAGAAGAAGAAAAAGTGAATTGGCACACCCTACACACGGAATATTACTAAGCACTCACACTCAGAAATGGACACTAAGAATAAAGCTCGTTTTTTGAGAGGTATTATTTTCGATGAACTTGACTAGGAGTGGACAAGACAGGCAGCCAAATGGGGCAATACCGGCCTGGGAGATGAGCAGATGTCCTTCGAATTTGTGAAAATGAATTTAATAATTACGAAAAGTAAATCAGATAAGAGACTAATGAGTCTTCCAATTTTTGGTCTCCGGATACCGTTGTGTCAAACAGAATATTTCGTTCCCCAAGATTTGCTACAGACGGAAGACACACAATTTAAAAAACATGGCGGGAAACACTGAGAAGGATACGCAAAATCGGGCAGTGAAGTGAAGTAACTCTACTAGAACGCTCGGTGAAAAAATAGAAAGCCGCGATGACTAGCGGAAAGGAAGTACGAATTTGGGGTTGGTTGGCTCATCCGAATGTGGTGACCTGAACTCTGACCCAGAACAGAATTTTTGGCAAAGATGCTCGATCATCGTGTTCGGAAAAGAGGTGAATAATTGAGCGTGTTAACCATAACCTCTACCTTTACCCTTTGTTGTTCAAGTAAGATACTGTTGAAACCGATTAAAGCCAGCTGAATGTGGTAGAAGAAAGGGCAATGCTTGTTAGTTCTTTCTCGATAATCCTTTTTATTTTGTGAATTCATCGGTGTAATTTCTCGAATTAATTCGCTTTTGGAGAGACGATCGCGTTTAACTGGCTGTCGAGAACTGACTACGATTTTTAAAAGTAGATGCAGAAATTTTCGGCTCTATTCGTAGACGCCGACTTGGCACTTTTTGGGGGGGCTTCGCCCCCCCCCAATACTTTCAACTCAAAAATGGAAAAAGTACAAAAAATTTTACAATCAATGTTTAAATTCAACAAAAAAGAAAAAAAAAGAGAAAACGAATAAGAAAAAATCGATAAGACCGGAATATCAGACGCGTCTCAATGAAATAATCAAAGAAAAAAACGGGCTCCAACTGATTCTGCCCCCCCCCCCAATATTTTCCATAAGTTGGCGCCTATGGCTCTATTCGGTTCTATTAAAATGAAAAAAAAAAAATTAAAAGAAGCTTTTTGCAAGACAAAGAGCAAGCGTGCAGCGGGTCCTCCAATTCCACGACTGCTCAAGACTTTTGTTAAACGTATCTATAATTTATTGTTAAAAATCTCCTCTGTTCCTAAATGTCAATCTTTTTTTAAATTATTACTTCGTATTTTATTTTCTCAAATATTATAACTCAGTTATTAATTACTTTTTTTTCCCCATAATCCCAATGTATGGAACATAAATATTAGTAATCCAAATCAAATGGTTTACGATTCAATTTCAGATCCGAGTCAGAAATCCGCCATCCGAATCAATTTCTCGTGATCCGGACCACAGATTTTCGAATCATTTTTAGATCGTATTCAAATTTTTAACTATCAAAGATTTGAAAAAAAATCATAAAATTAGGTAAGTATATCAATTCTGAACATTTAAAATTTTTTGGCCTTACAGGAATTTTTTGCAAAATTCATGGAAAAAGTTTAAATAATCTAGGAAAATTTATCTAAATCACTTGTTCTGAGCTGATCTATGATTCGTGATTCGAATCAAATTTTCAATGCGAGATTCATGATTCGTGATCAAAATCATCTCTTGGTCAACGAATCATGATTCGTGATTTGAATTATTTTCAGCAACTGATTCGTGATCCGTTATTATCCTATTTATTATTTTCGTAAAATTTTCCCAGCCCTAGAAACAGTAATTGTTGAACCCGTTTTTGAATCTATTAGAGTGTTTTCTCAAACGATTAGAAGTATGGTGCCGAAATCCAGGAAAGAAACTTTAGAAGCATATAGAATGATATCAATGTTTCTTCAGGAGAACAGAGGTCACATTTTTGGTATTATAGCCAGGCGTGGAACACTAATCTTTCATAGTACATAGATTTTTGTTCTTGAAGTCGAGAAGATCAATCATGGGTTTATTTTTTGGTGAATTTTCAAAAGTGAAAATAGCCCAATCCGTGTATAAAGCCGTATAAATTACAACCTAGATACAAAAAAACAGAGAAATATATATATTTTGAGGTTTGATTTCCAATAATTCCTACAGGACAAAAAAATGGAATTACAAAAAAAAAAATCTTCCGTAAGTCAGCTTATTCAGATATAAGGCAAAACTTGTCCTGCTCAAAAATGTCCAATGTTTATTTTTAGTCAAAAAATCAACTACCGTCATTGAGTTTTTGATGGAAAAACAGAAAGTTATAGAAAGTGTCCCGATATTTCTCAGTCTTCCCTACGGATTATAAATTACCCTTTACTCGAAAAACACACACACACACACAAAGTACAGCTGTTATTTCATTGACAAGGGTTGTTATTGGCCTGCGATGGTCACGGAAATAGCCTGCAAAAACTGATTTTCCCGATAGCCTACTTGGTTCCATTCCGCCCCTGTCATTCCCCAAAATACACTGTCCGACCTAGAAATATGTTCTCATGTATTTAGTTTCCTGAAGGAGTTCTCAAATTTTAGGTTTTACGTAATTCATCCAGTGGGTGATGTTGGAACTCATAACAGAAATCGAGGATATATTAAATTCAGCTTTAATCTCACAGACGTTCACAAATTTCCGTCGAATTTGTCGTGAATTTCCTCTCGTTTCCGGAGAAGGGGGGATGATTTGTACCCTCACAGAAACTAGATTTTACAGTTTGAAAGTAATACTCGATCCCATGTCGATTCGATTACGCCTGCGAAACGAAAAAGAAGAAGGGACCATTGGTTCAACACCCTGTAGATAGCCTTCCATTCCACAAATTGAATTTGACCTTTAATTAGAATATTTCACGAAGTTCGTATGACTCGCACGAAAATACGAATGCTGCAAAATCGGCACGTGTTCGACGATGTAATTTTAAAAAAAGAGCTTAAAAATTACCAGTTTTATTAATGAACGAACGTAAAAAGAATATCGATTGCGATACGAGACCACCGCGTTGAAAGCTGTACTAAACTGGAATTATAAATGAATGGTGACAAAGATAGAAACAAAAAAAAAGTGCAAAATGTTAACCGTTTCGTTAAAGAGATGAAAAAAGCGACATTAAAGACTTACAAAGTACTAGATTATCCCTTGGTTTCGTGAAATTTGAATAATTTATAACAAGTGCAGCGACGAGATTGTAAGGAATGCTAGGAACGACGTTATTACGTTATTAGTTTTTCGTGGGTTCTACTTTTAATATTTACTACGGCATCAAACGGAACAGACTTATTCTAAATAAAGTCGTATACAAGTTCTGGAATTTACCTGCTTGGGCTCCATTCATTTATAGAAAATTTCGGAAGTAAAAAAGTATCAAATGAAGACGTACACTCGAATCGAGTTAGCGGGACGATCTCTGAAATCTCAAACATTTCTAGTCGAGATTCTCAAATTCGAAGACAAGGTTCTTATAAAAATAGTCAATTATTTCTTGACAAGTAAAATATGACTATCATATCGAACAACGACATCGAGTTGTTGAGTTGAAATACGAGAAGGTTTATTTAGATTAATGTTTTCTCGTTTAATTTTCCCAAATAAATTGTCTCGTAGTAAGAATCAATTGTATTAATTTTGGCGGGCATTTTTTACTTAGTTCGGAGATAGCCACACAGGTGGTTTCAGGAAGCGATCCTAGTGAATAAGAATTTGATAGTACCTTTCGAAAGAAGTAGTCATACCTGATTCTTCAACTGACCAATTCTCGACGAGGCGGGGCCGTAACTAAGGAGTACTAATGGAGGTATTACCCACTAGAAAAAAAGGAAAATCCATAGTTCTTCTTCTCCTAGGTGGAAAATGCATTGTTATCTTTCTTTTCATAGAAATTTACAACTCCAAAAATTGTGTTTACATCCCCTCTCCCCACGAACCATTCAGGCTCTCCTAAACTCGTTTAAATTTCATAAATCTATTAAGGACAATTAAAAAATCATTTATATATACTACAATATGCCATTAAGAGTCCAAACCTATTAAACCCATCTGAATGGGTGTTGGTGAGTGTAAATGAGTGTTAAAAAGTCTTAGAAGTCTTAATGAAAATAAAATAATCTTGCAAAGATATGTTTGGAAGATTATTCCAGAAGTCTAGAAAAATCTACAATGAATTTGAAAAAACCTTAACGAGTCATAAAGCACCTACCTTAAACCTGTCCGAATGATTTCCAAGGAGTCCTGAATATGAATGAAGAAGTCTCAAGAAGTGTTAATGATATCGAGAATATTATTGAAAAGGTTCAATGAATCATGAAATGTCTAGAAACGAATCCGGAAGATTTTCAGAGATGATTTGCAACATGTCTGGAAGTGTTCTGGAAAATCTTAAACAGGTTTTCAGGGTCGGATTCAGCATTTCTCTGTCCGTAGGCAAAGTTATTTTTACCGCCTCTCATCTCTGCTTTTTAACATAGACTGGGTGGAGGAGGAGGTGTTACAAAGTTGAAAATTATAAAAAAGTAAATGCCAGAAAATGTTTTGCCCGTGGAATAGATTAGGTTAACTGTCCGACGACGACTATTTTTTAGCCCACCTCACCCGATAGCGACTCTATTTCATCTTCAAATTTTGCCGCCTCTAAAATTTTGTCGCCCTAGGTAGCTGTCTCACCCTTCTCCTGGTAAATTCAGCCCTGCAAGTTTAGAAAAGCCGGAAAAAAAATCTCTAAGTGTATCGAATCTATCGGGGCGAGTCTTATGAGAAAATATCTCAACACTTTTTTATAAATCTCAATGAATCTGAAATATTTAAACAAATCATAAGACCTAAAATAGTCAGAACCGAGTTTGTAAGAGCTTCAAAGACTTCTTTCAAGATTAGTTCAAAACTTTTCAAGGCTTTTTAAAACTTGCTGAAAACCTGCAAAGATAATTCAAGACTAGTTTAGAATTTTCAGGACTGTTCTAGATTTGATAATGACTTTTCAAGACTTATTTTAGTTGGTTTTCGGATATTTATACACTGTAAAATACTTCCATACATATAGACTCAAGATTCTTAATGCCACTTCAGAACTCCTACAGGCTAGTTTAAGATTTTGTAAAACTTTTTTATACCAGTTACCTATTTTTAAAGCGCTGTAATTGATATTTTTTTCACTGAGACGGGCAACAAACCCCATGGCCCTCCCAGTGTATCTGTGCCTGATTTTGAAGAACTCAAGTGGAATTCTGTGAAGAGACGCAAACAAGCTTAAACGAGTCTGGAAGACGTTTACTTGTATTCACCTCCACATGTGGTGTGAGAGGACTTGTAAAAGGTAAAGTCGGCTCTGCGTTATAAAGCTATTAATATGCAGATTCAGCAGAAGTCTCTATAATATGGTTTTGTCTTATAAATGATTTTTCATATCTTCATCAATTTATACACTTTTCAAAAAACAATATTTAATGTATAATAATACCCTGGGACGGCATCTAGAAAAAATAATGTAGATGAAAATACATAATAAATAGATTTTATAATGTCTGACATAAACCAGAGAACTGAATGAGTGCAAGCATTTTAGTTTAATAAATTTATCGTATCTTCTGAATTTGAAGTAACAGTACGTTCATCATACAAACAGATTAATTTCCAAGATCACCAGGCCATTTTGCCCTAGCGCAATGCAAACAGGAAGAGAGCATTATAGAGAGAAAAAGATACAATACGTTATGGTAAATTTTAGTTTGAAAAAATATGAACTTTACTAAGCAGGTTTTTCTCAAATTCACGTAGCTTAAAATATTTATACGCGTTGAAGGCGAAGGAGAATAAAAAAGAAGAAAAAAAAATCGTCCCATAATACCAGAAACGTGTACTTTTATACCCGCTTAAAGAATTTATTAAATTTGTTGCAGGAACAAGCATTTATTTCAGTAAAATCACACATGCGGCGGTGTAAACTTTCAAAAGTTTTCACTTTTTCGGTAACTGTCAGATGTTTTTTATCTTTGTATTCGCATTACTCGGCGGTGAAGAAAGGTTATATATAGAAGTTCGGCTCAAAACAATTTCAGAAGTTTTGTCGGTGTACAATACATATGTGCCTGAATACGTATCCACATAGGCCGTATCGCAGTCGTCTTGTACTTTTACGACTGCGAGCTAACAGGATTTTGAAAAGTGGATACTGTATCACTTCAAGTTGTACCTCGATACTTCTCAAACAAAAGGTGTGGAAATAGTTTTCGCAATACCAATCATGACCCAGGCAGATAACTACGTAATACATAATATGTTTTCGGTGTCATATACAAACCCAGCTGATAAAATTCCGTACTCCTCGGCTCAAACTGAAGTGTTTTGGTTGATACGTATACTGCGTTTTCAGTAAAAACACATGCAGTCATATGCATACACACGAACAGCAAAAACGAGAAAATATTACCCAAAGACAGAATTTAGTTTTGTAAAGGAGGGAAAAGTAGCTAAGCAGAAGATTGACGTTGAGTATAAGACAACTGGATTCAGAAATACGAGATGACTAAAATTAAATTACGGAAACGAAGAGGTGGGAAAATGAAAAACAGCTACCCCCTCCCCCCCAGAAAAAAAGTGAAAAGAACACAAAGTTCACGAACGGACAGAACCTGAAATTACATCTAACGAGAACTCTGGCGAGAGAAGCGAGCGAGTTCATAAGCCAAATCTGAGCGTTTGCCCGAAGAAAGGAATTATCTTGGGGAAAAGATTAATCTGGGAGTCTATTTTTTTACAAAAGAATTATCGTATTTCTTCTGAATGGTACATTTGAACTTCAGAGAAGAACAAAGTGAAAAACTTCGGCACTACTGACTGGAATCCTGTTTACATTATTTTTTATGTACGCTTGGAGAACACTGAAAACACACCGAATGACACGACGCAGCAGGGGAAAGGATCGCCGCGAAAATGTTAAAGCCATGTGGATTGGATTCGAACTGCAGTCACCGAAACCATTCAAAATACAACTCTGTTTCTTAATTTTGTCTAAAGATCAGAATTACTTCATTCGATATCCTTATTATGATTTATCAATTTTATGAACTGTCCCAAGCTTCCTCGGTGACAGCAGCCTTACTTGGAACATCATGAACATTCTCAAATACACAAAAACAAGGCATAAAATCGAAATCTCGAAAATTTCCACAATTTCATGGTGCCGTCGCAGCTTATCGTAATCGCACGAGTTATTTTACGATTTATATCTACATTTTCTTCATAATGATATGCGGGTAAATGCGATACATTTACCTCACCCGCAAACTTATTATCTTTTGCTAAGCGCTCACGCTTCGAGTTTTCCAAAATTACAGATTCCCTGCTGCGTTCCACTAACGCCCCACTTGAGCGGCCTGATGGAGTTCCCTATGTCTCACGTAACTGCTGTAAGCAAAATCGCCGCATGAGCCCAATAATAAGAAACACGCCGACAAGAACACGAGTTTGCCCGGGGATGCGAAGGAAGTATTCTCGTAGTAAATAAGTAACAACAAGTTCGTGAAACGAAGAGTCGAATGAGAAGCACGTACAGTGAAGATCGAAGATAGAGAAGTTGCACATTCCAAGCTGGACCGAAAACCCAATGCGGATAGAACGAGCCCCTTGTATAATGCGGAAAGTGAATCAGAAAGCTGAAGATCGATAAGCAGTCTTAAAGAGAAACAAAATATTCTTTTGAAATTGTTCGTAGCGGATACTCTGTTGGTCGAGTTTAAATTCGAACCTCGTAAAAAATATCCTACAAAGTAGCTTGTTCAAAACTTAAAGAATTACTTACTTATTCAAGATGAAAGTAAAAGGGAGCGAGAGAAAAATCTTGATATAAAAAGTATCTAGAGATGTTACGGGCATTTACATTATAGTTGGAGAAGAGGGAAACTTCTGACTGAAAAGGATACACTCTAAAGATGACGTAAAAGTCACAGACGAACTGGAAACCGAGAATGTGGGAATCATTCAAAACATCAACCGACCCGAGTGTGATACCGAAGGATTATTTTTCGCAACCCAATCCTCTCACACACAATAAAATCTTTCGTCTGCCTCCCTTATAGCAGTGTTTGCCTCGGAAACACATATTACACGAAGTACCATGTTTTGTATGCATCTTCGTTCTTATCACAGTTTCTAAAACAAGGTTCACTTCGACAAGTACCGCAAAATTTCAAAATTTTCTGGTAAATGTACCAGTTTAAAATTTCCCACTAGTTAAACAGGCGAACAAATAAAATCATCCCACTACGTTTCAGGCCAATCGGGGCTCGCCGTTTTCGTCTTTCATTCACCGTGAAACCTCAATCTTCGTGGCGAGCAGCCTTGATCGTTGCCCGCGACGCGTTTGCTCCTCAACCGAAAAAATTCACATAAAAGTGGCGGCTTAGTATACTCGGATTTATTGGAGCATTCTTTATTCTACTTTAGGTACGTATTTTCCTTGGTGTTCGACCATTTTGACCAAAGAGCCCCAACCCCGAGTCACTGGCATTACGAGCGCAGACTAGAGTTGACTGACTTCAAGTTTTCTATATGTAGCTTATTTTTCAATTCATTTGAAAGAATAAGAAACTTGGTAAGGCGGGCCCACAGATTTAAAATATAATAATAATAAAAAGAATAAGGACCACATTTTCAATCTGGTGTTCATATTACCTACCTTAATGATTCTGTATTATGCTAACGCCCATCTTAAAAACATCGCGGATCTCACGGTATATGCAATTACAAACCTGAAACAAAGAAAAATGAAAAGGCAAAAATGAGTGAGGTATTACATTCAGTTATTTTAATATGTTAATAAAAAAATAAATATCGAACTGTGGGGAGGTATAACTATATTCGCGCTCGGATACTGAGATAAAACAACAAGGATTACAAGATTATATTTTTCAAGTGATTTCGAACTGATGAAAAAGGACGTATCTTTGCCGCCTTCAACAAAATACAAGTGTTCAAGATAGGCCCGGGTAGAATATCTAACCACTGATTAGTCGGAACAAAATACACTTTTCAAGAGTTTTCAAGTTACACACGAAGACTAAAAATAAATGATCAGGTATCCACGGTAATTTTCAACTAAATGCATTATATACAATTCTTTAAGTAATTTGAAAGCATGGGGGCAGAACAGTCTTCACTTCCTAGACAAGTTTGAACAAAATGCAAATTTCCCAGCATTTTTAAAGAAAGTGTAGGTATTTATAATGCCTAGTGGTGACAACATTAAAAATATGTCCTCTCTACTCGTCAGATTCTAGGCAAATGTTTATGAAAATGCCAACCAACAATAAAAGCAATACATTGCTTAGTCTAATTTGTTATACATAATACAACATACCAGGTGATAAATACTTAAAATTATCAAGAAAAACAAAAGCCAGAACGAATGCGAATATTAACATCACAGGGACCCCAAAAAGGCATTAATTTGAATACAGTTTAGAATTACTCGTATCATCGAAAATCTAGAAAAGAAAAAAAATGAGAAAAACTAAACAGTATCCTTCCTACCAAACTGAATGGTACTGAACCAAACAGTACCGAATTTAACTGAATAGACACAAAATGACAGAATGAAACAAAATATATAATAGAATTAAGTAGACGGAGCAGAATATGGAATGAAATAGAATGGATAAGAATGTACTAGAATAAACAGAAATGAACAAAATAAAACAGAATGGAACCGAACATAGCAGAATGAAATAAGTAGAATGAAGCAGAACATGCCTGAGCAGAACAGAGTGGAACAGAACAAGATAGAACAAAACAAGACAGAACTGAGTAGAATGGATTAGAATACAGTTAGTATTGAACAAAATGGAACATGAAGGAAGACAACAGAACGGAACAAAATGAACGGTACAGAAAAGAAAAGGAGAAAAAAGACAAAAATTATCCTATTCCTGAATGAAATTAGACCGTCTGTACTTCAAGTTTTGCCCAAAAACTTTTTATCAAGCAAAAAAGAACAGAAAGAAATTTTATTCCATATTTCTTATTCAATTCTACGCAGCAAGCACGAAAAATAAATTTATAAATTAATTTTTTTTAAAATTGTGTGTTTTTGAGTTTGTCTCAAATTTTCCTAAGGAAGCAAATTTTACCCAAAAATTTCATTACGCGAGTATAAGAGGGCCCAATTCTTGAGACTTTTTCCATTAGTTACTAGTACGTACTAATTATACAAACATACAAATACGTGTGTTAGTGTGACCCTTTTTTATACATCTCTGTATATTAAAAACCCACGGAAAAACAACGAGCATGTTGCCTTCCAAGAAAATTCAAGGAACTGCAGGAATTTGTTATCTTAAGATCCAGAAAAACAGAGAAGCCCACGGGAGACAGACAGTGAACAATCGTGGCTGTCAGCCAGACAGACATATAGGCAGGCAGGTAAGAGGGAAGAAATATAGGTAGGTAGACAGATAAGGAGACAGGCACGAAGGGAGGAGAATATTGTCATACTCGGGGAAACACGAGGACGAGAGTCAAGAGCCAAATATTAGAAGCAAACATGTCTCCAGCTAACTTCTTCTTCTTCTTATCGTATCCGGAGTCACCCTATAATTTTCCATTCCAGTAATCCACTACTTTTTTAGCTTCGTGTCCAATAGTATTTCCCCAAAGGTCGTCCATGCTTATGTCCGTCTGAACTAATGGACATTGAGGTGCTCTTCTTCCTGCACCGCACCACAATTGCAGTATGGGCTGTGTCCTCCAATCCCCATCTGAAGAGGTTTTTCTTTGTTCGTCCGCATCTCGCCCGTATTCTATTCAGCGTTATCCATGATTTCCAGTCCAAGTTGCTTCGGGGTTTGATTTCTTCGCAAACTTTTCCCTATTGCTGTTGCTGTTCCCATAGCTTCATTCGATGTTTGCTTGGATCCTTCAATAATGGGCTATTTTCGTTCCAAAAATGTCTCCTTGATTTCAAGCGAACTTTTGGTGGGGATTGGTTGTAGAGCATATTTCCTTGGTCCGTCAAAGCCGTGGTTTTTGTTCTTATTTCTGCTACTTTCCTTCAGATCGGTAGTGGAGCTATTCCGCTAGCCTTATATATGTTGTCGACTTTGGTTTGTCTTAAACATTTTGCAAGTGTTATTCAGTGCAATGTCCACCTTTTTTGTGTGACTTGACCAACCCTATGATGTACAGGCGTATTCAGCAGCCGCGAAAGATAGAGCCAGAGCTGATGTTCTGAGTACATGCGGGGTTGCGCCCCACTTTGTTGACACCAATTATTGCAGAAGTTTATTTCTTGTTTCGATTTTCTTTCATAGGCTTTCGCAATGCGCTCTGAACGTGAGTGTTCTATCCAATGGTGTACCGAAGTATTTCAGATTTGGGTTGTTTTTTATTTTACAGCCGTTCCAGTTCAGTGACAACTTGCATCTTGCTTTTGCACTCTTCAGGTGTAATGAGCACACCTCTGTTTTGGCTGGATTTGGATTCAAGGCATTTTCCTCGTAGAAATCGTCTAACTTTCCAATTGCTTGTTGTAGGTGCTCTTGTACTTCGATATGAGTTTCATCCTGAGCTGCCACCGTGAGGTCATCAGCAAAGACGAACCTCCTTGTCACCTTCGTCTTTGGCTGGTCGTTTGTGTAGATATCCAGCTAGCTAATCCTACATCCGGTTTGTTATTGTTTCTATACCAGATAGACATGGAACTTTCCCCCTCCTCGATAAATACTAGTAGAACACGTGACAAACCAGAGCAAGCCAAACAATCGGCACTGGGCAAACAGAAAACGCGAGGCGTGCAGTCTGCTATACGAAGTACTCAAAGATAAGTCCCCCGGTGTCTTTCATTAAATTGAGCCTCTATCCGTCATAACACGCCAAAGGATTCAAACACACAGTAAGTCCGAGGTCTGGTTGTTCAGCTGCGGATGATTACTCGCAGCGTCCAATGGTCGCAGTTCATACCGCACATGCAGACATCCGCATGTTTGCCAGGGGTTCATCAATGGCTTTCACACGAACGAGTTGGTTTATTGTTGTACACCAGACTAATGCTGCCTCAGTAAACCCATGTTGGCGTAATGAAATCCTTTTTACATTCAATTCGAAATCATACGTTTTGATATTAACTTATGTAAGACACGCGATCTCATGTTCGGCCATCAGGCGTTGGCTTGGGCTGTGAATGAGTGGCACCGGAAATGGGCACTTATCCTCTTTGAAAACAAAAATAGAAAGCGATTTAAATTTGAACCAACAATCGGAAATTAACATTAAAAGCAATTCACAGATACCGATATAAAAGTATACCAAAAGAAGCATCGGTATACCTGGAAAGCTCTTCTTTAACTACAAGAAGACTTACAGCAAACCTGAAGATTAATTAAATACACCTATACTGTTTTCCTTGTAGCCGTAGAAAGTAGAATTTAGTTCGTCTTTCGAGACCGCAGAAGTAAATTAAATCGACAGCCATTAGAGATTATTGGTATTGCCAAATTACATCCAGATTCGTTAATATTTTTTCGCGTATAAGTTGGATAACTCGTTAAACTTTGAGAACGGTAAATTTTTGTCACTTATCGACGAGAAAGTTTATAAAAGGTTGTTGGCGTACCTAAGTTCACTTTGTTGAAGTTAACATATTTTGAAAATAAAAGCGCGCACACGATTCAGTGGCGACACGGACGGAACGCGGAGTACACATGGGTGATTAAAGGCTTTGATGTTTACGACAAAGGGCTCTTTCTCTCACACTTCCTCTCACTTTTTGTGGCTCCTCTGCGTATTATCGAGAGAAGTGCGAGATTTTCTCGAAAATTTCCAAGAAAAGGCAATATCATTAATTTGCCGCGAAGTCCGTGGCCAATATCGTGAGCTCTAAATGCTTCACCCCGCGCTCGTAGTCCACAATAATGGCGATGATTTAAAATTCTAAAATGTGCAATTTCGAAGCTGCACGTCGACAATAAAGTATAAGCGCACCATGTGCGATGTCGCACGCAGAAGCGTTTTCGTTTCACAGATTTACAAATAAATGGATCCCGACCTATTAAAAATTATAGGGATTGGGGTGCCTAGTACCTATACGCTTATTGCATGGTTACGCATTCTGTGCGGTTTAGTTGGTCGCACACTTTCCTCCGAATTTGGCAATTTTTCGCGCATCAAGTTGGCTGTGGAGCAGCAGGCAGTATGAAGCGCTCTACTGGTTCAAGTCTGTGGAGGAGAAACAGGAGTCAAAACTTGACGTAATCACACTTTTGAAGTAGGTACAATAGACATGGCAGCGAATGAACGAAACAAGTGGTTCATAGAGGAAGTTCTTTAATTACAATTTTTTGTATAGTACGCAGCTGATTAAGGAAAAACACTTTCGATTCGCGAGGCATTCATGAATGTATTCATTCACGGCAGCTCTCATTACTGAGGGACGAAGATACATATATTTTGGAACGACTGCCTTCGAAAAAACAACGAATTTTATAATTTTGCCAAACGCAAGTCATTTTACTAGTTGTTTTACTTTAATTTTACAGAAATGTTTGTCAATACAGTAACTACTGGTACATATTCGCTGGAATATGTCGGTGGAAATCGGACACCGATGATGGCCTCAATGGGGAGTCTAGTATTTCAATTACGATGACGAACTTTTATTCGCAGTCATCCACGGAGAAGGAATTTAAACCCATAGCGATTGAACTTTTATCCACAGTGAAAGAATTTTCATCCATGGCGAAGGAATCACAATACAAATAACAAAACGAAATGCAACGTCGTGGAGTAATTCTCTTGTTGTGGCTGATGAGCGTACGACCGAATGCGAATCGAAGAGGAAATACGAGATGTGAATTGCGAACCAGTCTGTAACCATACTTGAGAGGCAGTGTATGAATTGCGAACCGAAGGTAATAGGTTGGAAAATAAAGAAGTACGAATTGCGCGCAATATCTTAGTGGTAAAAGAATGGCAATCCAAACGTGTAGCGGATCCACTTTCCAAGAGTGCAGTGTCTTTCATGTAATCCGTTATTACCAGACTCAAGCACTGTACTTTTCTGAATCAGGCTTGTATAGGAGGTGAAATCTGCACCCTGTGATCACAATACCTGGCCATACAGCTCGGAAGGAGTTCCGGATTGCTACTTCAAAATCTGCAAGTGCACGTTGTGGTTGGAAATTGTACTTAAATTCAAGGATACGGAAGGCTGCTGTATAAGAAAGGTTCAATTTGTTAGGCAAGATAATGAAAACCAAAGGAATAATATTGGTCTCCTTGTAGAAAACTGGGGTAACTTCGGACGTGTAGGGGAACCCCGGACGTTGCCGGTTTTATGCATTAGGACTGGAACATCGGGTTTCATTTCATGACCATGTACCATCAAGTATCGTTTTTATTTGACATCTTGCTTAACGAACAAATAACGCATGTAGCCAGTGTTACTCCAGTGACGTTTCTTGTGAATGCGCGGAAAAAGGTATATTTCAAATAAGTCATCATAACTAATCTCTTTCATTTCACTTTATATATTATCAGCTCGCAATTCAACCTTCCACTCATTTATCCTGAGTTCACAAGTCGCACATGTGCTGTCGGCTACAAGTTAAGGCTGGTTCTCAATCCACACATCCTACTTCGGCGCCTCGGTTCATAATCCACACGTTCGGTGTTCGCAATTCGCATGCTCTCGCTGACGGAGCAGATCGATGAAAAAACAAAGTTATTCAAAACCATCGAATAAAAGATCATTATATTCCAATATGACCGCCAGCACGCTAATGTTCCGACGTACAAAATGTTTTCCTTCATTAATGCAGAACTAAGTAGTAGGATGGTCCTTATTTTTGCAATTTACAAAATTGGAATACTCCATCTCCCCATCCACACTTCGTAATAATTTTAAAAAATCGTTGAAATTTAATCAACATAGGTCGGGGGAACCGTTGGCCACACGGGGTTTAAATTCTCGAGGAGAATTATACTATCTAAAAACTTTACGTTGAATGATTCTCCTAAGTGGATAATAATAGAACAAAATTATTTTATACTTAATTTGGGAGGTAGGCAATCGAATAATAGAAGTCAAATTCAAGGTAATTTTGTTTTGCTCCAGAAAAGGGGGTTACTCCAAATCAGTCATCTCCCAATGGAGCCAAAAAGTTCAAGGATAAATTGCAACACGACCTCAAATTTGACTTGAGCTACCCAAATATGAATCAAATGAAGAAGAAAATAATTTCTGTTCCAATAAATAATGACTCTAGACCATAATATGAAACGCTAATTCTTGAAAATAGCATTATGGTACAAAGGGCTTTAATGCGGAGAGAGGAGAGCACCTGTTTACCTTTTCCAATTTCGCTCAAACATTATTGAATATTTCAAAAAATTTATGAAATTTATGAGAACATGGGGGGGGGGGTGTTCCCTTTTAGCACCTTACGAAGCAGTAACTTCTGGATAGTATTTTTAAAATCTGAGTAATGGTCAAAGCTGTACCGTTTCCGGATAGTATTTTCTATATGTATTTGAGTTTTGACCGCAATTGCAGCTAGGAGAGAAGAGGAGTAATACCCCTGGCGCTTTTTTTTATTTTATTATTATCGAGCTACGGAGCTACGAGTACACTCTCGGGTTACGGGCTCGGGAAAGGTTGTTGTCTATACGTTGCAAAGGTATTCAGCAGTGGAGAGGTAGGTGAGGGTGTTGTTTATGAGCTCATGGGAGTTGGAGAGAGCCAAAATTCGACTATGGGGAACGCGGTGAGAGTTACGGAGGCAGGTGAGGGAGGGGCATGAGAAGAGGTGGTCTACAGTGAGAGAATTTTCATATTCCCAGTGTGGACAGTTGGAGGGATACAGGTTAGTAAGAAGATGTGTGGTCCAATCCTCAGGCAGGAGATTATAACTTCCTTGCAGCGTGAGGGAACATGATGTTGTTTAAGTATCCAGCAAGTCACTTTTATTTTCAAAAGGGATGTTTTAGCTTGTACACGAATACATTTTCGATATTACAGGAAACAGGTAATTCAAGCACATACGTTGTTCTTGGACCACATTCTTTTCACAAAAAAAATTCAATGTTGCTTCTTTAATTGAGTAAAATAGTAGACAGGTCAGTGTGATGGCTCTTGAATACTATCCACGACGACAGAACAGAATGGCAGATATGAGATGTCCACATCCTATGATTTCATAACTTTTCGTCACAAACTACTATCAGTATTAGTATCTACACCAAAAGTTATGACAACTTTTCGATTGACGTGGGTGCTAAAATGATGAAAAATAAAGAAATCAAGGACTGTTTTGTAACAAGTTGCATTCAGGACAATGGAATTTCCGGCCAGCCGCACTTTCCTCAAATTTATGAACTTTTACTCAAATGATAAGTCTCTGCTCAAAGTTGCACTGGACAAAATAAAGCCTTTTCTAATCTACCATATTATAAATTTTTCGAATCGGGGGAGGAGAGCGTAGTAATTATCAATATTCCTCAAGAAACGTGTCAGTTAATTATACAATGAATTTTTTGTGGAAATACCGAAATTCTTACATTCAAATTATAAGAATTGTTAGAGTTCTCACAAAAATTTGTCTCATGTACCCAGTACCTCATACAGTAAAAAAGAAACTGCCTTACTCGGGAGTCGAGGTCAAACTCTCTGTGCCTCCCGATTCCCCATAAGTATCTAATACCGACATGTGATCAACTAATCAACAGATCTCATTTACAATTTCTCTATACATATTCTTTAAACGTAACCTTCCTCTTCTTCTACAGCCGAAAGAAACTGAGCCAGAGAGTTAAAATATAGTAGCTAGAAGAGGAATGGTCCCGATCACGAGGCTCTTCGAAACATTGGAATATGCCCTCTATAGCTATAAAACAGTTTGTAGCTGCTGTTTCGAAAAATCTGGACAGGACCCCTTCAGAGTCTTTAGCGAAAGAGGAGAAAGAAAAACCAGTGGCGGAGTTGGAGGGGATGTGCAGCTTAAGTCTTCCAAAATATCTTAAATTCGCCAGAGGATTCCATTCCTCCTGAGATTCCTCTTCCTGCGAGAAAAAATACATCGCTGCTATATTTCAACATAAGGTAGTGTAACTCCTCTCCCACCCTCAGAGAACTCAGTCCATGTCCGCGACTCCGAGAAATTATAATTTTTTTCTGACCACTAAATCTTAACTTTTTGAAACCAACAAGTAAAAAAAAATCGATGTTACTAATGTTCATACCTAATCACCCGAATTTTTCGACTTTCCCTCAGGAATTCTTCCAATTATCATAAGTGTCTGAAAAGAGCTCCCCCCCCCCATTCAGATATCAACAAGAAAACCGATTTCTTCTTTTCTGCTCATTGATTTCAAAAATTTTCGCGAACTGTCAGAATCGGTAGGAAATAGTGGTAAAATGGTCGAGTATATTTTGGCGAGCATTTCCTTGGAACTCGTGAAAATTGTCTGAGAAACTGCTCGTTCAATAAATGCTTAACCATTTGAAAGTCAAAAATGCTCACGGATTGTTCTAAACTCACTTTAAAATGAGGAGAGTCCTTACTTAGTTTACGATCACTTCATATTTGAATAGTTAAAGAGCTGACTCAGAAACGGAGAGTAGATTTTAGAATTTCAAGCACTTTTCACTAGCAAATACTTGCCAGTTCACTCACACTTGCTCTTCAAGAATTTATGTTTGATCTGCCAATGCTCGAAGGGCTCCAGCTTTTTAAAATGAGCATTTGCTCGTTGACTTCAAGTTTGTGACTACCCAACTCGTGCGGAGATACACTCAGAAAGGTTCCTCAATTGAGATTTCCAGCTGGCAATTAAAATACTATACGTAGTAATTGCGATTATACTTTCGAGAACTCAGTTTCCCGAATTTATTTTTCCATATTCTGGCGTCTTCGCGAATGAACGTATCGATCTAAGGATACATCGCAGCTCGTTATAGTAGAATGAAAAAGAACGGCGTCGAAACAACGAAGTAAATTCGATTTCGCGTAATATATTCGACGGGCCAATTATTTTGAAATTGATTCCTATTTATCCGAGGTTTGCTTTAAACGTAAGAAGCAAGAGTTTTGAAAAGTGGGACAGCTCTCAAGAAGATTGCGTATTTATAAAAAAAGAAGAAGAAAAATCGCGTCTCTAATCAAATTCCCTCGCGAGCCTATAAATTTGCACGCCGAACCTGCGCCATTTCGCCGACCGAGGGAAAATTAAAATTCGTTTTCTAAACAGAGTAGGTAGGCTTACCTCACTTTATTATTTTATAAATATCTCGTTACATTCGAAGAAAATAAATCGACGAAATGCGTCGACAGTTTTTCATTCCCCTCGTGCGATTATTTTGCCGAAATCACGTAGGGGCTGTAAGTTAGAGCCGCGAATTCCTGGTAATTTCCAGATGTACTCTGGCTTCGGTTATTTATCCTTTCGAACTCGGATGTAGTTCGGGTTTCGTCGAAGATTTTTCACGACATGTCCGAGTGCACGGTAGTTCTGTTACATTCAGGACCACCGCCCCGATGTACGTACATTTACCACCGAACACTTCTGTCAATGTGAAGGCCGAAAAACGAACGTTAGCGGTAAATCCGGACATAGGTTCAATTTGAACTCATTCGAGACAGCTCGTTTTTTTGAGGCAATGGTAAAGTGTCGTTTTACTGTACCCATATCGAAAAACACTTAACGTCTGGCACGTTTCGGTTTTTGGTTCGCCGAACTCTTTTCCACCTCTCTCTTGCGCTCTCTCTCACTCCCATTGAATAAACGAATTCGAAATGTGCATTCCGTACGAATGCTAATTATAATTAAAATTTTTGTAGCACGAACTGACAGTGCACATATCATGTATCTCGCCAATGCATCGAGGATGCGGAACCACTAATTTCCTAGAAATCCATCAATCCCCTGCGGGAACTAGTACGTGGAATTTATTTCAGTGGTTCGAGTGCTAATTACTGGATAAATATAGCACAACCAGAAATATTTTCTCTTTGATCGAGTGTTTTCCCTCTTTATTCGCGGTACAGGGAAGCAAATTAGATTTCCATATTATGGGAAAAATTAATACGAAGATGAGACTTTCATATTCTCTGATATGAGTGGTGAGAAACAATTTATGCTTATCAATTTCAGATGCAGAAGCTTATCCTGAAAGAGAAGCATTTTCAACCTTAGCCTTCCGTTTACTACACTTAGTAGTCGGTTTAGTAATTACTTTACCCAGCTTACCTCTAGTTATACGAGCGGATACACGCTGCGAAGCAGTTGCCGGTATTTGCTCAGGTGATTGCACCTAATCAAGGAGAACTTCATCTTCCGATTCGAAAGCCATCACTATATTGTCCATCTTAAAAAACAAAACTCTCGAAAAACGAAAACTACACACTGTGCGCCATAAGCTTAGGAAGTGGTTGCGCTAGAGAGACGAAAAAAGGTTATGAGCCGTTCAAGAGCTCACAATGACCGACGACGCTTCGAATCCGAAACTGGGGGTTTTCGTTTTTATCAGAGAGATAAGAGAACTTTTCTATTGTAAAAAGGCACTACACTAGCCCGCTGGAGTTCAATTTAAGATGTTGCGATAAGTCTGTTTTGTTGCTGTCTGAGCACAGAACATAACAAAACTTGCATGAAAATAAGCGCACTGCACACTGCATATGTACCAAAATGCTAGGGCAAAGTGCAACAAAAAGAACTCGGTTCACTATTGAACTGAGAAGTGCATTTCGTGAAAATTATCTTTTATATGGGTATCAATGGTTTCTCTGTCGAAACGTGTTGCCAAATTCCAACGATAAAGCACACAAAACCATGTGCTTTACAATCGTATAGAAAATTTGTAACTCACCATATCAAGTAAAGTCCAAAAAAAAAATTGAAAAAATCCTATTCGAGTATACCACACGGAATTGCGGATGATACCGTGCGTTCGCTTAATGTATAGATAAGCACCGTGCTTTATTTTGCAAGTTCTTCAATTCTGCAAGCGTAGTAATGAGCTCACGCCACAAATACATATGTCTTGTCATTCTTGGGCACTGTTCATCAATACTCGACAAGACTGCCGGTAGTAATAGTGCCTCTCACACCATCTTGATTCCAGAGAGTTACAAATATCAAATGCGGCGGACCTTATTTTGAAAGTCACACTTCTGATTTAAAACAATAACTGCATTCATTTGGATGCCACTGATTAGTGAATTTATCCTAATTCTGATTTGTACGTGGCGATGTTATTCACACATTATCCATTGTTTTTCGTGACCTAGTACAGAGTCAAAGTTATTGTGAGTGGAGCAGTTGTTGCTCGCGGCTTCGAGAGTTTGTGGAGACATATTGCACTTCTTGGTACAACTGCTGCTTGCAAAAGTTACGATATGATGATGTCTTTATAACGCAACTTTCCGAAGCTAAAGCAGTCTCAATAAACCTAAAAAGTAGTATCCTAATACCTAAAAGATTTTTGCCACTCCACTTGACTAATCCTTCGGATGGTAAACACATAATTTTAAACTGCATTTCGTGCGTTTGATTGGGCTCTGCCATCCTCAGGACTTAGATGATGAAATTCTTCCACCATGTCTCTTATGACAAGTGAAATCAATTTCCACAGGGGGGTTTTTAGGATTGCTGAACCAACTCCTATTATCAGTTTATCTGTGAACTGGGAATTGGGGTAACGATTTGCTGAGCAAGTCGTCTGCAAACAGAAACACAATACGGATATCATTTCTCACTTTTCAAGCTTTTGTAGTCCAGAAATACATCTTTGATATTAATACAAATATTACATGCATTCATGCAACTGAAAGTCGAGGCATTTAGCAAAAGTAAGTATTCATACGAGTGCTAGGTAAATCATATCAACGGTATTTGAATTATACGTATGTCCTGCCTGGCCAATCGTGGGAGAAAAAGGAGAGTGAGTCATGAGAATAAAAAGAACAAGAACGTGACTTTGAAAAGATCATACCAGAAGTACAGGAATGCGGGAAACAAAATACATTTGTCAGACGCTCCTATCATACTACGCAGAACCTAGCCAAACAGGACGATTTATACAAAGATATATATTCGAGAGGAGAGAGTCGCCGCAAATTGTTGAACATCAAAAACATCAAAATTCTAGTAATTTTTTTTTCGAGCCAGAAATAAATTGAAAATTACCCATTTTTACGGTTCAAATTGTTTAAAAAAATGTATTATGCTAAATGATCAATATTTACGTTGATGTTTTGCGGACGGAAAGAAGGGCCTATCATTCATGCACTGAGTGCAAAGTAAACGTGCCTAAAGTCTCGTTTACATTATGATACCTAGTACTATCGTGATAGTATGAGAGAGCACCTCAAAGCATTCCTCTCGCAGTTAGTGATAGTTTGTTTACACTGTGACAGTTACTGTCGTGACAGCGACTATCGCGATAGCACTATCAGTGATATACTTATTGACTTATAACAATCTAGAGCTGCGATCCCCATATTGGGTGTTTTAATTCTTAAGATGTATTGTGGTTTCGGTTCATGAGGCCTATGATCAAATGCGTAGGCTACTAGTGGTGCGAATTTCTTTCAAATTCCGACATTTTGAGCAAGGACATAGTTTAAAAATATGACAAGAGACCTTTTTAGGGTAAATGTGAATATTCTGTAAAACTGCTCGCATGAGAATTTTTTGTAAGACTGATAAAAATTCATTTACAAGTAAGCAGTTGAATTAGGCGCAATTTTTTCGAAATTCCGATAGAAACAAGAGACCAGGACTACTAACACGTTCATTAGTATAATTGCAAATGTTACAAGAAATTTCCCCGGCAGGTTTCTGGAATGCAGAGCAGGGCTGGTATTGTTGTGAGTTTGGAACCACCGGAGGAGCTGGAAAGAGACTGTTGATAAAGAACAAAAAATAGTAGCATCGAGCAAATCAAAATGAAAAGTCCAGAAGATTGTATGTAAGCTTGATGTTCATGGAATTATAGGCAAGAAACTGTGAAATTTGATTCAATTTAAAAGCAAACGTCGTAGGCAACGGGAGTTCTAATATTTAATTTCTACATCAACGTGATGACAGTTGTACCGAATTTCATAAGATTTTTTTCACACGATGGAACCTTGTTTCATATACTTCGTCTGGATTTCAAGAATTGTGGATTACGTTTGGGAATCTCTTCTGTGTAGTCCACTACACGGCTCATTTTCGAGTTTCAAAACAAGTTTATCGGAACAAAACGAGAAATTGCAAACTAGGTAAAACGAATTATTGTCGACCGAATTTACGGGCTTATAATGCTGCCCGGGAAAATGGTATAACCAAATATTTCCACCGAATAAGCATTAGCCGTTTTCGAGCAAACATAAATAGTTTGGCAAAAGAAACTCCCGTATCCCGTAGCTGAAGGAAATTAGTAATGCGGTTTCGTAAATGATTTGGAAACGAGAAAATCGTTTCATGTATAAGAAGTCATCCGTGGATAACTTAGTATTGTCGCCGTCGAATAAATAATTTATTGCAGAAAAACGGTCTATGAAATTTTAGATTTTCTCGATGACGATCCTTCTGTTACCTGCAATATCCTGTTGAAATAAAAGTCGACATGAAAATGAAATGAAATTAACTAACTATTCGGATTGGGGAGAAAAAGTAATCAATCGTTTCCAATAAGTTTTAACAGAGTCTTGAAGAGACTCAACGCATGTTATAACCAGTCCTAAACCTTAACACGTCTCAGAGTCCTGAACCAGTGGAGCCAAGAAGGAGAAAATAAAAACCGCACGACTCTTCCAGGCTCGTTTGAACTCGTCGAGACATAGGACTGCCTCAGATTTGTTCAACGCTTCCAAATCTGTTTAAGTTTTTCCGAGATTTTTTCGCAACTTTTCGAGCCTTCTTTATGGCTTATTCCGATATTTTCAAAACTTCCTGACTTGCTTAAGACTTTCTAGACTTTTTTCGGACTTTTTCAGCGTTCTTCAGTATTTATTCCGATATTTTTCAGACTTTAGACTCTTGCAGACATGTCAAAAACACACTTCAAGATAACCCAAATTACTTAAGACTGTCTTTAAAGCTCTTTATGGCTCTTTAAAGCCTGTTCAAGCCTTTGAAGCCAACTGAAGGTTTGACTGAGACTTTCTTGCATCTTCTATATTCATCCAAGCCTTCTCTACACTTGTTAAGATTCTTTCAGAACTTTTTCAAGCTAACTTAAAACTCTTTGAAACTAGTCTATAATAGTTATTAAAACACATCCAAAAGAGGGTGTTTGAAAGAACTCTTTTAGTTTTAGGGCTAGGGGAGGAGGGAAGACAATAATATTAATTGAAACAGCGTACATGGGTAAATCTCAACAAGTCAGCTATGACTGGAGGCGAACGAAGAATTATATTCGTTATACAGCCAGCGACCTAGTAAAATGGCTAGCAAGTAACAAGGACCGGGTAAGAATGGAATCGATACACCTGAAGTAGTTCGCATGAAAAATAACCATCAATTACGAAATAAATGCTTCAAGCTTTTCTAAAAATATTAGAGATAATATTTCAAAAGGTTTTCTTTTCGCAGTTCCGCTTCTTTCTCTCTCTCTCTTTTTTTTTTGTTAACTAAAATTTCACCCTAATAAATTAAAAGCTTGTTTGCATTTAACCCGGACGACAGTTACCAACTTTTGTTATGTCTGGTCCAAAATATCTTCTAAAATGTACGTAAATATGAAAAGTAGAAGGTATAATAGCGTCGTAAGTTTGCCCAACTCGATGTTCAATTAAGACAAATGTGAATGATTTAGCTTTTATCACCACCGGAAATGTGATCAGGCTAAGGATTAATCAAGTACCATACACTGTATGGTGAGTGAGGTGTTACAGATTACCTTAAACTAGAATTGTGTCTTGCACATTAGTGCAACATTCGAAGCGCTCTCATTTCGTATTAATGGCTTTCCATTACCAATGCTAAAGCGCAATTGCGGTTATTCACTAGATTAACCCAATTAGGTGTTGAATTGCGTCGGAAACCAGAATCTATTACCAGTCTTACGTAGCTGATTAAAACAGCAGACAAGCTGTACTGAGAACGGGATAATTTATACCGAATAAGCTTCTCCGGATCGACATTTTAAACCAAAATTGGGCTATGAACAGTGAACACGAATTCATGTCGTTCTGTTGAGATATTAGCTAGCCCACACGTTTTCATCTGCCTTATCGATTCGCTCAATCTTGAGTTTAATAAGTCTCTGACTTCGTTTACACGAAAAAGTGAGACACTAGAGCAGAAATTTGAGAATTGTCCTTTGGGAAAGGGAATGCGGATTGCTCCTCGCTAACTAAGTGCAGCAATTTATGAACACACAGGTAGACCTGAACCTTCGGAATTCTATATTTACTAATTTTGAAGCACCTGTGAAGCTACGTAGGTGCGGATCTAATTGATTTTCAAAGCCTGACTGTGTTGAAAATTTCCAAAGTAATACAAATAAGGTGAAGTGCCAAAAGCGGATCAATGTCTATGTCTTGTTTATTGACTTTTCCGAAAAGCCGAGTCGGAACGCAATAAGAGGGCGAAAGCGTAATGCCCCTTTTTTTGTACATGTTTGTACTACGAGATACGAGTAATATGATGGTTTTCATCGTCATGGGGCAGTGTAATATGAGATAAAATGTGGAAGAACCTCGAAAAACACTGAAATTCGGCTGTATAAGAAGAGCGTCCTAGTGAACTCGAATATGGTGAGAAGGACTGGCTTACGTTTATCATGAATTTAGTTGCTAAACTCACGGGGATGTAATTAAAAGTATCCCGTGCTTTTTTTATCATTTAAAGAACGTTTATATATTATATAGTTTGCAGGTTCAGAAGGCTACATTTCTACATTTGAAATATGGGTCCCGAATGCTGATAATTTGAGGTCAATAAAAATGGTAATAAGTTCTAAAATTACTGTGGTTCTTGTTTTTTTTTTTTTTTTTTTTTTTTAAATTTATTTATTAATATGATGGAGTGTTATGTCGGATGTATCATTCAATACAAAAACATATCATTTTCGGTAGTAATCTGGTAATGAAATATAAAGGTCCAAAAAAGTTCATCCTAATTTGGTACGTTACATCATAGAACTGAGAAGCATCTTAATATCTTGGAGTTTGGGAGTAACTACATCTGCAGGATGCCGCATGTCCTGATGGTTAATATTTTAGGAATGGGGGGATGGAGACTGCTGAAATGTATACTTATAGCGAGTTTTCACGATACTAATGTTTGCGTTCAAAAGTGGGCTCAACAGGTCCACTCGATCGGAAGCCAGCGATGTGAGTCTGTCGTGAGGTGTTTGTTGTAGTTTTGAGGGTGCTCCGGGATGGCCAAAGATGTGGACCAAAGTTGAAGTTGTCGGCTCGAGAGTAGCGATGGTAAATCCGGAAGTTGGACCAAAGGCCTTCAGGCCGTCGTCTCAGTCGGTTAGGACGACGTGACGTTTAGACCCGGAGAAAATAAGAACGAGCAAGAGCCTATGAAGATAGATTTATTCGTAACGCCAATAATTACTTTAGATTGATTACAATACTGAACTTCCTTATAGCGGACTACCTCACAAACAGAACCATAGGTTGGTACCACGAGAATAGCAGTAACCACGTTACTAGAAATCTCACAACAGGCGTTCCTCAAAGTAGTGTTCTCGGTCCAGTCCTCTTTAACATAGCCATGACTAATATAAACAAAATCAATATGGAAGGTAACATCGAAATTATCCCATATGCCGATGATATTCTACTTACAGCAGGAATTGATACAAAAAAAGAAAAAGGAGTTGACGATTTTAAAATCAACTCAAGTATCGGAAAAATGAGTCAAGAACTGAGTAAACTTGGTCTAAAATTCAACCCAAATAAAACAAACTCGATTCTTATCTCAAGAAGACATGACAAAGAAAAAGTCAAAACACGGATAGAAAATCATGTAAAGATAGACAATACAGCATTTAAAATAAGCAATAAAATGAAATACTTAGGAATAATAATTGATGAAAAACTAAACTTTAGCTGTCACCTAGATTATACCATAAATAAAATTGTCAATTACTATAAACTCTTTCTCGTACTATATGGGAATACATTCGGCTTCTGCTACAAAAATAGGGTGATTCTTTATAAAGCAATTTTTGTCCCCTTGATCAGCTACTGTTCAAAAGTATACTACAATAAATTAACAAAATATCAAATTTCAAAAGGAATAATCAGCGGCTACAAAACTATTTCATATCAATCCGTGTACGCAATTTCAGGCCTTATGCCAATTGATAACAAAATAAAACTAGTAAATAAAATCAAAGAAGTAAGGGAAACAGTAAGTGGACCAGAACTTAAAAAGACCATAAGAGATCTAAATGAGAGAGCGATTCAGGAGTGGCAGCTGAGTTACGATGCAGCCACAACGGGACGCGTGACCTACGCATTTCTACCATCCATCAAAGATCGAATAAATTTAAGACACCTCACCCCTAATTTCTTCATGACTCAAATAATGTCTGGGCATGGCAACTTCTCACTCTATCTGAATAAATTCAAAATCAAGGAATCGGCGACGTGTGAAGAATGCCAAAATGAGATTGACGATGTATGACACACACTATTTCACTGTGAGAAACGCATGCTGTTCTACGCAACAAATATCAAAATTTAATCACCAAAATTGAAAACTCAGGAAACCCACTTTTGGGACTTAACAAAAAAGAACTCACAGATTTAAACACTTTGATGGTTGGAATAATGAAAAATAAAACTAGCTTTGAAGGACGAACATAACATAAGGGAAAGGGAAAGGAAAAAAGAAGGAAAAAGAACTGACAAATAATTCAGTAGAAGCAACTACAGCTATACTACTTGTCATAATACAAACATAGTCTTAGAATACTACAGCCATACAATTTGTGATAATTGTACAAACATGGTTATTGTTTATTCCCTAAGCTATGTAAGGGGAGAGGGATGACGGTGTTTAAGCAACGAAGCTACACCAAACCTTCCCTCTCCTTATTATTATTATTATATAAAAATTAATTAATTAATTAATTAATTAAAAAAAAAAAATTTACGTTAACTACACAACTAACTATTAGAGCACAACCGGATTGACTTTAGGCTTTTGAACAACGCACCGCACGATAGATCAAAGCACAGCAACCTTTGTTGCGATACCAAAGAGAGAGATCAGAAGACCGACCCGGATTGGTTCGGGCCCGAGTTTATATTCGAAAATTTTGCTGGCACCAAAGCTGGAGCATGTGGCGGAGCTCCCCACATAGCTGTGCTTTTAACGGTACCCATAACGGTGCTTTTGGGCTATTTGAGTCGAGATTATTTCGCAAGAGTCTGGCGATCTATCTGGTCGCTATGAGCGGATTGCCTGTTTTATACTTCGGTATGCTGATTCATCTGGATTTCTTATTGTGCTATATTCGATCGACAGATTCCCCGGTGGAGTACGCTTTCGTTGATGACGCAGTTCGGTTACTTGCGTACACAAAGGTACCGTTATTTCGCGGCTGCACGAGAAGCTATTTTGATGTCGTAGGAAGAAGAGAGTGTTGCGAAATTCTGCCTTACGACAGAGTCCTATCAAAATATTGATAGTGCAAAATGGTATTCGTTTTTTGAGCTCTATACAAGTTCGATCGTGGGGCTATTTTTTCTATAAGATCGACGGTTGATAAAATTTGTGATCTTAATGGCTTCAAGAATTTTTGCGTATGTATTTTGTAGATACATTCATTAAATTTGTGAATTTAATCGCCCAAAGCTGGTTGTATAGTACATACATCCGAATTGAGCCCCACTTTCTCTTTTCAACACACAGAACCACTGTAGGTATTATAGATATCTGGCGGCACAAAGGAAAACAAATTAGTGCAGTATGTAGGTATCCGAAACCTACCCCATTCCCCTTTCTTTAAAATCTTGCTTTTCTTTTGTGAAAGAAAAGAAGTTACAATAAACCAGTATAGTAACATGAAAATTTTTGTCTATAGAAATAGTTATTTTCGTTACAAGTGGGTAAAGTGAGCAATTTTACCTGCGAGTGCAAAGTTAACAAAACGAGCCGCAGGCGAGTTTCGTTAATTGCATGAGCAGTGTTGGCTCACTTTTCCACGAGTGACGAACGTAACTTTATCCAACATAATAATGAGGAGTGTAGTTGCGAATTGCGAGTCAATACACGAATTGACATACGTGCACATTCGCATCGAAATAGTAGGTAGACGATAATTTTCATGTTTCAATTTCTGTAATTTGCAATATATCAATTATATAGTCTGTATTGTTATATTTTACTTAAATTTGAATTGTAACATTAGAACGTATTCCTTTATAAGGAAATCCACATATAGTGAAATTCATGCTAGGAGCTCCATCTTCCCGAGGAACTACATTCGTGAGCAAAATGTTTTGAAGAGAAGCGTACGATAAATTCACAGTCAGAGATTCCAAAATTCTCGAGAAACGTAATCTTTGGGGAGGTGTTGTGTTGGACAAAGGCTTTGCTACTGCTTTATCATTACATTGAAAATGTGACTAGCTTTCAAAAGCTGCATGGCTAAAACGAATTGGTTACCGATATTCTTGACGGATGAAGTTAAATATATCGTCCACATCGATAGAAACATTCATTTTGCGTGACAAATATATAAATTACCTATTAAAATTCAAAAATCTACTCAAAATCAAAAGATTACATGCAGTCTTATCAGATCACGTTTGTTCAGCGATTGTAGCACTCCTACAGGGCATGTAATTCACGAATGCTATTTTTCGTGTTTTCGTCACGTGTTGTAGGCAAGCCGTGAGGAAAAAATTTTTTCCTCACTCTCCAGTTTTTACCTCACTCTTCATTTCAGTCAAATAAAAAAGCCAGTTTACTCATTCGATGCTGTTTGGAAAAATAGTCTTTATCAATTAAATGTTGGATAAAGAAATTAAGACGGTATAGTACTGGCATCTCGCGTATAGGAAAAGTAATTCGTTAGCCAAGAAAATGAATGTTTCATCAGGAGAGTGACTGTTTCGTACATCATCCTTCTGTCTGAGCATTTCCTTTTCCCAGGTAATCTTTTTGACTACCTCATGAGCTCAAATTCTCATCTCACTTACGAGTAATAATCATTTTTATTTATTTTACAAACTTATACCAAAAATATTGTAGATGTTGCTGCTTTTGCGGCAACATTGAGTTTCAGTGACGTATTTTGCCAAGAGAGTTTTGAACGAAACCGCTAAGCAAGAAATTCATTCATTCATTTGTGTGTGAGGTGGCGCTGTATGCGCCGAACGCTCAGACTTCCGAGTCTATTGCACTATTCCTCAAGTTGCTGATAAGGATCAGCTCAGTAGCCTCACTTTCGTAGCCAAAGTGAGAATTTTACTTAGCTCTATCCCTCTGACTTCACTGGGTGCTGGATATTCTAGCCCCAATGCTTCGCGTCTTGTCCCGGCTATTGCTGGGCACCGACATATGATATGGATCGAGGTTTCTTCCTCTTCTCCACAGTACCTACAGGAGCCGCTTCTTACCACTCCTATTTTATACCGCATGTGTTTTGTGACCCCATGACCGGTTAGTAGTCCGACCATGAGCCTTGCATGTTTCCTGTCAAGCCCTAATAGGAACTTAGCATACTTCCTGGGGGTGTCTCCTATCAGTGTTTTGCTGACATTCATGCCACCGACCAACCGCCAGTGCATTTCCGTCTGCTTACTTATCCAGGCCTTTACCCTAGGATTTTATGACGCTGTATGCTACAGGAAAACACGGCGTGGGTGTTGCAAGCAGGAACTTGTAAATTCTCTGAAGGAATTCGAAAAAATGAGTTCTCATTTTCTAATTTGCTCTCAACCCGAGCCCTGGAATCCGCCCTTTCGAGTATTACTTCAGAGACACCGAGGAGGCTGTTAGGGCTATCTTAGCCCTCTTCCCTCAGCCGAAAAACTGGGCTAGGTCGAAATCTGGTGAGTTGCTACGTGGGTTCGAACCCGGGACCTCCGGATTCCGAGACCAACGCGCTATCCACTCGACCAACCAGACCTCTACGAGAGAATGGGTTGAGCTGCTTTTTAATACCCAACGCCTTTCAATAAAACCTGGCTTTGCCGCCAATAACCATCATTGAGGCTCACATGACCTACTTCTCAATATTTTTTATTTTGATAACTTATCCAACGACGCAGATCTCATCACTAAAACACCGTCCTAATTTTCAATACAATATTCATAATCCCTTCTCAAAAAGAAGCGGAATTTCAAAGCACGATGCGATGCCGAGTTCAGCAAAGACTTTCCCGAGCTGAACGTGAGAGAAAGAGAGAGATTGATGCCATCCGAGCGAATTGAATTCCATGCAAATATATAATATTATACGTTTCGGAGCGTTTAAAAATATTATTTTCAATGCGTCATTAGGCCGGTGACGAGAAGTGCGATCTGAAAAGGAGGAAAGAAAAATAGTTCGTGAGAAAGCCGACTGCGTGTTGTATACCGTGAATATCGGGATAAAAGGAACTTTCGGGACACGTATTTAAGTCGAAAAAGTAAATAAACATTCGTCGTTCGCACAGCATTCTCGAAGACAAATTTTCGGACGGCGCTGCCTTTCTAGGGTTCCCAAATCAAACCAACGCAACGCAAAGACGGCAACGAATGCGAGCCACTTTCTCTTACTTTCTATTCGACACGTCCGAGGGAAACTTCGGCGTCGTATACAAACGATCCGAGCATTTTTAGCACAGATGCTATACAGTTGACAATACTACGACTTATTCCATATCAAATAGTCCAACTATTGACCCTTGTTTTTCAAATTTTGTTGACTGGTTACCCTTTATCCGAAACCTGGAAAGCCGTCTTCTGTGAGCCTTCATCTAAATTTGTGATGGAAAAGCAACCTTTTCTTTAAGTCACATACCTCCGGGTCTATTCCCCTGGTCCCTTGCATAATGTAAAACTGAGAGGGAAATCAAAAATGATCAGAAGAAGAAAAATGGACATTACACCAGCTTAAACTCATTTACTTTGAGGTCCTTTTCACATGATTTATCGACATGTCAAAATTGGTCCAGAAGTACAGTAGAATTAAACGCTTAAAAGAGACGCCAACAGAAAAATTTGTGAAAGCATTTTTCAACACGTTGTCGAGACTGACTTCCTAAACAAGGTATTAAAAGTCTTTGAGAATTCTGGAGGAGCTTGGACCCTCAAGTGTGAACCCCCCCCCCAGAATTGAATTTTCGACGATAAATCAATGAATATTAATTCCATTGAAAACTAATTCAAAATATACGCATTCCTGACTAGATTTCTCATTGAACATACGTGGCAGTTTCTATAAAAAGGGATAACTTTGTCGATCCGACGAATTTTGAGTTATGGATAGTACGTAATAGAGGAATGAATGCCCTTTCCAAGGAGCTATCGGCGAGATCTGTAGCGTTTTCCTTTGCAGAGATACAAGCGGTCAAAGATGAGTTAACAAGAACGCGCAAAAACACGTTTTTGAGAAAAACGCGTCCACAGTTAGACACACCATTTTCTCCCACTCCTTCAAGCGGCCGTAACTCGCCGCGGAGTCACGTTACTAGCCTCGACGAGGGCTTGTTGAAAAGGTAATTTTTCGCTCTTCTACGTGGTAACGATTCAGAACATCAGATTTATTCGTGAGCTCCGAAAACCCGCAAAGAAGCGACTCAGACATCGCATTCTTTCTCATTCTCTTTCATAATTCACTTTCTGTCTCTCCCTCTTCTCTCTCATACCCGTAAATTTGGTCTCTTGGTTATTGTGATGTTTTTTCTATAGAAATTGACCAAAATCTGAAAATTGATTTTTTTGACCAAAAAATTTTGTTTTCCTTTTTTTGCGTTTTCTGAGCACTTTGATTGATCGACAAAGTTACCCCTTTCTATAGAAACTGCCACATATTCATTACAGCTTTTTTGTAACTGCCCCAAAATATTTTAAATAAAGAACTAAAAATAAAGTTTCACAGTGTCGTACCTTTACACATGCCTCATCAGTAAAGGGGGGACGTAGTTTTTGAATTCATATACCACTGTTTTTAGCATACATAAAGGATACCAATCACGCCGAAACTTCCTTACATCACCATTTATCCATCCCTGATATTTTGTTGTCCTTCTCACCTCCTATATTCTTCTGATGCCACATTTTAATATTATTGTTTTTCTGCATTATTTCAGTGCTGAAATGAGTTTTTTTTTTTATACAACTCTTAAAACTTACTGCAACGAATCACTAAATCGAGCATACAACTGAGATAACTTAAGGTCAAATAATTTTATTTAGATACTGATTTGATTATAAATTCAAAATTGTGATCCACAAGAGAGACAGGGCCTCGAAAATCTCATGTAATGCAATATGGTAGTCATTTCGTGGGTTTAAAGGATCGCTGATTTCATTTCTGATGCCAATTCCCCCTAATGTGAAAATAATAGCACCTGTCGAAAAAGGAGCCCAAATTTAAGGTTGACAGTAAATAAAATAAGGATATGGTTTAATAGGTTTTCGTGATAGCTTGACTCCTTCGCGATATCATTTACTCCTCATTTGATTGTAACACCTGGAGACAGAAAGGGAGCTTTGATTTGAGAGTATCAGTAAAAGCAATATTTCTGTCGTCCTATAGGTTTCGGTGCTTTCTGAACTCATATCTAATTATGATTCGTCCCTAATTCGAAAACTGTGCCATCTCGGCCGGGGAAGAGGCGGAGCGCTTCGGTTTGAGGATATTGATAAATCCAATATGAATATCGTTTTGCAGGTTTCGACATCGCCGAACTCATTTCTGATAATGATTTGCTCTCAAATCGCACTGCATGACAAAGTAAAGCTTCATCTTCAATCCCCTAGTTAGAGCACTTTGCGGACAGTTAGATACATGAAAGCTGTACATCACCTTTTCGGTGACAAATGAAGTCACAACCATTTTCTATCTAAAACACTTTTAATAAAAATAATGTAAAAAAATATTAGAAAGAAAAGTGAAAAAGAAAGAGAGAAAGAGAGAAAGAAAGAAATTAGAAATTTTCAAAACACAACAGAAAGCAGACAGGAATACGTAGAATTCCGATGTGCAAAAATAAAAAGCCAGGACGGATAAAATTTTACGATTCGATAATATGACGAGTGGATTACTAACTCAGTTACCACAAACTATTTACAATGCTTAAGAGGGCAGATAGCTCGACGAACACTGCTCTGGCTAGGTACCTATAACAGATTTTAAAATCACGTTTGAGTACGGGTACAAAACAATACCACACCGTAGCCAAAAACAAATAACATAGCAAAGTATCAAAGCGAAACTGTTCTCTGGCCCAGTATCCGACTAGCACCAACTTACCAGGGGGTCAATACCTAGCCCGTATGAATGCCTATAGATACCTGGTAGTGCCGGCCCTGAAGTTGTGCGGCAAGCTCAGTATGCTGTCCGGAGACTCGACCAAATGCCAGGACCACAGCCAGATCCACATTGTTGCCTGGGTAGGGTAACGTCTGCCCCGCACAGTGGAGATCCTAGGGTGTCAGCTACACCCTTGCCGGCGAGAAAGTATAGCAAGCAAGCGTGAATATAGATGCAGTTTAACAAACCATAACAAAATATGTACTCAGTGAGCCAAAATCATCCCAAATTGACGTTTCTTACTATCACCACAACTAATCAGACGACAATACCGAAATACCCTAACTACGCAGAAATCGATCATCACTAATAGGCTCTCACCGCAGTCATTCACTAAACACCACGAGCTCAACAATTTGAGGACCTTGGTACAAGGGATGCATTTCTCGCCCCAGTCGCGCGTATCGTTCAGCAAGTTCTGCATGCAAACCAGTCATGCCCACAAGCGGGTGAAAGCGTGGGGAAGCGAAAGCGACTAGCGCGTAAAATTCGACCCTATACGGAGTATATTTATTTAGACAGAAATTTACCCTTACATCAATATTTACCGATTTATCGTCTAACATTCAACGTTGAGAGCTATTTCACTCCCTGGGAGCCAGGGCTCCACCAGGATTTTTGGAGACTTTTAGTATGTCGTTCAGGGAGTTAGTCCCAACAACACTGTGAAAAAATTTTTTATAACACAATTTTCAATATCACGATTTAATTCAACTGTACCATATATGCCAAGAAGGCAAATTCAACTTTAGCTTAAACGTTGAATTCGGGCAAAATAATTTATTTCGGTTCGGTTTCAGCTTCGGCCAAATTCTGGCTTCTAAAACTTCGGCTTGCACACCGACTTAACCCCCTGGTTTGAAACCGGTTGGCCACATTTTGAGGTCGAGTTGGTTTCATATTGTGATTTACAAAACTGATTCAATTTTTCTAGGGGTAAACACAGCTGTCAGGAAAATACGGCTGCAATTTCATCACCTGGTATGTATAATAATGTAGTCGTACAGTTCAAGTGTCCGCGTAAAATGGTACAGTTTTCAAGCCGAGACACACTTGAGCGGACTGAAAATGCTGTATCAAAGTTATACAATTCTGTGGATGCTTCGTGTATCTGTTAAAGGTCAATTTGCGGACAAATTTACTAGAATTCGGTAGATTTCAATCCTACTAATCTCGTAAAATCTCCAATTGCGAGGTAAGCATGTAAAGCATGAAGATGTGAAGCTCAAAAAGTGACGAAGGATGATTAGAATTCATACTTGATTCCTTTCACGCTTTCAGACATAGCACTTATTCGATTAAGTATATCGATGTCCGTTACCTCTATAATTCGGTACTAATGACCGCAAAGGGGCTTAAGCTGCACAAATCATACCGACCCTTCTCGATGACGATAGCGTCGAATCTGTTTTATTATTCGGCATTAGAATTTCAGCTAAGTTGAGGAACGGGTGAAGAATGAGTCTAATGCTCTTTACCTTCTATGAATTATTCGAAAGTAGTGCACCGGCAAAACCGAACATCAACTTTTCAACACGACACTGCATTAGAACGCTTTACACGTTCGAGTAGTAAATTTGAAATTGTACGCCAATTACGAGGGATTCTCGAGCAGATTCGATGCAGAAATGAAATTACTGTTAGCGATATAGAATGAAAAAGTGTATGTACTTTGAAAAATCGATTAAAATACGATGGTTATATGAAATACGAGGTACAGATTTTCTCGAGTATATTATCACGTGGCGCATATACATACGATTAGTTAACTGCACTGGACTGCCTGTATCATTCGTTTTCTTGCGAAAATATTCAGAAAAAAACTTTTGTCTTCGCTGAGTCGGAAAAGAGATCGTTTTCACTTCTCGGCAGTACTTCGCAGTGAGCCACAAAATTTCAGCGGCGTATACCCGCTATACAGTCTCATTGTTTTGAAAAAGGACTAGATGAATGATAATATTTATGTGATCCTTCAGCGTTGAGGATTACTATGTCATAAACTAAGAATACATCAAACTCGAGTCTCACAATCGAAATTAAAAGCTTTTCTGTAAGCTTCATTCACTCCGCCTCTCTCTTGTTATTTTTCATTCGTCTTTTAAATTTAAGAATTTTTTGTACTGCAACCAAGTCCGATTAAGAATACGTAATTCAAACGTATTTCGATGTAGATATAATAGCCGAGCAGCGAAAATAATGAAAATTTTTAGTAATTCGACGCACGTATACGCGAGAGGATAGAATTCGTCCGCGAGCTCAGCTTTCGAGTTTCACCAACTGTTTTTGCCATGATTTAGAGACTTTCAAAAAAATTCTAATCAGAATCGAGTTGAACAAAAGCAACAGAAAAGCCTACGGCTGATTTAGTTGACAGATATATGTCAAAAAGACAGCTTGGATTGTGCGAAAATGTATGTTTCATGATGAATTTGTAGCCTTTTTCTCCGAGTAATTGTGTTTACTCTTTAAAAATTGATTCAGTTTCGTACAATGAGGAATGAAAAATATACAAAACCAAATGAGGCTAGCCAGAAGCGTCTATTTTAGGTAGGGTTGAGAAGCTGAGACGAGAAACAAAAAAAAAAAACAAATAAATTAGTTTGCCCAAGGCTGGAGCTGAAGCCGAAGTCAAACTTGGCTCCAGTTTAGTTCTACAGCATGTAACACAATCTTGAATTCAAAATAAAATAAAAAATAAATCAGCTCTGAAACATTTTGCTTGGCTAAGGCTATAGGGAGCAGAAGTAAATCTTCACGACGATGACAAAAGAAAACATGAAAAATAAAATGACAGATAGTTTTTAAATTTATACGAATGATAAAGGACTATAAAGAGAAGAATACTATTGATTTCGAGTAAAACCTCTCAACACAGCGAGAGGAGGACTACTTCTGGTGGCCAAAAATGTCAGAAAAGTTGTAAAGCCTACGAGGAAGGGATGGGGGGAGATCAAATTTATTCTGGGTATCATCTCATATATTCCTTGACGAGCCAAAATGATAGGTCATAATATATGACATCCGAGGACATTGTTATTATAGCTACAGGGAATGGTTTAGGAAAAGAACTGCAACGGAAAGCAAAGAATAATCTTTGAAGACCAGATAATGAAGGATACAAAGTGTAAATCCTACTCAGAAATGAAAAAATCAGTACAGGAGGGGTGAGGCACGGGAAAACATAGTAAGACATAATATAAGACAAAATCAGGGGGTCTGGTTGGCCGATCGGAATCCCTAGGTCCCGAGTCCACGTAGCAACTCGCTACATTTTCGACCTGGGCCGATTTTTCGGCAAGAAGAAAATAGGGCTAAGACAGCCGTAACAGCCTCCCCGACGTCTCTGATGTAATGTTCGAAAAGGCGGATTCCAGGGCTCGGGTTGAGAGCAAAAATTAGAAAAGAAGGATCTTGGAGTCTACATACTAACATAAGAGTACATTCACATAAAGTTATCGACTCCAGTCACTCCCGAGGTATTGAAATACAAGACAGACATAATAATACATAATGTTGAGTATGTCGCGAAATATTATCAGCTGGATTGTTTTTGTGGAGGGTGGATAAGGTGATGGGGAAGCTATATTTAGGAAAATACTTTTTATGTAAAATCCCTCTACATTATACTAAAAACCTGTCCTCCATTTTCGCCTCCTCCTTCGGACAAAAACGCCAAGCAAATAGCCTATCTAAAATCACAAAAAATGGCACGGGCAGACCTAGAGTTAACTTCTTCCTCACAACTGATAAAGACATGAAGATAAATATTAGACGTGAAACGTAAAACACTCTCATTGATATGGATATTACTAATAGCTTAGTTCTTACTGTATAATATAATCGCAAGTAGAGTCTCCAATTCAGGGTTTAGTGTCATGACGTCACTGCTACTGAAAATTTCCATAGAAATCTTTATAATCAAGTGGAACATTATTATGTTGATCTTTTAACTGATGACATAATGAATCACATTGGTAAGGCATAATTTTCGCGGAAGTAAATGAATTTGTAAACCGGCAGGACAACCATTCAGCTGATAAGATATAATGAATGACACTGATAAAATACATTATGTCACTTGTAAGACACAATAATATCATCTTATACAGTGATCAGACATCAACTGATGACCATTCAGGTAGTGGCATAGTCAGACACAAAGACATAAAAACATACTAGTAATTTCCATGGCAACGATTTTATAATGAGGCATAAGACCTGAAGACATACGCCAATAAAATCATACTGGTATATCATGTTTCTCATCAGCTTTATCAGTCAATGCCTCAATTCACGTAAATTAATCTTACAATCAGTTGAGTCATAATAATCTGATGACGATAATCGATCATGATACGATATGTATAACCGCATCAGTCAATTCCTCAGCTCACGGAAAATCCTCTCATTCTACAGATCAGCAATTTTAGTCTTACAAGTCCTAAATAGGTCTCATCAATACATTCAATCCCTCCAGGTATACAGTCTTATCAGCCAATTTCTGATGAATAATATGTGTAAGACAAAAGCAGATAAGTACTCCACTTGAAAAATAGGTACAGATGAAACAGAAAAGAAGAGGAAAAATAAAATGAGAATGTTTGAGAAAAGACAGAAAGCATGTAGAAAATACATGAATTCTGAAGAGACTGACATGAAATAAATAGCAGAAATGGCAGAAATGAGAGAAGATATCGAACCATTTTTTCACGAAGTGCAATGTTGGATCTTTTTTTCGTCACTAAAGATCAGACGACAGTGATTCAGCAGGAATTTACTAAAAAGCTCTGAATTTCGGATTCGATACAAAACAAATGTGCAGTTCATTTTATTCGTGGTAAAGACATGACTGTACCATTCCGAAGCGCAAAAATTAAGACTTCATTCGTCGTTTTTCACAAAAAGAAAAGAAAAATCGGTTAAAGGAGTGTGGCGGATGCAGGAAAATAAGCCAAATGCAGGCAGATGAGTACACAACCGCGGGCAATAAATGCCGGGTATGATAAAAACAAGAGAGGAGGAAAGAAAGGTTGGCATAAAACATTCGTTCCCAAATGAATGGTATTTCGGAATCGAAAAGATTAATGCGCAGTTAAAGTGCGATTTCCATTCAACACACACGCAACAGCTTTCCTCACACGACAGATGCATTGTTAGAGATCGAGAAAATGAGCAATATAATTGACAATTAAAACGGGAAAAATTTTTTGTGCGCCCGATCTTGGCGAAATAAAAACCGCGTCATTTTTCAATAGGTCGAACGACGGACAGCTTTTCTCCCCACTATTATGCTCTTTATTTAACTTTTTTATCGCTATGAGCCATTACTGTTACCTGGGTCCCTTCAAATTGAATTCCCCATTTAGCGCCTTCGGTTTGTTTATTTTATTCTCCATTCATAATTAATATCGATTATTTCAACATTGAAAAACTTCAATATCCCTTTTTTAACGTTCGTTTTTTTTTTAATTTGTCTTTTCGTGGTTTGTCGGTTTTTTGTATTTAATTCGATATTTTCTACCTAGTGAAATTAATTTCCACCTTTTTTTTCCCCCAGTTTAAATGCATAGTGTTAGAATAGGCGGTGTAATTTTATGAAAAACTCGTTCACGTCAAGCTTTATTCTTCGGATAATTTAAATTGCTTCCTCGGCGAGGAAAGCTCTGCAGTGCGATTTCGTTTTCTCTTTCGTCACCGGAAAATGATAATCGTAATTTTCTTCTGGCTGTGTTACCTGTTATCTGCGTGAAAATGAGAAATGGTAATATCGAAAAACAGTAACTTAGAATGAATGTTAACTGCAATCAAGGAAAACAACGCCAACATTTTTGACAGTTTTAATGAGATTAAGTCCTTGAGAGCGAATAAAAGATTCATCGAGGTGCTTTCCCTTTCATTTCAACTTAGTTATAGTCACAAGTATACTAGCTAGCGATTTTAGTTTTTGCTTCATTGTTGCCATGTTTGTATTTACTAGTATAACGGTACCATTTTGTCGTATTTGTCACTTTTGCCACTTTTTCTTTCAGAGGGAAGGCACATCTACTGTGGCTATTAGCAGCTTGTTTCCTAATTTCAAAAGTGAATATAAATTTCACTTAATCGTCGGACAGTACTGGCACTGCTGGTATTTTATTCTGCGAATCCACCAAATTTGATAAATATCAACGCTGCCGACTTTTAAAAACTTGAAAATGAAAAAAAAAAAAAAAAAAGAAAAGAAAAGAAAGAAAAAAGAAAGTTTGAAAAATGGAGGCAGTCTTTGATCTGACCACTTTTTTCCTAATGTCACTTACATGGTTCTCATGTAGCCAACTAGTTTTTATTATAAATACGTATAAAAAGCGGAAATGAGAGGAATTTTCCCTCCAATAGATATCAAAATTAAAAACTCTCCATCCGCAATTCTTGAATGAAAATAGTAAAAATATCAGGAAACACGAAACAAGAATTTTTGTAGGAAACACCCCTGAACGTTCCCATTAAGTAAAAAGATCCTTCAACTCTATCTGAATTGTTCACGATTATAGCTCCTTCTAATTGCTTACGCTCTCAGATTCCACATGCCAAAAATTAAGCAATGTCCATCGTTCTTCCAAAATCTCAAATTCTGATTCTCAGTAGAGACTTGGATATAGGAATCAAGCAAGAATTCTCAATATAAAATAATAAGTCCGAAAAGATTCCCAGATCCATAAGCAATGACTAAATATTTTTCAAGTACATATTATAAATCAAGATATCTGCTTTGAAAATTTTATCTGAAAATGGATCGAGAGAATTCTTGAATGAGATTGGTCAAAATATCATGAAACACGAAACAGGACACTGTGAAGAGCTATTCTGACATCCCCCTCTCCACTCGGCTATTAAAATTCAAATAAACATACACCACAAGGTATCATTTTACCGAGAATTTCAAGGAACATATTTGATCACAGAACCACATTTCTACCCTATGAGGCTTCATATTGACAGGGACTGCAATGAAAATACCTTGAATCGCCTCCTACAACAGGAAATTCGAGAGAAACTAAGAGAAACAGTAATAGTGACGGAAATATCAGAAATTATTAAGAACACAGAACCAACACAGTTCTAGGGTAAAATATCATTCCAGCAGAAGTGTTTAAAGTTTTACCACATCGCTCTGTAAGAAGACGAGCAAGGCTTTTCAATAAGATCTGGAACACTAACTTCATCCCAGAAGATGTCACCAAAGCTCTAGTAATCCCAATCTACAAAAACAATGGAAACAAGGCCGACTGTGAAAACTACAAGGGTATGTCTTTACCATTTCCTGCTGTAAAAATTCTGGTAAGAATTGTACTGAAGCGACTCCAAAAATTTATTGATAGCTGGCTATGTAAGACACAGTCTGGATTTCGTGCAGATAGAAGCACCATAGACATGATCTTTGGCCCGAGACAGCTACAAAAAAAGTGCAGAAAGCAATGAAAAAGCCTGCGCACAGCCTTTATTGACTTCGAAAAGGCTTTTGATTCTGTAATCAGAGATGCGCTATGAAAGTGTTTAAAAAAAGTTGATTGTCCTGAGAATTTAATAAATATTATCGAGCTTCTGCACAGAAATACTCGTGCCTGTGTAATAACTAGTACGTCATGAAGATTTCTCTGTAAGAACTGGGGTCAAGCGAGGCTTTTTGTTCTCGCACCCACTCTTTTTGCAATCTAAATCGTCTTCATCTTCGATAAAGCTTAACAAAGACTCTGTCCAAGGCTTCGCTATTCGATACAGATACGATGGGGTGGTTTCTTCAACCTGAAAAAACTTCGCGCTGAACTTAAGACGAAGAAAAGAGATTCCTCAACCTGCACCCTGTAGACTATGCAGCAATTCTAACAGACTCGTGTCAGAGTCTTCAAAAAGTCATAGAAACCCTCGATGACACATACGCTCATTTTGGCATGGAAATCAATGTATATAAAACAGAAGTAATGCATTGTCTGTGTGAGGAGGAGGAAGAGGACCAGCAAGTTCTTCTCTAGAACTACACACTGAAGAATGAGTTTCGTTTCAAGTACCTAGGGAGTACCATTGAAGAATTCTGTAATCTTGACATGGAGATTCAGCACCGACTATTGCGTGACGCCACGCCGTGGCAATTCAAAAGCTAAACAAACATGATATCTTCACATCTACCAAACTAATAGTGTACAAGACTGCAGTCCTACCATCTTTGCTACATCGATCTGAATGCTGGGTGCTTTACCGCAAACACATCAAAGCAGTTCAGAGAGTTTCCAACAGCGCAGTATAAGAAGAATATTGAACATGAAGTGGCAAGAGTATATCACAAAATCCGTGGTTCTCACCAGTGCCAACTGCAAAAGCATTGAGCATCACCTATTGAAGTCTCGGCTACACTGGATACGACACACCCATCACATGGAAGAAGGTAGAATCCCCAAGTAACTGTTATGTGGTGAAATTAATGAAAGCTCGATATCAAGCGGTGGACAAACCTGAGATTTAAGAATATAGTAAAGAAATGACACTTGTGCGCGAGTGTGCAAATCAAGGATGGCTTACGCAATCACAAGAAGGCCCGCCAAAGACAACACAACAGTCATACTAAGGCCCCAAACCTCGGATACGACGAGGAGGAACGACGACGAGTTTTCGAGCAAAATACATAAAACTGAGAGGGCTTTGCACCATAATTGCAAGAGACGCAAGTTGCATACTTCATACGTGGGGAATCCCCTCCCACTCTATTTAGAACTGAACTCTGAATAAACTTTAAATAGATATATAATGTTTCGTAGGAAATACGAGTACATTATGTTCAGGCTGAAACCGAATTGGACTGAGCTAAATGATAGAACACGGCCAGCGCGTTCAAAAAGTACATGAATTCGATGGAACGTAAACGAGCTAATTTGATGAGCACGAAAAATATATTATCTGCGAGTATGCGAAACTAGCGGTGCGGGATAGAGCTGGTGTAATTTTTTGTCGCTATTTTTTCTCATCTCGTTTGAATTGTGTTAATTTTTTCAATTAATAGGGAGGAAGCAGAAGTGAAAAAATTCCGACGTCGTCATCACTATTTGTAATTAAATTTTCGTTTGTTGATGCGTTAGCAAATTCTCATTAAACGACGTTGCAAGCCTGTGTATCTGTATGGCAGCGGTGCTGTATTTCGGTAATGGAAGAGTTTCTACGGTCGAGTTCAAAATTCAATTACCAACGATCTCGCTCACGGTACAGTGTGCACGGAAAAGACGAAAAATTTTTTTTACAGCGTTCCAATTAATGTGCCAACCTGTTAGCGAAGCATTCGTGTTTGGCTTTATCGAGCACTGCAAAATTTTAGGTATACGAACGTGAAGGTCTGGCTAATCTTATTTAACGAGAAGGGAACTACGTTAATTGATTATCATCAGTTTCTTCGAGTATACGAACAAACGTGATTTTTGAAGCTTTCGACGCCCGACAACTCACGTTATATATTGACTTTAATAATAAGCCAGGATTAATTTCATAACCTATCGGAGAAAATTTCTAATTTTTTTTACACGCGTTCGGTTTTCCAAAGTCATCAGATGTATTCCGAAAACGTCGTGAAACTTCCGTGCTTATTTATTCGCATTTTCAAAGTAAGCACGCACGAGTTTCTAAACTGTGCTTACATCCATCCCCTGAGTACACGTCAGCCATTTTCCCTCAAGCCCAAAAATGGAAAAACGGCGAAAAAATTGAACGTAGTTTCCTTATATATTTATATTTACATGCCTACCACAGCCGCGATATGTATACGTTTGACGAGTTACAATTTTGGCTTGATGATATGGCCATGTCGAACTGAAGCCGAATTTCGAACGCTGAATGTCCCCAGATATCGGGGTTCGTTAAACATTTATTTAAATAACAAATTTTCGTCGATATGGTGCTCGAATTAAATTTGCATTCGAAATATAGGTGGTCCGTTCTCATTTGACTTTGGGTTTGATGTCGTATACGGAATCGTCGAAGCTAAAATTTGATTACGTAGGGTTTTTGTGTTTTTTATTTATTTTTTGTTGACTCTAAAGCCTGATGTAGACCGTGATGTAAGGCTGAAGGCTGAACCGTTGAGACAGAATTGGAACGCGCACTCATTGAGCTGAACAAAATCAGTCGCACCTTTGTCCAGATCTCGTAAAGAACTTTTCCAGGACTTGCTCTGCCAATATTTCGATAATATCGTTATTATTACTTTTTTGATGGGGGGGGGGGAGGCTAAAAATTAAAAATATCGACTCAATTTTCTCAAGATGCCAACTACCAATTCTACGTGTTTCATATCTTTGAACGCCCAAGGGGGACTGTATTAGAACTACCTGATTAGGTTCATATGGATGGCTTTTGTCTTGTTTCTACTTTGCTTAATCATTTTCTTATGATGTTTTATTTTCATTTAATAAATATCTGATTTTTCAGTTTTATTTCAGGAATTTTAAACAATTTCTAGCCCTTGGTGATCTCATTTTTTGGTATTTTGAGGTTTCATTAATGGGTTCTGTTCGATTTTGGTTTTCTCTGCGATCTTATTTTGATCTTCTTCAGTCTTGCATGATTGAGTGGTTTTATGCATTATTTAGTCTTCTCTTTACATATTAAAGATACGGTCGCACCGCTTTCTCCTTTTCCCTCGTGGCGATCCTCTTCTCTCCAATTTACATTTTTGTATAAATCGTCTCTAACCATCCAGTCTAGTCATTTCCTGTGTAGCACGGTGCGAACTTTTAAGAAACGTTTTTTGTCTACGGCACTTGGTCCGAAACCCTCTTCACAACCACGTTATTTTCTCTCCTTGCTGTTCTCTGACTTTTTTCTCCTGTTTTTCCTACCGACCTGCCAAGTAGGACATAAGTTTTAGTTTTCACCTTTGTTTAGTAGCTCAGTACATCCGTTCAGATACAGTTCAGTCACAGTTTACGTTTAACTGTCACGAAGATCTGTTTTACTATCGTTCAATATACGCGCTTTTTACACGCTCTCGTTCTTTTGATTTCGTATACCTTCGCTGCGGTCCAGATTAAATACTTCTCGCACAAAGCTCGCAATTGCCGTACGCTCTTTGCCAGAAAAAACCTCCAGCTTATGATAACACATAAGGACGTAATCAATTCTTATGCCTGATTATATCTTTATTATGTCTTAAAAGTCTCATTACGTCTTTCCTTCCGCGTTCCTCGCTCCAACCCCACCCAAAAAAATCCAGCTGGTAAGACATAATGACATAATCAACAATTGGGTGTTACTATACCAGAGTATACTGATTATATAATCTTCTACGCCTATAATTATACTAATTACGTCTTATTATGTCTTTTTTGTACCTCATGTCTTCATTCTCTCTATCTCAATTGGTGACATAAAATGATCGAAAAGTGAATGACAAAACCCCAGTTATAGAGAAAACACAACAATTGTTTGGACGAACAAAAAAAAATGAAAACAGGACTGCTTAAGAATAGCATAATAGAAAAGAAAGGCAGGAAGTAACATAAATACTGAAAATATAGAAAGACTGACAACAACTGAATCAATAAAGAATACGGAAATATGGTTAAAGGAGAAAAAACTCCAGTGGGAAAGAAAAGGGGCAAACAGAGGCAGAAAATGACAGCAGAAAAAAGAGAGATAAATGGTAGAAAGAGACCGGGAAAAAGAAACGGAAGAAAGACACAAGAAAATAGAAACGAAATTAAGGCAGGAAAAACAGAGAATGACTAACAGAAAATGAATAAAAATTAAAGAGAAAGGAAAACATAGGGAAGATTTTTCCATGAGATACTGACTAAGTCATCACTAGACCTGGAGGCTGTTTACGAAGTGTCTAGTACCATAACGTTCATAAAGAGTTGTTTACAAACCATTACTTTTCTAAAGTACCTAATATACCTGTCATAGTTCTTATCTTCATCATGGACACCACCCTACACATGTCCTTATAAATCGATAAAGATGGATAAGATCCATAACTTTATGATCGTTATAAGACCTATAGACAGGCCATATAGCTTCTTTGGACACTTCGTAAACAGCCTTCTGAATAAGTCTTGAAGTTATAATAAGTAGTCTGACTGACATACTAGAATCAAAATGTATCTAAACACGAGTCTGCAGAACTCAGTTTTGGAATTCTGGGACTTTTCCAGGATTTTGTAAGACACTTCCGGGAAAAATTTGGGTGCAAAAAATACAACAGTATTACTTGTGTTCTTCTACTGTATGTATAGTCCTATCACCCTTCAAATACACGCACAGACGCACACACTTTGAATTTCAATAATACAGTAATTCAGTAAAGAACTTTAATTTCATTTAAATATACAAGTGACCCCCCCCCACTACCCGGACCAAGCCCTGTGCGACTTCCACCTATATCCCACCGCGAAAAAGGACCTGAAAGGATAGTGATTCGAATCACAGTCAGGCTTTAGGAGTTATGGAGGCGATTTTCAAGAGAATGTCGAAAGGGAGGGTATTCCAGCACGTGTTCCAGAAGCGACAGGAAAGGTGGGTCAAGTATATTGCGACTGGGAGAGGAGTATAGTGAACGAGAAACCGAACCGGATTTATAATGTTTATAAATAAAATTTTTATAAAAGTCGTCCGAGTCTTTATTGAATACCCGTCGCTAATTGATTGATCGATCAGTTCATTATCAAAATTTCAACTGCAGTGTCACCTTACTCTTACTCACGTAAGAGCACACACTGTCGTTACTAGAGATGAGCACGTTTGCCCAAAATTCGTTCGCATCGTTCAATATTCATAGTTCACAAAAACTTCGTTCACATTGTCAGAAGTTTGCAAAAAATCCGTTCGAGTTCACCAAAGTTGACTTTTGAAAAATTATTGTTTCAAATTCTTAAAAATTCACGTTGGTTGGCGACATACCTAGTCGTCATCGATCTAGACTATGCACAAAGCAGTCGCCATGTATCGGGGAAACAGTTCAAGTTTTGGGGAAGAAATTGTGTCTAACATTAGTAAAAAAATTACCGGACCATGGGCAATAATTCCGGGACTTTTCCAGGGTTCCAGGACCTACTTTCAACCTCCAGGACTTCTCCGGATTTTCCGGAACCTCCGGGACCGGTAGATCCCCTGAACTGATTCAACTTGAATAAGAGTTTGTAAATAAAGTAATAGATAAATGGAGAAGCAAAAAAAAAAAGATCCATATGTAAGAAAATAATTAGGAAAAACAGAACGAAAGGGACATACAAAACTGAAAAATACCGATTGAAAAGGAAGAAAAATAATTTGTAAAAAATTGAAAAAGGCTAAACAACAGAAAGCAGTAAAACAAGAAGACAAAAAATGACAGAATAGGAAAGAACCTTAAATCGATTTAGCTCAAAATTAGTCTGAAGGGCCTCACTTATCAACTCGAAGCACATCGACCTATCATAAAGCGGCTCCAGAGGAAAAATAGTATTCGGTTTGTCTCATACACTCAGAAAAAATACTCCAGCTATAACGACCTAATTAACTATTACGTTCTATTATGTCGAATTATGTCTGTATTATTTCTTATTATGTCTTCTTTCATGTTATGTATTTTGATGTCTTATTATATCTTTCTACAATCCTACCGGGTGTTGGGCCGCGAAACGGCCAGATGGCGGAGTCCCGTAGTAAGTCTTAATTTCCAGTTCATCAGCATTATTCGTCTTCGCTGCAATATACTTGCTGCGGGGGAATTTCAGAGACGACTCCCTACCACTGCGCATCTTGGTCTTCAGCGCTACCGAGGGATTTCAGCGATGGCATTAGATTTATTTAGAAATGAGTATATTTGATGAATACACGCAACGAATGAAAACATTATAGTTATATTAATCCTTCGAGTAGGAACACACTCCAAAATACGTCCCTCAATACTTCATCGTCAAAGCCATAAGGAACAGGATTTCATTGGCAAATTTCTCAAATAACCCACTCGTTTACCTGGCAAATCCTCGCTTCTTCTAACTCAATTTCAAATTCAAGCTTAAGAAGCATTTCCGACTCTAAACTTAAACAACAAGAGAAATTATGAACCTCTTAGAGGGATTCAACGTATAGTCATAATCAGGAGTAACCTATTACTGTTGCCATGAAATAATGTATTTCCTGTTCGAAACTACAGACGTAGAAAAAGATTTTCTTTTATCGCATACAGACCCGCAAGCCTTCTCCAAAAAGTGTTCACTTTCTTATGACAGCGAAATCCAAGTACACCTACTTCGTCACGATTATTACCTCATCGGATAGGTTCGTCGACATTCTCATTGCCTTTCTCTCCATTGCTCCAAAATGGGTCAAGTAAAATCTCAATTTGATCAAAACACATCACACGTGCTCTTGTAACCTTATTTTAAGACCTCGACGTTCTCGCGTCCGCAGGAAGTTAATCCTCTACTGTCTCATTCTTATTCTCTCTTGCGAAGATCGAGTATAAGAAAATAAACATAAGGTGTTTATAGCTTCTCAGTATCGCATGCGGGGTCGATAAACCCCGAACCGGCTGGAAAAACTCGCTGTAACCTTCGAGTGTAAATATCACCTACACCCTCGACGAAATAAAAACATACCGGCAATAATGTGTCGGCTGGGTTAGCTTCCAACCGTCGGCGTCCGTTTTAAATATTTTTTCATCGATCGCATCACCAGTGTCAAAATTTGCACGCAAAATTTCGCCCCCGTTGGGATGGAAATCACGTGACACTTTTCGTCACAAAATATCGCCTTTCCTTCAAGCTTCCACTCGCAATCATTTTAATCCGTCAGAAGCGAAACATTTTGTTTAATTCGAACTCAATCTTCATTAAATTACGATTTCGACTCGGTAGCAAGTGTTCATTTCCGTTTCGAATTCCCTCGCAACTCTGTCATTTGTATGAATAGAGGCCATAATAGAACCTAAGGCCGTCGCCGGCAAACCGACGAACCGAACCGAGGTCTCGGCTACGAACTTCTTGTATTCGGAAACCAACATTTCATTTTCTAAGTCCGTCGCCGATTTTACTTTCAGCCGAGAGATAAGCTCGACACGCGGTTCACTCTCGGCTCGGAGGGGCGAAGATTCACACTGCTCTTTCTTACATTCGAAATTTGTTTTACTCGAAGTGTTAAATAACCGCGCCAACGTGTGCGTCACGCGTTACTAAACTTTCAGCTTTAGCGAGCGGCAAATACGCGAGCCAAGAAATGTAACCCAGCTAATTTTCGCTCAATTTTATCATAATTACCGTTCTTAGTACATTGGTTTCTTTCGCCTTCCATGTGACACAGTCTAAGAAATGGTCGGAGGAAGTTCATTTATTTATTTTTCCCCCTTTTCTTCGTCAGACTTCTTATTCTGTTAGTTATTTGTGGCAGTTTCTATAAAAAGGGGTAACTTTGTCGATCGGACGAATTTTGAGTTACGAATAGTACATAAAAAAGGAATGAATTCCCGCTCCAAGGAGCTATTGACGAGATCTGTAGCGTTTTTCTTTGCGGAGATACTAGTGGTCAAAGATGAGTGTAACAAGAACGCACGAAAACACGTTTTTGAGAACAAGGCGTTTCAAGTTGGACACACCTTTTTCTCCCACTCCTTCAAGCGGCCGTAACTCACCGTGGAATCATGTTACAAACCTCGCCGAGGGATTGTTGGAAAGGTAATTTTTCGTTGTTCTATGTGGTAACAATTCAGAACATCGGATTTATTCGTGAGCTCCAAAAAACTGCGAAGAAGCGAACGCCAACATTTGCATTCTTTCTCATTCTCTTTCATAATTCTTTTTCTGTCTCTCTCTTTTCTCTCAAGCGCGTAAATTTTGTCTCTTCATTATTGCGATGTTTTTCTCTAGAAATCGACCAAAATCTCAAAACTGATTCTTTTGACCAAAAAATATTGTTGTTCTTTTATCGCGTTTTCTGAGACTTTGTTCGATCAACAAAGTGACCCCTTTTTATAGAAACTGCTACATTTTGTGAATTTTCAAGTAGATAAATCTGTTTGTTTTTATCTGTGGGGAGAATTAATCAGACACTCGACTTACTCGAAGTATAAACTCAAGTCAAAAGAAAAGCTAAAGAAAACGAGGTGTTAAAAAAACACGAAAAATTCGAGGAATGAATGAATAAACGAATAGGCGGTGTAACCGAAAGTGTTTGAATTTGGTAGCCCTGCGCTCAAGAGAAGATCGTGTTATCACCATAAGAATGCATGTAACTTGAATTCGCTTTCTCTAGTCAATAAAATGTTTTCTTGTGGCATATAATAGATGAATTTAGAAATTGAGATCTCTAGTTTTCATTTATGAACATGAAACGGCTCCATTTTCCATGTATTAGTTGTTCACAAGCACGTTTTGTGCCAATGGTAAACTTCCAAAAGAAAAACAGTAATTTGGAAATCAACTTATTCATCTAACTAGAGCGAATAAAGTGCATTAAATTACCTTTCATCATAAACTAGAGAGATTTAAAGCTTCAATTCGACATGTTATATGACTAAAGAAAACCTGTTTTCAGCTATTACAAAAGCTTTAAAACATATACACGTATTCGTATGGGAACATCAACCTTGATCACCTTTTCAGGAGTTGACACAAGCGAACCTGGTCACGGTTTTATCGTAGAAAAGAATGAACGCATATATGAACTCAATGTAGGAACGCACAAACGAAAATAAGTGAAAGAACGGAAGACAAGAAAGAAAGAACAAAATGAAGCAAAAAAAAATGAAATGAAATGGAACGAAACGAAACAAAATAATTTTTTTCCTAACTCATACACAAAAACACGATTTTTCGCATGAAAAACAGTAGCAGAATCTAATTTTTTTAGTAAACTCTGCTAACTTCTTTCACTGAGGACGAGAATCTATTCACATTCTCTCGCTCGAGTCGTAGAAGTTACTACAAGAATGAGAAACTATGTATTCTCCCACTGGTTCGGAGAAATTATTCCACGAAAGTAAACAACAGCATTCATTAATCATCGCAAACCAATTAACAGGAATCAACACGGGTGTAGGGTAAGTCTGTTTACACGTTCCGACATCTGCAGTAGTGTTTTGGTCTTCACCAATGGTTTGAAGGTAATCAAAATTGCCCATTTTTTATGCATTTATTACAACAACAAAAAAATCGTAGTAGGTACGAGAAAGTTTCGGCATTGTCGCTTACGGCGTACAGTCCATGCGTTAAACTTCATACTCGTCTGCAAAAATCTTTTGTTCTTTCGCACTTGCGTCACAATATACTCAGTATTAGGATGTGGAATCAAAGTGGCTGACATTTAGCGGATGTTTTGTGAGCCCTCATTGAGTGATCATGGAGGAAAATGAAGCGTGCGTGGAAAAAGGACCTTCGATCGATGTATTTCTCGTGAGGCAAAGGACCTTCTTCCACGCAGTCAGAACATCATGCCGGTAACTGACAGGAAGCTGATACGGCATCTTTCATTTCTTACCTTACTTCACCGCACTTCTATCAATTTTGCTACCTGACCTATTCAATTTTTAATCGCAATTCGAATTTGTAGCTCCTTGCAGTTCGAATTTGAAACATGTCCGTCATTTCTTAATTTTATAGTGAATTTTTGAAAAACCCGTATTTCCCATTTACGACAATGTTATTTCCGTCTGTGATCACTTAACCTTTTATTATTTTTATTATCAGATGCACATTAGCACTCCTCTATTCCGTTCCACATCCCAATAATTTTGATAGAAGATAACAAGATAAAAACAAGAAGATATAAAGTATAGGCTCACGGCAAGAAGTTTTTTTTACATAGAGAAAATAGCAATCTAAACACATCAACATTAAATAATGTAGCTTCTAGCAGCACCCAAATTAACGATTCACTAACGATTTCACCAGTTACTATAATTCATCAGTAAACTGGAAGAGGCTGTAACACACGTCTGCGCAAATATAAAAATTTATACTGGAAAATACGGAACATATGTTTGCCAGTGGCGGATTTAGGTTCTTTGCCGCTCCAAGCACAGGAAAATGCCGCTCTTTGGAATTTTCTCCATGCCTACGCCTACTTTTTGAACCAAATGGTCTGAACTCAAAGGCGCCTATACATAATTTTTCTTTAATTTTGAATAAAATAGAAACATTTTAGATGATTATTAAAATTTTTCTCAAAAATTTGCCGCCCAGTGCCGCCTTTGAAAATTTGGCGCTCCAAGCTCGTGCTTTTTGGGCCTTTAGGGAAATCCGCCACTGATGTTTGCGCGAATGAAGACGAACGGGGAGATGAAATCGGAGGACCTGTTTGCGCAAAATGAGGATTACAGATTTTACAGTCGCGCAATCCTTTCCTTCTCACTTAGCACAAGCTTAGGACTGTCTGTATAGATGCAGGTGTGATAAAAATGTTGCTCGGACTTGAACAATTTTAGATGTTTGACATCTGTGCCCGACATATCTGAGGTACGATAAACGACATGTGTTCCCAGACTTATACGCATAAAGCCCTACAGACAGGAAAGTATAATGGGTCGCCACTTTGGCGCACACCGTGCCCGTGGATACAGAATCCGACTATGCGGAGCGTACCGCGTAGTCAATTCGGCATCGACGGGCGCGGTATGTGAGCCAAAATAGCGGCCCATTATACTTGGCTCTAATATGCAGAGTACTTTTTCATTATTCCTCTCATTTTATCCGTGACTGCCCTAAGTCACATATTTCTTTTGTTGCGATTTATCGAAGTAATGCGTAAATCGGATTCCACCTGTATCCCGCGAATTATACATCCAAAACTTCATGAACGTGCGGATGCGCCCGATAGAAAGACGCATTGTAGTGGGAATGGAAACTTTCGACTGCATTATTTGACCGAGGATCTTGCGACGGTTCAGAAGTCCATAAGTGTGGTGGATAACAAGCTGTTTCTCGAAAGTAATTTTCAGTAATTTAATCGGCAAACTGTGCATTGTCCGGGCTACTGCCATTAAATCCACGTACCCGCCAGGAACTTTATTTGGATGGAAGTACTGCAAACCGAAGCACCACTTGAGCCATGACCCAATGTCGTTATCCTCCTTCGTCGTGCATGCCTTACATAGCTCACTGTTTCCATGTATTTCTCGAAACCACGATTGTCCAATATGAAAGTTGCATGCAACTAACCGACAGTCTGAATAGTAACTATAATTTCCGTGTCCATCTTCGTAACATCAAAAAATATGACAGAGAGAAGCAGACTACCGAGTGTTCCACTGAAGTTATGATTAGCTTGTAATGACTTGCTCGAGTTACGAGTATCTTACCTTAGGAAATATATAAACCTGCTTATTCGTGTAATTTTACAGATTTCATGCAAGAATCTGCAACAATTATTTCCCATTGTGCGCAATCGTGTCATTCATTTCAACCAGGCTTCTAAATATCATTTGCGCAAACGGGTTTCGTTTTTCTACGCAAACCAGCCCTTTTCATTCGCAATTTGCACAAACGTGCTTCTCCCCTGGAAGAGACTAAAGAAAAATGAGACGAAAATGAGAAATGGCCCTTCAATAACGTAACTGCAATACGGGGAAGGTCCATTTTCTTTTACCTTACACAATATAATGATAACATGTTTGGCACGATCATACGTCGGGACGATCGCCTGTTAGAACACCAGACCAACGCTGATACTGAAAGGGAGAAATTTAAACATAGACTTAAAAGGGAAAAAAAGCAGTAGGATCTTTGCTCCATGAAAATTCTGAAAAATAAACATCTGTTACCTTCGCAAACGTAGAAAAGACTCCTTTTCCTTTCTAATACATACAAAAAAGAAATAAAAAAATCATAAAAACTGAGTAGAAAAATAAATCATAAAATTATAAATTAGTTCTAAAAAAGAAAGAATAAACTAAAGAAAGAAAGCAAGAAAGAAAAAAGAGAAAACAGGATGAAAAAGTAATCAATTTAACCCAGGAAAAGTATCAACTTGCTGGAAATAAAATTGTATGAAGGTGTTTCTGGCAGAAATGTTCAGGCCTCGGCTTGTTGGAGGGAAAAAAATGTTCCACCCTTTCAACTCGGGTTTCTCGTGCCACAAAGGGAGAAGCTTTCAAAATCTGGTTTCTAGCTCATACTTGTAATTTGCTTCCTCTCTCACTTTATATAAATAAGTGTCAAAAAAAATTTACTCCGGACCTGATTTTCTATAAACATGCGATTCTTTACTATTTCATCGTAACTACTCTAGAAACGTAGTACAGGGTTGTTTGAAAACAACCGTTTAAATTACCATACGTTAGCACAGCCTTGTGGAACAAGAGGTGTAGCATTTTCTACATTTCATCAGTCTCAGAGACTTATGCGAATAGAAAAGACGCAGATTAGCCAATGACCCGTTTCGGTACATCGACACCAACTCATAAATGGGGGCGCGCTCCAGCACCTTACCTCCAACCCTTTCATGCTTGCATACAGCACAAATAAATTTGTATTTTTTGGTGTTCCTTTAGTTCACTTACATCCTTTCGTTATTGGCTGTATTTCGCATTATGCTCCCTCCCAGAATCCCAGTTAGAGAAAAATATGTGACTAAAATACCTATCAGCAAAAAAATCACACTTTCGATTTGGAATGCCAGATCATCAGTGGCGGCGAGAGGGAGGTAAAAAAGGTGTATTTGCACCACGTTCGGATTTTTTCCAAGAGTTCGTAAAATTTGGCTCGAAAGCCAGATTTTATGAGCCTGTGGAAAAACATGCGGGACCAAGAAAAATTACAGGCAAGTTCCCAACTAAATAAAATTAAATTAAAAAAAAAAACAAAAAAAACAACCGCAAAACTATTATATTAGGGCTTCGTTCAGCTCTCGCCATCACCGCAGCGATCATGAAATGAAATTCGGAGTGAACAGGAACCGAATGAACACTGAACTCCTACTGAAAATTTCAATTTGAGAAAGCAGTTCTCCGACACTATTCTATTAAATAAGGTATTCAGTAAGGCACCTAAAGTGTCAAACAGAAAAGAAATGGCCTCTTTACACAGTTGAAATAGAAAATTACCTACTCCATAGTGACGATATTTTACACATCTCAGCCACATTTTTCTAAGAGGTAATCTATTGGAATACTAAATTTTTGATGTTTTCTCTAGGTAACTGTCAGTTGGTCCTTTTTCGTAAGCCGCCTAAATTTCATTTCTATTTTTTTTTTTTTACTGGTTGAAATATTACTCCGATATTATGTTTATTCATTTCTGAATATATCTGTTTTTAAAAACCGTTGTTTGAACTTCTTTTTCGCGAGGGAAGCAAAAACTTTCAAGGTCAAGCATACAGCGATGTATGGGAGTCGTTAAAAATTCTGTAGTGGAAGAACACAAACCAGTTAGTCTCTTGCTCCTCCAAACTGTAAATTTTCTATTATCTGAACTTAATTTCTGGTGAACAGATGAAGTCTGCGGAGAAGGATATGATTTTCTATCCCATTGCTATGTCTATGGGTGGAAGTGTTATGATGAAAATGAGTATTTTAACACGCGGATCATAGTGATGTGAAATTTTGAAGATTTTACAAAGTTAATGGAAAAGGATTGTGTTAGACTCTTTTCATTTGCTTGCCATTAAATGGTAAAGTTAAAATAAGTTTTTGGAACATTCTGAAACATAGATGACTAGGGTTCCACGAATACAAAGTTCGGCTTGGAAAGTATATACTATATATGTACTTCTTTGAAAAAAAAAGGAAAAAAATAATTTGTTACTGGTTCTTTCTTTTTTTCTTCAGTCTGATTGGTCACATCCGTGGCTCCAGATACAAGGTTAAAAACAACTGTACTGGTAAAAGAACGTCAAAAACATGTTGACTCTATGTACTATACAGTACATTTTACAGCATTTTTTGTCACCTGAAATTCAAATTTACAGCGTCGAATGTCAATTTTCCTCGGGACGAGTTGAAATTAAATTATAGCGTGTCGAAACATATAACAACTACGTGACCACGAAGCACTATAGACAGATGAATATTTGAAATTTCTAAACACAGGTACCGTATGATGAACGCGGAAAACTCGGACTTCTAACTCGCGAGCCTATCCGTCATTTCTGGAGAAGTTGGCGGCACAATACTTATCTACACGTTTCGTAAAACGTAAAAGACGCTTGCTGGCAAGATGAAAGCCATTTTGTAATTTGAAAACGTAGGTACGGTAACGCGACGATAATTTTGAGTTACTTATTTATTTAGCGATAATCCGATTAAAGAACGTTTGAGAAAACAAAAACCAAGTAAGCTGTATTTTCTCGCATGTATAAAATAACCAAAAGCTGTTGCGACGCTTTATGCAGACTAAATGTTTCTTCATAAAGTAAACAAGTGCGAAGAGGAAAGAAATGTATCTCGCAATTTGAAGCGGTTCAGATTTCGAACTGACGCGATAGCATTTTTACATTAATTTCGCGGTTCTAAGCGCCCGTGAAGGATGGGAGAGCTCATCGGCACGTAATCAACATCCGTTTGGGAAAACTCGAAAATATGCGATCTGTTCAGCGTTGCCAATTTAGTAAATTTGACGTCGAATTCAGCAATTTTTCTATTTGGCACTTTGCAGTCACTTTCAGCAAAGCAGTCATCTTTGGAAAATTTGATATTTTTCAAGAAAACTGCAGAATAACTTCAAAATTTGACCCTTTCTAGCCTCTTTCAGCAAAATTAGACATTTATTAGGAAAACTGATCTTTTTCCAGAAAAAGCTGAATAATTTTTCTTAAATTGGGCCTTTTTTAGACTCATTTAGTAAAATCAAGCATTTATTACGCAAATTTGACCGTTTCTAGCACCCTTTAATATAAAAATATTTAACGGAATTTTAGCAACCTTTTCCAACTTTTTGGCACCATTTTAAACATAGAGTAGGTACGACTGGTTGTGTTCCAGACGTCTTCATACATGTTAATCTTGGAAACGCATCGTGCTAGCTGCGTGCAGCAGGATTGGATACACGGGGAATGAAGATGAGCGCATCTTTCCCAGAAAAAATACTGTAATAGTAAAAGCTTTACTCCCAGCGTCTCACAAGAGCATGATACAGAGCCTTCGAAGAGTTTTAAGGAATCTGAACAAGCATGAAAGAGTCTTGGATCTCGTAAATGAGTCTTTAATACTCGTAGTAAACCTTAAGTAAGTCTAGAAGAATCTTACAGATTATTAAACAAGTTTTCGAGTTCTTTAAACGAGTCATGAAAAGCTTAATGAGTCTTAAGGAAACTCAAGAAGTCATGATCAAGCCCTGAGGAGTCCGAAAGAGTCTTTAGCGTGTTTAGAGAACCTTAACAAAGTTCTGGATTGTCTCAACGAATCTTTATAATTTTGGAATGGTTTTAAAGAGTATTCACTCGTTTTAAATCAGTACAAAGAAGAATTTTTTAGTCCCTCCTAACCTAATCTTGAAACGAAGTAAAATTTTTTAACGAATCTTGAATACTCAGTGAATTTGCGAAAAGAAGTGCTTTAGAAAATCCTAAGTAAGTCTGGGGACGTCTTTTGAATGAGTACTAAAGAGTTTTAGTTATTTTCCAGCAGTCTTTAGAGTCTTATACAAGTCGTAAATAGTTGTACGAATTCTGGAAAACTTGATCATGTTTCGAGGTGCCATAATTAAGCATGGAAATGCTACAGTCACAAACAAATTTTGAGCAATGTTGGCGAATCCTAAATAATTTCAGCAAAAACTTAAAGAATTTGAAGAGTCGAAGAGACTCTGACATGAAAACTGAAGATTGAATAATGTTATAGCTAGCCTTCAAAAACGCTTCCCCTCCCGTGAGGGAAAAAATTAGATGGCATTGTGATGGACATTGAAAATTCTTCAAAAATGAATCTAGTGAGTTAAAAGAATTCAGCCTCGCACACAGAAAGAAATTTTCATTTCCACCGTCAATAAGAAAGAATTTAGCAGTACAAATCGTTCAATAGACTATATTATGCATACACTTCTCTCTCATCTACTTATTTAATTATTCTCACGAGGGCGAGAAAATGGTGTGAGTACTGAGAAAGGAACAGACAAAACTGTAACTATTCTTACTTATTTTGAACTGCACATCTCAGGATGAGTTTCTGGACCCGCCACTGGCATGAAAAACTATCACAGTCTCTTATCATTTGCAGTTTCGTGCAAACGTGCGTGAAAGTACTGTCTAACAACAATAACGTCTACCTCACCCTCAGCTCACTCATTTAGCGGCGACTTTCTTATTTTGTATTCTTTCACTTCAGTACTTTAAAATCGGCTTTCAAGTTGGCTGTCAAGCCTCCACTAGAGCTTTTTCGTAAGAATTTTAGGCACTATCAAGAATTCCGCGTTTTCAGGAAAACAAAGTCACTTTATTTTCACAACCTGCACCAGGTTAGAATGAAAATAAGCTTACATTCATAAATCGGATTCTAGTTTTACCTCACGTCGCCAATTTCTTTCCTTTCGATGTACATAAAATATACGAAACAATAAAAAAAAAGCCAACATAGCTGGTATTTTTAATTAAAACGTTTTTTTTTCCTCTCTCAACGGTTGCCGAATAATCGACAGTTTTCTTAATAGACCTAAATTATCAGAATTTTAAATTAGGCTTCGCTAAAAGAAAAACTGCTTTCGCTTCGCGAAAGCAGTACCGACTTTTCGGCCTTCGGCCGAAAAGCACTCGGAACTCGCTTCGCTCGTTCCTCGCAGTAGTAGCGAAAAGTACTCGGAACTCGCTTCGCTCGTTCCTCGCGAAATCAAGACACTGTCGACACGTTTTAAGTCGTTAACGTTTTAAAAAACGCAAATGTCGACAAGGACTAGTGGTATTCGGCTGAAATGTTTAAGGCCATTCACGTTTTAAAAAACGCAACTCTCGACAGGGAATAGTATTATAATAAAAATATAAAACTACCCGGCTATCAAAATTAGAGTTCGTATAAATTTGAAATCGATACATTGAAGGCGGAAACGTGTAAGACCGAAACATTTGTATAATACAACAAAACTACGCGGCTATCAAAATTTGATTTCGTATAAATTAAATCCCAAACAACATCGAGTACATAAGTCGCCTTGCGCTTCTTATGCTGAACTTAAATTGAGGAAACTCGTGAACGACTCAACCGATTGTCATCAAACTTTCACCAATACAACTTCGAGTACTTCTCTATAATGTACCAAAATTTGGAATCAAATGATTCGATAGTTCCTGAGATTTTTGTGCCACAAATTTTGTCCTCAAGGAAAACTCACGAACGGCTCGACCGATTGCCTTCAAAAGCTTATTTTAACAACTTCGAGTACTTCTCCATAATATACCAAAATTTGGAATCAATTGATTCAATAGTTTCTGAGATTTTCTTCCCACAAAATTAAGGTGTACATATATATATATATATATATATATATATATATATATATATATATATATATATATATATATATATATATAGGAAACCTGAAATTCAGCCACTATTACAGTCGTGTTCTAAACACTCTGAAACGCAAAAAAAACATTGCCCCCGCCCCCAACTTCACAACTGTGACGAGTGTAATACCTCCCTTTTCTTCGAAAAGTCGGTAAAAGAAAATTCTTCCTAGTGGAACAAAAAATAAAAATAAAAGTAAAGTACAAGCTATTTAAAGAAATGTTTAAGTATCCCTGTTAAGAAAATAAAACCTTAATTACGGCAGACATAAAAGTTTTCTGTTAATCATCCCACTACGTAAGAGAGCCAAATAGTTGTTAGAAGATAATACAGTTGCTTGAAATCAATTTTTGAAGATGAAAAGCGTGTCGGTTCCTAAAAGTCTTTCTCGTTTTCTGCAAGCCCAAGTTGAATCTTCTCTGTCTATAGTCTTTCTTAGAGAAGAAGTAATTATGGTCTTAGTGAAGTTGCAAAGCCTTTCGTATTTGCGTATTCGAAGAATTCTAATTTGAAAGTAATTACACACAGCTATACATACAAACGTGCGCAAGTAATGGGATGAATTTTGTGGACAGCAGTCGTATTTCACTAGCAATAATTTATACAATATTATTCCATAGGCAGTACATTTTATTGAATATTTGTCTCTCTCGTAAGTACTAGGTCAGCAAAAATATTGGACACACTCTTGTAATGAGTTGTCCAATCCAGGAACGTACGGAAACATTCAACCTGAAACATTTCTGCCCCCCACTTTATAATTTTTCTTGGACATGCCCCTGGTCTTACCTCAGATTACATAGAACTTTATTCTAAAACATTTTTATATTATAACACTCACTTGACACAGGTTCATTGACTTTATATGACGCAGCAGATATTACATACCTGAAACAAAATTTAAAATAGATTAATTTTTGTATTCTATATTATTTATGTTAGTATCAAAAATAATGCTCTAATTATGATAATTTGAGCACAAGACTCACATTTTGTTTAATGGTATTCGACTCAGCCTCTCAAATTGGAGTACCGAGTAGAAATTCGTGTGAAAATCGTCCGAATTTGTTGCTGTGAATCTCGTACCTTATATTTCGTCCTCCTCAATCTACTTCCTATGTGTTGTGGGTGGTCACCTGAGGTACAGTTTTCCAGTTCGAAGGCTCCTGGCTCTTTTGTCTTATTTACCACAATATACATATACTAGAAGTGAGACATATCGTAACTTTTCGCTTTTAGATCTCACTTTGCTGCGTCCTTTTTGTTCAAAAATATACGGAAGTTTTAGCTTCCAAAGTTAGCAGTAGCGGATCTAGGAAGCAATCCTAAGAGAGGTAATTCAAAAATTATAAGAACTAAATATCAGGCTTTGCAACATATCTTTACGTTCGCCAAGTATAATTACCATTCAATTTTTTTCTTTCGGCAAAAAAAAAAAAACGCAGACTCAAATACTAGCTTAGACTCTCCATACTTCGGTTGAGAATCGTTAAGATTTTCTCACAGCTATGAGCACTCTTCCAGGTTACGACAAACTGGCTTACAATTCGTCTGGACTCTTTAAATCTAGTTTACCACTCTCGTTGACTCACTTAGATTTGATTAGGACTGTTCAAAACTTTATAAGGCTGCATTATATTTGTGAAAGACTCCCATCTACAATTGAACCACAAATGTAGTTCAGAAACAAGGTGAGTCCCAAAATTTTAAAAATTGGTTGAACTGATTCGCAATATTGCGAAGTCTAATTTCATGATGGCTTCATCGTTAAAGATCAGATCTTATGACTCGCGGAATAGTAAGTAAAACTGTTCACTTTGTGAAGTTGTAATAATGCAATAACTGTAGAAAACTGAAAAACTGAAAAAAAAAAGAGCTGTTTCATATGCATACGTGATGAGCCTTCACAACAACGACAATCGTGAGGTGCACCCTCTCTCCATTTCTATGGATCGGCGAAAATAAGTACAACACGACAGTCGTGAGGTCCCCCGACACGAATTAGTGGTTGACATTTTCTATGAAATTCATTTTTCTTCTAGCCATGGCTATACGTGAGCGAAACCTGTAAAGCTCCCCCGACACGAATTCAGTGGTTGACATTCCCAAGGAAATTTATTTTTCTTTCAGCCATGGGTATTTTTGGCGAAAACCGTAACGCCAGCCATGTGCTTATTGATCTTGATCTTTGCTGCGCCCTGCACGATAACAGTTCATATTTTCTCTTCTCATTTCCAGCTCAGTTCGGCTCACAGTTCTTTAGCTCTTCATGGTGACAATTCAATTCTGTGGTTGATATTTCATGGGTGTACTTGAGCAAAGATCGTAACGCGCCCCCCGCCTCGCTCCTCTGACACGAATTCAGTGGTTGACATCGGCTGCGCTCTGCAGCCACAGAAATTTCCATGCCCCCCGACTCGAGGCCAATCCGTATGATTTAGCGCTTTATTGTGACAATTTAGTTCAGTGGTTGACATCTGGAAATTTATTTTTCTTCCAGCCATGTGCTCATGATCTTGATCTTTGCTACGCCCTGCGTAACTACAGTCTGCAGCCGTGTTGTTAATAGAAATTTCCATGGAAATGTCAACCACTGAGGCACAGTTTTCGCTCAAGTATACTCAGTAGTATACGTCATAGTTACAGGAGCGTGTCGGGGGAGCGTACACCCCTACTACCACCCCCAGAAACCTTCGCGGCAGTGTATTGATCAACTTCCCAAAGTTTGATAACAACTTCCCCAAGTCTCTTAGCGATCGGATGAACAGTGTAGTAAAGAGTCTGCAGCCGTGTTGTTAAGAGAAATTTCCATAGAAATATGGACGCTGTTTAACAAAAGGGAAGTAACCCACATTTGTAAACAAAATGAGTTCTTAGTATCGTTGGAAAGAGCGTAAAATGTAAAATTTTTCAAAATTGGGCCCCCGATTCAAAAATGTGTACTCACGTTGAAAAAACCTCATCAATAAACGCAATGCCATATAGTTTATATGTGTACATGGCTCTTGAACTTCGAATCACGTGTTCTCAAAAAGCGGATTTTGTGGGTCAGTTCCCTTTTGTTAAACAGTGTCCATATGAAGAACAGACAGACAGACATTCATTTTTATACATAATAGGTTATGTTGTCTCACTCTTACGCCAGAACAAATACGTCCTAGAAAAAACTGGCCTGCCCCTGCAATTTTTCGGATTTCTAGATAGGCAACTCACCTGACTTTTTTTCGGTAGAGAAGGAGGTTAGCTTTTTGGGATAAATAGAGAAGTATAATATGGACGCCAAAAAACAACTTTCGAGTGGGCAGCGTACTTCAAATTCCAAAAAAAAAAAAAAATTGAAAATTGTCATTAATACTCCACCCTAGTACCGTATAATCTACACGTAGATACGGTTCGGCTTAGAAACAACGACAATTTGATGCTGTGACTGACGAGCCCGTTATCTTTCCACTCTTGCGCCTGCCTCCCCCTCCCCACCTAGTCAACTGTAACGTCCGTTAATTAAAATAAATCAATTATGGACGCCACACCGCGAGTTACATACATGATTTCAATTTAGATTTCAAACGTGCGATAATTTTACTCCGGAGCGAATTCGTTCGAAAATGTTGAACGTTAGTCGCCGCCATAACATATCGCGCGAACTGTCGCTGACACAGGTACATAAAACACATCATAAGTTCGTAAATCGATAATACGTCTCTTTAAAATTGGTTTTAAAATAATAAACCACATAGCCGGATTATTATTTTTGTCGTTGTACTTGGCAAGTATTTTTCAGAACGACGGCGTATCGTGTACAGAGAGGTCTATATACATTATGGGCCCTAATAGTGGCAGTGAAAATTAATTTGCGAAAGCTGGAGCAGAACGCTGATGGCTGGCCTGGCGCTAAAACGTTCACCCTGGTAAATCGTTATATATCCCTCTAACGACGTCGCGTTTTCGCCGAACTCAAATACTGTAATGTACGTCGTCAGTAGGTATAATTAACTGGCGCAATTTCCGTCGGTGTCGTTTTTCGTTTTCATAAATTGCATATCGGCCCTGCGGCAAATTACGTATGTAAATCATGATCGCGGAAGCCCGTTTTTAAGGTCCGCCGTCGATCTGGGCGGAATTGGCGAAAAATTAACTCGCGTCAATAGCAGATGACGTGCGGCTACTTGCACACATCAGGGCCGGAGTATGATATTCGTGGTCGTGGTCGTGGTCGTGGGCGTACACAGCTGGATACACCCGACAAGACCGATAAAAACCATCCGTTTAGTATACCAATTTGCGATGACCGTTTTCTTATTAGCCAAAGAGATGACCGTAACAGAATGCCTGAAAAACGCTTAAGCTCGTCGACGGAATCGTGACTTGAATTATCAATATCGTGCACCTTGCCTACCCGCAGAGAGTGAGAGAGAGAGATTTCGGTCATGGAGGCCCAATAAAATGTGGAACTACGCCAGGGTTTCATCGGGTAATATACAAATACATTTCTCATTCTCGGTACCGCCAAAAAGGAAAGGGATCTTTATTTGGTTCTTTGTCCAGAATTATCGGCGGTTACAAGTTTTGATTAAAGTGTTGCATTTTCGGTTTATAGGTAAATATTTATTCGCGGTAATGAGTTCGAGTGCGTCTGTCGGGGGTCTGTTATGGAGGCACGAACAGAACCGAGAGGAGCGCTTCCGTTTTTTCCAAGGAGGTGAATGTGTAGTAGGAACGCGGCTGGAATATCTAACTACTCGAAAAATAATTCAAATCATACTTTTTAGAATACGCAGATAAATACTTCATTTTTCCACCCAACTCTGGCGGTATAAGAAGCATGTTTTCTTGAGAATGGGCCCGGAGAGTAGTAGAATTTCGTGAGTTTCAAAGGATTTAATGACCTATCGGAGTCACTGACCCATTAAAACTCTCATTGACCTCCAGGATAGAGTTCATTTATCTTTGTTGATTAGGTAACAGTTTTGAAGCTATTTATTTTTTTAAATTTTATTTTACAGCCTTGAAGGCCCCGGAGAGTGCAGGGGGCGTTGTTACGTCGAATGCACCCATTTCCGGGAACTGGCATCCATCAGCTTTTCCTCCATAACCTGTCCTTTCTCACTCTTCCCTACAGTATCCTCAATTCCTTCGTAATCTCGTCCTTTCACCTTGTAGATGTCTTTTTCATTCGCTAGATGACCATTCTTCTGTCACCTATCCCCATTTGTCCACGCTCCTCACCATATGCCCTACGAATCCTAATTTTTCCTTTTTTATCCTCTCTCCAGTATCTTTCGAGCCCGTCCTTTCAAGTATTTCATTCAGACTTATTCTACCTTTGATGCGTATTCCCATAGAAGGGGCAACTGTTGTACCTAGGACCATTTTTCACATTTTGGGCTCTGTAAACTGATGTATGGGTGATTAAATTTTTTGAATTGTTCTGTTGGATAAAGCTACACTTTCTGCATACTTTCGCACAAACGGACTTCAAAAATATCAAATATCCAATTTTTTATGTTTTTTTTGAAAATTTTGAAAATGTTGGTCCTAGGTACAACACCATGTTGTACCTAGGACTACCTCATTAAAAGCTACAAAATTATAAACGAAAGCATAATTTGATGTCTGAAAAGTACAAATGTTATAAGTACTTCAAAATTACAACATTTTTAGGTAGGTTATTTTTACAAATTGTACCTAATTTTATCAATAACGCGCAAAGATCCATGTCGGATCGAAAAATGTTTAATTTTTTGAATAATAAGTACATTGTTGACAACGAATTGAATATTGTCAATGATTTCATAGCCACAGGGTCCATTTTTTCGTTTTACATTATTTTCACTTCGTAGCATCCTAAAAAAAAATTATAACATTGTATACGAAGTTTTCTGTGGTCCTAGGTACAACAAGCAAATTGGTCCTAGGTACACGACCTGTTCATTTGAGGATAAAAATTTTCCGCAATTAAAAGTTGATAACTAATTTCTAAAATAACCTATACCAGTTCTCTTTTTTATTGCATACTGACATCAGATGCGCGTTTTCGGAACATTTGATGAAGTTTTACTAACTAAAAGATGAAAAACACTGAGTGATGAAAATTTTACTTTACCACCGCGAAATCGAAAATCGTCAACTGTTTTCACAAAAACGGATAAGTAAACATGTGCAACAGGTTAAACGTCGCCAAATGTTAGTATTTATAGGCTGGTAGTGTTAGTTTCGTTTATTACCACTTGGGGGCACCAAAGTAGAAATCAGTCCGAGGTACAACTGGTCCCAGGTACAACAGTTGCCCCTACTACGAAGCATCCTAAAGCGTGCTACCCTCAAATTCTCGTATTGTGCTTTAGTCAAAGACCAGATTTATGCTCTGCAGGTGAGGGTGGGTATCACACATTGGTCCAGTTTTTTCCCCTCAGTGGTAAGTTGCCCTTTAATATCGCTCTGTGGACCCAGAAACTTTTCCAAGCTTTCGCGGTGCTTGCCCTCAGCTCGTTTTCAAGCTGTCTTTAGGTTAAATGAGAGCCGTACCCAGCATAAGTAATTAATAAAACAATTAAGGAGGTAATTAGCCAAATAATTGGTAAAGTAAATATCAGCTGATAATCGGAATAGCAACTACTTTACCACAGGTGAATGACTCCTTCATCAAGTGGTCAACAAACTCGAGTAGGTTACTGAACTCTAGTAGGTCAAATGCCTAACTGGTCTGGTTGGCCGAGTGGATAGCGCGCTGGTCTCGAAATCCAGAGGTCCGGAGTTCGAGCCCACGTAGCAACTCGTTACATTTCGACCTACGCCGGTTTTTCGGCAAGACGAGAAGAGGACCAAGACTGCCTTAACAGCCTCCCCGACGTCTCTCAAGTAATGATTGAAAGGGCGGATTCCAGAGCTCGGGTTGAGAGTAAAATAGAAAAGAGAAGCATATGTTCCACTACAGATTCACAATCGGGTTAAAAGAATTGAGGCCACATAGTCATCCATAGTTGAATGACCTTTCTCTAACTCGACCACATCAGAGTTCAGTAAACTCCTCCAACCGTCAGATTAAAATACATGCACAAGCACAAGAAGATAGTTTCAATAGAGACAGCCAATACGTCATTAAAGAACTCTACCCTATAGGTGAATGAACCGACAAAAAGGTAAATGATCTTGAGCTGTCAATCAGAGTTAGGTTACAAATACACATACAACCACACGAAAAGTCATTTAATTAATAAAGGTCGATGAACTCTATCTAGAGGTCAATAAGCGTTTCAAGGAGTTTAATGACTTTGCGATGATCTTTAGAGGTTATTCAAACCACCAAAACTCACAAAATCGAACTACTGCTTGGATATATCTGTACATGATAACTGGAGCCAGAAATACTCAAACTCAAAGTTCAAAGTTGAATAAGTATTTTGAATAGTCTAGGCCCTGTAGGCAAATTGGAGCCATTCGGAAAGGTAAGAATCATTTTGTCACGCGAAGGTTTTATTGCAAAAAGTTGTTAAGGGTATTCTTCTGAATAACATAATCAAAATCGCCATTCTCGGGTGCCGGATTATTTCTAGGGTCAAAGTCTCCAAAACTGTTTTTTTTTTTTACAAAAAAATGAAAAGCTGTCAAATTTGCAAAACGATATTCCAAATAAATATAATCCCTCGTCAAATTTTACTAAGTGGCCCGCTATTTCTGAATTTCTCGTTTTCGAGGAGTGCCGGATGAAATTTGTTCCATTATGTCTAAAAACAGTCCACATCAAATTTGAGCTCAACTGAACTACAATATCAAAAAAACAACTTAAACTTTCCGAAGATCAATTTTTCAAAAATTTGAATTTTTGAAATTAAATTCATTGTAACATTTCTTGAACATAAAGTTAGTTGACAAGAGTTGCTTATCTTCTAGGTATCACTTACTTACTATATGTCATGATGGGCTAAACAAAAGGTGAAGAGGTGCAGCATGTAGGGTCCCTCTTGAATTGATTTGAATAATACAAAGGAATTTTTCATTTTCAAAAAATTACATGATACCCCGTCAAACGATTCCCAGTTTATTTCTCGCGGTTCTGTTCAAGCTTACAGTGGCCTGGCATGTCCAAATGAACTTGCGACTCAACAAATTAAAAATTATACCAGTTAATTTCATTATTATTGAAAACTGCGAAGATCAATAAATGGACTTTCGGGGAAGCAGAAAGTAGCACAAATTAGGATTTTTGCGGTAAAAATTAGCACAAATCAAGCTCAATTAGCATTTTCGAATTCGAATACAGTTGGGGGGGGGCGGTCTGATGGACTCGCCACTACCGCATGCCGATGCCGACTGTTACAAGTTTTTTGCCTCGTTAAACGTTATCGCCTTAATAATATTTTAGAATATTTTCGCCAGAAGCTGGAAAGTTGAGAGGTACCTTCAGTATAGTTGGAATTTCGACCCGAAACAATGGAAGTGTATCCGTAATGGACATCGTTCTCGCCTTTTGCCTTTCTTTTGAATGTCTTCCGGACGATTTCCCCTGTATTTTAAATAGGTCGTACCGCTCTGCCCCCAGAACTCATTTTGTTGGCTGCGGCATCGAGCGGTGGCAGAAGCTAAGTTCAGCAGCACGGAATTCATAATAAATTTTTACGCATCAAACTGAAAGTATAGAGACATTATGTGGCGTATTTCCACCATCCGTTTGCTCGCCATTCTCAACGTACGAAAAATTATATCTGTTTTGCACGATTAATCCGAAACTTTTAACTACTTTTTCGATATGGCCGCCTTTATATCGTTCGCTGACTAATCGACCATCCATTCTTTCACTTAGTCCAACATAGGTAATTTTTTGAAAATTCTCGAACCACGAACAAACTTAACTATCCCGTTATAAATCAGGCTCAAGTTCGATTTCTCGATCTTGAAGAATACGTTTTCACCAACAGGGTGTTCCACAAATTGGTTCCCAACACTTTTTTTTCCTTCCTGTTTCTTTTTTCTTAATAACTGCGAAATCGGATCAAGATGGGACAAACGGACATCTTCAAAGATTAAAGTCCAATTTGAATCGAAGGTAAGAAAATTTTCCCTCCTTCGAAAAGGAAAGCGAAAACGTATCACAATCATCGGAATTTTAAATGGAAATATATCAGGAAAAATATCGAAATAGAGGTTTTTGAGATGCTAAATTTGAAAATGCAATCAGATTTCTGATTCGACCTTGACTGGTACCCTAAAGTCGACTTTTCTCGTTTCGTAGGGGCCAAACTGACTCCGGCGAAATCATAGTGTAAAATACCAAAGAGAACGGTGTTTTCGATCGTCGATTTCAAAAATTCAAAAGATTTTAAATCGGCCTGAAACATTCAAATTTAATTCCTCCAAATAGACTAATTTGACCTTGCAGAAAAAATTGAAAAAATTATCGGACTAAGTTTCCTTTTGTGTACATCGATAAGCTCGAAAATTTAACTAGATTTTGATTTAGCCCCTATTTGGGCTCTGAATTTATCCTCCTCCATCATATAAAGGGTCTAATTTGTCTTAGTTAAAAAAACTTGAATAAAGCAATGGAATAAAAGGCTTCCGGATAACTTATTTCGAAAATCAAATTAGATTTTTGGTCACATCTTATTCGGGCTCCAAAATGGAATACTCTGTTTCTTTCTTTACAGGAAAAGAAAATCGCCCCTCTCCTGACCGAGAAAACCGTCATCTCTTTTTTAAGAACGGGAAAATAAATTAGTTCTCCAAAATGTCTGGTGAGTACAAAAGCAGAATTTCCAATTTGAATAGCTAGTTGAATGAAAAATATATTCGTGCGAGATAAATGTCGAGCTGGAATCAGAGTAAGAAATATGTCCACAAAGGTCATGTTAACTTACTAACACAACAAACCAATCGAAAAATTTATTATTATTATTATTATTTTATTTTGCAGCCCGTTCGTACCCCTTAATATTAGTTTACTTAAAATACAAATTTACTTATTTAATGCGCCCATGGCCGGGCATAGGCCTCCCCCACTCTTTTCCACTTTTCCAGCGGCCCCTTTCCCTGTCGTCTCTTCCCCAGGCGACACCGACATGTTGCTTGATTTCATCAACCCTTCGGGCAGTAGGTCTCCCCACATTTCTTTTTGTTCCCCTGGGTACCCATTCGAAAATTTTTCTTTCCCACCTGCTGTCCATCCCCCTCTTGCAACATGACCCGCGTAATCAAATTTCAGTTTTTTCATGGCAAATCTACAGTCCTTAACTTTTGATTCATCCCTTACCTATCTATTGGTCAGCCTGTCCTTCCTTTTTATTTCGAATATAGCTCTCTCCATCGCAATGTGGGTCCTGGCTAGCTTCAGACTTTGGCCTCGTGTGACGGCCCATGTTTGTGCCCCGTACATTAGCACCGATAGTGTAGATTTCCATATTTTATTTTTCATAGCCAAAGGCATTTTTACTCTTGTAGATATTTTTTAGGGACCAGCAACTTTTCCATGCCTGTGATCTTCTTTTGGAAATTTCCTTTTCTGATTTATCTTTAAATGAAATAATTTGACCCAAATATATCGCACTATCTTCTGCTTTAATTTGATTGTTACCAATTACTGTTTCTTTCCTAGCTTTAACGTTTAATAATAACACTGTTTTACTGGTATTTATAGACAGACCAGCTTTGCTACATTGTTCTGCTAATTCGTTTGCCATGATTTTAAATTTTAAGTTGTTGAGCCTTCTCCCGTTTATTATTATACCCTTTTGGAGCTTGTAACCACGAATTCGCCAATGAACTCTCCGGGCAAAAATCTACATGATACAATCAGATGTGCCAGGAATCGAAGACTATAGATGTACGCAACCTCTTGATGCAAGAGAAGCGACCAATACGACGACGACGACATTCCCGGTTTAAATTTGGAAATATATCTTCTAGTAGACAATTAAATAAGTTGGTAGATAGGGGTCCCCTTGTTTCGGGAAGCAATATTTAACACGGTGGAAAAATAGAGATGCCCAACAAATACGTAACGACGAAACAATTATGAAGAACCGCAAGTTTGCTCAAAGTGAACGACAATTGTAAAACGGCGCATAAATAGTAGGCGAGAACGGTGACCATGTGCGCGATCGAACGGTGACAATAAAGCATCCAACCTTTTTTCAGTATTTTAAGGAACAGTAATTGGTAAAGAATAGTGAGTGGTACGAAGGTGCAGGTATAGGTTATCCATCAACACACAATGGGTTAGAGGTTAGAGACCACGAATGCCTGGATCAATGCGCGCACACACTTGGCGAGCGCCTTCCAGCGGGCCAATTCTTACAGGTGGTGGGTGACTTGATATCGAAGTGGTCTCTTAGTCGATCTCCACACTCACAAAACATAGAATTCAACGACACGCCGGGTGCATCAATGAAAGAGTGGACCGCCAGACATCAGTGGGCATAGCAAAATATGAAAATTCTTCGGAGGACGCTAGATGATGTTTCCACCCAGTTTTTTACGTCATCGAGTACACATCCGCCAATCGATACAAAGCAGCTCAACTCATTCAAAGCTGCCAAAGGAAAATGGTTATCTTTCGATGATTATTTATTTATTCATTTTATTTACTCCCCCTACCAACAGCCGAGAAGGCCAATTACAGGAAGGGGGAAAACAAAAGTACAGTACACACAAAGAATAGAAACTACAATCGATTTTTTTTTTCGTACATCCACACACGGCATCCACTCAACACACACGCCCACACATTGCAGCACTCTATTCGACCCAGGCACAGCCCCATTCCCTTCAACACCTGCCCTCACCTCCAACACAATCACAATACCTCACGCTCATACATTCAGTATAATAATAATAATAATAATTATTATTATTATTATTATTATTATTATTATTATTATTATTATTATTATTATTATTATTATTATTATTATTATTATTGAATTGAATTGAATTGAATAATGTGTATTTGGAAGTTTCATACAGCAGAAGATCGTACATGCATTACCCCTATACGCCTAGGGCGCGAGCGGGGTAAAGGAATAATAATAACACTTAAATAGTTATTATTATTATTATTATTATTATTATTATTATTATTATTATTATAGTGATGTGTGGTTGGACGTGTGGCGATGCACGCATGCCAAAGTGGCCCCTATGACACCGCACCCCCGGCCACAGGAATTACCCTTTCGGGTATCGCGTCAGTGACATTATTATTATAGTACGTATAATAATAATAATTCCAATACTTATTATACTGACATAAGATACTTCACACATTCTTCGTTTCAGCCCACCTTCCCCCACATCATCCCGTTCCATTTACACACATCCATACATCCAATTACATACACATTCCTGCATCAAGCCTGATTCATCCATGTGTCCACAATCTGCAGCGCACGAAGCCCTCATTCGCCTAGTCCTAGCTCCACCTCGCCCCCGTTCGTCCCCTGGCTAGTTTATAGGTGGGATTTTAGAGCCTGGAGTAATCGAAGCCCTCCCTTTGTGTCGGGAAGATCGATAGAGGGATCCCTCTCACTTAGCCTATTTGCTAGTTCCATTCCTCAAATTATCAGCGAGTTTTTGTATACAGCAGTTCGGCAGATGGAGATATAGAACAGCTTGGGCTTTCGTTGATTTGGACGCGGTACGGCAATGTTTATTTGTGATAGTTGAATTTGATCTGATATTCTAAATGTAAGTAAATTATGAATATGTAGGACTGATGCTATGTTTCTACGAGTTACCAGTGATTGTGTTTGAAAGCCTATAAGGAGTTCCTCATATGTTAGGTTGTAAGGATAGTATTGAAACATATTGAAGTAAAGAAAACGAAGGAAACGTTTTTGAATTCTCTCCATAGTTTGGATAGTACATTGCAGAGCTGGACACCATATCACTGAGGCAAATTCGAGATGTGACCTAACTAAAGTGTGATATAATGTCAGTAAAGTTTCAGGTCTAGTGAACGAGGCTGATAGTCGAAATATTGAACCCAGTATCGACCTGGCCTTTTGGCAGACCACGGCGTAATGATTGTTGAAAGAGAGCGCAGAATCCAGAAGCACCCTCAAGTCTCTAATCTCCGTAAACATCTTTAATGTGTGACCATTCTGCTCTTAGTCAAAGCTGATTGGCCTCATTTTCCTGGTGTATGAGATGCGGAAGCATTTATCTAAGTTTAAGTAGAGGTTGTTACTATCGCACCACGAAACTAGGGAATCAAGGTCGGCTTGGAGTCCCTCCACATCCGTTGGATGTTGAATAACTCTAAAAAATTTTAGATCATTAACATACAGAAGAAATTTAGATGCTTTAGATATTTCCCCAATGTCATTGATGAACAGGTTAAATAAAAGGGGACCTAGATGAGAGCCTTGGGGAACTCCAGATCGACTAATGAATGGTTGTGATTGGTGTCCCCTAAACGGTACAAATTGGACTCTATTTTGGAGCTAAGAATTCAGAAGCTGTATCAGTTTGCTGGAAAAACCAATACGATCTAACTTTATTAGTAAGATTCGGTGATCAACTCTGTCGAAAGCTTTTTGATTATAGAAAATATGTGCATGGAATCTGGGTAGTCACTGAGCGTGGAACGGAATCAACTTGTATCTGCCAATACTCGTATTAGATGAAACACCTCTTCTGCAGGCATTCCCTAGGCGTCCTCATTCGGCTTAAACTTGTCGAGGCTCCGCCAGCAGCTCGAAGCATACCGTTTGGTCAGAAACAAAAAAGAGGTCGCCCCGAAAAGGCCAAGCGGGGGCTAATTAGACAATGAGTTTAATGCTGGGTTTACACCAAAGTTATAAGCATGCTATTAATAAGTACGCTACATTTGAAATGTTGAAGGATAACTTGTTAATAGTATGTTTATAAACTTTAGTGTAAATCCAGCATTATACTCCTATTACTCATACCTATATCGTGATTAATTTTACTTATGTTTTCAGACCGAGCACTTTTTTAAATTGACGTGTCGCTATTTTTCTGCCGTTGAAAACTTTATTTTACCGTGCAAAATTCTATTTCACTGTGTCCGTCTTTATTTTACCGTGCCCATCTTTTTTAACCGCTGATTATATTTATTTGCCGTTCTTTTCTCATTTTAAGCCGAGTGGCAAAATGCATGCCCCTTGTTTCACTCCAATTTTGATTTAAAAATGTTTGCCTATTTTGTCCAAACGAATTTTTCCGCTGTTGTTCTTGTACATTACTTTTATAATTTTTTCGGGGATACCTTATCGGCTTAAGGCTCTCCAGAGAGCGGATAAGTAAACGGACCGAAGGTTTTTTGGAAATCAATGAATAACAAATACAACGGTTGGTTATATTCTTTCGTTTTCTCTATTCATTGATTGATTATAAAAAATTCGTCAACGGTGGAATTATTTTTGCGGAAACCTGCTTGTTCAGATCCTTGGCATTGGTCTAATTGTGGGTGGATACGTTATTTTATTAATTTGCCAAAAACTTTCCAAAATTAGAACTCAAGCTTATAGGTCTGAACCGAAAAATGGAAGAAATCAATTCATCAATAATAAACTTCTCCAACATTCAGAATGTTTCAAAAATCCAATTTTCATCTTAGAACCGTTTTCATATTTTCAAAATGTTCATAATTTCATCACCTATGAAATTGAATCATGTCACGCTGTATTCCGATTCTTCAAAGTGCACTTAAAAAAAAAAAAAAAAAAAAAAAGATTTCGTGACAGAGGCAAGATTCTTGTTTATAGATCCCGTACTAAGGCAATTCGCGGCACGAGTTAATCATACTCATTGCTCAAAATCTGGTGGCAGACTCATCTTGTAATAGGGAACAAATTCGGGGGGGGGGGGTAGCCAATTCAACTTTCCGATATGTGGAAAATATCGGACATCCTAGTGTGCATACGCGTTGTTCAGATATTTTCCGATGACATTTTCATTACGAATACTCGGTGATTGCGTAAATTCGCCTGTCCGATTCGGCTGACCTCGCTTCACGGATTCACCATCTAAAAATGTTTAAATTTAATTTGTTCGCGAATGATAACAGGTACGTATAACAACGAACATAAATATATATATATACTCTGGGTACGTTATCACAAATATTAAGCTGACAGGACACGTATATCATCCTCGAGAAAGGAGAAAAATTTAGGTGAAAAAAGCAAGAGTCGTAGATATAGCTGTAACGCAGACCGCATATTTATAACGTTAGAAGACAACAATGGTGATGGATCACCTACCGATTTAATATTGAGGATGTGATAGCTGATATGTGGATGTGATGGGTCTATGTTAAACCAAGATGAGGAAAACGTCTAAATCGTTATACCGCAGCTTACACCGAAACTCTTCGAGAGAAAAAAAAAATAGATAACACCTATATACACTTTTTGCTCTTTTTTCGCCAAACAGCGCCCTTTACCCGGCGTCATATCGCGTACACCGTATACTCAGACGGTTGTGTGTATAGAAAAACGCGCAAATTTCCATGTTATTACCAAAACTTGTTATCTGAGTTTGCCCCACTGGCATGTATACAATTGTTATTCGGCGGACTTTTTTCCCCTTCGTCTTTCTTTTAGCGTTCAACGTCGACGTTCAGAATTCGGCGAGAATGCAGATAAGCGGGAATTGCCGCTCATGCAGACAGAAAGTGTTACCACGAATTGAGAGGAGATGGTCTCGTTTCGTAAATTTATAAATTTGGATTATACGAGAACGCGAAAGATATTCAAACATCTTCGATAAAAGCTTTCCCAAATTTACTGAATTGGCTAATCTCGGTACAGCACACAGGACTTTCAGAAGACGAATGTGTACATCGAGTTTTGGTACCCAGCATTATTACAAGTGCACAACCGAGCTCACCGTCAAGATTCACATTTATGGCTACCACCGAGTGCGGTATTGCCACCGCCACCGGAATTTTTTGCACACTGGTTTTCATATTTCGCTTTCCTCTTGTTACGATATCATATTCGGCGAGAAAAAGATGAATATCAGCACTCGACTACCAGTATATCAGACTCAAAGTTGGAGGAAACTTTCAGATTTCCAACTACGTAACGCTGTTGAATGCCATAATAATATATACATCGTTGGTGAAAGAAGCGAGAAAATACGAGTGAGATGTTCCTCACGCGGACGATGAGTCTAGGAAGCAATGAGAGCAAAACTTATTGAAAGACCACGATGACGGAATACAAATGGGGACTCGCGTTTTTCTTTTATCAGTTTCCTCTCTGGCATCTTCTTTAAAGCCATTTTATGGTCAACCTATAAAAGCTAACAATAAAATTGTTTTCGCAACTCTTGAACCAAATGAAAAATTTTATTAGTAATATCGCGTTTGCATACCAATTTACGAGACAATTGGAAATAAATTATACAAATTTTCAAACCTATACGAAAATAATCGCCTAGTTTTCAGGAAAGTTCTGTTTCATTTCTGATTCTTTCGAGGGCAAATTTCCCATTAGTTTTTTGAAGCGGAAGTCGATGCAATCGAATCGGTGAATACAAAAGTTCCGACATTAAAACTTAAGAAGTGACTGATTTTAGAGGCGGCGTTATGGGCAGCTAAAACATGCCTTCGCGGAAGGCCCGCGTAAAGAAAAAGAACTATAACTCTATAAAACTTCGTTAGGACTCCTGTAGCGGTATTGTAGACTCTTTCGCAAGACAGGTTCCAAATTGTTTAACATTTTTATCTAAAAACGTTCAAGAATATACCCAAACCATCCTAAAGTAATTAGGACTTTTCCAGACACCAGTTTTGTTTGACAGCTTGCGGCTCTGTAGACTTCTTCCAGACTCGCTCAATAATTTGTAACCCTGTTCGAAATCTGTCAGCATACTTAAGTCGGAAATTCGTGTGTTTTCTTCCATAAGATGAGGGAAGGATGTGCGTTACGTGTTCCGCTCCTTCAATCCAACAGAAATTTTGCAGTATTTTTTCAAACATTTTCAGGAAAATCATTAGGGGAGCGAAAAATCCCGAAATAAGTCGAAATAAGAATGTCCACCGACAGTAAATAAGAACCACCCTAGTGCACAGTGACGTAGTGAAGTGTTGCTTATTTTCTCTGTTTTACCATTTTTTGATTAAATAAGTTTAACTTGAATTTCATTTTCAAATTTCAAATTTAATGTTTCCCAAAATATCAGTAATTAGGTTCGCCAAATTTTTCGCAGGTTAAAGTTGCAGATCTTACCAACTCTCTGATAAATTTTGGAGAGGTTAAATTTTCAATTTCAATGTGATTTTCAAATTTCGAACTCGATGTTTCCCAAAATACCGATGATAAGATTTGGTTAAATCCTTCACAGATTAAATTGAGCACCTCGTCAACTCTCTTAAATTTGAAAAGGATTACTTTGCTTAAAGAAATAGTATTTTAAAGATTGTTAGTTAGGTGGAAAAACTGGGAATGGGCCTGAACATTAGCATAAAAGTTGTCAAGTACTGATAAACATTCTGAAAATTTCCACCAATCTGAGTCATACTTCGTCCTCTAGAACCCTAGAGACAACATAATAGCCCAAAATCGAATTTTCTCACTATATATTTATATGTTTTTATTCGGTGTATCACTCGAGTATCTGTTACCAATTCATCTCATTTTCGCAAGATAGAAATCATTTTTGGGCCACTTCTAATTTAGTTTTTGTTATAGATGAAAAATAGTCCCGATTAAAATACGTATATACCTACTTGAGATTTTTAGCAGATTTTAAGGGACTTTACCACACGGTGATGCTTAACAAGTAATTTACATGAGGACTTGAGCTCAAATTAATGCACAAGTACTAAAAATACCATTAAACTAAAAATAATAAATAAAAGGGTCTCACGCATCGACACAGCGCACAAAAGTAAAACGTCTCTGGAGTTGTCGATTTTTCGCAGTGTGGTTCAAAAATAAGAGTAGAAGAGTGAAAACTGTTCAAGTCTGAGAGTCGATTTATCCATTTTTGAGTTAACCAAATTCAATTTGGACGGAGTTGGATTCAAAACTAATTTCAAGTGTGCCACTAACGGGAGCTGGGGATAAATATAGTCGGTCGTCCGAGAAGCACTTGTAAAATTTCATCCCTCAAGGCACTCATAAAATGTAATGGAGATCCGAAATATTTTGATTGGGAATGTTCTTCCTATACCTAATTCAAAATAAGGATCACCCAAGCTGTACCATAATTTCATTCTCTTAGGAATTTTTGTAACCGTAATGCATACCTTCAAAATTCTACTTTTTTGTCGAACAAAAAATTGCTTCGTAAAATGTTGTCAAGACGTTAGCAGGCTTTGGCTACCATTTGTAGAAAATTACGTTTATAAACACAGGTATTTTGGAAAATATTAGGATATGAATTTGAAAATTTTCAAAAAATTCTATAGAAATTTACGAAAATGTTAAAGTAGAATTTTGCACAACCAAACCTTTCCAATGAAGGCTCGAGCACTTCCAAGATTCGATTAACGAACATTTGGTTGTATTTTTAAAAACTATTAATTATAGAGAAACATTCAGGACTCGAAAACGAATGAGTATTTAGCAAAATGGTTCCCCACCGTAGAGGAACCAGGAGGCTGCGGAACATCAGCCCCCTGCGAATCATCAAGCTTAATTTCAATATTAAGGTAGTCGAATAAAAGTAAAATTTTCGGAGGATCTTTTCAGGTCAAAAATGACATTTTCCAATTCATTTTCAGATTAAAATTTAGAAATGTTTCGCTCTCTAAGAATGCGAATACTCGATATTTTATTACTTTCATGAAGTCACATCCCTCTCCCCCCCCCGTCGGGAAATTTCTACACTTGACTCAATGTCCTATATCACGATTATTTCTCCAATATTTTTTACCAACAAGTTTATCTCCATCTCCTTCCAGAACGAAATACTAGATCTACGCCTGACTCTCGAGGCATGTTCCATGAACAGACTCGAGCTTCTGCGGCCAATCAGATGAACATCGGGGTGGTCAAGAATAACGTCTGATAGAACTCAAAGTTTGGAACAATCTTATGAAGCTTTAGGACCATCCCACGGTCAATTAAATCGAGGCCAGAAGAGCCTTAAGGATAGTCTGAAAGTTTCAAGAAAGATGTGAAAAGTTGTAAACAAATGTATAAAAGCCCTAAAAAGTCTTATAGAGTCCTAAATCCATATGATGAGTCTTAAAAAGGCTGGACCGAGAGTCAAAGAGTATTAAACAGGGAACTGTTTCAAAAAAAAAAAAAAAAAAAAAAAGTCGCAGGCAGATTGTGAGATTAAATTTAATATAATGTCTAGACACTTCATTAAATGACTTAATAAGTAATAATGCTCCAGGTATTTAACTAACTAACTGGTTTTTTGTAATCATTCAATTAAATACCCGACTGAAGTTAGGCAGATTATTGAATAAATGTGGTGATATTAGTGCGAATGGCTAAACCCTATTTTCATAGAATGTATAAGGGAGGATTGAGTTCACCGAAGGACTACTGACTGTTGAAGCATTACAATGTTCTTCAGGTAAGTCATAAGCGAATAATTCAATGATACGAGAATGAAAGAGCAGAAAAAGATTTAGGTATGAAGAAGGTGGATTTTTAATTCTGGTAGAAGTTGATTTTCTCAGTCACTCAGTCCTCTGTTTTTTACTACCTTCAAATGGATGAAATTTTTGATGAATTGCAAACAGTCCACACGAGACTTGGTTCCGGAGGTTGGAAACGAATGAACCATGAAGTGAAAAACCAATTCAAAAATATCAGCCGTGGAATTTTATTTGATTTCTTAGTCGGTTGCGAACATTGTGAAAAGAAAAGGAGTAACCAGAAGAAAGAATTGGTCGTCCGCCCTATAGTGCATTCGGCTATGAACAGTCGATGGCAGATGGATCTAATTGATATGCAGGCGCAGCCTGACGGCGAATTCCATTTTATTTTTGTCTACTAGAACCACCTCACTAAATTTATTCTTGCTTTGAAAGCTCTACAGCGGAAAACTGTCGAAAAAGTCGCAGACAAATTGCTGGATGTTTTCACAACATTTGGTGCACCTTATTTCATTTTACAATTTACCTGCCTTACCTTCGTCATGTAATTAACGAACTAAGCATTCAATAAAATTCCTAGTCACATCGTGTATATTTAACATTTCTACACAATCTGCCTAAAAGCGGTCGTCATTTTATTAAATGCCCAGACATTTTATTAAATGACTGATGGGTTTCACAATATGCCTGTAACGTATTTATAATATATCTTATCGAGTCAAAAAGAAGTTTCAAAGTTCTTCGAGAGTGTTCAATAAATCTAAACATCTTTTAAGAATACTTCAGCAAGTCTAAAACAGTCTTAAGCCTGATTGTTTGAGGGTGTTGAACGTATCTTGAAAAATCTGAAGTATTGGTGCAAGGGCATTAAGTAATAAGTCTTGAAGAGCCTCAAGAACGAAATAGTTTTCTGATTGATATTCATCAATGGAAATTAGGAAGCAAAAGAAGAAAGCGCAAAGGAAAATATTGGAAGCACAAGCAATTAGATCCATTTTTGTTTCAAAATACGAAAGTGGGGGTTAGCATTTCCCCAACCTCACTCATTTCCCGCTCAAGAAAGGAGCACAAACGATTGAGACTACTTTCGTGTCCAAATTCATAAGTGAGGAGGGGGGGGGATGCCGTTGAATTTTTCCATTTCTACACTTTCACAGAATTATTGTGTTTCTTCAAGAGAAGTAGCAAAAGTACGAGTTATACACAAGCGGTTAGAAAGTTCATCAAAATTTCTAAATGGCGAACGGTGCTCCCACTTCAAATGAGGAATTTCCGAGGTCGTTCGGAACATAAATCCTACACCGATGGGTAACAGCGCATTTTACTTTGCTGTACGGAACCCCAAGATCGAAGCCGAATCCTCATTCTAACGATCTAATTAATAGTAGGTAAGCGAAATAAAGAATACAGCGACACATACATCGAATGGCTGCTAAATAAACGACCGGATTACCCACATAAAAAATTTACTACACTCTGGATAACTTTTCAACTTAGAACGAGCTGTGGCTAGATACTACCGACCTAATCTCATTAAAAAGGTCGTTTCGAGAAAGAAAACGTTTAGCTCGTCAGAACACATTGCCGACAATATTTTACTCGGGGAATATGCGAATAAAATTGTATTTATTTGATACACGCACTAGCAAAGCAACTACCTTGAATATTGCGAGCTAGAGTTCCTCGAAGGGTGAAATATCTCGGTCGAAGTGGAATTGATGAACTTCAAAAGGAGGATTAATTTAATGTTAGGATGGTTGCTCGCATGTCATTTATCCTTTTCTTTGGTACATGCAGTTTTTCTGTACCTATACCGCCCTCTGCGTATAGCGTTTTCCTTTTCATACCAAGACGAATATTTATTTATTGTAATTTCGAGACACGTGTAGATAATATAATCCTATACATTTGTATTTTTTCTTCTGTATCGCAAAGAGAAACGTTCGAGCGAAGAATACTGATGAGGTTACAAAGAACAAACAGTAAGTTATGTATAAATAAATCGCACGAAAGTTTTATTCTTTTTGTGCTGCTGAAAACAGCGCGCCATATAATAACCAATATATTATTATTTTTGTTGCAACCGGGTTACTCGAGTGCTGCTGTTGCCGTTCAATTTCCATCATTTGTAAGCTCGATACTACGACGGAAAATTAAGTTTTACATATACATGCAGCTTCGAGCGGTTTACACCGAGACTTTTTCCAATGAACTTTAATCAACCGTGAGCTGATTCTATTTTGTTTGAGACGCGAAGACACGCGGAAGCGTGAAATTTAAAATCCCATTATTCTTAATTGGCTAAAGGACGGGGGAACATAAAGGACCAATTTTTCACTGTTATTCCAACATTCCAATAAACAAATTTGGAGATGATTATTAATGACGACAAGACACGTGATCGTCGGCGCGAAACAAAATTGCTAGCGGAGGAAGCGAAAGCAGAGCAAAAAGGGTTACTAAGAAAAAAGACGTAATGAGGACCTAAAAATAAAATACGAGGAAAAGGTAAGACGACTCAAGACTACTCCATAATCGTGAAATTTTACAACTTAAATCTCAAATCTTAATTCACTCGGTGACCATTAGAACGGTAAGTCCAGTTATTGAAATCGAAGGGGTAGACGAAGAACTCCTTTCAATATGATTTCATTTTCTAAATTCTAGCGCAAAAATCGAAGTGTGAACGTTTTTCCTTTATTTTTTTTATCGGTTCATTAATTTGTAGGTTGAAACTGTTATATTCCTCCAGCTGTCGCTTTCCTGAGAATAGTGGTTACGTATAGCAGAACTGCATCAAAATTACATGAGAAATAGGCAAACCCCTCTCGTATTTCACCCTTGTGAAGTCTCATGCAGGCATGTGCATGAAGAGTATATTTGCTCCTTGCTTAGTGCCAAAAATAGGATCTTCAATTTCGGAACTGGATGTTGGCATATTATGAATGGTAGATAAAAGCTTCTCATATACGGAAGTTAGCCCTCGTGGGTAAGTAGAGCTTAGCATAAGAAAATATCAGCCTTGAAGAACAAGTGGTTTTTCTCCAAGCCTTGAAGAAAATACGAGGGTTTAAAGTGCCTAATAAGTTCCTCCTGCCCTGGAGAACGTAAACTTTTCAGTCGTTTCTCTGGCGTTTCTATTCTACTCGAAGCTCAATCACCGTACTAGAAAATCTGCCTTCAAACGATTGCAATGCAATTTACATCTTACAAAGCAAAAAAAAAAAAAAGAAGTCTAAAGAATCTGAATAAGTCTGCACTAGTCTCAACAGAGTCTAAATGAGTTTTGAAAGATTCTTAACAGACTTTAAATGAGTCTTCAAGCAGTCATGATTGAGTCTGAATAGAGGGCTGTAGCAAGGCAAATACATTAACAGGCAGGCAAAATTAAACATCTTCAACCATTTAGAGAGAAAGAGAGGGAAACAGAACTTGAAACTGGTAATTTGCCAACTCTGATGAATAATTTGGGATGGAGTCACTTCCCATGCTTTCTGTGGCTACGGCCCTGTACAAATAAATTTTACTTAGTCCTAGGGAAGTCTGACTTGAAACGCAACGTCCTAATGAGTTAGAATGCCTTCGAGTATGGGGTGGCATGAGGTTTGGTAAAATATGAATGAATCTTATCAAGTCCTAAGGATGTCCGCGAATGGGTCTCTCTAAGTACTAAAATGTAATTTGAATCTACTGATCAGAAAACGAGATTTGATAACATTTTGATCAATAAGAGTACGAATGAGTCTTGACGAAGTCAGACTCTAAATGCACTCTGAATAAGTTTGAATGAATCCGTTGTGTTTAAGCTTAGTCTGCAACTGAATCTAAGTGAGTCTCGACAGAGTCCGAATGAGATTGAAGAGTCTGATCGAGTCTTGATGGAGATTCGATAAATTGTAAGGGGCTTGAAAGAGTTTTAACTGAGGAAATAGCCTTATAAGTCTGATGGATTTTATCTTGATACAAACGAATCTCGACGAGTCTATATGAGTTTTAAATAAATCTGGTGAGCCTGAACGAATTCTAAAGCGGCTGAATTAGTCATACGAGAGTTGAATTGAGTCTCAAAGAATCATACCAGAATTTGAATAAATTCTGAAACAGTCTGATAGAGTTGTCACTGAAAAGTATGGAGGTCTGACTTCTAAGAGAAGCTAAATGAGTGTCAAGAAAGTCCAAATGAATCTTACGAGTACAAATCTGAATGATCCTTAAAACGAGTTGAAAGAAGCCTATATGAAGTCTAAATTTGCCTGGAGAAGGGTCAGCTGAGTCAGAAAGAATCTTAACGAATTCTATCCCAATCTTAATGACCAGGGGTGAGAAAATTCCGAAAAAAATTCAAGTTCGATTCCGATTCCATAGGATTCAGATGAGAGGTTCGATTCCAATCTGCGATCTCAAAAGTAACCTGATGAATCGATTCCGATTTTAGTTCTAGTAAACTGAAATCATGATTCCTTTGCCGATTCTGAATTCTGAAATTGAATTCGCCGACGCCGACAAAGAATTTAGTCTTGCTCAACTTCGGGTGTCACTATAAATCTCGCCAATTTTTTAACGGGGTAATAATGAATTTTTCAACAGACTAAATTAGTTTTGAAAGCAAACGAGTGAGTTTTAATGACCATGAGCGCAAATAGGGGGGCTTAGCCCCCCCCCAGTTCGAAGCCCTATTTGCGCTTCTGTTAATGACATATGTATTAGAATTAACAGATTCTGAAAGAGTGGTTATTAGTCATAACTAAATCTATGCGAGTCGTACGACAGTCTGAGGAATGAGTTTCTAGAGTTCTAATTTCCTAAGCTCCGATATATACATAATGTCTTCCCTACAGTTTCGTTAACACTTAAACGGAATCGACTGCCACCTTGAGAGCACAAAAATAATTGAAGCACTTGTGGGAGAGCGAGATGAGGGGGTTGGAAACCTAATTCAATTGCTATATATTCTTAATTGTCCCAAATTTCGATATCACGATCAGTGGCGTAAATACCCTCCCACCTCCCAAACCCTTTAACCGTAACATTTTTTCTCGGAATTTGTTCATTTAATGAAAACTGAACATGGTGAAAATATACCTACTTTTTGTTTTATGATTTCAATCCCCCCCCCCCCAGAAGGAATGAGTAATTACGCTACTAATTACGATGTGTTTTTACTCCAAGACAAACACTTTTTGACATCGGGAGCAAAAGTAAAAGCCTTTATTCCGACCAATATAACACTCAGGAACTTGAATATAATAAGTAACGGCAAAAGTACTCTACTATTTTTCTTCCAGACATATGCTTGCTCGACTTCGCTCTTTTTCTTTACTCGATTCATTTGTGTAGAGAAGATTATGCGGTAACTTACACTTTCTACAACACGAATGTTTCTATGTTGGGTGGGTCTACAACTCTTGGCCTTATCGTTCTCATATCTCGTATAACAGAATTTGAACTTTAATTTTCACGAAACTTGCCGGTTACCCCATAAAACCGCACGCTTCTATTCGTAGATCGGCCTATTCGTAGTTACAAAACTCTTGACTCCGCTCAGCTTACACCCAAATAAATCACCCGGGCACTCGTACAACAAAATTCTAACTTTAGACTTCTAATTCCTTTATTTTTCGGTGAACCCAGACTTCAATTCTTAAATATCTAATAAAGAGAGCAAACTAATGAGACATAGCTAGTTTTAAAAGGGAAGTGGTAGCGGAATCCCTCCCATGGCCGTTCAAAATTTAATTTTTAATGAATATTTTTCGAAAAATTGGAAAAATGTTGCCTTCTCTTATTCGCAAATAAGCGTTTTGTAAACGCCTTGAAATCCATCCTCATAGAAGAATTCTGGTACAGGGCCTGTACTGAGAAATAATCTAACGATTCAGTATTGCTGATTTAGCAACTTTAGTGCTAAATTTGACAACTTTTTCAAGTAGTTGAAACTTTTTTTTTCTCAAAAAAAGAAGTCAAAAAAAGTTGTCAGATAATCTTCTAATTTTACACTTTTTCAGCAACTTTGATCGCTTTTTCGCACATTTGGAAGATTAAAATATATTGTAACTATTATCGAGTTTGTCATAAGACACTTCTCGTGGGTGAAGTCTCGCGCAGATTTAGTTATATTCTGTCCATTTAAGTACAGTAATATAGAGTTTTTATCGAGTTATTTCTCGTAGTTTTGATTCCACATTCATTCAAATAAGTCAAAAGAGTCAGTGCAACCGTCGCACCTGATCTGAAAAATGTTTCAAGGGATTGAGCGCCTTAGCGCTCACATTCCATTTTGCACTAAGAGTAGCACTAAAATCGTGAGCTTTTAACTCAAGCCACTCTCGCTGGATCTCACGTTCTTATAGAGACTTAGAAGATGTTTCGAGCACTTTCTCCGAACAGTTATTTTTTGGCAACATTTTTCTTAGTTTTTGAAAATCTTGAGTTAACACTCTGGAAGTAATAAATTTCCAAAACAAAATCATCAAAATACGTAACAAATCAAAAATATTATTTAAAAAAGAAAGAAAGACAGAAAGAAAAAAAAAGAAGCAAAGTTCGTAACAGATGCAAATATTCATCATCACCATCAGCTACAAATTACATCTTACATATCTAACTGATAGCTATGGTCGAAAAGACGAAAACTAATTCAATTTTAAAATTATTAAACGAAAGTTGAAGTTTTACTAACCAGACTTGACCCTTTTGTTTGCGGAGTTCGCCTTTTGATGTTAAAGCAGGGACTCTAATTCCACGGTTTTCTTATCGGAACGCATGGTGTTAGGTAAACAATTAAAAGTTCGTTGAATTCGGGCATTCAGATTGCGTCTTTTTATCTTTACATTCTGACCGCTCGATTAGAAACATTCAATCATTCATTCTCCCATTCTTCAGTTTGACTACAGAGAGATCCAGGCGTAAGCACCAAATGGGAAATTTCGATACAATAAAATGGGGTTTAATAAATTATTCGAAAATCAGGAAAATGGGATGCGATTTTCAAAATTTTTAAGAATTTGCCGAACTGAAGAACGATGCAATTTTTTTCTTTCTATTTTCAGGGATCCGATGAAATTCCTGCCCATCCTGCGGCGTGGCGAAAAATAAATTGCTCGCCCGGCGTGAAAGCCGACGTCGCGTCGTATTTAAGATATTGTTTACGACGCCGAACTATCAATGAAAATGATCACCGAATATTAATCTCGACTGTTTTTAACATTAATTAGCCGATAAAGCCGGAAAATAAATTCAGTTTGCAACCGAAGGAATTCAGAAGTTTGAATGAAATTCATCAAGGAACCGCAACACAGGTTAGCGAAAAACAAATTCGAAACTTTTATCCGCAACAAATTGTACGTGTTATGCGATTTAAATGATAAAACGAGAGTAAAAATTTCCTAATTTTCTTTCTCACTTCTCGCACCATTAATCCCGCAGTTATATTGAGGCGGGCGAAGCATAAGCCTAACACTGCGAGAGACGGCGACGATCTCAAGCAGTTGTTTCAAATTCAACGGCTGATCGCGTCTCATACACATAGGAATGATGCTGTGCCACATCCGACAGTCGATATCACCACTTGGGATGTGTACAGGATGGTCAACCAGCCATTTTGAATACTGAAATGCGCGAACAATGTATCAAGAACATTCGCCTTTTTCCAGCGCAAGTAAGCCAGCTAAATAAGAACAAACGCAGGGCACTGAGGGCGCCAATTCCGATCTTGCTTCCTACACCAGAAAGGGTTAATCCACCCCTCTTGTCGAGTACAGCTGTTCCAATTTTTACCTAGCCAAAAATTGACATTTATATCAACTGAAGCTGCGATGTAATCCTTTGCGAGTATTTCTTAGATCGTCAATTTGAAAGTCGTTTTGCAAAAAGTGACTTCTTTATTCTAGTTCGATTTTTCGTTTGAAAAACGTTTGCTCTCGATTCGGTTTATTAAGTAAATCAGGGCTGTAACGAAGAAAATTTATTGAAAGGTCGGTCCGATAAATAAATAAAAGAAAGAAAGAAGAAAAAAAACTGGAAATGCGTGAATGTGCAAAGTTGCCATCAACTGAGCGCCCGAGATTGCCCAGTTGCTAACCTGGAAAGATTATTGGAAGTGGGGGAAAACCACTCCCCGTGGCTACGGCCCTAAAGTGAAGATGAATCTTCCTCTTTTTACAAAATTCTCCAGTCAGTCTGACGAGTTTTAATGGCATATGAACAACTTTGAGCAAGTCAGATCCTGATTGAATGAGTCCGTATAGTCTGAATGAATCGTTCCAAGTCAGAATGAGACCAAATGAATCTCCACGAAGTCTGAAAGAATTTTAAAATAGCCGGATGTATCGCAACGAGCCCCCAAAATTACCTAAATATCTCTTAGTAAATTAGTCCTAAAGGCGTCTGAATGAGTTTGGGGAAAATCTGAATGCAACTTCGGAGTTATTATATAATCAAGCTCACGTTTATTCAACTCTGGGTTACTTTGATATAAGCCCGTCATAATGGAAAGAAGGCTAATGATAGAAAAATTGAGAAGAGGGAATGTGGGGAAGGTAACCTAAAAAGGCATATATGCGGAAAAGCAGAATGAGGAGGAAAATAGGAGGAAGGAAGGAGAGAAATTCTTGACTTTGAGATTTTGCCACGGGAAGGTCTCAGACGTTTAGAACAATGGGTCTTCAGGTCATCGCTTGTCAACGTTCAAATCATACCTAAAATGTAGAAAACAAAAAGTTAGAATAGGAGAAGACGAAAGTAACTATCTTGAAATAAGGGTAGATACTCCTCAGGGGTCATCAGCACTGTCACCCATATTATTTCTGATATATATGAACGAACTAGGGACGATAGACATTGAAGGAAAAATTATCTCATATGCAGACGATACAGTTATGATAGAGAAGGGAGAAACTTGGGACGAGGTGAAACAAAAAACTGAGGAAGATCTAGGGAAGATAATAACCTGGCTAAATAATAACAACTTTATCCTGAATTTAAAAAAAAGAAAAAAAAAATTTATACAGTTTGGATTAAAGAATAAAAGAAAAAACAACGAAGTAAACATATTTGTTCACAAGATAAAATGTAAAGACAAGAATCATAAGGGAGATTGTCAAACCTTACAGAAAGTACAAAACACTAAATATCTAGTAGTTACAATCGATAAAAACCTGAACTGGAAAGAACATTTAAAAATGATAGCAGAAAAACTTCTGACAACAATCTATCTAGCCTTTCAAGTAAAAAATATGATCCCGAACAGAACGAAACGAATAATATATATATGGCAATGATTCAATCCAAAATCCAATACAGAATTTCGGCATGGAGGGCAGCATACAAAACAAATCTAAAACCGGTAATCCGAAGCCAAAAAAAAATGTTTTAAATTCTTTACAACAAGCCAAAAAGATTTTGCTCAAATGACTTTTTTTAAAGAAACTAATGTTTCTACAATAGAGGAATTACACGAAATTAGTGTAATTAAATATGTAAAAAAACAAGGATATCTCGAGAACATATAAGGGGAACAATAATACTACCAAAAATAAAAACAAATTCTGGGAAAAGGACAAGTACATACAAGGGAATATAAAACTTTAACAAACTTAGCACAGACGATAGACAAGCAATCATAGAAGCAAAAACAACGAAATACAAAAAAGTAATACGAACTATAATAGAAAAAAAAGAGCTGAATGACGCACACTTTAACTAAATAACTAACTAACCGATATCATAATGTATACGAAGTAAATGTATTATAAAAAATTGTAATGTACGTGTGTTGTAAACTATAAGCCCAACCAACAAGAACAGAGCCTCAGTGGTAGGGTATAAATAAATCATTCAATTCAATTCAATTCAACAACAGATAAGAAAAAGATATACTTTCAAAATTAATGTGAGGAGGAAAAATAATGAAATTTCCTTTTATTCGAACAACTGCAGCTCGATTATGTCAACTGACATGTTTTGTCTCTTCTCCTTCTGCCCAGCTGTAGCACCTATTTTCAAAAGGCAAATGTGAAAAATATGACATTCGCCGGTTCCTCGAGCAGAAGCAATGAGAAACATCAGAATATCGATGTCTCCATTTTTGACACAATTTTTTTTTTTTTTCGGTTAAAGCAGAATCAAATCTTTCGGGAGCTAAAATTGTTGTTGACCTCTAAAGAACCATTTCAGAAAAAAAAAAGCACTACAAATATAGCTAACGGTGCTACATCTGGCAGTTGTTCGTTGAATTGAAAATCAATTAATCGATAGAATTTCTTTGAAGATTCGCTGCAGTGTGTAGCTCTGTTCAGAGCTGTTTTGCAAATAAGCAAGAGAATATAAAAAAAAAGAAATTCGTCTCCTGTATGGAAGTGATTGATAAGTTCGCATTCGATGCTCCCGAAAACTCGCTTTAATTCATCACAAATAAGGCATTTTATCAATATGTCAGCCATTCTAAAAGCGAAATGTAGTTCTTTTGTACGCCTGTATAGGTAGATAGATATGTTTTCACATAACATTTGCTGTTATCATCAGATATGACACTCGGAAGCGTGCCGAATTTCACAAATGCGTGAGTAATTTCCGACGTGAGTAATTTCGAAACCATCAGGAAATAATTGTCTGATATTATTGCCACTGGGATAATTTGGTATACATTTTTGAATATTTGACGATGTATTTATGGTATTTATTCAATAGCCTAGTACTATGACGAGGGAGCACATAATACGTAAATACGTAGGTACACATCGGGTCGTTATGGTAAGTTACCGCAAGACTGATTTTGGCGAAAAGAAAAGTATAAAATTCGTCATTATATCATTAACGACTCAACTGTTTCCAAGCGTAGAATGTACGAGGCGACAATGAGGGAGATTTTTATTTTCAGGGGAAAATACTGAAATCGGAAACACGTTACAAATGGCAACATTTAACATCATTTCAAATGAGTCTATTAAAAAATTTTAAACAAACGTGCGAAAGATTATCGCAAGTTGAAATGCATCTTCGAGAGTCGAACCCAGTTTTAAACAAGTCTAGAAAAGTTTTACAGAGTCAACAAGTTTTCGAGGATTTTAAACGAATATTGAAAAGTTTTAAAGAGTCTTGAGGAAATTTAAAAAAGCTAACATTGATCAAGTTTGGAAGAGTCTATAAAAATTATAAAAGAGTCTCATTGTCCTGAACAAGTTCTGGAAGGTTTAAGCGAATCTTAAAAACATTTGAAAGTCCGGAAAAGTATATATACTTATTTTAAATAAGTTATTTTTATCTAGTATCTTGACCCAGTCTTGAGGAGTTGTAAGAAGTCTCAAACTAGAGCACTATAAATCCGAGTACGCTAAGCCACAATTTTCATCTTTTCATTAGCCGTGCACGCTCGATTTTCATCGCGGGCAGTCTCAATTGTCGCTCACGACGTGTTCGCTCGTCCACGGAAAAGGTAAAAATGAAAATGACAGCTTAGTATACTCGAATTTTCAGGGTTCTATTTAGACGAATCATCTTAAACAGTCATTTAGCTTTAGAGAAGAACGTTAAAAGATTTTAAGCAAACCCTATCTTTATTTCTGTCTGTCTGGTCAACCTAACTGGCCTGAGAGGGACAATGATCTTTATTTGTCCTCCCCTTATATCCGCATCTGGCTTAGAATGTATCGCACATCATATATATATATATATCTCCTCCAGGCTTCTAATTTGCAGTGAAAATGTAGGCATAAATAATTGACAAGCCACCAATAAGCTGACATTAAGATTTTTTCATTCGAGAGAATTTAAATGCGATACAGAAGAGATGTTGTCAAACGGTGAGTGTATAAGTTGATATTTAAGAGACGAAGAAAATGAGAAGGCTTTTCTCACGAAATGGCGCCGGCACGAATGTCTGAATTGAAAAGCGCGCAATTCAACCATTTTTGTTTCTATTTAAAAATACATAAAAAGGTGGCGCGAGATTGCGTACAAATGAAACTTCTAAAGAACGTTTCCCCGGTTGGAAGGAATTCAAAAGTAGTTTCTTTCTCAATTAAAATTTCCCTCGGTTATTTGGTGTCGCCTATTTTAGAAGCTGCACGAAATCGGAAAGAACTCGGAGTCTGCTCGGTCACCTGAATTCGTTCTAGAGCTGCAGGTAAACCGAGAGCTCAAAATCTAAGTCGGTCTACTTTGACCCTCTGCACGTATTATAATTTTATCGAATCGACCTCAAACTTTTTTAATTACTTAGAACAACTTCTTTCGGTAGAGATTCGATCAGAAAATTATATTTTAGTAAGGATTACATCCATACAGAGGGTGTTCCAGAAAATGTGATCATATATTTTCAGAAAAATGCGAACATTAGATGAAGTTTCTACATTCGAATAGCAACAAATATTCATCTTTCCGGATTACTTTGTATACCAATATTCCGGAGCTGATCTGCAGAGTTGAAATATATCGAATCATTTGATAAAATATTCTGTGCTCGCGCGTCTTCGCGAGCCGAACTACTTCACTTTTCTTTTATTAATTTACGCAGCCTAATTTTGTCAAGAGTTAATTTAAAACAAAAACGTAAAAGTTATATCTAACTGTAGAAAAGCTCCATGTTGATTAAAATGATTTAAGGTACGGCGCTGTCATCAAATATATCTTTTTTTAAAAACTTTTAGTCGCGTGGTATGGCTTAGCATTAAATATTCACTTACTAAAAGTTTCAAGCTGAATGAATAGGTAAAGAGTTCATGATGCGCCACTCGCACCTTTGACGATGTCTCCCGAGGAAAGTCATTAGAGCAAGTACCGAGTGATAGCTATGCCGTTTCTTTAGTCACCTTCCAGGGTTGATTAAAATTATTTTTTTATTAATTATAGGCATTTTACCATAATGATTGTGTTTTTTTGTTGGCATAGTTTTTCTTGTTTGTGTTAGCTTGTTTGCCATCTTTTGGAAGGAGGGAGGTGTTCTAAAATATGCCCTCGACCATCCCACTTTCTTTTTATTTTATTATTATTTTTTCTTTCTTTGGTTTAGTCGGCGGACCTATAGTCCTACTTTGCTTGCTCCACTTCAGTCGGTAAGGCGGAGCTCGGGATTGTTTGCCCCCTTGCAGGGATGCAAACCGGCTCTCATGATGTGTAGGTGGTGTGACTTAGCAGTTTCTTTGGATTTTCTGAATCCGAAAAAATTTCCACGTTACAACCGAAATATACTCTATTCAAGACTCAATCATATTCCGTTCAGAATCATTTTGACTCTGTTAAGATATTTCACGATTCATTCATGCTCAGTTAAAACATGGTCGGACTCATCAAAGTTTTCTTGTTGCCAGCCAGCGTAGCAAAGCAAATTTCATTAAAAGGGGAGGACAGAGAAATTCTCGAACTGAAAAGTCCAAAACTTTGTGAGCGGCAGAGCAAGCAAAAGAAATGTTGAGGTTTTTTTGATGATTTGAGTCGTGAAAACATGCAAGAACGAATCTTTCTGGCGCTTTCCGAGTCGGATTTTCCCAATTGGAAATGGATTTTTGCAACTTTTCCCATGGGGGAGACTCCAGTCTTGGAACTCTTTGTGATTTACTGAGGCATTGTTCAGACTTGGAAACATTCTGTCAAAACATGCTGAGACTCACTCAGAATTCTTAAGGAGTTGTTTAGTTTGACTCTTTAAAACTTACCGACACTACTTAAGGACGTACTTAGAGTTTTTTAAAGTGCTGTAAGACTAGCTCCGGATCCGACCATTTTCCAGGGGAGCTGCAAGGAGTCCAAAAAAATGATTTGCTGGGACTTTAGTGGAAACCAGAGCCCGAAAAAACTCATTTCAGCGCGTTTTGAAATTTTTTTGAAGATGGAACCAGAGCCAGAACTTTGCTTCAGCTGCGGTTCTAACTTTGGCTCTTGCCCACAAACCTTCTCTTTATCCCTTCTCTGTTTCTTGACCTCCCTCGCTCTTTTCCATCCTTCGCTTTCTATTGAAAAAAAAAAAACAGAAAAAAAAGAAAAGAAAAAAACAAAAACGGGCTGATCAAAAATCCCAATTTTAAAGAGAATAGGAGCAAAAATTACATTTTTGGCGGAGCTTAAGCCGAAGTCATCTAGAATTTTAGTAGGAACAGGAGTCACACTTAAAATTAAAATTTACTCCAAAGCCACTCGGAGGGTTTTGGGTTTTGATGACTGCTGGTTAAGACCACTTATGTAAGATCTGCTAGAACTAATTTGTTGAAATAGGACAAAAACAAATTCGTAAGGCAATTCGTGCAGTAGTTAATAACACTGAACGAGTACATATTATACAGATTGTGCTTTCGATTATAATTATTCGGTTAAGTAGGGACATAACTTTAACAGGTTGTGGGCTCAGTTATCAAAGTACAAGTATACTCATGCCGATTAACCATAAGGCTCGTTTAGACGCATTCAGACTTTTTCAAGTGTCATTCAACAGATGCCAAAATTTATTACGACTCAACAAAAATCTGTTAAGACCTTATGGATCGTCAAACTTTTTTTCAAATCCAAAATGTTTTAATCCACTCACTTCTGTTTGAACTATTTGGGACTCTCATTCAGTCAGAATCTGTTGCCAGTCATTAATTTTTATGCAATATCTCCAAAGACTTGTTAAGACTCATTCAGACCTGAGCCCGTAGCGATGAGAAGAGAGAGAGGGGGTGAGAGGTGTTGAACTTCTCAATGTTGTTGTTAAGAACATCGCCACTCGGCAAATTTTAGCAGCCAGTCGACAAAATTGGAAACAAGGATTCTTAGCATTTCAGCTGTAATTTTTTCAGTCGGTATTTTTGCTGCAAAAACCCCCTTCTCCTGGCCTTAAAAAACAAACTTGCTCGCTTCGCTTTTGATTAGGACTTTTTTTCTACTTCTTTTGAAACTCATTTAGGCACCACTAACAACTGGTTAAAAACTTATTCGAAGTCTGTTAAGGCCCATTCAGACTCCGTAGGCAGGCCGTGAAACTTATTCATCTGTTAACGGAAATTGTACTCATTAATTTTCTGCTTTCTTATCGAACCATTCCTGCTGAAAATGCCAGACACCATTCTTTTATTATTTCACTTGACCTCAGTTCGTGGAATACAGTTCCGTGCAATAATTTCAGTCGTTATTTCGTGCCGGACACAATACCTTCTCTACTTTTAATTAAAACGCCGGTAATTCCTTCCTCGTGCAGCTAGCTGCATGAGTAAACTGTAATCGAATTAATGTAGCCGAACTGCCGAATGGCAGACATACGCAGACCGGCTTTCACATCCACGAATACGGTTGCGTGTCTCGAATGATTCAGGCGCAAATCGAGAACAGAAAAAAGCGTCGGCTTGGGTGGATTCTTGGGCTGCACGCGTCTCGCCGAAGAAGAAACTAATCGAATGAGTTCTTATTTTCGCGCAGCAATACAAGTAGAGGTTTTCATTACAAATAAGATTTTCATTTACTGATACGCACTTTGCATTCCCAAATATATGAGTAAGTCCTGTACACACCGAGACGAATTTCCACAAATTTTCAATTTAAATGTATTATTTCGGTTGTAAGCGGGAAAATGAAGATTTACTCGGTAAACAATTTACATAAGTAAATGTCGTTGTCTCTGTTTATATTCGCGATTTTATTTGGTAAATTTCGCGCAAAACGAATGGCGTGCGCACGCGGGAAATGAAGTTATAATACGGGGAATAAACCAGACTACGATGGAATTTAAATTCGATTTTATAGTTGCCACTTTGTCAAGTCCGGATTCTATTTCTGATTTCCGACTGCGGCGCTTTCAAGTTCATTTTCACGCCAGCACTCGGTTTTGGGTTGCATGCTGATTGTATCGGCTGGGTAATATGTATAGTGAATGAGAAAAGGGCGTGCAATGGTCGGAATCTTGAAATCCAGTTGAAGTCATCCGTCCTCAAAGAACTATTCGATTAAATTCCAAATTACTCGGGAGTCGAGGTCAAACTCTCTGTGCCTCCCGATTCCCCATAAGTATCTAATACCGACATGTGATCAACTGATCAACAGATCTTATTTACAATTTCTCTATACATATTCTTTAAACGTAACCTTCCTCCTCTTCTACAGCCGAAAGAAACTGAGCCAGAGAGTTAAAATATAGTAGCTAGAAGAGGAATGGTCCCGATCACGAGGCTCTTCGAAACATTGGAATATGCCCTCTATAGCTATAAAACAGTTTGTAGCTGCTGTTTCGAAAAATGTCATGACCTAAGGTCTTCATGCAGGTCTAGAACAAGTCCGGATTAAAATAATGTCTGCTCCTTTCCTCTTAACATACTTTTGGATCTTAGATCATCACCATTGAATGAGATCCGAGATCCTTTTAACTGCACGTATTTTTGTCTCAGAAATGAGACGCGGAAACAACATTGAAAAATCTTAAATTAGATACCTTATATAAGCTGCCTTTCTTCTTTCTAAAAAATTCAAGGAGGCAAATAATTTCCAGTTGTCACTCGTGTCTAAAGGGGAAGAGGGGGCATTCTGAAACGATATAAATGAAGAGAATGGCCTTACAGAGTATTAACAGACCAGGTTTATTCAATTTATTAGATCGGCAAACGAAATCTTGAAAACCAACTTGAATGTCGCCAAACTTTTGCGCAGTAGGGCAGATGCCACAGCCTTTAGCTCCCAAGCCATATACCGACGTACTAAATCAGCAATACAATGGATGGAACTTGTTATGATGCATGCAATCTATACATGGCCCAGAACTGTGTTTTTACAATATCTTTGCAGTGGCGTCGACTTTCCGTTTTTTCATGGGAGCTAGATATTTCTTAATATTTAGTCATCCTTACTAGGCCATGAAACACTGGATTTCGAAGTATATGGTATCAAACCTATCACGGAAAAGGGACCTAAAAGTAAATTAATTTTAAAGGGTTCTTTTCCCGAACATAGTTACTCGTACATATAATTGTCCATTGTTTAAAATATTTCAAAATTTGATCGGATCAGGTGTGAGTACTGTCAAAATTTTTCAAATCTTTGAATAACCAGTGTCAACTTGGGCCCCTGAAATCTTGACGTCAATATAAGTATGTAGGATTTACATGAAGATTTTTTACAAAACAATTCATCGCAGAAAAAGTCTTCATTGATGATGATATAAAATAATCTTTCAAACATCTTATAAGTAGACCAAATTCTGAACATTTCATCGAGAAGAATCTAGTCAAAGTTTAAAATTCAGATTTTGGAAGATTTTTGAAAACGGGGTACAAAATCTCAATTTCGGAAGATTTCATTTTGCATAAAAATTTTATACGTTATTTCTAAAGACAAAATGACTATGTTATGTTGTTCTTACGTGTTGATTTCAAATCTATATTTTACCTAGTTCCCTGTAATCTCCTTTTACTAGTGTTCTTTTAAGACTGGTCCATGATCCAACAAAATTTATCAAATGCTGTTTTGTCTTAGAAAAAAGACTTGCATAAGAATTTAAAGGTCAACTTTATAATTAGCGCATAAAACTAATTTGGGAACATAATGCATAGCTGCTGAATTCTGGAATTTTCAATCCTTCAACAGACCAATAACATAATAACGGAGCAACAAAAATTCACATAAAAATTTTATTGGGAAATTTCGGAATTTAAATTGATTATAGATTCTGACTAAGCACGAAAAAATTAATTAAAAAAATTTTGTTTAAAGAGAAGTTTCCTTTTGCATAAATAGAATTCTTTCAAAATTAAGTTTTCTTCAATGCCTATCTTGGTTTCAAAAATTTTCCAAAAATTCAATTTCTAACTTGGAAATGATTCTCGTTTTAATATTTTAATCGTCTCATCTTCTTCGATGAAGGCGTTTTTGGCTACAGGTAAATTTTATGGCAGGAAGATAAAATTCAAGGTTTCAAAGGTACGAGCTAATGCTACACAGAAAATCTGAAAAAGTTCTGATGTTGCTCACATGGAAGAAAAACTAGGGGTCTCGATTAAAGTTCGAAAATTGTTGAAATAAGGAATACTCTAAGGTACATTTGTTGACCGATGTGAAGTTCAAGAGAAGCTTGCGCGGGGGGGGGGGTCGAAAACTTCCCAGAACTCCATCTCAGGGAATCGCATTTTCCCTAAATTCTTCCCATCTTCTGGAAAAGTGGACCAATGCTACAGACCTTAAAGATTTGAAAATAAATAGCTCAAACTGCTTCCTCTTGTCTCGTGTCATTTTATCACTGATTTTCATAAGAAGTATGTGTCTCTGATTTCCTGTAACATACTCGTAGTATGAAATAGACATTGAAGTAGCTAGATGCAGGATTTAAGATTAGATTACTTTTCTTAGGGTCTATTCCACCCCGAATTCGATGGACGCCACCAGTGCAGCAACTGTCACTGAAAACTCCACTTGCGACCCATTCACTGTTCTATATTCAATCAAACCATTGCAAAGCAAAATACAAAGGCCATTGGAAAATACGAAAACAGCACCAACCTTCCATTCCAGCTCTTAATGTCGAAATTTTGAAAGTTAGCGGGCAGAATGAAAAGAATGAAGTTGTTGAGATTAGCAGGCGGACAGAAGAGTGTTTCAAAATACATAATATATTTCTCCCGGTGATTTCAGATGAAACGTAAGAATTTCACTAAGATCATATTTTATAAGGTGGTTTTCGAAATTTATCAATGATCATTAATAAGCTCTGGAAATAAGTTGATCGTGGAAAAAATGATTTCAGTGAACATCTGAGGTCAGATCTGAAACCAGTGTGAGAATACGTCTAGTAACATTACTTTCATCTTCCAATCAAAAAAATTGATTTTTTCGTTTCATGAACTAACCAGTAAAGTCTCGAGCCTCTGAGGAAATCGGTTAAAGTCATTATTTTTTATTGACATTTTCCCTATACAACAGAAAACTACTTTTCAGACAAATACGAGAATCGAAATGAAATCGTAATCAGTCAACGAGAGCGAATAGAATTTCAAGAAGTCGTAGAATTTCAGTCATCTCTGACAAGGCCGTCAAGATTTGGAAGCAGCCTTCATTAGCTTCACACAGTCGTGAATAGTCTTACCCGGATCTTTTCAGTCTTAATAAATTGTAAGAGCGACTTCTAACGTCTTACGATCTTTTCACGTCGAGCTTATAGTTTTCGTATCCTAACATACATTTGAAATTTGACCTTCGTGTGTTCAGCCGCACGTATTAAAACCACATCGCCGTTTACGAATTACAATTTGCAACTGCGCTTACGTATTGTGTTCGAAGCACTCTTACAGGTTTATCTCATTGTGCTCTCAGGCTAATGCAATTTAAAACTCACTTCAGAACTTCACTCACCCTTACACCATTTTCCGTGAGTAAAACCTGTCGTTGAAATGTGACACTAACCTATTTCATTCACTTTGTCGTTTTCATCTTCAGATGACGAGCCGACACTTTCCAGCAAACTGTCGGTATAAAATGACCTATCTAGTTTGAGGTCTTACATTTCTATAATTCTTCGGAATCCCTCTCGTATTCCTCCTCCATCCTTCATTTGCCATCTGTACTTCATTCGGGCATTTGTGGTGCCCGAAAATGCTTCAGTTACCGGCGTGCTTTTTTTAACGTTACATTTTACGACTCGGAGTTCTCGTTTTGATAAAACGACGCTTTACTTAATTAAGGCAAAAAATTTTGCAGCCCTGTACTTAGACGCACGGTCGTATTCTATTTCAAGAGAAGACTCGTTCGGGTGTTAATAAACAAACTACTCTCGCAGCTGTTCCACACGGCGGAATTCTTCGGCTCGATGTCGGAACAGGGTGACAGAGCAGAGTTGGTGAATATCTAACCGAAATCCCACGAATTTGGCGTCATATACACCCAGGGCCGCGCACGTTTTCACAGGTATTATATCGAGCACATAAGCCGAATAATTAATTTGCAAGGGTGCGGATGCTTAGGCCTTCTTCCGGTCTTAAGACGGTAAGATAGCGTATTTTTTCTATCCCTCGAAATTAAAAAAGACAATTGAAGACGATTTTTTTTTATTTGTACCCGAAGCACTCTCGAGTCATTAATGATCGATCTCTTGTACGTTGCCGTTCGAACAGCATTTTATACAGTTTCCAAAATCTGAAGAACAACCAGCACTCGCAATCTTTAGTCTACTTCTTTTTCCTCGGGTTTGAAAAGGCTTTTGTGTAGCGATGAAGAATAGGGTAGGGGAGGAAGAGTAAAAAACGTTCGCGCGTAAGTGAACTCAGTCGCGATGGGAATATCTGTAAGTTCGTTACTACTTTCATTACCGAGAGAGAGAACCAAGCATTCGAGATCTAGCTGATGAAGAAGTCCGCAATGACTTCCGTGTAATTATTATACGAAAACTAAAGAACAATGGGGTAATAGTGCGAAGGAAAACCGCAGTAGCGATGAAATTAATCGTGCTCTGTCTTTTCTATAAACCATACACCCGTTATCCCAATCAATTCCACCGACACGGTGACTTGGCAGCGAAGAAATTAATATCCAATTTTCTCCTCGAAACAATAATACCGAATTAATACAAACGCGATACGTACAGAGCTTTTGCATAATTCGTTGTTAGGACACGCATAGAGTACACAGAAGAGGGGCAGGAAGGAGTTTCCCCCCAAAGATTTGAGAATTGGCTTCAGTTGAAATATTAGTGGCCCTCAGTCGGAAACCCAAAATTTACCAATTCGAAATTCTAAAATTTGAAAAATTAGGTAGGTAACTTCTAATTAATTCGAGAATAATTTCCATCTAAAATTTTGGTTTCGTGACACCAATATGCGTTTTCGTCGTTTTCAAATTGTATCCACTTGAAAGATTTTTGAATCCCAGATAACGTCTCTGAATTTGAGGCGTGAAATTGAAAGTTTTGCTTAAAAAGTGGCTATCGATTCTTAACAAAACATGAGGAGAGTTCTTAGACAAAAATTCGGTTTAGTAACTCGAATTTGAAATCTTTTTACAAAATTCAACTTGACAAAGAAAAAAAGTCAAGATTTATACTTTAAATTAAAAATACGGCTTGAACATTAAAACTAAGAAGAGAAAACAACGAAGTTAACCTTTCTGAGTTTAAGAAATTGAAACAGGACCTGGATGAAGATGCTCTCTGTGCATTTACATACAACGTTTCAGAAGAATCCGTAGTACAAGAATTTTTGAAGTTTTCTAATGAAGGAAAATAAAGAAACGTTTGAATCATAATAACTCCGGGAACCAAGAAAGGATTTCAACTACAATTAGGATGAACAGGATTCGTCCCATGAAACAAAACTCCAAATCAACAGGACATGAGATCTTTGTAAAAATGTCTCAATTTTACATCAGGGGAGGGGGGAATATAAAATTACAACTATTCCGCCGAAATTCACGAGTATATAAAATTCTTTTATTAGATCCACTAAATTTTTGTACGTGGTGTAATGCTCTACTCGAAGAGGTGGCCTATCGACCCAATTTTGAAACATCAATAAATTTGAATAGTAGAACTTCCAGAAAACGGGAACCATTCATTTCGGTACTGACGATTCGGCGCCGCTGTTTAAGCGCGACTTATTTGGACGATACCTTCGGGCGCTAGAATCATTTTGGCGCAGAGTAGAAATTATACTCCGTTAACTCTTATAGATCGCGCTCGTGGTGAAATCCACCACCATTGGACTGTAACTCCACGCACTACGGCTGTTAGCGAGAAGTCAACCTATGTATGTTTGGTGTTGGTGCGCCTGAAATAAAACTTCAACATCCGCTAAAGAGTTGGTTGTATACTTTCTATTTTGAAGGGGCAATTCAATTTTGTTATTTCTTTTGGAAAACTGATAATAATTTCAAAAATTTTTAAATAAAAAAATCGAACATGGTATCCCATTGTTCATACTATTTATAACAAACTACCTTCAATATTGAAGGCGCAAAATGGCCCCTTCAATTTTGAGAATAGGCAATTCTTTCTTGTGAAGATTTTTTTGTATTTCTGTAAATGAAGTAACATACTAAGGTGAGTTTCCCCCATTTAGAAATATTAAATAATTTTTAAATAAAAAACCGTAACTGACGTGTGTGGTTTAAGATAAACTAAAACAGCGATCGACAAATATACGGCGTCCTCGTTTAGTTGTCCTGACCGACTGTTAACGAGCAAATGAGCCTCTTGCTTTCTATTCTCACGAGTGATCAGTATATAAGCTAAAAAATATTGGCATGTTTACAACGTGCATTACTTTATGCTGGTGAATAATCGGTATCAGCAGACAACAAAGATATCGACAGAACGACAGGTTCATACTTCTTAATTATCAAGATCGAATATCATGATACTTATGTACCCGAACAATTGCAGCGACACTCCTTGAAGGCGAATCATTTTCAATTTTAATAGCCGAACTGAGTCAGTGCCGGAATGAACCGCGCCAGAACGTTTGCACCGAAATCATAGGTACCTCCAGAAAACGAAACATGATAAATCTTTTCCTTAAAAGAGAAATTGAAATTAGATATAATCAGCACAAATCCATATTGGGTTCATCAATAGAAAAGGCGACGAAACACACGAATTCCCCACGTTCACGAAAAACAGAAAATTTACGCGCTTTTTTCAATGAGACCCACCGGCCCAATACTCAAGTACATCATCCTAATCCGCCCTAAAAGTCGTATGACAACTGATGATTATTTGTAAAATGATAAAATTTCAGAAATAACGTGAAATAAAGTGATATAGGATAAATTTATGTTTTGGTTCAAAATGAATAAAATTTTGAACTTCGCACAATTCACGAGCAAAATTTAATGTGTATTTTCTATTATCGCAGAACACTTTACTGCACAAAAAACATAATACGAGTATCGAAATTAAAAATTTTCAAGGCTGGTTTATTCAAAATTTACTTTTCATCATAGAGATCGAGCGGCACAATTTATTGTAAAAAGCCTGAACCACGAGTAAAGCACAGCGCTGTAGGTACTAACGAGTGACTAAGCCGTAGAAATTCTCAAGATCCTTCCGTAGAACCTTCGGGAATTTTTTTGTTAGGATCGTCTTCCTGTATGTCCCCCCCCCCCCCGCTATGGATACAATAGCAAATCATCAAACTGGGACATAATCGAGATAGATGATTCTCAACCAATTTTCACCTTTTTGAAGTATTCCGAAAACCCCGGTAAATCATAAATATTTCACGTTTTTGTTCTTGAAATAATACTGCCACACCGTTAACTACGAGTATGCTGAGACTTTTTCGTATATTTCGTATAAATCGCTTATACTTATTTATTTTCTCGAATGTCATCAAATCGGAACCGTGGGCCATCAAACGATACACCACACGGAGTCAACGATACTGCACTTATAAGCGTGGCTATGGCCGTAGCGAAGGCAGTTTTGCTAGGAGGGAGGGGGAGGCGCAGAAACTTCAAAACGCCAACCTAATTTTCATAAAACGCTAACTGTACGTTTGCTTTTCTTTTCTTGTGATTCGGAAGAAATGACATTTTTGAGGCTACGTGAACAATCAAATCATGTAAGTTGAAATTAACTGTTGGCAATTCGCATAATAATTCTCGGGAAGGTAGAAAAATCGTTGAACATCATGTCTTAAGAAAAATAAATATACTCGTATCAGAGGAAAATGATTGAAATTCTTTCCTCTCACTATACCGCACAATGGGTTTGAGAGAGATTTTCCTGGGTAAAACGATTTATGTAGAATCAAAATAAATCTGCAACAAGATTTATTTGGTCTCCAGTTTTGAATGTCAGCTAACTAGACGTCTAAATTATTTTTTATAAGCATTGAACATTAAGTAATCCTAACTAGTCTTGAGAATTGCTCTCCCGAAGGCAAAAACTTGAATGGTATTGTGATGAACGTTTACAATTTTCCATAAATTGTCGCATAATCGAGAATTTCTTTTGCTGAAAGAATTCACATCACACTTTAGCAGACCTTTGCATTTTTAATGGCAATTCGGGCCGAACACCCGAACAGCCCTAGTATCGCGCACAACGAAAACGGGACAACTGGTGAGAGGCGCGGGTGGTGGGCGGAAGCTTTCCTTAAATCGATCGAAATCAATTTTTATAAGAAAAAGTTGCTTATAGGAAATTGTACGCTCTACAAATTTTGTTATCTTAATTTTTCCGCTAAATGGCTTCATTCTCGACTTATTTTAAGATAACTCAATTAACATACAAATAAGAAAATCGTCCTGATCTCTTTTTTCAATTTTACCGATTGTAGCGCTCCTAGCGGATGTTCGGCCTGAATAAGAAATTAAAATACAAAATAAATAATATAATTAAAATATGAGACAAGCGCGCTCTGCAAACTAAATTAGATCAAAATATTTCGTATTTCTATTTTCTCTTATGCGCTTTTCTTCTTTTCATACTCTTTTCATACGAGTTAAAATAAATTATTATTCAATTAAATCATCAACAATTAAACCCTTTTTGAGGCGACCTTCTTTAGTTCCTTTTTTATGAGAAAAATTGAATAGTAATTGACACCCGCAAAATTACTTGGCCAGTTCAGCGAACGACTTCAGCAGGGCAAGAATTAATCAAGAATAATTGTGAAATTGGCAAACAAAAAATTCAGCGTTTAATTGGAATATTTAATGAATGATGTTTTCGGGAAATTTGAAAATTGAGATAAACGTAAGTATGTAGCAACCTCGCCTTTTCAACTATATTCGTTCAATCTTTCTTTATTCAATTTCTTTTTTCTGTTCTCATTGGGATTAGTCAGGTCTATTAAAACGTACATTTGTGAAATGTTTTTCTCCATGAAAATTAATGAAAGCAGCGCTATGAAACTCGGATACGTAATAAAGAAAGTCTGCTAGAATTTAGTAACACTTTCGCCCCCACCTAAATGCGCTTAGGCCCTATTCAAAACGATGACATCAACTGTTCGAAAGTCGAAGTATACTTCACTCTCATCTACTCATTTAATTTAGCACCGAGAGGGCGAGAAAGTAATCGAAGTAGTCAGGGCGAGGAGCTTAATAAAACTATAAAAATTTTTACGTATTTTGAATTGCCCCTCTTATACTGGCTCTCTGGATCCACCACTGGTTTCGAATTAAATGAAATGTTACTTTCTGAGTTTAGAATACGACACTAAAAGAACAACCCCAAGCCCCTCTTTAAGAAGCATTTAAATCATAAACAGAAAACTGTAACAATAATTCAGATATCCACTCGAAGAATCTTCTTCAGCAAGAATTCATTCCAAATTGTCTGCCAATCTGCCAATAGCGGCTGGTTTTTATTATTCCCCATATCCGTGAGTTACCTTAGGCTGAATACCGTTTTGAAAATTTTTATACAATTGGGTTTTATACTGATCATATTTCCAAGTATTACTTGGATGTTAGCCAGTGCACTTTACCTGCGATCCGTGGGGCGCAAATTTATGATAATATCTCTCTTCTCAGTTTATGTGGCGTAATTTTTCAGCCTTTACGTGACTACCATTATTCACTCGAGTGTAAGTATTGCAGGTAGTTTTCGTTTAATATTTCCAGGTTATTGAAGAACTCGAGATTTCGACGGTACAGCTAGTAGGGTGTCCTCTAAACGTGGCAATGGATTTTATTTGGAGGTGCCAAGCTTCCGTGAGAGCGTATATATTTTTAGGTAAACATTTCACGCATTTGTTGTTTATGGCGAAGGTTGTATGCTGAATTTTGACAGATTTACAATCGTGTGCAACTGTTCACTTTGTTGCAACTATATATGACAGTAAACGTCAGTTCATTGTTGTTTATCGATAATGTTTATGACTGTCAGTGGTATGCTACTGTAAAATTGTTTACAATTACGCGATGGTTTTTTAAAATTAACCGATCTTAAAATTAAGTAGGCCTTAAAACAGATCATAGCTATCGATACCACACAAACCTTCAGCCATTATTTATATTTATGACAGGTTTAAAGTTCCCTGATATATCTACCAGTCTCCAGAAGCACTTTGTCACGAGGGCCATCATTCTGAAAATTAATCACTAGGGTGGAATGAAAACAACCAAAAAATAAATTTAATTCGGAGTCACGTCTAATTCTTTCAACTCACTCGATTCTCGCTTGGGCGACGATTTTTGGAGAATTTTCAGTGTTAATCACAATACCATCCAATGTTTTCACTCACCGAGAGAGGAGGAGCAATCTTTAAAACTAGCTGTATTATTCAATCTTCAATGCTCCTATTAGAAATCTTTGAATTTTTCTAAGGCTTTTTTAAAGTGATTTACAACTTGGTAAATTGCTGAAAATTCGTTTGCGACTCCATTTGATTCTTCAGGCCTGATTATGATGAAGCCTTATTCCTACTTCTTTCATGTGTCCTTCCTCTGTTGAGGGGCGTAAACTTTAAGATAAAATACAAATTTTAGAGCCTTTACAGCTATTAAACGACTCTCAGAAACTTAGACTCTTCAAGCCTCATTTCAAATTCTTCCACGCTTGATTAACACTTTTCAAGGCTCATCTTTAAAAGTAACAGCCTGTTCGAGATTCGTTTAAAACATTTTACGACTCTTCAGGACTAGGTTAACACTTACAAAATCTTTCCACGTTTACTTAAAAGAAGTAGATGCTTTTTAAGACTTTTCCGAACTTTTTCAAGATCCGTAAAACCGTCTAAGATTCATTCAAGACTCCTCATAACTCTTCTTGAGTTGCTAAAGACTTTTCCGGACTCTTTCAGGCGTTATCAGGATGCTTCACAACCTGATCATGACTTTTTGAGCTTCTTCAAGACTCTTTAACACTTCGAAGCTCATTTAGGATCCCCGAAAACGGGTATACGGTAAGACTCTTTCAGACATATCTTTCAAACTACTGCGGCTAAAACTAATTACAAGATGTTGCCATTTATGAAGCATTTATATCCTGAATATTTTTCTCTGGAAGGGGTAATTGCCCCTCACTGCCTCGCCCGTGTATTCGCACCTGTTCGAAGCACAGTAATACTCGCATTTCAGATAACCATAGAGTAAGGAGCCCACAAAAAGTTATTTTTATTCGAGAAGTTGGGTTCCCAAGAGTTAAATTTGTCGTAGAGGCAAACCGCACCAGTCGTTGTTTCTTTTGATTTTTGAAATTGAAGAATATTTAACGATCGTGTACCTGAGAAAATTTAACATAATATTCCTCATAAGAAAATCTGCAACTTCACAATAAAATTCCAAAAAATAAGTTTTTTGCACGCAATTTTTTAACTAAAAAATTCTCTGTACAGTAATGAACAACAAAAAGTACCTTCTATATAGAATTTTGTACAAAAATAAAAATCTAGAGCACCCATCTTTATTTTTTGGAAAAAAGTGCCAGATCAAACATGTGACAATGAGAGTATCAGTCAAGCAGAAAGCTAATTATTACAATTTATTTACTTTTCTGATTGGTTTAAAAATCCTTCTTGTCACATTTTCGGCCTTAATTCAGTAATTTCTCAGATGCGACCAATGTTTTCGTTAATCGCAAATCCTAGGCTATCTACTATTGTACAAATTTTTAATAACTGGTCGGGATACCTCTAATTTCCTTCCATATCACGAGGAAGAAATTCTATAAACTTTTCAGAATTTCTGAATAGATAATAATAATATTAATACTCGTTACAAGTGGCTTGAAGAGCAGTCTCTCTGTCTTTCAGTTTCTCCTTCTCAGTCTCCAAGCTCTTCGTTTTTGAATATCCATCTACCTGATCTCTCAGTCTTTCAGTTTGTCGATCGCTTTATCAGTTACAAGTGGGCTCAAGTCTTTTAATCTCAGTAATTCAGTCTGAAAGTTTCTTTGTCTCAGATTTTCAGCTATGTAATCTATCTTTCAGTCTTTTTGCTTATCAATAAGCTTAACTACGTATTTGCCCTGTGACTGGGGCGAAGTTAGCGAATGGAGAGCGCTCTTCAATCGGCTATTCAATGAATAGTAATATTATGAAAATAGTACATTTTTTTGAGAATCCAACGACAGGTGACTATTATTTGTTTTTTAGTTTTCAAAGATGGAACTAAATGCGTCAATTTCATAAAACCGAGTATTCTTGAAGGACTAACGAATGTAACAAAAAATGTAACATGTTTTCGATTCCTTCGCGAAATGATATATTCAATCTGATATTATCCCTAAGCCGCGTACACTAGATGAAGTTTTTATTAGCCTCGCCTGCGGAGCACCAAGAATGGTATTTATCGTTTAGGACAATAGACGGTCATTTATCAGTTTTAGGACTAATCCCGAGTACGAGTACGATTTTGAAGTTACAGTCAAACGGGTTTATACGGCGTTAAATCATTTTAATTACCCGCAGGAAGAAACTTCTCAAAATGAGATGATAATAAATAAGAAGTTTGTAATGTCATGTAATGTAATTCCGTCAGTTCGTTTTGCATAACTTCTTAACTACGGTATTCAACTTCTGGGCTATCTTGAACTTTCTTCTTCAGTGTCCATGTTTACAAAAGTTAAATTACTCTTCACCGTAATCTGTTAATTTAAAAAAGAAATTGTTATAACTTATTTCGAAATTTATCATCCGGAAATTCGCCATCCGCCTCATGAAAGAAATTGGATTCAGTTTAAATTACGCGGCTGCTGGACAGATGCACTGAATCGGAAATTGGGGAGGAAATTTGAAACGAACCGCGAGAGATGTTGTTCTCGAAAATGAGTTTTTTGGTTTTTAAAGTCGATTTCAAATAACTCAGCTTACTTATTATTCAGTATTGGAAATCTTGAAAGTGGTTTGGCTCGTTTCCGAGAAACACGCGAGATTTAATTTCGAGTTATTTTTGTCTTGAAATAATGAAAACAGTTCGCAAACAAGACGAATTCGTATGAAGAAAGCCTTTATTTTTTCATATTTCTTTTGTAACAGAGGGGAGGCGAGTTTGGGTGACAAAACATCCAAATTATCAATACGTAGCTATCTCTTTTTAGAATTACAAGAAAATTATTTTCCTTCATGTTATCTCAATACTTGCTAATTAAAAAACTACTTTCTATTATCCACGTGTTTCCACTCCAAAACGCGTCAAGTTCAGTTTTTGGTAATTTTTTCAGTTTAAATCGGTGGCGTCGCTGGAAAATTTTTTGAGGGGGTAATTTTTTCAGTAGTGTTGACCTACATTCATCGCATATTTTGCACCAATTCTGCTTATTTTTCAATCCCCCCCCCAATATATATATATATATATATATATATATATATTTCTTTAGTGTTGAGAATGATGTCCGACTCCAAAACAAAAAATTGAGAAGACTTATAATGGTGAATGAATCAGTAGAAAAGCTTTTAGAAAAATACGTTCTCTTGCCCGCATCACATTCATCAATCATCAAGAAATTACGAATAAGTGCATTATCTCCTGGGTGCATCTCCTATTACAAGAAGATTGGACTCTTAAGGAGATACTTTACTGGATCATTTTAAAATATGATAAAAATTGTCTTAGTGTATCCAACTTAATTTTTCCTTTAAAATGATATACCCATATTGTATTTACTTGGCGCATATTTTCGACATATTATTTAGACTGAATTCAGTGTATAAAATATGCGCATATTTCGCTATTTTTATGCATAAAAATTGCAGCCCTGATAATGACGATAAATCGAAATATCGCAAGAGTCTTCGCATGTATGACCATGCTCATGTGAGTCGTGTGAGACGTGATCACCGTGCGCGTATTAAGGTAGGTGAGCTCAATAAGGCCCTAATTTAAGGTCTTGGCTCTCCAGACTTTCATGTAAGTGATTTCATGTTTTTCCTTTTTTGTGTTATAGTCGTCGACTGCAATATTTAAATATTGGCTAGCTTGAAATTTTTCTATACTGCTCCACGTTCCTCAGATCTTCTAATAAAAATACCCCTTTTTCAAAACTTGATAAGGTCAACGCACCAAAGAAGGCTCGGCCTATAACCTAATAAGACCCAACCTAATACCTAATAAGCCTGACCTGAAATTCGGTAAATAAGAAGAAATTAAGTATGGTTCAAATAGAAATTTATGAGTAAGTTGTACCTGAAATGATAATCAATTGATCTTACCAGGCTGGGCCTTATTAGGTTACATAGCACTATTTTTCGTGGTTATGGCATATACCTCGGTTCCAAATTGCTCAAATTTCACTTTTCTGGCGTCGATCGTTAACCAACTACCACTACAACAACTGTTCAATGTTTGATTTCTGGATAAATTTCACTTCACCAACATAATACTCGTAAATCCTTCAATTTACACAAAAAACATATCGGGGCACTTTTTACGTTATTGTAAAATCATTAACCGACATATATCTCGCACCAGTGGACTAATATATTGATAAAAACAATTGGACAGTGTTGCCATATCATGAAGGAACAACTTTGCTGTACGTTTTAATGTAGTCTAAAACATAGCAGTCAAGATCGCTACATTTGGCCTTAAATTGTGGATCCGGGCCTTATCAGGCTCATCTACCTTATGCAATAAAATTAAGTTTTTTCCGCCTGAAAATGTAGTATTATAGACGAAGAAGTATATTTAGCTTTAGTTTATTATTTTAGCGCACTCATAGCAAATGTGCGGGGAGGATGAAGGTCATTTATTTTCAGATTTCGATTTTGTTAGACACTCTGTGTATGTGTATTGCGAGTTATGTGTATGGTACGGTACTATTAATTGCGGTATCACATGGCACTAATTCATTTATAAATTTTTTATAACTACAAGTATCTATAAATATAGTTACTGGCCTTTGAATTTAGAGGTAAGTTTGATCATTTCTACCCCCAAGTTTGTTTGTTTTTTTGGAGAGGGGCAAACGTTACCTGACTACCCCCCCCCCCCTCAGCGACGCCCATGTTTTATTAAATAGAATAATATAGTTTTTATCCAGATGTTTCATGTAGCTTTATTTCACATTCTTTTAAATAAGTCAAAAAGGTCGTTACGACCGTCGCACCTGATTTGAAAAATGTTCGAAGAGGTTGAATTGATTGACGCTCATATTCCATTGTGAACTAAGAGCAGCAATGAAACTGAGTGCGAAGTGAGCTCTTAGCTTCAGACATCCCTACGAGGCCTCACGCTTTATAGAGGTTTGGAAAATCTTTAAAGCATTTTCCCCTACACACATGACGTTATACACATCAAACTGCATTGATTATACTTACTGTTTTTATATAAATTTTGTATTATTTGTTTAAAAGGCAATATTGGCTGAGTTCTTTGTTTCTCATCGTTTTTCATGTTTATTGTTGTCCTTTAAGTCAATTATGTTCCAAAAAATGTAGTTTGATTACAGTCCGATATTTACATTTGTAATACATGTACCTTATTTCGCATCTCAACACTTACAGATTATGTCAAACTGTGCGACTTGTGCTCGAATTGGCCCTATCTTTGTAATAAGGGCTATAGAAGCCGAAAAATCAGGTGATCAAATGGTTCTGAGGGCTTATCCAGTGCCTCAATTTTCAACATCATTAGTGAATTTCAGGTTTATCCGAGTAGAAGAATATTCTAAGCGAAGGTATTATTATTATTACTGCTGTTCTTTATAACCATAAAATGTGTTTTCATTTTCCCCACCCGACGATGAAAAATAGCGTAAAACGCGAAATCAATATCCTGTAGATTTATTTTGGAATAGAGAGGATGCAAAAATCAAATTTATCACGAATATAATCACGTGAGGGATGAAAAAAGCAGTCGTATCATACATCATCCAATATTAAGAAGTGTCTAGTAACGCAAAACGATAACTTACAGCTAGTGCAGCGAACGAAAGGTAATATTGCGTTTTTATAAGTCGTATACGCTACAACGAGAGAGAGAGAGAGAGAGAGAGAGAGAGAGAGAGAGAGAGAGAGAGAGAGAGAGAGAGAGAGAGAGAGCAAATTCAAGGAAAATTTAAAAACATATTCTGCATCCACACGCACACTACAGTCTCGGACAAGTTCGGAAATTAACGGACGGAAATGGAACACGTGTTTCTCGTACGTGCTGCAGATTACAATTACCGAAACTAGAGTAATAAAGTTGAAAGATAGTAATAAAAATTAAATTAAAGAAAGGGGGGAAAACAATAGTAGTGCCAAAGTTTCTCGTTCTGCGACATTCTGAACAGAAATGAGATAAATGTATTTGATTAATGCTAAATTTGTACCAGTTCAACGCGCGCAAAATTAGGACTCAGGCGCCTACCGCCTACCTGCGAAGAACGTGCAAAATAAATAAAAAGCCAGCAAGACAGACTGTTTTAGGACATTAATTTTAGGCCCACAGCTTATACGCGTGATTAATGAGCCACGCAAATTTACTGAAATAGTTACCCGAAATAATTACAAAGTACAAACGAAGAATGAATAATTATGTTTTTAACGAACTTTCAAAACAATTGATAAGTTTACAATGTGGATTTTCGCGAACCGGTTGCTCGAAACACACTGGTTGTGAAGGCACGCACTCTGAATCGTTTTCTCAAACAATGTCATTATCCGCTATCGGATCGTTTTGTTCAATTATTGAGACTTATTCTGATTAAGCGGGCTTCTATTTGAAAGAATGATTGACTGCGCACGGACGCAATTTTGGGGTCATTCGAATTCATGCCGCGTATATCACAATTTTTCCAAGTAATCAGGTACTGCGAAAATCGGTGGTACCTCGAACAGTGGTGGATCCTGGAGCTATATTGAGAGGAGCAGTTCAAAATATGTAAGCATAGTTGTAGTTTTATCACTCTCCCTCTTGAATGAGTACTTCCTCGTAGATCATTTTCTCGCCTTCATAACACTACACAATAATTTGAGATTTTTTAGAGACACAATGCCATGAGAATACGAGTATATGATTCTATATGTATTTTCAACGAGGAATTTAATGCCGATGTTAATTTGTTGATCATAGTTCATTTTTTTCCCTATCTCCTATCTTAAATGCAAATTATCATCAAGATGATACTACTGATCGAATAACTATATACGCGTTCAGTATAGTTATCCGTATCAGTGTAGCTATTCCTGGAACGACAAAAAATAATAAAAAGTGAAAATTTCAATAAAATTTTAATTTTAAATAAGGAAAACGAGAGGTTCCCGAGAAAATAGGTAAACGCCATCGTATTCAACATTCAAAATACAGCTAAAATCATATAATCACATCCCATAGTTTTTTATGCTGTTGTGTAGTGTAATAGTAATTGAATGAGTATAGATAACAGAGCAGTACTTGAACTTTCAAACGATTTGTATTACTGACTGTTTTGAAGATGGAAATACCTTCGAGACTGTGATATTCCGGAAAATGTGTTAAATATTTAATGAGGTTATAGCAGCATTAGCGTTAAGATGTGTAATATACGTTGCATATGCACATCGTGTAAGGGGCGCAGAAATTTTTACTTCGTGCGATGATTTACAAATCAACTATCCGGAGGTTTCTAATAGGTTGGTATACAGCGGCGACACTAGGGTGAAAGGCCCAAGGGACAGGAGAATATTGGGGCCCGAATGGTCCCAAACTGGGGGTTCCATTTTTTTGACTAAAGAATAGACATGTCGGAAAAAACTGCAAAAAATATGTTAACGGAAACAAATGTTGCTGTTAACCACTAAAATGGGTAAAGTGATAACGTCAATCCTGTAATAATACGAAAATTGAAATCAAAATAAAAAGAATAAACATAACTGTTTGGTGGCTAGCAATTTCTCATAACGACGCTTGAAATACGAGATGCGATCAAAAAGTTCCCAGACTGATGTTCTAAAACAGAAACATGAAGTAGTGCGAAAATATTAATAGTAGAGAGAAATATCAAGAGGGTATTGTATTAGAATTAGCGGTTGGGGAAAAAAAAACAGGAAACTAACAGTGTGGAGGAAGAGTGGGGTAAAATAAAAGAGGGAATTTTAAAGTCAGCAGAAGGAAATCTAGGTAGAACTAAGAGAGAAGGAAAGAAACCATGGATGAAGGAGGAAATCCTCAGAAAGATGGATGAACGAAGAAAATATAAGAATACATTCGATAGGGAAGGTAGATTGGCTTATCAAAGGTTAAGGAATGAAATAAAGAGAGAATGTAAAAAGGCACAGGAGGAATGGATTAAAAAAAAAGTGATAAGATAGAAGAGTTTATGTCTATCATTTTCCCCCTGCATTTTGAATGCGTTCGTTACAAATTTTTTCCGCCCCTGACGCTTTGTCTTTTTTCAGATTTTTGATTATTGCTTCGATCTCGTGTTTTAGAAAGTGTGGAATCTCTTCCGTGTCCCTGATTGTGATTATGTAGTTTCGATTCTTGCTGTTGTCCATGTATAATTTTGCATAAAATTCATAGGCCACTTCATTGCGACTTTTTCCCTATCGTACACTTGAACTCCTTTGGAGTCAATTAAATGAGAAGTCCATCTCTTTCCCGCTGATAAAATTTTCCACATTTTTAAAATATTTTTGGTGACTGGGAGACTGTCCTTTTACTATTTTTTGTTATTTCATATTTTTTAGTGTTCGAAATTCTTTGCTCACCAATTTACATAGTAGGTTCAGGTCTATTTGTCCGTATTTGACAGGTATTTTTTGTTTTTTAATTTTTCTCTGTTTTTTATAAGTAACTAGCTGACCGTGAGCTTAAATGCGAGTTGACTAAAGTAAGTTGGTATAAGTAAGTTCGATAACATCACCCTCCAATTTCGAGGGATAAAGAGTGTAGAGGAGCCTAATCGTGATCCTACTGATCACGAAAAAGACCAAGGTAGATAATAAAGGACAAACAGACTTGGCCTACAGAAAGTTCCGACAGGTGGGGGTAGTTAGACGTCTTAGGAATGTGCAAGACAAGTTTTAACTCGATCGGGTCATTACAAAAACTGTTCTAAGCGTGTTTATGTGACGTACGGTTTGTAGTGTCCTGCGGTCATGACTTCCAGAAAATATTTCGGCAGTGGGAAAATGCTGGGACTAAAGTGTATAAATGCGGAAAAGGACTACTTCGAAATTGACATCCGCGTCAAAGTCCAACACTGAATTTCCGGTATTCAGAGCATCAGTTCGAGAACTTTTCCATCGCACCGCTTGCATTCTGCGTTCAGCCAATTCAGCCTTCAGCCATTTACACTTTTTTTTCGAATAATTTGAATTATTCATGTTAGAGGGCCCATTTTCCTACTCTTTCCTGAAAGGGTCCACGGGGCATTTGCCCCTGTTAGATCCGCCGCTGTAGGTATATAGTTCTTGTAAAAATCAGATGATTATACGTCGAAGTTTCAATGTTCCTAGTGCAGTAGAAATTGAAATATAAGCGAATAAAATTGAAAAATTAGGGGGAAAAATTGAACTTTTTTTTTCTATTTCTTTGAGTGATGTTCCCCGTAACACGGAATTGCATCGCACGAAAAATATAGAGAAATATGTGCTTTTTCCAATGATACCAAGTACAACTCTGTGCTTTTATTACAGACTGAAATATCGAAATTTTTCTAAAACAGAAGAATAGAAAATTGATCTAAAAAAAAATTTTGGTATCGCAAGTTCGTTTTTTTATTTATTAAAGGATCCTAGCGTTCTATTCTTCACTACATATTTAATGTTCAGATTTTGAAGTCACTGGTTTCATAAAGAGAGTTCAGTATTGTTCTGCTCAAGTTTTCTAGCAATTTTTCAAATTGCCCCGTCTCTGTCCCTCTTTTGTTCTCATTCACTCATGTATAATTACAAATCAGTATCTTCATCCCCACGAAAAATCGTACGGTAGGGCAACGCCCCTCGTTGTTGCATGACTCTCCAGGACTTCGACAAGGCTTTGACATTTTTGAAGCATTTCCAATTTCAAATTTTCTAGAGAGGCAACAGCCCCTATTACTTCTCCCGTGTATCAGCACCTAATTGGTTCAGATTTTCATGCCAGCAGTGTCGCAATTCGGTAACGTGGCGTCAGGAAATTTGAGTGAGAAACTACCCGAGGACCGCGAGAGTCATTAACGAAATTATGAGGATAACAATACCGCAAGGTCGATACATTTTTCAAACTCGTATTATCCATTTGCGATGTACAAAAACCAGATTTCTACTGAAATACCGAGTTTAATGAATTTTCGCAACTTACAGCTTATAGTTGGTCCTAAGAACATTCTAATAAAAAGGAGCGAAAGCGTGGCCGTTAAATCCCCGAAACAATGAACAGGGGTAGACTGCGGCGATTAGGGTTTGGAAACTTGACTATAATTTCGTAATTTATCATTCTGGTAAAACAAAGCTACGTGTACGTCTGCTTCGAGCGTATACAAAAAATCAAATCAAACAAGGCTATCGCCGGGAAAGGCTCGACCCACCTGCCACCTCCGAAATCCGAACTTCTTAATTTATTGAAGCTGGTATACCTACTGGTATATAGATTCGTATACGAAATATATTTCGCAGCTCGACTGCTCGAATTCTATATCTCGTGTATACGTTCTATCACCGACTCTATAGGAATATAAATAACATAGTTTTCGGGTCGCCGTTATGTCATAATCCGTTTAGAAAATACCCTTGGATAGAGAATTCGGAACAGCGAATTCGTGTTCCCACCAGAGTACGAAGAGCATTTTTGTAGGCTTTTCCCTGCGCTGTTTTTTAATATTCCGAAAGATATGTCAGGCCGCCTATACGTGCCTGTCAAATCGCGCATAAGAAATATCAATTTTCTAATGCTGCACCATTCTGAACCGGACGTCGATACCACGTAGAAACGGCCATTCAAATGTATTGCCTTTCTTTCCGACGCACAATCGATAATGAATTCGCGGCTTCGCGAAAACAAAAAATAAAATCGCGCGTGAACGAGCGAATAACGGCGGCATAAAAGTTGCCGATCATTCGGCAGGTTTCAGAGTGGGCTAATAAAAACCTTTGCGAGACAAACGGAAGCGGAAAGAAGACCAGCAGCTTCTCATTTTTCGTGACATAAAAAGTGAGGTACCTATGTAGATCTTTTTACGACTTTGTCGAAAGTTTCTTTCAGCATAGCGAATGATACGAGAGATGACTCGTATTTTGTCTTAATTCACGGTTGTCGTCGCTCACGTCTCCGTGGTTGCACGTACCGTTGGTTGTTCTCAGTTCTGCGACAATATCGTGGAACTTTGGCTGTGCTCGTCCCCGGAGACGTTAATTTATGACCGGATCAATGGGCGCGTTCTTCACTCGTCCGAGAAGACCAAGAATTTCATCAACTCCAAATTATTTAGCACCTGACGTTTACAGCGGAAAGAAATTAAGCGAGCATGCGAAAAACAAGCGCCATCTGGACTGGTCCACCAAGTTGTTCGTAGATCGTGAAATGACATCAACACACGTTGAAGATTTTCCATCTTGTTTGGGTCAGTATGACTTCCTGATAACCTTCAACAAGGGATAGTGGCCACAAGAAGAATACTCATTTACTTTATGGGCATTTCAAATACGAGCTGTACAGTAGAGAGCCTCGCCGTGCACTTCCTTGTCGACACTTGCTCTCCACGCATCGATCTTCATGGGCGCTTCACTATTAATTCCTCTAGTTATGCTTCATACTTTTGGACTCAGTAGAGAGGAGAAGGGTGTTTTGTCTCAGCCTCTGCCTACCTGTAATTCCTCAGTGTTTTAAAGTTCCAACAGCTAACAGGGCTGTAGCCTTTTCTTATAAGAGGAAGGAAGGGGGCGTAAATGCCAACTAAAATACATAAAATGTTTGTTAGGAGAAAAAAATCATGATTTTCTCAATTTTGCCGCCTAGCAACTGGAATTCGCTCAGCACTGACTTTTCAAACAACATAATGGGAATACCTTCCTCCGTCGCTATGGCCCTGCTTTTGAATCTCTGTCTTTCAACGTCAGTTTCACGATTTGTAACTCTTTTTTTTTTTGTCTCAGTCTCCCGTACTTTGATCTCCCGATCACTCAATCTCAGTGTCTCAACCTACGAGCTTTCATACTCGCAGTCTCCAAGTCTTTCAAGTTCTCAATCTCTCAATATTTATCTCTCTGTCTAAATATCTTAATCCTTCCGTCTCAGTCACCCCATTTCTCAAAATCGCAGTCTTTCAATTCAGGGTGTATCCAGACATTTTCCAAAATAGGGCCCATGAAAAAGAATAAATTGAAAAAAATATTCGGGACTCAGTGAACGACAAATTTTTTGCATTTGACATAACATGAATGCATTTTTTCGAAGAATGTAGAAGTCACAGCAGTGTACTGTATTGCGACAAGTAAACTTTATAGGAGGCATCCTCACTTTCTTGTTATAATTTGACTCGTGGTATATAATTTTGCAGTTAATTTTAAACAGCTTTTCACGTACTATTTCAAATTGGTTCGGGTAGGCATGATCATACGGAGTCCGTGGTAATACCTCACGCCGATTAAAAGGTTTTAATTAAAAATGTACTCAAATACATTAGGTCAAATCTAATCAAAAGCATTGGGTCGGTACGGACTTATGCTCATCTGGTTACACATGAGGAAATACTCGTTTCAATGAGACTAACTCGATCTCTGTATACTGAAAATTTGCAAAGATATAACGTCTCAAAGTTGAAGTACCAAAAAACCTGATTTCGAGAAAAACCCGTTTAAATTTTGTCACACTGCATGCCTCTAAATACGAACCCCTCTAAACGATCGCATTTTCCAACCACTTTCAACAAAGTTCATCCTCAAAACGCACCTGAAACTGAAAGAGGAAAATTTCATGATGGCAAATCAATCAAAATACGATTTTTGATTTTGTTTTACATTTTTTCACATTTTGAACTGTAACTCAAAAACCAATACTGAGTTACTGACCAGTTGGAACCTTTTGATTAGTTTTGACTTATTTCAACGGGTCAGTCTTAAGAAAAAGTCTTTTTTCAGCAACACACCAAACTGCCGCTGTTTACGAACGGCTTACACTTTATCTCCCCCCCCCCCCAAGGAGGAAAGCGATCATTTCCCTCCCTCAAAATAGCTCATAATTTTTAGTAGATGATTTGGCTACACTGATTCGACTGTTTCATGCGATTAAATACGCTTGAACTGTTTAAAGTTGACCATTGAATTATCATAAGTATCGCAAAAATTACAGCAAAATTACGCAAGAACTGGCGATGTTATGCCTTCACTTTCTGAGTACATTTTGAATACATCGTACATAACCGACTCGTGGAGAAAGTATCATCACTTGTGCGACTGCAGCTCGTGCTGCAAACTTTACACTCATGTAAACACTTCCTTCCATTTCCTCTTGAGCAATATATTATTATAATTCAAAATGTACACAGAAGATCATTGTTTCAACAGTTTAGTCTGTAGAAAAATTCGTTTTCCCGAAGCATCGAACTGGGCTGACTGTTTCATAAAGTTTCACATGCTTATGTTGTTCGTAGTTGATCACTGCAATATCATGAATATTACAAATTACTGCAAAATTATACGAAAATTGAGAAATTAACAATCATTTGACTTTCACTTCATGAGTAGGTATACATTTGCGTAAAATATCCAACACAATAGAATCGAGGGAAAAGCGTTATCACTCGTGAAAAATATTTCCTTTTCTCATCTGTTGCATAATACCTATACTACTTCTATTTCAAACTCCTTTCTACTACAAAATTTGTCAATTTTTATTACGAAGTTTCTTTGGGCTTTCACCAAACTCGGTCCCAAACCAGCCCAGGTTTCATGAGGAGGCAAAATGTGGTAAAATTTTCCCTACCAGTCAAATTTGGTGATTGGAGTTATATTACTGGTAGAAGAAGGTGGAAGAGGGGGTTCTGATGCCAACATTCATTAACTCACGTCAGTAATTACGACGACACAGTATCGAATGATATACAGTCAAACCTTGATGTCTAAGTTCTTCTACTCGAAAACCTCCACAACTCAGATATTTTTATTTCCCTTCGCATCCCCCAAAAGATACACAAAATTACTTCTATAGGTCAAATGCAAATTCTCAATAATTCGATTTTTTTTTTCTCAGGTGGGAATCCTTCTTTAACTCGAATTTTGGTATAATATTATCGGCCTCTCATCTAAATTTTTGAAGCTTACACAATTTTTTTGGAGACCTCTGTAACTCGAATTTTCACCATCCCAGCCTCTTGAACTCGAACTTCTCTAACTGCACACCCTCCATAACTCAAAGAGATTTATGTTTCCCTTGAACATCGAGTTACAGAGGTTCGATTACGTACATCTGGAAATGTTATAATAGCGATAATGATAATGCAAACTAGTAGCCCTCTGCAAAGCTGGGCGTTTGATGCTCGACTCAACCAGATCCACAAACACCCTAATGCCTAATGACGTAATGATCGCGAGAAAAAACAATCTTATTAATTAATTTTGAGACTATAAGCCATAGAAATGTCTCTACAAAAGGATCGTTACTTATTAGGTGGGTTAATTACAAATTGTTTTCTGAACAATTGGAAATTAGATATTATCTTTCCTATAAACACGTGTTGAGTATGTATTCTATAAATCAAAGTATTACCATGTTCGGCTGAATATGACAATATGAGTGTCGAGGCCGTCCCCCTGCATTGTAGCCCCAAGGGAGCAAAACTGGAAAAAATTTTCAAATATATTTTTCGGACACTTAGTACTTCATTCTAGGAGATTTACCCATAAATGCATACTTCTTATAAAGTCGTGAAGAAAGCAACTTCATTCATGTGATTGCAGCTCTTATTTGCGACCCCTATTGCGAGTTTCGCACTAGTAAGAATGTTTCCTTCCCTCCCTTATCTGGCACGAACTTTTTTTGAAAATGTTGCCAAATTTCTGCTGATAATTATCGCTTTATCATCAACTTCCTTCTCAAAAAAGATTTTTATTTTATTCTCTCGGGAAGGAAATGACTACTATTTCTTGCCCTGCAGGTAAAGACCTGTAAGACTGCGCGGTTCTTAAAACTACACAGTGGCGATTTTTCGAAATTGAAAGGACCTTGCGTAAATCTGACTCCATATGATAACACACTGTCTTGTGAAACCCATTATCAATGAGGGAAAACTTGTGATTCATCCTGGTTTATTTCTCGTTGTATTGAGTTTCGAAGTTATTGAACAAGGAAATTCGAATACTTCCGCGATATATGAGGATTATTTACCAGATGTTTTTCGAACATTGGCGTTAAGTATTTTATATCATATGAAAGCACATGTCTTCAGCTTTCGAATAATTCAATGATTCTAGTATTACGTTCGCGGATAGGTGATAAAATTTGAGATGAATCCCAAAAAACAAGGTTCTGTAAGACAGAGCACTTCATGTGATGTTGTGTGATGGCATTTATCATCCCATTATAACTCAAGGGCGTAAATAGCTCCGTTACAGAGGATGGGGAATCTCGACAATTTTTTTCTCTGTCCTGACTAACCCTTTACTCCTTACCCCCATGATTTTCCTCACAACATTTTTCGAGCATAAGCTTTAGTTTTTGACAAAAAATGGAAATTTTACTGAAATTTGGAAGCTCATGACTTCTGAACAGTTGAAGTTTCAATAATGAGCCTTCGTAATTTACATAATATTATTTTGAAATTATCAAACATTACAACACAGTTCTACATATCTACACGGGGTCAAATTTAGAATTATGGAACGACAAGCTCATGTCATATGCAGGCTCCCGAAATATCGTACGAGATTCACCACTGCGGGAAGGGAGAAGAGGAGCCTTACGTTTCTCTTCTGCATTTCTGGTAAAGTCAGTTGACAAATTGACAAAAAATATTTCTATTATTTTTTTTTTTTTTCATCGTAATTTGAAAAATAAATATATTGTTTTTACGTCGGTGGAAGCCCCGAAACCTCACTCTGTCTGCCGGATATCTTGGGATAATTACGCGCATACTAATCAGTCTAGTTGAATTTAAACGAATTACTTTCTAAAAATAACGTTTTCCCCCCTTAAATATTGCAGGAAAATGTTTATAGCCCACCGCATAATATTACACAAAAGAATATTTCATCGCTTTCAGATATACAAGCTTTGAACCCTTTTTTCCGCTTCACGAAAAATACAAGACAACGTTACCCTGTGCAATTCGCTTCTTGTGAAAAAATCCTATGCCAAAGAAATAAAATAGAAGAGTAGAGATTTATGTACAGACTATTCAACAGCAAAATGGCAAAAATGCGAGTTTGAATTGCAGCATTGAAAAACAAAATAGCCGATTTGTCCGGTAAATATTTATTTAAAATAGGAGCGTCTGAAAATGCATTACGGGTAAGAAACACTCGAAAGTTAGCCGTCGGTAATGTATTAAAAATGGCAGCCGCAGCATTTATCTGAGAGGATAAAAAGGAAGAGTGCGGAAAAAATAGCTAACAGACTAAACGCAAGAAGAGAGGGGAAAGCAGAAGCAATAGCAGAGAGCTCTCGCTGAAAGGACAATCATTTATAATTCAAAGAATGGATTTTGAAGATACTTTTACAGCGAAACCTTAAACATTGCCCATTGCCCCGAAATCCTACATATTGTTCCCAAACTTTTTTTTTTTTTGACCAACACCCGCTGAAAAAATTAACTATAATACCTATACACGAAACAGAGGATCTGTAAAATACTTTATCTTGTTTTTCGTGGCAGCAAATTATGGTTATTAAACTGAGAATTTCGAAATTATTCTTTATAGCGTTCCAGCAATATTACACGGATGGGTGTCTCTCGTGTCTGGCTTTAAACAAAATGTGTTCTACTTTGAGAAGTAAGCACTGAATTTGAAATTATGTTTCATGTATAAGTCCGCAAAGAAATAAAATCTGGAAACAGTCGCGTAAATCGGCAACTGGAACAGGCGGCAAAAGACCACCGATGAGACCCACTGGCAGGGCTATAGAATCGAAGCCAGAGCCAGGGACGAGAACTATTCTGGCGCTATCGAATTTCCTCAAGGTGGAAGCCAGTGGCGTAGCCACGATTTCTCCAAGGGAGGGGATCAGCAAAATTTTGGGCGTGGGAGGGGTAGGGTACACCTAATATGAACTGTATGTTTTTACATTGATGTATCAGTATGTTGTGCTTTACACTTCAATTACGCATATGAATTTAAATTTAATTTCGCGCATTTACTGTGATACTGTCAGCATATCAAAAATTCTCCTCTCAGGGGGGGGGGATTCATCCCCCAATCCCCACTGGCTACGCCACTGGTGGAAGCCAAAGTTGGAATTCTCGAAACCGAAAGAGTGGAGAGTCTCAGAGCGGCAGTTTATTTTTTGAGAGGTGTGGCGAAAAAGGTGCCAGTGAAAAACAAGATCGTGGCTGTGTAGCCGAAGCCATAGAGAAATTTCAAAAACATGTATCTTTTCATTTTAAGAATTCAATACATGGATGTGTACTTCACTCGTAATGACTAGCAGTTACTATCCGCATCGGACCGACTGAAAGGTAGAATCACATCGAAAATGTATTAGAATGTCCGCTCGCAGTTATAGTTTCACAGAAAATCGAAAACGGTCTTATCTGATTTAAAATGACCAGAAACACTTTATTAACAGTCAAATACGCGGGTGAAACAGGTAATGCTACACCATTTTCGGTTTCATCGATAACACTTCGAACACTTACTCAGATGCATTTACACTATACCGTTTCAAATACCTCCTACACACCGTCTTCTGATAGAAATGAACATTGAAAGCATCGACGGTTCTTTCCTTGACCGAATTCTACAAAGATTTAGCTTTCTGTGTTTCTATACGCATTAAGAAACCCTCAGCCAGATTATTTGACGCTGATAAACTGTGTGCAAACTATATTTTACCGAGGAAATTGCATGAGCAAAGTCTTTCGTCTATGATCCAGGAGTGGATTCCCGGGGAGAATTTCTTCTGTCAATTTGCTTATCTTATAGTGAATCATTTTGCTGTGGTACTAAACTGATAATACAGACACAGAAATTAGTTTCAAAGTTCAAATTCTTGTCTGACAGAAGCTTTCTAAATTCCAAATCTAACCTGAGAAATTAAATTTGGAAGACTTATACAGGGTGTCTAATGTTTATTTTTGGCCGAGAAGTCGGATTGAGGGGCGACAAAGCACGATTTTCATTTTGTGATGTCTAGTTCCGGATCAAACATTTTTTGATGAAATTTCCAAAATCGGCGACCCGAAATACCCCGTATTTAACACTTCTTCGATTCTTCAAAAAAAAAAAAAGTCAATGTTGCCCATCTCACGAGCAAACTTTGTATTTTGGGGTCTTAATCTGGGTCGAATGAAAAATCTGATTTAATATCGAAATCAGCGACCCAAGGAACTCTTATTTCGATACTTCGTTTGATACCTCCTCCTTTGAAAATTCAAAGTTCGTAAAACGTTCTAGCACTTTCTTTCAATGGATAAAAAATGTTTCGCTCGAAAGGAAACTATAAACATTACCACATTAATTTACATCCTGCTCTGTCGCACCTCGATCCGATTTCGCAGTCAAAACTAAATCTCGGCGCATTTTATCAAACACTACGCACAACAAATCCTATTTTATAAAAAAAACAGCTGCAATGCTCAGAATTGGCTATCTAGACCTGAACGTTTTCAACTACTCGGATTTTCTCTAGTAAGAGTGAAGGTAGATCTGGACCTTCAGTCAATGTAGAGTACCTAGATTTACTTCATGGAAACATTTGTAAGAAAATGAAAATGGATGTGTTGACCAGCAAATTAAAAGTTCAAAAAACTCTGACGCAAAGTTTTCCTATTTAGAATAAACGAATTCTTTTTAGGTCATGATATCAGACTTGACAGGAATAGTGCATCTGTACATCACATAAAAACTTCAACGTTGCCAATGCGCTCGAAACAACCCCACGAATAAAGATATTTAGGACTACCCCTTTTACAGGCCCTTTTTGCCGGACTTCTTATCTGGAGCATTTTCAACCTACAGCTATCTTCCCTCTGTAGTCGATCATGAAAGAAAGATTGGCAGAAGTGAAAGTGTAGCACTTAACACTGCCTTTAAAAATCATCCTTATACATTTTCCAATGAGACGCAAGGTATAAAGGAAAGACGACGGATTTAAAAGTTCATCTATTTTCTAGCGTTGCCAGCAACTCGAGATTAAGAAAGACGGCAAGAACTAGGAAGACATTTGCCAGAAAGTTGTTAAATATTTTCTATTTTCCAAAAAATGCTAAAAGAATAAAGTTTGCTTTAAGAATAACACATTTTGTTAACAACTAAAGTGCCAAATTGAAAAATGTAGGTATTGATAACTTTTTTGAAGAAGAGTGCTACAAAACTAAGAAAGTTGTCAAATTTAGCATCTAAATTGCTAGGTTGGCAACACTGCTTCTGTAGATCCTTACAATACCTATAGAACTTTTTGACAGTCAGTAAGTATCTATTCTGAATATTACCTTACGCACTTGAGAAACTTCAAGTAAATTGACGCAAAATTACAACTTGTAGAAAATACCACTAGTGAAAATTTCGTTCACTCTCGTCTTTTTACTTGACATAGAAAGGAAAAAAATGTTTCGTGTTATTTTTTTGATTTTGTTTCCATAATTATTTCAATAGAAACTTTGAAAGTTAAAATTTCAGCATTTCACACTATTTTTTTTTCCAAGTTCTATAACAATTTTTTAAATTCCGTATAAATGTTTTACAATAATTTTAGCAAGTTGTATGAAATAATAATAATAATAATAATAATAATAGAAAATAAAAAATTGAAGCACTGGATACAAGAATCGAATCTTTTGTCGACATCCAAAATTCACCACTTATTTGATACAATATGGCAGTCAAGTTCGATGTATATACTAGACTTCGATACAAAATTCAAATTACTATCAGCTTTAACTTTAGGACGAACTACTATGCACTTCAAAATTGATGCTAAATTCGATGATTCAATCCAGAAGTCGAATAAATGTCATAACTAAACTTTTGTATCAAATTAGATTCTAATATCATGTTAAAAAGGTATGGATTTTGTCTGTCTGTTGACGTTCGTTTTAAGGGTATTTTTCCATTTTTTGTCCAATTTACTACAATGTTTTCGTTGAGTTTATTTTTTGTTCTGTTCATTCTTGTTTTTCAATGCTGGATAGCACACAAATTTTCCATCAAAACTAGCTCAAATCACAGATACAACTCAAACTGGTAGAATTAATTCGAATAACGGATCAGGAACTATCAAAATGATTCGCAAATTATTCAAATCCTGCTCATTTCGGAACCAGTTAATCAAATGTCTTGGTTCTACATATTTCAAGTCATTGCAATTACCTTGCGGTTGGAGGAATAGTTCACTCTGAAGCTCGATTACATAAAACGATATAACTGAAGCAAATTTTTCGTTATTGATGGAGAAAATTACGTTCATTCACAAGAAGGTAATACTTCTTATAGAAGTCAGAAGCCCAAACTCGAGCCATCTCTCATTCTATGTCACAGCCAGGGACCTAACAAACCGTAACACAGATTTCGTTTCTGTTTTAAGAGTCGTAATATAATTTTTATTTATACTTTATGTTCGTGGAAAAGGAAATTGGAGCGCAACAGGATTCGAAATCATTCCGTGAAATAAATTAACGATTTCAATTTTTTTGGTGGAGTTTAAACACGAAACGGTTTTGCGAAACGGTTTGCGTTAGTATTAAATAAGTTAAGAGGGAAGGGCGGCACGGGGTGTGCGAGCTTCAACATAGCTGCGATATTAAATCGTTTTGGGTCTCGGGTTCGAGTGAGAGTTAAAGGGAAATTAATGCGCCTCTCAATACGTTTTCGAAGACGGAAAATAACGCTGCTTAATGGATTTGGAAGCGCGTGGATGCTTCAGAAACCTCACATATGATTCTGGTCACGTTATCCGGGTGTTAAAACTTTCGAGCGAATTAGGTTCGGCAACGGTATGCATTGGAATATCAAATTCGAGCACGTAATCAACAAAATATTTAGTTGCGAAAACTTTTGATGTAATTGCACGGCCGATAAAATCTTCGAAACGTGGAATTTCTAGATAGTCGACTTTCAAGTTACAGGTGTACATATAAGGCATATACAGGCGAATTAGTTCTTTTTTTTTTAAACCATATCAGTTACCAGTCGTGCTTCCCGAATTTCTGTATAGAAAACTATGTACTAGAAGTAGCGTGCCTATCATACATGTTCTCAAACTTCCTGTCATACTGATGTGGCTGTTTCTACTTGCTAGCGCAATTGTAATGGCAGGCTCGGAATGTGGCCCATTAAACGGAATGAGACGTACGGTTAAATTACTCCGTTAAAGGTTGGAGATATTGTCATTCTGGTTTTCCATCGGCAAATTACCTCGTACATGCGTGCCCAAAATGCATTCGTTTTCCATGGCTTAATGTCATTCATTGAGAATCTCTAAATCAGAGATGGCATAACCGCATAAGTACAGTTAATGGTCATCAGTTGGTTACGATGACCTGATACAGTTCACGGTTTTTGGTTGATTATGGTTATCAGCTGAGCGTTTTTGAGTTACAGTTAACGGTTATTTTACGGTTACGGTTATCATTGGATTAACCAAATAAAATGATGCAAAACTAAAATGATGTAGAAGGGAAGGGTATATATAAAAGCTTCGTCAGAAGTCACTCCTATCCCAAAGGAAGAAAACACACCAGGTAGTTTATTCTTGGCAAGTTTCTCTCTCAGGACGCAGAACCCAGAAGTTTCAAACGTCCAATGTGGAATGCAACTTGTAGAAGAGGACCTTAAATTCGACACCTTAGAGCAAAGTAGTGTTATCTACATTTTACTGGTCGAAAACATTGCCACGCACTGTTGCTCAAGCTGATAATTGGCAAGAATGGGCGAAATCCTACATAAAAAATCCAAATCACAGATATAAACACTGCGACAGGAAATGATTGGATACTTTTTCGCAAATCACTGAAAACATAATTTGAATCATATAAGATTGGCTACAAAAATTAATTCAGAGCAAAAATCAAGATCCTTTTCTCATAATGTAAGAAAAACTCACGGAAATAGTAATTTAGTACACGGGGGGGGGGAGGGGGGAGTATCGACAGGAAACGTTAACTAAATCAAAAAGGGCTATATATATAAGTTTGTCTAGATGAGCTAATGGTCCTTTTCACTCACGCACTGTCATTTCCTTTTTTTATTTTGCAAAATGGCTAAATTAATGTACGTGAAATAGCAATATTCAGGAATAGAATAATCTTCTGGAGGTAGACATTAGAATAGTCTGTCATTTGTACTTGTGTGGTATTCTATTCACAGTTGTTTTAATTATGTTATTTTAATTAAGGTTATTTTTCATGTTATCGATGAACAGTAGCGCTTACAACATACTCTTGAAATCAGTGCAAATCGCGCAGTTTGAATACTTTAATTTACACCTCAAAACTCAAAACTGAAAATTAATATTTTAACTATTTTATACATACCAGCATGGGTACCTAATTCAGCGCTCATCATTTTCCGATTTGGGTTTGCAACAACCTATCTGTCTTTCATTCAGCTAGATGAAGGAATTACACACTCAATATAATGAGATACCAAACAAAATTTTAATCATCTGAACAAACTTCACGGAAGTTTAATTTCCATCGTGAACCGTCGAAAAATTTTACCTATGAGAAGTTGTAGTCAGGTTAAGACACAGTATTTATGTGGTTGAGCGTATATGCTTAACAACGCGTTATAATTAATGGTTTCTTAACTTGGCGTGTAGAGTTTTATTACTTAAACCTTCCAAGAGTAAAAGATTATTACATTGTTGTTACATGAAACCTGAAAACCCGCCATTAAAACCCAATTTTAGACTAATAGATTTTGCGAGCAGAAATGCAATTTTTTATTTTGATGTTACAAGCTCTCGCTGTAACCAGTGGCTTATTTAGAATTTTACAGCCGAAGTAGGCGAAATAATGCACCACATCCTCAGAGTGAATTGCTTATAGACTTTTGTTAGTCGTGTTCTCTGCTGCAACATGAACATTCATAATCAAAACTACTGTAGTGAGGGTCCAACCCGAGATGAATTTTCGAAATAGATAGTCTGAACAACGTACTTTGAATGACAATCTTCAAGTCAAGAGGGCCTCAAGATAAGTGACACTTCTGTAAACAGGTTGTCAGCTTTTACTTTTGAAGAAGTTCCGATATTACTGTTAATAGAAGAAAGATTATTTATTCATGACTGACAACACATGAAATTAGGGACCCTCTGGCCACCTTATTGTTGTAAAATTTCCTCTCTAATGTTTGCATAACTCGCGTTTTTGCCGACAGCTGGGCACTACAACACTCGCGTTCTGTTTTTTGTTTGTTTGTTTGTCTGTCTGTCTGTCTTCTTGCCTATCTGTTTGTCCAAGATAGCCGATTCACGGCCTGGCCTTCTCACTAAAACTGGTTCTTCTCGTGCCAGCTAATGCCCTTCGCTCGCTTCTTGTTCTTCTACGGAAGAAAAAAATTATCACAATCAATCAAACATGATTTTCACTGAATCGATTTTGTAAAATTGAGAGATTTTCGAAATCAAAGAAAAAGTCATTAAAGTCATTATTATTTCAATTTTGAAACGCAATGAGCAAAATAGAAGAGTTAAAATACTCTGCTGTCGCTATTTTTCCAATTTTTTCCTTCAAATGGTGACTTTTTCAAGTGATTAACATTCAAATTGCGATATTCTGTAAGCGAAAACCTGTTCTCTTTTGCTCCACTGAGGGCAAAAGCCTTGAGACTTGGGGAGATGGAGGAAATACCGGCCCTTTTCAGCCATTCTCAGTCGGGAAATTTGGGTGATCACTTGACAAACTTAAGTAAACGAAAACTTATTTTCTTGCTTGTATGGTATCAACTTGGCAAAATCAGCACACTTTTCGGGTTTCGAGTCATGTAATTTGAGCTCGCCAACCAACAGCAAAAATGATCTCAAGAAGCCCCTGCCGGTAGACAGACGTACAAGATAAACAAACAAAGAGCGTCGTACGGAACGTTGAGGGAGCGCTACTAGCAAGGCGAAAGAGTTGGACCTGGGAACCGGCCAAGGAATGAAACCTCACAGGTACAAAAAGTTTGAAACTTCCCAAGTTTCATTCGTACAAAAATTCATGCATTTAATAATGCAAGGTGGTTGTAGTTGCTTTCATGTAGGCGTTCAATTAAAGGATAACCTTTTGACATCTCAAGTAGCTTGACAGTCGAGCTAAAATATGAAGCTTTCACAAAGGAATGAAATTAGAAAATGAACCGAAACAGTAATAAAAAGAAAATTCGTTCTAAATCGTAAAAAAAAAAATCCATTAAATGATAATATTCGTGTTTTACCATTCACGCAAAATGTCATATGTCAAACAAATCACAGAATCTAAAATCACGCCCATGGAAGTACAATAAGGCAATTTTTCCGATTCAAAGAAACTGGCAGATAGTTCTTTGAATTTTATTGTACAACCTCGATGCGAAATAAAAGGCGCAGCAGCAAGCGCCCGTTTCATTTCTTCGACATGTGGATAAATTTCACATGTACGGAATTTGGGGAACCTGAAATACACCGAACAATGTTATCGAGTGGCACTAAAAAAAAATTATCATTTCGCAAACGCTGGCTGTACAACGTGTCAAGAATAAACCATTTAGATGAGTTCGGTTTAATGAATGAAATACATGTTATCGTTAAAGTGCGTTTAGAGTAATAAAAACTCTCTTTTGCCTCGAATTCATTGTCAGGGTTATTATCACAGTACACCATTAAATGTATACCTCAAGGTAACTGTTCAATTTTATTATTAATTAATTTGCTCTAATAAATTTTCGTCGTTACGCGAGGTTTTCCTAATACATAACGTATAAATGTACACACTTGTATAAAGAGCTAACAATGGCGATTTGAAAAAATAGGGCTAAATATGTCCCGAATGAATGGAACAATATAATATAGCAATACGTCCGACCGAATTAAACGCTATTTAAAATTCCGTTCGCATAGTTCATGAGAAACGCGTGATTTAAGAAAGCAGATTATAAGTGAGATTTCAAAATAGGGCGTTTGAATGGCAGAAAAAATGTAGCTGCGAAATTACCCTCTAATTTATTTTCAGTTGGCGCGATTTCTTGTAGCGAAGATAAAATAAGTTTACGCTCAAAAATTTATTTCGGCGAAGTAAGCAAGCGTCCAGGAAGGATTAATTTGGAAACATGGAAAGCTGCGCATTTTAATTACGGCGTTAATTTTCCGCGCCGAGATTTGCGAAACAAAATGTAGAAAAAAAAAGAGCAGGCTATTTGAAAATATTTCAGTTCGAAAAATATTAAAGTGTAATCTAGATTCGGTGTAGCCTTTTGCGTGGTGGCTGTAAACTTCAAATCAACTCGGCCGGTAGAAAAATGTTTTTAATCGTGATTTTTCGATCGCGTGCGAAAGCTACCAACATATGTGACGGATTAAGGACACTCAAGTCGTTAATGGAAATGAAGTAAGTCGTGCGGAAAAAGGGTGGTTGAACGCTTTGACACCATACGAGTAGGTAGAACCGTAAAACGTTGTTTAAAGAAACGGGGTGGTTCATTCGTAAGCCCATAGATACACTTACGGATACCCCTAAGTTTTTATATCCATTTTCGCGCAATTAAACGAATTTTTCTCGTCACAAATTCAAACATAGAGAGTACGCGCAAAATAAGCCTCGAATCAAGTGGGCGTTTTGTTCGAATTTGATTTCCCATGCTTCCAAATGAACTCAACTCCAACCGATCCCTATAATGAAGGCTTGTGGCTAGTGATACAGCGGACAGGGAAGTGGGATGCATGCAGCTCATCATTTTCCCAGAATTTTCAAGATCATATACGCGTAAAACAGTTTTCAAAAATTAAAAGTAATCCCCGAAATTTTTTCTAGCTACGCCACTAGCTATGGCCGCGCTACCATAGTTACTTTTTACACTCGACAGCATTACTAATGCAAAGTTGTGTAAAACACAAGCATACTCGAGGAGTCCGCTATAATTGTTAAGATTGATAAAAGACTTCATTGCAAAAGATACAATAGCAATACAGACACATCTTTTTTTTTTTTGTATCTTTTGACCGTACTGAAAGAGTATTAACAACTCAAGCGCTTGCAACCCTCGATAGCCTTTACCAATCCAATACCAAAATCAAGTTTGCGTGGATACCGGGCCACTGCGGAATCTCCGGCCACGACGTAGTCGATTCAGAATCGAGGACCCAGCCCATTATATCAATACCACTCCTTAACGTGCCCGACCTCAAGTACCACTTTCGTGACCTCCTGGATAAAGCCTGGAACGCTGAGTGGAATCTCACGAATGGGAAGCTCCAGTCCATCAAACCGGACGTGCAACAAATCACGGATACTGGAAGCCACTGCAAATCGACTCCTGCTTGGGTACATACGCGCCACCCAAGACTAGGATGTGCACAACCTGCAACGACCCACTCACGGTACTCCACATCATATGGGACTGCAAACAATACCGTCAACACCGAAATGAAATCAGCGATTTCCGTATTGAGAATATCACCGGCATAATCAACTTTGTTCAGAAATTTTATTTATATGAATTACCTACTATAGACTACCCAACACAATGTAAACCTCACCGCCAAGATCACAGCCTTCTAGCGTTAAATATTTCGTTAAAAAAAAAAGAAGGAACAAAAAGTATTTTATTATTTAAAAAAATACTGTGAGTCACAAAAATATTCGGACATGCAGTTTTTTTCGCAATATTGAAAGGAGAATGGGCGGGAAAAATCCGAAAAAGTTGTATGTGGCAGGAGGTAGAGTAGAGAGTCTTAGAGCACCAATTGTTTTTAGAGAAGTACCAAAAATTAAGCACGGAAAAAGAAAAGCACGAAATATGTAGCCACATTAATATTCGGACATCGTGTATTTTTTCCATAAGGAATCCGACTTGATCGTACATTTTCCTGAGTAGGATTCTAGAAAATGTTCCTTTGATGATTGAAAGTTGATACCTGAATAATTGAAGCATTGCAGATTATGAGTTAGGTAATTGCGACATCGTAGTATGACTGAATGCGAAGTTAGGTATGGGTTGAAAAAAATTTTAACAAGAAAACTTCCTGCGTTCGCCCATTATAATTAGCATGCAATCCAAAAGAAACAAAATAGTTACGACCTGTCTCTAACTCAACAGTACAGGAGCTATGATGATGTTGGTTAAAATTTCGTATTCTGTAAAGCTTCTAGTTTATATAAATCACTTGTGATCATGAAAGGAATATTTTCGGGATTCCTACTCAGGAAAATTTAAGATCAAGTTAGATTTCTTATGGAAAAAATACACGGTGTCCAAATATTAATTTGGCTAGATATTTCGTGTTTTTCTTTTTCTGTGCATAATTTTTGGTACTTCTCCAAAAAAAATTGGTGCTCCAAGACTCCCTACACTACCTCCTGTCACATACAACTTTTTTGGATTTTTCCGCCCATTCTTCTTTCAATATTGCGAAAAAAACTGCATGTCCGAATATTTTTGTGACTCACAGTATATATAATAGTCTCTACCCACCTATAAGGGAGGAGGGACAAAGTGATGAAATAAAAGTAATGGCATTAATTTCCATTTTTCGTATTTCTTTTCCAAGGACGTAACTATAAGGGGTAATGGGGGATGCGGCCCCCAATTATATTTCAGTAGTCGGCAAAATAAATTAAACAAGAAAACGTCCTCTGATTATTAAATGCTGTAACAACGTCAATTAATGTTTCTTTATTTCATTATCGTATTTTTGTACAACATGTTTCATCTTATTTTTTCACTTAAAACTGAAGGATTATCATGTAATTTCAACGATTTCAATAAACCATTTTTGATGTCCTGCGAGTCGGCAATTTTGAAAATTCGAGTCGGCATTTTCTCGCCTTCGCCCCCCCCCACTGATTTTTCTTAGTTAGGTCCCTGTTCTTTACACGCATAAGTGCAAAAGTAGCCAACCCGGAGTGGTTCATAACCAACGATGAAATATTTTTCAAAAATCAGAAATCAAGAATTTCAGTTCAAAAGTTTCATCATACGACAAATGAGAATTCTTCAGGAGATACCCCCAGCATTCGAAGTTCACCTGCACTGAAAACATCGAATTTACTAGTAAGAACGACATCCATTTTACTGCAACAAATCAACATCGGTTGTACCATACCAAATCGACGTCAAATTTACCATACGAAGTTAACGCCGACCTGTTGTCATAGAGAAGAATCATAAATTATGGTGACTATATTCGACAACCCTCTGCTCATAAAGATGATGTAAAATTAACCAGCAAAACAAAGTCGAATTAACTATTAAAAACGTCGTCAATTAATTAGTAAAATCAAACAGAAGTTGATCTGGTATCGAACAGAAATTATAAATTACACTGACTATATTCGACGTCGATTTGTGTAAAAACGACGTCGGATTAACAACTAAAAATGGCGTCGATTTATCTATAAACTCTATGTTGAAAAAGAGTCGCAAATCAATGAACTGTCAAACTATAGATGTCAAATCGACGTCGATTTTATACGTCGAAATGATTTCATGGGTGGATAAAAAAAAGGAGCCAAAAGCTCGTTTCTAATCATTTCTTCCTCAAGTGAGCAGACTTGAATGTAATAACTTTGGCCTCCTCTTCACTCTTGACCTTACTTACAAATTTCGTTTTGGATGGTCAGTCTCGCCTCGGAGAGGGTCACAAGAATTGATACATATCCAACCAACACGAATAGCATGAAAGCAACTAGAAAGACGTGCAGCTGATTTCAAAACTCAATTTAAAATGATTATATGAACCTTTGTCCTGCTAACTGCCAAAAAGGATCATTATGATAGAATATCGACGTAAGAAACAACCAAGACCTCTTATACTTTTACAAAGGCGGATAAACATAATCTTCAGATGTTCCTCATCCTGAATGGGCCCAATTATTTTGTGTTCACAACCACAGCTGTTCAGGCGAGAAAATAAAATGGTTGCCATACGATTCGCGACAGACTGGATTCCATTTACCTTGCATGTTCTACCGTATCGATTGAATCCACTACGTTGTCCTGTCCCTAGGGGACGAGACAAAATAGTGTCTCGGATCTTAATTCCCACGCCTTCGCGACTTCCATCGTTACAAAGGTCTGCAATTTCGGAAAGGTGATTTTCACGCCAGAGCTGGCAAGCTATCGATGGAATTAGAAACTTTTCATACGTAGCCGCGAGCTACGAATGAAGAAACTTAAATTCGAGTCGAAATGTTGGACATGTTCTGGTTACATTTCTAGATGATGATGGAGAGAACGGGCATATAAATTATAATAGTAAGCAAGAATATAAATGATGAACTTCACTTCTGAAGTCTAAAAGTTAAGGTGAGAAACTAGAAGAGAAAGAGAGGCGAGTTGTAGAAGCATTCCCTACTGACGAAAATCGAGGACAAATATTGTAGATCATTTTTGAAACCGTCCATCAGTAGTTATCTTACAGTCGAGTTACAGAAAAATCATGGATAAAATGTCCGGTCTTTTCTTAAATTTCGTATGGCTATGTAACATTTTGTATGTTATTATATATGAGAACTAGATTGATAAATCCAGATCCAGTGTAGGGACGAATGCAGGACAAATGGGAGGTCGCTGAAGTCCAAGTATGAGAACAAGTGAGAAACAAATAGGAGTTGCAGTCCTAGTGACACACACTAATTTAAACACAGCCATCAATTATATTCTTCTCAAGGAAAATATTTTGCATTAGAGGTACGCATATTTGCCGCAAACTTGATATACGAGTATAGCAAAATAAACATCGGAACACGCTAGCCGTATCCTTGGTTATTCACACATTTGTTTGATGTCCTGGGTCCATCGAGAAGGGGATTTACTTTTCATTTTTGCCTTTGATAAGTCTATTGTTCCCAAATGCGGCTACGATTGTATCAAAATGTAACACGAAAGGCAGCAATACATACGTATATTACTCAAAAAACATCGAGAAAAAAAAAGAAGAAAAAACTTGGTTATCTTACAATTTTATTTTCAGGCAACATTTACCTTCGACTGTGGGTTGGCAGGTTGGTACTGGTCGGTGACAGTACGGCCAATACAATGCGACTGATAAAAAAATAGTTTTAGAACTAGAGTACACGAAAACACTGCACATGAGACTCGTGACAAAAAGGCATCTTCATTTTCAATCATTAAAACGCAGAGTCACCTCAAAGGAGGAGGAGCTGATACAGTTTTCTTACGAATAGTTAATGAAACAATGTTGTGTCCGAAAACTTACTTGAAGGAAGTCATTTCGTCAATTGGGAAATAACAGTCAGCTGGTGGTATGGACTGGCAATGAAATTGGCCGTGTAGCACTGGCAGCACATTTGACGCACATGGCAGTGATTTGACAATCGAATGGATATAGTATGACAGTGGCAATGTGGCCAGTATGAGTTACAGGGACTTGGCAGCATACCCGCCTGCAACTGCGAGCGACTGTAGAATTGGGAGACTACTATGTATACCGGAACTAAGAATTTCTTTTAACTACCATACTGCATGTATTTCCGGCTAGTCTACAGTATAGTATTGATAGTGAAATTTTTGATAACACTACCACAGCATTCTATTAGAGGAACATTGTTCAATGTTAATAACATTTGTCATATACGAGTATCATCTCATCACTGAGTAATTTGTCCGCTTATGATGTTTCCCAACTCCTTAATTTCGCACCTAGTTTTCATGGTTCGATACAGAATGAACAAATCTGATAGTGAGAACTGCACGTCGCGTTATTAGATATTCTGGTTCATGAGCACAACTGGTATGATACACTCTACTGACGAACATCGAAGATACGTAAATGAACAGTCAAGGGGGTACTTGAAAGACTTATCATAGGCTAACATATCCATTCATGACATCATAATGTAGACAAATACTGAATCCAGTTTAGGAGAGCTGCAGCCAGCCGTAAGATAAATCAATGACATTGCTGTCACGTAACCATACGTTTTAAATTTGTCTTTCAAACGTCATGGCCCTATCTCGTCATCAAAAATTCTGTACCGCCCGCCAAAAGGCGAATTTATCTAGAAGATAGTAGGGGAGACTGTCGTACCATGGACCTGTTATACAATGGGATTCTCGGTACCTGTAACGATGTTCCTACACGAGATTTTTTTCGTTTTATCATTATTATGTTGTGGAATGTAAAAAAAAAAATAAATAAATAAATGTTTTGTAATTTTATCAGAACGTTTTTATAATAGAAGCTTGTAATTTGAAAATTGATGTTTATTGACAGTGTCACACCTATAGGTGAGTAAATATAATATTTCATAGTTGTTTGTGCGAAAAATGACCAGATGGGGTTTTCGTAGAACTGACTGTGGAAAAAGTAGAGTGTTGAACCTTGGTCTTTTTCGATGTTGTACCATGGACAATGTGAAAATGTGAAAACTTCTATTGTTTCGATGCTGTAGACAGTGCCGTTGAAAACAATCGGCAGAGAATTTGTCCTATCCTACATCGGTCCTGCATCCAACCTGCATTCATAGGTGCTAGTCCATATGAAAGACACAGCTATATGTATAGCCGCGGGTACCGAGAACACACGGATGGAGAAGACAAACGGACAGAGCCGTACCGATCGGGGGCAGGGGGAGGTCAACCCCCTCGACCAAAAAAAAAACACGAAAAACAATGAATTGAGACGGAGAGGAGGGCGAATCAGTGACTGAGCCCCCCTTACTTGAATCTTGGGTAGGCCCTGCAAACGGACATTATATTTATATGATGTGTCAAATAATTCGGCTATGTGCAAAAATGTTGGGCGTTTTCAAAAGTGTCCTAGATTTTTCCTCAATTTGTGTCAGCAGGGCACTCGTACGGTCAATTTCCTTACTTCGCGTCATTCTTTCAATTTCCGCAGCACTCGCATCGAATTTCACTCAACGGCCATCTTTTCGGTAAATAAAATGGAACTGTTTAAAAAGGAAAGGAAGAATAGATAATTCAGCCCTGGTAACGGTTTTAATTGTTCTACAAGTTTCCTTTTCATTCGATGCTACTTTGTAGTCGTGCACTCGAGTATCTGTGGGGTACGTTCGCCTTGAGGAAGGACGTTATCGGTTTATACGATCAGCGCTGACATCGCCAAAATGGGAGTTGTAGTGAATTTTTCAGCACTTGCGAGAGTATCGTGTATGAAAAAAACAAATCGTTCGCGAACTAAACAGCGGAAAAATAGCAACCATGCTTCTTTTTTTTAATTACACCCTGCTGATATGTCTCTTTTGCGGTTACTAAACTTCCTCCAGCTGCCTGAAACAGCCAATTGGAGTATACGGTTTGTTGAGGCGAATTTTTTCCCCATCGTCTGGAAAATCGCAAGGATGAAACTCGGATACGAGTGAAATTGCGTTCTATCTCATGAACTCTATACTTATTTGTATAGTATCGGTGAAAAATACATCCGAAGGCGAAATCATTTGGTAGTGATTGAATATAAAGTAGTTACAATACGAATCGTCTACTTCGATGACGGGCAATAAAATTTGCGGTAGGAGGCCATTAGTAGGTCTTCGAATCCGATCCGTTGGGGTGTCATCAGTTGGAATTCATATTAAATAATGATCATTATTTTAAAATAATTATTGATTTATGGATGGTCGAGGTAACTGAATTTAATTCTGACAGTCGGTTTTCGACTGATCCACTTTGATGGCACCTAAAGCAGTTGGACCCAAAAAAGTGTTCTCGAAATCAAATTCGACAACTTTAGAAACCTGTAAATCTAATACCATCTTCAAATAATGACTATCATAATAGTACGATCTCAACTCCTTCCAGTGGCACCCCAAAGGATCCAATTTAAGGAACCCAGAAAGCTACAAGTAACAGCTTTGGGAACCTGTAAATCAAACCACATAGTATTTATTGATTTTCGAAAGGCCTTCGATGCAATGAAACACGATTGCCTTCTACTAGCATTAATAGAACAGGGAATCGATGCTAGAACAGTAAAAATAATAAAAAACTTTTATAAGAATGACACTGCTCATGTAAAATTAGATAAATCGGGTGAAGCATTCCAAATTAAAAAAGGTGTAGCACAAGGAGATCCCCTGTCGTCCAATCTGTTTAACGTAGTGTTGGAATGGGCATTTAGAAAACTAAATTGGGAAGACCATGGGATAAACATAGACGAGAAAGAACTAAGTAATCTGAGATTTGCGAACGACATTGTGCTGATAGGAACCAGTAGGAAGGAAGTAACAGAAATGGTGAAAGACCTCACAAGAGCATGTGAAGAGTCCTGGGCTGCAGATGAATTTAACCAAAACGGAATACATGAGCAATAGATCTAAAGAAAACCTCAAAGTGGATGGGATGGAAATTGAAAGAGTAAAGGAATACAATTACTTAGGGCGGATTATATCGTTTGATCAAGGGCTAAACAATGAATTACACGAAAGAAGGAAAAAGACATAGAGGGGTTATTGAGCACTAGGCATAGGCGCAAATAGGTGGGGGCTTGGGGGGCCTAGCCCCCTAAACTTCTAAATAGCCCCCCAAACTCTGGAAAATTACCAAAGGAAAAGATACGGGGAGGTGGTGTTGCTTCATAACAAGGGGGCTTAAGCCCCCCCCCAGTTCCGGGCCCTATTTGCGCTCCTGGCACTAGGACAGATTTTCAAAGGGAAAATGAAAATGGTATCCAAAATAAAAATTTTAGAATCATGTACACTGCCAATTCTCACGTATGGAGCACAAACCCGGTCAATGACAAAAAAACAAGCAAACAGTCTTTAGGTAACACAGCGAAATATGGAGAGAAGCTTATTGGGGATAAGAATGAAGGACAGAATCAGAAATACGGAAATTAAGGGTAAGACAAGAACAAAAGACATACTTGAGACAGTAGGTTTGCTCAAAATCAGTTCGGGGCTTTTAGCTGCTTGGGCCCGAAATTGCACCATTAAAAAATAAGTTCAAAAGTTCTTATTAAGCAGTACGCGCATATTTTGAAGCTTCGCGATAGAAAACGAAGAAGATGTAGCGAGAGCATGACACGACTCCAGAAAACGACTGATCCACGAATATCGAGTCCCTGCCTAGCCGGACAACGAGGTTTAAAAAATACGAGGGTGGAAGAATAGCGTGAGGAAAAGAAAGGAAAAAGGAAAAGATTCCTGGAAAAGAAAGAAAGAAGCGACTCGATGTAGAGATGCTGCACAGGTAAAATGCACAGGTGAGGAAGACTGGCTTGGAAGGACAGGTAACAAATATACAATAAAAAAATATTTACAAAAGAATTCGGGAACCTTAAAAAAGTCGATCGCAGTGGAGAGCACCGCATCAGGTATGCGAGACACTTGGCTAGAATGAAAAGAGACTCATGGGCAAAGAGACTAACTGATTAGACACCATATGACAATAAAAGGAGGAGGGGTAGGCCAGCAACGACATGAGACAAGACATAGAAAGGAAAATTAAGAACGTTATGGAGAAGAGTGGCATTAAACAGAGGGGTCGGGCAAAAGGTAGGGGAGACCTATGCTCAGGAATGGGCGTCCGGTAATTAGATAGTAAACAAATAGCATTTTGTAATACATAAAGAAGTTGTAAATTACCGGAATAAAGGTTATTATTACTATTATTTTATTATTATTATTATTACTATTATACTCACGAGTGCAAAAAGTACATAGTTTTAAATTGTTTAAGATGCACAAGAACTGTCTACAGATTTTTATTTTTATTTCTATTCCTCTAATTTTCGACAAAAGCTAGCCTCAACCCTAACGGATATAACCTAGGAATTTCATTTTCAGAACTAAAATACTCATATTCCCGAAATTGGTAGGCAACATAACAACTCCCACAACTGAACTTACTGCGTTTTGCAAACGAACTTTTTCATTGGCAAATATTTTGATAACACGAAGGAAAATGATTTTTGTGCAATCAACAAAGAGATACCGATGAGTTGGGGTTCCATCGCCCAGTTTCGAAAAACAGCTGCACTTACCGTCGTTTTTGGAAATCCGCTTTTTTATCAGAAAATATTGTCATAGCATGAAAAAAATAATATTTTTCCAATTCGACGAAAAGATATTGATAATTTGGGGGTACCAGCAACCTGTTCCAAAAAGATCAGAGAACCCAAAAAAATAATAATATTGGACAAGTTGCGTCCTGGAAAAGCAGCTCTCATACATTTGTGGTATTGCCGTTCACATTTTGTGGATTTACGATAAGACGAAGAAACAAAAAGCCTACATCCTATGTATGAAGGATTTACATATCAGTTTGTAAATTTCTGAGAGATTCCAAGAGGATTCGGTTGATTTCTCATATGCTGGCAGGTAGCAAATGAAATCTGTAAGAAATCGTAGAAAAGCAAATTTTGTTCAAAGTTGTTGAGGAAAGAGTGCTGCTTCTGTATCTTTTAATTTTAAAGTTTGTAAAATAACTAGCACTCTGACATCCTACATTTACATATATACATTATGTTCTGGACAAGTGGAGTAAACTGAGGCCAGAGAAAAGATACTAGTTTTTCCTCTCCTTCTAGTCCTCCCAGTCCAAAATTACTCGTTTTACTACTTTGGATAAAGGGTAGATAGTCTATGCACCTCTCCAATATAGATTAAGGGTTGACCACTATAAAAGGAGCGAGCTCACCAATACAGGGTAGAGGATAAACCACCAAAAGAAATGAAAGAGATATCGACCGAGGAGATTTAGTAACGTAGTAACACTGAATTACATGTGACATGTCTTATTATAGATATCAATTTTTTGACTTGACGCAACTGGTGGAAAGTAATTTTTATCACTACACAGTTTTTTCTCTCAAAAATTGAACAGCAATGAATTGGACTTGGACTGAACGATCGTCATGCAGAGTATTTCGAACAAATTTTCCCATTATCGGCCAAAATGTAAGAAATAACTGTACAGTAAGGAGAAATGTTTGTAATTTTCTGATAACACATTGACTGATGTGTACTTAAGTTCAATTAAATATTTTCAGAGAAAATGTTGAATAATGTAAGTAAAAAAAAATTGAATTTTGTCTTGAGTTTTTGAAAACAAAGAAAAATTGCATTTCATTCACTTTTTCTCAGATCTGTGTGATATCTGAAAGACATAAAATATGATGAATTCTTGAGTTTCTAATCGATACGAACCAAAAACATATGAAATTCGTATTCTGTTCCACGTATTTTTGCCGTATTTGTAATCTGCCCGTGCATTCTGCAAAATGACCCATAGGTGCATTTGCCCGAAAAGTTTAATCATTTTTTAAATTGCCAATACCAGATCCCTTTTTCAAAGCATAAAAGAGGAAATTAGATTCAATTTAGAATCTTTACCACGGAAATTGAAAGCTTCAATTATGAGCAGAAGGAAAACGGTTCAAAGTTTCGCATTTAGTCCCACATTACCCCACCAGGGAACGCTGATAGAAATTTCATTCACAGTTCTGATTTGCTAATTCATGTCAGCAATGAACATTTTTTAATTGAAAACTGAATAAATTAGTAAACTTTAATTTGCAAGACAATTTTTTCAACAAAAATAATAAAAATATACCGTTATTTTATTTTATTATTATTTTTTTTCATGAAATCAAGAAACGAAGCGTGAAAATCGAGTACCAAAAGCTGATTTTAAATTATGTACTCTGTCGCAAAGCACTCCGTACGATCGACAAAATGAAACCCCTCATTTCTCGGAGAGCAGTAAGATTTTTCGGCAAAATAATTTGGCTAGTTTCCATTTGCTTTCAGGGGCGATTGTTCGTCACAGTTTCATTAAATTCGGAGAATCCGAGTGCAAATTTTCAAAAATTCGAGTTGTGTCGACACGAAACCCTAGAGCTAATTTCGGCTGCACGTACCCGTTCGAAGCTGTTTTTTCTCTCTCTTTTCTTTCTTCAAAATTATTTCCCCTTTATCGCCGTCATTGTCTTTACTTATCGATTACGTCGGATCCAACCGAAGGGTCCTAAATGTTTGACATGCCAGCCACGCATCCGAGGTCTACAAATCTCTCGGTTCGAAATAATCTGGAAGCTTAATTTTTAACGAAAAATGCGACTTTTCATGCGGTTTCCGATAGCGTTTCGACGTGACGAAAACAGCTTTTAATATTTTAACGCCTTAGCGAGTTTTGACGAGATGGAAAGTGAGGCTTTCCGTTGAGGCAGCATAATTTTGAACTTCTTTTTTTTTTTTTGTCGATATGACAAAGCTACGAATACTTTGTTCGACTATTTTATTTCCAATCGTTAACTCGAACGAAAGAAAGAAAAATACTCGGCCGAAAAAAAAAGAACTAAATAATACTTATAAACCAGAACCGACAATTTCACACTGAATACCGGCGTTTTCACCCAATCGCGAAATACAGGGTAAAACAATAAACGGGCAACAGGAAACGTAAAGTGTAACCAGGAAGGAAATTTGCGACCAAAATTCACAGACGTGGATCGAAAGTAACGAAAACAATAATTATCTGAATGAAAATTGTTTACATCAACCTTAAATCTGCCCACGTAGTTATGAACGTTAATCCATGTAAGAACGATGGGCATTGATCTGCATATTACAAAATCTCAACAATTTATTTCTCATCGGAGTATGAAAGATTCACATCGCTACTTTTTGTAAAGATGGCAACACTGTAAAGTAAGCAAGATAAAACTTCGAATTTCACTCGGGACAATATATGGTGAGTATCATATATCGACACTGACAGGAACCATAGCCGGTTTTCAGGGTAGGATATGGGGTATAGTCAGTCCCCCTCCTTTCCGAGATTGTCCAAAATATAATTTTCCAATTGAAATTCTTCTAAAAATTGATGAAATTTAGCCCGATGAGCTCGCAAATGAATGTTTTTCATCACTTTTAAGGGCAAATATCACCAAATCCATCCCCTGGCAAATTCCGGTATCGCGGGCACAGACATACATAATATGGATGCTGTTCAGCAAAAGGGAACCAACTAGTAAAATCCGCTTTTTGAGATCACGTGATTCGAAGTTCAGGAGCCATATATAACATAGCGTTTACTGATAAGTTTTCTTCAACGCGAGTACACATTTTTGAATCGGGGGCTCAATTTTGAGAAATTATACTTTTTACGCTCTTTCCAACGATAATAAACGTTGGTTGGTTCCCTTCTGCTGAATAGCGTCCATACTATGAATGTCTGTAATATTTGGTCTGACAAGAACCTACAGGCATGAAATATGTACAGCAGAACGAAATTGTTACTCACTCAACGTGATCATCCTGATCATCATTACTACGAGTATCATATTCGTATTTCTTTCACCAGTGAAAGACTTTCCGTTCACGATATTTTCCACTAGTGGCGGATGCAGGGAGTTATACAGAGAGAGCATAAAAGCGCAAATAGCTGACTTGGAGGGAGGGAAACATATGAGGGATGCTAAAATTTCTTTCACTCGTATCATTTTAAATTTTTCTTTGAGGAAGGCTTTCAGAAGATTTGGGGAGAAGCCAAGCTCCCTTTCATTTGTACCTATGTGGGAAGGGAAATTTAACCTCCTCCTCCTACGTTCTCACAGGTTATATTCCCGTCCTCACAAAGGAAATTAAGTAAGTAGATAAGTTAGAAGTATCTAAGACTTTTGAACGGTTTGTACTACAGCTGACTGTTTTCTTATTCATATTAAAAATGCAAATGCCTACCCAAGTGTGAGATAACATTCATTCAACACACTGAATTCTCGATTGTGCGACGATTTATACGAAGTTTTGAATGTCCATTATAATACCATTCAATTTCCCCCTCGGGGATACCAGTTCTCAAGACTGAGTCAAGATTATTCAATTTTAAGTATGCTCATGTAAGAATCTCACAGCCTATTTCAACTATTTACTGCTCATATAAGCCTGTTCAAGACTCGCTAGAAGTGCCTAAACCGGTTTGTGATTCTTTATGACGTTTCCAGGCTTGATTATGACTCTTCAAGACATGGTTAGACATAAAAAATGGTATAAGACTCTTAGAAACTCTCTGAAATTACTTACAGTTCTTGAAATTGGTACCAACTTTACTTGAAAGCAGCATATTAACCGGATTACTAGAAATTAACTGAAACTTTTCAGCGCTCATTCAATACCACTCACCGTTTAACATTCGTTGAGGACTTCTTACAACATTTATAGGCTGGGCCAAGACTAAAGAAAATTCTTCACTCGTTTAAAACAAGCAGGTGCTTTCTAAGAAGCTTCCTAACTTTTTTACAATTCGCGGAGACCGTCTAAGACTTTCAAGACCATAACTCTTCCAGACTTACTGAATTTCGGATTCTACCAGACTGAATCAGAACTCTTCAAAGTTGATCGTGACTTTCTGAGTCCTGTCAATGCTCTATAAAAATTTTCAAGGCACCTTTAGGATCCTCGGAAACTTGTTTAAGACTGTATATAAGGTTCTTTAAGACTAATCTAAAAGTTGATGCGACTCTTGATAACCTATGCATGACTTTTGAGACTTCCACACTTCTTTAGGATACTCTTTGAAAGACTCTAGCCGGATGAGAGTCAGTAAGATTTCATTTGTGAAGCATTTCTAATTTAAATAATTCTCTCTGAGAGGTGCCATCGACCGCCTCTATGGCCACCGCTGTGTATCCGCGCCTGTGAGGGTACCACTTGGGAACCATTCCTCGAGATCATCGTTAGACTTCCACTTTTCGCTTTAAAAAACCAACTCGAGGTTTTTGCCCGATCTCTGTATAATGTATCCGAAGAAGTGGAGAATCTCCGAGCAAATTATTCACAAGCGCTTCTGGGTGCAGTTCATTCTAAATTTTAATGCTAGTTTCTGAAACCAAGAAAGGACCAGGACATTAGGATTTTCAGCAGTTTCCTACTACTCTTCCATCTTTCCATACCTCAGGTCCGCTGTCAGTCTTACCGTCAGCGTTTTCCTTGCCAGTGTCTCATATTCCACAGCCAATTTTCAACTTTTTCTATTTGCTCGAAGAATATCTATTTCAACCTAATCTAAAGGAAATGAGGTTGAAAGTAATTTTAAGCGTGCTTTAATGGCGTTTGTATTAGCCTTGGTGGAGTCCAAATGAGCCGTAATTAGTCGTAACAAAATTCATAAGAATCGTATCAGAGCCTGGATGAGTTTCAGAAAGTTCCAATATAGGTACAATAATGTCCTAACAACTTCGGTAAAATTTAAATGAATTTAACTTTCTTTTTGAGAGCATTAAAATCATCTACGCACTTGAAACGTAGTGAAACTAAATTCAGTTTCTAAACATTCCCAGTTGTTCCTCCCAGGATTCATTCCTGAATCCACCATTGATTCCATTCTATAGGTAGGACTTATAAACTGAATGTGGCCACCAGGAAGTCCTGTTGTAACCACTTTCTAAACCAGTATGAAAGAATAGGAAGCGTCACGTCGACGGAAAATTACAGACATGGCAATACTATTCCAGGAATGTTATAGTGCATTAATTCCTAAAGTGGTCAAATTTGGACCTTTCTGAGATACATGCATGCAACTCTTTTTTCCTCGACCAATAGACAGCTCCCTGCCGAGCTTCTGTAGTACTGCAATAACGTCGTACCATTCGTGAAGTGTTGCAAATGAAAGTTCACAACAGATAATTCGTGTTTCTAAGCTCAGAAACTGATGAGATTACTACCCAATTAACCCTCTCTCTTAGAATATATAGCTACGAGGAGCGAGGAAAGCGCAATCAATTAAAATGAATTTCTATCTCTCTACTTTCAATATAACACACGGTAGGAGAATATCAGCCCGCGAGAGAGGTAATGGTATTAACTCTCAACCTTTCATGTTAGTTCTACCTTAGGTTACCTACTACTCATGTTGTCTTCTATCCCATGTACTGCGAAGCAATGTGTTGTGTTGATAGGGAGTGTTTGCCATCCAAGTTGGCTGTACGTGCCAACTGAGGTATGTAAATTAAAAAGTATTGATTTCTTCGAATCAGTGAAAATATTAGTTTCCAAGTTATCGAAGAATTTTGTCATATCAATAATAACGTGAATTTTCAATCAAGGTTTGAATGTACAATTAAGCGCGGGAATTTGCTTTGCTCATTGATGATAATGTGGTATAGGCGCCACTTTTATGACGAATTTTCATAGCATGACCAAGAGAACCCTACAGTAACTTTTTATGTTCATCAGATTAGAGGCTACGACGAATTTTTATACTCGCTCTAATAGTTAAAATTTTGACTTCGTGTTGTACATAGTAAATAAATAATACTAGTATTTCTAGAGCTGTTAGACTACTATAGTTTTTCCAAAAGGGGAAAATACGTTTTGCAAACTACATTGTCCGTAAAACAAATGTCTAACCTATGTATGTAAATTAAACTTATTTACAAATGAAACTATTCATTAAATCAACGATAATCGCTTTTTGGTAATGCTTGTGCGTGGAGTAACGTCACCGAGATTACACCACTGCACCTCCTGATAATAAGCAAATATATAAGTTATTAACTCTTCCTAAAGGTACAATTGAAAAGTATAAGTAAAATAGTTTCCGATTTTGCCTCCAGAAGAGCTGATAACTTACAGATTCGATGATAACCGAGGGACGACAATTTGACCCTATGAGTGCCTCCCTAAGAAAAACACAGTTTTTACTTTTTAGAGATCGGTAAAAAATTTTTCTATGTTAATTTGACATCACTCCGAATATGTTAGTGGCAGACATGCTTCCAGAGCAGACAATAAGAGAACAATCGGTTGCATATAGCAAACTTGTGCGAGGCCCGGGGGTGAAGAAACTTATCAAGGCCATCAGTGGCGCTGCCTGATAACTGTGAGAAGTAAATAAGGTAGCGTAAGACTCTTAATAAACTGCACGAATGACAATGCGATTTTTATAGTGATGGTGCCTACAAATCTTCCTATACTGGTGTTTAGGCCCTAGGGCTGTGGCAGTTGCCCCATGCACCGCGAGCTTGCAACGCCATTGACAGAAACCCTTTAAATGATGACTTCATCTTCTTTAGAAGATATGAAAAGCTGAACTTCAGAAAAGAAGAAATTATTGGGCAATTCAGCTTACTAATTGTCATAATAAAGTTTCCGACCTCTTTCCTTTCAAGAGTGGCTCATTCTGCAGTCTGCATTCTCCAGTTTTTGTTCCCAATTTGTGAAATCACGTTCATACTCTTTTATCTACAGTTTACACTAATAAAAAATAGTGTATTTGTAGCATTTGAACCGCACTAAACATATGCACCAATTATGGTCAGAGTAACACACAAACTTTAATAAGATAATATGTATGAATTCCTTTTTGCTCGTGTATCTTCAGCACACTAAGCACACAGTTGTTCCAGAGACCATTCGCTGTGGCAAACCCGGTGCTTTCAGAATTCTAATTGAGATATTTACTTAAAACTTCAATCTCCATTCATGGGCATTCGCTACGTTTTTCTGTACTGCTAACTTCGCTAATTTATAGGATACTTTTAGTTTTCAGTTTCAAATGAAATTATATCCCCATAGGTTGATACAAAATAGAGACTATACACTTTCTACGCGGATTAAGTCCGAATAAAGCCTCATCCCTGCAGAAGGAAAAAGCTGATACAGAAACTGATAGTTGATTTTAAATTCTTTCCAATGACTAAGCCACCCGTTAACCTGCTATTATTTTCAAGTTGAAATGAAGCGCAAACAAATTTTGATGGTAGGCAAATGAGAAAGTATTATCATTGATATTGCACAAAATATTTCTTAGGTAAATAAATTCCGCTCTATTAAAAAGTAAATCACGATTCCCCTGTGGTTAAGAGACTGCGTTTCGAGCGTTATCAGCTTCTACAAAGGAACACAAAGTTGTCGGATTCTTAATTTTTGAAAACTTTCTAGTATCTAGACGGTGAACATTTACAGATGGAAAGTGGATGGAACAAGCAATACTTTTTTCTCGAACTGTTATCATTCACTCGTATTACAGTAAGGTACTCGGATGCAGATATTTATTCCAGCTGTATGTTCAGTTGCTTTGATATTGTGACGGGCCGTTAATCATTGCGTAGTACTTAATATTGCTTACATCATCGACAGAATACTTGGTAAAACTTACTTAGGAAACTGGAAATCTCAATCACGAATGATGGTGTCAGTCACATTGCTCAATTCAGACAACAGTACGCAAAAAGGTTGATTTCAATCGTTCATACAAGTTGACTTCTTGTTCATCATTCTTCATTCTTCGCCGCGCTTTCAGTGAATTTGGACGCATTTAGAATAATGACATCGCACCAAATTGATTCACAGAGGTATGAAATCATATAGTATCAACTCTATGATCACAACGCGAAGTTTACACACAAACTCACCACAAACGCGAACTTTACACCATGAAGGATGAAGCACGAACTCCCGATCAAAAATTCACAAATCTCAATCAACCCGAAGAAAATGAAACGATAGTTTTGGAACGCGAGAACATTTTCAAGTAACCTGGAACAAGACTCAAGACTTCAAGACCAAAGAGTAACCGTGACAGTTTTGACTTTGACTCCGAGATGTTGATAAACTACTAGATTCGTAACTGATGTTGGATGGTAGGCGCGGTGGTGAAGCCGTATTTGCGGTAAAGGGGGAACATTGTGTGATAAAAAACAAAAACGCTATCTACTATGTACGACGGTTGTTAGGTTGTGGCGGGTGTGAGGAGGGGGACTATTCACACTAAAGCCGTTCAAAGCGAACAATATAATATTATCATTTGTAGACTGACAGGAAGAAAGGGACCTCAGCGCAAAAATGTAAATTTTACAGGAGAGCGGATAAACAAAATTGATAACGTTTTCACGTTACAGAGACACTCAACTTTGAAGACTTATAGCCATTCGGGAAAATTTTTTAGAATCCAGGCGAAAGAGCGGCCAAAAATTAGTCAAAAACAGTTGTTATCACAAAAATGTTTTTTCTTTGCCCTGAGGTCCCTTTCTTCCTGTCAGCCCACATTTTTCATTGTATGAGTTCGACGTTTGGCGATCGTTCTCATCGAACCATGCGCATCCTTATTTGTTATTTCACTCACTTCAGTCGATTTTACTTTCGAGTTTCGAAGAATAAAGAAATAAATGAAATTGCTGTTATCACCCTTATCACAAAATGTCTGCATGCCGCACCGTTTCTGTTCAGTGTGCGTACGCACCGACGAAATTCGCAAACTTATTTTGGATGCTATTCAGCAAAAAGGAACCAACTAGCAAAATCCGCTTTTTGAGAACACGCGATTCAAAGTTCAAGAGCCATGTAAAAACTATGAATCGGGGGCCCAATTTTGAGAAATTCTACTTTTTACGCTTTTTCTAACGATACCTACTAACAATTTATTTTGTTTACAAATGTCGGTTGGTTCCCTTACGCTTGACGGCGTCCATCTAGGAAGGAAAGGCAGATAGCGCTAGTTGACATTATTGCAGTCGATGCTAGTATCGAAATTGATACAGAGAAAAGCCAAAAACCTTGCCGGTTCGGATATTTCTTCATCTGCGGATCAATTTCAATGAAAATGCAGTGCCAAAAAAAAAAAAAAAAAAAACAGTCTTAATTTTGACGAAATTTCTGAAAATTATTGTAATTTCAATCCTGCCGATAAAATTATTAAAGTAATGCTTTTTGTTGAAAATTTCATGAGCAACCATTTGTGAATTTTTGAGTATCCCATCGAGTAAATACCTCAATTCTGAAAAATATACAAAAGTATCGATGTTGGTAATAACGAGACTTCGAAAGAATAGTACAAAAATTCTTCAGCGTTATTTTTTTCAGAAACGTTTTTACTTCTCATCGAGTAACTTTTGTTATTCTGAATACCTATGTCATCACGAAATAAGTGGACACAAAAAGATTTGGACAATTCTTTGCCTAATTTTAATGCGAAAAAATTGGGTTTGCAGACAACTGGCAAAGCGTTGTCCCCTTTGTGATTAATTTAATGAAATTCGATTAGTTAGTAATATATTTAGGTACTTGATTACATGATTTCAAACGATTCCAAAGTCTTATTTTATGACTTTAAATGAATTTCTTTTGTTTGGCGTAATTACCTATACGTGTTGGTAATTACACGATTTTGGTGAAACATTTTCAAAAGAGGGTGAGGAAAGGGTAATACAGGTAAGGGGGAATGAATTTTTCTACGGGAAGTAGCCAAGAGGTTGAAATTAAGGGGATGCATTTAATTTTTTAGTAGAGCCTTTAGTTGACCTCACAGACATCCTCAAACCTTAGGATGAAGTAATTACTTGCAGGTATTTTACCACATTTTGCACACATCATAATAAATCACTAGTAAAATTTAAGGCTGCACATTTTTTTACGTGCAGTTTTGACTACTATGGTTCTATGGTTGCAGTAAAAAAAAAAAAAAAACTAGAATAGGCGCGTCAACCTTTATACTTAAATACCAAAATGTCCTTTGTTCTGTTCTCTACCTTTTCTGTGCGTGCATGCATGCGTGTTGGTAGACGAATCATCATGTAGTGGCTCGCCGGTTTTGCTCGAAAAGGTTCCAAAAGAAACGCTACCGAAATTTACGGAAATTTATGAATGCAAGTAGCTTCAACTCTCGTTGCGTTCAGTCGGAGGGTCCTGAGCTATTTGCAGTTCACTGTTTCATATTCGTGTTATTCAGAGAGAAAGATGTTGGTGTCTTCAAAAATTCAGTCGGATGATTAGAAGAAATACTGAACATAATTTTCAAAAACTGAAATTTTAGGACTTTTGGAGGTTATATGTGGCAGAAGATGGGCCGTTTGAAACTAAAATTAGTGCGAAACAATATCCAAGTATATTATAGTCATGTTAAATCAGATGTACACGTAATAATGACGCATTTTGAGCTAGTTTTGGAAATTTCAGATTTTCAACTTCCTAATAATTTTTGAAGGGAGACAGTTACAGCCACCAAATCTTAACATAATCTAAAGAAGTTCAATGTAAAACAATTCCAAAAAGTTCCAGTTGAAAAAAAATTAGGGGCCCACAAGGGGCAAAACTTTGTGCCCCCCCCCGCCTAATTAGGGTACATAGCCTAAAACCTATTCCGGATTCATACGAACACATCCAGAAAGTACGAACCCCCCAGCTTTTATGTTTCACCCGTCAACTTTGAACAAATAAACAAACAAACTTACACTTTTATATAATAGAAGAGAAGATATGGCGACGTCCCTAAGCAGTAAAATTTCGTATTTGCTTTAATGGATTAGTTGTGAAAGAAACAATGTAGACCGTTCGATTGTTTGGTATGTAGTAGGCAGACGAGGCTGAAATGAATTGAAGTCAAACATGACACGTATATGGGCTATATGATGAACGCATAGGGATCAAAAGTTCGGTCAAGTTGAGAAAAAGTAGGCGATCGTAATCCCACGTAAAACGGTTTTCGGATTTCAAAAGTTTCGATGCTTTTTTCCACCATCCATAAATTAGTCGTCAGTGTGCGCGCATTCGTAGGCGGAATAATTTTATCCGACAGATTTTCGGTGGTAATTCAAAAATAATATCTGCGCGATCTGAAACTGTTTTTTTTTTTTTTTTTTTTTTTTAGTTCTAAAATTAGTATGCAGGTACCGAACAAGCACGAAAAACTGTAACCGATGTTTTATTTGAGTGGATGCTGGATATACTGTAGCCACAGTGTGCTTGTTCCAAGACTTAAATAAAAGCTATCAGACGTAAAAATAAGATACCTACATCGCCGACGTTATCTGTTTTTTGTCAGAATCAAGAAGCTGATTTGGTTACCGCGTATCCTTCTTCTACGATCTCTCGGGTTTTTAGAGCGGAAAATTAAGCCTGGAGAGACACGACTGTACTTCAGATAGAGCGTTTTGTATTTTCCTCGTCCCGAGAACCAGACATGTTGAACTTATTTGAGAATTTGAATGTGTTTTCTTTTCTTAGCGAATTCGATTATTTCAGTTACTTCTTGTTTTCAATCTTCGTATAGGTATAATTCGTTGCCCAGGGGATAGAATGGATGCAGCGGTGGATGCAGGAAATAATCTTGAGGATAACTTTTTCAAGCGTAAGAGAAATGAGACTTAAATACTTTGCAGCCCGTTACTGAGTGTTTAAATTATTTTTCTGATTTCAACATGGTCACTGAGTAATTGGATAAGCCGAAAACAATACTGGAGTTTTGAGCGAACTGTCATGTATATTTTATACAGGGTAAAGATCCGCTAGCAAAAAATAATTTGAAAAAATTCCTATCTGGGGGCAAGGAGCTCCTTTTCTAAGGAACCCATTTATCGGCCCACAATGGTAATGTTGAATTCACGAAAGAAATATGCTGTTTGCACGAAATATATAAATGACAAGCGCAGTAACAAGTACGAAACAGACAAAGAAAGAGTTTGAAGAAAAAATTAAACTTCAGAACGCAGTATAATTCACTTACACGATAAAACAAAATACGCCCGGATTTTTAATACCTTCTACACACAATGAAAAAAAGAGACACGATATTACTGCGCCCGAAATAAAAATTTCAAATTCTCGGCCTCCATCATACTTGCCACAAATTTACAATTGCGCACAAATTAATGTCAAAATCAAATTTTGGAGCAATACAAATCTATGAATCGATTCTCCCCCTCCTCAGGAGCCACAAATTTAGATTCAGAGCCAAACCGATATCAAAAACGAATTCGTTGAGTTCGAAACCCCTCGATGATCTCGATGGGGTCATTCGCATAAGTAATAGGTCTAAAAATTCCTAATGTACTGTAATAAAGGGTAATTTTTACACGCCCACTCTTTTTTGTTCTCTCAACCGAAGCCCCGAAATCCGTCCTTTCGAGCATTACCTCAGAGCTCCCCTCTATGGCGTTTCTAGAGTACTTACGAAAAAATTCTTAATGATCGTTTTTATAGAAAATTAGATCCCTCTTAAACTCATGGATCTCCTATCTCCACGAGTCTGTACGTTATCCGCGATGACGTATAATTTTTGTGTTTAAACAAAATAATATACCGTATGCAAGTTATTTCGTGATATCGATTTTAAAACTCGTAATTTAAACTTTTTTTTTCGTGGCTTCACATTCCGTTCAATCACACTTTTTATTTCGTGCTATTTAATACTTCCCCTTTTCTAATAGCAGACTGTACACCTCATCCCGGTCATGTAACATCCAATACTGAATTGATACTTTCTGCGGACAATTCAGTTAAGTCTTGCCAATCTCCTTCAAATTTTAGGAGACCAGAAAATTTTAGAAAATATCACGGATGACTGCCGACCCGATGCGCGAAATACCGCCAGTTACCCAGGTAACTAAAGAGGAACCAAAGATAAATGATGGGTTTTTGGGTAATCTGATGGTAACTGGGAGTTGCAAATGGGTAACTTTTCCACGGGTAACTGGGGGGCAACTAATCCCACCAGTTACCTAGTAACTAAAGGGGAACCAAGGGGAACTGACGGGGTTTCGGATAATCTGAGGGTAAATAATTTTCAACATATTTCTAATAATTTAATGATTTTAGTATGAATTCTAAACTATTTTCATACAAAAAATAATTATAGAGGAATTTTTGACCTTAAACGGAATGCAAATGTAAAATTGAATCATTTTATCCAAGTATAGGCCTATGTAGATCGAAAATTCCTACACATTTATTGTTTGTGTAAAAGAAGTTTGGAATTCATACTAAAATCATTAGAAAAGTATGTTGAAAATTATATGAATGGCAATGTAAGGAAGAAAAATAAAACATAGATCATAAATTTGCGTAGGTAAAATAGAAATACAGAAAAAAAACAAAAAAGAACGAGAAATTTGAAGTTGTCTAGTTTCTTGTATGAAGCGCTAGGCATTGTTAAAAAAAATATTACGCCCGATTATGCCAAATTTTATAATCGATTATGCTAGAAAATTATGTTGATTTTTTTATGCCAGATGTAAAATCTTCATGCTAGATGAGGTTTGAAGGCATAACTAGGCCGAAATGGCAACTTCAGTGACTTAATATCAGTCGCTCTAGTCAGCGACATGGATTTCCTAGACTATGTGCTTGAGAATTATGAAATACCTACCAGAATCGAACTTTTTCCTCCGCATCTGGGGGCGAGGCCTCGTTCAAATGAACCGCGGATTACTAATGGTCTTGAAAGTTTCTATAGGCACCACAACACAGTTGCCAGGAGTGGCAACTTCTGCGTAGCGTATGTAGCAGATGCTACACATGGAAAAATTTTGCTACACATGAGATTTTCAACAAAAAAAAAAGTATATTATTATAGGTAGAAGGTGCTAAAGTGAGCGATTAAGTTTTCCAATAAATAACTTTTTTTAATGGTTTTTTGTGGTTTTTTTTTTCGTGGGTTATGCTACACATAGGAAAAATCTAGGTTGCCGCCACTGACAGTTGCTTCTACATGGCCAGTCCCAGCATCTTTATAGCCATCGACACTGTTCTCGAGCTGCAAGCTGAGACTGCTTTAAGAATTTCTTCGATAAGTCTATTTACGCAGCTGAAGGAAAAGTGAAAAGGTGGGTAGAGTATGTAAAAGGACTATACAGTAATAATGGAGATGAAGAGATAAGAATGCAGAGGGAGGAAGATGTGGAAAAAATGAGAGAGAAGACTCAATTTTAAGAGGTGAATTTGACAAAGCATTGAGAGATCTAAAGAAAGGGAAAGCTTCAGGAGTGGATGAGATACCAGCTGAGTTATTACAGAACTTAGGAGAATATGAACTTCATGAATTGTGCAAATTAGTATATCATATTTATGATAAAGGGGAAATGCCTGAGGACTTTAAGAAGAGAGTGCTATTCTAACTATACCAAAACAAGCAGGAGCGGATTGAAAATTATCGAACAGTTGGTTTTCTTTCGGTGCGTCAAAAATATTAACTAGGATAATTTACAAGAGAATTGAGGATAGAACAGATGCAGAATTAGGAGATGATCAGTTTGGATTTAGAAAAAGTAGAGGTACTAGGGAAGCAGAGTTAGCTTTGAGATTAATTATTGTAGATGGGAGACTCAAAAAGGGGCAGATACATATGAAGCATTCGTTGATATTGAAAAAGCTTTTGACAGTCTTAAATGGGATAAAAATAATTTGATACCTATTCTAAAAAAGATAGGAATAAAATTTAAAGTAAGACAAGTTATTTCAAGCTTATATAAAGAACAGAAAGCCGCATTAAGAATAGAAGGAGAAAAAGGGGAGGCTAATACAGAAAAAGGTGTAAGGCAGGGGTGCTCCTTATCTCCAGTATTATTTAATCTGTACACTGGCTATAAAAGAAATAAAAGAAAAATTTGAAGCAGATGTCACTACACATGGAGAGCGAGTAAAGATACTCAGGTTTGCAGATGATATTGTCGTATTAGCTGAAAGAAATATTGATTTGGAAAACATTTTAAATGGAATGGAGGAGATTTTGAGTGTAGAATATCGTACGAGTATGAGAATAAATAAAAATAAAGTAACGGTAGATAATCGATGTGAACATGATAGCTTAAGAACAAATATTGGACAGGGAAAGATTGAGGAAGTAAGCGAATTTTGCTATTTAGGGAGTAAAGTAACAAAAGACGGAAGGAGTAAAAGGGATATTAGTAATAGAATAGCACAAGCCAAATTAGTTTTTCAACGAAAAAGTAATCTTTTCAAATCAAAAATAAATCTGAAAATCAAAAAATTGTTCTTGAAAACTTATGTTTGGAGTGTAGCCTTGTATGGATGTGAAACGTGGACTATAGGAAAACCAGAGACGAGAAGGATCGAAGCTTTTGAGGTGTGGTGCAATAGGCGGATACTTAGCATAAAATGGACGGATAAGGTAAGAAATGAGAAACTACCTAACAGAGTAGGCGGTAAAATGGATATTTGGAATTGTCTGAAGAGAAGGAGAGATAAAATAATGGAGTATAATTTGAGGTACTCAGGAATAATATCACTGCTGCTAGAAGGAAGAGTGGATGGAAAAAACTGGGTAGGTCGGCAAAGATTCCAGTATGTTCAACAGATAATCAAGGATGTCAAATGTAAGTATTATTACGAAATGAAAGAACATGCACAAGATAAGGTGAAATGGAGAGCTGAATCAAACCGGTCGTAAGACTGATAACCTTATCATCATCCGTCTGTTAAAGTGAGAAGGAAAATGTGCGCAAACTGCATATCTCTCTTCGGAATACTGCCTGGATATGTGCGCGCAAACTGTGCTATCATTTCCCCCTTGTATTTTACCGACTTTTTCGAAGAAAAGGGAGGTATTATATATTTATTATGTGCGCAATGTGTACGCGCCGTTTGTGTTTCATGATATGGAGTTTGCGTTTGTGATCAGATCATTGATATACTGACCTCTCACTACTGCTGATCGTTTTGAAGCTTAAAATTCCATTTTCATTCAAAAAGCATACGAAAGAGTCAGGCTGCAAAGCGGCTAGGAGACAAGACCCCCTAGTTTATGACACTTCCTTTCGACGTGGTTTTTACTGGTTAATTCGAAGTCGTTTTGTAGGCAGGTATAGAGATGGACGTCAAGTGTAATCAATGTAATTTGTACTTCTTTACTTCCACATCAAATCGACGTCAATTTCGTTTGTCAATTTTCTTTAATAAAGTCGACGTATGTAGTTTTTAGGGATTTTGCGAAGCAAAATACGCTCTTTTTATTATTGTGTTGAGGCCCATAAGTGCCGAAACCCATGGGTGCCCGGGGCTCAGACACCCACTGAAAAAGTCAGCAAATGAGTGTAAAACCTAGAAATGTTTAAATTTTGAAGTATTTGATCGTAATTTTATCGCTGAGTGTTACAAAATTCGGCGCCTGTATTCAGGCCTATGTTTACACTTTTTTGTTTGCTCACGTAGCAGCGTTAGCTTCCTTAGCGAAAAATCCAAAAATAAGAGCACGCAAGAAATGGCGTTAAAGTTGAGATTACTGTCGATTTTACGTTTAAGACGATGTCCACTAGGCAGGTTTGTCCATCAAATCGACATCAATTTGACCGTAATTCTCCTTATCAAATCAACGCTTTGATCACCATCAAAACATTCCCATTTTGACGTCCACCTGCGTGTAGTGAACTTTCACTATGTTTCAAGTTGACGGTGCTTTAACGCATAAAGTCGACATCGATTTACCGTCGAAAAAAACTCAAATTGACGACCACTGATGTCGATATAGATGTAAAATCGATGTTAAAATGACGATCATGTTACCCATTGAATCTGCATTAAAATGTTTCCGTTGGAAACCTGGTACCCCGTAGGAACTCGCTATATATGTCGACCTAGGCCGGTTCTTCGACAAGAAGAGTAGAGGGCTAAGACAGCCCTAACAGCCTCCTCGACGTCTCTGAGGTAATGCTCGAAAGAGCGCGGATTCCAGGGCTCGGGTTGAGAGCAAAATTAGAAAATAAAAAATAAAATGAAAACCTTGCAAACGTGTCTAAGCCTCTGGAAGGCTTTACTGTGACTCCTAATGCCTCTGCGAGACTCTTTCATACTTGTTTAAGATTTCCTGAAATTTTAAAACTCAGCAGTTTCGGCAAATCAGTGCCCATTTTGAAGTATTTTCAATTCAGTTTTCCACTCTAGGAAGGGAAAAAGTATGCATGCCTGACGACAATTCATGTATCTGCGCCCGAATGGACGCGATATTGTGTTCCAAACTTTGGAAGCGAATGTCGAGGAAGCAGTGATACCGTGATAACGTCCAGACTTGGAGTGACCAGAACAGGTTCTGGTTCTGTTTACCGTATTTTATTCACACGCGAGTTAGCCACGTGCAGATATACAGCTATTTAATTAAAAACAGTTTTATCGATTTCAGTTTTAGTTGAGCTTGATTTATACGCGTGCTGAAACGAGTCATTTATATAACATTCTACAAATATCGGCGTTTTTCGGGAAATTGAAGCAATATAGGCATCAGAGACACTAATTATGGCCGACCGTTTAGAACGGAGTTCACCGACCGTTGTCTACAGTTATAACAGGATAATTACGTCGTATCTTACCTGAAATTTCACAGTAGATTCCATTTAGAGTTGGCCACAACTGTCGTGATTCCTATCGAATTTTAACTGCTCCTGGGTAGACGGTCGAATCCGCTCGAATCGAAACATAATTTTCGCATTGTCAACGCACATTTGCGTACACGCACGCGGGAACACGTCATCACGTCGTCATGGATTGAAAATTTTTCTATTTCGCCGGCTTCTTCATCACCAGTCGAGCATTTTCAGAGGCCATCCATTCTGCGGCGAACGCAAAACAAAACGGAAAAAGCGAAATCGAAAAAGGGGAGGCACTGCAGCGTGCAGAAAAAAAAAGGAACACTATCGACAACTATTTCACCATTTCGACGGTTTCGAAGAAATCAGCCGAGGCTACGACAGCGAACTCACTTCGACGTTTCGAACACATGCGAAATCGGCGGCCGAAATTTCAAATTTCCGAAATCGCGATTCGATTACAGCGAAGCGAAGTTTCGTGATTAATGAATACGTAGGTTTTCATCTGGCCCGTCACCCACGAAACAAACCGAAATTTCATGGCGGAAAATGAGTAACGAGTTAAAAATCGCGTTTTTCTTTTATTTTCCCTCGCACAAATTAAACCGAAACCAGTTCAAAACCATAACGCGTAAAACGGACTCGTTTCAAAAAAAAAAAAAAAACAGCTTGGAAAAAACTTTGTTGTTTTACGGTCGCCAAAGAGGTGGATTTTCAATCTGCACCATTAACAGTTAACAGTTCGAAAGAATACTTGCGAAATTCGTCATCATTCCTGTTAGCGTAGTACATCTGTGAAACAATATGCAAATGAAAAGTTAGTGCAACGACTTCAAGAAAAATTTTGTTAACATCAATTATTTGATTGCAGTTTGGTTTACTTCAAGAGCCATTGACTTTTCGACATTTTCCAATACTGCGGCACTGGTACACTTGATACAGCCACCAACGTTCGTCTGAAAACCGAAGTTTGAATAAATACCGTGTGACAAAAATTGAGATCCATTTCGTCAACTTTAGTCTCAAAGGTTTTGTACAACATAGTTCATTCATTAGGGCTTTTATTCGACTCCGTGTCTTAAGATATCTTCAAAAGCAATGAGACAGGCCAACGAAACGGCAGTTCTCCTACTCATTCTGAATTTTGCTCTCCAAAATAGGTTCATTCTTTGTGCTTCATTATAAATAGATTTCTTTTATTCTACTTTCGTTAATGCTCAGTTCCTCTTTTAGTTCAATCAAAATAAGATGAAAATGGTAAGAAAGGACCTAACTGAGATACAATATTTTTGTTGAGAGTTGTGAAAATGGTTCCCCGAGTATCCACAAAAAATCTTAACACTCATCTGGTAGGTTAATTATTGTACGGAGTTTGAACTCCTCTTCCAAAAACTTGGGTTTTCTTGAAAGTTTCGAAAACTATCAAACTGATGAATTTTCAAAGAAATATTGTTCTGCATCAGATTTTTTTCTACAGAATTGATTCTCGATGTTACACTTTTTCGTAACTGCCCCTCCCCTCCTCCAGCATCATAAATGGTGGTTGAAAATGGTCCAGTGCATCATAACGCATTAATACAGGCCTTATGGAAGGAATAATATAATTTTTGAAATTATTTCAGTTGCACCGAGTTATAAGTGCAGTAGGGGTGCTAAGAACCCCCGGACCCGTTACTGTACATCCACATCTGCCCAGTTCTAGAATTTATTTCTCCTCTCTTTCCTCATTACTTGAATACCATCTATTTAAAAACTTGTATTTTTGTGTTTTAGTGGTTTCATAAAGGACTTTGGAGATTCTAAATTTTTCATTAATAAGAATAGAGAAATTTAAGTATAAATCCAGGAAAGGTGAAGATCGTGATTGCTGATGAATTCGATTTTGACATCGATTCACTCAATTTTGAGAACTAGGGCACCTGGGGAGGGGAAACTGAAACAGAAAAATTTGAAAATTACAATATGGATAGTGGGTTTCATCTTGCCGGTTTTCAATGTCGTTAATTTTCGTAGATGATACTGACCCTAAGTGGAAGCTTGTAGTACCAGGGGGGAAGGCTGCCGATCAAAATGCCCTAAATTACGGAATGGATAACTAATCATAGATTTTCAGGTTCACCGAGCTTCATTTTGTCATCAGTTTGTCTCAGTTCTAAGAATTGTGCCATCCGATGACGGGAGCGTACTTGAAAAATTTAAAAAGTACCTATTACGTAGGTGCTATCTTGGAAATTTTTGTGTTGCTGAACTTATTTTTGATTTTAGATTGATCCTAAGTGGAAAATTAAGAGGGAAAATACCCTGAAAACTAATACTTTAATACAGCGTACACCCAAGGGTATCACACGGGGTTCGACACTGTAGCTCATTTTTCAGAAATTAGTATTAGTCATGTCGCAGAGAGAATACGCACATTGTTTATCACTAAATAGAAATAGTAATACTTGCATCCAAGGTCGAATTTGGAATAGTTATTCTGTTGTGCGGATGGCTCGACACAATGAAATAATAAATAACGGTTTCGGTCGTCAGTCACTCTCCTTATCCTTAATTTACGAACTAAGATCAACTGGGTATTAAAAATGAGCTCAGTGATCCAAGAAACTTTTAAATGGCATCTATTCTACATTTTTCAAACGTTTACGTTCTATTCCAAGTCCTACTTCTAAGCCCAGATGGCTCAGTTCTCACAACTGAGTCAAATTCATGAATAAATTGCATTCAGCTACCACGAAACCTCGTGATGAGGTTTTCATTATTACATTAGAAAGCAATTTGATCGTCAGCCTCCTTCCCAGGTCTCACAAATTTTCACTTAAGATCAAATATAAATTTAACGACTCTGAAAATCCTAGAAATTACGTCCATATTGTTATTTTTAAATTTTTTCTTTTCAGCCCAATCACTCCCCTTGCCCCTGGTGCCCAAAATTCTCTTAAATTGGTCAAATTGATGTACAAATCGAACGGATTGAAAACCTATGATTTGGTATCTTAGTGCATCTTAGTCATCTACTCTCATTCTTGCAGCTACAGCTCTCAACTGTGGGTCAAACTTGTATCAAAACTAAATTCAGTATCCGCGAACTACTCCCAACCAGGATCACCCCGCGCTTCCACTATTCTTATTGATAAAAGTCCCAAAATTCCAAAGCTATAAGTTTATGAATTATTATACTAAAAAAACACAAGATGTGTAATATCTTAAAAATGAGGAGGGGTGTTCCAGGAATGGGCAGTGAGGATGTATAAAAACAGGTACGGGGCAGGTACGGGGTACCTAATTAGCATCCATGCTAGTCTTACAACTCGGCGTAACTGGAAAAATGTAATAAATTCCACTATTCCTTCCACAAAGCACATATTAACCTATACTTGTGTTAATGTAATTTTCAACTCAACACGACTTTAGAGGAGGCCAATATACAAAATGTGATAGGCTAATCTTTTTGCTGTTAGATCGCAAAATTCTCGAGAGGAACCTATTTTAAGGGAATTCAAATCATTCTAAGAAATTAGTAAGCCAGTTAGGGGTGGTAACTTTCTTTTGGTACTTGGGAGACGATTCCAAACAATTTCCCCAAAAAAGTCGTGTATTGCAGTTGATTTCTTGCAGTTTCTTAGATTAGATTAATTAAATTACATATCTTAATACATATTATGTTCCCAAAAAAAAAAAGTGGCAGAAACTCGTGAAATAATAGGCTGTTCATATAAATATTTTGAATTCAGATTCAGAATTTGTGGCATTTTTTAGGGTGAATTAGCGCGCACATTCATTTCGTTAGCGTTCACTCTGTTTCCCGTATTTTCTTCTTATTATCGTAGGAGGTACTCAGGGAGCGCTAGCCATGAAGTTTTATTAGTGCAGGCATTTGCTTCATTAGTACTCAGATGCTCACTCCCTCCTCCTTATTCTGCAGATGCCAAAAAATGATGGCTCTCCCCTCAATTCCAACTTTGTAGTCAGAAATAATACCAGGTCACTAACGATATCGACGGTTCATTAATCTTTCTAGACTAGCAAAGGTGCCTTATAAACCGAATTTTGGTCATAGGGACTCGTTTCGCGGAAATAGAAGACAAAACTTGAAATCAGCTCGTTAATATTTCGAAAAAATATCTATTCTGCATGTTTAAACAACTACATTACAAAAAGAGTTATGGTACCCATACTTCTCATCATATATCGCTGAACATATAAAGTAAGAACTGAGAGCCGTATTATGCTGAAGGTAAACACTCGGCGATACGAAAACGTGGCCGAAAAGGAAAACGTTCTGGAAAAAAAGAAACGTGGTAATTGTGACGAAAAAAGTAAATTGGCATCTGCATTTGAAAAAGAAGAAGCGATGAATTCGCACAACGTTTGGGACTGTTTTCACAAGGAATTTCCTTTTAGAAAACACAAAACGACTTTCGAAGGGCTGTTTGCGGAGAACTGGGAATTCGATTCTCTGGTGCCTAATCATCGAGCAAACGTTAACTTATTCATCCGTCGTATTCACGGAGGCTTTTGCTATTCATATGGTAATACTTTTTGTATAGAACTAGTAACGGCGTTTGTGCTTCTTTTGAGCATTGCTGATATTCGGTTAGGAAAAGGTCTGCACATGTTGCAGACTCAGACGATATTCCGTGGATTAGAGGAGAAAGATCATATACACATATACAGAGCAAATACAGTGGAGAAAAAGTGTTTCCTGAAGGCAGATGATCTAGTTTGTACTTGGCCCATTACTGCTTATTTGAGGAAGGCTACGAACAGTAAGTACGATGATGAAAAATAACACCCTGAAGGTTCTTCTGGAAGATATCGAGCAGTACATATTATCGTCCTACAGAATGAAACTGAAATTCCTATAATGCACCCAATTGCTTATTCTTATATACTCGTACCTTTTTAATTTTAACTCGGTCTATTTCTCATGTACGTAACTCTTAAATATGAAGTAATTCCGATGAAGATGTTGTGCCTCCAAGATCTCTATAATTGGCTACACTGATTGTCTTCAAATTACTGTTATTAGATTCTGTACATTGAGATACTACTATCTACGAATTTCCAAGTTTTTAACATGATAATGTATAAATTTATGGCGGATCACCTGTCAGTGCGGTGGAAAAAAACACGTGGAATTTTTGAAGAACTGACGAGTACCGTAAAATGGTCACGAATTGATGAAATTTGATCCTTCTTAGACGAATATAACAACGTTATTTTATGCGTGAATGTTAAAATATGTCACATTTATAAGGTTACTTCTGGAGGTTTAGCATCTTCAACTATTCATCCTGGGAAAAAGGCAATGCTGAATGCCTAAGAATTATTCTTTCCTTCACCCATCTCCTGTGGACGGATAATTTCTTACTCGCTTGAAACTATAATTCAACGAGCGAATGAGAGAAAAAAGCTACGAGCTTTAAATGAGTTATATCAAAAACTGACTTTTTATAAACGCTGAAAATGAAAATGTCTTCCGGAATATGCTATATCAGCTGTTTTAAGCTCACTGTATTATTGACTTAGCAATAATTTTCGAGCACTGTTCAAAACTCAATAAGACTTTTCAATCTCCGATTCTCATTTAAGTACAAGACGCTGTATTTAAGAATTTTGAAAATTTGTTCTACTTCATGTAAAATTCTTTTAAACTTGTTTTAGTGACGTATTTCCTAAATTCATTAACGAATTTTGACTCTTTCATTCATGTTTTTAGGATTCCTCGAGACTCTGCTTCTAGACTCTAGCTTGCTTGTTTGATACCGTAAAGCGTCGACATTTTTAAAGAATTTCCATTTCCGATTGTTCTCTCTGAGAGAAGCGATTGTCTTCTTGTCTTCCCCATGTCTCTGCACCTGCTTCTCCTTGCTCCATGAAATTCCAAAATTTAATATTTTTCCATTACAAAATCATCCCATTATTCGACATCAAGATGTTCTCTTTTTCAACGCTTATAATATTAGTTTGCACCACAGTATACGTGTCCTTGTATGTTCTAATACAAATTTCCTAAATTATTCCTCTTTCGTGCACATTTGCTCCCAAGATTGCATAGGATAGTCATTTTTGCTCAACAATGCCACCCTTTCCCATATCTCATTTACACGAAATTGTTCCTTTTCCCTATCATTTTTATAAACTCGATTTTCTTTCTACTTCGTAATGTTTCGCATTTTCACCCCGCTTTTATCGGCGACATAAATCACCTATTTCCCTTCTTTCTTTTCAAGCATCAAACCGTTTCCACAACTTTTATAAAACATCCGTTGGTCATTTTTCCGCGTGTTCGATCCTATCTTTAAATATAGGAGTGGTAATCTAAGAATTCTCATCCGCGAATATTGCCTTTTTTTCTCATTCTTTCGTTTTCAAATTCTAAGGTTATTGCTGTCAGTTGAACGACGTCGAATTCAAATATGCAAACCTTTTTCTTTTTTGAAAATCAATATCCGATATTATTATAGTTTTCTATCTGCTTCCTTTTGACATTAAATGAACTCAAATCCCGAGTCTGAGTGATGCGTTCACGACACGAAATTAATTACTGTATCGAATTTTTTCTTCTGATATTTCATTACTTTGATGTTCCCTTCTGATACTGAGAAGAAAACGTTTGGTTTTGTCTTCGCACATTTTCCTAATAGTTTATCAAATTATGAAACGTTTGTGAAAATAAATTATGCGAGAAAAGTTACCAGTAAAAGATTGGGTGTTAAAATATCGTTCAAAGAGCCTAATATTACGAAAGGGAGAAGAAACAGCTCAAAGCTCAAGGCGACGAAATTGTATTTACAATCTTTTTTCCCTTTTTTTTCTTTCTAGAGGTATTGAAATTATACTTTGACTTCCTAATTGGTATGCTAACTGGTCCAAATGAAGCAGGCTTGGCATGCCGGTTCTCATCATTTTCACTCCTTTTTCCGTAAAGACATTTTTTGTTAGAGTTGAAAAGGCGATTTTAAAATTATAATAAGTTAGTAAGCTTTGTTCTTAAGCAGATTTGTCACTTACACCGCCTTCTCCGTTTCTTCCTAGCTGAAAAATGAAACTAAGAGTTCAAATCGTGAAAAATTGAATTATACAAAGACATTGATATGATCATTGGTGTGAAGCCGGCGATAGAAGAATACTGAGACACATAAGGACTTAAGACTCATATGTGATAAGATTATACTTATTTTCTACAAAGTATGTAAATGGCCTAAACTTGTTAACATTGATGAAGGCTCCTTAAGATTCTTTCAAGACGTTTGATGATTTGTGGTTTGATGATATACAGCGAGGTATACATGCCAAATGGATTCTCCAGCTATCGCTCTTATGCCCCGGAATCCACCCACTTTGGATATTACATCAAAAACCTAAGGGAACAAGACATATTAAGACCGAGGAAGACTCTGTAAAGATTAATTAGGATTACGTATGAGACTGTTCATGACTCATTAAAATCTTATAAATCAATAAAAATCCTCGAGGCTCCTTACCACTTAGTTTTAAGCTACGTCAGGATTGTGTATCATTTATTGAAACACTTTAGGCCTTCTTAATACATTGTTGAGATTAAATTAGACTTAACTAATAAATACTCCATTCAGGCTTGTTAGACCTTCTGAAGATTAAGACCCACCAAAATACTGGGTATTATCATCAAGACTTTGAAGATTATTTAAGGCCTATTAAGATTAATTAGGACTCTATTAATATTTATTAAAACACGTTAAGATATATAATGATTCTTAATTCTGCTCGAGACCTTCGAAATACGTTAAGAGCCACAGAAACTTTTGATGACTCATTACGATTTGCGAAAATTTGTTCAGACTCTTATCAAATCTTCTTAATATGCTCTATTAAAATTCATCAAGAGTAATTGAAATTTCGTCTTGCGAGTCTTTTCTTTCTAGTAGAAGAATGAGCCCCCGTAAATGAACTTTCATTGTAAAGTTCGGGGCCATTCTGCTCAAAAAGTTAATTTTATACCGCCTAAAAAAGGATTTTTAACGTATTTCCAAGATTTTCTGTTGATTAATCAATCTTCTGGGGAAAGGGGCTTCAGCGCACACCCAACGCACAAAGTTTGCTATATTCAAGTAGTTCAACCTATTTAAATTTATTTTATGATAATTTCAGACTTTCTGAAATTCATTCGGAGACGAATTAAAGGGTTTTCCAAACTTGTTCAAAACTTTTCAAGGCTTCTCTAAGTTTTTTCCAGACTATTCATAGACTATTCAAGTTGTCTAGAATTAATGACTTTCTGAGACTCTTGTAGACTTATTCAAGATTTCTTAAGACTCACTTAGGCCTTAATACTCTTCGAGACGTTTTAAACACGTTTAAAACTTATCTAGACATATTGTTTGGGGTCCACACGAGTCTTAAAGAGTTTTAACTAGGTTTGATGAAGTCGTAAAATAATCTGCGAGTTTTATAGAGTCTTATACAATACGGAATTGTTTTGAAAAGTCTTCATAGAACCTAGAACAGTCCAGAACAAGTCCAAATAAGTTTATAAGTTAATCCTAAATAAATCTAGAAGTATCTTACACGTACAGTGATAGTGGAAGATAAGATATTTTCCCTGGAGGGGTACGGGAAAAGAAAAATGAAGATATGGAAGAAAAAATACGGTTCATTAAAATTTAGATAAAAAGGGCTGTTATACTATCAACTATTTCCTTTTTATATCTCAGAGAATCTTCAACCTGCCGGTATGAGTTAAAAAGTCTTCAATAAGTTTTCAAGGATTAACGCGCAAAATTGGTTCTGGGGGAGGACGGGACTAGTAAACAAACAAACAAACAAACAAAAACTCCCAATTCCTTCATTTTTTTGACTGAGTCTCAGAATTTCTAGACTCTTTGATAAAGACTGACTGTTTATATTAAAGTTTCTATAACGGTTAAGAAAATAATAATAATAATAATAATAATAATAATAATAATAATAATAATTTAGCCCAACTTACTTTGTCTACCTAATTTCTTTTGAGTATCGAAATTGTACTCAACTTTTCAGTATATTCTTAAGAATAAGGAGGTCATCTCCTCAATATATTTTTTTGGGGGCGAGCTATAATTTTAGGATTTTTATAAAGTTATTTTAGGTGCTGGGGCTTAAGCCCCTCCAAAGTTTTCGCTCTATTTCCGCCCCTGCCGAGAGGTGGAGTAACTTTGGCTCTTGGATCTTAGTCCGCTGGCTTCTCTTCTTCGAGCAGTAAAGTAGATAATGGTTCTCAGTTTTTAAGAAATATTTGCAGGAAATTTCCATTGTTATGAACCAGTCGATGAAATCAAAATTCAAAATTAGCTACCCGAATGTGATCGTATCAAGCTGTATGCTCACTGTAGTAAGAAAAATAGAAAGGATTTGTACGTTCGAGGTAACGATGTAAGTAAGACAAGCGGAAGAAAAAGCACTTAACCCGAGAAGGCAAAATGCCAATCGTCAAGAAGGCAGACTTCGATCCACTGAACTTTGTATCGTCGGTTGAGAGACATCGTAACAAATGCTTCGATCGAGAGCAAAATTTAGAGATTTATTCGTAAAACGAAAACAAAGCGTACCTGTACGAGAAAATAACCAGGAACTATATTTTTATACAACTTGGAAGGGATTTAAAAGAGAACAAGACAATTACTTAAATGACCGAAGAAATGGAGGACCATGAATATATTTAGACACAGTGTGCTCAGGCCATCATTCCAAGGCAGTTCATTTTTAAAGCTTTTCATTTTTTCCCCTTTTCGCAGAGTCGAGATATCTGGATGAATAATGTTTCTCCAGCATACAACCGTACAATTTATCCGCGTTGTATATTCGAGCAACAATTTTTTGCATACACCGACGATCTTTCAACAAATAGGTAAAATATTTTTCACTGACAGTGATTACCTGGTCGCACAATCCAATTTCAAAAGCAACCATAAGCTGGTCTGCTCTTTTGATCGTGTAAAAGCCCGCCGAAGCAATTTACATTTTTTTTTCTCCGTCACGAATTCACGCGGATGCTTACAAGAAATTTAATATAAAAGTTCAAACTTATTGCCGAAATCGTGTTCAATTTTTAGGGCTAAATTCCTTTAGCGACGCGAAATACGTGCTCGTAGAGCTAAATCTCCGAAAAAACGTATTTTTACATAGACTAACTGAAAATGAAACAGAAACTTCATTATCCGAGCGTTTCTTGCGGTCAGAACTTAATTCACAAGGGACGACGGAGTAGAAACCAGAAAAAAATTGAAATTTTAAACACGACCTCAAGACATTGGAGAGCAGAAAATTCGAGGTATACAACGAGCCAGAGTTTGTGATTTTAATTTGAAAAATTATACGTTTCGTGTGGTTTTGAAGTACACGAGGTCTTATTAGACTGGCCTGCCTCATCTACCTGACATTATTAGAAAGTTTGAGCAAGAGAGACCAAAGGTATTTGAAAAACAAATTTCCATGTTTGGTTGTAGCTGAAAAACTTTAGTAAAAATTCTAACAGAAAATATTAAATCTAGTGCTTTGTCACGACAACCATATTTCTTTCACTACCCGATGATTCTGTACAAATTAAAGACGTGTTCAGAAAATAGAGATACTCACCACCTCATAAAAAATTGTCCGTTGGGTAGATTGCCTTCTGTTGGTACAAGTAGCGTTTATGTGGTTAATTTATCACAGATATTAGCAAACAAACTAAATTAACTGTCAGAAATAACAAAATATGTATTATATTTCTGAAGCATTATAAAACTTATGAAGTTCCTGTATACAACTTGCACTACATTTCTGCCAGTGTTGCTGTATTTCTGGATGACTAGTTATGCATCTCATTCCTGGCTCGTATAGTTACATTAAATTTTGTACCGCTAGTAAAAGAAATATCAGTCAGCCGAATCTTTTTACAGCAGCTTACTAGAGTTGTAAAAAGGGCTATAAATTCGTTTGTATGAGAGTTATGAGTATCAAAAAGTCTGAATGCTTTTCTGAAAGAAATCTTCAACTGAGTCTCGAAGAATCTCGCGCAAGTTCGGAAAAGTCTTGAAAAAATCTCAACCAGGTTCTAACATAGTCCTAAACGAGTATGGAAGACTGTTCCCGAGTCTTTAATCACATGAAGGATCTCGAATGGTCTAAAACACAGCAGCACGTGTCTCGAAGAAATCTTGAAGAGTCTTGAAGATACGCGATCTAACAAGGAATAATTTTACAGCATTTAAATCTTTTCAAACGTTCAGCTATTTTAGCGAGATCTAAAATAATTAATATCTAAATTTGTTCAGTAAAAATTTTTATAATATTGTTTCGACAGCAAAATATGTAGACTTCAGTTCAGTTCTCAACATCAAAGTTCAAAGAAACTCTTATCCTGTTCCACACTCATATTCATACACAAAATTTGAAAAGCTTGAGTCGTTCTTCTCCCTGTTGGGGCTTTTTTTTTTTTTTTTTTTTCTTTTGTTATTAAAAATATATCGCATATGTTATAATATTTGGCTTATAACCTCATAAATGGGAAGGGGTTAGAAGTTTCTCCTTTGTTTGAAGTTTATTCAAGACTTCTTTGAGACCCTTTCAGAAAATGTTTCAGATTATCTGTGAAGTTTTTTAAAACTTATTTCAAGGCTGCCAATTATCTAAGGTTTGATTAAATTTCTATTTTTAATTTCTAGAACTACCTACTCAAGACTTTTTGAGATTCATACAAACGGACTTAAGACTACTTCAATCTCTTTACGGCTTCAAGACTCATTTAAGATTCTTCAAAACTTCATTAGGACTCTTCCAGGTCATGTTCTAGAGTATTTTTAATTTTTTTTAATTTTTTTTTTTTTGGGGGGGGGGACATTTAAAAATGATGTTCAGGCTTTATTGAGAATTTTCAAAATAATTCTACGCTTAATTAACACTTTTTAAGATTCTACCAAACTTATTCAAGACTCTCTGAGCAGTAACGTAGCAAGAAACGGATCTCGATAAGGGAGTAAAACTGGACTTTGAAGATTTTTTAAGCCTTTTCGAAACGATGCAAGTATTTTTAAAACCATCACTGTGCCATTGTCTAAACTCATCTGGAGATCTCAGCTTATTTTAAAACTCTTAAAACTTTTCGAAATTCATTGAAAACCTTTAAAAAATGCTTTCGTTTTAGAGATCCTAAAATAAGTCTCAAGAGGTCCTACATGAGTCTCAGAGAGTCCTAAAGAGACTTGTATGAGTTTAGAAGCGTATCAGAAAATCTCGTGTAAAGCCTGGAATTGTTTTAACTTGTAAACTACCCCAAAAAATCTATTAGTCTGTAATACGTGTGGAAGCGTCTTGCTGAGTCCAAAATATGTGTGAAAGAGCCATAAAAAGTCATTACACCATGTTTGTTAGAGTTTTAGAAAATCATTGAGGAGTACATATATTATATTAGTAATTTGAAAAAACCGTAGAATCTTAGAGGGCCTGAAATTTGACTCTGTTTTTAAAGCCCGAAAAAGTTTTCAGCAGAACTGCAGGAGTCTTAAAAATATTTTAAGAAGTCTGAAAGAATAGTCAATATTGGCTCTCTGTGGAGCTGACGCTTGAAAGGGAGAGATTAGCCCGGAGGAACCGATGAGGGAGGGATTGAAAAAAAAATTAATTCAGCCATTGAAAAAGCCCTTTTATTTGAAGACGAGAAAAGATTGTGACCCCTGACAACTAATAGCTGCAGTAAAGGATGTAATCCAAAACTCACAATCTCTATTGTAATGCCCATTTAAATTTCAACCCCCCTCCCCCTTGCAGTACGTGCCTCCTCCTGTCCTATTCAGTTTTCTTCAATTTTTGGGAAACTCTTTTGTTTTATATTTGTTGGCATTGAACTGGAAAAGGAGAGAGAAAATAAATTCATACAGTGGTAAGAGCTACCCTACAGTTAGAGACCCATTTCAAACTCTTTATGACTCTTCTAGACTTACCTTAAAGACTGTTTTAGATTTGATCAGGACTTTTCAAACCTTGATCACAACTTAAGTTTCTTCAAGATTCTGCAAAACTCTTCAAGACTCATGTAAGACGCTTGAAAAGCTATTTAAGATTTTAACAAACTTTTCTAAACTTGTCTGAAATTTGCTAAAACTTTTTACGTAATATCGGTTTATGTCCTTAAGACTTTCATATTTCTTTAGAATTATTTGAAAATATTGGAAACTGTACTAGGCGTGTTTATAAAACTCAGTAAGATTTGGCCATTTGTGAATGGTTTTACATCAATTTTTCTCTCTGGTTAAAATAAATTTTGGCTCGCAAATTCCTCTACTTTTTTCACAAAACGTTATGGTTGAATTTGATACAAAATTCGATACAAAAGTTACAATAACAACATTGACTTTTAGATGGATATGTACACGGATGTTAATGTAAAATTTGGTACAAAAGTTGAAATCGAAATGGTAACTCGATATTTGTGTGGAACTCTATATCAAATTCGACAGCAGTGTGGTGTCAAAACAGAGACGGATGTTGGGCGTTGATATTTGTTCCTGAAGCGGCGAAAAATTTGCAACAAGTTTTTCTTTTGCTTTCTAGAAACGTTGCATCCTCATCAATCAATATGAATTCTTCACCATGGAACGCTTGTACCTAAAGTTACCATATGCATTGTACTGGGGTGACATCTAGTGGTGTAATGCTGTACTACTTCGTGTTTGGTACAAGCGTACTACCCAACTCTCCCCTATCAGGAGCATATGCGTGAAATTTTTGTGGGCTTCGTCAGCACTTTCTGGAGAATGTACTCGCTCACATACTCTGTAATGGGTATATTAGGTACCCGAGGATGTGTTCAAAATACTTGGAACTAATTAACAGGGAGTTATCTATACCCGTTCCGTGTGTAGGGTGTGCCAATTTATTCACTTTTTCTTCTTCTGTATTTCAGAGCGCTTTCGGCTGTTATGCCATCATCAGTGGAGTACCACTGTGAAACTACAGCGCCGTCTGAATTTCAGTTGGTTTCTTGAGATTTTGAAAATGGACCTATTTCCAGCTGTGCCGACGGGACCTCGTAATTTCTTATTGCTCGTTTTAGGCAAAATCAGTCAGCTCGATCTGAAGATCGATAGAAGGGAAAACTTTTCGCTTTCTCGCACTGCTTTTACGCTCGCAATACTTTCCATTTGATTTGAGTTCATTTGATTTGATTCTACCAGTTTGAATACTGCACCTGTTATACCTACTTAGAATATTAACTTTATCTTAAGCTGTTAAGTGGTGCATACTTTTTCGTGAGTTCGAGCGAGTCATTGCGAATTACAAAAGTTTGAAACACTCAGTTTTACCTTTTTTTGGAAGCATTTCACCCGCATTTTCAGTATTAGACAGAAAGTGAATTAATTTTTTTGCCATCGTACAGGCGTGTAAGAACAAAGTAACTTTCGAACGTTTGCTTTTCAATCTAACATCATATGCTGAGAGGGAAGTGTATTTATCTTTTGCGTACATATACAGCTTTTGAGTGAACGTGGGTCGGCGTGAAAGTTGTTTTCGTCTGGTGTCAGGTACGAGTAATCTTTTTAGTTTGAGTAAGACATGTTCTTTAACGTTTTCAACGAAAATCTGTTTTTAATGCCGAGTGTTTATTTTCCTCGAGTTCCAACGCCGTGCTGGTCTTTAAGGAATACCTATCTCAAAATGTTATTTCTACAGTGACATGATCGATAGAAGGTCGACGTGAATTATTTATAAAGGACATTAATAAGTGTCGAATGGAAACATTGTATTAACATATTGCTTTTTTGCACTACCGCGTGAATTTTGTCCTCTTTCGACGGCGAAAAATAAAAATAGGAAATGGGTTTTAAAGAATGAGCTTTACTCGAAAAAGAAAATGAGGCGCTACTAGTGAGTAAATACTCTTATATGTTCTTTCGTTCAGTTTGTATGTTCGTCATCTGTAGTTGGTCGCGTTCAAACTGACTAGCTCAATAACAAAAGCTGGTCAGTTGGAGAACCCAAGAGTTGCAGAAGTTTCAAACAAAGTTTACACTGGACTTCATTCTCTATAAAAGTGGTATTTTACAATTTTTTTTCATAACTGCTTACCCCAGAAACGTCGTCAAGTGGGGTTAAAAATCATCCTTTATGCATATAAACACAGGCCATAAAGGCGGGGTGTAAAACTTTCGACATTTTATCAGTCTCAGCAACATAAAAAAAACGCAAATTAACATTGATTCGTTCCGGTACATTGGTACCTACCCACTAGCGGACATTTCTCTCACCCGATTAACCCCCCTCCCCTTTTTGTGTATTTTTGCATTTTATAGGTTTTAAAGAAGATTTCTGGAAGGAATTATTGGACCTTTCACTTATGCGAATGACATAATCGGAATACCGTCCAGGAAAGTTTTAAACTCGCTTCTGAATAAGAGTGTGTGTTAGGTTACTGAATTTACTTTCAGAGTTTTTTTTCCTTCGAGCTCCACAGGGAGCCGATCCTCAATTATTCCAAATGTTCAAATAGAGGTTTTTTGGGACGCTGAGTACGTTTTTAGATTTTTTCCCCCCCCTAAGCCTTACTTTATGGGTTCTACAGAGAGCTGATCTTGAAATTAGAATAACTAAAGATCAGTGGAGCTGAAAAGATAAAGGGGGAGACAAACGGGAGATGGAAAGAACTCCATAAATGAACTCAGCGACCCAAAAAATCTTTATTAAGACATAAATAACGTGTAAATCGGAACAACGCTGAAATAATTGAAAATAATGGCACCCTTAGCGCCCGGAAGAGGAGAGACAGGGAAAAAACGATCATAAAAATAGACTCAGACACCCTGGAAATCCTAATTTAAGGAAAGGAAATAATTTTAAGATTTATATGGAAGGGCTCCTGTCTGAACTGAAGCTCCAAGTGTTTTCAAACCCCGTTTACAACGTTTCTAGGACAATTACGAAAAAATTGTAAAGAACTACTTTTATAAAAACTCAGGCTCGGAGTATAATATTATTTGAAATTTTTTCTTATAAATGCGATAAGAAGCAAGTTACGACTCAGCAACCAGATTCTGGAGGTTTTTTCTTACTATGGTATCGGAAACCTGGGTCGGATGGGCGGGAATTTTTCCTCCTTCATCAAGGCGGCGACCTGAATATTTCTACCCAAAAACTGCCTCTTATGACTTTTGTCGTAATTAATGCTTTTTTGGAGGGTTAAATTGACTGGAATAGTATAGGTACGTCAATCTGAATCACCCTGCATTCACCAAAATTAATACTGCTTTTACGTATCTTTCTATTTTGAGCTCGCTCTTTCATTTTAGAGCGAAAGTTACATAAACTCTGACCTGGAAACTAATAAATTAGTGCTGGAGTTTTGTGGAAGTACGTGTAATATACCTAAAACGAGAATCGAGTATTGATGAGTAGGAAAAATGATTCGGTTTGATCCGGAACCGAATAATTGGATTTTACGCGGTTTATGAAATACATTTTACGATGACAGTACAGTGCTGGATTATAAGGGTCGAAAAACTTTCGCATTGTAAAACGGAATTGCGAATTTCAGTGATAGAAAATACACGATGACAATGATTTCGCTAGTACTATGGTACCATCTAAAACTTTTAATGAGGATTACAATTATATTATCTTTACCTTACATACAGCACCGAGTATTTCATGCTTGAGGACGCGAGCATCCAACTTCCTGAGTTATTGTAATTCTGGGTAAAAAATTATATAATCTTCTACTCATTTTGTACCACTTTGTACTCAATTTTTTGCTAGTTCTGTTTTGTTATCTCGCCTTTTTGAATCTTGCATTTGCCCCCCTCCCCTCCGGAAATATTATCAAATTCAAGTAAAAAATAGATGAATGCCCTTTCGAAATTTTCAGACCGCGATTTGTGCAATGATTTTGTACTCATTCTGTACTATTCTGTACCTGCCGTGAGTTAATAGCAACGCCAAGCATTCTAGTTCGAATTCGAAAAATTTAATTCCTTAAAGGAAGACAATCCGTTAGCTCAGAGGGAAATTTCCATGGTCAACCTTTGGCAATGTAATAATTTCAGCATCGGAATTTCAGTAAACGGGGAGATAATATGTTTTTTACTTCAATTTTTGCGCCTAAATTCGGATAACGGAACCATTCCGGAGTAGGCAGTCCGTTATCTGGTGGAGAGGCGATCTTCAGGAGACAACTTAAAGTTCAAGGATTAATTTTGGACCAGGTAATAGTTTCAACCTCCAAATTCCAGTAAGTGAACAGAAAAAAATCTTTATAAATTTTATTTTTGTAGCTGAACTCGGGAGTATGAAATTCTTCAGCTTGGGATGCAGTTTTTTAAGAGAGAAAACCAAGGTTCGCGGAGGCAACCGGGGCAAGGTACCCAATGCGCAATCAGGTACCCTCTAGTTATCCAGTCACCCGCGGAAAGGTTGCCCATTTGTTACCCTCAGATTACCCTTGTTCCCCTTTAGTTACCCGGCTAACTGGTGGGATTTTGCGCATCGAGTAATAATTTCAACCCATAGATTTTAGTAGAATGATTAAGAAATGAGCTTTTTACTTTATTTTTGCACTCGAACAAGACAAATTTAATATTTTAAAGAATAGGCAACCCATTAGCACAGAGGGCAATTTCCGAAGGTAACCTAGATTTCAGGAGGCAATCTAGGGCGATAAGAATTTCAGCCGCCAGAATTCAGTAAACGAGCCGAAAAACAAAAAGCTTTTCACTTCAAATTTTGCAGCCGAAGTCGGATAATGAATTTTTCAGGAGAAGAAATTCGTCAGCTTAAGGGGTAAATAGTATGGTTCATGAGGTAACCTGGAACAAGTTAACAATCTCAACCTTCAGATTTCAGTAACCGAGCAAAAAAATGTTTTCACTTGGATTTTGGCACCCGGTCTTACCGAAGTAAGTTACCGTCATTTGAAGAGGAAAGAAATTCACAGGAGTTATTTAAGGTCCAAGAGGTGCTGTGGGACATGAGTTTCAAGCTCTAAATTTCAATAAATAAGCAGAAAAATATCGTTTCACTCGCATAATTACGAGCAAAGTCGGCAGATGAAATTTTCAAAGGAGGGCTCGGGATGAGTTGCACGAATGAGAGGGTCAATTGCGCCGACAGTCATCGGAAGGGTAGGTCGAATCGCGCTGCGACCGGTAAAGCAGAACAGCGGAGAAAGGAATCATTCTTCTCGTTACACTTTATGAAGACTTCGAACTGCCAGAATTTTTCAAAGAATGTGGAATGTTATGTGTACTGCAGTTAGAGACACTTCGGCAGTCATGAAATTTTTAATTACGGCTCATCATTAATGTATTTAAATAATCACAGCTTCGCTGTATGCGCTTGTCGAGGGCTTAAGGGGCGGTCGAGCTGTTCTAGCAGAGTTGCGAATGCTTTTGTATGTTCTTAAGGGTCATGACGAAGACAGCCATATGTCTGGATGCGGATGGTGGAAATATGTGTTTAGCTTTGAATGAGATGCTTCACACATTCAGCATCAGTTAAATATTACAGTGTTTTCTTCACCCAGTACTGCTGTCAGTATCATATAGACGCTGTTTAACAAAAGGGAACTAACCCACAAAATTCACTTTTTGAGAACACATGATTTGAAGTTCAAGAGCCATGTAGAAACTATATGGCTTTGCGTTTACTGATAAGCTTTTCACAACGTGAGTACACATTTTTGAACCGGGGGCCCAATTTTGAAAAATTCTACGTTTTACGCTCTTTCCAACGATACTAATAACTCATTTTTTACAAATGTGAGTTAGTTCCCTTTTGTTAAACAGCGTCCATATGTACAAAAGAACTTCTAGCATACCGACGTCGCTTTGTCGGAGCAATTCAACCCCTTAGTCTGCGAGTGCCTGGCGCAATTCAGACCCTCTATTTTCGTTGCTTTGCACAATTTGTCCGGAGCGCAAAGGAAGGCTATGCGTCAGTTCAAGGGGCAAGTTATGATCTACAGAATAACCTGATTTGAATCAGCGAAATTTGCTGATGTTTCAATTAGAAATAAACCGATTAGGTGATCATAAATTCAGATCATCGTACATAGGGTGATTTGAATTCAAAGTAGGAAGGTAAGTATCCCAAGTTCTAGATTTCAGGAAATGAGCAGGAGAAAAGCTTTGCATTTCGATTTTTGCGCCTAAATTGGGAAAACGAAATCTTTTAGGGGAAGGTAACTCGTCAGTAGTCTCGCAAACCCTCCTAAAATTCTGGGTAATCCCTCGAAAATCTCCTAAATTTCTAAATTTCTATCAAATCTAGTAAAAAACATTTAAAAATTTTTTTAAGCAATTTATCCTACATTTCTGAAATATTTACCAAAATTTTCTCTTGAATTTCTGAAAAACCTTCTGAATTGTCCAGCAATTCAATTTTTTAAATTCTCTGAATTCCCTGAATTAAAAAAAAAATTTACTAACATTCCTGAAATTTTCAAACGGTTAATACAGCGAAACTGCTCTTTGGCTCAGGAAGCAATACTGCGGTTTACCTCCCCCCCCCATGCAATCTTCCTTTTCGAAAATGACAGTTCCGTTAAATTTGACGATCCGCAATAATGCGCACACGATACTAAAGATGGTTTCGTTTAGTATATCACCGGCTGTAATGCAAATACCATTTTCAGATGGGCGATTCGATTGCAGGCTACCGAATTCCGATATCTGAGCTGTGAGTGAAAGGTCGCCTCCCGCGAATAACTACCGTTATTTCTCCCCGAAGCGCGACTTATTACCCAAGAGGCCGAGATGAACGTTACGTCCTAAACCCTCGTAGTCGAAATGAGTTGGCAGAAAAAGCGAACTGATTCTGTGAGACACTGTTATTGTGTATTTCCTCTGAGGTACATTCCAAATGTGAACAAACTTTCGTACACAACTTCGCTTTACTTTCTCGAGAGAAAAAGAATTTGGAGACGATTTTTTTTTGTGTGGTTTTGCTTGGATCCTTTCGAGCTTTGACGTACTGTTTTCCGGCTCGTTATGCTGTGTGCTGGGATCAAGGTTGTTCACGATGGGGGGACTCTAAACTGGTTTGAAATCGGATCACAGCTTTCGCGATCACGATGTAGCGGGTGTTAGTTGACCCTGTAGATTTTTCGAGAAAATTGGATACACGAGAGTTTGTTAACCGCAGTTTACAAAATTCGAAATCTCGATTTATCTGAAAGGTGTCCTTTCATCGCGCATGGAATTCGAGCACATGGACTCGATCATTAGCGGGACCAGTTTCCATTCAACCGGTGTTTTCGCACACTGACTCTGTACAGTTTTATCTTACTTCCGCCATCTGACAATATATCAACGAATCAGCTAGGGCTTATTAATCCGGCGAAGAAGGGCGGCCATTGCCCCCAAATACTATAACACTACAGTATACGTAAGATTTCACTTATTTTCAAATTCGTATATCGTAAATATTACCTCAGTCTGAACCAAAGAGGTCGGAAAATTTTCGATACACGGGTACTGGAAGTTGGTAAAACAACGCGAAAAATTTTATACAAAATCAACGAATTGTACGAGCGTCGGTGAAAATGCGAAATCTCATCTAAGTAAATAGTTTATTAGCTGAATATTCAAAAATGTACGTGATATTTACGTATCTTTGTACGAAAAATTCAACGTCACGCTTGAACGGTAACGACGTTTTCCAAAGATCGTCAGACCGACTACTGGCGCGTTTTAAACGACGTTTGAACGTTATCACTTGTGTTGAGAGACTTTTGCGCCGACGTACTAAACGAACAAATGTATACGCCATCGGTATTGGTTAACGCGATTTAATTCCTTTTTAATATTATCACGACGGAATTTAAATGAAAAAAAAAGAGTAAATTTAAACGAAATTCTTAATTTTGAAAAGTTTTTAATGAAAATAATATCGCACGAAGGGTTCGAAATTGTTGGTTGCGACTTTTTTAATCAATTCTATTTATATAAACGGCGAACATTTGTAGAATATCGCGACAGTTCACCGAGTATTCCAGCGTTGGCAATCCGCTCGAAAGAATTAAATTAATACGTCTATTGATATTGGAATTGTTCCCGGTGCGAAAATCATTTTTAATGACAGTTCTGAAAAGCAAAACGAACTTGAGAAAGAATGGTATACTTGCTGCGATAGCGCGAACTTTCAACTAGAATGATGCTTAAATTATTCCCGAAATTGGCGAATAAATAAACGCTTAGACCTGCGGGCAATTGGAGCTGTCTGGAAGCCGCTTTCGTAGGCCGAATTTACAACAGCAATTCGGTGCCGGATTTAGGAAGCAATTTTGGAAAAGGCAATTCAAAATGAATGTAAACAACGTATTTCATAACTTTTCCTTCGACTTCATATGGTCAAATCGACGTCGTTTATTCATGCACACGAACGTCAACTGTAATCAGTGTAATTTGTGATTTCTTCTTTCAACATCAAATTGACGTCGATTTGGTATAATGAAATCGCGACGTCATTTTGTTGCGTGCGCATGAACATCGAATTAAATCAGTGCAATTAGTGACTTTTTTCAATCTTCAACAAGTCGATATTTGGTAACGTAAAATCAATCTCGTTTCTTGCAAACGAACTTAGCTCCTTCCTTAATTTTCTAAAGAGGGAGGTGAGGAGGGCACCAAAATAACTCCTAACACTGACCTCCTAGAAAACCATACGCCTCAAACTGACTTAACGTAGAATTTTCAGATAATCGACGTCGGATTTACTAATTATACATTGACGTCGTTTTTTCATACAAATGGACGTCAAATATAATTGGGATAATTTGTTACTTTTCTCTTTAACACTAAATCGACCTCAATTTGATACAGACTTTGTTAGTATTTTGACGTATTTTTCACATACCGATGGACGTCGAATACGAGTATAATCAGTGTAATTTGTGATCCATACCTCAGACACCTAATCAGCGTGAATATGATGTGATATAATCGAAGTTACAGTAAAACCTCCCTTAGCAGACACCTCTAAATAACGGACGATTTAAATTGCGCCTGGTATCGCGGAACCACTAGGGATGAGTTGAGCAGCATGCCAGAGAGAACTTCGTGAACGAATTACGCTGACGATCGTAATATTGTCAGGACTATTGCGCGGCGAACGATTCTGTATGCATGCAAACACGTTCATGCTGAAACCAGTGAAACGAGGGATGTGAAAGAAGCTGGAAGCGGAAGCCGACAGCCGGAAGCCAATTCCAGTTGGAAGCCAGAAGCTGGAAGAGAAGTCTTTTGTTTATCGGCTTATTTTTGGCTTCCAAGTTCCAACTCAGAGTCAGCATTTGGCCTAACTTGTCAGTCATTATTTATAAGAAAAGAGCTCTTAAACTCGTTGCTTTAAAGTCTAGATAGATTAGGTATTTCATTTAAACTTGTTTTGTGCTTCTTATTCTTTGGAGGGGGGGGGGGGCTTAAAAATGCTAGAGGCGAATAAAATAAAGTGAAATATCGGAAGCTGAAAGTTTTTTTAAATAACAGAAGCCAGAAGTTTTTAAATTACAAAATTGAAAAAAGTCGGAAGCTGGAAACTTTTTAAAATTATGGAAGCGAGAAGCCGGAAGAGACGTTTTTTCAATAAGCTTCTCATCCCTGGTTGAAGAGGTAATCGAAATATTTTATCTTATCGCTCGATATGTAGTACATACATATTACATAAAATGCAAGTAAAGAATTTGGGTAGTCGGTGTAGAATTCGCTGCGAGAACGCTTTTGATAGTAAGGTTGATGATGGAGAATAATCAGAATAATATGAGTAGCCTAGAATCAAAACTCACTTTTGCCATTCCACTTCGAGGGCGCAAATCGGCAAAATACCGTACACGGGTGCAGGAATATCTTTGCTGTGCCTGTGAACGTGGAGTATGTTATACGCAAAGATATTCCTGCACCCGTGTACAGTATTTTGCCGATTTGCGCCCTCGAAGTGAAATGGCAAAAGTGAGTTTTGATTCTAGGCTACTCATATATAGAGTTAGATTTTAGTGAAAAATAGAAGCCTTTACCTATTCTCAATAATTTAAAGTATCGCCAGGGGCGGAAATAAGGGGCTATGGAAGGCTAAGCCTCCCTCCGATTTTAAAATTAGCCCCCCTAAATGAAAAATTCAAAACTATACGAATACCGCTATTATCGTTTGTGATGTGCTTTCTTTTTTTCGTTTTTATTTTCTTTTTTTACAAAGGAAGTAGGTATTAACAGAGAAAAAAATCTATTTTCTATAGTTTTTGTTTTGCGAGGGGGGGGGGTACGATTTTTGGATTTTCATAATGTTACTAGCTGACCTGCCTCGCGGGTCATCTAGACCGTGTGTTCAAGTGAGTTGGTATAAGTGAGTTCGATACTATCACCCTCCAATTTCGAGGGATAAAGAGTGCAGAGGAGCCTAATCGTGATCCTACTGATAACGAAAAAGACCAAGGTAGATGTGTGCGAGTGCCCAACTGGACAAAATGAGTAAAGTACGAGTTTAAAGCTGTTTGAAGAAACATTTTTCTAAAGACTTAGTCAAAAGAGAAAACACCTGGGTCATTCTACCGAAACCTTGTTACTTTTGTCCCAGCTAGATATCTGACAATACAACAGGGTCCTCTGTTACTGCACAGGCTCAGAGGATAACTTATTGTATCTTTTTTATTAATTTGAAGTATCGTGCCCCCACCCCTATTGTGGAAATTCCACTTAAATACTCAAAAATTCCTTCATCGTGGCTGTCCCACACCGTGAACTGGACTACAAAATATTTTTTTTTTAATATTATCGCTGCGTGTTTGGATAAACTGATGCTCGTGTATAGTTTTTGTGAGTACAGTGAACAAGTTGACAATGCAGTACGTGTTTCCGACTCGATCAGAATCAGTGCCGCCATATTTGAAAACGAGTCCCTTGTTTTTTTTTTTCCTTCACCGTGGTCAAATTTGAACCAATCAGAAAACAGACACAGAGCAAATATTTTTGAATGTAGAACAGCCAACCTGAAGTATTTTTATCAGTCGGTTGGTTGGTACATATGATTTTTTGCGAATTTTGAATGGACTGTCGCTTAATTTAAGAAAAGTGCTGGAAACAAGAGATTTTACCTATAAAAATTCCTTAAACGTGGCGCATTGTGATGAGTACCGCAAGCGACTCAAATTTTTGATAATCGCAATAGATCACACTTTACCGTTTCATTACTTTTTAAAATACCTATGGTCAAAATCGAGAGATCCAGTGAACCTTTATCAATTTTGTGAAAATTTTTTCCTATTTCCATCACCGTGGCAACAGGAATTGTGAAAGACACGATGAAGGAATCCGATAACACTATGAAAGAATTTACTAAAGTCTGGTTCCACGAGAGACTGGAAATTTTTGCGAATACGAGTGCGTTGATGTGCGGGTGGAAGAGTAGGTGCGTATTCACAGGACATGTGGGCGCGTGTCAGGGACGTAACTAAGAAAATCAGTGGGGGGGGGCGAAGGCGAGAAAATGCCGACTAGAATTTTCAAAATTGCCGACTCGCAGGATATCAAAAATGGTTTCTTGAAATCGTTGAGGTTACATAATAATCCTTCAGTTTTGTAAATATTAAAGTGAAAAAATAAGATGAAGCGTGTACAAAATACGATAATGAAATAAAGAAGAAACATTAAAAATTTAATAAAATTATTGGGAATTTTATAGTAAAATAATTAACAAGTAGCTGATAAATCCTGAATTTTTTCGGGGCACCTCTTTTTCAACTTGTACCAGTTCTCGGCAATCGACATGAGATTCGGATGATCAGTCACCTTTCTTTCTGAATAAAGCAGGGTAAGATTATCTAACCTTTCATCGCCAATTTTGGATCTCAATTCATTTTTTATATATATTTAAGTATCCTGAAGGTTCTTTCACTACTTGCCACAGAAAATCCAGCTACTGCTGTGTATTGGCACACGATAAACCCCAGTGGTGTAACTTTCTTCATAGAAGCGGACATCTGAATTATTTCGGCTACTGATGATGAAGAAGCTTGAATGCGCTTGTGAAATAGGATTTCCAATTCTGGAAGCAAACATTCAATATCTGGAGAATTGACTGGAATCATTTCCAAGAGTGAATTTATTTGTAGATTATCCCGGTCTATGTTTCTGTTTAATGGCATTTTGAATAAATTATAGGCAGGCTTTACAGTTTCAATAGCAACCATCAGGTTGTCGTTCAGCCACGAAATCAAAGTATCTAGAACGGCATAGAATTTTTTTTTATAAAAATCTTTCACCTCGAGATTAATCGCAATTTCTGGATTATCATCATAAAGTTTGGGAATCAGTCTTCGCCTATGGTGCTTTTGATATTCATGTTTTACATCAATTTTAAATTTTTTGCAAAATTCCATTCCGGCTTTGATTAAATTTTCTACATCTTTTTCGGCTGCTCGAATTGTTTCTAATGACATAATGCAAGATTTTATGACACCTAATGCATCGAGGACATTAAGATCTGTATTTTTGAGTGTCAAAGTGAGTATTCTCAGTTTGAACATGATCGATTTCATGAAGATCAAGGTAACAACAAAATCAGAATTCTGTGTTTTTTTTATCAGACCCGAAATTGTTGCCTTCGTTTTGTTGTCTACTTTTTCATTTAAAAGCTGATTTAAAACCTGTAATATAGACTCCAGAGCTCGAATGCTTTCTGCTCGGTTGGTCCAGCGTGTTTTCGATAAATTAGTCAGCTGCAAGGAGTTTTCTACTTCTTGCAGGCTGATTTTTAAACATGCAAAACGTTTGGTCAAAAGCTTTTTCAGTATCAAGGAATGTCATACATGTATCCTACCCCTTTTTAATTCTCCCATCTACAATTGAACCACATAGTTCAGAAACAACGTGAGTCCCAAAATTTTGAAAATGGGTTATATTGATTCGCAGTATTACGAAGTCTAATTGCATTGCGGCTTCGATGTGAAAGATTTCATCTTATTATGGCTGGCGGCATTGTAAATAACACGGTTCACTTTGTGAGATTGAAAGGCAATAACAGTAGAAAACGGAAAAACTAAAAAAAGAAAGCCGTTCCATATACATACGTTATGACTTATGAGCCTTCACAACCAACAGCAAGAGTCGTGAGGTGTACTCTCTCTCTCTCTCTCTCTCTCTCTCTCTCTATCTCTCTCCATTTCCATGAATAGGCGAAAATAAGCACAACAGCGACAGTCGTGACAAGGTACTCCTGATGATATGTTCCCCGACGCGAATTCAGTGGTTGACATTTCCATGGAAATTTATTTTTCTTCCAGCCATGGGTATACTTGAGCGAAAACCGTAACTCCAGCCATGTGCTGATTGATTTTGGTCTTTGCTGAGCTCTGCGCGATTACGCAGTTCTCCTTCTTTTCTCTTCTCATTTCCAGCTCAGTTCAGCTCACAGTTCTTTAGCTATTCACGATGACAATTCAGTTCAGTAGTTGATATTTCCATTTTTCTTCCAGCCATGGGTGTTCTTGAGCGAAATCTGTACCATGCCCCCCGCAACGAAACGCGAGTCCTTATGATTTAGCTCTTCATGGTGACTATTCAGTTCAGTGATTGACATTTTCATGGAAATTTAATTTTCTTCCAGCCATGTGCTCATTGATCTTGATCTCGGCTGCGCCCTGCACGACTACAGTCTGCAGCCGTGTTGTTGATAGAAATGTCCATGGAATTTCTGCAGTTTGCAGCCATGTTGTTAATAGAAATTTCCATGGAAATATGAAGGACATACACAGACAGACAGACATACATTCATTTTTATATACAGAAGATTTTAGGCGCTGGGGCTTCAGCCTTTCCCCCCCCCAAGTTTTCGGCTCTATTTCCGCTCCTAATATCGCGAAGTAATGACCAGTGATACTGTTTATTGTAAGTGGCGATGTGCAAACAAAGAATGCAATGCTTTCGCGTTTACCCGTAGAGTTACAGAGGGTGTTACAAAAGTGAAGAGCGATTATTCGGAACACGATGCACCGCGTGATCTTAATAGAGACCTTACACCAAATGCCGCCAAACGGAGAGCCTTACAAGACTTATCAGGTAGACCCAAAGCTGTGATCGATACAGACTCGCGGATTGTCTGTTTTACCGCCAATTCCTGAAACTCTGCCTTTTTATAGAGAATCCTCTAAATACCGTACGTTTTAAATACCGGACACTTTTTTGCAGTTTTTCCATTTTTTGTACTCAATTTTTCATGGACCTGAAGAAAAAATGCCTATTAGAAGCCTTCAGGAAGCGTTGGAACCAGCGAAACATAAAAATACATGCTACTTGTTTTAACAGAAATTCACAGTACGTCGTTATTTTCTTCAGCCGTACAGCTAGAAACTGATTTACTCCATGAGTGTTGTATAGCTACCTAGTTTTATCACATTTTTACAAAACAATAGATACAAACACATCGTCTTTTTCACTCCTCTAAATATTGGACAAATTTCAGGCAACCGTGAGTGTAGCTGATGAGAGGTTTTACTGTATTTAATAGTAAAATCGGCATCATTCGTATCATTAACTTTATTCTGTCATAAAACATCCTGAGAATTCACTGCTCAGCACTACTCATCTAGTTGAAAAGAATTTAACAACTTATTTGAAAATGAAAAAGAACAAAAAAACTAAAATAAATACAGCGACCATAACAACTTGAAAATTCTAAGCATGTGCTTCCATTGTTGACTATTTTTACCTGTCACCCTCTCCATTCCTCAGTGAGTGCACTAATTTTCATCTCACAGCGAAAATAATACATATCAAAAAAAGAATTCAGTGACCATAAGAGTCTGAGCAACAATACCCATTTATCTATAATTTATGAACAAATAGACTTTCAGCTCCCTTCCGCTCCCAGTAAGCGCTTCAATTTTCAAGTTGGAGTTGAACTTATATCGAAAGTGAATTCAGCAACATTAAAAGCTCTACAATACATGTATTATATATTTTATTTCGAATTTTCAACTGATAAAAACTGAAAATTTGCATTATGAAAAGTTTTTAAGTAGCACAAATACATGTACAAACTGCCTCGAAAATATATCATTATTATGATTAGTGGTGACAGTGATATAGCCGGGGAGAGTCGAGGGGGTCTGGACTTCCTTGCGACTTCATCAAATAGGGGTTTTCTAATTTTAGTACAGCCTCCAATACTGCTCTCCCTTTGATTAAGATCAGACTCTCCCCTGAAACCCCTTGCGACTTTATCAAATAGGGATTTTTTAATTTTAGCACACCCTCCAACACCCCTCCCCCTTTGGTCAAAATCAGACTCTCCCCCTCGAACCGTAGGCTGGCTATGCCACTGGGTATTGAACTTTAAACACGAATATTTTGGTAAAATATGCATTCCAGCGCTATGGCGATTTGATAGTATTGAGTAGAGATTAGTCTGTTCTATAAAATAATTATTCATTCATTGTAAATTTATGACATTGGAGGAGTAGGAGAGGAGACAATTAGACAGAAAAATATTTCTAAAAGCTGAGAAGTTGGAAAATAGGAAAGTCGTTTCAAGGATATCTGGCCTGTCTTCTGCACGTGGAAGCCAATGAGAGGAAACATTTTCCAAAAACTACATTTTCTGTCAATAAAACCTATGTCAATGCGTAACCCGCTAATAAAGGTACCCCGATTGACTGTTACTTCCTTTCGATTTTCTCTGGTAAGACTCGAAAATTTCTCTCTGAATTGAGTCCAAAAATAGAAGTTATTTTTATACAATATAAGGTATGACGAATCAGGTTTCCCCTTTCTCAGACCAAGTCACTTCTGTAAGTACCACAATGAACCATTTCGTTAAGACTTTTTGATACTGAATATCGAATCAGGTTTACGAGTTCGGATTCGAAATCGAGATTTTCAGTTTTATAATCTGCTCTTACAGAGTTTAGTTCACACGGTGCAGCGAATATAAACGGAAAATAAATTGGAGTTTCTCGGAGACAAAGATGTAATTTACACTACGGATATGACTGCAGGAAAGAATGGAATAAATGAGAATCGATCGGAATCAGTCGGCGAACTCTGGTTGCAGGATTTGTCGTACCTACCGTACAACAGGTAAATAAATACTCCAGTCGACTATTTTCCATAAAAGGTTGATATAACTTTGCGAAATCAGAAAGCAAGGTACCTCAGCTGAAAGAATAAAGCTGTGTCGTAGACTGGCTTATAAGAAAAGTTAATTCCTCGTACGTATTCAAAGAAGAAGCATACACTCGTTTTTTTCTTCTTTTTTTCGGGGTACTCGAGACTGTTTTTAATGGATTTTCTGTATACGGTTGGCGGTAACAACAATAATTCGAACATTCAAAAGGCGAACAAATTTTCAGCTTTTACTCTATCAGCTTTCGTATTGGGAATTTCGCGCCGCCGACACCCTCGCCACAGGTTAAACATTTAGAATTTAGAATAGCTTTCGTGATGCATATTTTATGATTTCGAATATGTTTTTTAAAACCTCTTAATGCGACCGTGCCACTCCGGAATTCTCGCAACGTCGAGATTTATTCTCGACGATAACTTATTTTCTCTATACTTTTGTCCGAGACTTTCAGAAATATTCTTTTGATTAGCGAGAACATCCGTTTTTTCTTCCTTTCTTTCGCTCTGTGCGGAAAATAAAACAAAACTAAAAATATATAGGTTACGGTAACGATAAATCAGCAAGTTGCACTGTTGCACATTCTATTATAGCGCCTCTTTTGAAAGCGTCAAAAATGTTCGGTGCCTATCCAGCCATAACCTGCTCTACACCCGTCCGGAGAAAATATATCGAGGTTCCGAAGAAGCGCCAGCGACAGACAAGAAAAATGTTCCAACTTCGTTGCGAAAAATTATTCTCAGATTTCCCCGAGGTTTTCCGAAACCAATAAGAACAAATTTGATAGACAGTCTCGCTATGAGAAAGCAAATCTATTTCGGTAACTAATTTCCAATATGGTTATAAATGTCAATATTATTTTCGCTGTTGTTACAAATATTCGAGTTACTCTGTAAACGACACCGTAGCTCAGGGTTTGAGTGCTGTGTACTCGGATCCTCTAATAGATTAAACACACTCCCGATAGACCGAAGAATGGGAAATTCAATATTTTCATCGTAGTTTATTAAATTTTTGTTTAAAATTATTTGAGGCTCGAAAATAAGATCTGTGATCGAATTGGGGTCAAAATTCCTAGCATTGTCATTTGATATTTAGGTCAAAATTAGGGTCGCGAGATGTCTTAATTCAGTTGGAGCACAATCGAGTCAATACTAAATGAACTCTTGTAAGCTATCTACGGGAAAAGTACTCCAATAATTACAAAATTGTTCTGGGAACCTAAAAATAAGTGCACTAACATAAGGGTCTCCTGACGACCCACCGATACTTAGTTTACTTTTAGCTTATTTAATGATAATTTTTATTTCTCTCTAGTTTATGTATTACTAATTTACTTTGTTGTGCTACTAATTTTCTTTTTCAGTTTCTCGCATCGCTGTATATTTCGATATAATCGGTGCGGGACATTTTTTTACTTGGTTTCATGTCATTTTAACGTCATAATTAATCAATCGTGTATTCTTGATTAATAATCGTTAAATGACGACAGTAATCGGTGCTGAAAAATACCCAGCTATCGATAATATGTCGATAGAAACATTATTTGCGACCAGGAATGATGAAATGTGCCACTGGTGTCAAAAAATCATTTTCACTTTGACAACAATTCTTATAGAAAAACATCACGCTCTTTCGAATGAAATAAATCACAGCTTCCGATCTTCATTGGTTTTCCACAAATTGCATTTAAAAATTACGTCAAAAGTTTAAAAACTTTATGGGAATGATAGAGAATAAGAGTTCGACAAGCAGTTATCATAGCAACGCGTAAACGCACCTCCACAGATGTACAGGCTATGTACATCTGGATGCACCACTACCACCATCCCATCTTTACACTCGTGTATCTCGAAAACCTGTTTTCACACGAGAGGCACATTTCATGATTCCAGGTCACATTTAGTATAACTATAAATATTATTATTACTATTGTTATTGTAGCTTTTGAAGTCCCTCTCGGGGTAGTAATTTTGTAATTTCAGATGTTTTTCGTTTTCAGTTTCTCGCATAGCTATATATTTCAATAAAAGCGGTGGGAGTTCATTTTTTAGTCTTATTTTAACGTTTTAGTTATCAGACTCTGGAACAGGGAGGGGTTTTTAGATTTCTTGCAGCCCTCGTCTCTGCGTACAAAAACTAGTGAATATTCAAAAGTAATCTTCTGCTGCGTATAAAAGCGTGCATAAGGTGTAATTTAGCATAAACATGCGAAAAAGCTAACAGAGAATCTGGCTTCAACTTTTCTCAAATACGAGAAGAACTGAAAAGACACCCAGGAATAAGCCGTCAATGAGGAGGATCAGATGGTGCCATGATTCAGGGTGAAGTTCCATAGCAATACTTCAGATTAGCGGAATCACTCGTAAAAAAGCAATGGAAAGGCGTATTTGTAAGAGACCACATGTAAAAACAAAATTGTGGCAAGTGTGCCTGCGCCCGTGAGCATAAAGTACCATTTTCGGGTCAGGAGGCATAGAAAACGAAAAATACATAGTGAATCGAGTTTAATCGACGACAGAAAGGGTTCGCATATCTCGAGAGATTTATTTATTCATTGTTAAAGTGGTTACTAAGAATCCGAATAACCCTAATCTATCTCGATTTGGGGGTCTGGTTGGCCGAGTGAATAGCGCGCTGGTCTCGGAATCCGGAGGTCCCGGGTTCGAGCCAACGTAACAACTCGCTACATTTCGACCTAGGCCGGTTTTTCGGCAAGAAGAGAAGAGAGCTAAGACAGCCCTAACAGTCTCCCCGACGTCTCTAAGGTAATGCTCGAAAGGGCGGATTCCAGGGCTCGGGTTGAGAGCAAATTAGAAAATAATATCTATCTCGATTTAAGCGTGGACTAGCTTCATATTATTATGAAACAAATTAGCCTAAGGCATTAGAAACTTTCAGGAATTTGTTACAGTTAGGATATTAATTTTATTAATCTTTCGATGTGGCGACCGAATTTAAAACAGAACAAAAATATGTCGGCTGATTACGAAGTAAAACTGCTGATTTTACCATTGAGAACTCGCTCGCTCACACATCCCTGTATTATGTGAAATTTCATCTACCGTTGATCCCACAATAGTAATTGACTACACCTATATGAATGTTCAGAAAATAACATGACTTTCTGTCATCAAAAGTGAGATAGAGTGTGTACTGTTTGCCAAATAGAATTATGATTTTACTTTACTTACTGGGAGTATCCTTTTGGCTCCCAACCAAACAAATCGATTCAGCTCGTTTATGAACTTAAACCACATTTAAGGTTGCACAAGTTCACCATAAAAATTCCAACTCGCCAAGTCAATTACTGCTCACTATATGTATTGTCCAACAAGGCCAAAAACACATATGTATAGCGTTTCACTCCTTCCCTAATGGTCCGAGTAAACCCATTTTCTTACTTCTCCTTTATTTAGTAATCGCGGATAACGTGTCCCAATTTCAGCAACTTGACCCAATCACAACTCTCGCGTCGGACACATTTTGCATCAATCAAATGAAAAAATAAATGAATGGAAACTCACACGCTTGCTCCGCTCGCAAGGCCATGAAACCGACGAAGGGAATACCAAATACACTTACTTACAGCCAATTTGCTTACTTCGCTCGTGTTCCTGGATTCCTATGTGTAACAGAGGGGTGGGCGATCACTCGAGACATGATAATGCGCCATAGAATTAAATCTAAATTATATGTAGTACTTCACCTACAACCTTTTAAATAATTCTGAGCAAAGAATACCGAAGCGTATAAATAAATGGGTTAGTAAGTTATTCTAGATAAGTAGGGCTAGGATTTTTATGCGCTAAAAACCGAAAATATGCGCAATAAATATGCGCTAAAAATGTCTAAATATGCGCTAAAATGTCAAAATGTGCAAAAATATGCGCTATAAAACCGCACCCTCATGGGCATCGATATGTAGGATTTTCGAAGCACTACAATAAGAACCATTCGTTTTAACGTTTATTCCATTAAATCATCAAAAACACATAGAATTGTTTCATTTCCAAATCATCGCAATTGCAGTTTGCAGCTTCGCAGTTCAAAGCCTTGAATACGTTTTTATGTAGGAAAAAAAAAAAAGACCTGAAACGTGACTAACGATAGGTTTTTTTTCTTGTCTCTAATTTTTTAGTCTTCAGCCGACCTTCTTCCAGCAGCTTACAGCAAAGAGCAAACGCCCTCTTACGTGTTTTTATTTATTTATTTATTATTTTTAATAGAAAATTGTGAAAATTGTGGAAATTTTGTCAATAGAAGTGATTTTTGGCCAGTTTTTGGGAAAATATGCGCTAACAACATCAAATATGAGGCAAATATGCGGTATTCGGCTATTTTTCAGCGAAAATATGTATTTTTATGCATTTATGACCTAAATATGCAAAAATATGCGCTATAAACTTTTGCATACGGATTCAGAATTTCATGATTCGCAAAGATAATGTGGATATGCGCTATCTAGTATTACGAGAACAAATACGCATCTACATAAAAATCCTAGGCTTATAGATAAGTTATCGCTACACAAGGAAGTTGCAATGAAGGAAAAAAAAAAAGGATTTTCCAGGAAGACCATTTCATAATTTTAGTTAGTATTTCTATATGAATGATTCTTCATAAAAAATTTTTAGAGAACTGAGGTTTCAGCAGTACAGCAGTAATGACTACATGTTTTGAAGATTATTCGACAAAAATCATCTGGAGAGATCCATCCAACCTTTATTCATTGCCCTCCCCACAAACGTGATTGTTTAGCTTTTACGCTTCTGTGTACTTCTTCCCGAACTTTGTAAACCACAATTCACTAAATAACCCACACCCACCGACCACAAAGTTTCTCGGTATTTACCGGGAAAATACTCAATGGTAGTCACCACTGCTGCAGTTCTTCACAAATCGGGCTAAACTTCCGTATTCCAATTAGTTGAAAACCTGTAGTATCAGACCATGTTCATTTTCAACTTTTTTGAATTTTTCAAAATTTGAGGTATTTTTATTCTAAAAATTGTCGTTATAAAACCCTTCGATCATTTTTCAAATATGTGAGTACAATTTTCCAAGAAGCTTACACCATTTTCGTACAAGGTTTTGTTAAAGATTTATGATCCCATAAATTCAATTTTCATTTCTGTCATTTTTCAAGATGCATTTATTTATTATAGCCCTTCGATTATTTTTTTTCCTACGCGACCATGATTTTCACAAATTTCACTTACAGTTTTTGAAGACCGGAAATATTAAATCAGTTTCGATGTACCATTTTATCGAATTATTCGAATTTCAAAACGTGTTTCATTGCTGTAAAGTTATAAGGAAGGGAGGAAGGAAGAAGAATATTCCTAGGGATTCGAATGCAGGAACTTCCACAGCGTGATCTATTGCTGTCACCACTTCGTCACAATGTCGAAGGTATGCACATTGTGGACAAATTTCGCCACACATATGGCATAGTGCATATTTGCTAAACAGACAATACGAAATGGGTCATTTCTTGTGAAACAGTAGTGCCCCTTCTCACCTTGGAAAAGCCAAACTGATCAAGTATGGGCATTTCACTACCTACATATTTGAAGGGAGATCACTTCGCGGAATACTGTCATCCACACGAATATATTTCATCGAACAAATATTAGCCACGCCTCGCAATATCTTCAGTTTCGAAAATCTCACCCATCATGATCCTGCGCAGAAAACAACAAATACCAAACTTACAGATCTCACAAAAATAATATTACTCGCTATCATTAAAAATTCGGTGGAACTTACAACCGGCAGCATGAAATTGTTTAAAGGAAACTTTTTTGCTCACTTCGAGTACCTCTAATTTTCGATCGACTTGGCTAGTTCGGCTCATCTTTGAACTGGGATCTCGTTCATCGTAGAAGTTCGCCGTAAGAATCAGCTCATCAAGTCAATATGGACAATGTTATTTGCCCTTGTAAAATACATTTTGCACTCCCCCCATCCCTTTTGGTATAGTCCGATTTGAACGCATCTTTGGAACCGTATTCTCATTTACAATCCCGAAATACCTGTCCAAATTTTAACCTCCTAACTGAATCACAGCTCTTGCTAGCGTCAGATGTAAGTGCGGATCAAGAAAACAATAATATACGGCATTTTTCGTTTAACTGAAAAGCAAATTCATTTGCAGCAACAAACTGGAATTATACGGGTTCAGAAATGAATTCCCTTTATAACCCTAGATTTTGAAATTAGTTTCGAGGACTGCAAGCAGAATACTATCAGTAAGCCTGGTAGTAAGCAATCACTGGATTTACAAGTGTGGACAATTTACATGCGAAAAGAGAAAACTCGGAAGCAGTCATTCGTCCTGATTAGAATATGGAGCAGGGACACGGCACAACAGCAAGCAGAAGCCACCTTTCAGGGGATTCTAGTTGTACAAGTATTCGGTGTACAGTATACGTCGCAAAATGCAGAGTACGGTTTAATTTTACACCCAACTTTTGGTTTTCAAAATGCAAATTCAATAATGCAACCCGACCGCGAGTATGTTACGCGGCTGGCTTTTAATATGCCGCGCAGTTTCATAAGCTTGGTCGAGCAATTTCAGGATGATTGCACTTGTCGCTTTCTTCTCGTTTCATTTGAATGGTAATCGAGCTTCGTACAATATTTATGTTGCTCTTTCGAGAGCTCCAAGTTGCCAGGTACTTACCATAATTCCTCACTGCGCTGTATCACTATTATTGCAGTCGGCAAATATTATTATTGCTGTGTAATTTAGTCGGCAAATTATCCAGCCCGGAACGGAGACTACACACACGATTGACACGACTTAGACGAAAGTTGCTGGGTCGTTTCAGTGCTACCTCGGGCCAAGTAATATTGTCGCTGTATCACTCGAAGTTCACATTTTGCCTTTGCCCACGCCAAATAGCTCATAGGAGTATAGAACCGACGCAAATGCAAATAAATATCGAGCCACGTTCGCAGAAATTTCTCTTTGATATGGTAGGTAGGTACCTTGAAATAAATCGAATACTATTGCGCTATTTTCTGCACACTTTCGATTTTCCAATTGAAAAATTCATTTTCCAGCAAACATGGCTGACTGATGCTGAAATTTAGGAGAATCGTACATTTCACCAAAAGCGTTTCAAGTCGTAAGCGAGTTATGAAAAACATAGAAGGAAGTAACACTTTCAGATGTTCCTGAGCTTACAACAGTGAAAACAGGTTAGCCTTTGAACTCTAGTACGGTCTAAAATGAGGAATAATTCATGTTTAAAAATTTGAGATTTTTAGATTCTTCTAAGAACGGTATTCTATAATATTTTCGTAACTATACTTTATAAACATTGTAAATGAAGAAGGCTCAAGAAGCCTTCCAGTTTTTACAGTCCTATATAAACGAAGATCATACATAAATGTAAATCGAAAAATTTGTACTTTTCTTCATGCAGGGCACCAAACTTTACGAGCAGAAAGATACTGATATCCCCAGCCAGTGACTACTCGTATATCCATCAACATTTTTTCATATGTTAGCACCCACTCTTTACATGATTACTCACCAAGATGTAATAAGAGGAGAAAACTTTTAAAATTGATAATACATGTTGTAGACTATCTTCACCGGGCTCTTTTTAACCGGGGCGATTGCTCAATTCGTGTGGGAGAAGAAGTAAAAGTTTCTTATATTCAAATAACTTTTTTTTTTCTTTTAATTAAAGATTTTTGGTAAGAACTTCAGTTTTTTTTTTGTTGAAAAAAGTTGAAAGTTTTCTTCGGGGCTAACATTTTTTTTTTTTTTTTTTTTTTTTTCAGGGGGAGGAATAATACTCCATTTTTTGTTGGGGAGCCAAATCCAACCCAACCTCCCGGTGAACGCCACCATCGGCTGTTTTTGATTTTTGTAATAGTATTTCAAGCTGAATCGAAAATTTCGAGGCTATTTCAAGTTGGGTCGAGACTCTGTAAAATTATTATTGGATGCTTAATTGAAACAATTTGAGAATCTTAAAGTTTAATCCAGACTCTTCAAGCCCATTTATGGCGTTTTACAATTTTTTACCAAATTTTAGAAAATGGGAGTTTATAAAATTCTGGATATTAAATCCTAGACCTGGCCTTGAATATTTTGCGACATCAGCTACGAAGCCAAATGACTTTTAAACCAAGTGGAGTTTTCCAATTTTAGATTTGAGATCGGAATTTTTACCCCAAATCGGGATTGGATCGCAAAACTGACGTTTAATATTCCTAATTAGCAACCTCTATTCGTTGAGCACATTTCCATTGAAAATTCCAAGCGTAGTCGCGACCATGTATGAGCTTTACGAGATGGAGGGGAGAAACTTCTTTACTTCAAAATAAACTAGACCTTATGCCATATTATGTAAAGGTGCCTAATATCGACCAGTTCCTAAATCCGACCACCAGCCGTTGTAGGCTCCTAATGCCTCGACTTCCGCAGAAAAATATTTTTTCATTCGTTTTTCACAGACAAATCGAATGAGACCGAAATCATCACCTTAAAGCCGAAATTGGCGGAGATATTCGCTAAAAAAGATTTTGAGATGTCCAAAAATTTTTCAAGGCGTGATTTCAAATGTTGATTGTGTAAAGGTGGTTTATCGTAATTAAATGCGGTAAATTTTAATTAAAAGTGAAGATTTCAAGTTATATTGGTGCTCGATTGATTTGGAGAATTAATTTCACGCAGGTATTTATAATTTTTTTTTCGAAGTTTTTTTCAAAAAGTTCCCTAAATTCGACCACCACCTGTTTTCATCATTTTTTCATGAAATTTTTTCATCTGTTTATATCCTTTAGTGATGCCGAAAAAATCGAAAAGTCGACAAAAATGGCCAAAAAAAGCAATGACAGTTCTTGTCAGATCGTCACTGTGCATATGTACCCAAATGTGAGTGCTTAGGGGATAAGGTTCCAATTTGCATTTGCAGGGACGAAACCATTGTGGGAAGGGGGTGAACCCCCCCCCCCCCAATAATTTGGCAGTCGGCAAATTCTGTTTATTTCACGATTAACTTGTTACTTTTATTAATTTTGGGAGTGGTCGATATTAGGCGCCTTTTTTTTTTCAATATCCAAATTTGACACCTTTCAGAAAAAAATTTGGGAAAAATCTGGAAAAAAACTTGGGGAGTTGAAATTTTTGGGAGTAAAACTAAAATATTTGGTCCACGTTTCGAGTTATCAACGATCTTTCTACGCGAATTTGGGGCTGAGTAATTCGAAAAACAAAAATGGTGGTCGATATTCGGTACCTTTACTATATTATTGGACCCACATTAATACAACTTTAACTTCGAAATAAAACATGGTGGGGTTGGTAGTTCATGAAACCACCGATAAGAAAAATATATACTAGCGGAGAACAAATTCAATTTTCCGGGGGGGATGATGTCCACATTTGCAGCCCCCGATTACAGCGCAGCACAACAAACGCAGAGACTGGTCCAGCTTACGAATAAAGGTATACTTGGAAACTCGATTAACTTTTCACAAACTGCCCATACCTTCGCATAAGTTATACTGCGAATTACCTCTATTACGTCAAATTCACAACAAAATTCCAACCACCAACAATCAGATTGAATGACAGCCGGTTTATTTACGGTGGTGCGTATTTTACGTGAAAAATGACTATTTAATACAATACTGTTTATTTTTCAGGAATCACCGACGGTGGACATTTGCGTCTCCTATCATTATTGAATAAGCCCACGTAGCAAATAATTGTAGCATCCCGTTGGAGAGCGAGAAATACAGTTTCAAATTGTTTCCGCACCACGCAGTCATCTGACTTTTTCAATATAGGACCGTAAACGAAATTGAACATAACGAATTAATTCCGGCATGTACAACTAATGTAGACGGAAATTTTTTAATGTCTATACCACAATAAAATTAAAGCAATAAAAATACGTGCTGTCGAATTGAAGATCGGGGACTGGTTGGCAGTGCCACACGCAAACGATACTCGTTAAATTGTGCAGCTAAATTCCGTAGACCATGAAAAGGAATGATGAAGTTCGTGGAGCTCCTTGAGCTGACTGGGATGAAGAGTGGAAAATGAGTATCTATCGACTGAAGACCAAAAACAGAACGAAGTTGCGATGTAAGGAAGGTAAAATTAACACCTTAAGGGAAGAAATGTATTACTATTATTGATGTCAACAGCTGGGTACTTACTGGGGATAGGTATATGAGCAAACATGGTCAAATTAAAATTAACAAAACGATCTAGCTACAATGATTCTAATTCCACTGTTTCAGCATTGTGTAGATTTAGATTCTTCATCTTCGTTATCCTGGACTCTTGATGGAACAGCCCAAGGCTGGGTTTCGCCAGAGCCAAAAATTAAGAATATAATAATACCGTACATAGAAGCTGCACTGAGGAAGATGAAGTACAAATTCCATTCGGCTGGACTCTAAACAAATGAGGCATGCCAGCTCAATAAAATTAATTGTACCATAAAGCTGAATGCAAAAACTTTGAGTCAGGCTGGTGGATGTTACTGGTTAACTAGTGAGAGGGAGGGAGGGAGGATCAGGTAAGGAATTCCGTCTTTCTTGAATGTGTACCTAGATTTTCTTTTCGATCTAATGTCATCCCGAGTTCATTTATTAGAAAATTATATTGAAAAAAAAATTCCTGTTAGTGGCCTAACCAATGGTGCTAAAGAATGGTCATTCCATTCTCTAGATGAAGATCTATATTCTTTTGTAATAAGGAAAGTACAAAAGAATGACTATTATCTAACTGAGTTAACGTCTGTTTAGTGACATTACTGTTTGGCTAAAAACAGCTCAAATTTTACATGGATAGAGAAATCGGGGTCGTTCTTATTTCGGCAAAGGACAAGTTATAAACATCCAAATGTGATACCATTGCGAAATAACAAATATTCTACGGAATGAACTCTCTTTGATGACGCTCAAGGAGTCAGACCAAAAAAAAAAAATCTAAATTAAAATCGATGACTTCGAAAATCAAGAACTCGACTCAAATTTTATTATTTTACTCTCCCTCCCTTTTGGAGCCACACTATGAGAAACGAAGGTGTCTGGAAAGGAGTTTCGTGCACTATATCGATAAGTGAAACTCTTCCGAATAATCCTGAGATAAATTGGTACTTTTATAAGCTACTTTTTTCTTCCAGTATTCGATTTTCAACGATATCACCCAAAGAACACTTGGATAAATTACCTGATAAACTTCATCCTGCTTAAGAATCTGGTTAAAAATGTAAAACTGTTCGACAACCTTAAAACTCGATTCAGTTTTTCTCGAGGTATAGCCAAACTGCAGGGGGTACCACAAAAAATTCGAAATTTGTCAATGCACAGTGTACTCACAAGATTATTCTATCACATTACATCATAGGTAAATTTTCAAATTCTTATAATTTTTCAACTCATCCAGCCATTCTGAAACGCGAATTTTTGGGTTTAGGCACGAATATATTGATTCTATTGAGGTCGTAGTAAAAATATATTTAGCACGAAAATAAATCGTCCATCCTTTATCTACATGTTTAGCGGTGCATCAAATGAGTTTTCTGTTCATTTAGGTGTATAGGTCAGAAGGATTTTAAGATGATTTATAATCGCTGAGTAAAAACATATATAAATTTATGAATTATTGATTTAGTGCACAGTGTGCAGCTAAAAACAATCGCACATAGAAGTTTAACCAGTGTGATCAAGATGAGAGTATTTGTAATTTGATAAGATTTTTCTTTGTATTTTATCAATTTTAACTAAAAAGAATTTTAAACAATGCACTGCTTTCTCAACAGCACGAATTAAAGCTTTTTGATAAACCCTAAATATTTTGTAAGTTTTCAAAATTGTTTAAAACTACTTTTCAGGACGAATCCACGAATCATGAAAGATCTTTGAAAATAAAGACCGCCGTTGTACAAATTGAGCTACTTACATGATTCTGAACTATATATCCCAAAATCAGAGGGTTTAGACTATGTCCCAGTTTGTAAAATGTTCTCGTCATGGATGTTAGAACACTTGCATACTGCCCAGCCACATCTATGCTGATTACTCTAAAATGGAAAATGTAAAACGTCATTTAGCATTTCGACCTTTCAAGTTACCTAATCAATTGTAATTATTTTTGAATACTTACTGGTACGATGCATTGGAAAAACTGTACGCCACTCTTATTAGGCAAAAACAAATGAGACAAACTGTAAAATTACCGCAGATCACGGTAACCAGTAGAAAAATAAGAACAAACAGCTGTCCCCAGAAGATGAATATTCTGTGAACCTAGAAAAGTAGTAATGGCTCTGAGATACACTTGGGGTCTTAAGTATCTACAGACAGGTACATACTCAAAAATTATCACTCAAGTATTTGAAAAATAAATTTTCAATTTTCCCCATTCCTTATTATAACGCAAAGCTTCACTTGAGCAATTTTTCGAAGATACAGATATGCGACATTTGGAATTTGAGATAAAATTGTGTTTCGCTTCGCTCACTTTGAATTAAAAAAAATTCCTTCCTCAGCTTGTTGTCCGAATGTCTGTTTTGTGTTCTGCGCTCTGATTAGTAGAAGATATACTGTTTTGGATCAGGTCACACGTTTAACTTTTTTATGCGTTGAGACTTCATGATCTTCAGTTCTATAAAGCGGGGTATGCGCCAAACTGATTAAAGTAAGTGCAGTACCGCGGAGCAGTCGCAATATCTGTTTTGAATAATTATTCTCGAGTGGATAAAAATAATACGCATCTCACTTTTCCAATACTCAGAACATTCATTCGGAGATAATCAGCAATATAGCCAGCAATCGGTAATGTAATCAGACCACAAAACATGGGAATACCAGCCATCAGCCCCAAACTTTGTATATTCACATTATGCATATCTGTCAATGATTAGAAGCTATAATATACGTACATATACCCTCCGGCCACTGATACGATACTCGGAAGGGTAGTTTCCGGGGTCGGGGTGCGGTGTCACAGGGGCCACTCTGGCATGCGTGCATCGCCATACGTCCCACCACAACATATGTATATATAAATGAGAATGGCTATCACGCACACTCGTAAGCATAAGCGCAAATAATTTTTCAAGAGTGAAGGGGGGGGCTATAACTTTTTCGCTAGCTTCGTTTTCGAATTTGTATCGTCTGGTTCCGGCTCTTTCGCCTTTAATAGGTAATTTTAAAGTCTTCTTAGTGCTTTTAGTACATTTGGGTTAGAGGGTCAGGTGTCCCAACCACCTTGCTTGTAAGCCACGCGAGCGACAAAAAAGTGACGGAGCGCACATGCTTTTTAGCTTGACCAGTTGAAGAGAGGGTTGGGAAACAAAGCCCCTCACGATTTCCTGAAATTTTTCGTAGAATTTCATAGGTCTCATCTACGTATAGCTGCTGAAGAAAGAGATCCTCGCTTCAAGTTCATTCATTCAAATATTTCTAGATAAATAATCAAAATGTCCGACACTGAGCCTTTTCATAATTTCACTTTGCCATTATCTTCGGATCCCCTCTGATAATTCTATAATACTCTTCTCTGAATTGATTTCCGGGGATAGGAAGCCAGTAGTTAGATAGTCATAAATCTACTACTTCTGTAGATTGTCTGGTGGCCCGCATCTTTTCAAAATACATCAACATTAATAACAGAAATGAAGGTATTTTAGAACAATACCTTTGATATACAGTGGTAAGAGCACAGCAGTGAACGACGAGGTCCAAGAGGCACACAAGAACTCATTCAGTAATGCATATACACTTGTGGATGTCCAAATTCTTCTCCAAGGTACAGGTGCCTATAGAGTTCAACGAAAATAGTAGATACGGTACGGCAAGACTACACGTTTTCATTAACAAGAATTTGCCTTACTTTTAAAGTAGATTTAGGAATGGTATTTGACTTCAAATAGTTTTTCTCTGCATCCGAAATATGCATATCGTCCTCTGGGTAATTGCGAACAACACGCAACCAAATTAAGCTCCATATCAGCAACATTACCCCTAAAAAGAAGCTTTAATTTTGAACTAATACAGTATACCTATGTTGATAACAGCATGATAGTTTCGAAACAAGCAAATCCAAAATAACTTCAGCTAACCTAGGACAGAACTGAGATTTGCCATAAGCGCAAACCTATTCTAACTCAAAACAAATATTTTTAATCTTCTGAATCGCAGCCCCTCCACCGTATATCAGTTGAAAATAGTATGAATATTTATAACGTGATGGTAATATCTTGATTTTAGGGGTCGTTATTTAACTACATAGGGAGAAAATTCATGTTTCTGATCAGTAACTGAATGAACTGCGTCTAGGAAAATGCGTATTTACAGAAAGAATTTAGAGGCCTCGCTTCATAAAAATTAATAAAATGCTTAAAAAAACAAATTCAGGAACCAAAAGAATTTATCATCAACCTGAAATATATCAGACTTAACCCCGTTGCACACTAGCCTCCTATGGAACTTGAAATGATGAAGAGATTACACCGGGATAGAATATTCTTTGAAATGTAGGTACTCGGTGCCTCAGAAGATCCGGAATTTTCAACATTAACTTATAACTCAAATCAGTCTTCCTGAGGAGCGTAAAAAAGACTATTGACAATAGCAAGAAAAGGCAGATAAAGACGCAGTCAGAAGGTCATTAACTCAAATTCAGCGGCCAATACGGTGTTTGTCATAAGGTCACTGAACTCTAAACAGGTATGATGCCTGTTCCAAAGTCACAGTCATGCTCAGCAAGTTCAATGTAACTTAATGATTACTTCTCTCACCATCACCCATACAGGCAGTGAGTGACAAGGTGATCGACCTCTGGGTAGTTATGGTAATAGTTCTAAGTCCATTGTTCTTGCGGTAATCTCAATCATGTAGCAGAGCAGGTTCAATCTAATTTGACTGTTACTTCCTCCACTTTTTCTGATGAACTAGCTGGAAGTAAAGGGAAACATTGATGCAGATATAGGGCCATTAACTCAATAAGGTCAATGGCCAATATGAAATCAAATATGAGGGCACTCCAGGAGATATCGTGTATGTTCCAAGGTCATAGTCACATAGCTGGTTCAGTGTAACCAAACTAATTACTTCCTCTTCTCATCATCGCTATGGTGTTGGTCATAAGGTTATTAACTTTAGTAGTCTCGATTATGTTACTGAGCGGGTTTAATCTAACCTGACCGGTAACCTTTCCCTTTTAATTTCTAATGAACTGACTGTAAGTAGGTGAAGACAACAAGGAATTCATTAACCCATTGGAGAGGAGGGGGCATTTGGGTTCTGTTGAACAATATGATAATCACTTTGGAAAATGCATCATATTTTCCTGGAGGTCTATAACTTAGGCCTGCGCCCATACCGTCCTTTTTTCACTACACTCATGACTACGTTCTCTATCACCAAGTTTCTCATAGGCTCTTTTGCACAAAAACTATGTGGAGCCTTTTCTATTATATCTTGGAACGTTTTTCGCGGAAACAAGTAACCATGCAGACATATAACAACGTGGAAAGGGAATAACCCTTTACCATACTTACTGACTATAAGCGTGCACACTTCTTTTTAAATAAAGAACAGTAAGCCGAAGTAGTATCTACTTACCTGACACAAAAGTCCATGTAATATCTATGTACCTGATATGTAAAATATTGAGGGCCATCCCAGCGTGAGAGCCAAATAACCGGAAAATGGATAATTGATTGCTCCACTGATCATATGTCCTGTGAAAGCACATGACACTAACCGCGTTCGTTCCGACTTGGGTGACCAATGAGCAAACGTATCAGCCAAAGCGTTGATGGCGCATCCCTATAAATGTAGCAAAACACAGCTACAGGCAAAGTATGTTTGGGAATAGTCTTCAGAGGTCGTTCCTCAGCCGCTTAGGCAATTATAGTTACATTATATATAAATACATTGTACTATCTCAATCCATCAAAAAGAAAGATTTTACCTAATGATTCTGACCGAAATCATTGAGGCGACTGTACATAGGAAAATAATACCGACCATGTGAGACTGTTTCACACATAGGCCCACGTTTTATATTAGAATGCCAACATGGAGAATTATTACCGTCGCCTGCATTTAGGTGTAGCTGCCTTCCAAGACATAGGTATTATGATCTCGTAAAGGATTTTAAAGACTCGACAGAGGCATTTTCTGAGACCAGAAATTCATACAGAATACTCACTTCAAGCAGACCTAAAGTTATTCTTGCAACAATGAATGCGATTAAGTGGACGTGGAAAAGCATTGGAGATAATAGTTCGAGTATCCCCGCTATCAAGATTGATATGCCTGTTGTCGTCGCGCCGCCAAATTTGTAAGCAACCAATCCAGTGAGAAATGCTAAACAAGAACCGCAGTTGAAAGCACTCAAAATAATACCCGTTTCCATTGACGTCCATTGAAACTCCGCCGGCTATGAAAATATTTTGCATTAGTTTATACTCTCATATTATGAATACCATTGAAACTGATCCACACTTCTGCTAGAAGAGCCTGTACATGGGATTTCCAGATCTCCATGCAAAAAGTTTGTATATTTTGTAGCTGTAGGCTCAGTTGTCATTATTCAATAGGTGGTCCATTGCCAAAGATAATTAATTTAGTGCGTTTTAACTCACTATGATCTTCGTTTTGTTTTCCACAGTTGTAATTCTATCTGATGTCATAGCAATAATTGCAATGCCCAGGTTCAGTTGTATAAGAAACATTATAAAATGTCCGATGAAAGCCATAATTGTCATGAAATATCGCTTTTGTATACATTCCATCTTGCGGCCGATTGTACAATTATGAAACTGGCACCAAAAATTATAAACTGTATATTCAACAGTTTTTTACTTTCATTTTAAAATTTAAAACAACATTCTAATGAAAAAATACGCAATCAGTTACAGCGACTGGTGCATGGGTGTCCTAAGTATGATGTATATACCAGCGTCATAAAATTTATGTTTTTACAATCTTGCAAAATGTTTCTCGTCGATGATACTTATCTGGGATTAGATATACACTTTCTGAGGGTAGGATTATCTCAAGTTCAAGGCAGATGAAGGAAAAATGTGAAAACAGAAACAGCGAATCAGTTGGCGCAGGTGTGGATTAATTACTTCAGTTTGAAAACTGCGGTAAAAAAGTGTTAGTAATAGTCACCCGAACAATGGAAAAGCTATTTTAATGAGCGTATTCTGATGGTTCTTGTTTCTAGGTTTGGAATTTGTAGTGCCCCTCGACCGGCGGTTTTATTATTCAAACTTCGTATATTACCCCAAAAGAAACGTCCAGCAGACTACTGACAGGCTGATAATAAACAGATTCACATACAAATGGACTGACAGCAGTTGATGTGTAGACCGAGAGACAGACTGGCAAGTAGGAAAAAAATGAAGCCAAAAGTGAAGATCAAGGATCCAGAAGCCAAACGTATACATTATATTATGTACTTCTAATCTCTCTATGCAAGTATGCTACCTAATTGTGTGCTTCTTTTGTGTCAAACGTATGGGAAGCCGAAAGCTAAGATCTCGCCGGGTTTCTGAATCCTGTATTTCATGAACATAAACGAGTAGTCAGGCAAGAAAACTAACGCAAGGGCATACACACAGACCAGGCCCTTGCGCAAGGGGGGAGGGGTTTTACCCCGCTCCCATTGACATTCGTTGATATGTAGATAATATAATAATTTATGACGATCACTGCCCTTTATAACCTAACTAACATGAAATATATGGTCAACCTTCCCCCTTGTATAATTTCTGCGCACGAGTCTGACACAGACACCTTCAAAACACAGTCGATGTCGACAAACTGTTCGAAAAATTGTATGCCAGTCTAAAGAAGAAAACTCTTTGAAATGTGACATAAGAATATCCCTAATAAAGATATTAGAAATCATCGTAAAGGATATGTGATTATATCTAATGCTTTAAATCAAGATCTAATACGTCGAGTCAATCAAGCGATAAAATGTAAAATGTACTCGACCGGCGATATCGAGCTAGGCAAGTCGACATAACTATCAATTTTTGAAACCACTCGAAATGATTGTCAATCATTTTGGTTTCGGATTCCGCTATTCTGCATATCACCATTTCCTCGTTTTTGAATGGACTGTGTTCAGGCGTAGGTATGTAACAACACGTGAGCAAAAGAAGCATCAGGAGACTGACAAATAGTAATTTTAAATGCCAACAACATAAACTTTATTCACTACTAATCTCCGTGCCATTTTACGCACGTATAAATGTATTTCATGATGGTTTTCAAACGTAAAACAAAATTTTGATGTTATAGCCATAACCTTTGTCTTTTGGTTGGACTATAAGTAAAATCGGTTATTCAATGTACATCTCACCTTCAGTTGAGTCATACAGCTTGTTGTATTGGTTGCTGAATTCACATTTGATGTCATTTTGAGCGTGACCTCTATTCTAAGATACTAAAGCGGGTTGTGACCTTTCAATTAACCTATAGCTTTTTCTAAGTTGGAAAATAGTTTTGGCGAAGGAGGGGTGATTAAATTAATTTTTTCAGACATTTTGAGCAAAAACTATTAAAATATGAACTGAAGATTTTTCCTGTTTTGACCTTTGTGGAATGGTACAAATAGAAGTTTCGTTCGAAATGGTACCAGAAACATGTAATAGGTGTCCCAAAAAAAACATTTACCGACTTAAAGTAGGTAAGCTAGTATAAGCTATTTTAGAATTTCGAAGCTGATTTCAGTCACAATACTGTTTAATAACTATTTACAGAGAATATCATATCCGTTCACAGTAAAATCGACGGTTTGAAGAAGTTCACTTTTCGTTTAGCTTAGCAGGTATATTATTCTGAAAGTTGCATAAAGTTCATATTTTTGGTATTTGAAACTGCTGTACGGCCCTGTTGAAGCGCATGTCAGCATAAAGGTCGAGTAATGAAGTAATCAAACAGGAGGTATAACCCGATGCGCAATCAGTTACCCTCTAATTACCCAGTTACCCGCGGAAAATTTACCCATTTACTACCCTCGGATTATCCTCAGATTACCTTTGTTCCCCTTTAGTTACCCGGGTAACTGGAGGGATTTTGCGCATCGGGATAAAGCTCCTAGGTTAACTCGTTATTCAAGTTCAAATAAACAGCACGAAAGTTTAGTACAAAGTAAATGTACCCGTAGATATTATGCTTTCGGAAAAGCCACTAAGAGTACTTATGAAAATTACATGCCGCAGTCTTATCGGCATTTTGACGTCATCCCTGAGCTAGTACCCATTAAATCCATGAACGGCATCCTGTTGTTAATGAGACAGGAAGCGATGTCATTAATGGTCACGGCGATTATTTTTGGTGAAAATGACACAAGTCTTCTACAGCTTATCATTTCAAGTTCTTTACTTTGTTCATCAGAAAAAGGCATGTTGAGATACTTCATGATAGGATACATAGCAGAGGGATCGAAATTTAATTTACCGTTACCACTGGTCATACCATAACAATACTAAGGTTTTAAAATAGCGTTGTTTAATACTAACTGAATAGTGACCTAAAATATCTCACATGAAATCATATGAATTGAGTTTCACACCTTACTTACTCTACAGGTATACTTATAACTTATAAGCAACCACTCCACCAAAAAACGAGAATAGGGAACCGAAACCAAAACCACTGAAAATAGTGAGAAAATATCAGCACATTAAATTATTATATTATCGCAATAAATGAAATAAACGAACAAGAATGACAAAGTAACAGGATTGAAAATACTGAGCACTATTAAAAGGTGTGAAACAGTAAGTGGAATAAAGGATCAGTAAAGTGGTCATTTAGCAGTGTATTGAAAATATTAGGCATTGAAAAAAGACTTAGAAAATGAAATAAATATGAATAGTCAATTTTATATAATGATTAAGCTCACCCCTACTGTACAAGTAGCGCTTTTGTTGCTTTTGCAGGTCGTCCCTCGTCCCCTCATTCTCTTCTGCCCAAGCGATACATTTTTAGTCTCGGAAGGCAGTTCCGGGTTTAGGTAGGCTGCCCCCGCGTGCAACATTTTTCTTGCCGCCCTTGAGCCAAACTGTACAAAAGCGAGCTTTCAACGCTCTGTGGTAAATTATAGAACCCTCTCTTCAGTAATCTCAATCTTGGTATAGTCCAACGTTAAGTATAATACTACTTTTATAGAATTCTGCTGTGTCTCGATTATATTAGATATACGATCTTTTTTCTTCTTTTTCAAATTTGCCGTCCTTAAAATATTTGCTGTTCTGTGCAAGTGCACAATCTGCATATAAGGTAAATCCCCTGCTGTCAGCAGGGACAGTACGAAGCTTTAGCCTGATCAGTAAACCAAGTAGATGCTTACATGTCAAGTGTTTGAACAAGTAGCGGCAGGAGCACGACGACCAGTGTCCACACATTCTGCTGATTCAACCTTCTATCCAGGCCGGGCAGCGCTAGTATCGCGCACAACGAAGACGGAACAATTGGTGAGCGGCGCGGGTGGTGGCCGGAAGCTTTCTTTAAATCGATCGAAATCAATTTTTATGAGAGAAGATAACTTATAGGAACTTTTACGCTGTACAAATTTTGTTCTCTTAATTTCTCCGCTAAACGGCTTCGTTCTCGACTTATTTTGAGATAACTCAATTAATATTCAAATAGAAAAATCATCCTGATCCTGTTTTCAATTTTGCTGATTGTAGCGCTCCTAGCAGATGCTCGGCTCGAATTGTGATTGACTCACTGTGGATAACATTCTTCATTTACTGTTCATACAATATCTCAGTTCAGGGTTAAGGTGCACTTCTAACTTTCTTTACTGCTCCGTTATGCTCTTCTGATGTTCCCCGGTTACTGAGCTAATATTATTTTTTAATTTGTCGATAAATCGTACCCTAAAACCCTTTTCCATCGACGTCCATTGAAATTCTGTTGGCTGTACAAATTTTTGAATTAGATTAAGTGCACAATATGTATAGTACTCTTATGGAAAAATGGAAATATGGGCATACTGCTGCAAGTATATAGAAAGTGTCGGACATGAGATCATGGAATCCCTATGTAAGATCCACCGAACTCGTAATTAGAGCTCAAATGTTCATTGCTAAAGATTATCAATTTACTCTTTTTAAACTTACTATGATTTTCGTTTCATTTCCTATAATTACGGTTTGATCCGATGTCATCGCAACGACTGCAATACCTAGATTTAGCCCAACAAGAAACATAACGAACTGTCCCCAAAATGACAAAAAGGTCACAAGATATCGCTTTTGAATGCACTGCATCTTGCTGTTAATTACAAAAATGACGTTACTACGTAGTAATAAGTTTATTATACTATTATACACGTAGTTTCCTAGTGGCACTAACTCAGCCTTAGAAGAACTACTCGATCACTTCGATCAAAGGTCCTAAATACTTGAAACAAGTGAGATAAATTTTGTATTTTGAAGATTACCGTGACGTTATTTTTTGTCAATGATATTTAATTGGAATTATGAATTTTATGAGAGGTTTTGTCTCTATTTTAAGTGTTCAAGTCGTGTGATCAACCGGCATACAAGAGAATTAATGACTTGATTTAGAACAAGGTAAAAAGCCCTCCTCCTCGCTAGGATTGTGATTACTTTGAGTATAAGCAAATGCATAGTGTTAGAGGGCTAGGGGCAAGCCCCCGTGGTTCATTTTCCTAAATTTATTCGGTCTTCCGAGTATTTATGGTCATAAAAATAGATAATCAGATCCAAAAACTGTTTTTCCCCCGATCTTTCCGCTCCGGGTATAGGTATATCCAACCAACAACCCATCAAGGAAATGGGATGAAGTATGGGTTTAACATTTTTTTGCTCGCGTGGCTCACAACAGAGTCGATCTGCCTCCTCAAATTCTTTGGTCCACGCTACGCCTAAGCGAATCGGCGTGATCATTATTTTCGGCTTCGAAATTTTTGATGCGGCTGTTTTTACATTTATTGTAATAATTATATTTTTTCTCTAGTTTTGCAAATATTAAGCAGACTGGGTGAAGGTTCAAGGGCTACTTGGGGAAGGTTTGTCAGTTATGTTGAGATATGCTTTGTACGGCCTTGTCGGCGTTTCTGGTAGTTGGCTGGATCATGAGGAAGCAGATCTGCACTTGAAATTTTTCAGATTTCAGGAAGACAACCCAACAGAATAAAGAAAATAGAATTGAAATACAAGAACCACAATGTTGAAACTAGTATCATCCACAGCTTTTTGCAACATTCTATCGAATATGTCTTGATACGGGGGCTAAGCAGGATCTCTTCGGCTTTGTAGAACATGTATTTCATGCCCAGGAATTCAAAAAGGTAGGAGAACATACTGGTAGACAGGCAGATAGGGGTGAAGTGCACAGCACCGAACTGTAGTCGGCACGATCGTCACCATCTCGACGAAAAAGGCTTTGATCGAAAAGTGGCCCGAAGGCCGAGACCGTTAATTTATTTAATTTTAGGGCTCAAGAAAATATTGTGCACATTAATTATCAAATATTACTCTCGGATTAAGTAATTAGCAAGAATACCGTGATTACGTCTATAAAATTCTTACCAAAATTTTGACTTGGTGCGAGAACTAGCATCAGTCTCCTGATCCAGGACCAATGTCTTGTGATGAATAAGACACAAACCGGCTTCATCATTCGTCACATCCACAATTTTAGGTGAAAATGACACAGATCCTTTCGAGTTACTCTCATTGTTTACAATTTCGTCATTTTGAATTTCGGAAACGACATTATTCGATCGCTCGCAGTCGATTATCACAGACATCGCCGAGGGATACGAATTTAATTTACCGCTACCACTGGTCATACCAAAATACTACGGTTTCGGAACAGCGTAATTCAATACTAACTGAATAGTGACCTGAAATACCTAACATGTAATTATCAGAATTGGGTTTCACACTTTATTTTACTCTAATAATCGTTATTTTCTGCGTGTAACGTTTACCGACGTGTTTTTATCTCTTGTAGATAAGTTCTGCACAGAGTTATTACTCCTTTTAAATACCAGTTTTGAATTATGTGAAGAAGTGAGTCAAGTTTCTGAATAAAACAACGTACACTAACTTCTTTCTATTCCTTCCAACAAAAGGTCAAAATCAATAAAAATTTTTCAGGTTAGAAGCTCGACCACGCATTCGATAACTGTACATCAGAAACAAGTTACATAAACTAATTTGAAATGAAGATCTGTTAAAGTTTCACGAGGCTCTGTAGAGCGTATTTAGGACTGATTACGACTTGTTGAGACTCATTAAAACTAAATCAGAATTCATCAAATTCTATTAAAATGTAGGTACGAGTAAGAATAGGTACGTGGTAAAAGGTGTATGGTTTACAAGAAGCACTGACATCAATACACGTGTGAATAATAAATGCAATAGAATGTAAATTAACAAAATTTATGAACTCTATACACTAATTCATCACTTTCAGCTGCGCTGGAGTCTCAGATAATTCAGTCTCATTGTTTCCTAGTTTTGACGAAACAGCCCAAGGCTGAGTTTCTCCAGATCCAAAAAGTAAGAATATGATAACTCCATACAGTGTGATTGAACTGAGGACGATTAAATACAAATTCCATTCAGCTGAGGTCTAGACAAATTAAAGGTTATATGATATAAATAGACTTAGATACAACCGTCACTTGAAAAAATTAAGAAAATTAAGAATTGCGTCGGTAATTTTGATCAAATTTGAGAGCAATATATGCACTCTACTGACAAAAATTGACGACATATTGGTATAGAAGAGTATTTGTCCATATAGCCGAATTGCATGCACGTACAAACCACGAACATCTTCATAGTTCTTCCCCTTTTTCATGTGGTTATATAACCTCATCTATATATAGAGAAATGCTCGAGGAGGCCTGTGTCCAAAAATGGGTAATGGAGGAGGAAAGCGAAGGGGATGCATGGTAAAACTGCACGGCAACGGTTCCTTTTCGTTCAAAATGCTCTTAAAATAAATGAATAAATAGAAAAAAGCAGGCCCGATGTAGGACAGATGCAGGACACAACTAGTCGGTCAGAAATATTAAATGCATAGTTTCATCTTAGCAGTACAGCTTAATGCTACTTACTCTCATGGTCTGCAAAAATATTTTGCCTTACATGCATATATCCCACAATGTTTATACCTGAGTAGTAATGTGTATTATATCAGAATATTTGAGCCACAATGAGTGGTTTTGGCTAAAGATGTCTCATACGAGGTGTCAAACGCACCACCGACGATATACAATTTGTCCAGTACAAATCTGTCCAAGTTAAATAAATCTGTTGGTTGTATCAAAATAAGGACACGACTGTTCAAAGATAAATTAAAAAGACATAGTTGCATGGTAACAAAGTCATTAATTAATTTTCATTGGATTTAACATTTCACAACATTATGACATCATAACTCGTCGGCATCTATGATAAGTCCCTCTTAAATCTTTCAAAGGTCTTCTTGACTGTTTACAATCCTTCATTCGCCTCTGATTCTTATCAGTTGGGTAACATATTTTGTGTAGAACTTTGGCCATGTTCTTCTGCTAGTATATTGGGGTTATATCTCTATAGTGATCTTAAGATACTTTTCTGCCTCTCTCTGACACTTTGTTTATCTGTCTTTTTTCTTGCCGATTACAGACGCTGACATGTTTTTCTATCCCGACTACATTTTTATTTTTCAGAAATTGAAACAAGTTTTGGTCAAGAATGGCAGATTCTGACTTTCGAATCCTGAATCAAAATCCTCAAATTATAATTAGTTTTAGGGAAAGAGGATAAGAAGCTGGCCTAATAGAAAGGATAGTATATAATGAGCTGGAAGACAAATTGCTTGAAAAAACAAAGAAATAGAGGTACAAACAGACGGGTGACTCAGTCGGAATGGACAAACTGGGGAGATCTATTTGGTCTCGGGTTCCAGTTTATTCAGGCATTATGGGTTTAGAGTACAGACAGTTGATCAAAGCTTGGCTCGAATCAAATATTAATTTTAATAATTTAGACCAACACATATGTATAATGTAAGTGACTTACATGATTCTGAACCAGGTACCCCACAACCAGTGGATTCAGGAAATGTCCAATTTGGACAACAGTAGTCATCATTGATTTTAGAACACTTGCATACTGTCCCGCCATATCTATATTGATTACTCTAGAATACAGACAAAAATTTAAGTTACCTAGTACTGATATAAACCTAAAAAAAGTAACAAATCTAAGTACTGTCAGATATAATTTGAGTACGTACTGGTATGATGATTCGGGAAAACTATACGCCACTTGTACTAGGCATAAGCAAATTATAGACACCGTAAAATCACCACACATTGCAGCGAGGAATAAAAAAATAAGAATAAATAGTTGTCCCCAAAAGATGAATATTCTGTGAACCTGCCACAGAGTCATGACTGAGATAACACTGTATACCTTCGGTAAATATTTAGAAAGTATCTAATGTTTTTTAAAAAGCAACTTTCAGTCACAGGTCTGTATGCATAGGATTAATAAAAATTGGTAAGTGCTGAAAATCAATCGCAATCCTAAATTTGTATACATACTTGCCCAAACAGTTATCATCATAATGATGATTATTTGGTATAGAAATAATCCAACTTACTTTTGCAACGCTTAAAACTTCTGTTCGCAGATAATCAGCAAAACAGGCAACAACTGGTAGTGGAATCATATTACATAACATAGGAAGACCAGATATCAGTCCCACCTTTTGAATGTTCACATGATGCATATCTGCCAAGGGTTAGAACCACGTATAAATGTAGAGCGCATTCTAAATACCTAAGTTTTTTCCCCCTCCTAAGACCCATTTCTTTTATAGAATACTCTGTATTAAGTTCGTGCGTATATATTTAAGTTTGTCATCAGACAGTATAAGTCTGAGCACTTAGTTAATACTAGGATAGATAAGGAAAGCTACTTCGGGAGCTAAATCCTTTGGGACTTCATAAAGCCTTCTATGTATAGAATTCCAACTCGTCCCAAACATTCCCTTCCTTTTTTTTTTTTTTTTTAGTGAATAAGTGTTTCAGAAGACCTCTCCATATTTCATGATGAACAGCTACCATGCTGATACGCTAATACTATCTTTATTTCTAGTTCCCCTTCGGTAATTTTGTTCATACCAGACCTGCAGGTATACAGCAGAGATTGCTACTTTCATTGGGGGGGGGGCGTAAAACATGTTTTCTACTAAATTATTTATTTATTTATTATTATTGTAATTGTTATTATTATTATTATTAATATTAATTATTATTAACTAGGGGGCTTGACCCCCTGGCCGCTTCGCGGCCTAACCCCCGCCGTCACTCGCTTCGCTTGTGCCTGCCTGCAGTATCCCTCATAATCTAGCGCCTTAGGCACGTGCCTATGTTGCCTATATGTAAATACGGCCTAGCACTTTATAGTAACCTAAGTGTATGTTACCCTATATAAAAAATTTCCATAGAAATTATATGAAAACAACGCAGCGCTACAACATCCAGGAGGTCTCTCCTCCACCAAGAACCCCCCTGAGGTGGGCTACCTTCTGCCCATCCCCACCACAGCTGTCCTCCTCCATCACAGTCACTTTCCCCCACCAAGGTACTCCTCGCCCACCTCGACATCCGTCCTTACCGTGGTGTTCTCCCTCTCCAGGAGCTCCCACCTCCACCAAAAAACTCACCCCGGGTTAGAGTACCTCCGGTGAAACGTGAGATTGAGGTACAGTGGAGGCCACCAGGAATTCATCTCCACGGAGGGGAAGGAGGAGGTGGCTTTTACTGTTTAGTGTGTAGAGAGCCCCCCCCCCCACCACAACTTCTCGTGCTTCATCACAACCTTCCTCTTCCAAGCACCCTCCTCCAACATGAACCCCCTCTCAAGGGTAGGCTATCCCTGGAGAAATGAGCCATTAATATGGGCAGGTTAGGAAACCCGCATCCTAGAGGCGGTGGCGGCTGCGGATTTTACGAAGCTCCCACCTCCACCATGTACTCTCTCGCCCAAAGCTCCCTCCTCCACCATGAACCCCCTCCCAAAAAGGTAGGCTACCGCTGGAGAAATGAGCAATCAAGGGGCAGAGTAGGCCACCCGCAATGGGTTTTTCTCCCGGAGGCGGTGGTGGCGGGGGCTCTTACTGAGCTTCCTCCTCAATCATGACCCTCCCCTCTAAGGGTAGGCTACTCCTGGAGAAACGTGCAATTAAGGGGTAGGGTAGGCAACCCGCGGTGCATTTTTTCTCCCGGAGGAGGTGCAGCGGTGGATTTTATTAGGCTTCCCCCTCTACCATGAACGCCCTCCCAAGGGTAGGCCACTCCTGGAGAAATGAACAGTTGAGGAGCAGAGTAGGCAACCCGTAGTTTTTTTTTCCAAAAGTGGTGGTGGTGTCGGATTTTACTAACCTCCCTCCACCATGAATCCCCTCCCGAGGGTAGGCTACCCTAGGAGAAATGAGCAATCAAGGGGCAGGGTAGGCAACCCGCAGTACGTTTTCTCTAGGAAGTATCGGCGGTGGTGGCTGCGGAGGCGGATTTTACTTTTCCCCAAAGTTCCCTCCGCCACCATGAACCTCCTCCCAAGGGTAGGTTACACCTGGAGGAATGAGCAATTAAAGGGCAGGGTAGGCAACCCGCAGTAGGTTTTTCCTTCCTGGAGGCGGTGGCAGTTTGTTCATAAGAGTTCCCTCCCAGCTCCATCCTCCACCATGAACCCCCTCCCAAGGGTAGGCTACTCCTGGAGAAATGAGCAATTAAGGGGCAGGGCAGGCAACCCACAGTGGATTTTTTTCTCCCAGAGGCGGTGGCGGCGGATTTTACGTATTTAGTATATAGAGAGATATTATTTTATAGGAATAAAGATCCGTAGGTCAAAAAACACTCAGTTTTTTGCGAAAAATCCCAAACATTTCTTTCCAAGCCCAATCTTCTTGTTTGATGGGGATGTGCCGATATTTCCCTACAACCTCAGAATCAACGCTATCGCTTGTTTAATATCGAAAATAAAAAGACTTAGACCCTCTTCTTTGATATAATAGAGGTTCTTTGAAATAGACAGTACGTCACAAATTAGAAAGCTACAAGACCTAAGGTCTGTTACTAACAAATTCACCTTTAATATACAGCGGTAACAGCTGAGCAATAAAAGATGACGTCCAGGAAGCACATAACTTTTCATTCAGTATACTGTATACACTTCTGGATGACAAAATACTCTTCCAGGGAATGGGAAACTGTGAAAAGTAGATAACGATATAGGCAAGTTACAGCGGAATTTTCCCATATTTTAATAAATAATACACCTACTTTTTCGGTAGACACATCAGTGATATTTGACTTCAAGTAATTTCGCTCTTTTTCCGTTATAAACCGATCATCAGCTGGGTCGTTGCCAACAAGGAATAGCCAAATTAAACTCCATATGAACAGCATTCCCCCTAGAATTATATTCAATTTGAATGGTATCTGTGCCTTCGTCGTAATAAAAAATTTTCGCATTTATGGAGACAAAATATCCTGGGAAGGGGAATTAAAACAATCCTACTGCAAAGCACTCAAACCAGGATTTATGAGAGTGGATATACGTCAAACCGCATAATAAACGGCAGGGGCAACAGCCTGATAACCTAAAGCTGCGATCACCTCTGAACCTAACATCGATTCGTATGAAATGTGTAAGTCGATATAGGTAGGTAGTAGGTATTTGCTAATAGGTACCTGCTGTATAGAATATGGATTGCCATCCAAACGTGTGGGCCAAATAACCGGAAAATGGATAATTAACTGCACCGCTCAGAAGATGTCCTGTGGAAGAATATGAAATCAATCGCGTTCGCTCTGACAATGGTGACCAATGAGCAAAGGTATCTGATACAGCGGCCAGAGCAAATACCTGTGATCGACACGAATATATGTGAATGCTACAATCATTTTGAGAGAGCTTGTAAGAGGCCGACCAACCGGTGTACTGACATAGGAGTACTACAGTTGATATATTATGCCATTAATAGCTACATGGCAACCAATTTATCCCGATTAGATGTTTCTGACGTATGCCTTCACTCGCAGTGGTCACAGTATTGCACTAATAGCTTCTGATGTGTGTACAAGCATTGGTCTCAGTGTCAGCACGTCTAAACAATGCTCCACTTTACTACAGAATGTCAAAGTAGGTACCTACTAGACCAATATTATCCAAGGCATATGCGCTTGTTTATTGACTGCTAGTAGTGTGCCAGTCTTAGTACTATACTGCACAATTCGCTGGTTACTAGTTGGATGGTAGCTACATTTAGTTTCGTTGGTCAATTTTCAAGACCAACTTAAATTAAAATGTAAACTTAATTATTGTGGTCACATCTACTCATCCCACTGATCCAAGAAAACTTCTCTAGAGATACTTACTTCCAATAGACCCATTACTGCTCTGGCAACTAGAAACACTATGAGATGTATGCGAAAGAATAACGGAGATAAAAACTCGAGTATTGCCATTATTAAAACTGACACGCCTCTGGTCGTCGCCCCGCCAAATTTATAAGCAACCACTCCACCAAAGAATGAGAATAGGAAACCGAAGCTAACAGCACTGAAAATAACGCCCTTTTCCATCGACGTCCACTGAAATTCTGCCGGCTGTAAAAATGTTTGGTTTAGATTAAGTACATTATGTATAAGTACTCTTATAGTAATAAAGATGGATATCGGGCACATTGCTGCAAGTAGAATGTATCGGACATGGGATAATGGAATCTCCATGTAAAACCCACAGAACCAACAATTAGATCTCAATCATCTCAGTAGAACAGAGTGTCTATCACTAATGATTATCAATTTACTCCTTTTAAACTTACTATGATCTTCGTTTCGTTTCCTATAGTTACAGTTTGATCCGACGTCATTGCAACGACTGCAATACCTAGATTAATTCGAACAGGAAACATAACGAACTGTCCCCAAAATGACAAAAAGGTCACAAGATATCGCTTTGAATGCACTGCATCTTGCTGCCAATTACAAAGACGACATTACTATCAAGTAAATAAGCTTATTATACACGACGTTTGTTAATGGCATTAACTTAGCCTTAGTAGAGGACTCGATCACTTTATCAACTATGTGGTTTTAAAGACCTATATACTTAAACCTAATGAGATAAATTTTATATTTTTACGATTATTGTGACGTTATTTCTCAGTAATACTTCATTGGGATTGTATATGTATTTTACAAGAGGATTGTCTCTGGTTCAAGTGGTCAAGTCATGTGAACGTAAATGATATATGTAAGAGTAAATTTCTGTCGAAATAAATACAACCCATAGAGGCTCAAATTTTACGCGCCTGTCGCTTCGTTTCTCTCCGCTTTCACCCGCTTGTATGCATGACTGGTTTGCCTGGAGAACCTAATGGAGGGTGAGAAACGTTTCCCTTGTACCAAGGTCTTTGCGTTCGCGAACTCGTGCCTCGTGGCATTTAGCGAATGACTGTGGTAAAAGTCTGTTGCTGGAAATTTGACTTGTGCGTAAGCCGTATTTCGATAGTGTCGTCGCCTATTTTGTAGTGTTGGTGAGAGACGCCAATTTGGGGTGAGTCTTGCTCACTGAGTACACATTTTGTTATGGCTTTTTAAACTGCTTTTATATTCACGCTTGCTCGCAATACTTTCCCCCCGGCGAGGGCGTTGTTGATGCCTCAGGCTCTCCTCTATGCAGGGTCTAGACGTTACCCTACCCAGGCGACAATGTAGATCCGGCTGTGGGCATTCGGTCGAGTCTCCGGACAGCATACTGAATTGCAGCACAGCCTCAGGGCCGGCACTACCAGGGTACCTATAGGCATTCGTGCGGTCTAGGTATAGCCCCCCCCCCCCGTATGTTGGTGCTAGTCGGATACTGGGCCAGAAAATAGGATCGCTTAAATGCTTGGCTATGTTATTGGTTTTGGGCTACGGTGCAGTAGTATTTGGTGCCGGTACTCAAACGTGATTTTCAACTCTGTTATAGGTACCTAGCCAGAGCAGTGCCCGTCCGGCTATCCATTCCGTCAGGCCCATTCTCTGTAGATAATGTAGATATGGTAAAATTTTAGCGCATAAGTCACTCGTGTTGTGTCAGTCAGTATAAACATTCGAACTATCCTAACTTAATATTTTCGTACAGGGAAATTCTACACACCCCTGGCTGCGTTTGCCTATATTCTTCGAATCTCGAATCCCTGCCTCCCTCTCTCTCTCTTTTCTTTTTCTCATCTCTCTTATTCTTCTACTTTTACATATAAATATTCATAGAAAGAGGAACGTACGACATGAAGGACAAAAAACTAATCAACAGGCATAGAGGAAAACTGATGACTCGATTTAGAAGAAGGTAGACCAGTTTCAGTTAGGTTTCCTCCAAACAGAATTGTGTCTTCTTCCTCGCTAGCGTTGTGATGCATGTGCGTGGCTTCAGACAGTTTATTTTTCAAAATTTGTTTGGTCCTCCAAGTATTTTATCAAGAAAATGGGAAAAGAGATCTAACATTATTTTGCTCGAGTGGCTCACAAGAGCATTGATCTCTCCCCATTCTCTAAATGCTTTGGTCCACGCTACACTTATGAGCAAGTGTACGAACGTCAGTGTGGTCCTTATTTTCGGCTTCGAAATTTTTGATGCAGCTTCTCTCACATGGACTATAAATTTAATAAATTTCTTTCTCCAGTTTAGCAAAAATTAAGCAGACTGGGTCTGGTACAATAAAAATCGTTTATCTTCTGTCCAATTAGTAAATACAGAAGGTATTTTTGTTCACTGATTAGAGCTTTACAGAATTTCATTGGGGATTATTTATCTTTAGAATTTGAAGCACTGCAAGAGGCTGATTTGTTATCTTGAAATGCCGAAGGTAGATGTGTAGGCAGTCATCCAAGTCTAGAGACCGTAAACATGTTAGCCAGCCTTTGAGACAGGCAGGAAAACAGGTAGACAGATAGACATGCAGGTAAGTTAGTACCGAAAAAAAGGCATTCTTTGTCAGAGAAGACGAAGCAGAGAACTGAAAAATCCAGAATCTGGAAGCTAATAACTCTCAACCAGACTGACATGTATCCACTTAGTATGTCCTAATTTATTGTTTCTGCGCCAGACAACCACTGACCCGTGATTCAAAATGAGCCCAGCAATCCTCAGCTCTGAAAATCTTATTTTCATTTTACAACATATTTCAATAATTTACTACACTCGTCCGACTTAAAACGCTCGAAGACCCACCCACCCCAACCCACTATCTGGTCCTCTCAGATTCACTTTCCTCCTTAAGGTCTATTTCTGAGCGCCATTCAACGCGCGCTCTCATCCAACGCCTCCATCTCACGCTCTATCTCATTTCCATAGCATTTCACTCATCTAGATCCGAAGTCATATTGGTATCCCAATAAGTGAGGCAGTTGATCAAGCAGCACAGCAAACTAGACAGCGCGCTCCTATATATCACTCGTCACTTCTCTATCTCAGTAGATCTCATTTCCACTATTTGCCAGACCATTTTTTACATTACATTTGTGTAAGTGGATCAAAGTGTACTCCCCTGGTCAACGTCGAACGTTCCTCACGCCGCGAGGAAGTTATCATCACCCGCCTCAACTGCCTACACTGTGGAAATGAAGACCCTCTCACTGTGGACCACCGCTTCTCATGCCCCTACCTCACATGCCTTTGTAAATCTCACTATGTCCCCGATAGTCGAATTCTGGCCCTCTCCAACTCCCAACAGCACATAAACAACACCCTCACCTACCTTTCCGTTGCTGGATACACAAAACCTCTTCCGAGCCCATAGTCTGAGAGTGTAGCTCCGCGGCTCGATAATAATAAAATAATTTAAAAAAAATAATAATAATAATAAAATATTATTGTAAACAACTTTACCAGAGAGTGGTTTTTGAAACATTATATGTATAAATGTAAAATTACAATTTCCGAATAACCACGAGTTATTCACCGCAGGTCAGTGCTTGTTCTCTTACGTCTATCTACGATACGATAGCTTAGAAGATTAGTATGATTTTGTCAGTGTTTATGTTCGCACGCGTCTCCGTGCCATGTAATTGTTCAGATTGTTGAATCGGCTTAGCGTTGATTCGCTTAAAACCGCATCAATTAATAAAAGTTGATTTCTACGCGTGTACTCGTTTATATAAATACAGAACTTATAGAATATATTCCCCTCTCCTGGGTTTATCTAGCAATATTAAATCTCTAGAAGACCGTCTTGAAGGAGAATATTCTTACAAATGGTGTGTGTCAAGATCAGGTTTATTAAGAAAAACATCAGTCTACAGGACGAGAGCTACATTCGCCCAAAATGTCAGTTATTAGAACAGATGTTGGTGATAACCGGAGGGCATCTTTCAAGTGATAATTATAGTACCTATCAATCCTCTCATTGCCCAACAGATTGTTCGGAGACAATTATAGATTGATATTAGAATTTACGCTGGCCCTTTAATTTGCATGACAGGCAATATAAATTAAAAACCACTTTTAACCCAACAATAGGGGAACGGCACTTTGGCTTTGTTTACATATTTTGCACCCAAGTTTCGTAAAATTGATAAAAATGACTGAATAATTTTGCACTTTTTTCAAGTTAAACCGAGTTTTTGGCAATCGGTGGTGAAAAATGATCTATTATTACTAACTTTAATTAGAAATAATGTAAATCCGAAGTACATAATTCAAAATGTTGAGCTACTTACTAGTATAGTCAATTTTTAAATTGTAATATTCCGCGAGATAATGTTCGAAATTATATGGAAGTTGCTTTATAAAAATGTAAATACCGTTTCCTACAAATTTAATTCTTATCATTTTTCACGTAATTCTATTTATTTTCGAGATAGACTACATGCATGTCTTTCATTTTGGTTCTTTCCACCAATATTGATAACAAGCGTTCTGGTGACGTCGCGTGTTACTGCTTTATTCTTTCCAATATTCTGTCCATGCGAACATCAAAGCTGATTCCAAGTCACTGTTTTATTGGCGAGAACATAATATTATAGTGTAGTCTTATGTCATCATTAAAAAAAAAAAAAAAAAAAAAAAAATTGCCCTACAGTTTTTGTTTTGCAAATAAATAAATAAATAAATCAACCAATTTTGTCCAAAAGCTATATTCGATGAAGGTTTGTTAGTTATGTTAAGACGCTTTGTATGTCTTTGTTGGTTTTTCTGGTAGTTGACAGGATCATGAGGTCTGCGCTTGAAATTTTTCAGATTTTAGAGAGGCAACCCAACAGAACGCCTAGCAAACCCCTGATGGAGAAAATTGAGTTGAGAGTAAAAAAAGTAGTCGGTAAAACCACGATATCGAATCCAGTATCTTCCCAGCGTTTTGTAGCATTCTTTGAAATATGTCTTGATACGGGGCCGTAAACGAAGATTTCTCCGGCTGTGTGGATCATGTAATTTACGCACAGGAATTCAAGAAGGTAAATTGATGAATATAATGACAGACAGGTAGATATGAGTGAAATGTACAGCCCAGAACTGCGTAGTCAGCATGAGCGTCACCGCGTCGACGAAGGGCATTGATCACAAAGTGGCCCGAAAGCTGAGCCCGCTAATTTATCTAATCTTAAGGCTTAAGAATATATTGTACACAGTAATTATCAAATTAATACTATCCTCGGATTAAGTAATTAGTAAGATACCGTGATTACGCCTACAAAAGTCTTACCAAAATTTCGACTTGGTGCGTGAGTTAGCAGTCTCCTGATCCAGGACCAATGTCTTGTGATGAATAAGACACGAAGCGGCTTCATCATTCGTCACTTCCACAATTTTAGGTGAAAACGATATCGATTCCTTCGAGTTACTCTCCTTATTTTCAATTCCGTCACTTTGAATTTCGGAAACGACATTATTCGATCGCTCATAATCTATTATCAGAGACATCGCAGAGGGCTACGAATTTAATTTACCTTTACCACTGGTCATGCCAACGGCACAATTTCGTTTTCAAGTTTTTTAACCTTGGACTGCGTGACATGTAATAGCTAACTTAAAATTATCTGGTGGTTTCTTTGTTGTTTTTTTTCTTTAAATTTTATAGGTGGGCATTACTGCTGCTTATTTTCTGCCAGTGACTTTTACCATCGTGTCTTATCTGTTGTAGATAAGTAGCCTGCTGTAGAATTCTCCTTTCAAATATTATTTTGTATAGTCAATGAATGCATGGTTCTGTATTACGAGTTACTACTTGCAATTACGTATTGAAAAAAAAAATATATATATATTTCGCCGACCCGTTGTCCTCTAATTACCTACGCCCAGATATTGTAATATTATTGCATATTGATTTCAAGAAGAAATTGCTAGTCGCGTACAGTTTGGAAGCGTGAGGCGAAGAAAAATGATTCACTGAAAAGGAACACAAACTCATTATTTTAGGAAATTTATTCCTTCAAAGAACGGATGTTTATGTAAACGAAAATTAGCAGTCAAGTCATGCGGAATTCTAATGGAAAACTGAAGATTTTGCAAATTTAGGAGGCACACGACAAGCGTGATGAATTATTTAAGTTCTCGGATAGTTGCGAAATTCAGTTTGAGAAAGTTCTCGGAAATTATGGAAAACACAATCGCGAAAATAAGTTGAACAGAAGTCCAGTTCTCGAATTCAAGTCAGGATTGTTGAAGTTTGAAGTTCAGAGCGCGGATGCGCAGGTACTCGTTCTTTAAAATTCTTTAATTTGTCTGTAAGAAATATGCAAGGTAATTAGCGCTGATTGTTGTTGTTTTATTCCCTATAGAATAATTTTTCGTCAGTCTTGAGTACGTGCAGCGATGGATAGGCTTCACTCAGGACCGATAGTACGCCGTATTTTGGATTGACTAAAATGATTCCAGGGAACCGGAAAACATTGAGAAAGCTTACTACCTGCCCAGCTGGTGGCGCAGAGATCTAAAATTGCCTATTTTTCCATAGGGCAGATGGACCAAGTGTGGCCAAATTAAAATCTGATTCGCTGTAAAAATTGTGAAACAAGAGACAATAAGCAATGAAACATTGTACAAATGGTTACACTATTCTAGTTTTTATTATTTATTATTATTATTATTATTATTATTATTATTATTTTTTCATTAAAGAGACAATTACTTACTACATAGTTACGTTATGGTCTCTGTATTCTCAAATAGAATGTGTGTAGCGTTAAAATATTACATTCTTATAGTTTATATACTTTTTTTCCCTCTTGGTGAAGCCTATGGTGATGCACGCATGCCAAAGTGGCTTGCCAGACACCACACCCCTAGCCCAGGAAACTATCCTTTTATATCGCGGCAATAACCAGAAGGACAATATATTATGTAGATCAAATTAATTTAGCAAAAGAATATAAGCTTACGAAAGAGATTAGTTGGGGTAAATATTGTTGAGCTGTAAATAACTGATTTGAGGATTTTGACTGTAACTACTGTATGTTGTACTGAAGATGTGTTGGACTGCGAAGGTTTCGGAGCAACTAGTGCAGACTGATAAAGGTTGGCGACAGAATTTCATTTTCTGATTGTAAAATATGCTCACCAGGGTGGAAAATTCCACAAAAAAAATTAAAGAGTGATAGTTCTAGAAGCTTCCTTTTTCTTTTGATTTAATAAAAGAATGTAGTTAAATTGAAAAGAACAAATTTAATTGAAAATTAAATAATTTTCATGAGAAATTGATTTAGTCGTTTGAGGAGACACAAATGTAACGAAATTAGCTTTTAATTGTTTCAAATTTTACTACCGATATAACCATTTACTTTTGCTTTCAACTAAATAATTCCATGTAGCAAATTTTAAAGATTAAGTAATACTTTTTTCCCTTCAAGTTATTTTATCTTTTATAGCAACTAGTTTTTTTTTATAAGAAATTGAAAAACTTCTTGGAAAATTTTAAAAAGCTGGTACAGGTAAATGTATAAAGAAAACTGGGTGGACATATATGTACCGTAAGTGTTACGTTAAGACTATACACGTGATCAGGATCGGAAATAACGACATTCGACCCATCTGTCTTTAATACACTTATGATGAAAAGCTGGGTGACCACATTAATACTGGGCAGTGGCCCCATCAGTAGGAACTTGCTCCATTTTCCGAACTATTTATTTATTTTCTAATTTCCCAGGTTTAGAGTTGACAACGCTAATACTTTCCAAATTAGGATACGTAGAATTGAATAAAGTATAAATAATGTTAACAGACGATTCACTGAATTTTCAGTTCACTATTGAACTTGAGGTATCAGCTCCCAGCGACCATATGGCACCTCTGTCCTAATTCACATACTTTCAGATTGGCGAAAGAGGAGGGGAGAGGGTCACCGAAACTTTTCTCAAGTTACGTCACTGCCAATACTAGACCAAAAAACAGCAAACGAGAGTCTGGCAAGGCCAAAAAATGAACGAAACCTAAACACTAATAAGAAAGACGAGCCACTAACCGAAGGACACAAAATACTTAAAATAAGACCACAGAATACTGGATAAAGCTACCAATACTTTCTAAAACAGTCGCAAAATATGGAAAACATTCCAACTGGTGTCAAAACAAGAACAGGGTAGACAAAAATTCACTAAACTGAAAATAAAAAAATAAGAAATATGATTATAGGAGTATAATAAGCCCGTAGCGTGACTACGTTTTCAAGGGGATGCATCTTGAGATAACATTGCGAATTTCATGTCCACAAAACAGAAAAAAAAAATTGAAAAAGTGAAAAAGAAGAAATAAAATATCTGGCTGCTGAGGAGGGAGTAATTCCCCCCCCCCCACACACACACACTACAGGCCTGCTATATAAAGAACAAAGAAGTTAGAAAATTGATTAAAACGTCCAATATCAAACAAATCAGGACTGGACAATACCATAATAAGAGCAACAAAGATCAAAGAACAGCAGAAAATCAAAATCCTACAAAATCACGACCAAAAAGTCCACAAGAGCAAAGAGAAAAATGTACCTGCATCCGCAATAAATATAAAAAATCCCTTTATCGAGATTATAACTAATTAAAATAAGATCGGTTGACCCAAAGAAAACAGAAAAACAAAACTAATTAAAATAAGATCAGGTAACTCGGAGAAAACAGAAAAATATAAAAAGGCATTAAAGTAATACTAAAAAGGCCATGACCAAAACAGAACAAAACACATCAAAAATCGTCAGGTAAAGATCAAGGCAAGATAGAGAAGAAACAGAAAAGATAGACACGAGACAAATTACAATAGGGTGAGAACTGATCAAAATAAGACTGAACAAAACCAAATCCACTGAAGTCCCTAAGTCAATCATGACCAATATAGGACCAGAAAATCAGAAAAATATTCTAAGAGGGAAATGATTCAGGATTTTATGAATAAAACCATGTAACTGTTGACCGCGAAATGGAGACAGAGAGAAATGTTTTAATTTTTCAACCAGTTGAATATTGGGAAAATTAGTCATAGTCGTTTTCCACGTTTTTCGGTTTCAGAGGATATATTTCTATATCCTACTCTTATTTAGGCTACTTCTTCAAACCAGATCAAAAAGACCGAGTAAGACTGAAATACACCAACCATTCGAGATCGGGAAGAACAATAGCAACGGCATACAAAAATCATGAATTCAAGACCAGAAATTATCAACATAAAACCAAGACCAAACATGCAATTCACAAAGAAAAAAGAAGAAAATACACCCAAATTATCAAATCAAAACTAAAGAAAAATCTAAACGCGTTTGGAAAGATCACGCAATTAAATAGGAAGTTTTCCAGAACTGGAGATGGACAGGGAATTGAAAAAAAAAATGTCTATTTCTCCCATATCTTGTCTTGACTAACAAAAGAAAAGAAAAATCTCACGTCTAAAATTTCGTCCTAATTTTCACTTGACAGAGGAAAAAGGCTCTCGAATCTAAAATATAGGTTGGTAAGCTTTAAAATTTCACTGTTCCTCTTGAATTGGAGGAGAAAGGGCAGTGTAAAACCTCTCATTGCCCCTCATTTATACTGCTGAAAAAACCGAGAAATACGCATACAAAACAAAAAAAAAATGAATAAAACCGCCAAACCAAGACGAGAAAAGATCTAAAGAGGACTAAAGAACACCAAAACCAAACCCAAAAAGACATTTATGATTTTGCCGCCCGAGATTTGAGTGAATTTGCCCAGGCCTGTGCAAAGGGGGGGGGGGGTCCCCGGGCCCGCCAGTGCTAAAAAAATCTGCTTTTACAAAAAGGGACTTAAAAACTTTTTTTTTTTGCTCTTACCTACTTTTTACATCCCACTGAGGGCCTGGATTTCCTCTGCACAGCCCTGAATTTGCCGTTATTAAGCTTATCTTATCCCTCCGCAAGCCACCCATTAATAAGCGGTTGCTGGCAAAATTATGTTTTCCAAAATTTGCCGCCCGAAGCCTAAGCTTCCTGAGCCATGGGGTACCATAGATGAACACTTGCATCAGGGCAGGGCCGCCTGAAGCTCTTGAAGGGAATGAACGAATAAATCTGATGAGTGATGGCTCTATCTACCAGTAAAATCCACAATCAACGGTCCTGTGTCATGAGCGTACTGGAAAGCCTTTCTACGACTAGGGAAATTGAGCACCTTAAGCTCCAAGAGGCCCAATAATCGTCGGTGTGTCATAGATTCTTCCCAAAAAAAGAATTTTGATATCGGAAATATTGAACTTTCTAGTGAAATGGGTCTACGTTCGGGGGTTAATAAAATAAATTATTCAAACGAAAGAGATATTCTCTGCAAGTCATTTGGCTTCCGTCTTTCGTCATAATTTTCCAGCTTTATTTTTACACTCTATAACTCATCATCCCCAAACGAAAGAGTGCAGTATCTCTACTCAAAGGCTATTACTCCGTAAAAGTTGGCTTTTTATACTTAAGTCCACAATGCATAATACTTCAGGATACTCCAATTCTGACTTGTGCGATACAAAACAGCAAAATAAATAATGTCGAAATGAAGCGCCGCCGAATAGTTGAAAGAAAACGAAACCAAAATGGAAAATTAAAATTCATTAATCTGGAATAGAAAGCGCACTCAGTTAGCACGATCGGTAATGAGTAAAGAAAAGATTGTTTGGTTCCGTAATACATCAGTGTCAAAAGAAGGTTCGAACGAAGCCGATGAAAAATACAGTTAATTTGAATAAAATTCTTCCAGACTTTGCCGCAGTTGGAATTGAATTTTCTAAATTAATTTTTTCGGTGGTTAAACCGCTAACGGTCGTTCGCATTTTCAATAGCATTTCCGATTTCTCGAATAAAACTTAAGATACGGTGTTTTCATAGGCGCAAATAGAGGAGGGCTTGTGGGGGGGCCTTACCCCCAATCCTCTAAAAGCCTCTACCCACCACAAAAAAATTGTTGCGCTTAGACGTGTTTTATGGTCTCTAGCTGAGTGTTGTATTTACCGACAACACGTCTACAAATAAATCGTGCTAATTTACATCTTCGCGAGTCTTCTCCCACTCTTTTGTGTTCGATTACTGAAGACTTTTATGGTGTTTCAACCCCGCTAGATTCAATCTTCTACAACCTTGATTGCAAGACAAATGTAATATTATCTGTTCAAGAATCCTCTCAAACACAGCAAATAAAAAAATTAATCGGACAATTTGTAGCCTCTCGGGGTTGTTTTCCATTTCTTTGGAAACCAAAAGTTGACCAGAGTTCATGCAGATTTCCCATTTCTTTGAAAAAGAAGTAACCCCCACAATTTACCTCATCTTCTGAAGACAAAAAAGAAACATCGTCACGGTGTTCAACAGTAGCTAAAGTCTATTCTATAATTATGTGGTTCGTTATTCAATGCTTGCGATCGTTAATATTACTATCATCACATTGAAAAGGAAATTAGATCAATTTAAACTGAGAGCTTAGCATAATGCTAATCTAAGTATCACACCTCATATAATAGGATTTTTTTGGTTCATTTAATACCTATATGCAAACGTTTCTAAAGTTAATCAATAAAGACCACACGAGAATTTTCAATTTTTGTGTTTATCAAGAAAACAGGAACCATAAAGGCACAGCGGGGTGGTTACTACCTTGATCTGAATATAACTGAAAAATGCGATTACTGTGTGATTGAATCGTAGAGGATGGAGCCGGGCGTGAGGTCCGACCATGAGCCAATCTTATGTTACCAAGCAGTGTTCGTTAAAACAGAGTCAGTTACGATAAATGTACAAGCTCGCTCAATTGGTGATTGTGCATTTTGAGCATATCTCTGTTTTTGAAAGTCAAAAAAGTACAAAATCATTTTTCTCAAATTCAAATTCGTTTTCGAATTTTATTTCAAATATTAACAGGCAAACAAAACAAATCATTAATTCGATTTAGTTTCAGTTTCAGAATAGAAAAACAAAATAAATGTTTGATTTTTGGTTTTGTTTTCATTTTAATTAACAAGAAATACTTATAAGACAATTTTTTTCTTCAGTTCTATCCCCACTATATCACAAGCAAACTAAAAAAAAAAAGAGAAATCTTTTATCTTATTTTATTTTATAATTCAATTAACTGGTAAAAGAAATAACAACTTTGTTCGTACCACACACACTCGATTTAAGAACAGAAAAAGCTAATGTTATTTTTAAGATGGAAAAGGTGCCTGGAAAATGCCAACAATTGAATTCTTATTCTTTTGTAAACGTAATCAACAAGTCAGAATTAGCCATCCTCACTGCGTCAGTTTTATCAACTGATCTTGGTCAAATTGATAACTTTTTATCAAAATTTAATCAGCAGACAAGAAAATACAAAAAGAAGACGAAAAAGTAGAAAAGCTCCGAATGTTTTCAATTTTATCAACAAATGCTGGCCAAATAGCCCACTCTGACCCAATAATCAAGGAGAAAAAAAAAGAAAAATCAAATCTTTTCCCCGATTGTGACCTCAATTTTACTCAATTTTTTAAAAAGTTTTCTACTTTTAAAAACCCCATTTTCTAGTTTATTCATTTCTTTTAGTTTTGTCCTAAATTGTATTCATCTACACAGTACTCTCCTCTTAAAATAATAAAACACAAAAATCAGTTTCTAATTTTCAGCCATCCTTTTCCCCGTTCTGTTTAGAAAAAATACGTCTGTTTTGAATTTTGTCCCAAATTTTAACTTACGAACACAAGAAGCAGGAAGAAAAAATGAAATACATAAATGAGAAAAATAAGTCTTCAGTTTTCCTAACAACGATTCATAATCGGAAAAAATTCTTCTGATTTTTCTGCAAAAAAAATATAAGAAATAGATTAATGAACACACAAAAAAAAAGAAGTAAACATAGACATGAAATAATAAGGGCTGGAAAGTGGAAAGTCATAGCCCCTTTAAGATCGCCTAATGCCTCTCTTATTGACTTGTATCTTCCCCGAAATTAAATTGCTGGAATTCTGGACCTGAACTCCGGAGAAATAATAATAAGGGAAATATTATACGACACGACAGGAAAAAAGAGATGCACGACAGGACTTTCGCATACTAAATAATGGTATATGACTACAATATTAACAACAACTACTTCATTAATAAGAACGACAAAAAAATTTTCGACTTATTTTAAACGACAATTCATTACATTCCTCGCCAATCATATTTTTTTGACGATCCATATAATATTATGTCGCGACGGTTCATAGTCCTGTAAAATTAGCACAAAAATGAGCTCAATTCAACAAAAAATAGTACAGAAACTATATTTGGCAGAAATATTCGGGACCCCATCCCGATGAACATATAAAAAGTTCCCGTCTCTCCAACCTGGGCTTCCGGTGCCACAGGGGCAGAAGGTCATAAAATTTGTTTTTTGACCCATAACTCGCTTCGTAACAAATTTATTGAGAAAATACTTCAATATAAAATTAAAGTAAATAAAATTTCCCATAATTGATGTTATCAGCGGCTGGCCAGTTATAAAGCTCTGAAAATGTTTTTCATTTATTCATAGTTTTCAGTTAAATAGACGTCCACACAAAAAGTCGCTAATAACATTTAATTTGTCGTCACCCAGGTTACTGTGATAATTCATTTTCAGCAGTGCATTGTATATTATTGCCGTGCATCATATTTCGTGCAGTTTAATTTATTTTTTTACATCTCCCCTCTTATTTTTTTGTCGGGCATTCATTGTTTTATTGTTTACTGCAGGAATTGTCGTTGGACCCATTAAACTGTTGTATTTTCATTCGTTCCTGTCGATGTATCCCTTTGTTTTGTCGGACCATTAAATCAGACCCTAATAATAATATTTATATTTTTCTGACCCCCTCTCTTGACAAAATGCAACCAATAACCGAAGCTGGTCCCTCTATCATTACATCCGATACAGCGAGGAGTAGTTTTGATTTTATTCTAAAATTTGATTGACAAAAGAGGGGAGGGTGAATTCTGCACTTCGTTCTTATTGTAAGTATATTTCAATTACCAAAGAGGAAAACAGTATATTACACGACGGGGGAAGAAGGTGATATTAACACCGCTCCCCTCATAGAATTATCTGGTCCGATATTTTCTTCGAAAGGTTGCCAAATATTCTTTTTAACTGGAAATTTCACCTTATCAGTGTTACATCTTTTCAGTTAGTTTGTTAAGGACGTACCTCTAATCACTTTCTTCCCTAGAAAAAGGGTTTTTCTCCCACTATCATCGCATAAAAATACAATTTAGATGCGGTTGGAGATATCTCTTCCTACAGACGTGCTGGTGATATTATGAACTTGAAGGAAGGTAATGAAGATTTCCCTTCCGGTATTTTCGCATAAAGAGTATCATTTAGGTGCAATTGATAAACGTCACTTTTTGAAGGCTAAACTGATGAATTACCACGAACTTCTTAAATACATTTTGGAAAAAAAGAAAAGGTCATTTCATACTTTCAGGAATATTGTTTTACAGCCAGTAAAAACCTAAAAAAAATTGGAAGCTCCACCCCGATTACTCTATGGTGCAGCTCCATCACGATATCAGTAAGTCTATTTGTCTGTCAGTCTGTTCATGTGCGGGTTAGTATAAATCTATTAGACTGGCTGGCTGGCTGATTGAGTCGCTGTGTAAGCTCAGTTACTACCTTGGAGTAATTTTTTAGATTGCAGCAACAGAAGGAAGTGGTGTTGCGGCAACGGAGCCTAGGTTATGCCAAAAGAAGAGGAAAGGATGACAAGAAAGTTATTCCTTCTCATTTTATACCGAATTTCAATTGACCAAAAATACAAAACTAAATAAAAAGATTCTCCTCAAATTTTTTTCGCACCCAAAAAAGTCGCATTTGAATTCTGTTTGAGAAAATAACCCAGCTAATGGATACTGGCCCCAGTATATTTCATCCCAGTAACGCTCTTAGGCAGCACAAAGATGTTGGCTCCATGAGCTGGAAAAACTGTTATTATACGCGCATAATATCACTCGTAATTAAAAACTGTGGTAGCAGGAAGTTAACGAGAACCTTTTCTCTGTATCTATTAACATTTTGGCTACCTTCGGTGTACTCTATCTACAGAGCATAACAAATAAATTACACGATCATATTACAATACAAAATTTTATGTTTACCTTATCAATCATCGTCAGTTGCGCAAATTTTTGAACTTATGCATACCGTAGTATATCGTTTATTAGTGCGAAAATTCCACTCATATTTTATTCGAAATATCACTACTACATATTGCTTGTCATATATTCGATGCAAATAAGGTACGCAAAATTTATGAGTGTACTTTTCATGGAGGCTGTAATGAATTTCGAAACGTGAAAACGGTCACACTGGTGTTTTTGGAAAGTCTTACATATCATTGTAATAAACATTCATTGACGGATTCGATGGTTTTTGTTTGTACGACGAATAAAATGGTTCCTTCTCTAACCGGACAAATATTTTATATTCAATAATAATTAGCGTGAGAAGAAGAACGAGCAGGAATGTGCACTGTGTACAAAGGCGTCATTGCTTCAAAATCATCCGTATGATCTAGACGTCGTTTGATCATTATGAAGAAGGTTATAGTCAGAGGCGAATTGGCCACGAACGTTATCGGAAAATTCCGCGGCAGGCCGATCCAACCCAGAAGATTTGAACCGGTATTTAGGAAGCTTTGACATATAGTGGCTGGAATGGGAAGAAGAGGAAAACAAGACTTGGTAAAGAAGTTATGAAAATAAAAATCCGAGTCCATGTAAAAGCATTCTTCCGGTAGCATTTGAAGTCCCTATCCGTCCCTGGCTACATTTTCCACAAACTCTCAAGAAACCTGAGAACATAATATTCGTATATTTTTCAGTTAATTCTATTGCTGTAGCTAGTATTAGTAGAGGTTTGATCCAGCGACCTCCACTTGACTCGGAGAATAAAAAACCTTACTAGTTGACCACTACAAAAACGAATGGACATCAAGACTGTTTTCTTATATGGAAAAACTCTACACCATACGTGTATGTGGAACAATTTGTAGGTTATAGAAAAGAAAAGATCTCGTATGTAAACTAGGGAAAAATATAATACGAATAAGTTGATGTTGAAAGTAAATTGTAGAGTGATTTTGAATGTAAGCACTGAACTTATATCTTTACTCTTGCGCGTACTAAATAATTATTGATGAGAAAGAAGAACCACAACTGAACGTACTGTACAGCATTTTAATACTATTAACGACCTCTATCGGACGAATGAAACATCAAATAATTAACGTGGCTCCCTCTGTAGGAGGGCTTTATCGTTTCGGTGACCGCCTTCGAGATTGTACATAATAGAGAGCACTACCATTACAAAATTCATCTTCCCCTAACTAGGGACTGATCTGATGTTTTCATTATTTTCTGGGTTGGTGCGAAGCAGAATACCCTGCCACGTTCTCTTTTTATCTTCTTCATAATCGGGCCTGTGTTTACATCACTTATTTCTTTAGCGTAAGGGACGTTCTGTTCACGTCTCTAAATATAAGAAAATGGGCAGTCTAACAACATTACTTGAAGTACATTTTTTTCCCTTTCTTTCTTTGCCAACATTGAAGTAGCGTATATTGGATTGGGATATTAGGTACTCTTATGAGATGTAATCGACTCGCTTTCTGGATTTAATTTCCATTTTCATCTTCATCTTTCATGGGAATGAAGAAAACTTGAGATTGGAAAATCGCAGATCAGAGAGTGATGAAATGTGTGACAACCAGAATGGACTTAAATTTGGATGAATTCACAAGGATCGAATATGTTCTTCTTTCTTCCTCGTTGTGTTTTATTTCAACATTCTACAGTGAACGAGTGAACTTGTTTTTAAATTTCAATCATTCAAAGCAAAAACTCTTGCATAACACGAGTAGGCAAAAGCTTTTTGTTTCCCCAAGGCACCGGAAATTGAATGTAGAATATGCAAAATTGAACAATTTTTCGCCTTTAAAACACTTTCTTTCGAAAAATTTTTGCTCGAGCAGTAATATACCTTCATTTTCATAAAATCGTCCTCTAATATCGGCAATCTTAAAAAGATACCTCAATTTTTGACTTTTTCTCCCTTGAAAGTCTGACTCCCCCCTTGGGAAAATCCTGGCTACACCACTGGTTTCGTATGCTTGAAAAATTCTACAAATATGTATTTGCATTAACACGTCATATACTGAGGTGGGCCATGGATGATACACAGAGATAGAAATAAAATTATCTGCAAAATTAAAAAAAAAAAAAAGTGACTGAGATGCATATCCCATATTTCTTATTTTTAAACAAATAATGGGCACTTCCACCTATCTACAGTTAGAAAGCTTGATCATCCTAAAAGTCAAGTTTCAGAATAAATGGATTGATAAATCAAATGCGATTCCTACACAATGCGGTCAATATTTCACTAGTTTGTAACCCAAAATTTAGTTACAAGAAAATAAAAAACAAAAACCCTAGCACCTCAAAACAAATATGCAGCTTTTTATTTACTTTCAGTGAATGGACCTAATCAAGCTTAGCAGCTCCTATCGCGAATAAAAATACATTGAGCAAGTTCGAGCCGTTGAATTGAACTTTTGCTCGTTAGCTTTTACTTTGCGGGGTTTGAAAGTCTTTCAGTGTTCGATGATAATATTCGGCAGAGGGTTAAAAAGGTTATGTACAAGTATGGTCTGTATTCAAAATCGAAAAGACTGAAAGTCTTCGAAGTTTTAAAAAAGCGAAAACTCGTTACGCGTCTTTAAATCAGAATTTGTTTTCAAATGTAAATCAGTCGATAGGTAGGGTTTTAAACAATTAACAATAATTTACAGAACTAAATTACATGCCTTTGATATTGAAAGGGCTCTATCAGTTTAAAATTTTGATCATGACATTGGAATAAAATTGTTGTAGTAGCTTCTTCAATTTTTGAAATAGGCAATAGGTCGGGATAATAATAATTTCAGTTTCTTTTCGAAGTAGCCTCGATTCATAGTCATCATTGTAGAAGAATAGACATCCTGCTCAATGAACTTTCATTCAAACATTTTTTAATTTGACAACATTTTAAATGCATTTTTTTTTTTTTTCAATTTTAGAATTGAATTTTGTTGAAGATAATTTCTTTGTGGCTTGTTTTGATGGGTACTAGTAGATTGTGCAATGAAAATGAAACAAAAATTATCAGTACTTTTTCTCTTGCCAACCTCGAAAATTGAAGGAGCCACAAAATTGAAAGTTGTACACTATACAAATATGATATTCAAATTTTATTATTAGAATCATTCTAAAGCTAATGTAGCCCCTTTCAAAGGTACAAAATTCAATTCAGTAATTCTTCGTTGCCCTTTCAATGTTCTACCATGATTGTCTTCGAAAAAATAAAATAATTAAAACTGGTAGGTAATCATAATTACAATGAAAGTTCACTATTTCTCAAATTTTGAAATAACCCCATCAATCTTCACTATAAGCCATCAATGTACGTAATGTTATTTGACCTTCTCGTCGAGCAGGTACTGTCACCTCCTGTTGGCTTGGCATACTCAGCTGACTCTAAATTTGTAAAACATTTTTCTGTCCCATTTCAAAGACGTGCCGAATTATCCAACACAAGAAGTACCTAGGTAAAGGCGAATTAGCAAATCAGAGAAATTTGAGAAAACCTAATAGAAAATCTTTGTTTCTCCGATTGTATGCGTCAGAATTATCTAAAAGTATTTTCAAATCTTGATGTCTTTTAGCAATATAGACTCTTCAGTAGAAAAAACTGACGTTCACAAATAAAAAACCGCAGCCTCTCCCCCCGAAGAAAGGAAAAAAAAGAAGTTGCTCTGGCAAGTAACTATGACAGACTGACGGATTAGGGTGCATTTAAAAAGGATGGAGGAGGCCTCTGATATTTTAATGAAACTTATCCTCGTAGTTCGTTGAATTAGATTCACAATTGACCAAAAACTTGGTAGAATTGATCCTCATATAGTTGGTTAAATTGGATTCGCAACTGACTAAATCTCACAAGTATTGCCTTGTGCTTTTCTCTTTTACTACACGGCTTTCCAAAAGCCGTGTGTTTTGGCAAAATCGGTTACTACGTACCTATTTTTGAAGCGTTTTTCATTAAATATTTCTCTGTGAAAAAAGGAAATGTTCATATTGCCTCCCACGTATTCGTGCCAGTCTCAAAAAGCAGAAAAGAGAGATACTTATAAACTAATTAAATATTCACTGATATTTTTAAATCTCATCTAAATTTTTCAGGAAATTGTACGACTCCTGACTACGTTTCGTGGAAAGTTCGGCCTAATCTATGCGCAGTTATTTTTTCAAAAAGGTTTCCGAAAATGGAAAAATTAAAATTTAAAAATGTACAAAAGCTATTCTGAACTACAAAATATGTTTTCGCACATTCGAGTCTTCACAATGAGTGCTTGCACAATTTTGTAGTTTGGTTCCTTCACGAAATACATGACGTAGAGTTAAAATTCGATTGTATTCTGTAAAATCAAGCAATCTTAAAGAAACATCGACAACTCAAGGACGTCCAAAACGGTTGCACAGGCATTCTTCTGAGAACCTTTCTTTCCAGTTTAATCAAAATCTGGAAGATTAAGGTCAAAGACAGTTCCGAATTGAGATGCAAGCACCAGAAGCTGAAACAGTTTTCCGTTTGTCGGTTCTAAAATCCCATGAGCTATAGCTCTGTAGATCTGACCTATACTGGTAAACCTGTAGTCTTACATCAAAGCTTTATTCCTTTACTGGAGAAAATTTAAAACGTGATCATCATCAATCTGGATTCTCAACAAGCGAGAGTTTATCAAGTCTAAAGTTTTATTCTTCCCAGTACACCACAAACTCAAATTATCGGTGTACATTCTTTAAGTTATCCCATTCCACATTTTGTCAGTATCAAAAAAGTCAGATCCCCGTGGCGATGAAAATGACGGAAAAAGTATATACATTTTCGCGGTAACAAAACTTTGGTCAGGGAAAGCGAAACTAGGAAAGAGAAATTAAAAAAGAACAAAACAAATCACTAAAATAAGGAGGAAATTTCTCGACACCGATTCTTTCTTCTATAATCTTTCCCTTGATAGGGAAAAAAGTAATAAGGCCTTAATCCTACACAACGGGGGACCTATAAAAACCTTAAAATGAACAGACATGAGTTAGAATAAGTACTACGAGCATAAGATAGTGTGAAATGTTTTTTCTAACCTTTTTTATTTTGGACTGGAATTTCGAACTTGGCTGCGAGTTGAATTCTCGAATACGAACTTTGAAATAATGTCGACAATGCGCACTAGTGGATATCCTCGAAGATGGTATTTTTCTGTTATTTCCTTTCGAAATTATTCTGGATTTTCACAAGAATTAAACAGAGAGCTAGGAATATTTGTATTAATTTTCCAAGGATCGAAAATAATATGCATACAAAACTTGGTTTGATGAAATCTATTTTTTGAAGAGTACGCTGTATGATCACAATCGTTCATCGACCTATCGTACGAAGACAAGATTCTACACGCTACTGAAAATGTATCAGGTTTTGTATTTCTTACAGCCAGTGTCGTTTTCGTCCGAGCATTTGGTTATATTTCCTCAGAAAAAAAGAAATCTCACTTCATCGTAGCAATGAACATTTTTCTTGTTTAGTTTCACCTCTTTGGCAATTACATTTTTCACCTTTTAATATCCTTTCCGCTGAGTTTGCCGACCCTTAATGAACATATCATTTTATAAAAATATATTTATAGATCTCGCGGTAACAATTATACCGGAGCTGCAAAGTAAATCAGAATCACAGCACTTTCGCAAAAATGTTTTTCGCTTAGGAAAAACTTAATTTTTTCGGTTTAACGAGGAAATGATTTTTTTTTAAAGAATTGCAAGCTAGGGCGAAAGGGAAATGTGAAAGTTGATGTTCGAATTTTATGCAATATGCTGTACCACTGTACCTCAAAAGCAAAGCCACTTAGCGCAATTAATACGTCGCGCTGGCACATACGAAATCTGCATGACGAGAAGCTGCTGAAGATGTTTAGTCATAAAGCAGATGAAATTAGAAAAATGGTAACAAGTTAACCAATTTGGTTTGGGATTTCCTTAGAAGAGTTTTAAACCAGTTGCCTCTATAATTTGAAAAAATCAATCGTGAAAATGTGTTTTATTGAGAATAATGGATATTCGTTGAAGATGGTTTTTCACGAATGAAATTTTCAGAATAATATTCTGGTACAGACGCGAAAAAATTTATGATGAGATGTTAGAAGCTCTGAATGAAAATTATGAGTGAGGAAGGGGTAGGTTGGAAATCATTTCAGAAGTCGTTATAATAAGTTTTAAAGAATTTTATCGAGTCTTATAATGTTTTAAACGAGTTTGTAAGAATCTTCAACAAGTCTCGAAAAGTCTTCAAGAATTTTCGAAAACTGAAAGAATCATAATTAAGTGGAGAAGAATTTCGATCAAGTCTGAAAGAGTGCAAAAGAGTCTTTTGCAAGTTTGGAGGAGTCAAAAGGATTCTTGAATAAGTCTTAGACGATTTAAGCGAGAATCTTAAAAAATGTTTGGAAGAGCCTTGAAGGGCATCTACTTTTTCAAATACCTAATGTAAGAATATTAATTAGTCTTCAACTAGTCTTGAAGAGTAGTGAGAAGTTTTAAATGAATCTCGAAAATTCACTGATGAAACTTGAAAAGGAGCCTCAAGGAGTTTTAAACAAGTCTGGAAGAATCTTCAATAAACATTCAAAAGTCCTATTTTTTATAAGTACTATTTTAGAGTCCTCGTAACTTGAATCCTAAATAGTTACCTCAGGACAATATCTTACTTCGATATGTGGCATCACTGTTGGAAAATTATAATCTTTCATTACTGGTGGGGAAGTTATACAGGGGCTTTAGGAAACTTAAGCCCCCTAAAGGATTAATGTCTCCCCTTCCTTAAAATCTGAGCCCTTGGTTCACATATTTCAACATACAAGTAACATGCCGGAATTCTGGGAATGGAAGCCATCTTCTCCAGGAAGGTTACTCTATCTCCATTTCTGCTCATGACCTTCATTTATGATGTCTGACACTCGCTAGGCAAATTTGGTTTTCTTTTTAAAATTGTGTGACGCTCACAGTCGTTTTTAGTTCCATTCTGCTACAATCCAATGTAATTGAAAAAATTTTGAAAATTATCTCACATTCAGCGAAGGTAGTCTATTTTCTGGGAGTTACGCCGAAATTTAGCGTGTAGTGTTGGACACTTTTTTTCCATCATAAAATACAAACTAAAGAGTGTCAAGGTTCTAAATAAGGCATTAAATTTTCGAAGAGTTAATGAACAATGGATTATAAATTTCAAAACAAAGAATTAAACGTTCGAATTATTGACAAGCAGTGCACTAGCCCTGTGAGTAAATAATCTAAGAACACAACAAATATACCGTTCTGATTGTAAAACAATAAGTTTTGTGGTTACCCATTGAAATAATTCATGAATTTATTAAATAGGTATTGTGAAAGAAGAAAAGGTAACCATTAGATATCGAGTTTGGTTTTCGTTTTTACAGCTTCTGTTTCTTAAAGTTCGTTTCTCAACAACCTCTTTCTATGACCTAGTATAGCTGAGAATTTCGATTAGCCCAAAGTTAAAATCGAGTTTTATTAATTTTTTTGTTTTTTTTTGTTTCATTACTTTTTTTCTTTTACCTATGTCCGATATTTTGACTGGATTTTTTTAGAAATCCAACAATTTTCATCGGGTCCAGAGCTGAAATCCTACTTCTTTCCTGGACGACCCAATTTCTTAGCAAGTTTCTTTTTCAAACGTCCCGATTTCTTGGCAGGTTTCTTTTCTGTATTAGGAGTCGGAAAATCTTCATTAAGTCTGAAGGTAGAATCGGGTTTATATAAAATCCTATGAAACGGCAGACGAGTGAGGAAGAGCCGTGGGGGACGGTCATGATGAGCACATGGGCTGACACAATTCATAGCGAAATTCTGAATCCTAAAAACAAAATTTCGATTTAGATCGCATCCGTCTAAACATATGCGCGAAAAATTGTCACTGAACGTTACTTTTTTATAACAGGACGGAAGCGCCATCTATCAGATGATTACCCAGAGCTAGCGCTGTCCCACATTACCCAATGTCCCATACTATGAAACTTCCTCCAACATTCGGATGTTATATTGTGCACCGCTGCTTCGGATTTCAAGTACACCGCAGAATTCGTTTGAAAGAATTTAGAAACCCCTTAAAATATAAAATAATAACGATGTAGTGGTTATACCGCACTAGCTTATTGTATGAAGCGCGATATCAGGAGTAAAAAGTAACGAAGTAAAAAGTGGTGTTTCCAACCCTAAATGAAGTAAAAAATAACGAGGCAATGATTTCATCTATTAGAGTGAAATTCCCCCTTAAAAACTGTCAAAATTATCCGAGACTGCCTTCAATGGCAGCTTTTCATTTCGCCGTTTAGCCACTTAAACCCCCTTCATTTCGATGTTCGTCCGCCCTCGAAATTTTATCATTATAAACGTTATCTTCCCTACCATTTTGGGTTAATGAAGTTTTATGGTATTTGAAAGCTCAACATTATATATTTACTTTTAATATGATATATCGCTCATCGCCGATTAGCGGAAAGCTACGTGTGATTTTTAATTCGTAAATGGCGCTTCTTCATTTTATACCGATGATTATCAGTTTTTTGTTGTTTTTTTGGGTTTCGAAAACTTTTTTTTTTATTTTTCGAATCTATGAATTTATTTTAGATTCTACCCGATTCCTTATCAAAAATCACCGTGAAAAATTGAAATATTCTTAACATTTCTCAGTTTTTCAGATTTGTATACGTATCCTCGCGTAGTCTGAATGAGTTTTAACAAAGTGTTAAAAAGTTTCGACACAGGTTTAGGAATTTTTAATAAATCATCAGTCTTCTCAGAACAAAAATGTAATAAGTAGAGTCTTGAAGATTCATAGGCGACGACTTGGCATTCTTTGAGGGGGCTCCCTCCCCCCAATATTTTCGACTCAAAAATGGAAAAAGTACAATAAATTTTACCATCAATTTCTTAGTTTAACAAAAAAGAAAGTAAAATATAAGTACTAATGAGAAGGGTATAATTGTGGCACCAAAACAGATGCGAGTAGAAGACGACCATTCGAATTTTCAAAGAGACGGATTTTTGACGCTCCTAAGAACCGTTATAACTTTGATTCTGCCCCTCCCCCAAATATTTTCCATAAGGCGGCGCTTATGTGAAGATTCTTAAGTTTCGATGTCTTGAAAAGTTTAACAGGTCTGAACAAGTCTTTAAAGATACTGAAAAAAATTTTGAACGGTTTTAATAAGTGTCAGATCCTCAACATAGGTTTTACATGTATCTTTTTACGCAGGAGGAGGGCTTCAAGAGCTTACAGTCGCATGCATAAGCTAGAATTCTGTTTTATCCTTTGTATGTGCTGAAAAACTGGCCACACTTGTCACATTTCCGCCCTCGTGGGAAGACAAATGCAACTTGAAGCCAAGGTTTAGAATAAGTCCCTTCATTTTCGAGCCAATACATGAAGAAAGTTGTTTAGTGTACCGCAGTGTTTATTTTTTATTTCTGGATCTTCTTTCGAAGCCGCACCATAGGTGCCAACATGGACAAAATCTTTGCCCGTTCCAGCCATTTTCATTCCTTTATTCGCCTTTCTAAATTAGTGTGTTCATATATGAAACTAGATAGGAGCACCTCGAAATAAGCCAAAGTTTTTCTCCTGATTGCTTCGTAACTTAACACCCCCATAAATATAAATGTAAATAAGAGTAATTTGGAAGGACGATAAGATGAAGAGTGAAAGAATACTTGATTTCTATTTGTACCATTACGTTAATTATTTTGCTATAGAGCAATGACTATACATTCAGGAATCTAGCAAGGTAACTTTAAACATTCAACTCAAAATGCTCCCTTGATACATATCGTGAATGTCCAGTATATTGTTTTATCAAATTAGAGAAAGAAAATTTTGTTATCTCATAAAACACTGGTCCTCTGGGCCGGATAACTAATTTATTATAAGATAACTAAACTCTCTTCCGCTGATTTGATGAAACAATATAGGTACTTTACGTCCTTGATATTATCTACATATCAGTGAGCATTTAAAAATGCCAGAATATTCAAATTTACTTACCTTGCTAGGTGCCTTATAACAGCTACTGCTGTGGTAAAATAACTAATACGTACAATCGATAACTAATTCAGCGCAGATGTGCCAAAAGTGGCCAATTTACCAATTCGAGCGCCATAAGAATCCTATAAAAGAATGGAATATCTTGTAATTTAACAGTGTTACAGCTGAGTCCATCTTCTTTTCACGCGTTTGTTACACAGCTTACCACAACGGAACCTCTCAATTGTCGGACTGGGATCCTACTTCACATTCTGTGCCTGTATCTTATGGAGTCTTAATAGCACCCAAATCGTTATATGATATGGCCGAAAGTTTTTGTACCTAGACTGTTTTTGAAGATGGAATTTGTTTTTTGAAATTTGAACTTGTTTTCTAAAGCTTAAGAAGTACAGTTTACCCGAAAATATGCATTGTTCTTAGATTCCCCTCAATAAATCCATATCTGATTCTTAACGTTATAATTTTATAAAATTTTGAGGCCGAGTCGGCGCAAACGAATTAATGCTGTGAGGTAGGTATGTACTACCATATTTATGTTGCTTTGTCAGTACTTGCCGGCTCCTCCTTCCAGCAATTTTACCCTTGAAACATACGAAACAAATGCCAACACGCGAAATCTTTCACCTTTTTGATACAATATTGTGGTCAGATTTAAAATGAAATTCGATACAAAAGTCAAGTTACTGCGTCAATTTCGACTATTGGATCAAATTTTGCATCAATGTTGATGTAGAATTCTATCTAAAAGTCCGTCTTCATGTATCTGGTAGCGTGACACAGTGTTATTTTGAAAACGTGACCAATGTTGAATGTCAGTGTCGACAAGAAGTCAATTTTTTTATCAACTGAGTTTCAAAGACAAGTACACTCAGGACTGATTTACATCACATCCTTATGGCATAATATGCTTGATACATATTATTCAACCATGCTCACGAAAATTGACATGGTGGTATTTCATTTACAGCAGCAACATTTGGAGCGGGCAATAAAGTCTTTTTTATCAAGATTCGGGTACTTTTTTAATTGTGTTCAATAAAATCTCCTGTGCAATAAGTGTACGTTGAGACATCCACAGGAAAGCGACTCGGCGATTCTTCTATTTCCGTCGCTCATCTTATAAACAAAAGCGATTCCAATACCCCGCTCTTATTTCCACCACTGGTATCGTAAGCAAAAGCGGCTCCTGTTCTTGTCATGTAAACAAGGCGACTCCTATATTTGCATGGCTAATCTTTGCGCCATTCATCTTTGCAACAAAAGACAATTTAATTTGTGTATTTCCATCGCGGTCCGTCAAACAAAAGCGACTCTTGTATTTCAGACATTTGAAGAAGGTTGACGAGTCCTGTATTCTCATTGCGAAGCTAGTTTTTGTAAACTTAGGCGATGTGGGTATTTCTATGACTCGGATTTGTAAACAAAATCGACTTCTATCTTTCATCTTTTTGAACAAAAGGAACACAATGTAGTTCAGATGTTCAAGAGGTCAACTCGTGCATCTTCATTTTGTCTTCAGTTTGTTTTAGAAACTTCACATTTTTGTTGCTAAATTGAATAATAATGCATTAAGTACACTATTATCTTGCAAATGCGATATGAATAGAGAAATAACTACTTCAACTCACATTATAGAAGCTTTTGGGTCCGTCCCGGATCGCCACCATTGGGATTTAAACTTAGAGTTTCAAGTGTTGGCAGTCCTGCGATATGTGTGAATGATCACGTATAATTTACCATAAGCGTGTAGCAAACTTCAGCTATCATTAAGTCGATTAGAAATTCACTTTCAAAGAAAACTTGTCTGAAATTTGACTGCATCATATCACCAAAATATTAAATTATAATCAGTTCTACTAGCAGAATAATTTTTACTCGGTTTTTTACCCTACTGATGATAGCAGTGTTTCTGTTTGAAAGTACCCATGATCACTCATTTTCACCCGCTAACACCCGCGCAGGTAAGTTTGCAGCGCACTCTAGTGCAGGTTTAAATCCCAATTGAATCATTTTTGTGAAGTACCTACAGAGTTCTGTGTTAGTGCATAGTGTGTATAAAGAGTCAAGTACATAAATATATACTATAAGTAATATTTTGTCTTTTATGTTTTGTAAAATAATATTTTTATGGATTCATTTTAGTCTATTTTCAGAAGTGAAACCGAAGGGATAGGTATTCATGTACCTAGTTTGCTGAATGGGTTTAGTCAATTAACCGTTCCAATCAATGATGCATTTTTTTTTTCATCTTCCAAATCGTTTTAGGATCTAAATTTACTGTATTGTTGTGTCCTGGAAAAGTTCATCACTTATCTATTGATGTTCGTCCTACTTTACCAAGCGGTAAATGGAAGTCATACAAGACACTTTTCGCCATAAGGCAGTGATGAGTTTTCGGTATCATTTTTATTGAATTTTCTCTCGACTTTCCATAAATACTACTCGTCTTATAAATATGTTTGCTGTTCTCAGTCAATAAGCCACGCATTACTTTCCAATTACATTTCCGCCGATCCATTATGGTACGATTAAACCGCGCATAATTCAAGAGATATTCGATTCTGATCCGTAAGATATGCTAGAAGAATATAGCCAGCTACTGGTCTGTTCATTTCCAACAGACGCTTTCACGAACTTCGAACTTCGGTGGCCTGTCGAATTCAAAAGAAAAGGCAAGAAAACGCCATTAACCTCGAAGTTGAGTTCACATCCTACCCCCGTTGGAAAAATCACGTATCAAAGAAAAACGATATTCATTCAACCGTTTCAGAACGCATAAATGTTTTAAAATTTGTACTTTCAACAATGGGAAGTATAACCAGGATACGTATACGAATCGGTGACCATGATAATCCCCAGTGCCCAATAAATTAATCTGGAGAAAGCTTAGTGCAGTTCGATTCTGCGGTCGCTTTGGGAGACTAAATTTCAATGAGCTTTGAAAATTGAGATGGATCGCTTTTCGCTTTTCCTTTCCCGTTTACGCAATTTACCGAAAGTGAGTTATCGGTATAGGCCGCTTTTTGCATTACTCGAATCCAAAAGCTCTAAAGCGTATCATTTAAATGCACGTTATCGCGTACGAATACAAGGAGGAATGCGCTACGAAAATTATTTCAAACACGTATAAATTTTGTTTAGGCGAGTGTTAATATCTTCTTCTTTTTTTCGCCTTTTAGCCCTTCTCCCTATTCGATAATCCATATTTTTCTATTACTCACATTTATGGGCATATTTTAATATTTTTTCATAATTAAATGCCCACGTTCGGAATGTGATATACGCGCGGATTGTAAATTTTGTTTCACGGCTTTGCTATAGGGATTTGACTAGAATGCGAAATGCTCTCGAGTGTGTGAATCGAAGAACTAATGGGCGATGTTGGGGAAGAACACGAGTTATTATGAGGAAAACTCAGTGTTTATTCAAAAATCACAAGCGTAATGTGACTCGGGTGGTGTAGGAAATAATAATAGAAGTACGGACTACATTGATTTTCCAAATGAAGTGCTGGCAGTTTATAGGTATTAACTTACGAATTCAGGACTCTGTAAAATTTATTCGACTTGTGCAATGATTTTTTGAAGGCATATTACTACTCATTCAGACATGATCAAAGAGAGAAAATCCGAGCCCAGAGCATTTTTCGTTAAACTAAGGGACGAATACACCGGGACGGTAACAGGAGCAATTACTTCTCCCAAACAGAAAAATCGGAATTGAAAACGTTTTAAACATTTCACGATTCACTCTTACACTATCTCAAATAAGCTTACAGATACGTGAAGAGTCTCAAGGAATCTTAAACAAGGATGGAAGTGTCTTGAAAGTCTGCTACGAGTTATAAAGAACTTTAGCGAGCTCTAAGCAAGTTCAAAAGATTCTTACAGAGTCTTGAACAGGCGTAATATCGGAGTCTTACACGAGCCTTGAAGAGTCCCAGGGGATAGGAGCGTGGTGAAGCGGAACGCATTAGGAGAGAGAGCAGACGAATTTTCCAACTATGCGAGCAGAACAATAAGGGAAAAACTGTTCATTCTTTCTGTTGATAATCTGAGTAGCCAACCAAACAAAAATGGGTATTTTCCCAACTTCTGCCAACTTGATTTTTTGAGGTGATGGGGGAGGGTGGAAACTCTCGTTTCTCCGTTCGCCAAGCTCCTGCCAGTGGAGTCTTGAAGAAAGAAACAGTTTCAAACTGTCTTAGCAAGGTTTGAAAAAGTTTGGAAGACCCTTAGAGAGCCTTGAACGAGTCTCATATTTCTCGTGGTATCTTCAGTACTTGTGGAAAAATCTTCAGAAGTCTTGGTCAAGTACATATAGGAAAATTTTAATAGAATCTAGAGGAGTCATAATAAATCTCAAATGGGGCTTGAAGAGTCAGTGAAGTTCAAACAAGAGCTCTGTAGATGAGTGTTCAAAAGTCTTAATCATGTCTTGAAGAGCTTTAATATCAAGTCTAGAAATGTCATGAAGAGTAATTAACGAGTTTTAAACAGTTTTAGGCAGTCTTGAGAGTATAAGAGAGCCTGAGAGTCTCTTAAACAAATTCTTCACAAACTGTCGCCCCGTTACGAATTCAAAAATTTGGAAACATTTGATATCACACAAAACATACAAAAATATTTTTCTTCACAATTTCAATAAGAAAACTGTCGGCAGCACGAATCATTCGAAATGTCGAGTATTTCTCACCCATCTGCACGTTTTGTGGAGACAGTCCTGATTCACAAAGTCATCCAGACTTTTTTGCGACTCATACTGAGGCAATTTTATAACTCCTTGAAGAATACGTTACTATTTATTAAGCCTCACTCCAACTTGGTTAAGATTATCTACGGCCCATTCAGATGCAACTAAGAGTCATTTAAACGCTGTAAAGACTCATACAGACTTCATTAAGACTCACTCAGTTTCATTTCAACACTTTTAAAATTTATAATGATGTTAGGATTCATTCAAGGTTTCTTGATACATATTCAAACTCTCTTGAGATTCATTCAGGAGCTCTTAAAACTCATTCCCATTTTTTTTTTAATTCCCTAAAAGTGAATCAGAATGTGTTTGAATTTGTTAAAACTCTCTGCGAATCAGAGTTAATCACTATAATGCACATTCAAACGCAGACTTTACTAAGTTAGTGTCCATTTCCATTCTTTTAAGACTCATTTAGATGGTTGAACTCATTCAGACTTTCTTAAGACTCGTTCAGACTCTTTTAGAACTCCTTTCCATACTAAGATCAAAATAAGTTAAGACTTGAGATCCACTCCGACTCTGTTGAGACTAATTATTGCTTATCAAGACGCCACTAAAATTTCGACCGTTTTAAGGTAGCCGTTTTAAGATATAGTTAGGCTATTTTAAAATTCATTCGGATGTTCGAACTCATTCAGACTTTTCTGAAACTCAATCGAATCTCTGAAGATGTACACAGATATTCTTAAGACCCATTCAAACTCTCTTAATTTTCCTCAAAACTTGATCAGAATAGGGTAGGATGTGTTAAGTCCAACTCTGACTCGGTTAATATTAATTAGAGCTCATTCAGATACTATCAAATTCCTATTCGGACTCCACACATTTAAAAAACTCATTCCAAATGGAAAAAAATACGAGTATCCAGAAAATTATCACGAAGTAAACTACTGCAAAAATCAATTAAAAAATATAATTTACGGCATTTGAATCAGATGATTTATTTTTTTAAATTTTTGCCCTGAAAATGAGAGAAAAAAAAAAGACGAAATTAATTCCGAAATCGCGGGCCAAAACAATGCAGCGAGTGAGAGAGAGGAAACGGCGAAAAAACAGTCCTAATAAATACGAAACGATTATTACAAAGGCAAAAGAGGAAAAAAAAGGCAAGTGGAAGTTAACGGTAGCACTGAAATTGGAACTTTAAAAGAAAAGTTCTAATTAAAACGTAGTATGGTAACCTTTGGCGAATTGAAAAAGAAAAAGCCGGGGGAAAACATTTTATACTTTGCTGTTTTAAATGAAAGTTAAAACAGTATAAAAAACGGAATTACGTGTGACAGTTATTATTACCCTTTTTTTGTGGTATATTTGAAAGACGAAGCGCAGCCTGATTTTCAAAAACATACACCCTTTTTTGTTTGTATTTTTTTTTTTTTTTTTTTTTTTTTTAATTAATAACGCATACTGTGTACAGATTAAAGAGCATTTTCTCGAATAATTTTAAGTAGGTACATGCCTCAGTAACAAACAACTTCCCACTCGTGTTTTCTTTTCTAAACTTTGTCAATGATAAAATTTACGTGTATTAAGCTAATTACCTTTTTTTCTTTTTTGTACCGCTAATATCACTGAGATAACCTAAAATCGCCGGGTGGAAAATAGAGACTATAACCATTTGAAAGTTAGAGATGTTTCTTCAAAATTATTAACGCGAATACTTCTGCAGGAGAAAAAGAGTTCTCAGCAGTAAGCAGAAATTTTGAAAATTGATTACGATGTAGTCAGATAGTCACGGTAGAATAATATAGTACGTCTTAATTTTAGAGCAGTCTGATATCTGATTATGTACTTTCATATCATCGACATAACAGCTGTGTGACTACGTGTATTAGTATACGAGTATGAGGTTATTATGCCACTTTGAGCTCGATACTTGTAGTTACTAGATTCACTAACGAATCCATCCTAAAGGTACGGAATTTTTTTTTGGATCACTATGTACAAGTGTTACACCAATATTATTCTACTAAATTTATTCAGCAAGATTTATGCGAATAAGTGCTAATAGCCGACCTGAAAAGAGAGGCTTATGGGGGCTGATATGCATAAATAATGCTAAGAATTCTATGCTCGTATACATTTTCAGTTTATTTTTTTTTTTTTGGGGGGGGGGGAGAGCTACTCTACCTCCTCTCAGCGACTATGTTTACACACTCTTTTTTTTAACGCTAGAAGACTTTTCGAACTCAGTTAACACTCTCGAAAGCTTTCCCGACCACTTGAATACTCTTCGAGATTTCATTCTTTAAAGAGTTCCAGACTTGTAAAGATATGTTAAGAATCTTCTAGGCTTGCTTAAGAGTTTGTCACAACATTACTAGACTTTTGAAGGATTTGTTCATTTTGTCCTTTTGTTTCCTTCTTCCTTCATTTTCACTTATTTGTTTTCTTTTATTTATTACCACCTCGTTTTTGCAGGTCTCCCCTTTCCTATGCCGAGGGACATTTTCTCTCTTTTGCCAATCGCAAACTTTCACTGCAGTTCTAGAAAATGTTTGCAATAGTTTAAAATCAAAACATCAAAAACGCTTTGATTAAATTGTTTGTGAATTTCTTATTCATTAACATTTTCTAAAGCACACAAGGATGATACTTATTTAAAAATTAAATTTAAAAAATGAAAACAAATTCTACGTATTAATTTAGAAATTTTACGGATTGTTACCTAAAGTATGTACATTTTGACATACGGTTTTAAATATTCGATGATAGTAAGTCGTATGGCGGTGCATGCATGCCAAATTGCCCCCGGTACACCACACCCCCTATCCCGGAATTACCCCAATGGGGCCTGTGTCAGGGTAGAGGGGAACATACGGTGTCGAGTATGTATATTATTGCAATGGCACTGGCCTAAATTTCGAGAAATATGATATGTACTTCCATCTGCCTTTTATGACCTCCCTCATTAACTTCGAGATGAGGGCCGAATCATCTTATAAAGTAAATAATGTTGATTTCAGAATGGTATATCTTGCTATTTTTTTAAAATTTATTTATTTAGCGAGACACTTATCGCCTACAGGCCATGGTTTCGGTACATTTTAAGGTTAGTTATACATTATTTAATACGTAATGGGTACAGTGAACTTAAATGAGATATGAGAGCTTGTTGTGAGTTATGAAGGTGATAAGGTGGGGTATGTTATCGATGAGTAGGTACTGAATGAGGTGGTTGCGGTGGTATGATTTGCAGTGTTGGGCAATATGTTGTTTAGTTAAGGGAGTACAGCAGGTGTTGCATGTTGATGGTGGTTGACGAAGGAATATGTATTCGTGTGTCTCACAACGGACTAATCTGGGAAAACTTTGAAAACATGTAACCTTAAGATAAAAATTTCAATTGAAAAAATTCATGATCTAATTTCTATAATTTTTAAATATTTTTAGTTAAATATTTCATTTTTAGTTATCATTTTCACGAGGTATTTTTCGAATTGTTCCACTCCAAAATATACTATTCTAAATTACCAAGATTTTCTTGAAGTCGTGAAGTCGACATTCTTCACTTTATAGAATTCTGTCCAGCCCTCATCCTAATTAGAGGAGGACGCATACATGGAGCCAAGACTTTTACACACAAAAAAAAATTCATCGACGTCGAAACCGATGCCACTGCAATACAGTTACTGAAGCAAAAATTTCAAACTTTACGTACCTCACGTACATGCTTTAAGAAGTAGTTTGTGTAAGTTATAACAAACGGGTAAATTAGTAAATTTGTTTGAAAATTTTTTCGCTAGTTTTTCACTTTTAGAGTACATTTTTCAGTGCTCTTCTTAAATTATCCCCTTCCAAAATATAGTTTCACGAATTTTCGGATTTTTAATATATCTGTAGAATCTAAATTCTTCGCTCTATTTCATGTCACAAAGCCCAACTCTTTATTGGAGAGAAGAGCACATTGAAATTCCGAAATCTTGCGTATTCAAACAATATGCGTAATTTCAAATATTTAGGTTGTTTACTGTAGCAACACTGGTGCACATAAATTGATGAGATTTTGATAGCGTGGTGCACTAACTTCAGATAATTACTTCCTCGAGTTTCTTCGATTTTCTGGCAAAGTGAAAATTATAAAATGCTCAGTAACGACCTCGGAGGACCAAATAATGAATTGTAACTTTTTACAGCATTTTTCTTGCACATGGAACTCCGTTTTTGACCCATTTACGGAAAAAAATTAATTTGCCCGGCAAGATACGAGATCTGTTTTACTGTGCAGAGGAGCCGCGGGTCTTTTCGATTGGGGGGGGGGGGGTTATTAGAACGAGAATACCGACTGTGTACAAACATTTTCCGTGCAAGTAAAGTAAATAAAAAATCCTAGCCATTTTCGCATTTAGTCGACTGATGTTGAAAATTCCAACTCACTGATACCAAAACTTTTCATATTCAAGCCAAAAAAAGCTAATTATTTTCCATTTTTACATTTTGTTAACTGATGTTGGACACGCCAATCGAATAATACAAAAATTTTGATATTGAAAATACCGACTCACCGCCGATTAATAGTTCAATGGACAACTTTGCAGAAAGATTCAAACACCAAAGATCCATGGGATGTCATCCCCTTACTCCGCCCTTGTATGCCATCGAGTTGCCATTCCTATATGTGACACAGTATTCGACGCCCTTCAAAGTCGTTCGACTTTATGAGCTACCTGCGCACGAAGGAAGGAAAAAAACAAACAAACTGAAAGTAACAAACCAACCACGAAGCAGAATCAACCCCAATTCTATTCTTGAAACACAAAAGCCGAACGGGAACATTCTGCTGTAGTCAGATACATACGCAACATCTCATTCCTGCAAAAGTCGAAATCGTTTGTAGTGTTTATTTGAATGTAAGCAATACGCGATCACGCTTTCCTCAAATGGCCCGGTCTACAAATACAGCTACTCGACAATTATCCTTGGTCGGCGATCGTATTTGTATTTATGTGAAATCGAAAATCAAGCTATCGGACTAAACAACAAAAATGCGTACGTGAAATGTTAAACAGAATGATTTCTTTTTAATAGATGGATTAAATGGATGAGTTAACATTAGTTATAAGCATCATCGGGGTTACCCTAACCGCCGTTCGCCGTTGTACATCTCTTTCTCTTCACGTCTATTCATCATTATCACTCCCTATTAGCTGTAGTATCCAAAACCATCATCATTTTAGCCGGAGTCCCTGCTGTTGCGAATAAAGTACTTCACCATCTGTCCAACTTAAGCATCCTTTAAATATACTAACCCTTCGTCGAATGAAAAAAAAAATAATATTTATGTTTCTTTAATCATCGCTGCTGTATATTTCACTAACAGTCAGCTTTTACGCTTCCTGATAGATAATAGACGCAGAATTGATTTTTTTTAAGTGCGAAAAAACTTTTGAAAATGAATCCATAGATGGATATCTGCCTGCTTGGTGAGATTCCTTAAATAATTACAAAATTTCCGCCGACATGAAGTGGTAATGGGGGCTTCAATTTGGCAATAAATGATCGAGTGTTGTCAAAGGAATGATTTATAGGTTAAAGGGATAAAACCGCATAGTCTATAGTCGACACATAATATAATTTTAATTGACAATGTTTTAATATGAGAACGAAAATTGAAGTTAAAGATTTCACAATGAGAGATTTATCTAATGGTTGAAATGATGCAAAATTTTCTAAGAAATTGATAAGATCGGAGCTGTAATAATAATATATTTATGCGGAGTATTCACTAGGTATATTAAATACAGTGGATGCCGCCTATTTTTATCGCAGTTAATGTGATAATTCGCTTAATGTTATTGAAAGTGGTAAAAACGAAACATTTATATCTTAACATATGTAAAATACTCCTCTTAATGTAATTGACATTCCGCATAAGGTTATCAATTTTCCTTCTATATTTGACCAGTGTTAGTAGTGTCTTCCACTTCTCACAATTATACTGGGGAACTGGTTTCAAAGGTTCAAATTCCAAGCAAAATGATAAAATTATTAGGAAGTTACCAAATTAACTGCATGTTATACCTACATCTAGCCAGTGCTATTTTGAACATGAAGGCTCATCCAGGCTTTGAAAAAACGAATGCCTATTTATTAGGACGCATTAAAACTCATTGCGATTTATTTATATGTGTATAACCGATTCAGACCTATTCGGATTTTTCAAGATTCATTCAAGCACACTCAAAACGAGAATTTTAAAACTGACTATCGCAGTTTTCTAGTCTTATTATTAAACCCTTTATCTTTCAAATTTTAAAACTGGCCTTCACAATTTTGTGGATTCCAAAAATTATTCTTCAAATATTAAATGTTTTGAAACCGACTCTCTTCTTTTTTGATTTTCAAAATCCATTGTCTCATTCCTCAAATTTCAAAATCCCCCTCCCTTCCTTAGAATTCAAAATTGATTTTTCTAGCTTACCAGTTGTAAAATATTGTCCCTCCATTTTATTGATTTCCAAATTAGCTTCCTCACTTTAAAAATCTCAAAATCAACCCCCTCATTTCGTAAAATTTTAAAACTGACCCCTCAACACAATTAAAAAATTTTAAGACTACCATTCCCATTTTATTAATTTTAAGATTATTTACCTCATTTTGTAAATTTCAATATTGACCTCCCATTTTACTAACTGCAAAAATCACCTCTCATTATTTGTAAATGTTACAGTTAACGCCTTAATCCTACCAATTACAAAACTGGTGTCCGGCATTTTAGATTTTAGAATTGACTCCCTCATCTCAAAAAGCTCTAAAATTGACCTAATCATTGGTCAAATTACAAACCTGATGCCAGTTGTAAAAGATTTCAAAAATTAACCCCCTCATTTTGCAAATTTCATATTGACCATCTCATTCTGCCAATTGAAAGCTGACCCTTCAATTTGCCAATTTTAAAATCAGCCCATTATTTTACAAATTTTGAGATTGGCCTACCACATTTTTTAACATTTATCCACAATTTTACAATTTATTGATAAGACTCGTTCATTTCTTGTAAATTTTAAAACTGACTCCATTTTACAAATCATCAAATTGGTCTCTGACATTAATTTACAATCCCCTTAACAATATTAATTAACCCATTCATTTTACAAGTTACTCAATAAATTCCTCGTAGTTATACACTCACCAACCCAATCCAATTTGTTGATTAGGAATTTTATTCCCTCAATTTGTAAATTCACAATTGAATCCCCCCCTCCCCCGTAAATTGATTTCTCAAGCTTACCATTTGTAGCGATTTAAATATTAGACCCCCTATTTTGTACATTTTAAAATTTACCGTTCAGTTTGCCAATTTTAAAATCGGCTCACTCATTTTTCAAATTTTAATCCCGATCCCGATTTTACAAATTATAAACAAGCCCGCTCATTTTCTGTAAACTTTAAAACTAACCCTTTAACTTTGCTCATGATAAATTGGTCACTGTCATTATTTTAAAATTCTCATCCTAGAAGTCTCATTTTGAAAATTTCGAAATCAATTTTCCAAGTTTCCCAGTGGTAAAATATCCCCTCCCCCTCAAAATTTCGTTGACCCCAAGAATAACCCCTTCAATTTGTAAATTTTGAAATGAACCCCTCAATTTGCCAATTTTACAATCAACCCCATAATTTCTTAAAGGGAAGTATTAAATAGCACGAAATAAAAAGTGTGATTGAACGAAATGTGAAGCCACGAAAAAAAAAAGTTTAAATTACGAATTTTAAAATCGATATCACGAAATGACTTGCATACGGTATATTATGTTGTTTAAACACAAAAATTATACGTCATCGCGGATAACGTACATACTCGTGGAGATAGGAGATCCATGAGTTTAAGAGGGATCCAATTTTCTATAAAAACGGTCATTAAGAATTTTTTCTTAAGTACTCTAGAAACGCCATAGAGGGAAGCTCTGAGGTAATGCTCGAAAGGGCGGATTTCAGGGCTCCGGTAGAGAGAACAAAAAAAGAGTGGGTGTGTAAAAATTACCCTTTATTACAGTACATTAGGAATTTTTAGACCTATTATTTATGCGAATGACCCCATCAAGATCATCGAGGGGTTTCGAACTCAACGAATTCGTTTTTTATATCGGTTTGGCTCTTAATCTAAATTTGTGGCTTCTGAGGAAGCGGAGAATCGATTCATAGATTTTTATTGCTCCAAAATTTGATTTTGACATTAATTTGTGCGCAATTGTATATTTGTGGCAAGTGTGATGGAGGCCGAGAATTTAAACTTTTTATTTCGGGCGCAGTAACATCGTGTCTCTTTTTTTCATTGTGTGTAGAAGGTATTAAAATTCCGGGCGTATTTTATTCTATCGTGTAAGTGAATTATATTGCGTTCTGAAGTTTAATTTTTTCTTCAAACTCTTTCTTTTTCTGTTTCGTACTTGTTACTGCGCTTGTCGTTTATATATTTCGTGCAAACAGCATATTTCTTTCGTGAATTCAACATTACCATTGTGGGCCGATAAATGGGTCCCTTTCTTAAATGTTTAGTTTGATCCTCTGATTCCCTCAATTTATTAATTTGAAAGTCGAATAATTGATTTTGCAAATTTTAATACTAACCTCCCTCCCCTTTTCATTTTTACTAGTTGTAGACATGATCTTCTCATTCTTTATGAATGTTATAATAAAGCCCCTCATTTTGCAAATTACAAGATTGGTCGCTGACATTGGACATTTTAAAACTGACCCACTCACTTAATCGAAGTTTTACAATCGATTACCTTACTGTTCAAATTCCTAAACTGATTCCCTAATTTTTCTAATTTTGCATTCTCATTTTCAAATTTCAATGTTAACCCTTTCGTTTTGTCAATCTAAAAATTTAACCTCGCTTTTTTCCAATTTTTTGATCGATCATCTCATTTTCTAAATTTTAAAAGTGAGTATTGAATTTTGCCAATTTTAAATCTGGCACATTCTTTGAAAGTTTCTACACCGCCCCCTGCATTGACTTCTTCATTCTGCAAACTTTAACATCGACTCTCTCATTTAGAAAAAATTTAAAAGTGGACGTCTCTATTAGTCATTTTTATATTTTATTCCCAAATTTCTCAAATTTAAAAATAACCCCTTACTCTTTCGGTAAATTTCAAAATTAACGAGTCACTTTGAAAATTTTAAAATTCACCTCCTCAGTTTGAAAGTTTTGAAAGTGATTTCCTCACTTCACCGATTACAAAACCTGTTCCTCAATTTTGCCGATCTTAAAATGAACCGCTTCGTTTTATCAATCTGAACAGTTCCTTTAGAAAAATCTTGGTCTGGTTCATAAAACTGAAGAGAACGTGAGGATCTATTTTTTGCTCGGTCAAAGTTCAGTAGATTGTAAAAGATGAAATCCGTTTTCCTCCAAGAAATTCTCTTTGCTATGATCCGGATCACCACTAGTATAACAGCAGCCATTTTTTTTTTTTTTTTTTGAACAAGTTCACATTGTAGTTGAATGACTTTGATAAATTTTTTTGAAAACGGATCAGTAATCAACTGATATGAGCCGAGTTATTAAGTTAAAGCCGCAAACGCAAATAGTCGACCTGGGGGGAGGCTCATGAAAAGGCTGACTAGTATCAAAATAATTACAAAAATACTTTTGCTCGTATAGTTTTCCATTTATTAGGGGGGGAGGAAGGTTTTCCGAGGATACTTTAGCTCCTCCCCTTGTTTGTATCTATAGTCGAAGCCCGAAAAATGAAGAAGCATTATTGGAATTCGTGAGTCCATCTCGTTTACGTATGCTCAGTTGAATGTTGCTTGTTGATGTTTTCAACATACTTTGCCTTCTCGATAAGCTGCTCGAAGTTGTGGTTGATCGTTTGAAAAATGATATGTGGATTCTTATCAGCCAACCAAGCATTTGAGAACGTCGGTAAGCACGCAGTGTGTTTCTCATTTCATCCATGAAATGAGCATACGTACCACCGATGAAAATCTGTTTCATTTTCTTTCTCGAAATCATTAGTTAAGTAGAGGGGAATAGTAAAGAAAACTCTGTACACAGAGAATAAAATGGAAATGTCAAACATGTCCGAGTCGTGACATCACTTTAGAAAGTGTAATACTTGAATATACATTTTCAGTTCTGGTGAAGGCATTCAGAACAATAGCAAACAAAAACAGGGTAAAAAAATGGTAAAAAAGAGAAATGTAATCCTCTACACGCAATTTACTAATGGCTTCCGAACCGAACACCGATGTAGGTTATGTCGAATAAAACAAAGCCGTTATAAATATTCCGAGTTTACGTAGATGAAACACTTTCCGTGATCTTTCGCTTGCGACGATATTTTAATTTTAAAAATGTCTTTTTAACCTTTGGTCCGCGATTCAGCGTTAACAATGCGGTGTTTTAAATTTCCACAATATGTGGATGGGTACCAACCTACCAACATCCATCAAGCGCATTAGATCGCCGGATGTAATGCGATCTTACAGTACCGCGGAAAAATGCGTCCCCGGAAAACAAACCTCGTTTTTGTTCGCAGACAATGCAAATGCAAGAAAGAAGTAATTCTGAATACCAAGTCTCTTCGGGTACCTATGTAGGAGAATTGAAAATATTTAACTATAGAGCACACGAGGTAAGTAATTTTTGTCATTTTTGTTGATCTGAAAGTACATATATGTACACACAAGACTCTACATTGAAACGTGTTGCATTAAGGAGACAAAAGGAAAACGGTACTTGATCAGCGCCATTTTTGGAATAAACTGAGCGTATACCTGATGACTCGAAAAACTATATTTGAGCTCATCTATTGTACGTTCACTCGTTTCGTACAATTCATATTTCACACAGAGGCGAATAGGTACATTTTCTGGATATTCGCTTCTAGGTTCTATGCAAATCTGTTGAAAATGATACGAAGATTTCATATTCAGGTGAAAAATTGGATAGTGTTTCATAAAATACGAAAGGTGCAAGTTGAGCACTTCGGAAAACAAGGGCAAGGGAACTTTGCCCACTGATAGTGTCCTAGTTCAATCCCTTCATCGCTAGTCGCTCAGATTGTGCGCCTCAGGTTGGTTCGCTGCGTGACAACGTGCCTGGATATTAGTCTATTTTAACTTTTTTTCACCTGCCTCCCCCCCCCCTGTCAGTCTGCCAATCTTATATCATGAAGTTAGCTTAGCGATGTGTGGTGATGAGACAGGTTTTCATCTATCAAATTGTCTATACCTGTTTAGTCGAGGCAAATGAGGAAATTCAGTGGAAAAAGGGGGGTAACAGCAGAAGTTACTGAAAATTAAGGGCGATGTCCTAACTAACATACTGAAAGTATCCACTCTTACCATTTTCGCTAACTTTTTTAAGGGTTTGAACTTATTCACAATTAGTTTTTTTCAGAAATCTTGAGAACTATGGGACATGAGAAAATGTTTATCAAAGAAAATTCTTCTACACTAGATACTCTACGAAAATGTTTTTTGAGCCTTATTATTCTCCATTTTACGAGATTTTGAGAATAGGATGAGTTTATATTTTACGTACATTCGATGCTCGACCTTCGTAACTTTTCATCCCTAGTCGTTTCTTGTCTACCTCGCCCCGTTTCTCAGAAACCACAAACAAGAAATCAGAGGATTTTGTATTTTAATGATTTGTACAAGCTCAATTTTAGGAGTTTTCAAACTGATAAAGTGCTTAGAAACATTCCATTGAGAAATCAGTCGTGGGGGTATTCGAGCACCCCGAATTCAATTTTAATATTAGTTTGCCCTTCAGTTGAAAATCGTGGCTCCAGAGACAGGGGTTAAGGTCAGAAATGTTATAAAGTACAACATAGGTAGTGTTTCCAAGATCGCTGAAATCAGTTCTTACATTATTTTCAATTTATTTTTAATAATTGTGGCAGTTTCGGAGAAGAGAAAGAGCTGACATTGAAAAGAATGGAAAATGCAACATACGCATCACTGTTAGAATTCTTGGAACCGCTGAATTCATTTTTGACCTAAGTTTTACTTAGACTTGAAAAATGTAGGAAAGAATGCCATTTTATACAAGGTGGGTACCAAATATTATAGGGTATTCAGGGTAGCTGATATTGTTTTTATGATTATATTTACTCTATATACCTGTGGTGTTGGGGAAGGGGCTGAACTGAATTTTGAAGGGAAAAAGTAATACATAAGTATCTATTGGTTTTGGAAGTTGCCGATTTTTTTTTCTGGATACTATATTCCAGTCAAAAAGGCTCTTACTTGTGAAGATGAGTCAAAAAGTGAAAGCTGGTATGTCGTACATCTCGTTTATGAAATTTTTCAAGAGGCGCTTCTTCATCAACTTTCTGAACAGCTTTGGAATTTTTCTACATTTTTGAGGGTTACAACAAGTGATACTTTATATTTCCCTCTCCGCTTTGGAAGATATTTCAGTAGAATATTATAGTATAGAATCAAAAATAAGTCCGATCATGTCGAAACTGATAATTGTTGGGGCCTTTATTGTGTGGATGGATATTACGTTCCAGGTATATGTATAGGCTCAAGGGCGGGCGCTGGGCCTAGTCAAATGAAACGAACTTCATACACAGTGCCAGTGAATCAGTTTGCATATACGTAACGGTTTTAGCAGCTACCAAAGTATGCGACTTCGTGAAGCCTCATGGGGGCAAAAAGTGATCTAATTAGAAAGTAAAATTCGAGCATGAACACTGAAAATTTCACTGTAAAATACTAATTATTTGTTCCTTTTGTAGGGTGTGCCAATTCACTTTTCCTTCTGTATTCCAGAGCACTTTCGGCTGTTATGCCATCATCAGTGGAGTACCCTAAATGAGACTTATCTCTTGTGGTCCTATAGTTACAGGACCACAAGAGACAAGTCTCATTTAGGGTACTCCACTGATGATGGCATAACAGCCGAAAGCGCTCTGGAATACAGAAGAAGGAAAAGTGAATCGGCACACCCTACAAAAGGAATATTACCAAGTTCACTCACACTCCAAAATGGACACTAAACTAATTATTTGGGTTTCGCTTCATACGCCGAAAGTTTAAGAGGATCTAAATATTATAGTATTATGTGAGACAATTCATTAATTAAATATCTTTAGGATTTTTCAAGTTTCAGACAGATTTTCCAACCTTACTCGAGTCAAAACTTCATATATTTTCGCATAAGATCAAACTAAAAGTTCGCAAGGATTTCTTAAATACATATATTATTGAAACCGGTCATGAGGAGAAAAGTAGTAATTCAAAAAATACCCATCAAGAGTAAGAAAGATTGCATTTTTCAATTCCGTGCACGCAAATACTCAATTTCTTGTTATTTACATCTGGTGACCCGTCAACCCTATTTGACTCAGTGACCCAAACCTTGATTATTTCCACCAATTTTTTAACAAAGCTTAGCCCTTTCCACAATGAAAGTTTAGATATACCCCCGGTTTCTAAGGCATATTCATAAAACAGACTCAGCCTTAACTGCTAACTTGGTTCATATCGGGGAGGTCGAGGGTCACGTCTGGTGGAAGTGGACCCCGTAAGAATCTCGTGTAGCCTTGAGACTATTTTATGCTCGATCAGAAATTTGTCAGGGAAAGGGAGGAGATCAAAACAGACGATAAGATTACCGAGAGCACAAAAAGATTAATAAAAGATAGGAACATGCTGAAGAGCAAGAAGGAAAAATAGTAAAGAAAAGATAGAATTAACGGAGCTCAACAAACTAGTGAGGAGGAAAATTAGAGAGGATATAAAAGAATACGAGGAAAAAAGAATCCAGGAGATAGTAGAAGAGAAAGGCTCAACACTGAAAGTGAGAAAGGAACTAAGTGAGGGGCAAAACTTAATCACAAAATTGGGAACCAAAGAATCAAGGGAGGAATAATAGAGAAGGCAATGAAGTTTTATGAAGAACTATATAAAAAAGAGGAAAACATAACTCCATGGGTAAAATTCGGGGGAAACAACGGAGAAAATGTCCCAAAAATACTAAAACAAGAAATAGAACAAGTACTCAACGAAAAGAAGGAGGGAAAAGCCCCTGGACCTGATAACATGAGTGTCTAATTATTCTAAAACGCCCTCGAAAAAATATTTTAACAGGTCTAAAATAGTCGTATGCGGGCCCGGAAGAGTGTTTGATGGTGTTAAACGTGTCCTGAAGAATCTGAAACATTGCTTCAGGAATATTCGAATATTCAGTTTCATTTTGTGCTCTCAACCCAAGCCCGGGAATCCGCCCTTTCAAGCATTACCTCAGAAACGTCGGGGAGGCTGTTAGGGCTGTCTTAGCCCTCTTTTCTTCTTGCCGGAAAACTGGCCTAAAAGTCGAAATGTAGCGAGTTGCTATGTGGGCTCGAACCCGGGACCTCCGGATTCCGAGTCCAGCGCGCTATCCACTCGGCCAACCAGACCCCTTTGCTTGAAGGATATTAAGTAAATCTTAATGAGCTTACGAAAGTCAGTACGAGTCCCGAATTTATTTAACTAATCCAGGAGAAGTCTAAGCAATATTGAAATGTTCCAAAATAATCAGCTCATTGGGTGAAATCTGGACATCAACATTATTCTTCAATATATAATAAAGTGTTGCATATCTTATTGTTAAACGTGCAAAATTCTGCATGCAGCCATCATTAAAGTTCAGATTTTTTTTTTTGGGGGGGGGGGGGTAGCTACGTCATGTAAAACTTTTTTCTTATGCAACAAAATTCGTACGTTCTGCTCTTCGCTTGTATAATCTTTTTGTTGGGGAGGCGAGGCGGGGGGGGGGGAGTCCTGCATGGTGATATTTAACATAACGCCTCGCAGTCACTAACACCGACTCTGATTAATATAATTTGCCAACACACAAAAAAAAATCGCATAAATTATTTTCATCTGAGATTTATAAAAATTTTTTTAAACATGTTGAATAGGCTTAACAACGTGTCCCCTTCTTATAGGGGCCAAACACGTAGATCACCAACCTATTCCATCCACCGTAGGGCATATGTTTCCGTCACCCTTTTCCAGCCTTGCCTGTTGGCTGCTGCTCGTCTCCAGCATGGCCCGAATAGGGAGAGGATCTCGTTTATACAGCGTATTGCTGTTCGGCCTCTATTTCTCTTGTGCTCCCTTGGGGCCCAAATCGTGGTCCTCGTGTTCCATTTTTCTTGATCTCCTCTTGACATATGGCCGGCATATTTAAATTTTAGTTTTTTGATTTTATACCCAATATTTTTAATATCAATTTTTTCTCGAATTTTTGTTATCCACCATCCCCTTCATTTCATTAAAATTTTTTGCTGTCGCAAATCTTAGATTTGTTAAATGTTTTCCAAAAATTTTGAGGCCTCTTTCCTCCTAGTCTAATTTAAAAAAAATTTGTTCCAAGATACAGTTAAAAAGATTTGGAGATAGTGGATCGCCTTGATTCACGCCTCTTTCAATGAGGAAGTGTTTGCCTTCAATCTCTGTCACGATGTATGCTACTGCGATATTATACGTGTATTCCAAGACAGCTATAATCTCCTCTCTATTGTATTCCCTGTTCTGCCATGGACTGCCAGAGCTTATTATGGTATACGGAATCGAAGGCCTTGTTGAAATCCACAAATAATAGTCATACCTCGAAATTACATTCATTCTTCATCCGAGAATACAAAACTAACTCTTATTAATAAGGCCATCATCGAAGCTCAAAAAACTTTTCTTCTTGTTTCGTCTTGATACTCATGCAACAATATTCGAAAATCCTGATGCCAAAAAAAGAGGGGGGGGTCAGCTTCACTGCAGGCTTGTGCTTATCTTTTCATGCTACAAAAAAGGTCTCACATGTAATACGTAGACTAATCAAAAAGTTCGCGAACGCGCGTGTCACGGCGTGACGTTTTCAGTATATTGAAGTTGATGCCATTGGGAAATCGTAAAAATGACGGATTTTGAAGTTAATAAATTTTTAGTGAAATTAAATAAAAGTGATGTTGAGATCAAGAAAATGTTAGAAGAAGCGTATAAAGAAAGTGCGTCGAAGAAAACATGTGTGAATAAATGGGTTCAGCGTTTTCGTGCAGGAAGACAGTCATTGCAAGATGATGAGAGGAGCGGACGATTGCGGTCTTGCCACAGCCACCCTATTCCCCCGACCACAGCTCATGTGATTTTGGGCTATTTCCACGACTGAAGATGCCCTTGAAAGGAAAACGGTTCCAAACAGTCGAAGAAATTGAAGCAAATATGCGAGAAGGGTTACGAGGTTTCGACGAAGCCTTTTTCAGGAGATGTTTTGAGCAATGGAAGGAGAGATGGCGCAAGTGTATCAATGCAGGCGGTGAATATTTCGAAAGAGATTGATAGTGAACACCATGTACAAAAACTATTTTCAGTAAAATACATTTTTGGCTTATTCACAATTTTTTTTTGAAAACGTCACAGGGAGACAAAGTGATTGTTTAAAATGTTTCGCCTGCAGCCTGAGTGTATGCAATTTTCAAACCACTTGCGTGAGAAAGGTCTAGCATGGTGAAGCGCATCGCAGTGACTAATAAATCCATTAGTAGTATTGTAGACAAAAATTTCTACCTCTGCATACGCTGGCGCAGTGATCAATTTCTCTAGCGCAGTGAACAATTTCTCACATTTTTCATTCAATTTTAAAAATCCCGAATAATCCTAAAATTCCCATATTAACTTTTCCTATTTTCAGAGAGAAAATAGATAATTTTTCTCACAATTTTTGTCAGGTCGAGTCATAAGATTTTCAATTTTTTGTATCAAAATCTAAAAAATCAAGGGACCGATTTCTCTAGCGCAGTGAAGCGCAATCTCGAATTTCTCATTTCTTCATTTTTTCATTATTATAAGACAATTCATTTGTGGGATGCGATGAGACTGAGTTTCAAGCATATCTGGAAAAAATTTTAGAGTAAAAACATTTTAAATCGTCTCTCTATGTTTCTCATGTAGGAGTTGAGACCTATCAATGCTCACATATTATTCATTTTCAAAAATTATGAAATAAAAAATGACTTAAATAATCTAATAATATTTAGAATCCTATTTTCCTAAAATCACCACATATTGTACACTGATTATACTAATTTCCGTAGTTATCACTCTAGAGAGAGTGATTTTACATTGAGTGCATGTACTAATTTCTTTTTTTAATGTGGATTTAATCTCTGTAATCGAATGTTTAGTTGTTTTATTACAAGGTCTACAATATCTTATCGAAGTTTTCATCATGTTTGTTAGTTAATCTATATTATTTAATAACGTATAGTATTATTTCAATTTCTTATGATTTTATTCATTTAATAAACTTAAAAATTACCACATTTTGTATCAAACTTGTATCAATTTAATAAAACAAAGATCTGATAGTTGAGTTGTAATCTGCTATGAAATTATCTTTTTTTCCTTTTGTCAAACTTAATTCTAGTTTATTAGCTTCATATGAAGTTGTATTGACTGTAATTAGTTTACCTGAATCACCCTGGCCATTCTGGCTACTTTTAATCTGCAGAGTCAAGCCTGCTATGCGCATATTTTGATTTATTCCAATTGTTTTATTTTTATACAATCATAATACTAATTTAGGAGACACTTTCAATCCTAATTTTTCTAACTCTTCCCTAAAATCATTAATTTTTCCAACTAACTGATTTTCATCATGTTTAAACTCTAAATATTTTCCGTGAAATTTCTCTAGATTATCATCATTTTTAAATGATTGAAGTTCTTCAAGCAACTTATTATTTCTTTTTATATGTTTGTTTGTATATTATGATTTTTTCTTTTCCAATTTATCTTTTTGTTTATTTTTTTCAGAAATGGATGTATGACAGACCATATTAGATCTAGAACAATCTGTAAAGATATAGAACTCTTTATTTCTAAAAAAATTTAAAAGAAAAAAATTAGGGAAACTTGTTGTAAGAATCATAATTTGAATCCATTTCAGATGCTGCTTCATGACACATTTAAGAAATTTAATAAATTCAAAAATGTATTATCAAACTGCTTGTTTGGTGACCTTGATAATTTGTATAGGAGTTTATCTGTAATTTAGGTATGATAGGCCTATTGTTTGATTCCCATTTTTTAATTCAATAGGAGTGACTTTTTAGTAATTATAATACTAATCTAGGAGGAACAGAGGTTCCTGATTTCCTCAACTCTTCTCTAAAATCATTCATTTTTTCAATTAATTGTTTCTAAAACATTTTTCAAAAAACTCCTTCAAATTACCATTATCATATTTAAGTGAGCTTAGTGTCCATTTCTGAGTGTGAGTGAACTTGGTAATATTCCATGGGTAGGGTGTGCCAATTCACTTTTTCTTCTTCTGTATTCCAGAGCGCTTTCGGCTGTTATGCCATCATCAGTAGAGTACCCTAAATGAGACTTGTCTCTTGTGGTCCTGTAGTTGTAGTCGAGAGTAGTACCGTATGGTAAACCGGTTTAGTCTTGTGCTCCTATTGGTTGCCTATGATTATGCAGTCTGTCCAATCAATGAGTGTTATTAGTTGTATGCTCTTATTGGTTGTCTGTGATTGTGCAGTCCGTCCAATCCGTGGGGGTTATGTTATTAGTTAGAATAAGTTCTCACTTTGGAAGTTCGTTGTGTTTATTAGGTTGTTTTGTTTTGTTTTTGCTTTTATTATTTCTAGTTGTTCTTTTAATTTTCTTTTTCTTGTGTTGTTTTCTATGTGTAGGATTTTATACTTTTCTGTCAGTTTGTCATTGTTATGTCCCTGGTCATTGCAGTGTTTTCCAAACAGTGATTTGTCGTCATTTAGCTTCTGTGATTTTTCATGTTCATTCTGGTTGTGAATTAAGCGCTCTGGAATACAGAAGAAGAAAAAGTGAATTGGCACACCCTACCCACGGAATATTTAAGTGACTCAAGTTCTTCAAGCAACTCGTCATTTCTTTTTAAATTTCCATTTACAATTAATTTTTTCTGAAATATTTTTTCTAATACATTTTCTTGTTCAATGAAATCTTTATTATTCATATTTTCAGAGTTGGATTTAGAATCAGACATTTATATTTATATAAGAAAAAAGAAATAAAAACTTATTAAAAAATTTATTCCATGCAAATGGAAGTCTACAAAGATTCTTTTGTTGATGAAGATGAATTTAATTTTGAGAATATTATACCATATTTTAAAGATCCTGTTGCTAGAACAAGATCAAATTATGAAACATTAATGGACCCACTTTCTGATAAAATTCAACATTTACCTGAAGAAAAAACATTGTAAACTGATGATAAATATTATTGCTCACTTGAGTGTTTTATCCAGATTGGTTGAAAAAGAAATAGAAAATCTAAATATTCCTCATAGTATTCTATAACTGCGCTAAGAATTTTGAGTGTTGAGAATTGTGGAAAAATTAATTTTTTTAATTTTTTGAGATTATTGGGAAATGTTGAAAAAGTAGGTTGTGCTATAGAGTCAACTGCAATAGAAAGAATTTTGAACATAATTATGTAAAAATTGGTGAATTTTTTATTTATTTTAGAAGTATTGGAAAATGTTGAAAAACTGCACAAGTAGAAAAGTCAACTGCGCCAGCATATACATAGGTAGAATTTTTTTGTCTACATTGGATTTATTAGTCACTGCGCTTCACCATGCTAGAGAAATTGGTCACTGGTTTTTCGTCTACATGTACTATTGATGGATTTATTAGTTACTGCGCTAGAGAAATTGGCCCCAGCGCTTCTTTTTGGGATTTTTAAAATTGAATGAAAAATGAGAGAAATTAGTCCCTGAGCTTCTTTTTGAGATTTTTTAAATTGAATGAAAAATGAGAGAAATTAGCCCCTGCGCTTCACTGCGCTAGCTCATACATGGGTACTCTACTCATTCCATTGGAGATACTCTATCGCGAGCGTTCGCGAACTTTTTAATTAGTCTTCCTATTCGCGAACGCTAACGTCGCCTTTGCCTCCCAACACTTGGGACAAGATCAATAGCTGATTTGAAAAAAATCAGCTAAAACTGGCGATTCCTTTTAAAGGACGTTAAAATGTTATCACACGGATTTGCAATTTCCAATAAACAATTTTGATATCGCTAGGTACCGGTAAATAATGACGAATTGATTACAAAGCTTTTACCATACACGTATTTCTTTTTCGAAAAGCTGGCTGAAAATAGCCTATCGTGTGGTGCTCAGGGCTCACCCCAGAGCACCGTGAAACTATATGCACTCCCAACAATTGGTACAACATCGTGTAGATTACATTTGCGAGCCTTTTAATTCTACGCATTCCCTTTAATGCGAGCTTATCGCGATCGCGAGTTCCGATACCGCACATTTATAATCGTGTTGTGTCCGTTTTGAATTCCCGTATATCCTCCTGTTTCTCTCTCTCTCTCTCTCTCTCTCTCTCTCTCTCTCTCTCTCTCTCTCTCTCTTTCATTTGTAGGCTGATTCGCGGAATTATGTGTAACACGCGTTTACAACAAATGACCAATTTTAATTAATGTAAACGGTATACGGTTTCGACGATAGATGTTAAAACGTTATCGGCACGAAAGTCCTCTTTCGTCGTGCGCCCGCGTCACCACCGCCGCCACCGCCGTCGCCCCTTCGACGTAATTAAGTATTTTTATTTGGTTGCTTGTTAACAGTTAACGGTAAAGAAGAGGGTCGCGTCCACCATTACGAATTAATAGTTTACCAACATATTTCCGGCAAATATGAGGCGATAATGCCGAATAATATAGTCGACGTGTAAGTTCGTAAGTGCGTGCTCGCGTGCGTCTCACGCACGCCACGCCACACACCGCGGGGTCATCATTGGATGGCACCGTCGCTATGCTCTCCCGCTGCGCGGTATGCGGCATCGCAACAGCGCCAATAGTCGTAATGAAATGTGCGCCCTGTCAGTGCGGACGATTATAAACGGGTTGGTCGCGTGACACGCTAGTATCACTTCACTTGATAAGTTATTTCCGTTTTTTTAGTCCGCCCACTTTACGCGATACTGATTACCAGGCCGGCTATATGCCTCCCCGGCTCCCTTACTCGACTCGGACAACATGTACCGCTAATAAACGCGGCCTAATTTGGCACATTCGAACGCCGCCATTTGGGCTTATGAAAGGAAGTCGTACCGAAAAACTTACTTTTTCTCTGTCATCAACTTTACTGCCCAGTTTCATCCTTTTCAACTGGTTAAAAGCTTGTCGCCACTTGCTGGCCGCGTATTACCGCCTGCTGATTGGCTAGTGACTACTCACTTAGTGGAGCGTTTGGCGATGCAGGCATGCCAAATTAGCTCCCCAGATACCGCACTCCTGACCCCGGAGACTACCCTTTCGAGGGTCGCGTCGATGACCAGAAGGTCGTCTCGAGGCTGGCCCTGGCCTCCATTTCGCATTTCCCTGCTTCGGATTCGTGTTGTCCTGCTAGACCCACTACGGGACACCCTACCGACCGAGGCAACGCTCACCCAACGTTAACCTGGAATTCAGGTGGCCCACAGCTGGACTGCGCTTCCTTCCTTCACCTATCATCTCCTCGTCTTGGCACGTGTGGTGGTTAGAGGTATAAGACACAAAATTCTGGATTATTATTATTTTTAAACTATTTGTACAAAAACTTCCAAATAGATACATATAGACTCGAACTGAGTAGCCTTTAAATCACGCTTCTAAGATTGTGGTGGGAACATTGAATTAAAAAAAATCTACAGTTTCGAGGGTGTAGACCACGGCTTGTCGTAGCTCGGACAACAACTGTTACTCCCACGAAACTATCGGCGAGTATCATCGCAACCAAGATTTCGACGCGACGGAATCTTATATACATAAATAACTAATAATCTTATCAGATATTCTGGCCAAAATAGTAGATAGCGTAGTAAATTCTGTACAAAAGTTTTTAGACATGGTGTGAACATCTCTATCGGCCTAATTTCTAAAACTAGGCTAATGCTAAGCTAGGCTTAAATATTTTCAACCATGAGTCTCACAATATAGACTCAATCCACCTTCAGTTCCACTTTAATCACCCACTCCGTAACTTCAATTCCAGCATAGGAGTCACTGAGGGGGGGGGGGGGTAGACGGGTAATCCCCCCTAAAAAAAAATGCGGTGGTAGAAATGATCGAAATTACCTTCCCTCCAAATTCAAAGTCCAATAATTATATTTATATAGGTACTTGCAGTTATAAAAAATCTGTAAACGAATTAGTGCCATGTGATTTTTTTTCCTAATTTGCTCCCCACCCGAGTCCTGGAATCCACCATTTCGAGCATTACTTTAGAAACATCGGGGAGGCTATTAGGGCTGTTTTAGCTCTCTTCCTTTCTGGCCGAAAAACCGGCATAGGTCGAAAATTCTGGCGAGTTGCTACGTGTGGGCTCGAACCCGGGACCTCCGGATTCTGAGACCAATGCGCTATCCACTCGGTCAACCAGCCACAATTAATAATACCGTACTATATACTTAACTCGCAATACACATACATAGAGTGTCTAACAAAATCAAAATCTGAAAATAAATGACCTTCACCCCCTCCCCCATTTGCTACGAATGCGCTAAAATAATAAACTAAAAGCTAAATGTACTTCTTCCTCTATGATAATACATTTTTAGGGAGAAAAACCTAATTCTATTGCATAAGGTAGATGAGCCCGATGAGGCCCGGATCCACAATATAAGGCCTAATGTACCGATCTTGACTGCTATGCTTTAGACTGAATTAAAACGTACAGCAAAGTTGTTCCTTCATATGATATGGCGACACTGTCCAATTGTTTTTATCAAGATATTAGTCCACTGGTACGAGATTACACCGGTTGATGATATTCCAATAACGTGAAAGGTGTTCCGATGTTTTTTGTGTAACTTGGAGGATTTACGAGTATTATGTTAGTCAAAGGACATTTATCCAGAAATCAAACATTGGATGGTTTTGTTGTAGTGGTAGATGATTAACGATCGACGCTCGAAAAGTAAAATTTGAGCAAACTGGAACCGAGGTATGCGATACTTACGAAAAATAGTGTTATGCAACCTAATAAAGCCCAGCCTGGTGATATCAATTGATTATAATTTCGGATACATAACTTACTCATAAATTTCTATTTGAACCATGCTTAACTTCTTATTTACCGAATTCCAGGTCAGGCTTATTAGGTATTAGGTTGGGTCTTATTAGGTTATAGGCCCAGCCTTCTTTGGTGCGCTGGCCTTATCAAGTTTTGAAAAATGAGTATTTTTATTAGATCCGAAGAACGTAGAGCAGTATAGAAAAATTTCAAGCTAGCCAATTTTTAAATATTACAGTCGACGACTATAACACAAAAAAGGAAAAACATGAAATCACTTACATGAAAGTCTGGAGAGCCAAGACTTTAAATTAGGGCCTTACTGAGCTCACCTATCTTAATACGCGCATAGTGATCATGTCTCACGCGACTCACATGAGCATGTCATACATGCAAAGACTCTTGTAAGCTAATATTTCGATTTATCGTCATTATCAGGGCTGCAATTTTTATGCACAAAAAATAGCGAAATATGCGCATATTTTATGGCTGAATTCAGTCTAAATAATATGCCGAAAAAATGCGCCAAAATTGTAAAATATGCATAAATATGTAAATCCAATGTGGGTATATCATTTCAAAGGAAAACTTAAGTTGGATACACTGAGACAATTTTTATCATATTTTTAAATGATCCAGCAAAGTATCTCCTTAATAGTCCAATCTTCTTTTAATAGGAGAGATGCACCCAGGAGATAATGCACCTATTCGTAATTCCTTGATGATTGATGAATGTGATGCGGGCAAGAGAAAGGTTATCTCACGTGCAAAAGAACATATTTTTCTAAAAGCTTTTCTACTGATTCATTAACTATTAAGTCTTCTCAATTTTTTTGGAGTCGGACATCATTCTCGACACTAAAAAAATAATTTTTTGGGAAAGAAAATTGAAAAATAAGCAGAATTGGTGCAAAATATACGGTAAATACCAAAATATACGAAATATGCAGGATGAAGTGCTGCTTATTTGACTCAAAATTCTGTGATTCGTGAAGATCTTTTGAAACTTATACCTATACGCCAGAGATAAAAATATGCGTTTGTATAACAATTGCAGCTCTGGTCATTATAATAGAATTTTCCAATTCTAAATTCTATGTTTTCTCTTTCAAGGTATAATTTGCTGATTCTTAAATTTTTGAATGACCATGACTGAAAATAAATGATTTAAATGACTGCTAGAGACTTTGATACTGCATACTAAACTCCTCCTTCAAAAAAATCCACCAATGCTGATGAATGTAGGTCAACACTACTAAAAAAATTACCCCCCCCCCCAAAAAAAAAAAAAAAAATTCCAGCGACGCCACTGAATTCCAGGTTACTCAACGTTTCCTATACTTCAGCTCCGGTATACTCAACCATCTCATACTTCAGGTGTCAGGTGCGCTATTGTTATTCACCACTGCCACTGCAGCATCAACAAACAGCGTCAGGTGCTTAATTCCCTTCAGTACACCACGACTGATATAAATTTCGAATGTAAAATTGATAGTGACAATAGGAAACAAAAACAAGGTATACTGAACAAATACGATTAAAAGAGAAAAGCAAACCCAAAAGCTCTCCTCCATTTACTCACAATCAAAATTGCAATATTCTGAGTGTCGAAAACGCTATTTTAAAGTACCGAAACCTGCATTTTTACAACCAGAAAAATGCCACGAAATCTTTTTTTTTTTTAAGCTGAAAATGCGATTTCTTACCACCAGAACTTCCGGAATTTGTATTTGTTCATAATATTTATATATTGTGTCATGTGTTACACCTTCTTCACTGTCAGGTCAGTAACCCATAAAACCCTATGCATTCGATATCATATATGTACTTTAATAATTTCATCAAAATTGAAGTTATCGCAGGATAGCCTCTTGTGAAGCTCGGGAGGAGGGATTGATAGAGGAAAAACATTGTTCAGAAACTCAAAGACCTCTACTAAAAACACGAGGAACTTTGAATTTGGGGAAATTGAAGGATTGGAGATTAGTGGAAAACAACCCCTGAAACGGATTCAGCGGCTCACGGAACTCTATTATCAATATACAAAAACTCGGAAATGAAGGGAAATTGGAGTAACTAGAAATTACCCTCCGTGGTGACTGAAGGTCTGAAGTAACGGATGAAATGACCCACGGAATGAATTCAGCGACCTTTAAAAACTCCATCAAAAAAAAAATTTAACTCTTATGGGGAGACTCCCAACGAGTAAATCTCAAATTTCGAAAAATCAATGTACATTCATATAAGAACGTCTCCATTTGCGGTACGGGTTAGGCTTTTCCGATTTTAATCGAACTTTAAATCAAATAAGATTTCTTTTTTGAACCCCTGAAATCAATCTAGGGGAAGACTTGATCGAAAACATGCAATATTTTTACGAAAAGTAATAGAACCACTCTAAAAGGGCCACTGTAAGGTGGTGTTTATTTTATGAGTTTTGAATTTCCGGGGACATACCCCGCCATTCTGTTCCACCTCCTAAATGAACATTTCGGTTGCTATTTCAGCCGGATAGGACAATATTCACACGTGCCAATTTTAGGTCAACATTCTGTAAAATCATCGCATCTCCGCAAATTTAGGTTCTACTTTCACAGAGAGCACTCCCACCTAAAAATTAATGAACTATTCTGGTAGAGTAATTCATTCCAAACATTTTTACTGCCCTCCTAAGCCAAAAAAACGTATCTCAAGTCTGAATAATTTTTCAGTAGAGCAGTTTTTCATAAATCACGCTTGCGCACCTATTTGTTACAATTCTTTTTTCTTTTTTGTTGGCTGATGCAATCACTGGCGTGAATAAATATTATTTGCAGAATTTTCTAATTTTTCCTTGGAGTCGCATTTCTAAATGGAAAATATACGTCTTTTTCTCTTAGCAATACTGACGTGCGTCCAATTCGCTTAGTTTTTCATCATGATACTGAGATACGTCTGTTTTGTTTTCTACACTTTTGCAACACTATTTCATCAAGTTACATCGTTTTCGCTTGGTAACATCATACATGCACACAGACCAAATAACTCATTTTCGCAAAAATCTTGAGATACGTCTTTTTGGCTTAGGAGGGCAGTTTAGCTCTTACAAACTTTTTCGTATACTTAATAATAAGTGAGCAATTGTAAAGCAAATCCATCAACGTAATAACCAACGTAGAGGAGAAGGAATCGTTTGCCCCTTTTTCCAAATTTAGTGCGATCCTGACTTTCACATTTTATTTGACCCATTTTTAGTCCCCCCCCCCCGAAAATATCACGATTCACGAAAGATTCTAACTAAAAATTTGTTTGCCTGTTTTTATACCTTTTTCTGCCAAAAATCATGATTCATAAGAGATTTTGACGATCGGGAAAGGATTCAATTCTGTGAGGGTGCTTCACAAGATGTTAGCTCTTCTCTTAACTCTGCCTCTGACTGTGACTCGTAACAATAAATCAGATAAAATTGAGCCTCGAAAGACTAACTACGGCTTATATCATTCTTTCAAACTCGCATATTGTATATAAGGCTTATTCAGACATAATTACAACTTTTCAAGACTCTTCTAGATGCTGATCAGCTTTATCCAGACTTGGTAAAGGCGTCCATACACACACACACACACACACACACACACACATATCATGTTTCCTGCAACCTTGATTTAGCCTGTGAACTCAGAACTCAGTTGTACGAGACGAATGGGAAAAGAATGAGGTACTCAAGATACAGATGCAAACTTGGGTGTCGAATTTCTTTCTTTTGACATAAATTTTACAATTTAACTATATGTAGAATAGAAGCTAGCGAGTTCTCGGCTTTCGTATCGGTTTACTGGCTATCTCTAGACTTAGCTGACTGTCAATGTTTTAGCTTAGTTGTATCTTGAGGTCGCAAATTTACCCTTGTAATTTTTTAAATTTCAAGTAGCCGATCCACAAGTAAAGTTAGCGCCTGCTGATGAGGGGGGGGGGGTACTTAGGGAGGGTAAAGTTCCTCGAATAGTTTTATTTTTCTACGGCTATCTCCCTTCTACCCGTTTAGAGAAAAATAAGATGGATACGGGCCTGTTAACATATTTTAGAATTAATTCAGAATAAATTGCTGGAATATGCTGAGATTTAAATCTTTCTAAGAGATTTAACGCAGCTTATCCGCCTTTGATTATATAATAGAAAACCTCGTTAGCTGCGAGAAATAGTTTCTTAAAAGTGGCCCTTAATTTTCCAATGATTTGATTTAAAAACCCTTTTCATAGTCGTTTTAAAACGTAACCCAATTCTCCCTTGGATATCCGCACGACGCATATGAGTAATCCAATCATGAACATGATCCTGCTGTAGTTGTTTTATTATAGGGTACATGAGATCTGCTCTACAATCTACAAATCTTCTGTCACATTATAACACCTCAAGCTTGAAACAGTTACGTAGAACACCCTCGTCCATTTCACGTAATATGAAATGGATAAAATGCACTGGAAACTGGATCTCTTTAATTCCGTTTTTTTCTCTGTTTCTTTTTCTTTCTATTTCTTTTTTTCCTTCTGTTACAAACTACCTATTTAAAAGTATCGTAGAAAACGCAAATAAGCGATCCAAGTTCCGAATGAATCAAATTTAAAATAGGAAATTTAATGGCGGGGTAATTAGGTGGCGGGCATTTGATTCGCTCCATCTGATCATTTGCTCGCTAAAGTTGAGGTTAACTATTCACGCATCTCAGCCGAGTCCTCCATTGTAGCTTCTAAGGCCCTTAATTTCGAACCGCGGATGGGAAACATCAGAATTGTATATTATTTTACTCGAAGACATTCGAATGACGACAAAAATAATAATTCAAACGGCGGCGAAAAGTTTTCTCTCTGCGAAAAGTAATTACTCGATAACCGATTGCGATATTCTCACCCTTCTCTATAAAACTAATCTTCTCCTTTACCCTGGTTTTATATTTTGACTAAAATTTGTTTCATCCCGTCTCGGAAATCACCGTCGGATTTATTCCGAATTCCTGCTACACCTCATACAGAGATGAGAAAACTTAATATCGCGCCACCCCGTTCACGATATATATTAAAGTGTCAAATAAAAAATGGGAAAGAAAAGAAAAGATCTCGAAAATGGCGACGAGAAAAGCGAAATGTCTTTTCTTCAATAAAAGCGGAAACTATAGTCATAAAGAAAAAGGGATATTGGAATGGGAATAGGGGAGAAGATTATAGCGGAAAATAATTTCAGCCAATCACAGAACAGAAATTCGCTATCGACTCAATCTCGCTATTATTGCTCAAAAAATCGTTTACAATTTGGCGAGTTTTAAGTCGTGTGTTTCCTTGATCATAAGTTATATAAAAGAAACTTATGAAAGAGATTTATAAACTCTCTCGGCTTTTCTTCTCTCACTGGCGAAAAAATTATCGTGGGCGCTTTTTCAAGAGTTTTTCCCGTTCTTAATATCGCGAATTTACTTTGATCCTTTTTCTTCTTTTTTACCCGCTCGATATGCGCGCATTTTTCATCGCAGAATTTGCGATAGTTATTCGCAGGCCAGCCAATCGACCATACATAATGCAAAGTGACCCGATGATCACTTTGCAAAATATTAACAAAAATAGCTTATTAATGAGTTTTTATTACCGACAACCATGATATTGAATCGTGTTTTACAGCAAGACGCTGAAACCTATTAAAATTATTTTTTATAGCAATAATGTCTCGAGAGTGCCGATAATGAAGAAATCCACTGCTCTACAAAACGTTTCAAGTTCGGATTGAAAATTCTTACCTCGAAAATGGCTTGTTAAAATATTAAAATTGGCTGGAATATTGGAATTTCAAATTGATTCGCGAGGCTTTATTTCTTCAATTATTCATTCATGACGATATGGTGAAGCGCTGTATTTAGACAATGTGAGCCTAGGAGCAAAAAATTAAAACTCACCCTTTCCTCCTAAGTAACATTTTCCTTTCATCCTTTTTACTTTTCTCTCCATTTTCTCGTTTCTGCTTTCTTCTTTCACTCTTTAGGTTTCTTTTCTTTATTTCTCCAGGTGTCCGATTCCTGCAAAGTACTTCCACCTTCAGTGCATTTTCATTTTTCTCTCTCGCGTAAATCCAACGCTGCTTAAAACTACTTGAGACTCGTTCAGACGCTTAATCATCCATCTACGACTTTTATTATCTTTCAGGACTTCGACTTCATAGGACTCTTTGAAGACTCTTCCTGACCTGCTTGGAGCTCTCTAAGACTTTGCAAGAATCTTGCAGATATGTACATGAAACCTTGAGACTTGACCATACTTATTTAAGACATGCAGAGCCCCGTAAAACTTGCTTACGATTCTCCAAGACTTCCAAATTTATTGAAGAGTTTTTAGGACTTGTTGAGATATTGAGACTCGTTCACGATTCTTCAAGACTCTTCCACAAAGATGTTTTAGAACTCTTCAAAGCTTCCTTATAAGACTTGCAAAAGCTTTTTGAGACTAGGCTGAGAAACTTCAAAATCTGATTGAGGTTGTTCGAGACCCTCCAATGGCATGTACTTATAATATAGGGTAGAACGAAAAGGAATTGTCAAATTTGAACATTGGATTAGGCTAAAAAAATTGCATTTGGGGATCAAAATAAAGTGTGTAAAATTTTGTTAAAGAATATTAAATCTTTTTATAGCCCAACTTCAATGCAGTTTCAGATGGAGCTTTACATGAATGTAAATAACACGGTAGCTCGATTATCATATTGTCATTCTTATCTAAATCTTTATTCACATCTTAAAAGAGAGTTTTAAGGTCGCTAAATTCGTTTCTGAACTTGTTCCGACTGTAACCTCAATCCTACCTAAAGAAACTTTACAACACAAAAAGAAGGCGAAAATAATATAAAAACAAGTTTACTCGTCACTGTAAAATGCTAAAATTAGAATGAAAGTGAAAAAAAAACATTCAATCCTCGTCAATTCAACAAACTTTGAGTCTTTTTAAATTGTTACGTATTTTATCACTCTTGGGTCTACGATCTTTCAGCCTTAAACAACAAATTAATGAAAATACGAGTAAACGAAAAGCGACGCCATAAGAAAAATAATGATAAATGACATAGAATGAAAGTCCTTTTATGTTTTCACCAATTTGCTTAGCAATCATGATTCGTATCGTGAAATTTAGAAAATTAAAATACTGTCACTTACACTACACAACAGCATGAAAAACAATGTGATGAAAATTATATGATTTTAGCTAGATATATTTTGAATGTTTTTAATGCTGAATACGATGGCGTTAACCATTTTTCTCGAGAACCTCTCGTTTTCTATATTAAAAATTAAAATTTTATCAAATTTCTCTCGTTTTATTCCTATTTGTTGTCCACGAATAGCTACACTGATACGGATAACAATACTGAACGCGCATAGTTGTTTGATCAGCGGTATCATCTTAATGATACTAAAATTCGCATTTACGATAGGAGATAATAATAAAAAAATCAACTATAATCCAAAAATTAACATCAGCATTAAATTTCTCGTTGAAAATACTTATAGAATCATTTATGTGCTCATGTCATTGTTTTCTACAAAATCTCAAATTGTTGCGCAGTGTTATTAATGACTAGGTCTTCAAAATAAATGAATTATAAAAAGTGAATGCACTATGGCAGGGTATTTGTTTCGCAAAACCCCTAAAAAGCTCAACAAATTTTTTATCTTACTGAATTATGTTAAAAATGTCAACTAACTGGCACAAAATTTGGCGAAAAATACAATGCAAACAAGGAAGCAATAAACAACAATTTTCTTGTTGCTGATATTCAAATGGCTCGAAATTTGTCGAAAAATGCCTTAAGCAAGCCCGCAAACAATAAAAAGGAAAAAATTCTCCTTTTGCTAGCTGATACTTAAAATGCTGACTAAATAACCAAATTTACCAAAAAATTCTTAATCCGAATATTCGCGAGGTATCCCCCCCCCTCCATCCTCTTTCGCTGCACTCAGACTTCTTCAAAATTTTCCTATACTTATTTCAGAATTCTTACAACTCGTACAGACTTGTTTAGGACACTTCAAATATTTTCGAGGCTTGTGTCCAGGATTCTTTTAGACGCTTTCAGACTAGCTTAAGAACATGAATACTTTACAAGACTTGCTAAGACTTAGAGACTCATTGAAAAATTTTAAAGACTTCTTCCCGACTGACGGAAACATTAGTCATACTTGAGATATGACCAAACTGTGGCCAAAGTGTGATAGTAAGATTTTTCAGCCGGTGAGAAAAGTAAATAACATGAGATTAGTTTTCTGATCGGTAAACACGTTGACTGTCACTTTTTCGGTCACAATTTGGTCATGCCTCACAAATGTGACCGGTGTTTTCGTCAGTCAAGCGGCTTCCTTAATACTCTTTACTTCTTTATTATTCTAGACTTGTGTTTAAGGCTAAGTGAAATTTCTCAAGACACATTTAAAACTGTTCAATACCGCTCCTTTGAGATTCTTTAAAGCTCCACCAAATTTGTTTGGGACAGGTTATAACTCCATATAGTACTCACTTAAGACCATTGTAAGTGTGTTTAAAGTTCTGCAATGTCCTCCCATGTATGTTTCGGACTCTTTATCGTCTTCTTAAGACTCACAAAACTTTTTCAACTCAGCTGAACCCTCGTTGAAACTTGTTAAGACTCTTGAAGATCCGTTTCGCCTGCGTCGCTTTCACAGCCTTTGCCGACATTTACTGGAGATGTGGTTTTTAGCTCAGCTCTTCGTGTACCGTCATCTTCACGTAAGTTCACTATCTGGGTTGAAGGGACATGGACTCATCAAGTATCGTCAGGCAAACACTTACAGTTTTTCACTCTCCTATTGCTGGATTACCAATGAGAATGAGAAAAGTGCCCTCTTTTCGTAGCATTGGCTGAGAAGTTGACACTCAGCCAATTCTAGTCATCGGTCAGCCAAATTTGGATAGTAATGCCTTTTTTTAGTCAGGTTTTAATTGAAATTTCTTATATTTTAGTCAGCGTTTCTGTTGTATACTTCCTACCGCTTCTTTTAAAAAAATTGTTAGCTATAGCCTAGTTGGCGAGGTAGGGAGGCTACGATTTTCAGGATCGCTGCCCCTAAACCGTTCACCAGCTTCTAGTAGATCATCATTTTGATGCTGAAAGTCAAATTTTCTCTGCTACAATCTCACCTTCTATCTGAATTTGAATGTTATCAGCAAAATCAGCAACGAAACTTTCATGCTGTTTCGTCCAACGTGAGCCTCAGACTCTGTCATGGAGTGATGAAGTTCATAACAGCAGTTCTGACTCCTGAGATCGATCCCTGGGATCCGGCAGTGATTTTTTTTTTGTACCTGAATGATCTTTAGAGCAGTGTAGGTTTTATTATCTGTATCTCTCTCGATGTGTTTATTTCTGTTTCTGTCTCTTTCTATTTTTTTTTCTACCTACCAGATCCTTAATAGTTCCTTCTTCCGAAAGTGGAGGGCCCAAGTATTTAGTAAGTATAGAAATATTTTGATTTACTTGACTGCTTTTACTGATTTCAGTCGAAGGGACAAACTCAATTTGACCATGATAAATGAGTGAAAAGGAAGCATACTGTTGCAGTTGCTCTCCAAATAAATGTAGATAGGCCAAAAATCTGTAATTTTTTCAACACAACATTTTTTCATACAGAACTCAACTTTCCTTAGATCGAACTGTGTATCGACTTCGATGTAAAATTTTATCTAAAAGGCGATATCGGCATGGCAATTCGACTTTTATCTCGAATTCTGTATCAGATTCGACCATAATGTCATCTGCTGGAAAAGTAATAATAGATTCTGGATGTTGATTTAAAAAAAGTCAATTTTTGAATCGACTGTGAAGGGTACATCTTTCAGCACGAATTCTTGTTGAAAATGAAAACTGCTTCAAAGGAAGACAAACGTTAATACTTCAGAGGGACTCCTAGCACCATGGCAACAGTTTCACGACTGTTAACGAAACCTAATTAAGACCACTGAAAGTGAGACATTTGATTTCTTTTCTTAACCGAAAATTTGTGCCGGAAGTATTCTTATCAAAATTAACTAAGTTAGGTGACAATTACACCCTTATGAATTCGTCCTCGCCGTGGTCCTGTCGATACCATCAATCGAAATTTCGAGTCAAATTCACTTGAGTAATCCACCGATATTTAAGTCAATAAATTAGAAAACCCTGAATCATTTTCGGGGCAAAATAGGAATGCAGAGTTACACGAGACTAAATAACCACGTTAGGTTTAAGGTAGTCATTCATCGACCACAATTTGATAAAATAATTGAATGAAGTAGAAACGAAGGAACCTTTGAGACAGCTGTTGCTACGATTGTTGATTTTCGTGGCTCGAGTCAGCAAGCGATATCAATCAACCTTTCTCCCGTATAATTGATTTTAGGAACCGGTCGCCGCTTAATTCGTTGTTTATTTAATAAGATATATGATCCTGGTTTAACAACCATCAATTATACGAACCAATTTCATTTTTTCAGCTACCTGAACTCTATCATCATCGTCGCTTTACGTTATTATTAAATGCGGCTAACGACTGCACCGATATCTATTAGCGCTGGTACGTTTATAAAAAATGAATACATTGTTCTCGTATTTTAAGTTGAATGTTCTTCCGGCTTCTTATATGCAATTGTACTTAAATAGTGTGTACGTACTTCTCAATTTTGTTCGTTAGTCAGCAGCTAGATTGAATGAGTTTGTGGGGGTAATGATTTTCCTTCTGTGGTTGGCACAACTGTAAACTTTCTGTGTACCTCAGATTGTAATGGGGCGCCGGGAAAATCCATCCCCCATCGTCTGCTGGAATCGAATCAGCACCATAAAAAAGAAAAACTCACAGTCCATTCTGACTAAAGATGATATATTTACAAAAAATTAAAGAAAGAAAAAAAAAAAGAAAACACGACAAAGCAAAAACTTTGGGCCACGGACACGGAGATAACAAAATAATACATAGGTATAAATTTCTCGTTTCTGGCAGGATGAGAGGATGCCCATTCCTTCTGAAAACACAAACAGCCACAAGGCTACATGACCGTCCAACAACACTCAACAATAACATAGACAGCCCGATGCGCAATCAGTTACCCTCTACTCTAGATAACAGTGGAAAAGTTACTCATTTGCAACCCTCGCGTACCCTCAGAATACCCTCAGATTACCCAGAAACCCATCAGTTACCCTTGGTTCCTCTTTAGTTACTCGGATAACTGGCGGGATTCTGCGCATCGGGAATAACCTCCACACACCTTGACCTAACTCACGAACAATACATCTAAATTTACCTGTACGAATAATAAATAAATGGCCACCTGAGGGTTCACGGCGACGAAGGAGAGGCTTCCACTTCGATCACCTTCCCAATCTGAAAAATAGAAAAATGGAAAACGAAATGCCAGGTTCCCCATGCAAACATTTCCTAGATTTTCTCGAAAACGTGAATTAACGACCCGAGGTCCCAACCCCACTGAAAATTTGGCAGTATAAAAATCGAAATAAAAAAAATTTAAAAAAAAAACATGATAACATAATAAAAAAGCAAACAAGACAAACAAAACAAATAAATCATGCGGCGGCTGGATCGAAAAACTGTTGGAGATTCTGCCCCCATTCCTGCTCCTGTGCTGGTCCATAGTCATACTGGGGTTTTCTCGAGGACACTGCGAGGTGATTTCGGCGTCTGACGGTTTGCTGCTCAGTTTCGAAGACGGTCTTTGGCTCGGGCTCTGCTTGGCTTGGCATTGTACAGTGGCCACTATGGTGGCCCTAGTGGTTTATCAGCCACTCATGTTGGTGGCTCACAACACAACACGAAGTTTTAGAAAACTTAAGAAGAATGTGCTTCGACGCAGGATCAGAACTACTAAGTCACTCAAAATTTGCTGCACATCAAACACCAAACGAACTTTTTCCACGTTTATCTCGTCCATCCGGTTTTTTCAGTTCGTGATTATCAATGACGTTTCTGCTGCGATCTCAATTCACCGATACCATGGCAAGCAGCAATGAGCCTTCCTCACTCCAATGACCACAGAACGTTTAAGCGTCCGGACCAAACTGGTCAGCAATTAGGAACCACGAGTAACCTGTGCTCACCTCGGTGGGTGCCCGCCACCCTTTTCTACACTACAAATTCATGAAAGCAGAAAAAATCAATGAAAGAAGGAAAGATCTTCAAGTTTGTTGCTTGCCAACTATAATGAGTTGATTAGCCAAAACGAAAAAACATCTTACAAATAAACTTAGTACAGTGTCACGCTTTAATTACCAGAGGTACCCTACAGCGCTTGAGAAAAATGTCAACACGTCAAATCCATCACTTTTTTGACACATTGTGGCCAAATTTAATACAGAATTCGATACAGAAGTCAAGTACCATACTATAACATTGATTTTTGGATCGAGTGAACATGGGCTTTGACATAGAATTCTATTCAAAAGTTGATGTCGGCATGGTAACTCAACTTTTATATCGAACTCAGCATCAGATACGACCACAATATCCTGTTGGAAAATAGGAAAATTTTAAATGTTGACAAAAGAGTCGATTTTTGTATCGACTGTATTGCAAGAGAGGGCTTCATTGATTATTGTTGGACACTGACACTGGAGAGTACCACAAATAATACCTTCTCGGTACGCTCCAACATGGTAGCAGAGCATGGTTTATTTTCCTGTCTATTTCAGGAACCAGAGAGTAACAGATCTCCGAAACATCAGAGCAAAATGAACAGCGCTCTGCTATCAATCATGAAGGTAAGTTAGAATCTGTGCCATATTGAATCATCTGCATGTAGATTTTTGTACCTATTCTCTTACAGGTGGTTTTCAGTAAATTTACATTGCGGTTGCTAGAGAATTCCGGAAGGCTATTCCGTATCTGGTAGCTCAGAAGCTCAGATTGTACCAAGTTCCGCACAAAAACAGAATTACGAAATTCAATCCGTGGACCACCGTTTGATACGACATTAATCAGAAAGCGAAACTTGAGTCTTTTCATACCGAAATTAAAACACTCGACCTTTCTTCGGTCTCGTTTTAATCACTGAACACGAAGAGGGACGATAAATTTATTAGTCAACTTTACAAATAATACACTCGAATCGAATGTGCACCACAGAAATGCAGATTGGAACGTGTGTGCGAAGCCACCCTCTTTTTTGTGCTGGTAAAACGAAGCCAGCCTTTAAATTGTCTTCAAAAACCAATTAGACTTGATCTGAAAAAAGATGTTTAATCGCAATCCTCTCGAAGCCTTTTACATAATGACGAGCATTACTTAATACTCGGAAGGGGTAAAACACCGAGTCTGAGTAAATGCGGGGGGTGTTCATCTTTTATTACAATCGCCGACCTCTCCTATCACGTTGAAATCATTCTTATTTAAATTTTTCCCTTTTTTTTCCTTTTTCGTGCCCCTTCGCTGAAAAATCGTTTTCGATTTCGTTTCTGCACTACTTTACTTTATTGTTGTATATCCGAGCATTGTTGGTCTTCTGGCAAAGTTTAATCTTTTCCTTCTGTTAACAATAAGCTAAACGTTTTTTTTTTCTTCTCTGTCCTTCCTATTTACTGACTTTAATCGTCTTTTTACTTTTTTTAAGTGCTTCACTTCGTAACGGTAAACTACCCCAATGGTTCGTGCTGCGCTTAAAATCATTTCTTTATCATTAAATTACCTTTTTGTACTTTATTTTTACGTCAATTTCTCCATCGTTCTTGATTAACGTTTTCATATTTTTGTAGAAGGAAATGAACGAAAGGTGGAGAGAATAGGTTTGAATAAGGTTAGAACTTTTAATCCAGTAATGTTTCCAGTTATGGATTAAGTTATTCGATCGATTATTAATATTATTTTGGCGAAGAAGTGGGGGTCCTCTTGTTAGCATTTCAAGACCCTACCCTCACTCGTATAGGGCCCCTTCTCGACGCTTCGCACATCACTTGTCTTTTGGCTGTTAGTCGATATTTCTCATTTCTTAGGGTTCCACCTCTGTCTCTCTAACTGGCTGGTACTATTTCATCAGTCTTTCTATCTGTCCATCTGTATATCTTGAATCATGGAGTTCTTTTCTGATCGCGGGGGAGGGGGGGAGGTGTTCATTTTTGATTAAAAGTAATTTCGGTGAAGATGTCATAGCTTGAAAACTTCTGCAACTGATTGCACTGATGTCTTTAAACGAGCTATTTTTAGATTCTATCCGCTGAAACATATTTGCAAGTCTATGGCGTGATTGTGTAGAATTTTATCACAGCTTATCGATTTGTATGAAGGAAAATATGTAAAAAGTCAGGGCCGTATACAAGGGAGGGTTCAGGGGTATGGACCCCCCCCCCCCTCTTGGATACGGTCGTGCGCTTAAAAATCCAGGAAAATGCGGTTCTCAGAATCATTAGAAACCCCATATGTTAGGTCAACCTCCCCCTCGCCATATTCCTGGATACGGCACTGTAAAGAGTATCTACACTGCATGTCGATGTCTTATGGCTACCAAACAACAGGAACGAATAAATAGGAAGGAATTCGCGCGCACTATAGAGAACGATAATGAATATCATAAACGTCATAAAGCAACAATTGCCGGGATGACGTCATAATGTAACATTCTCGATGTGTTCCATCCATTCTTGGTGTTATTCATCCATTTTCGGTATCGGTCAGGGTGGATTTATATTCAAATCGGCGACATATCGCGGACAAAATTATCAATGCTAAAATTGTGTCCACGACATGTCGCCGACTCGAATGCAAATCCACCAACATTCTCGGTGTCGGTCGGTCGAAACTTGACGCAGAATTTTGGTTGACGACCAGCGATAAGACTTATCCATATCAAAATCGATGAATATTCTTCGGTTCTTACAAAAAGTGGTATAAAATTGTCACAAATAAATTGAATTTGACCGTTTTTGAACGAATGGGAAAGGAAAATGTCATAATACACGTAATTTTTATTAAATTTGTCTCACTTATTTTCGAAGTTATTTTCCAAACGTGAGAAGATCGAGGTAACTGCATTTTGAGAATATACCGTTCTTAACCGTAGTGCTGAAATGTACAATAATATTATTATACTAAGTTTTGTCTTACTATACTAAGTTTTGTCTTACTTACGACCACACAATGCCTTCTTCATTCATTTAAGCTCACATATAATTCTTATTATTGTTCAAAAAAAATTTATAGCAGAAAGTTTATTGCTTGAACAAGTCCTGCATACCCGGATATTTAAAAATATAAAGCTTGCCTTCCGATTTTAGGACTCAACTGTACTCCAAAATGCAAAGTGTTATTTTCCAGAAGTCATTTTCTCGGACATCGTGTGGCATCTGTTCGGTTAATTTTGAAAAAATAACTGAAATCACAATTCCAGTTTCCTCGAAACTTGAGGAACACTTGAATCAGAAAAGGAAAAACTATACAGGGATTTAGCCAAATCTTTCCTAAACAGAACGATACGTTGAGATCGTAAGAGTGGCGTTTTATCGCAAATACAAAAAAAGTACTGCATCTTCACTGGAATTACCTTATAAAAAATAAAACTAGATGATGATACGGGGAAAATTATAAAATTGCAAAAAAGCTTACGAAGTAGACTTGCCTCAGAGTCTATTTAAGTTAGTCGAAATTTTAGCCATAAAGCATTCATATTGACTTCTTGAATTTCAACAACCAAATGAATTCAGAAGGACTTTAATCTCCACGTTCTCAAAAGCATTACTGCATTAATTTGAGGGTGCTTGTAAAAAAATCCTTCAGTCTATTTGTAAATGATTGTTTGAAGAAAAAAATAAGAAAAATTAAATTGAAAATCCATTCCACCGATTTAGAGCAAAGGAAACATAGACTCATAGTTTACCCCAGGAAAATTAACTTTTTGCCATACCTTAGTTCTTCATCGTACTCTGGTGAGGCTCATCGAGACCCTCTGTTAATATATTTCAACACGTGGCTTTTTGCTCAAGATTTCAGGCATAGAGTGTGCGCCCGCGTTAACCTTACTCTTTGTCTAGCTACCTATTTTTCTTTCCGTCTAGCTGTCTGACTTCCTGCTTGTCTGTCTACCTATCTCTTTCTCCGCTCGGAGAGATAGCTGCACAGATAGCTGTTTCTATCTCGGTAATACCAAAATTAATAAACGAAAAAGCTTTCCTGCTTTTTTCTCAATTCTGTAAAAAGAAAGACAGAGAGGAAGTTGAGCCCCAGCTGAGCTAAGAGCATCATTTAACCCAGTCATACGGTTTCATTCATAGTTGGCGAGATATGGGTTCTGTCATACTACAAGTGGTGAATACCAAGGGTAAACACAAATACTGTCGTAAAGCAAGTATTTATGTACCTTTGTTCCACCTGTTAATTCGTTAAATTAAAACGTCACTCTTAATTGCATTAAGCGAATCATTTCAAAACCAAATTAGTGCTCGGCATTATACTCGGTTGAATAAAAGATGGAAATTCTGTAGGTTTAATTATTGCATAAGTTAATTCAAAATTGTATGGGCTAGTTTATAGAAATAAAAATAACTTCGAGCGGATTAATTTGCACAGCAGACGCGTTTGGTGTGCAGACAGGTTGGCCGTCTCGACCGTTTAGTAATTCAAAACTTTATTTATTCTTTCTTTGCTCCTCTTTGTTAAACTTCCTGAGTTTATACATCACATGCGCACATTCATCGAATTAGGCGACAATGAATCTGAAATCTAGAACTTGTAAAACCGTCGTGTGTATAAGTCTTTGGAAATAAACTCGAAATAAATCCAATTTAAAAAACGACGAATTGACAAGTAATATAGGTGTTGAATAACAGCAAAGGATGTTGCCACTTCATTCAATAGATTTCCGTCGTGAAAAGGAGAGAAAAATACACTGAAAACAGAAAGATCAATGTATCGTAATAATAAGTATATGAAAGTAAATGAACACGTTTGTAAAGTGGTAACGTATTCAACAACTCTCATCTTAATTGAAACATCGTGGAAGGTACTCTTGATAACTCGGCTACAAAATTAAAGACTTCATAATTTGCTGGTTGATTTAGAAAAATTTTATGTATCGGGCACCGGGTTATGACACCAAAATACACTACTTTTTCGTGAGAGTGAAAATCGAAAAAAAAAAGAGTCAAAACAAGGGTTGCTCTAACGCTTATTTAAGACTCTCCTAGACTCAAGACTCTATAATATGTATTATTACTGAAGACTTACCGAGATTCATTCGAGACTTTCAACGACTTTCTCAGACTTTAATAAAATTTTTCAGGAATTGAAATAGTCTTCCATGCTTGTTTAAGACAGGTGAACACCGAGGGCCTCATAAAATGTTTTTGTGTTTTTTTTTCATGTTTTGCTCTTACAGGTTAAATGTGTTCCAGTTAATGTAAAAACACACAAGGTCAATTTTTACGGACTTCACAAAATTTTATTGGGTCGCTCGATAGAGTTGAAATTTAACATGGGACTTCCCAAAAAAATTTGCATTTTTGGTCAAAAAATCCAAAAAATAGAGTTTTATTTTTTTTTAAATTGATCGACTAAACGAAATCGTTCTCTATACTTATCTACTGTAATAAATACGGGTTCCTGCAGAACTTGGTGAAAAAGATTTTCTGAGGGTTATTGATCTCCGTTTCATTTATCGGTGAAAGTAAACTATTTTCACTACAATACAGGAGAATCCGCTAAAAATAAATAAAAATCAGTTTACTCTAGTTTACTCAGTTTTTAGATACATTATATCCATTTTTGATGTTACTTTGATTCCAACCATTACCCATAGTGGAATCTGATTGGAGTTAGAACCAAACTAACTTCAAAAGTGAATGTAATGTGTCCAAAAATTATTAAATTAGATTTTTATTTATTTTCTTTTTATTTTCGTGAGCTGTCATAAAAATAGCGCCAGAAAATGAAGCAGAGAGGTCAGTAACCGTTAGAAAACTTTTTTCACTAATTCTGGACAATTTTTTTTCATAAAACTGTATTTTTAAGGTTAAATTCAATGTTAATTTTAATCCCGTTGACCACAGTAGGTTATATATCCCAAAAAAATCATATTTTTCGCGGTCTTACCCCCTCCCCCAATCGGTGGTTTGTGGAATGAAAATATTTAATTTAGAAGGATTCTGAGGAGAATAAACAAATGAAAAGACAGTCCAGGAGCTTCCAGCATTTTTATGAGAATATGCATTATTTTTTGCCGCAAAATGTTCCTTATTTAAGTATAACAAGTCATTCAAAATAAGTTTGAATTTCGTTTGGAGATCTGTCGTATGAATAAGAGATACACCTCCCCCCCCCCCCGCCTACAAGAGTTACCAAAAATACATATTTACAAAAAACGAATGGAGAGACGATTTCTTCTCCTTGAAATAGGTCTTGCTACCTCCTGGACGAACCTTACTACTTTCGCTCACTCCATTTCATCCTCCTCCTTATTTTCCCTCTACCCCTCTTTATGGATTTAAAAAAAAACACGTGTATGCAATGAAGGAAAAAACGTTTGAACATTCAGAAGGGCGGGGCAATGAAAAGCGGAGGACGGGCTAATTTGGGGTAGATTGAAAGGGAAAAAAGGTAACGTACATATTTGCAGGAAATGAAAATCATTTTTTTTTCGTAAATACCTACTACTTTTCTAATTCGTGAGGTGGGGGGGGGGAGGCTACAATGGGGAAAGGCGTATGGTATATCCCAGAAGTAAAAATCTTTTTCCTTTCGCATGTACAGTTCCTTTTTAATTCATGCAGGATGAGGTGAGTGGAAGAGGAATGCGGAGAGGGGTGAGGAGAGGTAGAATGGAGGGGAGGGGAAGGAGTAAGTTATGTTCAGAGGGGTAGCAAAATCTATTTCAAGCAGAAGAAATCGTACCATCGTATGTTTTTGTAAATATAAATTTTTGGAGAAACCCTGGGGGAGGAAAGTATAGTTAATTTACCATCCCCCACCCCCTTGCCAGCTCTAATTCTTGTGACAAATCTCTTTATAAAATCAAATAAAATTCATACTCAGAAATACTATGTGATTTTTTTATACTACATAGAACGTTTTAGGGTAAAAAATAATGCATTTTTTCCATAAGAGACTTTAAGGCCCAAGGATCACCTTTCAATTTTTTTCAGAATTTTTCAAAATATATTGTTTCTATTCGATAGAGCTTCGATTCAGCGAATGAGACCAATAAAAATTGAAAATTTCCTTCCATATATCAAAGATCATTCTACTGTGGAGAGCCCCTCAGAATTATTTTATTTGAAAACAAACTTCGTTGGTGTTCTTTTACACTAGAACATATTTAGCCTTTGGGAGCAAAACATTTCGTAAAAAGCAAGGATGTACATCCCCCCCCCCTTTGTAGGAACTTTTTACTCTCAGTAGTTGGGAAATTTTACCATTTCAGTCAGACGAGTTGAGAAAATCCAACAAGTTGAAAGTTTTTTTTTGTTGTTTTGATACTTGGGAATTGATAGTTGAGAAATTAGGAAAACCCAACAAGTCAATCGATTTTTCCTTTTTTGCTTTGATACTTAGGAATTCTGAGTTGAGTCAATTAGGACTTTCACAATTTTTACCCCCCCCCCTCCCCCCAGGAAAAATTCTTCCATTTTATGAAGCAGCCTAGTAGCTGTGTTTTAAAACTCCTTCGAACTTTTTTAGAACTTACTAAGACAGCTCAAGACTGACTTAAGACTCTTTAAGATTCTTCCAAACTTGATTAGACCTGATTAAGCTCTTCAGAGGCTTAAAGACTCTACATGGCTCTTGAAGGCTTTTCAAGACTTGTTTACGACTTTCAAAATTCTACCATATTTACCCAGGATTCTTTGCGATCCTTTAAAATGTAGCAGACTTATTTGATATTCGGCGAGACGTTGCTCTTGAGAGGTTCAATAAGCTGCGTCGGCTCACAAGTGGAAGAAGTACTTCATTCTAAAAGTACTCATTTCACCCGCACATTAAGTAAATGGATCCGCTAGGTCTGGTCAAATTACTCCGGAAGTTTCGTGTCCATATTTCTTCAACTGAGATCTGCAAAGACTCCAGCCAGCTAACATTTTTGGTACAGCAGAACCACCCGGGAAAAATTTCAAAATATTTTCGTATCCCGCTTTCCAGCAAATCAATAGATTTTTCAAATACCACGGGTCTCTTTGTAGCAGTCGCACTTCATGATTTCATTCGCAGCGAATGAAATCTCGGTCTCTCGGTTTATCGAATCGAATGTCTGCAGGTTCCCACAACACGAACATTTACTTTTTCGAATTCGAGAAGTACCACGCTCTCCAAATTAACACGATATGCTATAAAAATACACCCAGCGTTCTCCTACCACTCTCCGCGGCAAAAACTTACCGAAAATTATTATGGTATAATGCTTCCTACCCGTCGACGCGGTGACAAACCCCCGAAGGTTTTTTCTCTTTAATAAACTTGACAACTATGGTGTTACTTTTAGCTAGTTGATATGTCATGTAGGAATCCGCCCATTCCAAACACCAAGCAAACAATCCGAATAAAAGAACTGTCAAGTTGCGCATTCAAAACTTGTATTTCAGTCTTATTCTGCGATTGCATAAGCGGGCACTGGAACAATGAGTTTGAAAAAAATAAAAATAAAAGAAGATATACACCGTTTTGGAGGGACTTTGTGAGAGAAATTAATGGCCTTTTGTGTAATACGAATCAAAAACATACCCCGTGTGCTTGTATTATGTGGGACTTTTTTTTTTTTTTTTTATTATTATTATTATATATTTTTTTCCTAAGGCTTCAAATGTCTCTTAATTTTCCGTTTAATAGAAATATGAGGTTTTAATGACCGAAGAGGGTACGACGAGAGTAGCGTTAAAAATTTTTATTTCGTCGGTGTATTCGCGAAAACAAGATTAACCAAACTCGCTATTGTTGTTCGATTTCCTCGGAGATGAAAATTTTACACTTTTCGATCGCGTTTATTAGCTTCCTCAATTACAGATGGGGAGGCTTTTGTAATACGAGCCCTGATGAATAAGGTGACGCGAAGATAAATGTTTAGCCCGTTTCTATCTTCGTTTGTGGTGAACGAGAGCAAATTCCAAAAATCAATGTCAATACCCATAAGAACGTCTTTTTCTTGCGGCATGAGTTAATCTTTTTCAATTTTGTTCAAAGGTTGCAAGCAAATTTTCTAAATATTTGGAACCAATCTGCGAGAGGAGTCGATTAAAAACATGGAATTATTTTACCAAGAATTAATGAGGACCAAACTCGATTGCATCATGTAGAAGCAGTCATATGTTTTGATTTTACTCGCGAAATATCGTTTCCACGAACAAGTGAGGGAAAAAATATTTATGCAGTAATATCCAAAGAGAACACGATGAGTATTTATCCATTATAGAATTTTACTTTAGCTGAGTATCTAATAAATGAAAAAATTACTGTAGTTCTTGTGTTATCATTATCGACATTTTATGATTTCTAAAATCTATAATATGAAAATACAACTTCCTGATTTTAAAGCAAATGTTGATAGATTTCGATTAAGTGATTTTATTTGAACAAGATTTCGTCCCCTAATAGGATAAAGCAGCTCAACAATTTTTCAAAACACAAAATTTACATTGGTTAAATGACGAAACGCAGCACTTGGTTGTAGGTATATCACTTTGATATAGCTTTATGACTACATCTTTGACCCTTCTCGCGGCAAAATAATGTCTCTCTTGTAATGCATCACTTTATAAAACCTTCATGCCTACTGCTGCCCAGAAGGTTGAGTAGCAGAACTGCTCTCTTCGATTGTATAATGAGAATGTGGGAAAAGAGTGTTACTAATGTACAACGGAAAAATTTTCTGCATGCTACATCTTTAACTCTGTATACTCCGTGTAAGTACGATCGTCCGCCATTTTGACTTCAACTGTGCCCGTGGATGCCGAATCCGATTATGCAGAGCGTACCGCGTAGTCAATTCGGCATCGACAAGTGCGGTTGGCGGACGATCGTACTCTCCTATATCTAGAGCTTTACTGAGTCACACGAAGCATCTTTACTCAAGAATTCAAAGCCAATCATTTTCTGCTTAAAACTTAGCTTAAACTTTTTATTCAATCGAATTCCTTCAGCTGACTTAAGCCAATGATTTTTTCCGTTTGAACGACTACTTAAACCAATCCCATTGGCTTAATTTCGAGTGACATACCGTATAATTTTTGTTCATTTCACTTAATTTTAATCACAATTACTTTTTCTTCGAATAAAAATTGTTTATGTTTTTTTGCAGGCAAAAAGATTAAACTTCATATCGTGAACAGCCTATAGATAGTAATAACACAGTTCTCCTAATTGTTCATTTTGGCAAGGAGTACTGTAATAGTTTTTTATTTATTTATTTATTTGTAAAGCTAATAGATTTGTTTATTAGCCCTAGATTGCAAGTTTGGTTTTCTTCAATCATTGAATTTGGGATTAGTTATGGTACGGTGGGACGTATGGCAATGCACGCATGCCAAAGTGGCCCCTGAGACATCATATCCCCGGCCCCGGAAACTACCCTTTCTAGTATCGCATTAGTGGCCGGAGGGACGCGTTGAGACCGGCCTGAGCCCCCCCCCCCGCCATTTCGCTGTGCCGCTTCCGGTGCGCGCGTCCTGCGAGGGCCATCATGGGGTTCCCTACTGACCGAGGTTCGCGCTCCCCGAGTACTAGCCTGGAAATTTCAGGTCCCGCACAGCCGGACGCGCTTCCTCTTCATTCACCCCTCACCTCCTCGTCTTGGTGCGTGTGGCGATGGCGGCAGGTGGTGACGGAGGGGGGCCCTGCTAGGGGTATTTCGAAGCCAGTCGCTCACTTTCGCAACAGTGCAGTCGACCTTTGTAGAGATTGCGCTAGTGCCTGACGATACTCGGGAGTGGAATGCCGGAAAACCGCTACGCGTGATGACAGTTGGCAATGATCAGACCTCCTTAGCACGGATTACTGGAAGATGCTAACCTTCCCGGTAAATGGCTCATGGATCCCTAGTTAACGTTTCAATTTTAAGCTCTTCCGCAAATTTTTCATCACTAGGGTCAGACCAACCGTCCTACCTCTTTCAAATACAAGCTTTCAACCATCGTGAACACCTCTCACATGTTTTTCTTCATCTCATCGTTCAAGGGGTGAAGATGGACACATGCAGAAGTGTTTGCGATTGTTAAAAGCTTGTATTTGCAAGAGGTAGAACTGTTGGTCTGACCCTAGTGATGAAAAATTTGCGGAAGAGCCTAAAATTGAAACGTTAACTGGGCATTCATGAGCCATAACTAATTTAAATGTTTTTATTGAGTCTTAAGTATTTTAAAATTCCGTTGAAGACTTAGTATGATGGACTTGAGATGATGTACAATCAACAATAGGAAACAGCGATTTGCCCATAGGAAATGACAATGAATTTTGAGAACATGTGACTGTTCCTTAACAGCACAATGTTATATCTTATGCACAATGTTGACGACTGTTGATATACATAATCCGAGGTCTACTCTATACTTCTATAGTAGGTACCCAACAAACTGTCAGCCATGTGGGGGGAGGCAAACTGGGGCGCTTGCCCCAGTAAACAGAGACGGAAGTTATCTTGTAATATGCGTTACCCGACATTAATAGATATTTCAGCTGTAAAACAATTTGAAAAAACTATGTTTTTCAAAAATTCCACGCATTTCTGCGATTACTTCGATAAATATGTATTCTAATGAAAAGTTATATAGAATCCTTTTGTACAGAAAATTTAACGAGGAATATTTTATGTTATCTATATTTTGGTCCTAAAGTTAATATTTTTTTTAGATAACTACGATTTAGCGAGTGAAGATAGGTTATGAAAGAAAAGATAGCAAAATCCACGTTCCTCGAAACTTGTCACATATTATTGCGATTATCTCGGTAAAGATGCGTTTTAGGGAAAAGTTGTATGGATTCTTTTTTATAGGAAATTAAACAGGAAATATTTTATGTCATATGCATTTCGGTCTTGAAGTTGTTATGTTCCGAGATATTTGCGGTTTTTTGTAAAATCTCAGAATTACACATAATGTCAAGGTCAAAGCGGCACGAGTTAGTGACCTCAAATTGAGCTCAAAATTTTTATTGCGAATTCCTAGGTCCATTGGAACATATTTCAGTGTAACCCTAATCAATTTGTGAAAACTTGTAAAATAAGGGACACCCTAATGTGTATACTTGGGCTTATAATATAGGTTCTTTATCTTTACTAGCTTCCACTTAGCCACTTTAGTAGCGGCTATGAGAAATGCGTAGTGTGACTAGTTACTTGCCGCTAGTAAACTTTAAATGACGAGGTAGTTGCACAACTTTGATCATGCTCAAGATTTTCAAGCTACTAGCTGGAATGTTTAGTATCCGCAAGTGGAAGCTAGTAAAGATGCTCCTTGTGACAGAGACTTAATAGATACACGAACATGAAACTTCCAGTTCGAAATTTTGTGGAAGACAAAGACCGTGTTATCCGCGTTGCAATAGTCTCAAAATGGTGGGCGTGTTTTTTTGTATTTTTTAATCGCATCGTAGAACATAATTTACCCGTGAATGTCGACGTACACTTAACCCATAAAAGACACGACGTCTAAAATATGTGTAGTCACATGACATCCAAGCTTAGGAAAGATAAAATCCTCGATAAATTTTCAAGAATTAATCCGCAAACTGAAGCCAACTCGCCGAAGCGTGAAATACGAATTGACACGAAATCCAACGCGTTCAGCTTTTCACACATCAAACCGAGAGACAGAGAGAGAAGTGAAATTAATAAAAATTATTAAAGTACACGAGGCTTATCAGTATAGAGTAACATCTGCTGTTTTAGTTCATTAACTAATAGATACAATATTATTACTGTTATGATTAAAACGAAGAGCGGCCCATTAGCAGCTCGCGAGTTAGCAGAGAGTATTATAGTCGGCTTTGATATTAGTGAGAAAGAGAAAAGCTGTAAGCCTAATAGTTACTTCCAAGCTATTAGCGCTAATTGACGAATATGGTCCTCCCGCAGGGGTATTTTATAGCACCTATTTTCGCCGTGCGCATAACACAGCAAATATTATCATAACAGAGTTAATGCAAACAATGTACCTCCTGCTCCTCGTACGTCTGAGTGCCCCGAGTGTGTTGAGGATTGCATGTTTAAAGAAAAACGGCTTTATTCCGCGTCATTTGCGGTTTTAATTTTCGCCGTGTCGGAATTAAATGAGATTAAATTAATTGACGAAATATAGGGTGTGGCACGATTGAGTGATCGATGAACGGTTCGGGGCATACATGCGAATTAAATTGCCAGATTAAAATCGATGTTATTGTTTCTACAGCCCGACGGGGGGTAAATTGTTGTAGGTGTTTGTCTTCCGCTCATTGAACCCGTATGATCGCACCGCGTGTATTATGCACAGTCCGAAAATAATGAATTGTAAGCATCGACGATTTCATCGCATGATAATACTTCTGAAAGCGAGTGACGGCTGCCGCCAATACGAAAATAATTATAATAGCCGAGTCGGCGATTATGATTTTCAATGCATGTAAACGAAATATTTCGAGAAATGCAGACCAAAATGAAGGGGACAAAGAACAAGAAGTAAGTTAGGGCACAACTGATGTCGTCTCCTCGTTTAAATTGTCGCGCCAACTTCATTTTCATAATTGAAAGCACAGTATCGAATAGAATTGTTCAAAATAAATACAAACGCGCCGGGTGTAGCAAACCACAATTTTTAGAAGAAATAGTTCAAAAAAGTGTACTAACAAGTATCGGATTGGTTAACGTCACAGTTCTCGAAACTGACATTTGAGAACCAAAGAATTTAATCATTAACTGCAAACGCTGGATTGATTCCTGTTTTGTAAAATCAATACAAGAAGCTTTTCTTCAAAGTTACCTAAGTCTTCTGAAAATTGAAAAGTTTTTCTTCGACCAGAACATTCTTCCAACGGCCCGTGTATACGAGAAGCACATGCTGTGAAGAACCCGCTATTCAGCCTCCAATCTTTTCTTAAAAACCAAATTCCCAAAACTACTACACGTTGTTATCAAATACGTGGGTTCAGTCCATCTTTTTAAAATATCAAAAGCCTTAACTGCCACGTACCCTAAACGAACATGTACTTTATATCTCTATCCTCTTCAGATAAGCTTAGCCAGAATCAACCACGTGCTTCTGTCGACCATGTGCTTCAGCAGAGCATAGACGTTGTACTCCATTTTCCTCAAACAGCTAAATCCCTCGACCAACCAGCTACATCTGACCTCTTTATTCTACAGCCGGGTGGGCAAATACCCGAGTACACCATAATATGCCTTCGTCGACCGTATGTATGCTTCAGATCCCCCTCTTTTTCAGATAAGCAAATGCCTAAGCCAACCAAGTGCTTTGACCCACCAGGCACTTTGGACGAGCACCAACCGCGGACCGGTTGGGGGAATGGGGGAATCCCTGGCCGGGCCCCTTGGACTGCGGGCTCACCCAAAATACCAGTATTCCCCCTTTACAATTCCCTTGCCAGTCCGCGGTGTAGAGCACGTTCATCATACTGTTAACATGTACAGTTAGCCGAATGCCTCTATCAATCACATGTACTTTGTCCCTCCTTTTTCAAAAGATAGGATAATTCCAGAGTTAACTATATGCTTTTGTGGACCATGTGTTTCCGATCTCCTTCTTCTTCACACGCATAAATGCCTCCGCCAGCCAGTTCTTCGGCATAGAATGCGCTTGAAACAAGCACATACCTATACTGTTATCGTGTACAGATGGTGTGGTGGGACGTATAGCGATGCACGCATCCCAAAGTGGCCCCTATGACACCGCACTCCCGACCCCGGAAACTACCCTTTCGAGTATCACATCAGTGACTGGAGGGACGCCTTGGGGCCAGGCCCGAGCCCCATCCAAATGTCTAAATGCTTCAACCAGCGACATGCTTTTAACCTCCCTTTTCTTCAGCTTCATAAATACACGAGCCAATCATCTGCTTCTGTCGACCACGTGCTTCGGACCTCCTTCTTCATCAGATCGGGAAATGCCTAAACTAATCACATTTATCAAATGAACGTGTATTTCGCAGGAACGCTGTACAGTTACCGAAATGATTGAGTCAACCATATGCTTCTAACCTCCCACGCCTGCAGCTGGACAAATACATGAGTCAGGAGTTAGCTGCCTGCTTCTGCTAACCAGATGCTTTAGACTTCCATCCTCAGACAGCAAAATACCACAGTCAGTCATAATTCTCTGACTGGTGTACTTTGGGCGAGTATGTGGTACAGACGTGCATGAGTTCCATACCATCATCTTCTTCAGATACACAAATATCTCTATCCACATTCTTCAGACCTTCCACTCCTTTAAATCGGCGAATGACCGAGACAATCAGATGGTTCTGTCAACCACGTGCTTTGAATGAGCACATGCTGTGAACAAACTTGTACTTCATAATTCTATCTTAACAGTCAAGTACTTCAATTAATCAATCAGTAAGAGCGAAGATCGAGCAAACAGTAAGAAAAAGTCAGTTGAAGAGATAGATGGACTGACTGATAAACAAACTGTCGGGAAGACAACTAACTGACAGACAAATAAGTGAGGGGCGTCAACCCCAAGAAATAAATCTGATGTGTGTAAAGCGAGTGTCAGCCAGAGGCTAGAGCACCAGGACCACCAGGCGGTGGATTCTCAAAAGTCAGTCTAAAAACATAAATTAATCATTTTCTCACATCCGCCACCTACATATCGGGATTTCAGTTTTATTTACAAGACATCAAACTATCGATACGAGTATGTTCATCGTTTTAATCCGAGACTTCTTCTCCTTTCAAAAACTAAAATATCATATATTTTCCTGAATGTCTGGTAACATTGCCGGTCACATGGACATCATTTTTAATACGTTTAGCATACAGAATCAAAATCAGCTATAAGCCCAAGTCTCTCATTCATTCAATCAACTCGAGAAAAACACCAATTTCGCAAGATGTTTAATTCAGCTAAAATTACAGAAATTTTCAGAATGCAAATAAATAAATAAATTTATGTACATGGTAACTTGAAAATGAAAAGAAAATTGTAAGTCTTAGAAAAATAGTAAAAATGCGCAGAACGAGAGAACAAAACAGAAATCGAAGCGACGAAACACGAAAATTCGAAACAATGCGAACAAGCCAGTTACCGTTTATAACATAGTAATTTACGTTTACACATAGAATTATACATAATTAATTACAATTAAAAGAAAGAAAACAGAGCATAAAATCGAGTTTAATGACTAGGGTCTACGGGTGGCCCTAAATCTACTGAGGTAGAATAAGAAACCGGTTCTCGTTTCTTCTAAGTATAAATATATTTTATCCGGTGATACTGTTTTGAGTCGCTCAAAAAAGGTGTTCGATTTTAATTTTATTTTCGAATGTCTGGTTTTGGGGAATTGTCGCTAATTATTATTGATAGAGAATAAGTATGCTGTGTTAGTATCGTACGCCAACCATTTCAGATCATTGAATCTTTATGTTATTTGTACTTACTGGCAGATTACAAGACAATCGATTATTATTAAGATCACACTCTGATTTGCCATTTATCAAGGGCCACACTTCTCGAATTTTTTTTTCTTCAAAATGTGCAGTAGGTACAGCTCAATGAATGTAGCATTAAAAGACAGGTAGAATACACCCTTTATATTTTTATTTGAAAAAATTTTTGAACATCAAATATCACGAGAAATTTCTGTAGAATATTGCAATGTCTCCTACCCACTGCACGGGGAGACGCCATGCCAGTTGCGTCCTCTTCTTGATTTCAAGATGCGCTCTTGAGGGAATATGACTGTTAAAAAGTAATCGCACACTTGTCGCGTATAAATTATTAATACATATAACGTAGTAAAGAGCAATTTTAATTAACCGGATTACACGTACAGAGTTATTAACAGGCACCGTAATATCATGTTCTGATTGTTAATCTTTTTTGAGTGACTGCGGATGACTAACTGCGAAACACTGTAAAAGCTTAACAGTCAGATTGAATTTGACGATGATCAAGACGTCGATTTGATATATCAAAATTGCCGTAAAATCGATGTCATTTAACAGATTGCAATTAATTCAAAGGTTATGACAAGAAGCCACTGCGTGTCTCTGTTACTGGTTTTCTTCAGAAGGGGATAGACTCGGGGTTTTTACCGAGTCAAATTCAAAATACCAAACCTCCGTGTGAGGTTATTCAGTGTTCATCATACAAACTATGAACTTCATTTTTCTTTCTTACCTCTAGACATAAGCGCAAACAGGAGGAGGGGGAAGGACTTGGTGGGGTTTCGCCCCTCTCCCATCCTTTGAGAGCCTCCAAAAAAACTAAAAAATTATACAAACAAAAGAATTTTCAGATTATTTTGATACTTGTTAGCCCTCCCCCCAAAGCCTCCCTCTCTGAGTCGGCTATTCATGTTTATGCTTATTGTATGTCTTGTTGTTTACAAAATTCTTCTTTTAGTAATATGATACACATTATCTCAACGCACAAGACTTCAACAGGGACGTCGAAACTGATGTCCCAAATAGATGTCGAACTGAAAGTCAAAATTAAACGGATTGTAAAACTATTCTTGTCAAATTTACGAGTAAAAGGTACGTCGATTTGGTGTCAAAGGGAAAAGTCATAAATTATACTGATTAGATTTTACGTTCATCTTTACGTAAAAATGACGTCAAATTATCTTGAAATGGACCGACAAGAACATTTCAAATTCGGAGGTCAAGTAACGCTAGAATGTGAAAGATTTCGTTGAATAAATTGAAATTTTCCGTGGCTTAACACGAGCGAAGTTTCCAACATAATTTTACAAGTAATTAACATGGTAGCTCGATTATCATTGTCTAATTATTTTCATTTAAATATTTTTGAATGAGTGGAAGTGGCTGAGTTTTCATCTTGTGGGGAGAGAGGGTCACCAAATTCGTTTCTGATGTAATTTTGACGGTAACCAAAGTTTAATGTTGCTACAGGCAGCTGCGACCTGCTGAAGTTGATAAAACAGCAGTCAACAATTTTACATACGACCTCCACTCTGTTGATATCTTGAACTATTTCAAGAATACGAGATGATGAGCCTCCAGGAACGAAGAAACGTGGCTTACCTACTATTTTTGTATAATTTCTTACGAGAAAAGTGTTTGACTCAATTTTATTCGAAAAAATAAGAGGAAGGGTACCCCTGTTCCACAAAGGCGACAAAGAAATGTTCGCCGTTCCTTTGGCGCGAGTTAAATATCAAGAGCAATGAAATTGTATAATCATATTATAAGAAATCAACATTATAGCCAGTTATAATTTTTCAAAATTAAAAAATCTAATGTGTGCGACATTCCAAAATATCTAGAGAAAGGAAAGGCAAGGATACTGGTGTCGACTGTGTCCCCTAACCTGACTCTAAACCTGAACTAATTTAACGGAGCTTGATTCAGACGGGAACTTACTGAGTTTCTCTTTGGGGGGCTCAAATCGCAGTGTTCCGGCCTTGAGGGTTATTCAAGCTTCCAGTTTTAAAAGTTTTTTCCCCTGTTAGATTTTATTCAATTTTAGTTTTTTTAAATCATTTTTCATTCCTCTAATTTTATATCATTTTAATCTATATTTTTATAGCCCCCGCTGTCAGTGGCCTACTAAACGAGTTAAGGAGGCTCAAATAGATTCAAACTCAGTCTCAGTGTCTAAAGAGTGTCTCAGTTAGCCTGAAATAGTGTGCCCTCCTCTGTCTCGTGCTCTCCGTCCTTCCTGATGTCTCTGATTTGAAACATCCTCTGCTGTCCATCAGCTGTCCTCACTCCTGACGATCTCCTACCACCAACGCTCTTCCACAACCTTAAAACTATTAATTCATTTGTTTGTTTATTTCTCTTTTTTTTAATTTAAATTGATTTATTTTTATTTTTCTTTCAACTTACTTTGTTTTTTTACCTTTCTTGTTTTTGTATCATCCTTTATCATTGGACTTTTTAGTCTGTTGAGAGGAGCCAACTTTTAAAACAGGATAAAATAAAAATCAATTATTATTATTATTATTATCATTATCACATATGGTTCCGTGTTTTTGGGCCGCTTGTTTCATTTTTACATAATTCCGGCCTCTGTAACACTACAGGCGGCCTTTCATCAAAATACAATAGTTATAAACAGATAAAATTTGAAATTGTTTCAGTATTTTCGTTTCACCCTAATATGTAGATCTGGCTACTCAAAAAAACCTCGAACGATATGGTTGAAGCTGTTATGCGCTACCTTACAAACTTTAACAGGTCACAGCCTCCTACTGTGTCATTAAGGAGAGGGACATAGGCAATAAATTAATCTGACGATTCAACCCCCACCTCAGGGTGAAAATATTGCTTCATAAACAAATAATATTATTGAAGCTGTTATAGTTATTTTATTACTTGTAGCAGGTCACAGCCCCCTGTAGGGTCAGGTTTATAGTCAAAATAACATCAAAAACTACCTTAGAGACCTGAGACCTCACCTCTCAAGATGCAAATAAAACTAACTTCTCTCATTTACAAATATTTAGATACTCGCACTGGGTCGTAGGGCGTTTGCTGTCGAGTTTCTTTACATGATTTCTTATATCGCTGAAGAATTACCAGTAATTTCGTAGCGCTTGAGTGTGTTGAACACGTGTAACGTATCACAAGAAAAGAGCCTCAGTGTCCAGTTACCACTCAGGCCCTTTTCTTGTGACACGTCACATGTGTTAAAATTACTGTGTTACCCTGATTGAACATTGAAATTACTGTTTAAAATGAACAAAATTATGTCGAGTATTATGTTTATAATTTATGGGTTTCCATCAGAGGCGTTTCCACCATTAGGCAGCTGCCTACGGCGGCAGAATTTCGAATTTTCAGACCAAAAAAAAAGCCAAAAAAATGAAGGAAAAACGGAATGAGAAAATTAGAAAAATTGAGAAGGAATAAAATAGAAGAAGTAACTACGCCATTTGAAAGATTTCTATCATATACGGAGTGACCGAAAAGTCCGTTCCTATTAAAAAAATGCTTCACAAAAATTTCCTAGTCGAATTATCGAGAAAATTTCTACTGCATCGGCATTCATGGTTCATTACTATTGAAACAATAGCCATCCTCCAAATCATCAAAACTTCGAAATTTTTAGTAACGTGACAACCGAGAACTCGCACTATGTAAAGCTGTAAGTGTAATTTATGTTTCATGATTTATTTCAGTCATTTTTCTATATCCCCCTCCCCCTGCCCGTAGTTTGTTACACAAAATGTTGTCATGATGTATGCCTATTCTTTATTCAGCATTATATTATCAATCAATATAAGTAAATTTAAACTGAGGATTATTTTCTTGACAACGAAATGAATTTATGTCGCAATTTGGTCTAAAGGGTATTAGCATCTCAGCAGCCTAGTTCATAGTCACCTGGCCATTATAAATTGGGCGCACTTATGATTCCATGTGTTCCTACAATGTATTATTTCTAATCAAATGGGACGGCAGATTTTATACTGCCCAGAGCAGCTTCTTTTTCCTTAATACGCCTCTGGGTTTCCTACAAATATGAATGTGGATTAAGATAGTTTTCTGCAGTGAAAGTACCTGTTGGTTATTAATTAAAGTTGTCAGTATTCACACCTTCTTAGAAATGCTTTGAACAAACTTTCGCATTTCGATAACCATCTACGAGTTGACTTCAATCCAATTTGAAGGCGGAAACCCCTATCTTTCTACGTATTAATAACAACTTATAATGTTCTCCACCAAATTTGGCTACAACTTTCGGCAAATTAAAAAAGATACATAAGGACGCGTATTGTTTCTCGAGTCATAGCTATTGACGATACAAGTTTGCATTATTTCATAAAAATTAAAGTCCAAGTCACTGTCAAAACAGTACTGAAAAAATGAAAATTTGTAATAAAATGCGGGAAAGGAACCATACAGCTTCTTTTGCTAATAATCCCACATCGAGATAAGAAATCATGTGAACAAACCGGGAAGCGAAAAACCCAATTGAGAAATTTCAATATTTTCCGGCGAAATTTTGTACATTTTATTCATATTCCCAAATGCAACTTTTTATCGTTGTCTGACCTCCGAAGGAATTTTTTTCTCAGTCGTTTTCGTTCTACTCTAATATACCAACATTACATTTAATGGAATTGGAGATAGTCCGTCATCTTGAGTCATTGGCGTACCCCCCTCCCCCGGCATATAAGAATGCTTGTCGTCTGTTCGTCTGTGAGTTCTTTCCAAGCGCGTAACTAGGGAAAAAAATTGTAAAGTAGCCACAAATCATTTCAAGAACAATTTTTTTCAAAATCACACCCAGAGCTGTGATGATTGAGTGCATGAGTGTGCGGAGGGAATAGGATTTTTAAGGTAGATAATGTACTTTTCTTTCAAAAATTCCTACATGAAAAATGTGGGAATTAAAAATTAAAAACAGTAGTCGATGTTCGCATTTTTAGGGGGTACCGAGCTACACACTTCAAAAATCACGATTTACAAAAATATCAGTGTATCATTTCGATGATAGAGGGGCGTATGGCGATGCACGCATGCCGAACTGGCCCCGGGACACCGCACCCATTATCCCGGAAACGAACCGAATGGGCCTGCCTCAGAATAGTGTATCATATTTACTGAGAGACCTACCCCGCTCCAGCTTTAAGAAAAATATTCTCTCATTTTTGTCACTACAACCACCTTTTGAACGTTTCATTTTAATAAACGAACTTCCGAACAATACAAAATATAATATCGTTAATTTACATTATTTAACAATGCCCTACTGACCAAACCGCCGAGCCCCAAGTTTTGTCTTCTCTGAAGAGGAAATTTGATAAAATTTTTCCAGCTGTGAATATTTTTAGGTAAAAAACTCTAAAACTAACAATTTGGTTCGTTTTTAGAGGTCTATCCGAATAAATACATCCCATACAGTCCAATGTCTATCAAAATAAAGAAAAAACATAATATTGACTGGCTTAGGCTTTTAGGTGACACTGTTAGTTGCCGAAGTCATCTTAAGAAGCGCTATGACATTTTTGGTACCTATCTGGTACCACCAATATCAATGCTTCAACTTGTTTTATCAAAGAAATAATGCTCTCTCATTACCACTTGCATGGCTAATACCCATTTTTAGTTCTCCAATTTTCTACGGGTGGGCCAGCCCGTGGCCAGAGATGTTCAGAATATGAGCTGGATCCACCCACTGGTCAAGCCCCTGGTTCTTTTCAACTTACACCACACCAGTTCACACGTATACAGATTTCTCAGCAGATCTCTGCCAGTTTGATCAAAATCGAAGGGATCAAGGGCCATGACTGGTCAAACTGATTCGAAATCAGAAAAATATTATGTTGAACTTCGACTTCCTTGGGCGACTCTTAAATTTTGATGAAATTTTGGGCCCGTTATTTGGGTAGAAAAATGTAACTTTTGAGAGATTGCTAATCATCAGAATTCAAAAAATTTATTTTTTCTTCCATCCTACTGAATGCCATTCTTGAAATAAAAAGAAAAACATGTAAACCTGCTAATGAAGAAAGCTAAATCCGGATTTCGACTGGCTTAGTCATTGGCACATTTCCCTTGAATCAAGAGCACTGTAATATACGAGTATGTACTTACAAGACAACGATTTCAACCGGTTCGAGTAACTTTTACGTTCTAATCGCATGCTCTATCTCGCATTCCCGTTCCGAGGTATGATAATTAGAATGTTCTGTCATCGCTGCAACAAATTACGTACATTCGAGATGACATATATCATTGCAGGGGGCACCGCACCGTTTAAACAAGTCATCTCTAGTAAAAAATAAATAATTAAAAAAAGGAACAAAGGAAAGACAACGCGTAAAATACACAAATTACTGGAGAAGAGAAAGAAAAAAAAACTGTTAAACCAGACTAGGTAGAGGCGCTCGAGACGTAACTGGACTCGATGGTAGAGTTCTTGGTATCGAAGAGGACGAATTCGAGTTGACGGTATGGTGGTAGTAGAGTGCCGGGTAAGTGGTCGTCGATGCCTGCGAGGTGATGGTTGGAGTGGATATCGTATCCACCGCATTCAGATGATGATGGTGGTGATGGTGCATGCCGGTCGCCGATTCGTGGTACAGAATCGGCACTCTAACTAATCTTTGGGCTGCGTGCGCTATATTAGCGGCCTCTAGCTCAGCGGCTAGCTGCCGCTTCCATTTGTTACGTCGATTCTGGAACCAAATTTTCACTTGAGTTTCGGTGAGGTGTAAAGAAGCGGCCAGGCCGGCTCTTTCCGAGCTGGACAGGTATCGTTTCATGTCGAAGGTCGACTCCAGCTGGAAAACCTGGCTGCGCGAGAACACGGTTCTGGTCTTCTTTTTCCGTTTGGCGTTGGCCGAGTTCAGCATGTTGTTCGGGTCTTTCTTGCCGTCGTCGTCTTTGCCGTATTCGTCGGTCGTCTCGTCCATGTCGTCTTCCTCGATGATCATCTCCTCGTCGTCTTCGTCCTTGCGCGTGCTCTGCTCGACGTCTCGCATGAAAGAGGAGTAGTTTTTGGAGGCGTTCAAACGCAGACTGCTGGCTAACAGCGAGTCGGAGTTGTGCATGTAGTTGCTGGAAAGTATCGAGGACAGGTTATGGTTGGAAGCGCTTTCGGAGGATGATCTATAGGCGACGTCGTCGCTCGAGAGCGGACTGTGGTGTCTCTTGGGAGATCCGGGCTCGTGCTCGCCCACCGAGGCGACGCCGTTGGAACTGTGACTAGTGTTGACGCCGTTGCTGCGAGGTGTGCTGGAGCGGCTGTTCTCTTCGTTGGTGGTGGTTGACTCGCCTGCAAAGAAACAAACGGACCCGTAAGATTCAAAGGTCGACGATTTCGAATACAGTAGTAAAGTTGGAAAACCGCGACCGTGACTGCTGACTGGTGGCAAGAAATTCGACCTAATGAACTGACGTATACGAGGTAATTTCCAGTTTAAGGTCTCAGGGGTTATAATACAGAAGGTAATCCACAGCGCGTTGGTATTTTTCGCGGTCTACGTCGGCTGCGTAAATTATTTCACCGTAATTAACTTTTAGTATATCGGAATTGAAATTCATTAGATGGAGATATGAAATGGGGAAAAAATGGAATGAAATAAAGTTGAAAGTGACACCGAGTATTATAAGTCAACGGGGTTCGTAAGGACGCCACGCGGTAAATGCGATCGGGGTCTGATAAGCGAGGTATATAAATTACGCAACAGATTATAGAGAAGCCACCATGTGTTCCGAGGGTGCATTTTCAGGCGAGGACGGAAATAAATATCTACATTTTTACCTTTTTTTTTTATTCTATCTTTTTTGTATTATTTGCCATACATAAAGTTTCCTCCTAACACGTGAATTCTATTTCAATATTTGTTTGTAAGCGAACTGACATATTTTTGAGATAATTCGGAGTAAGGTTACAAGATGTGCTGCGAGTCGGGAATAACAGGATGAGATAACGCATAAACGGAACTCGAAGTTCACTGAATTTTTCACATAATTTTGCAGATCTTATTATTGATACCAATCGCGGAAGACAGGAGCGTAGATGTAAGGAAGGTTCGACACTAAAACACTCCTTGAAATATTTCGATTTCTCCAAAAATAAAAACGCAGGCGGACAATACCAACGGAAAAATTGTAGGATTTATCCAATCAAATTCTCATCTCCATAACTTGTTCCTAACCATGCGAGTGTTTCTCTGGTCCGATCTTTAAGGTTATTGATTTGATGTTTTTGCTCCAGCATCGGCAAAAAATACTGAAATCTGCTCTAACCTTGCGGCTCCTCTGAGATTGACTCGGGTTCCGGCGTTCAATAAATTTCATAATTTTTAATCTACGTCGTCAGCTTCGTGGCAACAAATTTTTATCTAACTCTAGCTTAGGCTCTTCCAAGAAAAAGTCGAATCCGAATCACTGATTTAGACTACGAAAGACTCGTGAAGACAAATCGGTGGTCTTTAATGCTTCTTAAGACTCTGCGAAGACTATTTAAGATTCATACGGTATTCTAGTCAGAATTCAGACAATACCGCCCGTAGACGATCGTAGTAGCAATTATGTCTCACGAAAACTATTCAATGACTTTTTACGACGCCCTGAGACTGGTCCAACTGTTATTCTAATTTTTGATCAAGTGAGAGAGGTAAGAAAAAAGAGATTTTGAAAGTTACCTCCATTTTTTAACTAGAACATTGCAATATTGGTAGTACTGGTAAGGACTAGGTTCCTATGTTGTCACTATGGGTAATTCTCCCAATAACTTGTAATTTTAAGGTGTTTTAAATCATTTTTGAATTTATTTTTTGATGGATTTTTTTCATGGAATGTGTAATGTATATGTACCTTAAGGCATGTATGAGTTTCAACAATCTACCACCCCCCTTGGGCCAGAGGGATACGATTTGTAAACGACGAAGGAATTTTTGTAGAATCGCGTGCTCTATCATAATTCATCGAGAACTCAAATTCCCAAAATTTGCACATAGATTGTTCTTGTTTAACACGGCAGTGTTGGATACTTGACGCAATCAGTGGAATATGCTTTTTAATACGGGAAGCGTAAGACAATTTTTTCGGTTCCTTTAATTCAATTTTCAGTATGATGCATGAAGGAAAATCGCTTAAATCGATATAACTCGAGGATCCTTCCGATACGTAATCGATTAAAGGCAAGATTATCGATTTAAATCGATTTTGGATCGATTTTTTGACAGCCCTAACTCGGATATGACGAAAGGAAAAAAATCTTGTAGACGACGAAGGAAAACTTTGTGTATAAATTGACTGTAGGCAGCCAGCATTTCGAAAAAATTTAATACTGATCACGTGGGTATATTCTACAGTGTTGACTTGCTACAAATATGCAGTTATTCAGTACTTGTGATAACTGCCTCACAATTTATTACTGTAGTCTACGAAGGAAAATTGAGAGTACGGAAACTTGATTTTCAGTTAAAAAGCATTATGTTATTATGTATAACCATAATAACTTCAGAATTTTTGGGAATTATTTTGTGGACGAGATATAACATCCTTCTAACTATAAGGATTCAGGGTTTCTATTTTTCTTCGGCAATAAATGTCACCCACAATAAGCTCTACAAAAATGTGCCAAGTACGAAGGAATAAAAGTGGTTATACAACTTCAACGTGGCCTGTAGACCCTCTTTTAAGGGGTCAAAATTTTGGGCAGCGCCTTCAAATGACTTGCACAACATATCTCTTTAAGAAAAACATTCCACATACATTTTTTATTAGAAATATCTGTCTGTGTGAGGCATTTTTAAGAAAAACCCGGGAGTGGTTACATAGACGACGATGGAATTTTGACCATAATTTGACAGTTTGGGGATGTTAGGTATGTCAGGTTATGTATTTTGAACTCTTTGGTAGATTGACGTGATAGAAGAGACTTACACTTATCTAACAAAAAGAAAAATTGTTGTTCCAACATTTTTAGTTTTTGAGATACTAAACGGTTACTTAAATATTGAGTTATTGGGAGAATGACTCTTATATACACTCCTCCCAGTCAAAGTTATTAAGGAGATTACGAAAAAAGAAAGAAAAATAAAACTAGCTATTACCATTTATTAAATGCTAACTTTCCAAACAACTTTGGGAAAACCTCCCTCCTCTCCGTCGTTAAGACTCTGAAAAGGTAATTTTTAATCATCTTCAATTCTATTTGGGTCTTTACCAGATTATAGCGATTTTTAGTCGCTTTTGCAAATCAGGTTATTATTCTGTTCCGACATGCTTTTGCCTGTACTTACTTTCTAACTTTAGCTTTTGTCTTCCATCTCTTTTGCTTCATTATTATTATTTTTTGGCTCGATTGTGAGGGCCTTGATGTGTATTGATGTTCTCTGTTATAAGATTAGCGATTTTAACCATTATGGCTTTACTTAATACTGAATCTATAGATTGCTAGGTTTTCTAGCCATTCTCAGTCCTTGTTTTTCTCTCGGGGGGGGGGGGGGGGGAAGGAACATAATTTGTCAATTTTGGTTGTTTTTGAACACATATTTGGTATTGGTTAAGTTTTTTCTTGGAACTGAGTTGATGGGTTTCAGAGTTTTTGGCGCAAGGTTTTTTAGTATTTATTTTGCTTATTTTTGGCGCTAGATTTCCATTTTTTAGTGTCATTTCAAGTTTCACCGGGTGTTTCTTTTTTTGGATTAATTTCAGCCATACTTTAGTGTTTTGTCTGTGGGAAGGGTATCGTGGGTTTTCGTTACCTTTTTGATCATATTCTAATGATTTTCGATCTTCATTTTATAGCTTTCAATCTTTTTCGGTCTTGACATATTATTATCTGTATTCATTAGTTTGCACTTCGTCCCCTATGAACTGCAAAAATTACCTAAGAGCCAAAAATGAAATTTTCGAGGAAATAGAGAAAAGGAAAATCATTCTTGTACTTAAAAATTCCCTTAAAATTGTGTACAATAGTCAAACCTTTTCTACTCTCAGTAGTAGATTGGGGATCTAGCTCACAACGTTTGTCGAATATTCAATTTTATTTTACATTTTTATATTTTGCTGCTAGTGTGACATCTTTCGTTCCACAATGTCTTGGAAAAGAGACGTAAAAACGCAGATTTAGGTCTGTTCCTCAAGACATTCCAGATGTGAAGATACGGGCCTCAACACAGTGAAGATTTGAAAATCGATAAAAGCTGTACGTCGACTGCATTAGACGACTCAAGGAACCTTTTCACACGGTTTCGTCGGTGTAGGAATTAGCAACACTGAAAGTTTTGATGTTGATACTCTGAATTTGTGCCATTATTTACAGAAACCTAATGATTTTCTATGATTTTGTATTCTCCTGAAATTCTGAGGCTGTATGTTCGAAATTTTTTCGGTCTAGGTTGATTACATTGGTGTCAGCCTTACCAATCAATAAGCCAAAATACATACGATACATTTTAAAATTATCAAAAATGGCGAAAAGAATTCACTTCTTCCCCTCCACTGCCCGGATAATTCCAAGATTAAATAAGTCACCGTAAGCCGCAACCTATCTGTGTATTTCAGATTTCAACAACTGCAAGAAGGAAAGCTTTTCCTACTTCCCGACAACACTATCATCGCAAATCGAAAAAACTAGTAATGATAATCATGGTTTTATGTAACTGCATTCGTCGCAGCGGTAATCGCTCATTTTAATTATGAAAAGAGTAAAGCCGTACCAAAATTAGGGGTCGACGGTGGTATTCAGAACCTACTCGGTCGAAGATCAAAGTACTTTTTCAAAACCTCAGCACCCCACGACAATACAGTGTACTTCTTTAGAGCTTTTTTCACGGTTTCAATCATTTTCAATCGGTGTCGGGGACTTATAGGACATACAAGGCGGAAATCCTATAAGACGAAAAAAGGGAAAAAATAATCTTTCGATTCATATACACCGCAAATGATATTGGTTTTTGTAAGCAATGAGCTACGTTTCATGTACCGATATAGTTTTACCAATGTCCATACTATATCGAAATGAACTAAAGCAGATAAACCGATAAATATTAAGTTACATAAATACGTCTATAAGCTTAACACCTACGTTACACGTTTTTCAATTACATAACATACGCCGTTTATTAACTCATTAAGAAACGTAAGCTGAAGACGTTCAAATGCTCTCCGTTCACTGTTACAAGCTTCAAAGTAAATTAAATGTAATCTAACTTAGTTTTTCTGCATAATTTTGCAAATTTCTTTTTCCAGTCCGGAAGTTCAAAAGCTTTTAAAATTCGAGCTACCCTATAAGCCTCGACTATTCTAGGAAATAAGTTCGTAGAAATGAGTGAAATTAGAATTGCTCAGAAATACTACCAGCTAGGTATGCTTTGTACGGAAACAATGCGTTCTTCTGAAATGAAAAATATCAAAGACGTTGCCAAAGTAGGCCAGTAAGTCTTAACAACTCAATTCATCACCAGAATTGAAGCGCTGAAGCTGGATTCTGACTCCTAATCAGGGAGGATCAGTGGCGGATTTACCTATGGGCAAAATGGGCAATCGCCCAGAGCGGCAGATTTTTGGGGGTGGCAAATTTTCCTTTTTTTCCCTTTTTTTTTTTTTTTTTTCATAAAATGTAATGTAATAAAAAATAAAATAAATAATTAATAATTAGTAATCATTCAACTCTCTGTGTAGTAGGTACCTATCGTTTTCCTATGTTTACCCATTCAACGCTTGAAAAATATTAAAAATCCAGGGGCAGCAGACATTCACTTGCCCAGGGGCGGAAAACTCCTAAATCCGCCACTGGGGAGGATGGCACCGCTTCCGAATCGAAAGTGATAAATTTTGGATCCGTATAGGGAGACATAATCACGGTAGACGAACGATACTTTTTCTAGCGAGAGATTTGAATTTCGTCGATAACAAAATCTCAAAATTGTTTCAGCAAAAATGGTCTATGTTGGCTGTTTAATAAAAATAAAAAAAATCCTTTAATTTTAAATATTGCGTTGCTTAGTTTATCAATTTTATTTTTATTCAGTGATTTACGGGGGGGATTGGGAAGGGATTTGGAACAACTAAGCACGAATCATTAGACAAATCAGACCTGAGTAATCTGAGGCCCGCGGAATAAATAAATAACGAAACAAAGGAGCAAAATTAAGACCGGGAAAACCGCCCGATAGGAGATTTTGAGTCTTTTCTATCTTCGTCAATACAACTACAAGTATGTAAAAAATTTATATTATCTGACTTTAGCAGACATAAGGGGCGGTATGAGGAGGTTTGTTATTGCCTTTGCAAAGCAGGACCAGCCTCGCTGCCTTCCACACCACCAGGAAATTGCTTTTTTCTAGACACCCAGTAAAGCAGATGCGTAGCCATTTCGGCTTCAGGAAGTGGATAAATTTCCAGGCCAGGTTAGGTGTATGCCATCCACCTCCAGGGTTTTCTTCTTTTCACTGATCCGATCCCATGGCTTCTCTTAGCTTTTAAGTTGCGACTTCCGCGGATCCTTTTGTTCTACCCGATGTGCTCCAGCCTTGGCAGCGGCGGGTGCTGAGGGAAAAGGGTGATGACAACGTCGCTGCAGGACTACCTTATATCGGTGGCCTCATAGCCTAAACTGTCTTGGCCAGACAGTCTCGCCCTTTTCAAGCTTAAAATTACTTTTTAGCGTCTGAATTAGAGCTCGATCTCATTTTCGATGCAATATTCGAAATTAGGCTGTAAATGAGCCCCTATTTTGACAGATTTGTCATAATTTCACATCTACAATTTGAAAGCTATTGAAAATGTCTCGCCCCGTTTTGAGGGAAATGATATTCAACTGACAGAACTCGCCCATATAGGTAGAGGGGTACTAGAATAGCATAAATATCAGAAATTTGATAGTTTCGACTTTCAACGCCTCACCGCTAACCTGTTTCGACTTCAGGTATCTTGTCCTGGTTTAACACGTTAAATTGGTGCTCAGTTACAATAGTCAAGGAATTGTAATTTATAAATCTTAATTAGATGCGGCAACCTACCCCAAAAACAGCACCGGAAGCTGTGCATCTAAGAATACATATTTACGCCAACATTTTCTGTTTTACAACCCTAACACGCGCGGAAAAATTTAGCAACCCGGAAGCGTTTCGGTCCTTCCTGAATTCTTTTTCATTAATACGCTCTCACAGGTGTTTTAAATGATTGTTATAAATCTCCCACACGCTGGCACCCTCTCGCAATATTGTTCCTCGTGCCTCCCTACTTTCTACCGAACACTTATTTTTTTACTATTCGTATTTGGCTTCTCACAGTCAACGAACAGAAGCCTTTTAGTTCTACCAGGCTACTATGTACATAAATACCTACTCTAGTCTCGAGTGGTTTGTTTGCTATAAATGAAGTACCTACGTAGATACTTATTTGTATTCCTATTATTTATCGTGCGGTTTGTATAACAAAAGTGAAAATAAGTGGCCGCCTTTATTCACTATACCAGCAATTACACTCGATTGACATTCAGAACTCCGACGGGTTTTAATTACAAAAACTAATAAGATAATACAAAGTTAGTGTACGAACCTGTCGGACTTCCAACCGGAACAGGTTGCTGAAGATGTGCCCACGCGTCGTACCATTGTTTATCGATGACAGACGAAACCGGAACAGCCGAATGATATACAGCTAATAATGGACTTCTGCTTGCAGCTGCTAATGCGCCGAAATGGGTCATTAAACCCAATCTGCCAATTAAAGAACAAAAATGAACATTAAAAAATGAATTATTATCGATGAAAAATTACCTAGAATAGTACACTTTCAGATATTATTGTTTGAATCGCAACACAACGGAGATCATCATAATCGACTTATCGAGTTTTTTAAATTTCGTAGCCTCGCTAGAACTACAATCCGAAAGTTGTTTCTAGAGAGGCTTCGCCAAGCCTTTCCAACTAGAGAGGGATGAGAGAGGCTCTGCATTGCTCGGATTTGTTGAAATGCGAGAATGACCCACAAAACACCAGATAGATAATAAGCTAAAGAATAGTTTTTCCGGGTGATTTCCCGAATTCATCGAAAATACTTATTAAAAAAACATTCTGCAGCCACTTGCACCCCTCCTAGATTCGGAAAGCTTCTGGACTTGAACTGAGCAATACCACTAACCATATCATGTATAATATCGTGATACCATTGAAAAATTTTGTTTACATCATGATATTACACATCGTCAGCTTAATTATAAAACCTTACAAGTCCCAATTTTGGCAAAATTACTTTTTTATTGAGATAGAAGTGACTGTACCGCACGCTATGATAATAGCCAAAACATTCTAAAACGACTTAAAAATTTTTGAGAAGGAATGAAAAAAATGTGAACATTTGAATAAATTGCCCTCCTCAATGTGTTTTGTCTCTCCTGTAAAATTTGCATAATGGCATTTAGAAGGTTTTATAATTAAGCTGACGATATATCATTAATATTATTTCGGAATAAATGATGTATAATATCACGATGTAATCATCATGGCTAACGCTTGGTGGTCCATTATATCGAGTCTCCAAGCTCTCTCCATTTGTCGCGGTCTTCTACTACGGGGACCGCTGCTCCTAAGGAAGGACCGACTACAGCATTCACCTAGTTGGTCTACCCATTGTTAGGTGACCGGCCCCGCATTCTTCACCTCCTATTTTTCCTTCGACTACCATTTTTTCCCAAATTAACACCAGGTTGAATAATATCACGATATAATATTGAAAAATAATATCACTTATATCACTACTGTGTCTAAAGAATATATAATATAAACGTTTTGACCCTCTATAGTAGAGCAACAAAATTTTAGAAGCATGGGTGGAGCACCGGGGCGGAGCAACAGAATTCCTGATGAAGCCTGTGCGGATAACTAAAAATTTGTATTGTTCCAAACCCTTGCCTGGGGTTCATTTCACTTAAATCTAGCCCTGGGTCTGTGCTAACTTTTGCAAGCGCAAGTAGCCTAGTCTGAGGAACAAGTACGAAGTATCTACTCTCAAAACAGTTTCGTTGATATCTATCCATGAGGTAAGTATAGGGACACAGGGACCAAGACACATTGATATTATACATATGTTATAAATTTCTTTTGTGGATGCAGTATGATGATAATCAAATAATTAATATTTCTCGCTACTTACACACCTGCCTATTAAAGGACCTGCCCATCTCATTACCTTTTGTGAACGCATTGTGATAACAAATTATTAATAGTGCTGCTCATTGTCTACATATCTACCAAAAAATGATCTCCCTGACTTATAGCATGTATCACACGTGGCGTGAGTTCAAAATATCAAATTTTATTTTGTTTTTGAAGGTCAGAGCTCCGTTGGTCTATGTTGTGATCATATTAGCAAGATGGTCTGGGTTGGGAGACATGCAGTGCAATGGGGTCGGTCTTGAAGGAACATAAAACGTAAATAGGTAATTCAATCGTCGAATATCCGTTCGCGTGATAAAGTTGCACTACTGAAGATATCGAAATATGTAAGTACATACATATTTAAATTTGACGTCAAAATATATAGGTACGTACTTAAATTTGATGTATGTCTTATGCTATAGTGATTGGGACATTTTCAATAAAGTGATGATGATGATGATGATAAGGTTATCAGTCTTACGATCGGTTTGATGCAGCTCTTCATTTCTCCCTATCTTGCGCAAGTTCTTTCATTTCGTAATAATACTTACATTTGACATCCTTGATTATCTGTTGAACATACTGGAATCTTTCCCGACCCACCCAATTCTTTCCCTCCACTCTTCCTTCTAGCAGCAATGATATTATTCCTAAGTGCCTCAAATTATGGCTTATTAGTTTATCTCTCCTTCTCTTCAGACAATTTCAGATATCAATTTTTTTAATGAAGTACCAATTAACAATTTTGATATCATATAGTGACGCTGCACATCGAATCACATTTAGATATGCCAAAATTGGAACACGGTCGGTTCGTTTGCTATCTCTAATTTTGATTTTTCTAAATTTGACTTTTCTAACAAATCATTAAAAGTCTTCGGTACCTAACTATAGAGCCTGTGAGATATACAAGTAATTTGTAAATGAAAAGCAAAAATATGAAACAACTATGTAGTTTTAGAGGAAAGGAGAAAAAATGCGTATTTTACGACATTTAATCCACCGAATATAAGCCTAACTTTTGAAACAGCTTTCCCAACTACCAAATACCACACTCTGTGACTGGTTGGATTGCGATGTGGCGCTTCATCGGTATAAATACGAAATTCACGGGACCTGATGGATAAACCGAGCGTATGAGAATTGAACATGAAAAATAAAACGTTTAAAAAATAAGTGCGACGATGAGGATAATTTAAAAAAGACACGGGGAATAAGAATAGACTTAATGCTCTTACTAGGAAGGAAAGAAAAAGAGGAAAAAAGGATGACATCCGAATGCTTCTAAAACTTAAAACAGATTTAAGTTGCGAGTTTTTCTCTGGCTTCTTTAATGGTGTTTGTTTATGGGGTGCACTTTAACTTAATTTTTAACGTTTACCGCTTTTGGCAACACTTTTTTTTTTCTACTACTTTTTGGTTGAAGCCTTAGAAATGATTTTTTCGTTAATCACTAGGTACGGCGTTGTTCTAAAGCGGAGGCCTATCGTAACCCACGTTCAATTCGTAGTGGTTTTAATTTATTTCTACCGATGTGTTTTAGTTGAACTGTAAATGAGTGCGTGCAAATGAAAGGGGCCTAAGAGCAAAAACGTAGTTTTGAAATAAACGCGTTCAAAGTTTCAGTTTGTTACCACATGAGAATAAATAGAGATAAAAATTTGCGGTAAAAAAGGTACTAAACTAGACGTCTTTAACGTTCCAAATCAGTTGATGTACCTTTGGTAGAAATATGTTCCTATTTTCGGCAATTTTTCAAAGTAGACTCTATGAGTGCCCTTTTCATTGGCAGTGAATTTTTGCATCAAAATTGAATATTAATCTATGTTGTTATGGTCTAAAAAGGTATTCTAATGCGAAATTAATACAAGAACACAACGAATCCAGCAAACCAGTCAAATTTTTTCAGTAGTATTGAAAACTGCTTGAATAGAAAATTTAATAAGACTGATAACTGTGCGACTATTATAGATATCAACACGCGGTTTTCACTACTCGATAGAGCGCGCTTCAGAGCATCAGAATAGTCGATGTCCGCTAAAAGGCCTAATTGTCACTTAGGCCCCTTTCATTTGTACGCACTCAAATAGTAGGAAGGTATTCTTTCGGTTGAATGGTGCTGGAAAAAATGGTCTTCCTATACCCGTTTATGCGATGAAGAGTCTCCTGGTAATTCGATACTTTTTTAATGAGGAATTTAGAAAATTTCCCAGGTTCTGTTGTTTTATAGTTAGCGTCACTAGTGGTTTAAAAAATTTGTCTTACACTCCAAATTTAAAATTTCAAGTTTGATGGCGGTGATCCCCGTTTTAGTTGTTTATTGTAATTGATTATAAATATAAATGGAAAATAATTAAATACTAATTGGCACATTTATCCCGTTCGTTGCAACTTTAATTCTTCTCGCTGAGCAAATGCTAACCCGATACCAGCTGCAGTCTATCTCAAAAGTTGAAATAGTAGTCCTTCATTCACACTCGCTCACCTCAGTCCTAATTACATACGAGTAAATTAATATCTACTTATTGCTATCTCGATTTAAAATTTAAAAAAAGTGTCAAAATCTACTTAGTTCGAGTCGTAAATCTTCAAACACCCGTAAGAATAAATTTAAACCCGCTAATAGATTTATAGTGATACATTCTTTTCGGACTGTGGAGTATAATAAACCGGTTTCTGGTTACAAATTTGTTTCTTAAAGCAAAAAAAGCTTTTACAAGGAACACGTCCACAGTAATATTTTATCCATTCAATATCTAAGTTCATCTAATTGAGGAATCAAACATTGTGCGAAAAAAATATACGTCAGCCAAAATTACGTTTCGCTAACAGTATCTCGTATAAATATTATATTATAGCTCTTAGCACCCGAAACACGAAGAAAAAAGATTACAGTTAAGTACAAGAAGTATAACCCTCATCGTCTTACACTCCCTCTTGTCTTAGTACAGCCCATTTATATACGTGACGCCCAATCCAAAGTAACCCCTTTAAACGGCGACTGGCAACTCTTCTCGCAATTACGAAAAAATGAAACCGAAAGGAAAGGAAACCAAATTTGATAATGGCGAACGCTTAAAGGTTGTTATGAAGAGCAACGTTGATTCGAAGGGAACGAAACAGATTACCGACTTGTCGCATCTCTTCAACTCTTCATTTACATTTTCGACGAGCCAATAGAGATTTTTATTTGGCTTTCAAGAGCGGGGCAGCTTGTTCGAGGTACACTTGAATGTGTCTTCATCCGTCATCGAAAGTCTAGTGTTTAAGACCTCAGAATTGTTCGAAACATATTTTTGTAATGCAGTGGCGTAGCCAGACGGGTCGGGGACTGAACCCCCACCCCTTGTGATTTCGCCAATCAGTGGTTTTTCTAATTTTAGCACTCCTTTTAACACATTTTCCCCCTTTGGTCGAGACCAGACATCCTCTCTTGAACACGGCTACGCCACGATTGTAATGAAGTTTACTAATATATTATTCTCTTGTCCGCAGAATTATTCCTCGCATGAAGTGATTGGAATCACAATCAACATGCACTTGCCAAAAAAAAAAAAAAAAAAAAGTTAGGACAGTCGCTGATACTGCCAAGAGTCAGTTTTGATTCTGAATGTATATATCACAGATGATTTCTACAATTACTTTATTTCTCAGAATTTATCGTCATGACCATCTCATAGTACTTTTTTTTGCTCTATCAGATAGCGCCCTAACCTTGTTTTTCATTTTTTTTTCTTTTGGCAAGTGTCGGTTTTGATTTGAACATCTTAATTTGTGGTAAAAATTTTGTTTTGTTTAATATCCAGTTTTCTTCACATTACACATCGACTTTAGAACTATTTTCACAACGCAACGGCCCAGTGAGAATCAAAAGCAACATTTGCCAAATGTCCCCTTCAATTTAAGCGACTGCAACCACTCGTGCACAGTCAATCTTACGTTTCATTATCACATATTCATGGCGCAACAAGAGGTATTTCTGCTCCCGCGTAGTGTTTTACCTATTTACGCACTTGGAGTAAAATGGCATCAAGGGTCCGTTTTGATTCAGACTTCTTCATATTTACAATATTGGTTACATTTGCACGTAGTATTGTACCAAAATGTAACGATTGCAAATGAGAAATGTTGGTAATGTAGACAAAAAGGCGGGAATGAATATTGTTTCACTTCTTCTAATTATGTATTACCAGGTGTTTTAAGTACTCCCCCTCTCTCAAGGAGGATTTGAAGAAGAAAAACCCTGACAAAGTTGTAATACTTCAATTTTATAATTTATTAATGATATAATGATACAAAACTTTCACCAATAACCGGTTTTAATTGGGGATGATAGGGAGAATCCCTCTATGTAGACTGTCAGAAATATAATTTTTTCATTAAAATGTTTCCAAAAACTGAAAAATTTGTGATCGTCTCTCTCGCAAAAGACTTGACCTCCAAGCTCATTAGTGTACGCCTGCATAACAGTCTAGTCACCACTTATGCTCTCGTTGTCTTGATCGATAGTGGCAGGTGGAAAGAAAATCCAGGATCTGGGGCTAGAATTGAAGCCGAGGCTAGAATTTGTACCATTGAGAAGTCGGAGTGTTAAGAATTAAGGTGTAGGAACCTGAATTCGAGTCTGAGGGCGGTATGCAAGAAATTTCCTTAATCTATTTTTTACCTTAAGGTACCTCCGAGGTACCTTAAGGAGAAATTCTAGGATGTAATTGGCTCACATGTACCTTAAAAAATTCCTTTCCACATTTCGACCTTAAGGAAATTTCTTGCATACCGTCTCAGTATCTCGACTTCGACACCCTGATAAAACTGATACAATTTTTCTATAGAAATTCCTGATTATTTTGCAATGATTATGAATGGGTTCGCCTTGGGACTTCGAAATATGTTTCAACCTAAAAAGTACTGGCATTTCTAGAAAAAACTCGAAATAGGGTACGCGAGTTCTCAGACAGACTCGGCACTTTTTTAATCGTTTATCATAATTTTGTTTTACAGTTCTGGTTATAGCTTCTTATTTCCTAAGAGTAAGAGTGAACTGAAATGAAAATATTTGAATTTTTTTAGCACGAGGAGCTTAAATTAAGATTTGTGACTGCAAAAGGTAAACAGAGTAATTCTATTTCTTGAAAAAGCAGAAGTGGACAACGACGTACCTAAGTGATTTTTTAGTAAGTGAGGAAGAGATATTTAAATTTTTCTAACTTGAAATATCTTCTGAAACACTTATGATTAACAGCGAAGAAGAGGAAGGAAAAACTTTTCATTTTGTAGAGATTTTTCCTATTGAGAATCCGTTTTACCAACTAACGAAAATTTGGGAAAGCCTCCCTTCTCCACTTCTTTCTCTCTCCCTTGCAACTTCCTTAGATACAGACGGCGAAACCGTTAACTAGAATCTTAAAAATACAGTTTCGATAATTTTGACTACTCGTTAGATTCTCCACTTGACCCAAAATGCTAACGTTGAACAAACGCTTCCAATTTTAGTATCATTTTTTCATAGCAAAGTAGAGATTGCGGCCTTCTGAGGCAAAATATGAAGGGAAATTCGAATTGAGTGACCGGGAAGGCCTCTATTTTGACACTTCGATTGACCACGTCAAGTCGTCTATGCCTCCTCCCAAATGAGAAATTTCAATATTAGGGTCCAAAATTAGATCTATGTGGTGTGCACTGTAATGAGATTGTGGTACATTGTAATATAGGTTCTTGGGCTGCACATTTGTAAATAGATAAGTCTCTCAGTCTGTATGTAAATGTTGTAGAATAAACACATCATATCAGTATCTAATTATTACAAATGAAAAATCCGTTACAATACTCGTGATCACGTTTATTTCGATACCTTATTCGATTTTTCAAGCCGCGCCAATTTTACTAGTTTGAAATTTTCATTTTGGATCCTTCATCGGTTACGGGTTAAACATCTGCATCTGACAGGATATTCGAATTTAGTGGAACAAAAACCAATTTGGAGAGATTTTTTAGAATTCTGTCTGCAGAAAGTTTAAAGTTGATAGACCACCAGTTCCTGTTTGCAGGAGAGGGGATTATTTAATGCTTCAAGGAACCACATTTTACCATTTCAAGATATCGCTTGGTTTTCTTTTTAGTCAGTGGCGTTGGAACGGGACGGTACAGGGGTACATCGTACTCATCTTTAAGAAATTACGATACAAAGTATTTATATTTTATATCCCTTTTCTTTTACTCAAAAAATAATAATTAAAATAAAGAAACTGAAAAACTATTTAGCAAATTGATAAGTAAGTACCTTGACATATTTTTGAGACAAGATCTACGAGATTTTTTGCAAATTTACCGAACTTTCCACGTGTTAATTCCGCTTTTGAAAGAAGAGAAATTCTATTTTTCTTTTCATTTTGTTTGTCGACTAAAGAACATAAATTTTAAATTTTCGTACCCCCTTAAAAAAAAAACCGAATGCCGCAATTCTAAGCTACTCACATTAAAAAGCGAACATTGTATTGTTGCAGAACAAGGTTATCATCGATTGTTCTAAAATTTCGCTTGTACTTCTCAAGTCCTCTCGCTCCATCCCCCAATTCGAATTTAAACCCAACGAAAAAGAAATGAAAGAAGAAAGAAAATGGTCAATCATCAGAATTTTGATTTACCTTATCCGTGATTCCTCACCCATGATTTCCGCCCGACACCTTGAACAGGTAAAAAAAGAACCGAATCGCATTTTTATTTACAACTATCGCGTTCTCATGGTTTATCCCTGGCGGCTTTGCTGAATTTGTACTTAACGTACAATTTATTCACATCCTCGGTGTGTGCCAAACAATCTCATACACCATTGGCTCGTTGATAATGTATTCTAATTCGACGCACGACTCCAGAGCCATTTTAAAAAGCGAATACAGAGTAATTACTGGAAGCTCCTCCCGGAACATTGTCACGCTTTTGGCCGCAGCTGTTCGCCAGACGTATGTGTGTGTGTGCGCGCATTTTTGCAACAAAACCATGGCGGCTCGTTTAGCGGCGTGCATAATTTATTATGATATTGTATCCCCGATAGGGTGTGAGGTAGGCACTCTATCTGGAACCCCGGATAGGTATATTACATTATGGCACCGCAGCTGACCGGACCTATTTCTGAAATTGTTTTTTATATCGTTTTCGTTTGTAAATTAGCATCGCTTTCATTTTTACGACCAATCTCTCGGCCGCGTTTATCTAATTAATTAATCGCGGCTCTTTGAAGCTCGATTGTCTGATATTTGCAGTGCCGGCGAATGGAGTTGCCGAGGACTCGCTCGGAACCGTTCACTTTTCTCCTCCCCCTCCCCCCTCCCAAGGGTTATAAAGCAAACAGTCGGACTGCACGCGAGATACCACGCGACGATAAGGACGACCATCGTCGGGTTGTCACTTTCAAACGTGCTCCCGTTTATCTACTTGGAAAAGCCAAAGAGCCAATGCCAAATTAGCCCCATCAAATAATATTAGGCATATGTATAGGCAAATGGAAGAACGGTTTAAGTGGCAAAAGAAAGGCAGAGAAGGCAAAAAAAAAAAGAAGCTAATGACATCGGAGGCGGGAAACGACCGCAAATACGGTATTGTATTATTTTTCGAACGTACGTTTAGCCTTTGCTAGATTTCGCTCCCGTTTTGCGCAACACCAGTAGCATTTTCTGGAGTTCCGCTTTTTGATCGTTATTATTTAGCCTTTACAACCTCCCGCCACCCAAATGCACGTTTTAGTATTTATATTATCACGATGGAACAGTCTCTGATTTGTCCGAGTCGGAAGCGTGAAAAACTAGGGGCGGTTCAAAAGGATTTTATCGTACCAAGGTTTTTATTTTCAAGTACGCGAAGTGAAGAAAAGCCGCTTCGATACGCTCGTAGAAAAGACTTTATTAAATCGGGTATAATCAAATTAAAAGGGTGACACGTTTTGTCGATAAAATAAGTGGGTGTCTGTTTGTCTTACCCGGTCGAAACACGCGGATTTATTAATTCTGTTAAAGAGTTCGAAACATAACACTACACAACAGCATACAAAACAATGGGATGAGATTATATGGTTTTGGCTGTATTTTGAATGCTGAATACGATGGTGTTATCCATTTTTCTCGAGAACCTCTCGTTTTCCATATTCAAAAGTAAAATTTTCACGTTTTATTCCTTTTTGTCGTACAGGAATACCTACACTGATACTGATAACGCATATAGTTGTTCGATCAGTAGTATCATCTTGATGATACTAAAATTTGCATGTTAGGAAAAAACAATGAACTGTAATCAAAAAAATAACATCGGCATTGAATTCCTCGTTGAAAATACATGTAGAATCATGTATTCTCATGCCATTGTTTTTCGAAAAATTTCAAATTATTGTGTAGTGTAATGGAAGTTATACAGAGGTGCATAGGCGCACCTAGAAATTATCTAAGGAGGGGGCTAAATTCGAAGCAAGTTAGGTCTCAAAAATATGATTCTAACGTTCAAACGCTAGGCACTTTCGGTAGATAACATCAGTTGAATATAAATATTTGTAACTTGTGGAGTAACATTTAAAATTTTCAAGGGACGGCTGAGTCTAAGGGAGCTATAGCCCCCTAGCCCCCCCTTGGGTGCGCCACTGCAGAGGTGCTGGGAGAAAATCATTAGTGCGAATCTATCAGCTATCGGTTTTCAAAACTGTTAGAAATAGTTCTAAAATCGAATCGATTCAAGATCGATATCTCAACCAGGGCTACCAACTGGCAGTTATTTTATTCCCATGCTGGTTGTCATCAGAAATTTAAAGGCGGTGGCAGATATAAATGATTTTAAAAAAAAACTATTTTGACAATTTTTGCAAGAAAATATCCCGTTAATTGAAAAAAATCCCTTCTATTTTATTTACTGAACGGTCATTCCATGTCATTTCGCACGGCCATTAAAATCAACCGGTTCGATTTAGACTAAACTTGCATGGGGGAGGGGTTTTTAGTCTATTCTATAAGTATGCTTGCGGACTCATTTTGAAAAATTTAGCTCCATTTTCGAGTTCTGGATATTTTTTTTTTAAATGGCGGCTTTTTGAAATTTATAACATATCAAACACCCAAAATAGTCTGTATATATATAAATTTGGCTGAATTTTTCGTAGATTATAATCGTTCTGAAAATTGTGAATATTTTTTTAGTCCAATTAAAAATGTATACTTGAGAATAAACAGCAGAAAAATCAGATTTAAGCTGCCATATTGACCCCTAGACGAGTCAAAGCACTGCTTACATTCGTTTCAGTATTTGTATCAATCAGTATAACAGTAAAACTACGTGTACAAATTTTTAGCTTCCTAGCTACATTTTCAATTTGACTGAAAATTTGCAAAATTTCCTGAGCCGATTGTATTTTTGGAAACGGAACAATGCCACTGCCAGACTTTCCTAGTACATTAACTGGACTTCTGACTACATATCAGTGAGAAATTCAACGAAATCTATGCATAGGTATTTTAGGTAAATAATTTGTAAATTTTGTTTTTTGAAAATATGACTTTGTGCATATTTGTTTTTGAAAGGAGCAGTCGTACATCTTCAAAGTTTAGTTCGTTTACGAGATAAAGCGAAAGTTTTTTTTTTTTTTGTAAAGGTATTTGTAAACATAGGTATTAAATTATTAAACAGACTAGCCCGACTTAAAATTCAAACAGCCCTACCTATCTGACAGGGTGCGTACGGGCCTACTGGTGAAATAGAACAGAAAACCGCTCTAATTTGGCGATTTTTGACATGTTTTACCCCCATTAGCTAAACTAGTTTCATTTAGTCTAAAAACACACCAGATGATTGTTTTGAAATTAAAAAATCTTGAGGGAGCCCACTAGAGGAGGATACAAGTTTAACATCGGATTCATTATAAGGAAATTTGAAATTTTACTTTAAACCTTCCAAAATATCAAGTTCTACCGAAAAAAATTGGTTTTATCATAAAAAATTGTTTTTATTAGCGTAAGGATTGAGTACCTGTACCGAGAATTTTGAGCATTCTAAGATCAATGGCTTCTGGTAAAATTGAGGTAAAAAGTACATTTTCTTGAAATTCGAACATTAAAGACCACAGAAACCGAATAAAAACATAAAAGCGATTGTATACTCTGATTTCGTAAATAATGATAAATGCATTGATGAAATTTTTTGGTCGAATGAACCCTGTTTCTCAAGTTCTGCTGCGTCCGGTCATACAAATCGAATCTATCAGCTATAGGGTTTTAAAACTGTTAGAAATTTCTGAAATTGAATCGATTCAAGATACCGATATCTCAACCAGGGTTGCCAACTGACAGTTATTTTATTCGCATGCGGGTTATTCTCAGAAATTTAAAGGCGATGGCAGATATAAATTAACTATTGTAATTCCATGTAATTCCATTCCGAGACCATAGCCGTTAGGCATTAAAAGTCTCGTTAATGAAAAAAAAAAAAAAAAAAAGATTTAAAAAAAGACCATTTTGACAATTTTTACAAGAAAATATCCCGTTATTTACATAAAATTCTTCGTGCCCCCTCCTCCGAAATTTTTCACATTTTTTCTATGCATTAAACTGGGGCATTACTCGTACAGTATGATTTCTAAAAGATTTTTTTTTAAATTTACATCCCCTCCCCCCCCCCAAAAAAAAAAAGTTTTGGTGTAACTACGCTACTGGAGAGGCAGATTCTAAAAACTACAGATACCGTTAAATACACCGAAAATGAAATTTTTGGAGTAGCTAAATTTATTTTTGAGGTTATTTTAACTAGAATCTTAAAGAACACAGGTTCACAGGGACAGAACCCTACATTCTTCGATATTATTCAGCATATAACTTCAAGTATACCCATGTTAGTGTTTCTGTAGTCGTTAAATTGATTTTTAAGGTTTTTTCTCAATCCCAACAGATAATAATCCACGCGGAGTGAAACACACGCAATAACTTCAAAAATGAATTCAGTAAGTATAGAAATTCTATTACCGATATTCGTAAAACTACGTTAAATTATTTCAAAGTTTCACGTTTCTGCCCCGTGTAGATCTCTATTGGTAGAAATTACAGTTGAAATAACTTTATGAACGAAATCAGCGACTCCAAAAACCTATTACTGATACAGTACTCGAAGCAATGCTGAATAATTTTGAAGTTTTCTCGTCCGTGTCCCAGAAATAGCCTCAAAAATGAATTCATCTTCTCCAGAAACCTCATTTGTTAGATATACATGGCGGTACTGCCAGTAATTCTCACGCTTTGCCCCCTCAGTGGTGGCTTTAAAATTAGGAATTTTTACCGGAAATTTTCATAAATGGATTTAGCGTTTCTGAAATCCTAGTAGACAACCGTTTTCATGCTTTTATTCGATTTCGGAGGTCTGTAATGTTCAAATTTCCAAAACGTGTACGTTTTACCCGCATTGTTTGACCGAAGTTGATGTTTCAGAGCTTTACAGCAAAACTGCACTTCACGAGGGATCCTATGTTAAACTTGACCACCCTCCCCAGGATCCTTTAACATTGGTCGATTTCAAGGAAACGTTGGCTAGTGGGTCGTTAAGCCAACAGGAACTTGTTTAGCTACTGGGAAGAAAACATTCCAAAATCGCCAAATTTTGGATCACCTTAGTAAACAGTGTTTATTAGGGTTTCAAAAGGTTGATTTCGGAGAGAAGACAAAACCGACTTGACGTGGAAATTTGAAATGTCAAACTAGAGTCTTTCGAGTTGGTCAGTTCGAATATCCCGTCAGTTTTTTTCATTCAGGGGTCCGAAATACGAACTTCGCAGTAAGAAATTATAAATAATTTCACTTATAAAATCCAATGTTACTTTCGTACATGTCCAAAAGCCAATATTAAGTAGAACATAAAAAAGGCCAACCGGTCTGGCAATATAAGGGAGAGGGAAAATGGGGGATTATGCCCGAATCCGATTTCTCAGGGAGGCTAAATTTTTCAAAGCTTAATCTTAGTTGTTTTTTTTTTCACAATTGGCCGATCCTACTGATAACAACAAGTCTTCAATATTCTTTAAGATTTTAATTAATTCTTTTTTCTTATAAATTAAAATACCATTTATTTTTAGGGAGGGGGGAGACAAACAATTTTTGTTGAAAGGTGAATTTTTGCAGGGGAGAGGACCAAATCCACGATGACATTTAGAAATTTGTAATCAAGCTTGGAAGGATCCGAAACACTATTTATTTGAATCCTTCCAAACATTTAGTTCCTTGGAAATCTAGATATTGATGTTTTCCAAAGAAATTTAGATCTGTTAATATCCATTTTATAATTACTCAAACATTCAAACACATACAGCAAAACTGCCACTGGAAATAACTAATGGGCAGGTCTTAAGTGGTTTACTAAGACTATTTTCATTTTCTCAAGTTCAAATTTGGATTCGATAAGATTGAGAATGCTTCGGAAAAAAAGAAAAACGGTTTCATCATATTCTGAATCTGCCATGGACCACATAATCCGATTTTATTTGACGATTCAATATTTGCGAGTTATTAATTTATAGAATGGGCATATATACATCTTTGATGGTTGTCGAGATCTAGCCAGATAATAAAAATGGAATGTGTTACGAGGGTTTCATCATATTTTCTCAAGTGGTTGTTTGAGTCATCGGACCTTCTAGATGAAAGCCTCAGCAGACTCCATAATGTTATTTACACTACTTGGATTATGAGGTCTTGAGACATCAAACCTCAGTCGGTTACACAGATAATTTTCAGTAAATTGTCAGACCATATAGTTTAAAGCCCCAATCGACTTAAACAGTTTAAATTTGTAATAATTCACCTAAACTGAAGTCTCAGTTGGCTTTGATAATGTTTTTGAAATTGTTCGTCATTAGACCTTTCAGACTGAAGTATCAGTCGGCTTTCCCAGTGCTTTAGAAACTGCTCCAGTCGTTAATCCAGTCAGACTAACGCCCCGCAAGCGATTTCGCAAATGCTTTGAAACTTTTTGAGTCATCAGGTCATTGGAAACAAAACTTCAGTTGCCTGCACTGATGCGTTTGCATTTATATAAGTCTCTGAGCCATTCAGATTGATGCCTCAACCGGCATTGTCGATGCTCAAAAACTGAATCGTTAATTCCTCTAGCATAAAGCTTTAGTTGGCTTTGGTGATTCTTTTGTAAATGTCTGAGTCATTATGTCGTGCAGAACAAAGCCTCATAGCTAGCTCCGTTAATGCTCTGAAGCTTCAAGTGACTTCGCTGATGCTTTTGAACCTGTCTCAGCGGTCAAGTCACTAGGAAGAAGGTCTCTATCAGCCTCGCTGATGCTTTTGAAACTCATAAGTTATCACGGCATCTAGACTGAAGCCTCTTTCTGCTTTACTGATGCTTTAGGAATTGTTCGTGCCGTTATCCGAGTGACTAGAATGCTTTCAAGTCACAGATGGCACTTGTGACGATGCCTGAGGCACAATGAGGCAAAATCTCTAGCCAATGAAAACGCTCCATTTAGGCCACTTTCTTACGAATGCCTCAAACTAGACATAAAGTCGTTGTGTCTATTTTGATGCTATTATGAGACTACTTTGTAACTAAACTGAGGCTGGTCTGTGACAAATTCGAAGCTACTTTGTGACCAAATTATGACAATTCTGTATCCAAATGGAAGCTCTGGTTTGTGACCGATTTGAGAGTAGTCTGTGACCAAAGCGAGACCATTTTGTGACAAAATTGAGGTTATTTTGTAGCCAAATGGTAACTGGTCTATGACCAATTTGAGGCTGGGATGTGACCATTCGAGGCTGATTTGTGATCGCATTCAAGCTGAGTGAGAATAATGTTTCAAATTCTTAAAGGAATGTAATGGAGGCTGTTGCAATTCATTCAATTTACTAGTTCGAGCAGACTGAAAATTTCCAGTTTGTAAATGCGCAGTTTCAACTGAAAAAATGGACATGAGCAACAAGCCCATTAAAATAACTGAACTGGATTTAGCAAACAAGGGTTGTTTCCAGTGTAAAATACAAAGTACTATGTGAAAACGAAACCTAAAATTCGGCTCACATTCTCTAAAAAATGGCTTCAAATTAGAAAAGTGACTAGATATGGAAAAAAAACAAAGGAACAAAACACAAAAGTAGGTTTCATTTTGGGATTCCTAATCTCGATTATAACCGCTTTTCTTAGCATTTGGTGTTAATTTCTAATCGATTCCATATCTCATGCACCTTTCTCACCCCCTCCAGCGTTACGAAGAAAATGAGGTTCTCTGATTTTCAACCAACAATCTTCAAAACGTTAACAAACTTTTGTGTCAAGTAAGATGCATATTCGTAAAAATAATAATTTAGAAAGTTCGATCTTCTATGATACAGTCGATTTCAAGCTTTGCAGATGATAATGATTCTGCAGATGAAAAAATCGACCTTTTCAAGAGAAAACGTTTCTACTTGTACCTACATACATTCGAAATTTATCAGTGACCTATGTTTAATATCTTTGTCGAGGATATTCTCATGGACGGATAACACGATGTTTTGTTTGATCGAACTTGCGGCTCGTAGTTCGTTCACTTCTGAAGGAAAAAGTCAAAAACGGAAGGAAGATACAGTGTCGTGGCCAGGGGGGTCGAGATGGTCTGCATCCCCTTCTTTGCGACTTCATCAAATAGTGGGTTTTCTCATTTTAACACCCTCTCTACTATCCCTACCCCTTCGGTTCAGACCGGACCCCCCCTCGAACACTGGGCTGGCTAAGCTACTGGGCTATATGTGTATTGATGAAACTGAAAAATTTCATCAGTACCAGATCTAAGCGACCATCGCCATTCCTCATTCTATATTAAGAATTCAGATGTATACCTGTAAGTAATACTGATAAATGAGCAGGTTCTTCAACCAAATGCTGGAAACGTGATGTCATAGGTACTTGACAGCATAAGTAAATCAATATGTTATCCTCGTCGACTGCGTCCCAATGTTCCGAGTAAAACACTTTTAGCGCACGCACATTTAAAACTAGTTTGAGGCTTATCAGAAGACATATTTTGAGAATCCTGTGTAATGGGCCTGATTTAGGAAGTCATATTTTGGTCACACTGAACTTTCAACAAATAAGGCGTTCCTGTGGCAGTGAGAAAAACTAAAAATTCTAAGCTAATTACAGTCACATGCCAGCTTTCTCTGTCTCACGCGTCAGTTGAATAGTTCATCTAGACTGAACTTCAAGGGGGTTTTTTGATACTTTTGCAACTGTTTGTGTCATTATGTCGTTGAAACAGTGCCTTAGTTGGCTTCGCTGATGTTTTCGAAACTGTTTACCAGAAAATCTAGACTGAAATGTCAGCCGACTTGGCTAGTGCTTTAGAAACTGTTGGAGTCTGTAGTCCATCTAAACTGGAGCCTCAGGCAACCTTGCGCTGTTGCTGTTGAAAGCATTAAAACGTCGGGTCATCGAGAGCAAAGTCCAAAGTGTCGATCCGCTTCACTGATGATTTTGAAATTGTTAAAGTCATCCGGCTACCTCAACTGAAGCTTCGACTGGCTCTGCCGATGCTTTTGGAACGGTTGCTAGTAAAGTATCTGCATAATATTACGTCAACGTTTTACCTTGCGGCTTCGCATTTGTTAATTAATTCAGGTTCCTTCGTAATTTGTTCCCCGAATACGGTACATGCGTGAGTATAGGTGTATAAAGATGTCACCGAGGATGTTTCAACAGAGCCTCGAAAAACGATCAATTTTGTGGCTCGAGTGCGGCGAGATAAGGAGAAGAATAATTAGGTTTGCTGGTCTTACGTACCGAGATAACATTAACGAGTCGGACGGGCACGGGTGCAAACCGGTGGCGCTGCCGATGTGCGGCATAAAACCGGCTGATGGCTGCAGCGGTATCAGGCTGACGGACGGTGCATCCGGCGATTTGGGCTCGGTGCTCTTCTCGTTCGATGCCGAGTCCTGCTTGCTTAAAATACTAGAAATGGAGAATGAGGTGTACGAATTTGGAGCATTTTTCGTCGAGATTTCAGCCGGCGATTTGGGAGGCGATGGCGTACCGCAGGTCATCACGTATTTCGAGGATTTGCGTACCGTTTCCGAACTGTTATCCGACGAGTCGACTAATTTTTCGTTTTTCTCCGATCTCGGCGATACGCTCATTATTGCCCGAGTCGGCGGCGCGGTCGATCAATCCCGAATAAACGTTAAAATCGAATCGAACATTTTTCAGCTTATCTACGGTCAATTTACGAGGAAGACTGGCCGCGATTGCGAATGGAAAATGAGTTTTCGTGGCGTAAAAGACGAATGAATCAATCTCGCGCAGTCAACTCGTAAATCGCGATCGAGTCGCAAAATCGACGATTCGGCGAACTCGAATCGGAAATATCTCCGTCGGGTTTATTACACTCGCGTACGACAATGTTCGTTCGTGACTAACCGTTCTTGTACGTGAAATTTAACTTATGAAATTCATCCCCTCTCGCGGGTAAAGCGTTTGTTAGAAAAAGGGCGAGGAAAACAAACAGCCACCCTTCAAATCGCAATTCTATGAAATTAGGCTCCGCCTTCTATGAAAACTACCCCATCCGCAACAAACTCTTAATGCTGAAATGCGGCTAAAACTTTAGAGCCGGCGAATATTATTCCTTTTTGTTGTTTTTTATTTCGCAGTTCGTAAAAAATTTACTATTTTCATCGCGTCAGCTAGAGGCTGGGAATTTTTTCGAAAAAAAAAGAGTGAGATAAGAACGAAGGAAGAAACGCAGAAAATTACGAAAGAAAAATAACGTATCTATTTACTCGAATTATTTTTCGTACGAATGCAAAAGTATTTTTCATCTTTCTCTCAGCTTTCACTCGTTTCGATGTTTCTTGTTTTTCATCAGGTAGTTTTTGTCGTTTTTTGGTCGTAATTTACTGGCTTTTGTTCTTCTTTCGGGCCTCCCTGGTCTTGATTCGGTCGGCGGATTTTATTTCATTTTGACTAGGTCTTTTCAGGTCTCGGATAATCGAATTGTTTATTTTACAAACCATTTATGTGCACAAAACTTCATCTTCAGAAAAATGAAAATAACTATTCACAGTGGTCAAGAAAATTTCAGGCAAAAAATAAATAAAAGTAGAGTACACTTTTGAAAAACATTTCAAATATGATGATATAGGTACCTAATACCTATATACTCACTAAAAATGTTTCATTCATTGAGAAGAAAAATAATGGGATCTTAATTTCGTTCACATGAAGTGTTTCTGTTCTAAAATAGTTTCTCATATACTTTCAATATTTTACAGACTCGAGGAAGTACGGACAACTTGGAATTATGAGAGTGGAAACGAATGCGGAAAACTGTTCAAAACTTCTTTATGGCTGTCTATGACTTTTCCACGCTTTATTATGGCTCTTCGATACATGCTTAAGACTTTTAGAACTCGTATACTACTCTGGAGGGCTGTACTTGAAACTAACTAAAATTTCTGAATGTTCAGTTGAGACTCTAGGAGACTAGTTTAAGATTTTTCAAGGCTTTTCTGTAAGACTAATTGACTATTCAAGATTCGTTTAAGATTTTTTACGCCTCCTCGATATTGGGTCACGACTAATTAGTAATTAAGAATTCTTTTATACGCATTTAAAATACGTTTACGCTCTTTAAGACTTCTAATAGTTTTGAAGATTTGCTGAGACCGCTCAAAACTTGTTCAACTCTTTATGATTCTCCCAGATTTGCTAAAGACTTTGATCAAATTAAGTCTTGATTTGCTGGGTTTTAATGTGTTTTGGTTTTGTTTGGCCTTAGTCTTCATTCAGTAATTTTTGATGTTTATTCCCCGTTTTCATTGCTTTGTGATCTATTTAATTTCGTGGTATTTCCTGTTTTCACTACTTTTAGGTAGGTAGTTTATCGGGCCTTTTTGGTTTTGGTTGCTTTTCTCAAAGACCCAGCTGTTAGAAGCAAGGGGAACGGTTTGACCTCCACCTTTATTTTGGCTATTGTAGACAAAATCAAAGAACTAAAAACTTTCCTTAGATGTTGATTGAAATTTTAGTAAGTACAAAATTGGCAGAATGGAATCACTCAGTTGGAAATTTTTAGCCTAGTGCCCTCCCACCTGTTCCCTCGAGATAAATTAGCCATTGCTACGTTCCAGGTCATGTTATGGTGGTGTTTTTAGTCTCAGTTTTCTGAATTGGGTGTTATGTTGATCAAAGGTGTCCGATTTTTTTTAAGGGGAGGGGGGGAATTCAAAATGTCAGTGAAATAAAGAAAGACAAAGCCGAAAATCTCGTAACTTTTTCCCTGAAATCTCTCAAGACTGATGCTTTGTATCAACTTGTTTAATAGTTTCATAATTTTTAAGAATGTTTTTAAATTTTCTTCGGTTGTACAGTGTATTTTTATACCTGGCGTTCTTATGTTACTTGTTTGGTTGTCTTCTTCGGTATTTTATCTCCAATTTGGTTTTGTGATTTTTAATAGGTAATTATTCTTATTAAAGGCTGTATCTGTACTTTTAGGTCTTTGTTGGTCTTTTACAGTCTTGTTTTGTATTGATTTTTGTATTATTTTGGTTTGATGTTCTTCACTTTAGGTACGTTTCCTGCTCTGGTTGTTTTCGTTTTCGTTTTGATTTGTGATTTTCGGTGTTTTCTGGTCTTCTTGAGTTTTATTTCATTTTTGTTCATAATTTTCTGGATTTTGGCGTTTTCGATTAGGTCTATTTCTTGTATTTTCTGGTTTTGTTGTGGTCTGTTTGATCTTGATTTGGCATGGCTTGATATTTTTTGTTTTCTAGCGATGGACTGACGTTCGTTGAACCTCGATTGTCTTATTTTAGTCTCCCTTAATTCGAATTATGTTTATGTTCGAGACTCTGGTCTTGATTCCAAATTTTCTGATCTTTATTTTACAGTACGTCTTATTATTCATTCTTCAGTTTATAAATTCTGGATTTCGTTGTCTTATTTCGATGATTTTCTACATTTCTCCTACAACTACAGAGCCTCACCCCCACAAACCTCAATTTTATCAATATCAGATCGGCAAATTCAAATTCATCAGACTAATCCCTAATCAAATATTTCATGTATCTGCTTTTTGACACTGATGCGATACTCGAAAGGGTAGTGTCTTAGGGGCCACTTTCACAGGCGTGCATCGCCATATCTGCTTTTGAAACTACGTTTTATGCAGAAATTCAGAATATTCATCAGTCGTCTTTAGTTGTTTTCCTTATTTGTGGGGTTTGTTGGGTCCCAATTTGGTGTTTTTAATATTTTTTCAGAAGCAACTTAGCTTAGGGGAATCCTTCTCCTTGATCAGAAATTATCAGAAATATGTAGATAACCTTTCTAGACTTATATTTAACACTCTTTTGGACTCTTCTGAACTTTATTAAGACTCTTCAAGACGTGATTTCGATTTTTCGAGGTCCGTGAACATTTGTTAGGCTTTTCCAAGATTTATTTCAGACCCTCGAAAACTTGTTTAAGGCTCTAAGACTTCCATAGAAAGATTCGCCACGACTCTTGAAGACTCATTTATGACTTTCGAGACTCGTTCCCACGTGTTTATGATCCCTTTAGATTTTTTAAAAGACTCTAGCAAGCTCGTTTGAGACTCTGAAAGACTTTTTCATTCATTTTAAGCGTTTTTGATATCAGTATTTTTATCTGAGAAGAGCAATTGTTTCCATTGTCCTCCCTATATCCACGTCTGACCTATACACCATTATTAATATCTATATTCATTTCTAAAAGATTAGGATCGAAAACAATTTTTTAGGATTCTATTTCTGAAACGAACCGCTATTATTTACCCTGAAAATGAAATACAGATGTCGACGAATATTTTAATACTCGGCTATTTCAGATCGCATGTCCATCCTCATTAATACCATACCGTCTACGAAAATTTAACTCGGCCGTTCTCACTTATCGTCCAGTTGAAATTTCAACATAGTATAAATTTTCCCGGTAATATATTTGATGATCACGGTGCGGGGCAGCTCATCGCAAATACCTATTAAATATAACACGTACACGCTACTGCATAAACCACGTGTTTATTGCGCCATTAAAATTTACAGAGTTCCATTTGTAATGATATTTAACGGTATATGGTCATACGTTTATAGGTATGAATAACTTTTATATTATTCACGTATACAGATACATATATACGAAACCCAACGGGGCCATTATCAAGATGGTACCTTAATTCATTTAATTAATTTAGAAGTAACAGCTGCAATTATCCTCTCTGAATGCTCTTCGGTGTTTTTAATATTTAACAAGGAAAGAAAATTAAGGTAACAGAAAACTTTCCCTTTTTTCCCCTTTTCAAAATATTTCTCGTAGAAAAATTATTTCGACAAATATTGAAAAAAAAAAAAGTTTCCGTCGAAGTAACTGAGTATTTAATGTTTTTTTGTTATTTTTTCTCTCTCCTTGAAACTCGCAGTGTGTTTTCATGTTTGATCGTATAGCTAACTATAACTATGTCATTTAATGTTTAAATTTCCTCTATCAAGATTATAAGTTATATTGAACACCTACAGAATATAGCAGAATAGTTAAGGTTATAGCAGTAGCAGTGGGCGTACGAGGGTCGGTTACCCTCTTCCCAAATATTGTATGAAAAATCGGCCCTGAGTAAAAATTCTGATAGCCGGTTGAAAAAAATAAAATAAAAAAATTAGGAACTTTATGTTTTAACTCACACTTTTTATATTTTTGTCGGTGTTTTCTCCGTCTTCATTCACTCCCTCTCCACATCCCAAGAAAATTGCTAGTTATGGCTGTAGTTAAGATGCGCGCACTCGTGGCTCTGAAATTTAATTCAATAGATTTCTCGGATAACTGTTAACTTAGACATACTTTTAGGCTGATAAATCTAATTGCACCAATTAGAAGTGAAGTGATGGAAAATAAATATTGATAGTCGTAAGCTAAATTTGAAGGTTTGCACCTTACAGACCTTTTCTACGGTGTGATATCGCTATGCCGCAAATTTCGGCACCTAATTGCGATACTTCAAATAAAGCTAAGTGAGAGTTTCTCAGGACTCTATTGAGACTCATAAAGACTCTTCTTGATTCTGTTCGGCTCCTGGAAGACCATAAAACCATTTAGGAATCGTTTATCAAGCAAAGATGTGTTCATAAAGTACACACGATCTACTAGAATGGCCTTTCAATTGTTTTTATGTTTTATGTTGCCGCATCTCCTCCACACCTCCAATCATAGGATAAGTGGGGGGGGGGGTAGCAAAATGGTCTGCCAAATTTGAGCAAAGTCGGCTTAGGATAACTCGTATCCCAAGTACCAATGGATCGAAGTAACGCTCATTTCGTTTGAGGAAACATTACGAAAATTGCATTCAAATTACTTTCTTTTCTTTCCTTTTCTAATTGAAATGTGTGGATTAATGGACATCTCATTTTTCAGAAATAAAAAAATTAATATTTTCGTCATAATTTAGTTGTCATTTCTAATTCTAGGTTGGCATTCGGTACAAAATATTTAACGCTATAATATGGTACATGCAAACTAATAAAGACTTCTCAAGACTCTATTAAGATTTGTCAAGACTCAGTAAGACTGATATAGACTCTATTAGACATTGTTAAGTATCCTCAAGACTGTGTTAAGTCACTCTGTAAACTCGTTCAGATTTTTCAATAATCTGGTCAGAGGCGTTTTTACCATTAGGCAACCTAGGCAGCTGCCTAGAGCGGCAAAAGTTTGAATCTTCAGACCAAAAAAAGAAGAAAAGAAAAAAAGAAAAAAAAAGGGAAAAGGAATGAGAAAGTAGAAAATGGAGAAGGAATAAATCAAATAGAAGAACTATACGCCATTTTAAAGATCTCTGTCATATACCGGGTGACCGAAAAGTCCGTTCCTATTGAAAAATTTTATTTTTATTTTTATTACAAGCTCACGGGCTCGGCGGAACGAAATCGATGGAGCAATTACATATTGGATCGATAGGTTCGTGTGGGGGGGGGTTCGTCTCGCTCCTCACCCAGTCACCCAATTCTGGGTATGAGCGTTGGTCAAATCTAACCAAATTTTTCTATTTGCGACCTTCTGTGCCCAAGTAGGGCCAGCCACCGCGATCACCTCATCTACCCATTTTTTCAATGATCTCCCAACTTTGCGTTTTCCCTCGCCCAGGATCCAGAAAGTGGCAACTCTGTTCCATTTAAATCTGAATTCTCTCGCAACATGCCCTGCATAGTTAAATTTTAGCTTTTTGATGATCTTGACAATGTTTTAGTTTTTGTTTTAGTGAACAATTCCGAAACGTGAATTTTGTCCCTTAATCTTATGTCCAATATATTCCTTAGCATGGTGTGTTGCGTTGTTTCCATTTTATGTATTTGGTTATTAGTATAGGCCCAAATTTGTGCCTCGTAGGTCAGCACCAGGTAGACAGTACTTCCAAGTATTTTTATTTTCGATAGCATTTTGAGTTTCCTCTTAAGAATATCCCTTTTGGCCCAGGACGCCTTCCAGGCATTAGCTTTCCTGATTTTGATTTCGTTTTTAGTTCTATTTTCTATGGCCATGTTTTAGCCAAGATACTTAGTTATAATCTTTTACTATTTCGATTTGGTTATTCTCTATGCTAATCGGATCCAAGTGTTCGATAGTAGTCAAAATTTTGGTTTTATTATAGTTACTTGTTCCATCAAACTTTTTGCTCTCTCTCTCTCTCCTCAAATCCTCCGCCATTGCTTTAAGTTCCCTGCTGCTGTTCTTTATAATAACAATGTCGTCAGCAAATCTCAAATGATTTAGGTATTTATATTTGCCAACAGCGTACTTTAGCCCCATTTCTAGTCCTTTACCCCTCTAATCTACCTTTTTAAAAATTTCTTCCTGTACTGCACTGAAAATGTTGGAAGATAGCGGATCACCCTATTTGACACCTCTCCTAATCTTAAACTTCTTTTTATTTCCATCCAGTCTGATGATAGCTTCCGATTTGGAATAGATTTCTTTTAAAACTTCAACTATCCCGCAGTGAACTCCTGCATTTCTTAATGTAATCCAAATTTTATTATGGTATAATGAATGAAAGCTTTATGAAGTCTATAAACATGACTGCTACCTTGCATTGAAATTCTTTCGACATGGATGTGATCAATAGTGCTACACTTTTTCCTAAAACCCGCCCGTTCGAGAGGTTGTTGGGCGTCTAGAATTGAATAGATTTTATGTTTAAGAATTTTCATAAATGTTTTACAAACATTGGATGAGAGAACAGAGGCACCTCTCTGAAATTATACTTCTACACAAAAAAGGAGATAGAGCCGATATTAATAACTATCAGTCTAATGCTTCGCAAAAATTTCCTAGTCAACTTATCAAGAAAATTTCTACTGCAGCGGCATTCTTGGTCTATTACTATTGAAACAATAGTCATCCTCCGAATTATCAAAGCGTACGAAATTTTTACTAACGTGACAACCAAGAACTGATCAAAAACGTACGATGTAAATCTGTAATTATAATTATTGTCACAATAAGTACGGACACACGCAGGGGCACCAGGGACACATATTCCTCCCGGCGAGAAAAACACTCGAATCGACAAACTTTCGAAAATCGCAGCCCGATGATAGAAACCGACAGATAGAATAACTCAACAAGTTCTACTGGCTTTTCTTTCCATTTCAGACTAATATGTAAGTGGGGCAAAAAAAAAGAGATATGCGATATTTCCCTATACTATGTTTTATCTAAGATCGGAATTTCAGGTAATAATCTAAAAATTATGTCAGAACCAGACGAAGAATACACACCGTCGAAAATGGTACTTCCGAAACTGTACCTACCTACTAGCTACCTACATAATGGTCAATACTATCCGAGAAGGACTAACATGCACACAATCTGAACAAAGAGGAAGCCGCAAGGAAACCACAAATAAACGTGGAGATAAAGATGCTGGACATGGCGTTGTCGTCAAGTACAGTTATTTCCCAACTGAATACAAAATAACGGGAGTTTACTTATCTTGGAGTGCTACTGTAGCTAAGCGAGGCGCGCATAATTTTTCCAGAACCAAAAAAATTACCTACTCGCCGAATAACAAGGAAAGGAATTTAGAGAAACTACAACCCTGTATATAACGGTTCGTGCGTTCGTGGAATCACATGCCCAAGGGCAGCTAAATCTTGCGGAAAATATTGATTTTCAAACGCAAATATAATCGATTTTGGGAAACGCCGACAAACGCGATTTACGCGATATATTTTGTTTTCTATTTCTCTCGATCTGCGCAAAATGTATGTCAAAACAGTAGCAATATCTATGGCGCCAGTCATCCATATCTGTACACCGTTATCCAACTGTACCTATCCGGTAAATAAGACGAGTCCATTGTATTCGGAGCATTTGGCCCGGACAACAAAAGGTTTTTATTGATAACCCTTTCAACCCTCATGTCCTGGCATAGCTTTTAAAATCGATTCTCGATAACAATGTTTTCAATCCCGCGACCACTATGTGCCGCCTGAACACGTTTCCAACTTAAACTCTTTATCTGACTTTAATCGCGCAAAACACGATATTATTAATTTAATTATACGAAAATGTATCTGGTTTCGCTCGAGCACGAGCCGATTCCGTGAAACCAGTTTTTCTATTCGGAAGCATGTTTCCCATTATGCCTGATGTCTAAGCCGTCGTAACTTACAAATCCACTTGACAAGAAATACGTGTCGTAAATTTGTTAATTCCTCCCATTAATTAGCGCGTACGATTTTAATCTGGCGTCAGATAATCGCTGCGGGTAGCCATCTGAATATAAAAGGCATCGATGCACGGTGACTTCTCTCATTCTGGTTTGTACGTAGAATATTCAAAAGACAGACTTACTATTAGAGTGAGAGACAGGGGCGCCGGGGATAGTTGCCCCTCATTCGTACCGGTATGAAGGCGACAGTATAATTGTATTTCCACAGTTTCAGTTAAAGAAACTGTACGGGTAATAGCTGACTCTTACAAAATGGTATGCAACAAGAAGGCAAATGTATTAAACAGTCATCTGACCTCTCACCGGTACTCCAGAAATTGTTTATTTTCTTCTGAAAGTACTCCAATTACCAATACACCCACGAAACAATTTTGATGCATAAAATCGATGTCGATTTGATGTTGGTAGTTTGACAGTCCGTCAATTTTCATAACAAATCAATTATTTTTACAGCATAGAATTCCCAAATAAATCGACGTCATTTTTCCACATAGATCGACACTCAATGTAATCAGTGTAATTTATGTTTCTTCCTTTTGTCACCAAATTGACGTCAGTTCGACATTATTTTTACCAGTTATTTCGACGTCTTATAAAATGGAAATTAATCATACTGTCATTACTGTTTCTTAACCTTCCCCTATTCCCTAGGATTGCTAATCTAAATTTCAGGAATACCAGACACATTCGCAACAAGCAAAAAAAAAAAAAAGGTTTTTCTATTTACTTTTTACGTAAAAAATATAGAAACTCGTACACAAACATAAGCGTAGAAAAATAAACAAGGGACACGTAAAAATACCGAAAAAGTACTTCAAAACGGTAATTTATGATACTTTTTTTTTTGCTTTTTACGAATTTTTGAAAATACCGGACATTTTCATTGTCCGGTAAGGGTCTTTACTTCTCACCGGACAAGTCGACGAAATACTGGACGGTCCGGTAAAATACTGGACGTGTAGCAATCCTACTACTCCCCCGGATATTGCAAGTTTCATATTAGGTGAAATAATAATTGAAAATAACTTTAGCGACCTCTCAAACTACTGAAGGGATACCCATATTGTATTTATTGATTCTTTTACCGCTGAGCCCGCTCCTCTGCTTGCTCAGATGCCCCAATTTTTACAGACACATAAAGAAATAGAAAGGAAAAGAATCCAAAAGAGATGAAAGTTGGCACATATCTTAAGTACACCATCTTTAACAATATATGGGAAGTTCGGATCCCTCCGAGTCGGCATCTACCGCCATCTTAGAAATATGGCGGCGCAACCCCGTTTTTCCGTAGCTTCAAACAAAATACTTAATAAATTTCTTGCGCATTTCTCGGAAGAACAAAAATCAGTTTTCGAGTAATGAGTTTTTACACAGATGTCAAAATTTCACAAACTGCTGCTAAATGTCAGCTATTTGGAATTTAAATCCCAATTGTAATAATAAAATTGTTTATGAGATAAAGTTAATTCAGAGAACTATAGGAGCGAAATAGTTAGGAGATAGCTAGGTGTTTCTTGCTGTGAAATACGTTCATTCTACCGAGAAATATGTAAGAACATTATTGATAGATGGGTCATTCTACCTAAACTTTGATGATCAATGGTTTATTTTTGTTTTTTTTAAACATTATTACTTTTTTTTTTTTTTTCGTTGAAATCATTTATATGCATATAATAGAATATATTTATGAGGTTGAACCAACAGCATACTTCCTAGGGGGAGGAGAAAGAGGGGGCTGAAAATGATTAGGACCACGCTGAAGGAATGGCAGGCCACGTTCAAGGAATTGTTGGCCATAGAAAGGTTCATACGCACACGCGCGCCCGTGTACTATCTATACGCACATACTCTTCCACCCACACATTAACGCACTCGTATCATTGCTGCCAGGTGTCCGGATTTTTCATTCTTAGACAAAAAATGTCCAAATTTCTGAATAATGTCCGGAAATTTTGGGGAAAATCCGGATTTTTGTAGTTTTTTCTCGTTTTGTGGGTTTATTCAACTTCTGATTAGTTTGAAATATTTTTCTATGACTGACTGCATTTTGACTACACTAAACTGGACTAGAAAAAATGTTTTCTCGTTTTTTTACCTTAATAATTACTCAGTTTTCCTTTCACCCAAAGCATCATTTTTCAGAAACCAAAAGGTTGAAAATAAATCCGCTAAAATTAGATTCGAATCAGAATCCACGAATAACTACTTTTATTTATTTTTTATTCGAATATGATTCGAGAATAATTCACGTTTGCTGTGATTCAAATCGGATTCGGATAAATGGAGTGGATTTTTGGATTCGAATACACGAACTGACCGGTTCTGGCATCTAAATCAGCTTTTCCTGGGTTATCTTCCATTTCTTTCAGATCCGCCATTGTAATTAATTCAAAATGCAATTAAAATTTTAAAATAATCATCTTTTTCCAGCGCGTTTTTGGTTATTCTCTTTTTCGCCCCCCCCCCCGAAAATTATGGACTTTCAGTGTGAGATTCACAAAGAAACACACAAAAAAAAGAGTACAAATCCGACGAATCTACTAAAAAGATTCGAATAAATTTCACGAATCCATAATGTTTATTAGATCGAATTATTGATACGAATCCATTCCTAATTTCTCAATTCCCATTATTCAATATAATGGAAGAAAATGCTCCTGGGCCATCGATTTATGCATGGTTCCAAAATTAAAATAAAATAGTAAAAGAATTTTCAATTTCCCAAATGTAGAGATTCAATTTGATCTAGGTATATAGTAATTTGTTGGGCGAGAGATTTGAGTGATTTTAATAGGGCATTTCCTTTTTCTGTTAATTTAATTTTGGGTGCATTATTTGGTAAAACTGATATAATAAAATTGAATTCTGCATGAAATTTCCTATTTTAAAAAAACATTAATCTGCCTTTCATTCTCGATAGTTTTATCATTATTTTTTAGTAAATTGAACTTCAAATGAATTTTTTTTTTTCATCATTATTCTAATAGTTGTAATGTCCCTCGGTACTGATGCGATGCCCGAAAGGGTAGTTTCCGGTGCCGGGGGGTGCGGTGTCTTAGGGGCCACTTTGGCATGCGTGCATCGCCATACGTCTCCCCACACCATAGTTGTAATGCATTTTTTTCAACTCATGAAACTAGGGGCAGTCAATTTTTTTAGAATAATTGGTAAAACTGAACATGGATTATCACTCTACCCTTAATTTTATGCTAGAAAAGCTGAAAAAAAGCTTTTTATTTTTTCACTCAAGGTTCCTTCCCGTTGGACATCACATTTCTCTTTCGGGACCATTCTCCAGATTTTGGCCAAATAAATCTGGCAGCACTGACTCGTACTCACAAATTTCCGGTTTCTCGTGGAACCAGACTTTAGTAAATTCTTTCATGGTGGTATCGGATTCCTTCATGTGGCTTTCATAATTCCTGTTGCCATGGTGATAAAAATGGGAAAAAATCTTCACAAAATTGATAAAGGTTCACTGAATCTCTCGATCTTGACCATAGGTATTTTAAAAAGGGATGAAACGATAAAGTGTGATCTGATGTACGCACCCATATATTTAATTGCGATTATCAGAAATTTGAGTCGCTTGGGGCACTCATCATAATGGGCCACGTTCAAGGAATTTCCGGAGGTAAAATCTCTTGTTTCCAGCACTTTTCTTAAATTAAGCGGCAATCCATTCAGATTGGGTATTCTACATTCAAAAATATTTGCTCTGTGTCTGTTTTCTGATTGGTTCAAATTTGACCACGGCGAAGGAAAAAAAGCGAGAGACTCGTTTTTAAATATGGCTGCACTGATTCTGATCGAGTCTGAAACACGTACTCCATTGCCAACTTGTTCACTGTACTTACAAAAACTATACACGTGCATCAGTTTATCCAAACTCGCAGCGATAATATTTGAAAAAAATATTTTGTAGTCCAGTCCACGGTAAGGGACAGCCACGATGAAGAAATATTTGAGCATTTAAATGAAATTTACACAATAGGGGTGGGACACGATACTTCAAATAAATAAAAAAGATACAGTAACTGAGCCTATACAGTAATTGAGGACCCTATTGTTTATACATTGCCAGATATCTAGATGTGACAAAAGTAACAAGGTTTCGGTAGAATGACCCAGGTATATAATTTTTTTGATTTTGTTTGAAACTTTTTTCTATAAAATAAAAATTAGCGAAGATATAACCGAAAAACGGTTTAGCGGCGTAATTTTTCCAAAAGGACGGAACTTGCCGACGGCGACGTCGGAGAGGTCCGGACTTTTAGTATATCGATGATTGGGGCGTATGACGATGGGCGCATGCCGCGTTGGCCCCGGGACACGACTTTTAGTATATTAATCAAGATAGTATATTTGAAATATATGCTAAATGTCATATATTTACAATTTTTGTTTCTTTTTAAGTCATTTTTCACCTAATTTGGCTGGACTAGTAAAGATCATCATCGAACATGAGTTCATCAATCGCTCAAAACGCACTCATGTATAATATACCCATATTAATCATATCGACATTTCCATTTTCGAGTCCTCTCTGCAACCGCAGATGACCCCCCACATTCGCATTAGGATAAAACCAGAAACGAAAATGAACACTGTGAGCTTTCAAAATACGAAACTAATATCGTACGTATTAATTTTACTGCTTTCTAACCTCTCCTCTCGACCGCCCCCTCCCAGATGTTTCAATTTGCACATTAAGATCATCATTAAAAAGAGATAGGCGACTTTTCAAACCACTAGAATGATGTCAGTATTAAGCTTATCAATTTTTCTTGTAACTCGAATCTTGGAGGCTTAATTTGGGACCAGATCAGAAAAATGTAAGATAATATTCGAAATCAGAAAAAAGAAAAAATATTTCAATCGCGTCCTTACTTTCCTTAGCCGAGCCAATTTTCTCATAACAATTTCTCTTTTAACTAAGCTTTCCCACAATGTGCTCTGATACCAGGTTTGATTTGTCAAGTTAAGTTTACTTCGCTCATTCAAAAGGTATAATTTTGTGTTTTGATAGCCAAATCGGAGCAAGGGCGAAAATTTGACTGAACATTCGTAGTTAGCGACACAAGAAATCTCTATTTCGCTCGTTTCTCCAGTGCGTTCTCATGTATTTAAAATATTTTTATGTTTGATGAAGCTCGTACTAGCCTCCATTGAAGGAAAGGGAAGAATTTGTTTGACCCCGAAAGAAATTAGACTTCAGCACTTTAAAATCCAAGATCTTTCTTGGTCCTATCTTGATGCGTTAACGCGTTAAGACAATCAAATTATTAGCTTATGAAATTAATGGGTAACTATATATAAGCTGTGGATTCAAAGGGTACAAGTGCAACAAAATGATCGAGTTGGAAAAAATGTTGAGCCAGGAACTGGAGCCCAACTTTAATGCTAGTATTACTGTTGACACCAGAACCAAAGGTACAGTAATAGGTCGCTGTTTAAGGTCAAGAAAGTCGAGATCACAACCAAATACATCCCACATATTTTATGCTTAATTTCTATGTAACTCGCGGACATCGAGAATTCACATAAGCGATGTACTTTTCGCAGAAATTTAAGCTCAATTTACTCAATATTGCTGTCATGTTGCTAATATTCGTTCACATACCGGCCTCAATTGTGATAGTCATTGAAGTTTTTCCAGAAGAAAATAAGTTTTTTTTTTCTCTGATTTGAAGGAACATGGACGTCCAGCTTATTTGCTCAGTCATATATCATTTCGTGTAAGCGAGCTCTCATTCTTGCAATTTTCTTTGTTGTAACCGGAGACGGGGGGGGGCAAAATGATACTGCAGTTCATCCACCTTCACGATTAAGGGAGTGGATCTGCCTTCTGCCCTCTGTTCTGACACCCCTGACGAGGCCATATGAGGAAGAATATTTTAGCTATCCTTAACGCTGACTCTGCGGAGGGATAAGAATCTTCCTTCCATTTGTACGTCGCATACCGAAAAGAAGCACCGGCTCGGCATTCGTTTCCTTCTCGCGTTCGAAATTAACTTTTAAAAGCGGAATTACGAGCTGTCGGTAAATGCATTATCGTGACCACAAAATGGCAGCTGCGTATCGCTCAATTCCGGGCACACGATTTCATCTGACCCTTCATCCTGAAGGGCCAAAACATTCGAAGGCGTTATTTGCGAAGCCATTGCTGCTCATCTCCTGTTCGTGTGCTCAACGTATCGCAACAATTGCTGCGATTCGTGCAACATAGTGAACTTCCTTTTATCTGCCGGGTATTATATCGATTACTCCTCACCCTCGATTACCTTGCCAATTTAAACCATAGCAAACAACCAATCGGCTTTCTTCACTACCCATCTATAAATTTATCGCTGAAGGCGCGAATAAGCTTTTTAAAGTTTTCGAAAGCACTCGACGCAGACCGGAGAGAGATATTTCCCGGTAAGAAAAAGAAAGGAACACTTTAAAGCTAATCGTTTTTCGAAAGGATCGTTTCGAATGTTGGTTATCGACGAGAAATACTTACATCAACTTAAACGATTTCACTTTCGACAGCCAATTCATTCCTCAAAACTTTTCATTTTTTTTGCTCGCTTACCTTCGAGTAATTTATTGCGAAAGTTTTAAGTAAGCACTTTATGCATTTACGGTAGCCGAGAAAGACGGGAAGCGGAAAAAGTGAGGCAAACAAAATAAGTAAATTGAGAAAGAAAAAAAGTGAAAAAATCTCCGTTGCCTTTGGAATTAGAATGACAGTTTAGAAAGTCCACTTCAAAATTTGATTTCTTGATCAAAGAAAATACTGAATAAATTCCCGTAGTTGATGTACCACTATAAATTCTTCATTTTTGATCCTGGAACTACACAGCAAAAATACAATTTTCCTGTAAGGCGTATTACAAATCAAATTTTACCACAAAAAAAAATATTTCTACCAAAAATGTGTAGTTACCTTTCCTTCATAAGAAATTTTTTTTCGCTACCTCGCCCCTTTCTCAAGAACTACAAATTCATTATTGTTTTTTGTGTTTAATTGGGTTCTGCTAAGACTGGGATAATAGAATGGTAAGAGTTTGAATAATAAATAAAAAATGGAAAAGTGAAATCAAGATATACTCTATCGGCTGACTGAAATCGCTAAATTCGATTTTGATATTCTGCCCCTGTTTCGAAAATCGGACCATTTATTGAGGAAGGATTGTGAGTCATAAATTTCATAAATTACAATACAAATATTGCTTTCCACGACCTTTACATTACATTTGTGTGTGAGGTGGCGCTACATGCACCGAGCGCTCAGACTTTGCAGTCCATTGCACTATTCCTCAAGTTGCAGTTAAGGATCAGCTCAGTAGCCTCACTTTTATAGCCAAAGTGAGAATTTTACTTAGCTCTATCCCTTTGACTTCACTGGGTGCTTGATATTCTAGCCCCAATGCTTCGCGTCTTGTCCTGGCTATTGCTGGGCACCGACATATGATATGGATCGAGGTTTCTTCCTCTTCTCCACAGTACCTACAGGAGCCGCTTCTTACGACTCCTATTTTATACCACATGTGTTTTATGGCCCCATGACCGGTTAGTAGTCCGACCATGAGCCTTGCATGTTTCCTGTCAAGCCCTAATAGGAACTTGGCATACTTACTGAGGGTGTCCCCTATCAGTGTTTTACTGACGTTCATGCCACTGGCCGACTGCCAGTGCATTTCCGTCTGCTTGCTTATCCAAGCCCTTACTTTGGATTTTATGACGCTGTATGCTACAGGAAGACACGGCCTGGTCGTTGCCAGCTCCTTTTTGGTGCCCTCCTTCGCTAGCTTGCCAGCGATCATGTTTACGGCCACCGATTACTAAATTCATTTTTAATTCATCGTAAATCAGATTTTAAAATTGCACCATACATGGGAAAGGAGAGATAGCTATATAATAAAAATGTTCAAGTGTGTACCTTAATATTTTATTATGAAAGCTTATGACCCTAAAAATTTACAAAATCATTCAGTTATCAAAATCTGAAGCCTCGCCCGACCAACATCCCGTCAGCTTTCTGTGTAACAGTTACTTCAGTTATAAACGGTAGCCCTAAACTGATATAAACATAAAAGTACCTTGTTTCACGTAAAAGCAGTAAATACGTATATTTAGCAAAAATCACATTCATCTTACTAACAAGGGTTTAAAGACCAGATTATACCTATAATAAAGGTGTTACGGGTGTCTAATACCATAATAGTAAATCTTCCTATTGGTCGTTGTGTCGATTAAATTTCGTTTTGTCTTCTTGTTGTCTTAATTTCCATCGGTTCTTGTAGTGTCCCTATTCTTATGTTGTTTTGCATTGTTAGTACTTCAAATTTGTCAGCCAGATTCTTGTAGTTATGTTTGCTATATTTTGAATCTTTATCAAATTGTGATTTGCCATCTCTGAAAGTTTGTGATCTTTCATGTATTACCTTGCCGTATCAAATGTAAACTAGTCTTTAGATATTGACTACTGAGATAAATGTAAAGCACTGAAGATGGACTGAACCCGAAAACATTTTGTTAGGTGTATCTGTAACTTAAGTGAAAAATATGCTTTTATTTTAAACTTGAAATGTTTTCCTTAAACTACAACCAAGAACAGATTCGAGTCTCAAAAAGCTTAAATCCGTGTACGGATGAACCCTAATAAGTCTGAAACGAGTCTAAATGAGTAAATGAGCTTGAAACAATAACGGCGATTTCAAAATAATGTCTTGACTAGGTCGGAAGAAATTTTAGATATTAAAAAGTGTCCAACAAATCTGAAAAGTCTTCAGAAAATCTTAATCGGGCCGAAGATAATTTGGGAACTTATCCGGAAGAGAGTATTAGAGAGTCTTAATCGAATCTCGAAGGATTTTGAAGTATCTGAAACACTGCTGTAGAAGCCTTCAATAGGTTTTGAAGAACCTTGGGCACACATACGAGTCTTGAATTAGGTTCGGAAAAGTCTAAAACAATATTTCAATCTTCCTAAATATTAACAGTTTTTAATAAAATTTGGTGAAAGTTGTTTTTATGCCCAAATGCAACGTTCTGGTGATAAAACCATCATCAAGTTTTAAAACGTGCCTTCTCGTTTCACACTGTTATTCATGTAAAAAATTTGTACATGTCGATGCTAAGAAGGAAGAGGTATGCTTAAGCCCTCTGCTTGCTACGGTCTTTCCTTTTGCCACCAAAAGGCCTCGTATGAAATATGTGTGGTATAAAACCTTGCAAACACTGACACTGGCTCTGTTCAGTCACCTGGTTTCTGAGGAAAATTGAGTCACGTTTTTGCTACGAAATTCCGATCTAATGCAGCCGGACTAGTTAAACTGGAATATGTGAATATAATAATAATAATACTTATGAAAGTGTGATTCAAAATTGAGGGTAAATTTACGCAATATGAAAGGGCGGGATACAACGAAACAGAGCATAATGAAAGCTCACAGCTCACACGTAACGCACATGAACAGGATGCAGCTTGCATCGAGTATACGAGAGCATTCTGTCGTAATAATCGCAAATGAAAATTTGTTGTCATTAGTTTCCCCTCCCTTTGTAAACGCACTTTCATAAATGTTCCCCAACGAACATATACGCAATTTTGGAAAGAACATACGTCGCTAAAATGGAAAGTAGAGGATGTACTACGTCGCTAAGGTGTTCCCTTCTTCCTCTTCCGAGATTAAAGCGCGAGCAGCGAAGATTCATTTCGGCAGCAGAATGCGAAATTCCTGCAGACCGCATGCACAGGACCGCTTTTCAGTTTCGGAAGTTTCATTTTCCATTGAAGAATTCAAGCGGGAGAAGAGAGGGGTAATATACGGGGGTAAAGTTAGTTTAGAAAATGCGCGCACAAAGTGAGAGGGGTCGGAGGATATGTTTTATATTATTTACATTAGCTAATTGTCTTTTTACCCTTTCTGCTACGCTAATTTTACATTATTATCTAATAAAGAACCTTTTACTCGAACACGTCTCCGTTTAAACGCATTATAGTCAAAGGTTAAACTCACTTACGCGCAACCAAAACATTCTATTAAAAGCTTATCCTATTTCCTCGAAACCGTGATGTTATAGTTTGCCGTCATAACCGTATTCGTGTGGGCCTGAGTAAGTGCGATGAATTTTGAAATATTCACCTTTTTTGGAATACATTTTTGAAATGGAGCTGTAGTGTTACAAATAAGCTTCTGAAACAGTATGTAAGTGGCATAGGTAGGAACGTTTTAAAAGTACTTATCTCGTGTGGTTCAACCGTGTTCAAGAAGTCCAATAGTTACTCCTCTTTCGTTCTCTACGATCCTGAATTTTTGATCAGCGTTAGTCCATTTGACGGGTCCGTCCCTTCGCTCGTATCGATTTCTTTGAGCGTTCTAGGCCTCACTCATGCATAAAAAACTTGAGCAAGAAGGTTTGTAACTTCTTTTTCGCTTAGTTTTTTCTCGGAGGAGATGGGGGGGGGTAGAAGAATCTTTGTAAGTCTTGTATCGATAAAGTTTAAATTTTGACAGTCTGAACTGGTTTTTAAAAGATCCCGGACATATTTTAACGTAATCTTGTTGAATCTTAACAGAGTTTCAATAAGTTCTGACGGATTGTAACGAGTCTTAACAGACAATGACCGATTTTGGATGAGTCCTAACAGATTCTTGCGAGTGTTAGCAGAATCATAATAAGTCTGAATGAGTCTACATGAATCTGAACGAATTCAAATAGTCTGTGCAGTGTACAGAGTCTGAACTAAGACTGCAATTCCACACTTAACCACTCATAAGGCCTCAACGAAGGATACAGTGAGTTGTAACGGAGTCTTAATGAGTGTTCGCAGAGTGTCCTAAGAAATCTTAATCGTCTGAACTAGTCTTACCAGAGTCTTAACATGCCGTAATAGATCCTAACAAGAGGTTATAATGCGTTTCAGAAGCATAATAACCAATTTAAATGGTTTTTGACTTCGCTAAAATACTCTAGCCATGTATCGGGGAAAGGGAGTCTCTTCCTCTAATTTGCTCTCAACCCGAGCCCTGGAATCCGCCCTTTCGGGAATTACTTCAGAGACGTCAGGGAGGCTGTTAGGGCTGTCTTAGCCCTCTTCCTTGCTGGTCGAAAAACCGGCCTAGGTCGAAATCTGGCGAGTTGCCACGTGGGCTCGAACCTCGGAACCTCCGAATTCCGAGACCAACACGCTATCCACTCGGCCAATCAAATCCCTCGGGAAGGGAGTCGAAATAATTTTTCATTATGCTACACATTGACACAGTCCTTATAAGCAAATAGTAGAACTTTAGACCTTTTTTTTTCTTTTATCAAATTTTGTGAACCTGCGAGACGGTCACATAACTCTGGAATGGCTTCCACACAACTCTGTACCTTTCCTTCATTGGGATTCTTTCGCCCATTGTCCCCTTCTTAATAAAGCACACCTTCATTCATGAGTTCTTTTTCTTAAATTTAGTCCGAAAAATTTCGATAGTTGAGGTGCTGAAGTTTTGTATAATGGGATAAATAAAATCGAGAAAATAGGTACATTCTGCTTGGCCGTTTGTAATTATTTTTCTCTTGACAATGTGGGCAACTATGGAGACGGGTCAAAAATGTAAGAAATGTTGCAAAATAATACAATGTAGATGTAGTTTCTCATATGTATTATAATCAAGATTTAAATTACCAAGTCAAGACCGAAGAAATACAAAAATATATTCAGAACCATAAAATCACGGTTGAAATATGAACAACGTATCGAAAAATATGCTGAATCTAAACCAGGAAAAACAGTCACAAGATTGATAAAAGTTAAAATTTACCAAATCATGGCAAAAAAAATCGTTCAACAGAGACCAAAAAAATGCCGAAACAAGACTCAAGACTATTTAAAACAAGAAACTACGGTCATCTCTATTATATGACTAATAAAAACTAGAATATCAAAAAAACCAACATCAAAAACCAAGTGAGACTGAACAGGGTCAAAAAAAAAACTAAATACACTAAATATCCAAGACTGTAAAGAACTAAATCGACACAAAGAAAAAATTTCCATATCAAGATCAAGAGCAGCTGAAACTAGTACCAGGCTTAAAAAACATATAAAAATACGTTAAATCTAATCCCGAGATGAATTATCCAGGACAAAAAGGAAAAATTACCAAACCGAGTCGAAGTGAAAACTATTAAATCAATAACAAAGATCGAAACCAAACTAAATAGCAGTAAAGTATTCATAGACGCAACTTGGGGGAGACTTGCGGGGGCTTAACTGATCTAATGGTCTAAAAGCTCCCTTCCTTAGAAAAAGTTAGACGAGTGAAGGAATTTTTAGCATTATTTTGATACCTGTCCGTTCACGTCCTCATCCTCACTTCAAGACGGCTATTTGCGCTTATAAATCTACTGCAAGGGGGAAAAAAGTTGAAATCAAGAGAAAAGTCAGAACGAGAACAAGTAAGAAAAAAACTGAAAAAACACTAATCAAGATATAGCAGTAACACGTTACCAGTTAAAATTATTATTTATTTATTTATTTATTTACGAGTAGGTGTACTAAGAAAACTAGATCCAAACAAAACTGTCAAAAACCATTTAATTAAATAGTAATTGGATACTGAATGGAAAAAAAAAATCGAAATTATGGGTATTGTCGATCATTTAAGAAAATATTGATATACATATCAATAATTTGAAAAATGAAAAAAGGTGGCTATCAATTTTTTTTTTTACTTTTTTAAGCTCATTCTAGCAATGATTCTAACAGAATGTGACTGACTATGGTAAGGGATACTTTATCTCACGGTAATATCATTGAGGGTATCGATAATATCGATATTTTTTTGACTTAAAATATTCTAAAAATATCAATTCATCGATACTTCTTTTTTTTTTTAGAAATACACATATAATCGTACTAAAAAATCTGTATTTCACTCACTACTAGAATTAAAAATGAGAAAGATCTAAGCAGAACTAAATAAGCCCTGGAGTAGCTAGGAACTGACCACGACTCAATGTGATGGAATATTATGAGAAATTTCCTGAAGTACGGAAAATGTGATCATTTTAAACCATAAAAGAATAAAATAAAATAAAAGAGGGAAAAATATGAAAATTTTGTTCAAAAATCAAAATTTTACTTTTTTGTTTAAAATTGTTGACAATTTGAAATTTTTAAATACAAACTCGGATAAAAATTAATATCTGAAGCTAGCTGTAGCAGCGTTTGGTCTGAAGTTAAGAATTTAGTTAACACAGGGTACAATCGATCCGCCATTCTGTTTACTAAAAAAATATTTTTCTAGTTTCCTGGGAAATTGATCAATTTCTTTAACTTTTGATTATATTTTTGGTATCTACAAGAAAAGTAACACTAAATATTACTAAAAATAATGTAATTAAATTACCAGAACAATATTTAAAATTTTCTCATTCTAATCCGTGTATTTATGAAAAATAACGAAAATGAATTATGAGAATTGATAAAATAATGATTTTCATACCGAAACGCAGAATCCAAATTCTTAACAAAATTAAATTTTAAAAATAGTATTTTTGAGATATGGTTGAATCTTAAGAATTCTTCCTGCACACAAATGGTAGATCCATTGTACATACTCGTATGTATGTAACTATAGAGCTTTACTGGAGTGTGTGACCTGAGTTGATGCGAGGTTATCTAGACGTAAACAAATAAGTTTTGTCAGATCTTGTAGTTGGCCTCAGTAAATTTTGAATGCATGAACATGCCCGAACAATTTCCGTTAATTGGCCCAAAGATAAGGCTGATCAACATGTCAGAAATATTCTACTAAGAAATGTTGTTGTTTTCCCGACTTACAGGTTTCAATATGACTACAGTTTTGAAGAAGGTAATTAAGTTGACTGTTTTTGTACGAAGACAGAGATCTAAGTTTATTATTTAGTGATCCACTCTATCTATATGTATCTAAAATAACAAAAATTGTAAGTTCAAGAATAATTATGAAAATGAAAGGAAAAATGAGAAGGTATTGATTTTTCTTGATTAATACAAAAAAATGGACTGACGCTGCTGGGAAAATAGAAAAAGATTTTGAGAACGGAGTGGGAAAAAATTTTAATTTTAAGCCTTGGTGTAGAGGATTCGTTTTTCAAAGTATCACTGCCCCCGACTTTGGAAGACGATGCTTGAAAATTTTTCCGCTTGTCTCAAACAGCTATATTTCTCACATTCATGAAGAACTCATCGCCTCTGTATCTACGCCACCAAATACTATAATGTATGTGATAGGGAAGAGGTAACCCTCAACCGATTTCTGTCTTCTTTGAATTTGGTGATTTCCAATGTAACCTACTTGTACTCGATATAATTCCAGAACATATACTACGGTGGAGAAAAAAATAATCCATCGCATCTATTTCTATCGGGAATCGAGCGTTAAAATGTAGTACAAATATCAGCTTGTTAAAATGGAGAGAGAGAGAGAGAGAGAGAGAGAGAGAGAGAGAGAGAGAGAGAGAGAGAGAGAGAGAGTGTAAATGAAAAGGAGACATAAAGAAGACCGCGCGACTTGTTAAACCGTTTAATTCTAAACGGAAGAGAGCCCATATAGATATAGAGTAGAACTGGTGGAAAGAATCGATTCACCCGCCATCAAATCAAAGACACTTTCTCAAAAGTTGTAATTAATAAATGGGGACGCTTATTAAACTTTACTGTGTCCGTCCTCCTTAGTTGAAATTTACCGAAGAAAGTAAATGGAGGCGATAGGACGGTGGAGCGAGCTTTAGACGAAACGAGCGTAAGGAGCGAAATGAGTTTTCTGAAAGTGGGATAAAATAGTTTAATGAATGTTACTTTCTTCGGAACAAGTAAGATTATCTTCAAAGCTTAAGATATAAATCTTTCAAAAAGAGATTTTCCAGATGTCATTTCTGGCGAAAGATTACCAGCTTTTAAATAACCAAGAACGAGAGGATGAGAGAAAGGCTCTTTCCAGCTTTTCAGAAAGGAAGGTACTAAACGGAATGAATAAACTTTTAACCAATTTTATCTTTTCAAAGGGAAAATTCGCGGGAATAATAGAAGTTTAAAAGGACTACAGGGGAAGATCATTTATGTCGCTTTAAGGAAAATGAAGAAACCCTTTTAATTAAAACCGAAGTCTTCTGTATTGTGATACTTGAAAGTTTGTATTTTCCAGACTTTTATCTTTCCACCGAATATTTCGGAATTATTCGGTGCCACGAGTAAATTTTCTTCGCTCCCTTTTTAATAAATAGAATTGCACATTAAAGATATAATTTCTAGTTTATCGCCCGAAACTGCGCAACTCCATCTTTTGTCAGCGTGGAAATATTAAAAAACTGGCACTTTTTTCTTTTCATTTTCGATCCCGGTTCTTTTTGATTTTCGAAAAGTAATGAATGTGCTCTTCACGCAGCATCTCACATACCAGTTCACAGCATCGACATTTTCTTTCACTAATTTTAATCTGTCAATAACTTGATTTTCTACTTTGTAGAAAGCTCGGATGAGTAAATGGTGTATACTTATTAAGATAAATGGGAAACTTTTTTTTTTTTTTTTTCTTTGGAATATACGGGTACCAATAACTCTTTTTTACGATATATAAAACTTCCCTCGTAATAACATACGAACAGCAGCTTTTAAAACCTTTTGATAGGTAAATCCATTTGAAAGATTGATTTATCAGTAAGCTACTTTATATAGATATATCGAGAAAAAATGGTTTATTTTATATGTATCGTTAAAACCGAACTAAAAAGGTTATTTGAAAAACTGGGGAAAATATTACTTCTCGTATGAGTTTTCCTTTGCATTCTTCCCTACATCGAAATAGGTATATCTATTAACGATATTAAGGTGGTACTCGTGAATAACATTAGATTAACGAAACGTAAATTTTAGTACAGGGTAATTGCTTTGACTATGTGATCGAAAAATTATTCGTATTAGTATTTTAAAATACTCGTACTATCGAAATCGATGGCAATTTTATTTATTTATTTTATTTTTTGGCTTAGAATGCTTTTTCATGATTAGTCTGAAAAAGCGAATGATTCGCTGGAGACTTTTTCAACATGGGGATCTAGCCAAAGGCGAGTAGGAATCCAAGTAGTATTCCAAAGAGGGGCTCAAAATGCGGAAACATTTAATAGTTTTCCCCCGTCTCCCTTCCAAAGTAATGAGATAATTCTAATGCCTACATGATGGCAATTGAGTGAATATAAATAAGAGATGAGAAATACGTGGTGTTCTGAATAATTTATACTGCTGATTTATTTTCTTATTCACGTTACAATGAAAAACATTTTCAAGTGTTGCTGTTAATTTTTGTTAACTCACTTGATTCTGGACGAGGCAATAATTTCTGGAGAATGTCATCGCATTATTGTATAAGTTTCCTCTTTGTAGTGGGAGAGAAATCAAATTTGGAACTACAGTGCTTTCTTTCAGATGCTTCCGGTCTTGTTTGAAACTCTTTACGGTTTTTCTAAACTTATTCTAGACTCGCAAAAACACCTCAAAACTCGATCACCTGAAGGGCAACAAGGGACAAAATTGCAACAAAAAGCTAAAGAAAAAGCAACAATCTAAAGATGACCCAAAAACGTCTTGACCTTTCTGCAAGCCGGGCAAACTGTCGGCTGGAAAGAGGGGTTCATGCTACCACTTGCCTTGTCCTACGCTATTGGCCTGTTGAAAACTTTGGAATCCTTTATGACTCTCTTTCAGACTCTATTAAGACTCTTCTAAACTTGATAACTACTCTCTAAGACTCTATAATACTGTTTAAAAGTTCTTAAAGCTCTGTAAGATTCTTCTAGACTTGTTTACAAATGGGTACAGCCTTTACGACTTATAAATGTACGACATACAAAACTTTTTCGTACACTCGTTTACGGTTCTTTAGTACTCTCTCAGATAATAGTAGATTTATTTGAAGCTCAGTAAGATTTTGCATTTTCAAAGCGTTTGAGATTTCAGTTTTTGTTTGTTTGTTTGTTGTTGTTGTTTGTTTGTGTGTTGTGTGTGGTTTTTTTTTTTTGGGGGGGGGGGGAGTATTCACTGTTACAGTTATTGAAAAGCATGATATGAGCTGGAGAAGTTTCATGATCGCAAAATTTGATTTCAATATGAATTTGGCTAAAAATTCAAAACTGTAATACCGAAGGACGAGGGGACGAGGCAAAATGAAATAAAAATGCAATATGGATATCAAATAATAGGTTTTCCAGATCACTGAATTCATTCTCGGCGCCCATTTTACCCTAAATGAAAATTACTAGAGAATAAGGGGGAGGTTCCAAGATGTTTAAAAAAGACCTATTGGAAGGCCCCGCAAAATAAAATAAAAAACAAGAAATAGGAGTGGTGATTTTAAGTATGATTATTTGAACCATTATACACCGTTCTGTCACAAATTAGCTTACTCGGAACTTTTTTAAAACCTAATCTTAGGAAACTATTTTATCAATTTTATCGTATTTTATTTTTATTAATTTTCTTTCTTTATTTGTATACATAATACATATACATAGCCTGCCAGCTATTACAACTTACTGAACAGTTTTTTCTATTTTTTTCTTCTTCGTGAATGGGGTACTAAGTCCCTCTTTCTTCTTCCCCTGTTTTGACGCCATCGCCAATACCTAGCTTCGAGCATACAGCTTCCACAAGTTTTTCCTCTTTGTCGAGGCAGAGCTACAGAGAGAACCAAAATATGACATGCTACCTTTTGGAATTTCCTGCGGAAAAAGGCCATTGGGTTTGAATGTAGAGATCGACTTATTTTACATTTGTCTTCTATTTGGCTTCTTTTTCTGTCTTACCATAACTTATTAACTTTCCGTTTCGTTCACACTGAATGCTGTAGCTAAAATGCGACTGGTCTGACTGTTCGGTCAGATACTTCCTGGGGTAAAACAATTCTTCGCCCAAAGGATTGTCTGCAGGGATAGGAGGGGCTAATCTCTATTTCTGGTGTCTCTTCTGTTGCCGGAAATTAGTTCGCTAGTGAAAGCGAAAATGTCTAGGAGTACAGCAATCGTATAACAGTGATGTGTTTACACCACTGTGTCATGAAAATTTACACAACACTGATACGTTTTTCGAACATCGCATCTGCAGTTTGGTGTTTTCCCACCCGTGAAATTGCATTTCACTTTTCGATTAATGCGTTTTGTTTCTTGTTTATTTCGCTGGTATGACCTCGTTGTTGCGAAATGTAGTCATTTCACATATTATTATACTGAACATTCGCACTGCGGTGCTTCATTTCATTATGATCTCCGCCGAATATCCTCAAAGCTTCGACGACTTCGAGATGTCGCTTTTTGCTCATGCACATGCACAAAACTACTGTAAATGCGTATAGAGCATGAAATGCATAGTAAAAGTATCCGAACAGATTACAAAAATATCGTGCACACATCTTATGAAGAACCGTTTCCGCAAAATTCTTTCACGAGTGGTCGGATCGCGCACGTGTTATTTATATTCAGCAAACAGTGAGGCGGCAAAACCCATTATCGCATTTTCCGAGGTCTTCCTCGCGTGTATTAGATTATTATTCGCATTTCAACGACATAATGCTGTTTATAAAAGGTCATATCCGTGTAAAGTAGATAACATCAAAAAGATTTTCCGCGTTCAAAAGCAGTCATTTAATTCTATTTCCCGGGCCAAAACTAAAGACTGTTATGAGGGAAAAAATCTTGTTTCTGCAAAGTGACTGTACCCGTTGGTCGAAAACACCCCAAGGGGATCAAACGAAACATATAGAATTTATTTGGGTGTTTTGAGAAAATCACGTTATCACTTTTAAAAGCTCATAAGTTAGTTTGGCCATCAGCGGAAAAGCGAAAAATCAAAAGAATTTTACTCTCGAGCGCTCGAAAGCAAAACGAACGGTCATTTACCCAATACTTGGTAAAGTTTCCAAATATGCGATTAAATTACCACCAGACTATGGGCACATACATATAGGTAGATAAGGGCTTTACACTTCACAATTGGAAAACTCTCAGGGATGGGCAGGTAGGAGTGTATGGAAACGAGTCCAAGGGTACGTACTACCTCTTTTATCCCCACGACTCGGGGCTACTGAAAAAATTTCGGAAATTCAACGCTTCCTTCCATAATGCTGAGTTAATGTACGGAGACGGAAATCGTTTTACGTCATATTTTATAGGCTGAATTCCGATTATTTTCATCCCTCTTTTCTTCACAACTACGGAACCAAGAAAGTCGGGTAGGGTGCCTCTAATCTTAAAATTGATTCGCACGCCTTTGAGAACTCACCTACGAAATTTTATCTGCACAGTGGCGTGTATTCCACGCAAGCAAAGTGAGCGCCGCTTACCTTGAAAATTCCCGAGATCTCGTACATGTATATTCATATAGGCCAGTAAGGTGTGCCTCGGATCTGACGCTTCTTTTCCATACTGCACGTAAAGCCTCGTTCACACTAGCGTTTAATTCGCTGCGAATGAGCGTGCAGCGTATAGTGAATGAAGTTAAAACTGTCCAACTTTATTCGCTCTATACTGCGCTATAAGCTTTTTTGCCGTTCACACACTCGCTGCACGCTCATTCGCAGCGAATTAAACGCTAGTGTGAATGAGGCTTAACATTGCACGGCTTGCACTCCGCCTCCGTGTTAATTACCAACACAAAAACACACTAGCATGTTCAACACGACAAAACCTGTGCGTTTGGTTGCGTTCCGGAAGCGCTTTGAGTCAGGCTTGCTTCGGCTTGACTACACACAAACGTCGAAGTTAACTGTGAAACGAGATTATGTTCTCCTACTAGTCAACGCGTTATGTTTGAATGCTCCGTGTTTTTTTGCCGACAAAATGCGTATTCCAGATCTTATGGAAAAACCGTTTTCGCGACTTACTTTTAATGAACAATTAGAAATTATCATTGGTGGGAAGCCTAAACCAGAATTATCATTTTTAAAAACTGAGCAAAAGAGAGGTATTTCGAGTTTTACTAGATACTGCCACGTATCGCAATATAAAAACATTTGTGATTAACCGGTTGTGAAGATGGTGGAAAACTGTTTTGTTGGCCATTTCTATTCAGGGACGTGCCGATAGGGGGGGGGGCAACACTTCCCTGTAAGAATGTTTCACTCAGCAGTTAGGAAAATTTACAGTTTCAATCAGGCGGAGTTGGGGAAATCCAACAAGTTAAAAGGTTTTATTTATTTTTTTGCTTTGATACTTGGGAATTGAGTTGCAAAGTTGGAAAAATCCAACAAGTCAAAATTTTTTTTTTGCTTTGATACTTGATAATTTTGAGTTGAATCAGTTGGGACCTTCACAATTCTTGCCCTCCTCCCTCCCAGGAAAAACTCTTCGGTGGTACGTCCCTGTGTCTATTATTCGTCACAGAAAAGAATAAATTCATTGGAATGACCGACACAGGGATACGACAATTTGAGTAATTTCATTAATGCTGTTTTTCAGTAGCATAATATGGTTCATACTTTTGTTCTGATTTTTACTTCATCTCGACGCTTATCGCTTACCTCCAAGGAAAAATCACCACACGCCACTGTATCTGCACAATTCTCATGAAATATAGGTATGTAATAACTGAAGTAGTTATAGTTAGTAGGGATGAAGCAGTGAACAACTGCTCAGCAGTAATTAACTACCGAATGCCATAGTTCACCACTGAATCACAAAAGTGAACTATTAGTTTTGTCACGTAGAAGATTCGTGCAGATGTAAATCATATTGATGGATATGTGGGTATATCACGTTGATTGATTTTGTTGGTAGATCAGGTCGATCAATCTTTATTTACGTGAACCATCTTCTCGATAGATTGTCATGGTAAAACATGCAGGTGAATCATCTCTCTAGGTAATTTCGGTAGATCCCTCGGCCAGGCAGATTGTCAAAGTAGTGCTTTGATCATTAAGGTCAGTAATCTTCGTTGAGCATGTACATGGGTACATTATTTTCCTAGATCATCTCTCGTAAATCCGCTGGAGTCTCGGAGCTGATAATTAGTCTTCAGGAAGATTCTATTTTCTAAATTCAGATGCGAAATAAAAATAAAAATCTACTTTTCTGATAGTTGATGGAAATTTAGAGGTTAAGATTATGATGTTACGTCAAAGTGACCACGTTCCTTCGGAAAAATGGTCACGTAATTGGTTGAAGCCGTTGATAGAACAAAAGTTTACTCTGTGATCTTGTCTTATATTTTGGTTGACAAAAGAGAGAGATTCTCTATTCTTCTGAATCTGAGTAGCCGACTGAAAAAATTGTTAGAATTTACCGCCAATTTTTAATATTTGTAAGATGGCTACAAATAAGAATTGCTTTTGTAAGAGAACTGAATTTCCGAATTTGAATTCTTGAATTGGTTTTGAAAAATTGTAATTTTGGCTTTCACTTTGCCACTGATTTTCACTGTAATGTTTGAGCTTTCAAAAGGATAGAAATCCCAGGCAAATTACCTCTACTTACACCCTCCATTCTTACTCACGAGTCAGCGCAGTAGTTGTACACCTCTTTATATCTGCAATATAGTAGCATTCAATTTTTTAATTATGTAACTTGGAAACTGACAATAAGTGAATTACACGTTCCAGTGTTTGTCGCTGGGCAGCAACTATGTGTAATTATTCAGAAGCAAAACCGAGATTAAATTCTGGAATCGAGTCGTTCACGAACGACGTTACGATTACTCCTTTTCTGAGAGCACGTTCAGCTTTCTTTGTAATCCCGGCTCGGGTAACAAGATGGCAGTAATTATTTTTAATTAAAAGATTTTCAGTAACGACTTAAAAGCTCGTAACGCTTTCGGTGAAGTTAAGATCCCGAAAAGTTTTCCAAAATACCTAATGTTCCAGTAGGATGTATTCAGAATGAAAGAGACGACGCAGGGAGAGAAGAAGAGCAAGACAGAAAAAGAGAAAAAGAGAAAACCATTAAATGACAATCTTTGCGAATCTTTGAGTGTACTATTACAAAAAGAAAAGTGTGTTTCATTTTTATTCAGCATTTTAAATGAACGTTATTTTTGAACTTCCTTTCCCTCTTTTTCTTAGAAACGTTTATTTAATCGGTAAACATGACGCATAAATTCAGAACTAAGTCGACTGTTTGGTATATTGACATGTAATCTAAGTCATTTCAGCCAAACCGAAAGCAAAAAAATAAATAACTGGTGGGCTCATGTAGCGACTTTGAGGAAGAAGAGATGACCTGCACATTTTTCGCTCTCTTTGTCCACCTATGTTTATTTATTACCTATTTTTAGATAGATCTAAACACGATTGAGTCCACTCCCCCTCCTTTTCTATGCTATTGCAGAGAAGACCAAGAAAATCAAATAAAGATTAAAAAACATTATAAAAATAACGTAAAACACCATAAACCACAAACGCATGAACTGAAATAACCAAAACTTGGAGTCGAGAAAACCAAAATTTATCTCAAGAAAATTAGAAAATCAAATACGGCTAAGAAATTCCTAAATGCAAAAGGAACAGAAGAACGGAACCCAAATATACTAAACCTCCTCATAGAGACCAGGAACCTGAAAAATTCAACAATACAGAAGTAAAAAAGGTAAAATAAGACCACAGAAGACTACAAAACTCCTAAAGTTACAAAACCAAGACAAAGGAAGACCCGAACAAGTTAAAATGAGTTCTAAACAAAACCAAAGTAGAGACAAACAAGCCAGATCAAAAAGACTGTTAAGAGACCAAACACCACTGCAAAATATCAAACATCAGCATAAAACTAAACACAGAGATGAAATCAGTGTCTATCAAGGGAGACTAAGGTGCACGAAATTAAGCCCAGGAAAGACAAAGATGAGTCACAATTAGAAGGACGTAAAAGTTTCGCCTCCTGCAATGCTAACGGGAAAATTCATTGTCATTCCCTCCTTTTGCTGGAATTATACTACCAAAAATTTGGTTTCTTCTCCCCCTTGATACCTGGTACACCATTGAAATCAAAACTAAAATCTACCAAAATGCGTCAAATATCATTATTAAAGGCCTAAGAAAATCGTAAATGGCTAAAACACTAAAACAAGAAATGCGCCGAACTCAAACAAAATCAAAGCCGCACTGTGACTTCACAACATAAACCAGTACAATTGAAAAAAGAAAAAAAAAAAAACGACAAATAGATCAAAGATTTGTCGGAAAGCTGAAGTTCAGCTCAAGGGGTTCGATGACAGCCCTGATTAATGTGCTAATACAGGGAATTGAATGTCCTTTCAAAACCAACTTGTCTTGAGAATATCGGAAAATATTCACTGAATAAAAAAACTTTTCAAATAGATGTTATTCCTCATTAAATTTTACACATGTGAAGTATTTTACAACTTTTTTGTAGCTTCCCTCAAAATTCCCCAAGTTGGAATTCGATGTAAACTTTTATTTTGCCATACATAACACTGGCCTTATAGGGGAAAACGTAGAGTTTTGATTTTTTGCCGTACCGACTGAAGCGAATAAAAGGAATGCAACATCCCCATCTACCAATCTCTAAAATATCTCCCTCCCTGCTTTACTATGAAATTTGTATTTTCCTGTGTTTTTCAAGTATCAGAAAAGACATTTTTATTGCAACTTTTGAACGTGAATCGGCGAATCGTGATGCCGGGTCTGTGTGGTTCCAAGAACGCAAAAGTTAATTTAGGTATTTGCTTCGCAGTAAACTCACAGTTGTGGTATCTGTGAGGAGTAGGGGCTCAAAGTTGAAAGCAAATCCAGTATGTATTGGTTTAGAGGGCCACTGAACTCATTTCTGATAATGATGTAACCTTTATTTCAAAAATGTCGCAACTTAGGGTGGATGAAAATATAATGCAATGTGAATATCATTTCGCAGATTTTAAGGGTCGCTGAATTCATTTCTGATAACTATGTGACCCTCTTTCAAAATGATCGCTGAATTCATTTTTGACACGGATACTAGACTTGAATGAAAACAATGAAGATACAGTGGAGGCCGGGCCTGAGAATTACAAATTCAGCAACACAATTAGCTATATCTAAAATCTGCTATACGATTTATAATATATGATGAAATTAATAATCAGGGGTCGGATCATCCACCAATTTGGAATCTTGCTTTTCTAGCTTGACTAACTCGATAAAATTAAGACACGATTACTCACGGCAGGTCTTACACTTGCGGCAAGTGCAAGTTTCCCTCCTCCACACAACGCTTGGTACATTTATAATGAATACACTGAAAGAGTTATATGTATTTCGAGCCCCCGCCTCATGAGATGCTACAACGTTGAAATGAGGTCAAATCGCTGCTAAAAATGAATTCAGCTATCACTGAAACTTATGACATGGCATCCATATTGCATTATATTAGCCTCCTCCCCCCACCATAATAGTAAAATAAAGGTCAGGTTTGTCATCAAAAATTATTTCACAGACCCGTAAAGCCTGTGAAAATATACCTCCGTAGCACTTTTTTAAATTTTGAACACTCAACGCTTCATAAGTACCAAAATTTTGAGTTTATACAAAAGAAATATTAAAATCAAATTTTGCGACATTGAACCGTCCCCCTTCCTCCCCAGCCAGTATCACAAATCGACAATTCGTTCTAACAGAAGTTTTAAACGTAGCAGTAAAATTAACTTCTGTACTGATCATAGCAAAAGGTAACTATAAGGCGTAGGGAGGGGAACATTCCAGGGACTGATAGAAGGGGGGAGTACTAGAATAGGTTCAGAAGTCGTTTGCAGAGGTAGAGCAAGCCCTGTTGGCGCGAGGAGGAGGGGTGAAAATTGGTTAAAAATTCCAACTCGATAAAAAAATTTCCCACTGTGCAAGCCAAAAAAAAATATATCTATATATTCCGACTTATGTTCAAGAATCTCGACTGAATGGGCTGAGCTTTGACAAAATTTTCCAAAAAATGCCGGTTTGTAAAAACTGTCCGTCCAAGCAGAAAAAAAAAGCTTAGCCATTTTCGCATTATGCCGACTGACGTTGAAAAATCGAATATCAATTCAGTTCGCCAACTCACGTTGAAAATATTGACTCAATGATACAAAAAATTATATCCAAACAAAAACAAGGAAAACAAACCAAAAAGTTACGATTTAACGATTTTTTTGATTTACCGATTACTGGTGCAAAATGACCAAATTGTCGAATCCCTCAGATGCGTCCTTGATGGTTTGCTTCCTTTCTGTTTGCTAAAATCGGTGAGAACAATAAAATCGAAAACTACTTTTCCTTATAAGGCCAGGCTCAATGAATGGCAAAATAAAGGATTATACTAAACCCATTAGTTGTGGTTTCTTGGGCGCAGCTACAAAAAATTATAATACTTTCTTTGCGTGGAATTCAGTGGCAACGATTTTTGTTTGAAAGATTTTCTCCTATGATTGATATTTTTCCAGATTCGAGGAAAAACTGATTTTGGGGAGACGTTCAGCCGTCTCAGGAGTTTGAAGATGCTCAAATTCTTGGCTACTTTCAGCATAATATGTATTCTATCATCCACCTCTCAGAGCCAAAATTCAGCTTCCCGAAATTGTTTCCTCTCTTATGTCCAACATTTAAAACATGGTTCCAGTGTCAGAGACCTACTTTAAACTTTCCGAAATCATTAAAATCCGCTTAGTTTTGAGTATGGAACCAGTTTACCTAATTTTTCTTCAACATATTCAAATTCAGTTGCCTAGAAGACTGGATTAGTCGAACAGCTCTCAATTATTGATCTATCGGTCGGCCAATAGTCAGCCACTGGAAATTATTTAAAGACCGCTGGTCGAAAAAGGAGGACTGTGCTTTGGCCCGAGCGCGAATCTTTAGTCTACGGCGGATTACACGAAGACATTTATATTAGAAAAATAGAACCGAACGTCGGACTATCGCTCTTAGGAGCCTTAAGGTGTTAGTTGAAACGGTAGCATTTGTGTTACGTATCGAAGCGGAAAAAATAAGGGTTCTTAAGTAGCTTTTCTTCAGTTACTGCGAGTATACTAATAGGGGGCTTAACACGTTTAAATCTTTTAACAATGCTACGAATCTTTTTTTCCTCTTTGTCAAGTCTTAACGTTTTTAAACTACTCAAAAATTCTGTAGGAAGCCGCAATAATTCTCTGAGTATTATTTGTAAAACGGGTGAAGAGAGAAGGTCGCACTGGAAAGGTTATTTTGAATAACAATAACGCTACGAATGGCACCACTTAACTATGATTGTTGCCTCTTAAATAAAAGTACTCTCGATTCGAGGATGTAATTCCAGAACACAGGGTATTATGTGCGCTACCTTGTAAAATCATGCCATTCAAGGCGAGAATATTCAGCGGCGACGTGTGTACAAATATATAGGTGAAGCCGAATGCTGATTTAGGTGTAAAAATTCACTTTAAAACTGCCACCTCTATCGACAAGTAATCAAGTAGATCGATGTAGAGAAAAAAATTAGCTTCCTCGTAATAAATCAAACTTCAATATTATTCGGATTCTCAAACTAAGAGATAAAAACGTTGTTCGCACCGTTAGAGATATGATTTTCAGAAAGACCAAGCACAACCCCGCACAGTATCAGTTTTTCCGAAAACACACGCATGGTTCTGAGAGCGTCAATATTTTTTACAATAATTATGATGGATTCTAATAAAATTCATTATTTTATTAGGTTTACATGTTACGAATTCGACGAGTTATGCATTTTATAAGGTAGGTGTGGTGGGACGTATATGGCGATGCACACATGCTAAAGTGGCCCCTAAGACACCGCACCCTCAGCACCGGAAACTACCCTTTCGGGCATCGCATCAGTGCCGAGGGGGATAGGTAGGTATTTAATACAATTTCAATTAAGCAGATTTTACCCAGAAAATGGAAAATCAGAATGAAACAATGAGAGTGAAATGTAACCTAACAATGTTATCAAATACCCAATTTATCTGATAATACTTGCAATTGAGCCTATTGTACGGCCTTAAAAATTTACCATAGACTTAGACGTAACGTAATTCGTCCAATAGAAACATTACAACTACTTCAGTGAAACGTAATAATAATAATAATATGAACATATTCAATAGTGAAATTAATGCACTTATCACACGTAACTGTCTTTAAGATTCCTGCCCCTTCACTTTACAACTTTATCTCTATTACCTACCCCCCTCCCCCTTCCTCCCATTATTCCCAGCAGATACCGAATAGTATGACATAATATGACTATTTCAATTTCAGTGCTTAAATTACACTCATCACAGTCCCAGTAGACGTTCTATAGTTGATTTCTCAAACATACCTTCCGAAATTGTAAAGTTACTGAAGGAGACAAGTAAAACGAAATTAAACCTTGACATCGAGGAAAATATCATTAGTGCCTTCGTAAAATAATACCAGAAAAATGGGAAGACGTGCATAGAAACCACTAATTCTTAGAAACTCAAATTCAACATGGCTGGATAAACAAATGAAGATTCTAAAGAGCTACCTACATAAATACCTGGAAAAGACTAGCGCGCAAATAAGATCAACGGATTGGCATCCATTCGAACGCATTAATGATCAACAAAACAGTTGTCCGCTCATAACTGAGTTTTTTATTACATATATCAAATGCCTCAGCGCAAAATTTCGATCCGGGAACTTCTTTTTTTAATTTCAAAATCAGAATGGTCTTTTCAAAATCATTTACAGGGTCAAGAAAGCCTTTTATAGAAACTGCATGGTTACATCCGGAATCAGCGTGAAATTTTGAACCAGAAATAGTACATATTTTGTATTTCAGAATTTGAATATGGTTTCAATCTAGATGTTTTGAGCTTTCAAAGCTATGTTAGGTTAAAATAGACGTGATCCGAATTTCGTTGCCATATCTTGCATCAACGTGAAAATTCAATTCAGGAACGATGTTTTCTTTTTTCCTTTCCAATATGTTAGGTATAAAAAAGTTGGCAATTTTGGTTTTTTAACGCCTTTTTTTAGGAAAAAAAAAAAAAGTCAAGCAAAAATTTCGAGGTCAGATTTGGAATCGACGAAAATTCCAACGAGAGATTTTTTCAATTTTCAAATATTTTCATTTTGGACAGTCAGAATTTTGAGGCCAGAATCAGCATGAATATTTAATGTAGGAACAGCGCTTTTTTTTTTTTTAAGCCTATTTTAGGAAGCAAAAAGGGTGTGATCAAAATTTGAAGATCAAATTCGGAATAAGTGACCTGAAAATAGGTAAGTGAACACTCCAATCTACTCTCAGAGAATCAGTTACGCATAAAAGGTAAAAATGTAAATTAAAAAATTTTCAAAATTTATGACAGTTTATTTTTTAATGAACTATTCAACAGTCTACACGAATGAGATCTATAAAAGGTGTTTTTAGGAAAAAATGGATAACGAACGAAATCGCTGAAAACTGTTGGATGTGGCATCCTAATTAACATATTGGAAGTCCCCTCCAATACACCTTTTACCATTTTCTGGGGAAGGGGTGTATGAATCTAAAAAATAAATGTTTTTCTTTCAAAAATGTCGAATACTATGGGATATACAAAGAATGTTCACCTAAAATTGTTCTAAATTAGATTCCTCATACAAAAATACTTTTTTCGTAACTACCCCAGAAATATATCACAAATGAAAATTTTAAAATGACCATTCCGAACAGCACAGTGCAACACAGGCCTTATGGCTAAATTAATTTTTCATACTGTTTTAATTCTATTTACATAACTGTAACATCTATGGAGGGGTAGGGTGAAGAGGAACCTAAATTGAAAGTAGTGAGGAATGGGACATACACTGATCATTTCTATAGGGTTTGTGGAGTCACTGAATTCATTTTTTATGTTAGTCTACTACTAGGTTGGAATTTATGGCATCAGAGCCTTTTTGATAACTGTAGTATCAGAGGAGGAGAGGAAGAGCCAAAATTGAAAATAATGAAAATACAACATACGCATCACATTTGTAGGGGGTTTGTGGTTACTAAATACATATTTTGCTGTAATGAAGACAGAATCTGACTACATGATATCTATAATAAAGATATATTATCTAACTTTTTTTTGGGGAATATACTCTAACTCTAAAATACGAGTATGCCGTAAGGTCTCATCAGTTGGAATTTTAAATTTAACATAATTGACATAATTAAGACATAATCTGATTTCACAATAATAACTGAATATGGTTTAGCTGGAATATTCTCTGCATGGGTAGGGGAGGGGACCGAGACGGAAACATGTAACAAAACATAATTAGATGTGATAAAGACATAATTGAAAATTATAATACATTATATAAGACATAATAATGCCGCAGTCAGACATAATAATTCCCAATGACTCAATACGTCGTTAGTTATATCAGCTGGAATTAGTTTTCCGGAGGGAGGACAGAAAAGAGAGGTCTTTTTTTAACATATAAAAAGAAAGTCCTAAGCGGCTATCGAATTCTTGTGAGTACAACTCATTTGTTAATTTTCCAAAAGGTGAATTGGTGGAACTATTTGTAAAGAATATTCGAATCAAATTTTTCTCTCTGTGACCTTTTCCAGGCCTGCTCTTGGTGCTGAGACAATTATCAACCGGTTATTTTGTGAATACATGAAACTATCATGCTGTTCAGGGTACCTAGCAAGTTCATGCTTAGTAATGACACGTTCTCATTTCCTTCAGGCGATTGACGATCGACTGAAAAATAGGATAAATCGCAGTCGACCGATTTGAAACCCTTGCTCGCAGCTGATCGCTCTCATTCGAATCACTTTTGATTTAGTTGAAAAGTATGACGAAATTATTGAAAAAGAAATAACAATAAATAAGTAACTGTGGGCTTAAAATTATTCCATTGGTCGCAGTATCAGAGAATAATTTCAACGCGACGCGACTCTTTGCTCATAGATCAACTTATGTGTACAGTTATATTAACAGCGTATACAACACGTAACGCCCCTCCCAAGTAAATTACACGATTAGAGGTTATTTAAAAAATCACTAGTGTATATTAAACCACTTTTTTGGTAATGTACATAACAAATAAAAACTGCCAGTCCCGACGGAGAACCCAGCGGGAGTCAAGTTTGGCGTCTTTCCCTCAAGGGACGAAGGATGCCTATTATCGAGGGCTCTTAATAAACGAATCATTACCAGCTGCGATATTATGTTTTGGGGCTACTTTTATTCGCTTATTTAAACGCGGTCGCTCCCCTCCAGACTTTTTCGTTTATGACTTTATATTCTAAAACGTAATTAGTATAAATTTCACCGAGCTTTTGACGCACCAAAACATCATAATTCGTTCGTGATCAATTTTGATTTGTTATCAAAACCAGAGACACGTGTATATCGCCGCAGTGATGTAACGTCCGTATCGATATTGAAGATTTCGGTTTTTTCTAATGTACACACAAATCTGTTGTATTTAATTTATTCTTTATAATCATAATGAAAACTAATTATTACAGTATAAAATAGGCGTTCTTACATCATTTCAAACAAAGTAAGCCATTAACGTGAATGTGGACGAGTTGTGTGTGTGTGTGTGTGTGAGAGAGTGAGAGAGAGAGAGAGAGAGAGAGAGAGAGAGATATTACAATCTCACATTTTTCAGGTCTTAGCTTCCGTGGACCATCATCTTCACAGATGAATTCGACTGTAGAAACCCGCACAGTTATTGATATGTTTGAAGCAAGTTCTATAAGTTTTCACGTCCCTGCTCTCTCACTATACCATTCTTCTTGGGGTTTACAGGTGACATACCCTCAAAAATCAGTAGCTTCAGTAGCTCCGATAATTTCACTTCCGGTATAGGTATTTGACAGTAGAGTCTGTTATTCTAAATTCCCGTTCTCTCGACGAAGCCGTTAGGGTATAGGCGTTCGGACGAAAATAACTTCATAAATGTATTTAGTGCATAAGCACAAATTTCTGACCTAGAGAAGGGGGACTCACAGAGGAGCTAGCAAGTATCGAAATAATGCTAAAACTTCCTTCGCACGTACAATTTTTTTTTGAAGGGGGTGTTTTTAGTGCATCTATTTGCGCCTACGGTTCAATACACCTGAAAATCAAGAAGGATGTCGTTTTCATACTCTTAGACATTCTCTACAAGTTTTATAAACAGTGTGTAAAGAACTGTACTTTTCACGCAAAATATAACAGAGACCATTGACCTTAGAAATTCATTTTTGATAAAAATGTTTTATACCACTTCATTCGCACACTAAGTCCGAATAGAATGATTTCTTATGATCGAACCAAGTTTTTTGACTTCCTCAATCTTTAAGAATTTTCAAAGCCAAATTGCAGCTTTTCTTATGGGAAATCTTATGTCAAACTTCACCCTCTTCTCCTCACTTCAAACCCATTCACAATTACTCAGTTTTAAATAAATAAAAAAAAAGTTTTGAGATCAGAATGAACATAGTTAGCCACTGGGAGTATTTCTGAAATTATAAAACAATGTGCACCATGATTTACGCCTCCCTGGTAATTCTTAGTACGCGAAGATAGATCGACGAACGAGAAAAAATTTGTTCAACATTTTAAGGAACAATGTTCTCTCCCGCACAAAAGGAGAGCTCGGTAAATAGCGAGCACACTATTGATATGGGGGTTTCTTGGAACACAGATTCCGAACTTGATCAGACCCCAGTTTTAGTTCCAAGATTTCCAATAGATGAGCAAAATTAACTCGGTCTCAAAAGTCGAGCAAATTTTTGGGTCGTTGATTCCGATTATCGCATCAAATTTTTAATCAAACCCCAATTTGAATCCAGAAAATCGGGGGGGGGGGGGTGGAATGAAAAAAAATGACTAAAATAGAAGCTGAAATAGCTACTGAAATGTCATTTTCGAATCGTGTCACTGATATTGAATATCTCACCGTTGTTTGGGTTGCAGATTTAGAATATCGCATTTAATCAGATCATACTCTAATTTTGGTATCAAAATTAAAAAATAAAGAAAAGTTAGGGCTTAAAAGTTAAATGGCGTCAAAGTTTTTTTGTTTTTTTTTGTGTTGCTCATTTCGAATATTACACCTGATTTCGATTAATCTTAGTCTGGCCCTTGAATTCAAAAAAGTAAAACTAGCCTTGGTTATAAAAATCTAGCAACTGTAGCAGGAATTTTGTGGGTTGCTAATTCTCGGAGTATACCACATCAGAGCTTTAATCCGACCCTAACATAGGCTTCAAAATTCTAGGCAAAATTGAGTTGATTCCAAAGTTAAAACAAATCGCTTCTACAATTGCTAGATTTTAAAAATGAAATACACGGACCCTGTTTCTATTTTTTTAAGTTCAAGGGTCAGACTGAGATTCGATTGAAGTTTGATGTAATATACGGACTAAGCAATCTCCCCCCCCCCCCAAGAAAAAATCAATGATAATAATAATAATAATAATAATAATAATAATAATTAAAAGAAAAATGCAATATGTTTTAACACTTTGTTAATTATTTCAAAACCAATTTTATTTATTTATTTATTTAATTATTATTAATCCTTTTGGGCGAATTTCGGGACAGAATTTAGGGTTTGATTAAATGCGACGTTTTGAATCGCGACCCAAATAAGCTCTATTCTGATATTTTGCTCAACTTCAGAAATAAGTCAAGTTTGTCTATATTCTGCAAGCTTTAAAATCGAAGTTGAAGTTCGATCACAAAATCTGATGCAATATTCAAAATCAGCGACCCAAAAAATCTTCATATTTTTGCGATGTTCTAGTCCGAAGTAGGTGTTTGATCGAAACTTTGAAGCAATACTGTGGATCAATGACAACAAGAAAACTTATTTTAATAGTTAAAATCAACTTCGGAAAGTACGTCAATTTTATTTCATTTTTTACAAATTTTGGAGCTCAAATTTGGGTTTGGTCAAAAATCTGATGTTATATTCAAAATCAGTGACCCAAAAAGCGATATCTCGACACTGTTTAATTTTGAAATACTGTCAATTTTGGTTACTCCAATTGCGCAAATAGGCAAAATACTGTACACGGGTGCACGAATAATTTCCTGCTGCGCCTGCGAATGTTCTCTGTGTATTACATACTACACGTTCAGGTACAGGAAGAGATATTCCTGCACCCATGTACAATATTTTGCCTATTTGCGCCTTTGGAGAGTAAAATGAAAAGTGTCGGTTTTGATTCTAACCTCTCTCAACTGAGACTGATCGAAAATCTGAATCAGCGACCCAAGAAAGACTCTATCCGACCTTCTGTTCAATTTTAGAAACTAATCAATTTAGCCAATCTTTTGTAAGTTTAATCTGACGCGATATTCAAAACCAGCGACTCAGAAAAACCTTGTTCCTATACTTTCCACCGTTTTTGAAATCAAGGCAACTTAGCTGAGATTTGGCTATTTTTGGAGCTGAAATTGGAATCCGATCAAAAATCGAATACGGATATTCGGAAAAAGCGACCAAGGAAACCTTTATTCATATAACTCGATACCGTCCCATTTGAACAACATTGGTCCTCCCCCTACTCCCTTGTAGGGACGGGAAATTATTTTATAGAGTCACAATTACGCGAGACTTTAAAATACCGAATACGTCTTCTGTCTCCGTCAATCCGCCTTTGCGTGCTAAAAACTAACAAGTGGGCGCATTTCGTGGCACACACTGTATTGTTTGTTTTCTTGTCGACTAGAATTCTGCCCCCCCCCCCCAATAAAAAACAACTTCTGACGTTATTCTACCAGTTTATGGTAAATGGCAGCCGTGACCAACCAATAAATTTCCTCAGGGACATCGGGATCTGGAGACATTAAATGATAATATGCCAGGCTGTGATCATACTGAGAGACCGAACTACTCATATTTTTTGGATTTGGTCATCCGTTTTCGAATTCCCATTTTAGGGAGAGGACACTCTACGGCCACGAAGGAACTAAACTGCACTACTGAGGATCCTGTGTGTCTGTGTTGATTTGACACAAAGGACTCAAAATAAAGCGATGGGGAGTCTAAAGCCTTATTTGTGAAACACGCTGCAATGAAAATTCTGATAAGATTTCCAAAAAGTGAAATGAAAAAAGCATTTCGTGTAGCATTTCTATAAAACCAACTTCGAACACTTATGCAGCTAACTCACGCCACAAATTCCCTTTCAGTGTGATTCTTTGGAGCACGTATTTTCATAAATATGTTATTGGCTTCTGCCGAGTGTTTCTTCACGCCGCGTCGGAGATAACCTCGCAAATGAATTTTACAATCGCACCACTCGTTCGATAGATGCGGTTGATTCGCGTGAAAATACATAAAAGTTTAGATTTGGAAACGATGAAAACGCGAAAAAGCAAACCACGGGGTTTTCTCAACCAAAATACGAGTATAAGCATGACGCCATCAAAACTATACAATCAATCTAAAGTCGTTTTCGGTTTACTCTGCGAAAATAATACCGTAAAATTTTCATTTTTACTTTTTTACTTCGGATATAACTTGATGGTGAAACGAAGGAAAACCCTCGTAGATGATTTGGTGGGAAGAAAATCTATCCGAAAGCAGTTTCCTGGCTTCCAACTCGCACGTGAAGCTCGTAAAATACGAGTGCAAGAGCAGAAGAAGAAGAAGACTGTCGGCGAAGAAAATGCTCGCGGAAGAATCGCGTTTACAGCAAAAAGTTACATTGTTTCCGATACAATGGGATTTGAACCCACGTATCGATATCAATTATTCATAGCGGCGGCTTCTGAATGTGCTTCGTATCACTATCATCTGAACCGTACGTAATAGGCTCTCATAGACTGTTTCAAAATTCGAGTTAAACAAAATCATCGAAGCTTGTTATGTAATACAAGAGTAACTTTTACAAGCTCCTCATAAAACTAGTTCGTATTTACCATCAGCTATTATGCGCGCGCAATCAGCGTTTGTTTGTTAATTTTTCGGCTTCTTCTTTATCCATTGATCCGATTAAAACGATATTCTTTATGGGGGGTCTTCGCGGTGTACGTTACGCCTTGTTAACAACCTTTAACAACAATACGTTTTCCCCGATTTTTTTTTCCTTTCATAAAGGTTTTTCAGTCTGCTTCGTTTCTCGCGAATCAAAAAAGATGATACTGCGCGTCTTCTCGTTATTATTAAACTACTCCAATTAAAAAGGACTGCGCGATCTGACGGCCGCCGTAATGAAGAGCACGGTGTGCGCACATCACATTCTATTCTAGAATGGACTGAATCTCATACTAGTGCACGCACACACATACATACATATAGCCGGAGGGAACAACAAACTCTTGGAAATACTATTATCAACGAACGGTGTAAGCTCTTTCTGTAAGGTCATAAGTAAGGAGAGGTGAAGCTGAACGAGCAGCGTCGCCGATGTAAGCGAATTAGCATTTGAATGAAACTTTTTTGATAAACAGCTCGAATTTTCTGAAAATTGTTCGAAAATTGCTTGTAGTGGTCTCCTGGGCATCATCCGGCCACTCTTCTTTTCGTAAGTTCACAATTTCTATCTTCGAGTCAGTATGTCTCCATATTATATTGAAAAGAAAATCTCCCCCTCTTCCCTCTCCCCCGCTTAAAAAATGTTCAGCTGATAAGATATAACGACATATTCATTCATTATAAAAAGTCCTATTATGTCATTATTACGTTTTATTAGAATGAGTCTTATATACGTACTATGGTGTGGTGGGACGTATGGAGATGCACGCATGCCAAAGTGGCTCCTAAGACACCGCATCTCCGGTCCCCAGAGACGAAATTGGCTTTCAGTTTGGGGGGGGGTGAAGAAGGAAAATTTGCCGACAACTATTTTTTGAAAGCTAAAAATTCGCCAACAAAACATTTTAAAAATGTAAAATTTGCCGATTTTTCAATCAAAATATTTCTTAATTGAAATAATAATAATAATAATAATAATAATAATAATAAAACAGAAGCAAAATAAGGGCCCGGAGACTAGATTTTGAGAACGTCCTTGTACCCTAAAGAAAGTCTGCCTTTTTTCTACTCTTCATCTCTCTTCCTTCCTTCGTTCCTCTGTTTGCCTTATTTTTGAAGCATCTTCTTTATAGTGAGCCGCTTGAGACATCCTCCTTCCTCGGCCCTTGTACAAACATACACCATCCGAGAGGTTTCTTGGATTCATTTAATACTATGATAATAAGAATCTTTTGACCCATCAAGATCTCCTCCTCCAACTCATGTAAACTTTTAGGACTCTTTCAGACTTCTCTGAGACTTCAAGGATCTTCCGAGTTTGTTCAAGATATTTTCAGGCTTCATTAAAATATTATACCTTAGAAAATGAAAAATTCAAAGGAACAGTTTCAAAATTTGCTGTCAAATTATTGTTTTTCTCACGCCCCCCATAGTTTCGTCCCTGCAAATGCAGATTGGAACCTTATCCCCAAGCACTCACATTTGCGCACTTGAGCATACCCTAGTCGTCTAGGAGGGTACGCTGGAAGGATATTAGGAATACTTGAGAGGAACACAGAACTCCCTTTACTCATTAAGGTAGTTGTTATTTACTCTTGGTGATCTTTTTTTTCTGAATTTCCTCTGATTCGTCTCCTAAACTGGTTCCAATGAAATCATTAATTTTAAAAAAAAAAAAAAAAAAAAATACAAAATTTCAGCTTGATCGGATTTAGGGGAATCTGTGCTACAAGCTCCCTTTCGTTCTTATGGGGAAAACACACGAAGTTTTGACTTTTGTTCCAGACTAAATGTCCCTCCTATATTCACCAGGACCAAAGCACGTAAATTAAACAATAGAACATTTGCTATCGGCTTCAGCTTGTGACATTGGAAAATAAGTCTTTTGCTTTCAACTTTTAGACAGCCCCGTAGCCATGGGGAGCAAGCTTGGGCTAAGCCTCCTCTAGAGGTATCTTGGGCCCCCCTAGGCAGAGATACCATCATTTTAAAAAATCATCACTACGCCCGGCCCTTAGCCAGAGCAGTGCTAGGGGGTACTGAGCACCCTCTAACGCTTGCCGGAGCCTCCCCAGGCAAAATTTCATGAATAAAAATAACGAATTCCTTCTATTTTTCTCGCTAGTTTTATTCAAAACTTTTCGTTCCACTATATTTTAATGTTTATAAACTTGTCAACACTGATTTTGCTTTGAAAGATAGAAGAATCGTATGTTTGTCGTTCTTTATATGTGACGTGTCACAGGAAAAGGGCCCGAGTGTCCATCCAGCAGTTTCAGACACACAGGCCTTTTTCTTGTGTCGCAATACAATATTCACAAACACAGTGGTAGGCTCGCGATCCAGTTCACATTGAATATCGATGGCTAAATGCTTGAATGGTTGTTTGAGAACTGATAACTTGATAAGTCCACAGAAATAGTTTTTTTTAACTTCCAAAAGTTCGAAAATTTGATCGTTCTAAGTGTTAATTTTTTTCACGCGATCTATTCAATTTTTTTTTCAGTGGGTTGTCAGTAAGTTGTATAACCAGGTTTGATTATGAATTTTGAAATCAAATTCAATCAGTGGCGTAGCCAGGATTTTCAGGGGAGAGGGGGGGGGGGGGAAGGAAAATTTTCAAGGGAGACAAAGTCGAAAATTGAAGTATTTTTTAAAAATCGCCGATATTAGAAGACTATTGTATGAAAATAAAGGTAAAACTACTACTCGAGCAAAAATTTGTCGAAAAAACGTATTGTAAAGCAAAAAATTGCTCATTTCTGCATATTTTACATTCAATTTCAGGTGTGGGCATTCGCCCCCTTTGTCCCCCTGATGGCTATACCACTGCCTCGTAGAACTCTTCACATTATATACTATGTGTATCCTCAAGCGCCCCCCCCCGCGGTAAACAGTCAGCACCACCTACCACAGATGGCTGGCTACGGGCTTGCTTTCAAATTTTAATAAAATGTTCAACTTCTTTAAATTTTAGGCTCTAGGTCAAACAGAGAATCTAGTAAGAACAGAATAGTCATTAAAATTCGAAATTCAACGTTTGCTACCGACTTTCAGATTTTCGAAATGTCTTCCACATCCCAGCTTTGTTTCAACCTTTTAGATAACGTTCGATACTCAGCTTGAAACTTTCGGCTTTTGACGGCCTAGTCTCTGACAGAAGTCCCGGGTACTCCATTTTCAGAAACGAAATTTGACTTTCAGTTTGGGAAGGTGAAGACGTAAAATTTGCTAACAAATATTTTTTGAAAACTAAAAATTCGCCCACAATATCTTCTAAAAATTAAAAATTAGCCGATTTTTGAATTGAAAAAAAAAAATAAAAAAATAAAACAAACATTCATAAAGAATGAAAAATTCAAATGAACTGTCCTATAGTTTCACCCTTGCCGGTCCAGGAAACTACCCTTTCGAGTATCGCATCAGTGGCCGGAAGGACGCTCTGAGGCCGGCCCGAGCCCCCATTTCGCCGTGCCGCTTCCGGTGCGCGCGTCCTGCAAGGGCCACCATGGGGTTCCCTACTGACCAAGATTCGCGCTCTTCGAGCACTAGCCTGGAATCCGGGTCCCCCACAGCCGGACACGCTTCCTCTTCAAACACCCCTCACCTCCTCGTCTTGGTGCGTGTGGCAACGCAGGCAGGTGGTGACGGCGGATGAACCTTGCTGGGGGTCCGCAGCAGCTGCAGCAGCTCTTCTAGGATGGTACAGAGTTGTCCTGTTCGATGGTGTGAGCCGAGCTTGGTTCTTCGGCCCTCTGCATCGACCACTCCCTCTTCACCATCTCCGGAATCAGGGTGTCCGGCGTGAGATGGCTAATCACGCCGTCGTCTTCGTCGCTTCTGCCACCGGGATCGATCGCTGTTGCCGTCTCACGCCTCTCCTGCTCCCAGACCTGACACTCGAACAGAGTGTGCCAAAGTATGTCCTCCGCCCCTCGATCACAGTGCGTGCACACGGGGCTCGGCGCTATCGCCATCCGTTGTAGCACCCGTGGCCGCTCAGGACTTGTGTCAGGTGGAACTTCAGCTCTCCGTGAAATCTTCTTGCCCATATATTGAGGTTGCGTATCAGCGTTCGGGTCTACTCGCCCTTGGTCAAATGGGCGAGCGCGTTCTTCCATTTCCGAAGCGTGTACTGCTGGATAACTCGCTTAACCCGAAGTGCTTCCCGTTTTGTCTTCGCTCTCTTCTTCGCACCGCATACCTCCGCTATTACGCCGACCTTAAATTCGATCGGCGGTAGTTTTATATAATGTACTATGTCTGATTATGTCTTATCAGGTCTTACCCTCCCTGGCTCCTCCCCTATCTACTCCGGAAAACACTCCAGGTGGCCCATTTATTTTATTTTATTTATACCTCTGATTAGAAGGTAGGTCACCGCCTAATCCGCCCCAGCTGACCAATATTCAATTATTACATGTATAGATTATGTCCGATATTACGTTTTCATGCTATATTTAGACTGGAAACTCCAGCTGATAGGAAATAAGGTATAAATCTATGTCAGAGTCAGATAATACTCCTGGAAAAAAGTCAATCATGTATTCATTATGGCTTACTTATCGTCTGTATGTCTTATTACGCCTTAGGGTAGTTAGATTATGTTTTTATTATTGCACTGATACTCGTACAATATACATAGCTCTGACTGAAGAAACATAGTTTCAGCCGAACAGACCTATTTATTATGCCTCATCAACTGCTTCCAAAGAAAAAAGATGAAAAAAAAAAAAAAGATGAGACAAAAACTATTCCTGAACCTTGATCTTCCTCCTATCCTCCTGACCGTCGGCTAGAATAAGAATATTTCGTAGTTTAAACCTGTTTACCAAAAATGTAAGATAAACGAGATAGAGAATGAGGCACTAGAAATCAATAAAAAGGAAAGAGAAAGACAGAAAGACAGTTGAAGAAGAAAAAAGACCAAGCGTACGAGAAAAAAAAATTAAAACGTGGCAGCAGAAAACAGGACGGAAGAAGGAGGAAAAGATGGCAAGAAACACAAAAGAGGAAACAAAAAAAAGAAGCAAAAAAAACGAAAAAGACGCGAGAGATGTTGACACATTTAACCTCACTAAGTCTCTAATGTTACAATAAGTGTCTGAATATAACTCACTACAATCAAAATATCTAAATATGACCCTGACTTCATTTAAATACTTTATAAATAAACAGACAGAAAGTGAGAGCAAAAGAAACAACAAAAAATCCAAAAATACGAGAAAAATCGAGGAAAACAGAACGAGGAAGAAAATGACATAAGAAACTGAAAAATACTGAATAAAAGAAAACAAATAATAGATAATGAATTTTTTTTTTGAAAAAATGAAAAAAAAAGAAAAAAAATGAAAAATAAGATTAGAGAAAGGCAAAAAACAAAACGAAAAATGCAGAAAATGACAAAAAAGGATGTTTCATCGTTTTTGCTTAGATATTTTGAGCTTTTTTTAATTTTTTCATTATTATTTCAGGTTGACTACAATTTTTTGTGAACCTGCGAATGAAATTTCGTATTCAAGAGTTGATTGAAGATTCCTGATCGAACTGAGTTCCAATTTTTAAATTCGTCATAATGTTGTTAGAAAAACTACAACTCTTTTTTGAACCTGACTGAAGTCTTGTATTCAAGTTAGTTGAAGATTCCCTGATGCTATCAGATTCAGTTCAATTTTTCATTTCGTCAAATTTTTCGAATTTTCAGATTCATTTCCCAATATTTAAAATGCCTTTTGGACCATAACCACAATTTTCTATCCTACCTAATTTTCGTATAGGAATTGACTGAAGATGCATGATGGCGTCAAGTTCAATTTTCAGGGTTTTTTGTCTGAGTTTATTTTTTATTAGATATACATAGGAATTGAAATAATAAATTTTAAATATGAAAAGTAATTGTAAGTTTTGTAAAATTTATTGGAATTATAGTATTTTTATCAATTAAATGATTGAAATCTGTTATCATAACACGTTAATCATGCTCTATTAACTACTGCGGCTTTTACGGGGTTCAAACGTGAAGAGTTTACTCGGGGCCGCAGTAAAGGCATACGAAATTAGAAGAAAAAAACGAAAACGTGTATCGCAACGATAGAAAAAATAATAATAAAGAGCTGAGAAAAACGTATATGTGTGCGTCGCTATCGAAAGGGCCCATTTTGTCAGTATCGAGTTAAGGGGAGTTGGTTACTAGACAAAATTACCTTTCGAATGAGACTTTGGATAGCTCTGTAGCATTACAGAAAGATATTTTTTCGGATTTTTGAAGGTGAGGTACGGAAAAACTGTGTTTTAAAGTTCGCAAAGTGATCGAGAGTGAACACGTCCTGTCGAGAAAAAACTGGGGTCGACAACCTAGGCCTTTTCTGTTTCTACGTATTTCGTATTGTGGAGCTGGAACGGAGTGAGATATCGAAAAATAGCTTAGTGAAGCTGAAAGAACACGTTTCCCACTATCCAACCCGCAAAAAACACTAAAATAGATTCTTTAGTTGAAATTTAAAAAAACGACTGTACAACCAAAACTATGATTGACAAATTGGGCCCTTTCAATAGAGACATACACATACGCGACAAGAATGTAAGCGAACAGAGACTCACTAAAAAAAAAACTAATGTTCTGCCATGCCACCGAAGGAAGAAAAAAAGGACAACAAAAAGAAAGGACAATGAGGAAGGAGAAGAATGTGGCATTGAAAAGTCACGCACGGGATGTCAGTATAAGAATGCAGAAGACAAAGGTGTTTTTATGAGACGTTTGCCTCGTGCTACACACAGGAAGTGACCAGGCAGGACAATTGAACAATTATACAAAAAATACGCAAATTCGCGAGGAAAGGATCGCCGCGCTACAATCTTCTATGAATCAGGTTGAAATTTTGTGTTCAAACTGGTTACAAACTCCTATAATGTTCCGTTAGATTAAATTTTCGATTTTGTCAAATTTTTTCAAATTTTAAAATATTTTTATTCTGTTTTTCATAATTTTTAGATAATTTTCCTGGGGCGAACTACAATGCTGAATTTTTGTACTTGAGTCGGTTGAAAATTTCTTACAGTAGGTCCAGTTTTCGAATTTCGCAAATTTTGAATTATTTTTTGGAAGTACACGTATACGTAATTATTATTTTTCTAAAGTGATTTTTCATGAAACTGTCTACAATTTCATATTCGAGTTGGTTGAAGACACCGAATATTGATTATTTTTAATTTTCAATTTTATTTTGAGAAATTCTTTCCAAATAGTCAACATAACTTTTTCATGACACACCCCCCCCCCCCATGACCACAATGTTCCATCTCGCCGAATTTTTGCATAGAAATTGATTGAAGGTGCATAATGTCAACTAAAGTGCAATTTTAAATTTTATCAAATTTTCAAAATTTGAGATTTGTTTTTCAATTGTTACGATAACGCTTTGATCATTTTCCGCAAGGTAAACTACCTACAATTTTTTATGGATCTGGCTGAAATATTATACACATATACGAGTTGATTGAAGACTCGTAATACCCGATGCGCAAAAATCCGCCAGTTACTCGCGGAAAAGTTACCTTTTTGTAACCCTTCGATTAACCGGGTAACTGACGAATAACTGCAGGGCTACATACATGTTAACTAGAGGGTTACCAGTTACTTATGTAACCCTGTAGTTACCCGTCAGTTACCCTCGGAAACCCTTCAGTTACCCGGTTAATCGAAGAGTTACAAAAAGGTAACTTTTCCGGGAGTAACTGGCGGGTTTTTGCGCATCGGGATATCGAATCAAGTTCAATTCTTAATTTTTTTGAAGTTTCAAAATTTTGATTTAAAACAAAAAAATTAACTCTACTTTTTGATTATTTTTCAAGTTGGCCACTATTTCTACTTTTTTCAAAAGTGTAGTGACTTTGGCGACGGGAAAGAACCTCGTATCCCCAATTAGGTCGGCTACTTGGAAAAAGTAGGCAAAATAGTATTCGGTTAGGGAAAATCTGACCGCGAAAAAGACCCATATTTGCCCGTTAAATCATCCAGAATCTCTCAAACATTCTTTCGCTCCTTCGGCTTGCGAATTTAGGATTCTTCAGTTAGGAAATTCGTCTTCTCTCCTCTCAGTGCGATTCACTTTGCTACGCCTCAATTTTAAATGTACCTTGAAGACTCCGTTGGAGCGTAGGAAACATATTTCGTTCTCGACATTCTTAAACCTCTTTCGAAGAGCCACTTCGAGGAAAACAAACGAAATAAAAAGAACAATTCTGCGTATATTGCCCGTGACAATCATCGTCGGAAAAAGACGCCAGTTTAACGAAAATGCCGTTGCCGGCAGACAACTTTGATGCGTGCAGTAAGCACAAGCACTAAAGCTAACGATTTGGCAAACTAACCTCAGCACGTTTCTCATTGGTTAACGTTGTTCGCTGCAAACATGGCGTACACTTTTGGGGGGCATGAAAGTGTCTTCGAAAAGGTACACCGTAACACAATATAATTACTCGGACCTATTATATAGCCTATTAAAAGCAAGCGTGTTTTTCACGTTTTTCGTCATCAATTACCAAATAAAAACGGCGACTGAATCTCCTTTCTCGTTGCAACTTAATAGCTCGCTGACACATCATTACACGTGTTCAGATAATAATAAAAGCTTTCTGTGAACTCACGTAATTGATCGTGGCTAGTACAGAATGGATACACAGATTACAGGATTCGTCAGTTCGAGTTCAAAGTGCTTACAGTCGAGTATTTGAAGGAAAAAAGACGATGTTTTGAAACAAATATAAAGTTATTTTGGTTAATACAGTGGCGAATTCGAGAAGCAGTCTTGGGAAGGGAACAATACCTGCCAGACTGTCAAACAATATGAAACAAACGCAGGGTTGGTAATTTTTTTAAACCATAAAAAACAAGTCGGTCCCAGGTTCCGAATTAAATTCCTGGGGTACTGAGAAACTCAAATTTGAAACCAAAATGAAAATTACACAAACATGTAGCAAGTTAACTTTTACAGATTGATTTCACACGCTAATTTTGAATATGATTGAAATGGCCCCTCCGCTTGTTGTTTTCTCATAATTGACCGTCAAAGTTGCAAAAATCATCATACTTGAGTAGAATTTATTGCGCTTCATGAAACTCGAATGATACTAGAAAATTTTATTCCAGCGTATATACAAACGTTCACTTGGAAAACACAGAAAATGTTGTCCTTAAGAATATCAAACGTTTACAGTGAGTCAGTAAAATTGTACCGGCAGTCATCAGTGTCTAAGAAGAAAAAATAATTATAATTGTAAAAAGTGTTCCAATCCTCCCCATGCTGTCCTACTGATAATAAATTATCCATAATTAAGAATAAAGTAAAAAAAGGCAAGAAGAGGAAAAATATTGTAAATATTTTTAACTATACATACTTTGAACTTTCTTAAGATGCGCGTGTAGATTAACTTGTATTTAAGGCGAAAATATTGCACAAAATGTAATTTTTATCATAAAATTTAGATTTTGAGGACTTAGTTTGGGACCACACACGAAATAGAATGCGTTTTTCGAAATCGGCTACTCGAAATAGACGTACTTTTTTTCTAGATTTTTCTGGTTAATTCAGTATTGCACATCTTCGATCAAACTGTTCAACAATGAAGAGGGAACTTGAGATTTTTCCATCTCATTTGTGAAGGGGCTTGAACATAATTTTTCTCTAATGTGCATATTGCATATCTTCATCTCACTTGAAATTTCTTAGTTAAATGACCTATAACGCAGTGATACGGGGAAGAATTCTGATTTTTCCCCCCTAGTCACCCCAAATTAATGTGTGTGAGGATAATTTCGAACTGCAAGAACTGAAGGTATTGTGAAATCGCCATTTTTCATGGTGAACTTCGGATTCCCAAAGCCCAAATGTAAGCCTAATAGAAAATGGAACAAGCTATTTTGAATTAGCAATCAAGAGATGTCCTAATCCAATAATACACTCGATTTCACGAACTGTTATTTAATTTGGCCCTTCTGAAGTCCTCTTCTGATATACTGTTCGGCGAAGGTAGGAGGATTCTTGAGATTTTGGAGTAGGTGGTCGGAGCCTCCTTTTTAGGAGACAAAATTTATGTTTTGATCCAGGAAGAAACTACTAGACCTTGCGACTATAAGCTACTTTCATTTTTTCACTGTCGATCTGACAACTCATTCCGAAAACAACAAGGGAGGAGGGCAATCCGATCCATAGTGTCAGAAGTGGTGGCAAATAGGGCAGTTACCCACTCAACTGGTGGTTTGGATTCTTAGAATATTTTACTGTTCAAATTCTAGCGTCAATTCGAGGCGAATAGTGTTTTTGTGCTTGTTTACTGGAAACAATTGAAATCATTATCGTACAAGTTGACCTGTTTCCCTGAAAAAGAGATCGTGTTATGGAATGAAGGCTGCTATGTAAAATACTCTTCATAATCGGACAATATACTCAAAATATTATTTTAAAATTATAATTCCAGACAAGCCATGGAATCCAAACTAATTAATTAAAACCAATCGATCAACTTCCATATATTGATCGATAAACTCAACCGAAACCTGGATAATCGAATTATAAACGAATTTTGCGCTAAAATATTTATTCGAGCTTATTTAAAGATCGAGAGTGAAAGAAAGAAGTGGCTTCTTTAAAAGCTCGCGGAGGCTTTCTCAGTGTAAGCTGATAAAATTGACAGCCCATGCTGTTGTTAAAAATCGACCCCTCTTTTAAAAGCTTTTTAAAAGATCAGACAATACCGTCGTCGAGCAACAGAGAAAATGCTTAAAGTTTTCAAACTATATCCCCGAGTTGAGAAAAGCCTTAACTAAGTGGGAAGTTGAAATTTTAAAATGTAGGTAACAGAATAAAGTGGAAAAAGGTATTATAAATTTATTTATCTTATACGCTTCATCGACTTGCTTTAAAACCGGAAAGTTTTTTCGCCTTTTTGAGTGGCGCCATTGCACAGTTATACGTCATCTCGTATTGTATGACCACCGGAGAAGATCACCCAGTGCGGAATTATTTCGGAACACTTAGGTAAGTACTGAATTAGTAGGGAATGAATCACAAAGTAGAGGGCATTATACACTTCATTTGCTATTTCGAATCATTTTTCGACCAACAGCAGGGTTGAAATTCTTTCAAGGCCCAGCTCAAAAGATTTTGCGGTCAGGCTTGGACCAAGTCAAAAATTTGAATTGAAAACGTTTCAAAAATAGTTGACAAAGGGAGGAAAATTCAGTGAAGTGAAAACATTCGATAGTAGTTCGAAGATGTCATTCAATAAGAGGCATTGTAGGTATTTCATGAGGGTTCATTCTGAAGATTTTTGTTTTTGAAGAAAATCCTAAGACGATAGTGATCAGGAAAACAAATTTTTAGAAATGTATTTCAATTTACATATTATATAAAATTTACAAGTCGTAAAAATTCTGAAATCTTTAAAAATTAATTTTCAAAAAAAAAAATCTCAGACTTATGGAATTTTTTGAAAATTTTTCCAGAGTTTTAAAATGTGACTGGAAAATTAATCACGAAAAAGATAATATAAATTGACGATAAAAAAGCTAATAATGGTGGTATAGAAGACAGAAATAATAAAAACCTGGACGGCGGAAATCACACACTTCTCTATCTCAACTAGTTCTGAGTATAAAAAGTCTTACGTAGACATTCAAATACGTAAAAATTCTGAACGATTCCTCTGCTCCACAAATTTATGTAAGTGTGAATATAAGGGACCTTTGAAGGTTCTGGAGAAAAGTATCTAAAAAAATGTGATGAACTAAGGTTCAAAACAGAAGTGTGATTTGACATAGAATGACCCACAGAATAATTCCACGTTTATTAAGTAAGTAAGTAAGTAAATATTGTTTGTAAACAAACAAATACTTAAATTAGATTTGTTTTTATTCCGGAAATTCTCGAATTTTGAATTGGTGACGCCCCTCCCATTTTTTTCTTTATACTTCCAAATATCATATGTGAAACAACACCCTCAATTAAAAAAAAAAAAAGAAGAAGAAAGAAAATAAAAGAAAACTTCGGGGACTCTAAATTTTTAAATTTTGGTTTTCACCTTCATAATATACCTGTATTAGAGTTTTCTGAGTTACTTTTGAGGTAATTTTTCAAGTAATTTTACCCATAACCATTACTCATTAGAACCCTCCAAGGCTTGTAGGATCCGAAAATATTAACGGTTTCATAAGTGAGCATTAACTACATGCTAAATGCGGTTCTATAACACTACATGCAACAAATTTCAACTTTTCTGTTCCACAAATACCATTAGGTGCAACGCTGAATACGATGTCGTTGGCCATTTTTCTCTAGCACGTCTAGTTTTTGAGAAACATGCGTTTGAAATTATGAAAACTGCTCAAAATTGTGAACTTTGTGAAATTGCCCTGTATTATTCTAACAATGATTTATCGAAATAATCAAGCGAATTAAGAGCTTAGATCTTCTTTAATGACATATTCAATTTGTAGACTCCTAGTAGCATTCGTTTTGGGGTATTGCATCTTTTTCGGAAAGACTTTTCATCTGGAAAACCAGTCTCCAACGCCTCCCTCTTGAAAAGAGATGTTTGCGAAACTTACACTCGTCATGCTGCTATTCTTTTGTATTTACAAAGAAACAGCCAAATAGAGAACAGGCACCAGAGAATCAGCGTTGCCTAATACAAAACTTTCACAATACGAATGGAAAATTTTTAGGTCATTTCTGAGCTTTGACTTTCAGAGCTTACAAAAGCCTTTAGGAATTACTTTTTTAATTTTATTACTTTCTACATAGAGACGTAAATGTATTCTCAGACGAAATCACGCCAATTAAACAGATACAACTTATAAAAATTACATTTTCTCGAAGCAAACAAATAGCGTTCTCAAGAATTTCCTAAAAACTTGAATAACTTGCTCAGTTGTCATCAGATTTGCTAGAAAATTTCGCAGTGTACGCCCCTACTGGTAAATAACACAAAGCATCAAAAAGAGAACTCAATTCATCTCCCAATTCATTATATCTTGTTCCACAGTAGCTCGATTTCAGAAATTTTCGAAACTTCGACTCAAATTTACAACAAATTGAGACATGCTACGGAAAAATGGCAAACGGCATCGTAATCAGCATTGAAAGTACCATATAAATCATGTACTGGAATATATGGAACAGAATGTGTGTTGCATAATGATAATCTTTCATTTCTTTTTAAAGGTTAGTTTAGCAGTCACATTTAATCATTAACCCTTAAATACCACACGTAGGTTTTCTTCCGATATTACCACACATGTGACAATTGTCACAGTATTTAAAAATGTATCAGTTTTATCATTAACCTATCAAATTTTATAGTGCTATATGTATTTTTTCATGATAAATTCAGATTTGAGGTTAAAATTTGATTATAATAAGAAAAAATACGCACAAATTTGAAATTTCCCCCACCACTTTCTCGTTAATAGCTCACAACCGAAATTTTTTTTTAATTTATAACATTACTTTTGTCCTACAAATGGACTGAATACGGACACTTCTTGAAACTTGGTACAAGTTGCTTGTTACTACCCCCCCCCCCTCAATTTTGTTTATTTTAGTATAGTTTTTACTTTGCCCATTCACATTTTCGGAAGTATTTTCACTTGATCAAGAATTCTGTAATTGGAAATAAAAGACAATGAGTTATACATTCGCTGATGATTACTTTTCGTTAGAAAAAAAATAACTGGTTGCAGTACAGTAAAAAGTATTTTGCTAAGGGACAAGAAAAAACTACACACCTGACAGTTTATTCGCGGCTTTCACAAAATGTCTCAACCTGGGCCTTCCTCTCGACACCATATTCCTCGGGTCCATCACGAAATATTTTCTCACACTGAGCAACATCAAAAAACTAACACGAATGCATAAATTAAACCACCAATATGATAAATCTTGGTCCAAATTGATTAAAAACTGAATTCAATTCAACCTATTAACCTCAAAATTGTACATAGTGCTCTGTAAGAGTGAAAATAGGTCGGCGTGACAATTGTCATATCAGTGGTATTGACGATATTTAACTGAAAATAAATTTTAACAAAATTTCTGCCCCTTTAACAATTCGAGTAGGCAACCAAAACTTACACGCGAGAATGAAGGTAAATCATGTACGTACAGGTACTAGGGAGTCATGCGGCTGAGTCTCCCCCCTGACTCACGCCGCTGCTGCCAGTTTTATACCACTGTGACAATTGTCACATGTGTGGTATTGAAGGGTTAAGATCCATGGAGAGCTAGGTATAACCTGAAATATGGTTGATGTTTCGAAGTTATAGCTTAAATAACGTTACAAATTAATTTAGTGACTCAAAAAAAAAAAATTGTAATTGATGCCCAATTATGTAACCTTCAATATTTCAGTTTTTCGTCCCCGCGGGTCTTAATTGGTAGGTGATGCATTCAGGGACAAAAACGTCAGTACAGATATATTGGAGTTTATCAATGTTAATACATACCAGATACTGACACCCTGTGGACCCCTAGAAGTGGAAAAGTTATGGAAATAACTTCAAAAATGGGTTCAGCGTATTCGACAACTTTGGGAATAAATTATTTTGCGCAGTACGTATATAATACCTATGTACGTGTATTTTTGGTTGTTTTGGGATAGAATCACGAATAAAGCTCCCGGAAGTCTTGTTTTGAAATTCTCTATGTGCTCCTCAAAAAGTGTACTGTCAAACCGATTTTTCTGTCTTAAAGGAACAATTTTTTTTTCTTTTTTTTTCTTCCTTCAAACTTGTCTTCCAAATATCAGCTTGTGGGATCGTAAAATGTTCGATTTCTTACGGGAAATTCTATGTTCAAGTTCAGCCATTTTGAACACGGGTTAGTACATATGTAAGAAAAAATAAAAATATAGGGAGGTTGACAACTCAAGATGCGAAAGTTTTTAAAGTAAGGACCATCTAGCATCTACAAAGAGGTCTGGTACTTATCCTCAGAACGTTTAGTAGATGTAGGAGAGTGAATTCCCATTTCTGAGGAAGTACATTCACTAGCAATCTTGGAGGAGAAGGGTGCATTAATTTAACCTCTGAACGTGATACTCCTTTTTAGCACCGCTCCCACTACTACCACCCAGTTTCTTAACCAAATGCAAGCGTTTCCGGATTTTTACTGCATAAAAATTTTATCAACATCACTACTGGGAACAGTTATTACATTTTACAGTTATTGCAACGACTTTTCTTGACTCACATTATTGAATAACTGCGTGCACTTGTACTATATAGGAACAGACTCTGCTACCACGTGTAATGATTTGGCGGATATATCATTCTACTTCGTAATTGCATTCACTCCTTTTAAATTTAGGAATATTCTCGATATAGAACAACTTCTTTATTAACGTAACCAACAGCTATAACGAAATAAGTTTTTGTTTTTCTCCGCAAAATGTTTTCGTATAACTTCCATATTATATATGAGCTGCTGAACGACTGGTATTAAGTTTTCGGTTCGATTGGTTAATAGAAGTTTTCTCGTTTTGCTCGTTGTTGTAGTTATAATACCTAAGTTGCTTTCCCACCAGCTGCTCGGAAAGGCCTCGAAACATAGTTCCCCTTTACTGCATCGACCGTTGACCGCGTTTTTACCGCAAAAATTCGTAAATTCGCGTATTAACGAATCTACATCGAGCTTAGTTGTGCATAAAAGTGAACTGTTCATGCTGACTCTGCATCATTGAAACAGCAGCAGCGATAACAGGGGCCTGACCGGGGCTTGAAGCCCCTCTATTAGTGAATTAGAAACTTCTCTCCTATCCCTTCTGAGAAAGCAAGCACGTACTATGGACCTGTTTTTATTCTTCAGAATGTAGGTATATTGCACGCTAGAATTCTGGGACTTGCCTCAAAGTACATCTGTCTCATCCTTTGAATTGATAATAAGCTGACCATGTAGATTTTCTTAAGGTATTCTTTCGCATACCGAAATGATTTCAAATTTCAATGGTCCCAGCATAGAAGCGCAATTTTATTTTACTGGGTCACCATATTGGTACAATTCTGGCAGATCGTAGCTGATGGAGAAAGAAGCGCGATACCGTTTGAATTAACCGATTGTATTCGCAGAGGCGTTCGATACAGAAAACGAGAATTACTGACCACCCTGTTCTCCTCACCTTTAGCAAACAAACAGCAGAGTATCATCGAAATTCCAAATTCTAATTGCGGAGTCGTCACCGCCTTACAACTCCTATGGGAATAACCGCGTTGATTAGTTTACTCGGTTGGAACACCGCTGAAATTCCAAACACATTGTTCTATTTTCAGCTCATTGGTTCAGAAAATTGCTATCCATTTACATTATATTTGCGCTTTTCCGAATATTTCCTCTTTTCCCTTTTCTTTCTCGTGTTGCGTACAGATTTCCTTCTTCTACTAGTTTTTTCTCCTTTCTTTCTTCTTCTTTTTTTTTTTTTTTTTTTTTTTTTTTTCCGCAGTTCCATATTGGAAAACTCGAAAGTCGGCGAGAAAATAACTAATTACAAAACGGTTTATTCGTATTAGCTGTGCGGAAACTCGACACGAATTTAAATCAGACCGAACCGAATAAAGCATTTCCGCAAATAGTACGACTGAAATTGCATGAATGAAGCTACTGAATAAAGCTGGGGCGGGGATGACAACTTCCGGATTTTGCGGCTTGAACGGCTGCTCACAATCATTCAGACTTAACTAGAAGGCTGTAGCTGAGGGTGTGGAAACAGGCCGAGACGAAACTTGACTTTCAGTTTGGGGAGGTGGAGGAGAAAAATTTGTCGTCAAATATTTTTTTTTTTAACTAAAAATTTGCCGACAAAATTAGTAAAAAATTGAAAATTTGCCAAATTTTCGATCAAAATATTTTTTAATTGAAAAAATAAAACAAACAAAGAAACAAACGTTCATAAAAAAATGAAAAATTCAAATGAACAGTTTCAAAGTTTGCCGATTGCTAAAGTATTTGGGGGGGGGGTTCAACCCTACACCCCCATAGTTTCGTCCCTGGAAATAAGCAGCTCTGTGTTAGGACAGGCTATATTAACTGCCGTTAAATTGCTGTATTCACATTAACAGACAAGGCTGTAGCTAGATCACAGCCCTAACAGCAGTAGCAGATCAGGAAGTAATATATTAGAAGAGGTAATTCAAAATAATACTTCTATAAGAATTGAACAGTTTTTGAAGCATCTGCGAAGTTCATCACAATATCGTTCAATTTTTTCGTTCGGGAAAAGAAACACCAATCAACTCTTCAATGCTCATTTAAGAATTTCCGAGACACACCCCTTGTCTTTCTCCTTGTAGGCACTAATCTTGGTGGTAATAGGCCCCACCATCTCTTTCTTCACCACCGCTCATCCCTCTCTTGTCTGGTCATCCCTCATAATCTCTATCACTGGATGTAGTATTGCAACAAATTATTTAAATGTACAAATGTATTAGTCTGTTAGCATTTGAGAAATTCCGACGACATACGACAGCGATGTCAGTGCTGTCAAAGACTCTTCAAGGCTCTGCTAAACTTGGGTATTTAAGACTGTTCAAGGCTGTTCAAAACTCGTTTACGCCTTTTCATAACTCTACCAGATTTGATCAAGACTCCGTAAAATTCTAACTTCCTCCAGATTTGCTTTGTGGCTTGAGATCCTTCAATGCTCTTGTGAACTGTTAGAGACTCATTTGAGAAGGACTTTTCCGAACTTGACCGAAACTCTTCAATATTAATAGGTCAAGAATTTTCAAAACTCTCCCATATTTATTGGTTTTCTAAACTTATTTCAACTCACTAAGCCTGTTCAAAACTCGTTTACCACGTTTTTAATGACTCCTAGACTTGATTGAAATGCTTTAACACATGATCAAGCTCGTCCATTCTGGTTAAATTCTCTGTACGATGCATAAACTTTATTACGCCGCTGTAATACTCTTTTGGACCTATTTAAGACTCTGTAATACTCTTTCGGACTTACTTAAACCTCATTTAGGTTCCTTCGGGCTTATATTTCTCGATATATTAAAATCCTGACCCATCCACGCCAAGAAAAGCTACAAAGATCACAATGATGCAATCAACTATTAATATCTTATTATGTCTTGTTATGTTTTTATTACCTGTGTCTTTTTACATCTTCATCAGTTGATAAATGATGATATAATCAATTATTACGTCCTCTTATATCGGATTATGTTTTTATTACGTTTTATTATGTCTTCTCTTGCATGCATTTTTGTATCTGATTATGTATTTACGAGTACACAATCCTACAGAGCATTGGCCCGCAAAGCTGCCAGGTAACGTGACCCCCTCTATTGTCTTTTCTCATACTTATGTTTTTATATGCTTGTCATTAACCCCTACAAAAAAAAAAAAAAAAAAACAACAACAACCTCTAGGTAATAATACTGTTGTGTTATTCTGTCTTCTTCTGTTTCTTCGCCTCTCTTCCCTCGTGAAAAGAAATAAACATTCTAGTTCATAAGACATAATTATATAATCAATTATCGTCTCTTATTACGTCTAATTACGTCTTTATTATATTTTATATTGCTTTTCTTATGCCTTTATCAGCTGATAAGACATAATAAGACAATCAGCTATTATATCTAATTCTTACTGTTATCTATAATTATAACCCCTATTATGTCTGCATGCTATGTTTATTGTATATATTCTATTATGTATGCTTATGCACTTATCAGCTGATAAGGCATGGTCATATAATCAGCAATTATGTCTTAATTATATGATGTCGTTTATGCCTTTACTATATCTCAACATAAATTTATCTTTCTCAACCTCCTCAAAAAATGATAAACAACTGATGAAACCTTTTGTTTCTTCCTGTCTTCTCCTTTTATGTATTAATTTTTATTTTAATAAATATTTTATTTATTATTCTTAATTTTAAATTTATTTTAATTTTTAATTTTAAATTTAATTTTATAATAAATTAAAAATTTTTTTTATTTGATAAATTTAATTTGTTATTTATATTAATTATTTTAATAATTTATTTTTTAATTAAGCCCCCATCCTTCAAACAAAAAATTCCGTAACACAAAAAGTAAGACATGAGATATAGGACTTATAGACATTGTACTAATAACTTAACTCCCCTCCTTCCTATTTAAGACAGTATTCGTTTTCCAAAACAGTACGTATTCACATTTTTGAAGTCTCCGATCTGTATGCGGTCTGACATTTAGCTGATGCCAGCGTTGGATTCACATCAAGTAGCAAAATGGGAAAACATAGAGTGCTCATCTGAAAGAAGAGTGCTAGCGGGAATGCTAGTGCTTACCTAAAGAAAAATGAGTAAATTTTCATTCGTTTTTAAAATTCTATCCTTAGTTCGTAAAATTTCCGAAGTGCATTTAGGTTTCTTGTTGTTTGGTTTTGTTTGTCATTTTTGAATGTCTGAACGTCCAAGTTAGTTCGTGAAATTGCATCCTCCGTTGACAACATGAGACCCTCAAAGGTTGGCCCAATCTAAAAGAAGAGTTTTTCGTTTTCATGTTCCTTTTTGCTTATCTCAGCTTATCGCCACCGGTAAATCAGGATCGCTTTCCGTTCTTCCACCATCAGCGACTTAGATGATTAGTTAAATCACTAATGCCGGGAAAATAACCGGACCCCTTCTGGCAAAAACACGCTGCTTTCAAGTGAAACTGGTACAATTCAAGGATTACAGAAATAAAAAACTTCATTTACGCCACGAATGGTTCCTTGGATTTCTTTCCAGCGGAAGTCAGGTTTACAGTATATAAGGAAAAAATAAGCAATTATTTCACTCTCCATCTCTCTTAGATTCACAGCTCCGCTGACAGTTTTGACGACCCACAATTCATTACTACGCCTTTAAATAAGAAGATATCATGACTATCTCAGATGAAACTTTGCTTTCAAATGTCGGTTGGTGGATCTGTTTTTATTGGTGATTTCGTAAAACGATGTACGTTAACACGGCCATTCAACTTCTGTTGACATGGGCTCCGGATTCTCGTTTTAGCATCGACCCTGCGGTATACACTACCCTTCGATATACAAGTACGAGCCCATTTGTTGGTATTGGTACACGTGAAAAACTAATAAGAACATCGCAGGCAATTAAGGAAAATAGCGAAGTTATCCCCCCGAAGAATCTATACATCTATACGAAAAGTATTACCTTACAAATAACCAGCCAAATAAATTGCTGTGCCTCGAGGACTATTTGATTCATTTTTCTTCCGTTTCTCCTTATTCACTCTCGTTTTTCCGTTTGTAAAAGCTATCAATATAAAAGGTATACTATGTGGATACAATTACTATACGAATTGCGAGGGTAAGACTGTAAAAGGTTTGAACAGAATAAAAGCGTCGATCATTCGTTCGGTATAGTTACATACATACATATATAATATGCAGGGAGTAAGTAGGTTTACTCATTAATTGGTAGCCTACAAGTACAAATGTAGGCAAAACTGCAAGAATAAAAACTCTTTCACCAAAAATCGTACGTGACAGGGCAAATATGCTGAAAGCCTGTTTTCCTTCAAACCAGTGCGTGAGAAGTGACCTGTTTTTTCAATCCTAAATACTAATATTGCCTTTACAATTGAGGCGAAAGGCTAAGGGTACTAGTAACATGACTATGCAATTCTGAGTAAATTCAGTTCGTTCAGCATATTATAATATTATCTACTTCCCCTACCGGCGAACTGCATGAAAATTATGCATAGAATATGTATAGTGTTCTGTTTGGTTCCGGTACCAATAGCAATGAGTGTATCAAAGTTGTACTTCCTGACTTCTCAAAATTTTTTCAAACTTAATCATCCCATTGTCCAAATTCGTATAGACCAATAACCCGCTTACCGAATTTAGAAAACGTTTACGAGAAAATAATACGACTAAAACCAGAAGAACAAGTCAAAACTAACAAAATTTGAGGAGCGATATTCCAAAACGGCCTCTGTCCATTTTTTTGAAAAATCGTTTTATAGCGCCATCTGGTGAGGAATCTAGTAATACATTTTCTGGTCCGAACAAAATCACGATATCGCGAATTTAACGCATGTAAGAAGCCAAAATAGACTCGCAAAGAGAAGAAAAAAGTTGTTCCAAAACGGCCTCTGTTCACATATTTTTATCACAATAGAGTTGACATTATCTTAAGCATTTTATGAATTAGAATCTACTGAAAGACACAGTATATCTAATTTTGTCCTAAACCAAAAATAATAATTCAAAAATGTTGTTCCAAAACGGCCTCTATCAAGGAGATCCCCCACTTCGCGACTGCCATGCGCGTCTCCTGTACATTGTACAAGGAACATTCAATATTTCAACGAGAAAAATTCCTGTAAGTATTCTACTAGGCAACCCGACTATCAACCGTGACATGTAGGTGTAATATAGGGATACACCATGTTTTTTCTTATCCCTGAAAAAAATATAAAACTGGATAGAGGCCGTTTTGGAAAATCGCTCCTCATATATGAAAATCAGTTCGGCTATATAAAATAGAAATCCACTAAAACGGCAGCAAATCCATGCTTTAAAAAAATAGAAATAAACCAAACCCAAAACAACACGACAATGACTCTATTAACTAGCTTTGATATCCGTGGGGCATATATCCTACATTGCAACTAATGTTACAGCTGGAAAATACCACCTATAGACCTTCAATTACAAAAAATAAACGAAATAAAAACGATAACAATGTCTCAAATGGATGAAAGACAAAAAAGGAAAAACATAAAATAAATAAAAAATAAATACAATGGTCTATGCCAGGAAGAATACGAAAATTAAAAACCAGGAAGAAGAACTGCGGCACTAATACTTAACATAGAGGGAAGACTTTTAAAAACAAAACATTAATACCAAATTTCTATTTGACTCAATTTCTTACAGAGCATGGAAACTTCGGAGAATATCTCGAAAAATATAAAATAACAGAAACAGACACTTACATAAATTGTGAAAGCGATGAGACCGGTATATTTGACCACACTTTCTTAAACGGTTCCACTTTCATACCAATCTGGGCCAAGTATAATATAAAAGAAACCAATCAAAACTGGTTCACAGTGAGAGAAATCACAAAAAACCATCAATTAGGTATGTTAACGAAATTATGAATAATAAAGAGAAGTATGCACAACTATGAGCACAATAGTTACAGTAAAAAGTGAAGTTGTGCTCAACAACTGAAGTGAAGCTCCATGGAGAAAATGAATGCAATATTATAAATCAGCGACCATGGAACCGCCAAAATACCTAGTGCATACTTTTTCAACATTCTAAATATTTGAAATTTCGACATCTTAATTTTCCGTCTTTCAACAAATTGCTCCTCGAAAGATTTCTCTCTTCAAAGCAGTATTTTTCTTCTTACTATATTAGATTTCAGTCTATACCGCATGTTTCAACGGTGTATGTAAGGATGATATTTCAAACCGAAATTTCAATTTATTTTTCTCAAAAGATAAATAACGAATGCATAATACACATAAAATGAAAGCATTATAAAAGCAATAGGATTTTTCATTGTAAAATTTGGATTTCGAAGCCCCAATTCGAAATCAAATGAGAATGTGAGATAATAATATTCGAAAGCCGCGACGAAGATTTTTTCATCGCTTTTTCTGATCAAGTCAATCTTAACCACTTCAACGTGTCCTTCAAACCAATGCGCGGTAGTGCAAGAGAAAATTTAATATTTTTATAAATTTTATTATTTCTTTCAACATTGGCTTCCCGACGAAGCGGATGAATTCAGGAATAGGTCCAATACCTCCATCTGATAATATTCAAATTCGGCGAAGTGAAGATCAATATCGACAGGTTGTTCGTAATTTTTTCTTTAGAAAGTGAAAAGCTGGTAGACCTTCAGCCTTTGTTCGAACAAGGACAGAATTTTTGATTTTCCAATTTTCCAAAGAACAAAATTTTATAATTTCATAATCCTCCTTGGTTCTCTTCTCAAATATATTAATTAAAAAATATGTAGTATATCACTGTCCCCAATTACAGGGATCGAGAAAAGGGGAGTCTGAGTCAGCATTTTGGACCATTAGTCAACCCGAACAAGTAGATCGTTTCAACATAAATCGGAAAAATGTGAAAATAAATGGTTATTTTTTTTCGCCTTGATGAAAAGCTGAGTTGGAAGAATGTAAAAATATTTATGCTTTTTTATTTTATTAATTATATTACCGACTTTTCGAAGAAAAGGGAGGTATTACACTCGTCACAGTTGTGAAGTTGGGGGCGGGGGCAATGTTTTTTTTGCGTTTCAGAGTGTTTAGAACACGACTGTAATAGTGGCTGAATTTCAGGTTTCCTATATATATATATATATATATATATATATATATATATATATATATATATATATACACCTTAATCAAAAATCTCAGGAACTATCGAATCATTTGATTCCAAATTTTGGTACATTATAGAGAAGTACTCGAAGTTGTATTTGTGAAAGTTTGATGACAATCGGTTGAGTCGTTCACGAGTTTCCTCAATTTAAGTTCAGCATAAGAAGCGCGAGGCGACTTAGGTACTGGGATTTAATTTATACGAAATCGAATTTTGATAGCCGCGTAGTTCTGTTGTATTATACAAATGTTTCGGTCTTACACGTTTCCGCCTTGAATGTATCGATTTCAAATTTATACGAACTCTAATTTTGATAGCCGAGTAGTTTTATATTTTTATAATACTATTCCCTGTCGAGAGTTGCGTTTTTTAAAACGTGAATGGCCTTAAACATTTCAGCCGAATACCACTAGTCCTTGTCGACATTTGCGTTTTTTAAAACGTTAACGACTTAAAACGTGTCGACAGTGTCTTGATTTCGCGAGGAACGAGCGAAGCGAGTTCCGAGTACTTTTCGTTACTACTGCGAGGAACGAGCGAAGCGAGTTCCGAGTGCTTTTCGGCCGAAGGCCGAAAAGTCGGTACTGCTTTCGCAAAGCGAAAGCAGTTTTTTTTTGTTTGTTTGTGCAGGAAATTTTTGCATCAAGTCAGCCAACACGGTTTGCGATGCTCCGCTTTGCTTATACTCCTCAGCTTATAACCTTTATTCCCTCCCTTATTTGGATTTCATTTATACTAGAAAAAAGAAAGAAAGAAAAAAGGTCACTAATGGGATTTTCGTCTGCCTTCATGCTTTTCTCAGTAGTCTCTAACTTAGATACTTATATATAAATTTGTTTGGAATCGACGCATTAGGTATACTTATCTACGTACGAATGCTTATTGGAAGTTGAAGCCGAAGCCAAAATCGCTGAAATTGAGTGAAAATTATAACTAAGGTCGATCTTAAAGGCATTCGGTTTCATACCGCACAGGCCCGTAGCGCCCATAAGGGCGCTACGGGCTGAGCCCGTCCTGGCTCAACTCTGCGCCCGACCTGAGAAATTTCAATTTTTTTTCCTGTTGATAAATGCATATTTGCTTTTTGAAATTAAATGTGAAAACATCATTTTTCCAAATTCCTAGACGTTTAAATGAACGATATTATTTTCAATTTTTCGTTGCTAGCTACCTCACTAGTGCCACCAAACAAACATATGAGAAACAGTAAACTGCGTCTACGAGTCACGACTACGAGTGGCACCTGGTTGTTGAGTGAACGACTAACCAAGAAATAGAAAATCTCGTACAAATCAACAAAAACATTCAGTTGCCCTCGAATTAAGAAATTTTTTGTGTTAAAAACTACTTTAAAAAAAAAAATATCAATCAAATTAATTATTTTAAAGAATTGTACCGTCAAAAGGAAGCATTTCGCGATAGTTATAATTTATATGCCACGGCTGCGACATTTGGCTGCAGTTCGGCGGTCTGCGAAGCTACATTCAGCACGATGAACCGCATACTTACGCCGCAGCGACAGTCTATGCTCTTTGGTCGAGAGTCAAACTTAACTATCTTACCGTTCGAAAAAAATAAAACAAATGTCGATAGAAACCGAGACATTTTTACGTTTGTTTAATAGCTGTAAAGAGAGACGCTTACAATTGTATTAAACTTGATGGAAAATAAATTTTGAATCTACACTTGACAGTTGCTTTGCTTGTGTAATTACGTACTTACATTTGTGTATTGAAATTTTATAAATCAGCCCGAGCTGAGCCCGGCCCAACTGAGGAAGTGCGCTACGGGCCTGATACCGCAGCTAGTTGCTCCTATCTGCATTCTTCCTCGCGGAATTAAAATTTCAGTTTTCAATTGAACGCGCAGTCACTTTCAAAATTCATTCTGTTCGTGATACACAAGCCTCAAAAATGGGCAATTTGTAACGAGTTTGCCTTTATTCCAGTTAAACTGTACGGCCAAGTTAACATCAAACTTCAGCGTGATGAAAAATAAAACACTGTTTGCAAAATGTCCCCAAAAAAGAGCTAAAAATATCGAATATGTGACCGCGTGATAGGAAGAACAAATATTTTTCTATAAAAAGGCAGTATTAATTTGCCCTTAATGGTGAATGAAGCCTTAATCATAGTGAAATCAATGGTGGTAATCCGGCTATCGTAATTTAATACCTAAGAGAGACCCTCTCTGGTGTTTATGTACTTGTATCAAGGAGTCTACTTCACAGTGGGCACTAAAATGAGCAGATTATGCCGCACCGATTACCCAGCTCGGGGTGCAAAGTGCGTCAATCATCGTATTTCATCGTTTATCCGACGTTCATTCCGTATAAATGACGTAAATCAAAGGGTATATGAGCTAACTGTAAAAGCCACTGAATGGTTTCATTTTGATTTACGTGCAAATAGAGATGATTCGACTAGAAAATGTGCCTTTCGAATCGGTGTATCAATGTTAATTTTTCACGCAAATGTTTCAATATCAATTTCGAATTGTTTCGGAGTAAAGCAAATGCTGGTTCTTTCGAAATTTCCTCTCGAATCGCATCAATATTACAGTGTAAATAGATACAGAGTGGTCCACGAATGATTTCTGCCCCCCCCCCTCCAAATTTTTTCATCGTGAAGTCGAATCGAGATTGGACAATCGGTTATCTTCAACGAATAACGTTTAATTTATTCCAGGATGAAAATTCTTCCCTCTCTGGGGAGGGGGGAGGGTTGGTACGAGCAACAACTTTGGAACTTCAAATGGAATCACAAAAAATATCGACACAGAGGCACTCTAAGTTGCTAAACTCGCAAATGCCATCAGAATTTCGAGTTAACACTGATTTAATTCCTAAATTCAACTTTTGCTCTTCTGAAAGGGCTAGTGTGAATATGCAGAGAAAATTGAACAGGAAGGGTTTCTGGGTAACTTGCTTCGATAATTTTGTCAAATTTTTTATATCCAATTTCGATTTAGGCCCCAAAATTCAAAGATGTACACTCAAAATGAACCAATTTGACTTTGCTAAGCAAATTGAACAAGGTATAGAATAGGGAATTCTTGGGTTACCGAGTTCGAAACTTTCATCGCATTTTGATCTGACTCAGATCTGAGACCTAAAATCCAAATTTGAGTCCTTCATAAATGGACTCACTTGACTTTACTGAAAAAAGTGAACTAGATAAGAAATAGGGGTTCTTCGGGTCTCCGATTTCGAAAATTCAATCAGATTTTCTAATCTAGCCCCGATTCGGATCCCAAAGTTCAAATTTATGACTTCTTCAAATGGACAAAATTGCAACTCAATTAAAAAATATAACAAAGTTAGACAAGGGGATTTCGTATGACTGAATTTAAAAATTAAAGCGAATCGTAGATCGAGCCTTAATTTTGGCCTTAAAATTACATTTGACTCCCCTGAATGGGCAAACTGATCGATTTGGAAAATTGAACAACATATTGGAATACTGAGACCGAAAATTTAGTCAGAGTTTTAATCCGACTCGAATTCGGACCAAGAATACGAATTCTTCCGTTTTCGAATATAGATGGGTGTCCATTTCTGAGTGTGAGTGAACTTGGTAATATTCCGTGTGTGGGGTGTGCCAATTCACTTTTTCTTCTTCTGTATTTCAAACGATTTCGGCTGTTATGCCATCATCAGTGGAGTACCCTAAATGAGATTTGTCTCTTGTGGTCCTGTAGTTATAGTCGAGAGTAGTACCGTATGGTAAACCTGTTTAGTCTTGTGCTCCTATTGGTTGCCTGTGATTATGCAGTCTGTCCAGTCAATAAGTGTTATTATAGTTGTGTGCTCCTATTAGTGGACGTACTGCACAATCACAAACAACCAATAGGAGCACACAACTATAATAACACTTATTGACTGGACAGACTGCATAATCACAGGCAACCAATAGGAGCACAAGACTAAACAGGTTTACCATACGGTACTACTCTCGTCTATAACTACAGGACCACAAGAGACAAGTCTCATTTAGGGTACTCCACTGATGATGGCATAACAGCCGAAAGCGCTCTGGAATACAGAAGAAGAAAAAGTGAATCACGAGGTAGGAAAAAGAAGGTGTCCTTTCTCGGAGACCCCACTTGTAAAATTCAACGAATTTCCAAAATAAGGGGGTTTCTACGTCGCTGAGCTCAAAAATTCGATCAAGTTTTTGATTTTATTGCGATTGGTGCCGCAAATCCCCCCCCCCTCCCTTAAGAAGCCAATCTGACTTCGGCAAAAATTTTAACGAAGTATCAAAAGTTATTCGTAGTTTGCTTAGCTCGCTAATTTGCCCAAACTCAACAAGATTTTGTGATCGTGTCTTAATTTGGTAGCCAACATTACAATTTCAAACACTGAATTGACAAGATCAACTTAAGGAAATCGAACTGTTAATACTAGATTAGAACATGTCCCAGAATCTCCCCCTTACCACCGTTCTTGAAACTACCCATCCATTCAATCTTGATTCTACTTCACAATGAGAAAAAAAATACTGGGGAACCATTTTATAAAACACACTGTACACAATGTTTCGTAGAGAGGGAGAGTCATTCGTTAATACCGATTTCTCCAAATCTTCCTTCTCTTATTGAAAGTCATCTTCACACGGCACAACCTCAGGAAGTTCATGTATCTAGATACAAGTTCGTTAGGAAGAAACCGACCCCCTCCCCCGTTAATCCGAAAACGACTTATACTAGCAAAAGTTTCAGACATTGCTCGCCTAATATGTTATTGTTTCGTGAAGCACATTCTTACACGTGAAATAATCCGTAATACGAAGATAGAATGAGAAAGAAGAAACGAATACCTTACTCTTTTATAAAAGACTTCTTTATGAATTATCGGTCACGAATTCCACGAAGTACCGCAAAATGCAACATCAAAAATTGAACCCTCGATTGTTAACGGTAACGCTAATGTGTATCGACAACAAATTAGCGTAAGCATCCAAAACGGGCACGGTATAACCGTTAAAAAGCTTTATTTTCCACAATTTTTGGCGTGTAAGCGCGTCTGGAAAGTGGCCTCTTACCTTCGGTGCTGTCCGATCTCGTGTCACCGATCTTTCAGCCGCAAATGTTAGCCTTTTAAGTTATCAAATGTCTCCTTTCATCCGTATTAATCCGCTGAGGTCCGATCATTTATCTAAAAGCAAAACCATTATTTGACAAGCGTTAGTTCTGTGTGACGTTTATGCTATTTTCACGGAACGTGCTCTATTATTCATTTACTCGGGGTTCAAAATGTATCTGCTATCTACGGTAATAGAGAATGCTACAAATTTCGAGGCCGGTTGTGTGTAATTTAGACCTACGTTTTGGAATATTATGTAGATAGTCGGCTCGTGCGAACGTGAACATGGTTAGAACTTGAACAAGGGATTACAAGCCTCCCCCTTTTCCCGTCCTAAACTTTCCAAGTTTCAAGTAATCGAGCTACTAACAGTTTTCATTGGATCCATTCGAGATCAGCAGTTATGAATTGAACGAGATACAAGCTCCGTGAGATTTTCTTGAAGTATATGCTGCGGCCCCAGTTTGTCAACAAGCAGTTTGTAAAGTAACATTGAATTTGATGGAAACGGAATAAAGCGATGACACATATTGGAAACTAACAGGCTACAGTGGCGTCTGAACCGGGAATATGGCGCACTTGCCTCCTCCCCCTAATTTCAACAAAAGATATTGTAAGAATGAGAGCTTGCTTACTTACACGAAAAGGTATATTTATGACCAGGCAAATACTCGTACGCTAGACGCCTATTTTCCTCCAAATCAAAAAAAAAATACAAAATTTTAATTACCGTCACAATTGAGGCGGGTGGTACGCAAAGGGATAAGGGATATTAGTAAGACGACTGCAACGTTAAGTAAATTGAGCTTCAATTTCCGTAAAAAATATAATATAATTGTCTACGTGTATTTCACATGGTTGCAGATGGAGATTAGGCCTAGAATTTTACTAATGTATTTGGTTTCGATATCGACTATCTTAGTCCTGAGCAGTCACCCATTATTCTTCCTGTGGCTCTCGTGTCAGTAACAATATTAGTATCGTACATTTAAAATTTCTCCTGATTCCGTCATTTCATTGTATGTACTTGTAACACTTAACCCCAAAGCTAACTTACCTAGAGCACTGTAAGCCCGAGTATGTTAACGACACAATTTTCATCTTCCCATTAGCCGCGCAATCTCGATCTTCGTCGCGGGCGACGATCGGAGCTACTCGCGACGAGTTAGCTCGTCAACGGAAGAGTAAGGATAATTGGCGCTAGCATACTCATGCATATTTAGTACTCTAACTTACTCATTAATCTCATATTTGATGATTTTATTGTCTTAATACATTATCAGATCAACACAGGACTCCCCTCTTTTCGAGTTTTTGCTCTCAATCCGAGCCTTGGAATCCGCTCTTTTGAGCATTACCTCAGAGACGTCAGGGAGGCTGTTAGGGCTGTCTTAGCCCTTTTCTCTTCTTACCGAAAAACCGGCCTAGGTTGAAATATAGCGAGTTTCTAATACGTGGGCTCGAACCCAAGACCTCTGGATTCCGAGACCAGCGCGCTATCCACTCGGCCAACCAGATCCCCCTTTTAAGAAAGATCTTGAATTTTGAAGTTCTAAAATCTAGTAACTGAAGGGTACAAGAAAATTCTTTCTCCCGCCAACAAAGGGCTACAAAAAGGTCCATCAGTACGGAATCGTTAAATATAATATTAAAACAAATTGGACAAACTATCGAACTAGAGGTTTCAGTCACCGACTGCGAATATTCCGTAAAATTTTCGATTCATTTAATCCTTCGAATGAACGACGTAGACCTGATTTGAAAAATCAAAGAAAGTATCGATGGAAATTTCGTGTCAAGTAAAATACAAATACTTTTGAGAAAATCTGAACTGTTTCGCCCTCTCTGCAGACACACTAGGTAAAAGAAAACCTGTAATGGGCAACATCGACTCGGCTAAAAAAATTGAGAATGTTATTGAACTACTAGTTTTTCTTTTCGATAGTTTCGAATATTGCATCATACCTCTAATCTGGCCAAACTGAACCCCCAAAACTCAAATTTCAGCATGATAAGTAACAAAATTTCGCAGTTTCTACGTAAGTCATCTTCACGAACGTCGTTATGAAGACTGTGTGAAGAGTAATTAAAAAATCGTTCGGGGAAAATCGAGATTTTTCATACTGGATCGCACAGAGGGCCACAGAATACAACTTGAAACAGACAAAATTAAACTGACCGTAAAAATGGACAAAATTATATTACTACCCCCGCACGAGCTTTTTTTGTGATGGGGTGGGGGGCGTGCTCCTCTCCTCCCAGTTTAGACACCATTCACCGAATTGAAAATCGGTGAATACCAGCTCATACCTTTCCAAACTGACATAGCCCTATCTATACCGTGTCTTGAGAACAATTTTCCAACAGATGAAACGATGTACCAATAATTTAGTCTGAACGGAGTTTATGAATTTCTTGATCAGCTAATTCCACTTACTACTCAAACGAACTAATTAATTCACCATGTAGACACTAGACAGCCGTATTAACAAAGAAAGAATCCCAAAAATTAATTTGTAGCGACATCCACATCTAAATTAAGAAATTCTCTAAATTAGTGCCTGCGGAGTATCAAATCAAGTTTCAGAAAATACGGAAAATAAGTACCTAGACAAACCAGAATATTTAGTTTCATTTTGACAGAAAGGAAAAATAGAACCAGTTTGTACTAAAGGCGCAGGAGGAAAAGAAACAACTGCTTTTTAGAAATGAAGACATTAATCACAACTAAGGCATACAGCTGGTCTTCCAAATTTCGTTACAATATTTTCACATCTTCATTTACGTGGACACCCGATATTACAGTTGCAACCAATTTAAATTACCCGGCGATTCGGCGATTGCTGGTTTGAAAAAGCGACGCACATTTTACCGAGCCCTGTCGCTAGATGGGCTGAATAGTGTCTGAATCATTTTTACACTACACAAAGTGATTGAAAGAGTGGTGCGCCATAAAGAGACGATACTACTGGGGATATTAAGTCGAGAGAATAAAAGCTTTGATTACGAGCTTTTAATGCATCAATAAGAGTCGAAGCCGAGTTAAGATTTTCGGTCCCTCGACTCCGAAAGTATTCATCTTTTAATACCTGACCCCTGTATAGTAAGCCTTTTGTCTCGAATCGTGACGGCTTCAAAAGAAAAATGTAATAACCGATGACAATTTCATGTACATTTTGGGTCGCTTATACATAAAACGGTGCAACGAGGAAGGAAATAATGAAATTTTGCAGAATTTATTATTAAATTCGAAATTACATGAAAAGCTCGTTTCTAAGGTGGCCTAAGATATCGGGGAAGGCTTAAATTTTGTCTCAACTTTTTATTGGCCTGTATCTTTAGTACGGTGAGTCTGAGAAATTTTCTATTGCCGCTTGGGAGTAGTCCAGACAAATAAGAAAATTTGGAGCAAAGTTTGGTTAACAAGTGAGCGTTCATTGCAAATTGTCTCGGACGGTACCTTAACATCTACAAAATTCCACCCTCCATCCCCTCTGCTAGGTTTATGAAACACTCCCTGTAGCGTAATCTTGTTCTCGGTCGGATTTTCCATGAAAATTGTTCGCTAGATTTTTTCGTATCTGCCACAGAAATGTCACAGACGGAAATAAGGATTGAGAGGGTTGAAAGGAGACCTTCCGAACACTACACTGCAACTCAAGCCTTATACATCAAAAAGTAGTCTTTTCACCTCTCTTATTTCATGAGGTCTTGGGAACAGAAGGGATCGGACATTCTACATCTGAGCGACTTCCTACCTCCTTAGCACTTCATCCCTGAGAATTTGTTTGTATTGCTTTCACTTCTCAGGTATCGCATATGGTGGATGTTTTAGAGCTTATTGGAGAATAAATATTAACCCAGAATGTAAAATGTGGGTATTCAGGATCTCTATTTTGTATCAGTTTCATCCTATGTCAGGGGCAATGATTTTTACACTACAGGATTACACTAATTAATCACACGAACAAATTACTTGTAAAATGTTAGTTTAAAAGCCTACTGTAACAGCCACTCAAAAGTAACATGTGAAACAAGAAAATAATAAAAAATTATTAATTATTGCACTCACCAGTAAAATATATGCTGCGATAGACACTGCACTTGTAATACAAAACAAAACATAAACCACATACCTACATTCCACAAATAACCGAAACAAGAAAACACTAATAAATAATCTCACCAAAAAACACTCAAGTATGGACTGTAAACCACAAATACATATATGTATTACTCCATACTTGCTCTCAATCATTATGCATTTATCTTAAATAATATATATGGTTATGTTCTTAATTAAACCTGTTAAACAAGAAACTCTCGACCCGAGTGACAAAATCTGTTTTCTGAGAAAATGTAAGATTAAAAGCCAATGAATAATGCCGGTTTACAAACATAGCGTTGACTGATAAGCTTTTTTCAACGTGGGTACCCATTTTTGAATCGGAGGCCCAATTTTGGAAAAAATCTACTTTTTACGCTCTTTCCAACAGTACTGATAATTCATTTTGTCAACGAATGTCACTTGGGAGCTTTTTGTTTAACAGCATCCCAATTCAAAATCTAAAGAAACCCAACACCAACTAACTACAACAGCGGATTAGGAACGGGGGAATAATATCATTTAATGTAGAAATCAGCAAGTTATAACTACATATATTTACAGATTTCATACGCTGTGGTATTAAAATCATATCAATTATTAGATACCTACTAAAAAAAAAATAAAATAAAAAAAATAGAAGTTCAAAGAAATATAATAATTTTAAATCAATTTTACGTTCATTATTATTATTATTTCATTTTATAGGATGCGCATTATACCATCTAGAGGGCTATTATCTCTAAAAATATTTACAAGCTCTCGCTAAATTAGTGATTTATGTGAAATTTATTAATTTTTATTGCATGAATATGAACATTTCTTCTGTAATTGTTCTTTAGTAGAAGTGAGCATCCATTTTTCAAGATACATTTTGTATATGATAGGCAGTAGATGGTTATATTGTGGGTATATAGTTTATTATTTATTTTCTATCGTTGTATCGTTACCTATATTATATTGTGTTATGATAATATATTAGTAATATTATGATGATATCACAAATTAAATTACTGAATTCCTATCCCAACTCTATTGATGAGAAAATTACTGTAATTTATTTTCTGTTGTTACGTTACAACATTTTATTTAGATGTTACTATTTTAGTTACTTTACCATGTGTTACACATCACATGTCATATGCTTTTGTAAGAGAAATCTTACATATATATATAGGTAATATCCGCTGTTAAATACCCTAAAAATTGGAAAGGACTCACCGACTGGAATACTTCAGACAACAGTGCCCAACAAGCCTACCACATTTTACTGCAAAAGTGAATTTGAAAAACCACAAAACACATGATGGAAACACTATTTAAAAAATGCTAATTATGAGCCATCACGAGCACTGCACTGGATTGAATACTGGCGCTTAAATATGGCAGTCCAAATGAAGTTAAGACCAGATTCATGTCCTACTAGATGAAATTACAGTTATTACAATCATTTTGAGCCCATTTAGAGCGCCATAACAAGTTTGAACTCCAAAAAGGTGAAACAAAGCAGTATAGTTGGACTGCAATCAGTGTGGGTATCCTGGTTCCTGGAACAGAAATATTGGTTCACATCATAATCCTCTAGTTACTAAGATGAGAGTCCCAACTGAAATAGGGTAATTTCCCCAATAATACATAAACTGAGTAACCACGTAGTATCTCAAGAACTAAGAATACTAAACAAAGTTTTCTCAATAAAAAATATACATGATATGCTTTATTGAAAGAGATATGATATTGGAATCATTTGAGGGCTGTGCACAAAATTTTGCTACCTTATGGGTGTCTACTGGCCATGATAAAATTGAGCAATCACTATAATATTCCTTCATATAGTTGTTCATTTTCTGCAGTGCTTACTATATACATTTACAATTTGTTGCTGCTAAAACTAGAAACCCTGAATTCTTCTAGTCAGAAGGATTTTACCTAGGTAAGTATGTATTGTCCATAAGAAAATTTCCAAAAATTCTGAAATTAATATATGGTTATGCATAATAATGCCTTTTTACTGAAAATTGACTTTCCCGTATTTAAATTTTCCTTTGTAATACTAGTAAACTGTGAAGTAATCATCACAAGTATTGAGTAACCACATATTTGTAGCAAGCCAACACTGTTAGATACACCAAAACGTGCTCCATATTTAATTTTTGGTCACTGTTGACTATCTACAATCAATTTGTACGTACAATTTTAATTCATCGATCATAAGATTTTTCCCCTTTGTCAACATAAGATTTTTTTCTTTTGTTATATCCATGTGAATTTAAACAAACAAAGAAGGAATTGCAATAAACAACAAAGGAATATATTTGTTTTCATCAGCATCTTGTAATTGATCCATCATGGCTCTGTTGATGCTTGATGTTTATTGTTATGTCCAGTATTGTCATAGACATAACAAAACAAAATCACAATTGAATTTTCAAAATTTTGTCATTTGCCATACTACAAGACCCTAAACTGTTTTTTATCACACCATTTTATCAATGATATAACAAAAAAAAGAGAAAAAAAAGAAAAAAAAGACATTTCCCCAATGTTTGAATGATGAACTACATCAGATGACATAATAACTTGAATAGCTTATGCTAAAAGAGACATTGCTATTGATAATACACTGTATTGAGCAACATGACAAAAAGAAAGACAAAGATGACAAAATAATTTGGCTAAGATGAAACAAAATCATGAAAAAATTAAATGATAGAAGTCTGAAGATGAGAAAGAGAAAACTCATAGGTAACAAAAAAAGATGAAACGCTTGTCTGACAAAATGATGGAAAATCTTTTTGTCTAACAATACTAGTTGGTATATAGTTGTCTCACTAAAAAAGAAAAGAAAGTTTCACTAATGAAACTATAATAGTTTTTTTTTTTTAATAAGTATGAAAGTTTCATCAACTGATAACATTTCTTTCCATATTTTTTTCTTAGAAGCAGTCTTCTACATGACTGGGTTATAGCTAGTTTCTTATTAGATAATAAGAAACCTGTATACCTATCTCAAGTTCATTTCCCAATTATTGAAGAAGTTATGGTAGATTATAATAGGGTTTTCAGTGTTGACTGTTTTAAGAACAAAAATAACAAGAAAAGATTCTAGTTATATTTATAAATTCCCAGATATTCGCAACAATGAAGGGTTGGTTCCAATTAAAGATATCTACTTACTTATTATTCAAAAAGTTGATGCTCCTGTCTCATATCCCAACAGGCTTTGATGGGTTTAACATTCATGTGAAAACTTTGAGCCATTAGTAGAACTTTTTTATACAAAAAGAAAAACGTGTCATTCTTATTCTCTCTTCATCTCCTTCAGATTCTTCTCTTTCTCCTTATTATTATAACTATTATGAGATATGTAGTTTCTCACTGTGTTGCCAAATTTTGAACACAAAGTTACTCAATTAGGTTTCTCAGAAAAATTTGTCATTATTTTTAATTTAACTACAAAAATGATGCTAAATTTCAAACTCCATAAATTAATCAATTAGGTTTCTAGAGAAAATTTGTTATTCTTTTTATAGTTTAGGTAACCATGAAAATGATGCCGAATTTTAAAAACAAAGTACATAGGTACTCAATCTAGGACCTATGATAATTTTGTCATTATTACTCTTATTATTTAGTTATTTGAATACAGATAAAAAAAATTAATAACTTGTACGTGTACTTAATGAAGAAGTTTCCTCTGTTATCAGTATCCAGTGTTGTGACTATACAGATTCAGTAGACTGCTAGACACCCCTTTGTTGTCCGCAACAATTCCTGCAGCATCTATACAAATTCTTCCATTGGCTACAAAAATTCCTTTGTCCTTTGCAAATTGTATCCCATTGCCCTAAAACGGGGAGGAGGGGGTACAGTGTTGGAACTCATACATGCTTTAAGGTATATATTATACATTCCATGGAAAAAAATCCCTTAAAAATAAAATTCAAAATGTTGGGGGCAGGGGCGTGGTCACGGAGGGGGTGTCGTCTGGACCCCCGCCCTTGGCATCAGCCGACAATGTGAAAATATTTTAATTTATTCTGGTAATAGTAAGTGTTGTAAAAGTGAAACGATCCCCCCCCCCCCTCTTCATACCAAATCTGGCTACGCTTCTGCTGAAGGAAACCACCTAAAAGTATGAGTTACTGGGAGAATTACCCAATTGATAAAAAAGATAAATTTATTGTGCAAAGAGATTGCATATAACCAAACTACACAAACTATCAGTGTTGCCAGACGTACGGATTTATCAGTACATGTACTGAAATTTGAGCTCGTACGGATTTCTGTACTGAAATCCGAAAAAGTACGGATTTTTGACCCAAATTACGCCTTTCCCCACTTCTGTTTCAACAAAGTCAGAAACGAACATCAAACAATAAACAAATAAAAGTGCTGTCCATTCTTTCTAAACATACTGGGTGGTTACTGTTGGTCAAAGCTGTAGTTGGTATAAGTTGCGGTACGCAGCTCTGCATAGCTCCGTCATGGAAACACTTTTTTTATCTTTTTGTCTCTCTAAGTATAACATGAATCTTCCTGAAAATAAAACCGCTCTTCTTAGAAACCCATCTTCAAGACCATGAATTCTAACTCGTGATTCCTCTTTATATAAATTGTGATAAGAAATCCAAACATGCCACTTCTAATTTGATTCGGATTCAGTCAACATATTTATGCCAAATAGAGATTTAATTTTATAAATGCAATACAACAGCTCATCAGGGGCTATGGAGAGTGACTTAATAATTTGCAATTATATCTACAATTATTAATTAATGTAAAATGAATTAATTTATCACAATAAGTTGTATAGAGTAAAATAAAATTAAAAACTGGTATAATACAACAAAACTACGCGGCTATCAAAATTCGATTTCGTATAAATTAAATCCCAGTATCTAAGTCGCCTCGCGCTTCTTATGCTGAACTTAAATTGAGGAAACTCGTGAACGACTCAACCGATTGTCATCAAACTTTCACCAATACAACTTCGAGTACTTCTCTATAATGTACCAAAATTTGGAATCAAATGATTCGATAGTTCCTGAGATTTTTGTGCCACAAATTTTGTCCTCAAGGAAAACTCACGAACGGCTCGACCGATTGCCTTCAAAAGCTTATTTTAACAACTTCGAGTACTTCTCCATAATATACCAAAATTTGGAATCAATTGATTCAATAGTTTCTGAGATTTTCTTCCCACAAAATTAAGGTGTACATATATATAAGGAAACCTGAAATTCAGCCACTATTACAGTCGTGTTCTAAACACTCTGAAACGCAAAAAAAACATTGCCCCCGCCCCCAACTTCACAACTGTGACGAGTGTAATACCTCCCTTTTCTTCGAAAAGTCGGTAAAAAAAAAAGATTACACTCCAACTATGCTATCGCGTCTTCATCTTTGTGTTAATTTCTTTTTGAAGTAAATTTTTCGGAGGACTGAATGATCATCACGTCATCAAATCGAAAATCTATCTAAAAATATTCGCGACGGGACACGAAGCATGCGCTGCAGGTGGCAAAATTAGGAAACTGGACGAAAATATCATCACATGTATTGCGCTTTTGGGAGAATTTCGTAAAATCTAGAATATCTCATTAGGTAAATATAATTTTTTTTTTTTGAAAATTGAAGAGAACTTAATTTATTTCACAGTAAATTTCGAATATAACGTGCTCACATCAAGACGCGTTCATGGAAATCACAGTCAATATTCAGTAATAATTAATCTATTCTCTCAAATTCGACTTGACACTGTACCTTTCATACGTCCTTATCAGGACCGATGACGGATCATACTTTCGTCCAGTATCCTAATTTTGCTATCTGCAACGCACCCTTCGTGTCCTGACACGAATAAGGGTGTATGAAAACTTGAAAAGTACATAGTGTCAACTGTCAAGTCGAATTTGAGAGAGTAAATTACTGAATATTGACTGTCATTTCCATGAACGCGTCTTGATGCGAGTGCATTACATTCGAAATTTGCTCGGGAACAAATTCAGTTCTCTTTAATTTAAAAAAAAAAAAAAAAAAAATTATATTTATCGAGATATTTTGGATTTTACGAAATTCTCCCATAAGTGCACTACATTAATTTGATCATATTTTCGTCCTTAACACTAGTGCTCCCGATGAGGTATCCTCTCGCGAATAGCTGAAATAGAGCGTACCAAGTACCAACTACCAACTAGTGAAATGCTGGGCGCATCGCGGAAGCTGGGAATTTATTTTTATTCAGAGTGAATTCCCAATCTAATCTTCCCTGAAAATAACATCCCACCGAAAATTTCTTCCCTTCCCAGTTTTTTTTTTTTTCCTGGGAATATTCCCACCGCCCATCGCTAGTACTAAAGCGCGAGACTAATATCAGCTTCTCTAAGTTAAACCAAAGATAGGAAGTGGGACGAAACTGTATTTCACTCCTCTGACTGTTAACCTAGTGTAACTAGTTATCAAATTCTTGTTGAATATTAATACTGAAACGTGAGTGAAAATACATGAAAAACTACATTTTAGCGGTTTGAAAATGATTCTGTCCTAAAGGAAAAGTTCTCGGAAAGAATCCGTACAAAATCCGTACGCGCCCTTCAGATGTACGGATTTCGGAAAATCCAATCTGGCAACACTGAACTATAAATCATAGAGAAAAGGTTTCACCAGAACTTAATGAGAAAATTAAAGAAATTAATACTTTGGGGTTACAAAAAGAACTATAGAAGTAATGTGGGAGAATATCAAGCTCAGCATCATTATGCGGTTTGTAAAAACAATCTAAAGCAAACTGTATCTCATCCTAAGAAGAAGAGTTGGATATAGTAGATTACAATTGAGAGCAGCCACAAACTGGCATGAGACTGCAATAGAGAGTCTCAAAATACTGAAATTCTAAAAGTCATAACGCATTAAAGTTAGCCAAGATAAGCCCCTCTACCAAAGTATGAAAAATTAGTTAGACCATATATGTATATGTTTGAGGGGAAACAACAAATCAAGTAGGTAATGCAGTTAATTTTGAAAGTAAAATGGAAATTCATAATCTGTTGTCGGCAATCTTTGTACACAACACAGTTCATAGAGATTAGAAGCGACCAATATTACTTTTGCGCTAGGTACCAAATATAGTCATATTCGCGAGAAAATGTTTGTCATTAAATAGCATTTGGGTTATCGATCACGATCAGAGGGCTCAAATAACAAATCAACTGTTTGGCATAAAATCAATGCCATAATTATCAACTCAGTCACCCCAAGAAAGAGTATCTAGTTCCAGGAATCTTAATTTGCATATTTGATGAAGATACAGACACTATAATGTAATGTGGAACAGTGTTTCTCTATATCAATATAATAATATGTTCTATTTGCTGTTGGGTTTATTGCTTCCAAGAACACATATCAGACTTTGAACACAAAGAAAGCCAAACTTTCAACATTCCATTTTCAGAGGGACATTGTATTTCAGATGAGAAACACATACTCTAAACACAGATCCAAGATTCGCATGTCAAATGCTGGTGATTTTACATATTAGACCCTTTCAAGTTTCAAACAGCTATAGGACGTTTAATAGCTGCGGTTAAACACTGAAGCATATACTGTTTTCTGACTGAGGAAGATACTGTCTTATAATTTCAACCAAAGAACAAGTAAAAGCTGAACTCCATTCCAGAACTGCATAAGTACGTGCGTTAGACGATTCATTAAAAACAGCATATATGTACAAGACTACATGATACAGACAGAACAACAAAAGTACTCTGGCTAAGAACTAATCCTACCTTGTTTTCCAGAAGTCCATAAAAGCAGATGAGCGAAGTAGACATCATAACAACATCAAGGAACATTTGTTCAACATTTACAAATTAATTATTCACTTTATATGCTCGCAACAGTAATGACTAATGAGCCAGAAAAAAAAAAAGAAAAGAAAAGAAAAACAGAACTGATATCTCCAGTATATTCAAGTGTACAAAAGAAAATGTCAGCAAGCAAAAACTAACCAAGAGCAACATTTTTTGTTAACAGATGAGTTGTTATTAGTAGGGCTTTCCAGCCAGCTGATAGCGAATAGCCAATAGCCGATAGCTGACGATAGCCAATAGGTTCCAGCTAATCTAATAGCCGATAGCAGGCTGAGCTGAGTTCGCCAGCAGCCAGCAGCCAATAGCCATACCAGTTATCAGCCAATCAGATTTTCAATAAGAGCGTTTAGGTCCTTTATCTTAAGCCATGTCCCTAATTAATCAAAATATTCTAGTATTACCAGAAGTACAAGCATCTGCATCTCAGGATGAGTTTTTTTAGGGGTCACTTGAGTTTTTTGAGGGATCACGCGGTTTTTGAAAAATTAAGCCAATAGCTAGCCAATCAAATTTTGTCAGCTAATAGCTAGCTTTATTCCAGCCAATGAAAAAAAATCAGCTCAAGCCGATAGCTAATATGCTAGTAGCCGATAGCTAATACGCTAGTAGCCAATGATGATTGGCTGGAAAGCCCTGGTTATTAGTATCATTGGAAAGAGTAAGAGTGTGGAAGCGTGAAAAGTAAAATTCTTTAAAATTTGGTTCCCGGTCCAAAAGTGGATGCTGTTCAGCAAAACAGAACCAAGCGACAATTTTAAGAGTTCAAAAGACATATTATAGAAACTATATATTATGAGGTTATGACAAATAGCGTTTACTGATAAGCTCTTTTCAACCTGGGTACAATTTTTGTCAACAAATGTCGCTTAGTCCTATTTTGCTTATGAGCGTCCAAAATGTGTATCCACATTGGAAAAAGCTTATCAGTTATCACTAAACGCAATGTCCATAAAACGGCATTACTCATTGGCTTTTAATAATATTATTATGTTTCTCAGAAAAACAAGTTTTATTACTTAGTCAGTTGTTGCTGGATAGCGTCCAAATGGACGCTGTTAAGCAAAAAGAACTCAAGTGACATTTGTAGAGAAAATGAGTTGGAATCTTTGGGGGAAAACGTAAAAAGTAGAATTTTTCAAAATTTGGCCCAGCCCCAAAACAGAAATGTGTGACACGTTGAAAAAAGCTTATCAGTAAACGCTATGTCCGTAAACTGGTATTATTCATTGGGTTTGAATGTGACGTTTTCTCAAAAAACAGATTTCTCGCTTGAGTCTTTTTTTTTTTTTTTTTTTTTTTTTTTTTGCATGGCAGCATCCAAATAGGGATAGTTTCTCAGTATTACTTTATTCAATAGTATCAATAATAAATTGTAACTGTAAGTCAAAAAATCAGTTATTGATAGTATCTAATAACACTCCACAACAGCATAACAAAACCATGGGATGAGATTTGATGAGCTACATTTTGAATGCTGAATACAATGGCGTTGACCATTTTTCTAGAGAACCTCTCCTTTTCCCATGTCCTTTTCCATATTCAAAATTAAAATTTTATCAAAATTTTTACTTTTTATTGTTATTATTATTATTATTATTTTTTTTGGTCCTTCAAAAATAGCTTACCTAGAATCTAGAATCATAAATTCTCATGCCATTTTTTTTTCTTTCCTTTTTGTAACCTCAAATTGGTGAGTAGCGTAATTTTTGGAAAACTACAAATAGTAGATATGATTTATCAAATAATGTTCTAAATAGGTTTTCCAAATTCGATCATTGTTATTACAATTTTTGCGTTTTTCCAATAAATTGACCTAGGTACTTGATGATTGTTAGCAATATTTTCTCAAATATTTTAATTGGGAATTTGGGAAATGGGAATTCCCAACAAAACTTTAAATTAGGAATGTTTTAGGAAAGGCCTAATATTACCTGAAAATCAGGAATTAGAATTACTTTTTTTTAAAACTATTTGTTAGGGGAATGGGACTGAATATTAACTATTAAGTGACAGAGTGTGCCAAATGGTGCACTGCAAATGATGGAAAGGGAAACTCACTTGCTTAGCACACTTTGTCACTTGATTTCTAGGTTTTCCAATAATATGATTTTGATTTGGAAATGGGTACCTATTCCTATTGTATATTTTGTGGGGGAGGGAGGGGGTGGTGAAAAATGGAAATTCTTGTTTTAAAATTTTATCCAGAAAACGGGAAGCTGAGATTTATATTAAAAATGGTCAAGATGAAGGGAAAGAGGCATTCTTTTCAGGAAAGATTCCCGACAAAAGCTATCAGAAATGGAATGTTTAAGCCTATTTCTGTCATTTCATGGTTCCATACAATGTATAGTCATAGGCACATAAACACAATTAATAATCACAGTTCATCATAGGCACTAAAACTTAAAGTTCCCAAAGTTGGTAGCCCTTTGTACTGAAAAGGTGATCATGTACGCAATTTTTCATAAGATTATAGCAAATTTTAAACTCCGTAAATTAATGAGAAATTGATTTAATAAACAAACAAAAATAAAAACCACTTTATACATTTGATTGTATCGTTACTAAACAACAGAATTTTAGTCAATGCAAGTGAGGGGAATCATTTTTGGCCGTCTTTTACCCTCCTAAGGATATAGTAGTATTTCCATTTAAAAGTATTCATGATCACCCTTTCAGTTTTACCTGCGCAGGTGAATTGGACGCTATTTAACAAAAGGGAACTAACCCACGAAACCCAATTTTTGAGAAGACATGATTCAAAGTTCTAGAGCGTAGAGGCATATAGAAACTATATTATGTATATGGCATTGCGTTTATTGATAAGCTTTTTTCAACGTGAGTACACATTTCTGAATCGGAGGCCCGATTTTGAAAAATTCTACGTTTTATGCTCTTTCCAACGATACTAATAACGTAATAACTCATTTTGTTTACAAATGTGGGTTAGTTCCCTTTTGTTAACAGCGTCCAATTTGTAGCGCTCTCTAGTGCAGATTAAAGCGTACTTTAAAATGATTCTTGAAAGAACGTGGAAAAAACCCCTCTAATGTTAGACCATACTGTATGGTCTAACGTAAGTAGGGCTCTATAGTTTCACCTGGGTATACTAAGCCACCATTTTGGTTCATACTGCGCCCGTCGATGCCGAATAATTGACTACGCGTTACGCTCCGCATAGTCGGATTCGGCATCCACGGGCGCAGTATGAACCAAAATGGCGGCTTAGTATACCCAGGTGAAACTATAGAGCCCTAACGTAAGAAAAAACCATACAACCTGCGAATAAAAATGGCAGATAATCATACTCATCTCTTTAATGCCCTTGCACCGTTCCTTGATGTTAGCACTACCTATGCAGTAGTAGAAAAATTACTGCAAAACGTAAACAAAAATTACCTTAACAAAATTGATAACATGTATGATAACAATTAATTATGATTACGAAAACTTACTTGAACCTGATTCCTGACTTGAACCAATCTGCCGAACGCTTGCCGAAAACAACATCGGAATGGGAAAGTGTGCTTGAACATCAATCAAGTTGTAATGAATAATGGCAGGGAATTTTGAAAATAATGGTTTCAAAAAGGCTGGTCGAAAAAAGTGGACTCTATTCCGTAAGTCTATAAACAGTTGAACGCAGCAGTATATTTCCTCCTTCATCGCAGTCTACTCGTATGATTCTTAGTTCTTACTTTCAGTTAACATATGTCATGTTTGATCGAAGACATTTGCGATTAAGATACGTCTCCGGTATAATTGTAGGTTATTATTATAGTTTATCGCCTAAAATAGTAATGATCGAATGCCATTTGTATTCCCTCTGATGCAGGAGGTTCTAGAGGCTTATTCCAAAGAGTTGGTACTGAAATGGCCGAAGACGGTTGTCCAGATGCTCAATTTAATCTCGCCAACGAACTACTGAAAAAACATTGCGGTAAAATTCCAATTTCCTTAGATGCTCAACTTCATATAATTCTAATTCTAATGTTGACGCTAATTTATTCGGGACTGTGTTATTTGTGGTACTTGATAAATTATTCGATTTGACAGATTCGCCTTCAGAAGAAGAAGAAAATGCTCGAGAAGGTATTTACTGGCTCATAAAAGCTTCAGAACAAGGACATGGCGAGGCCACAGTTTTACTGAAAGAATGTTTAGAAACCGGAAAAGGTGAGACAGCTCTTGTATTTTCAATCAATTAATAAAATTGGTGTAAATGATCAACCAAGTACCTCAGTTGTTTGTAATATTACTGAACTTCTGTATTGAATGTATATTGGAACGAATGCGATTTCTGGTCATGACCTGCATCGTTCAAACTCGATGTTAAAAAAAAAAAAACACCCGGATACTTCTGTTCCTGTTACTTCATTATTGCAATTTCATCGTATTTTTTCTAGGTATAACTGAACATAATATTTCTGAAGTGTTAGAATGTCTGGAAACGACTACGAACGAAAAGTTGTCAGTAAAAGCGATACGATACTTATTTATGAAGTGAGTGCCTGCCTTATATAGTAACTCTGTAACATGACAAAAACTTTTACCTAACATTTGAAGGCAGTTTCCAAACGTGTATATTGATTCCACCAATATTCTATTGTCCAAATACTGTTCATTGGTTCAGTCATGGAATCAACAGATCAACTCGGACTATCCTGACTTCCAATAGTCAAAGATAAGGCAGTTGTTACAACTCATTTATTTTACAGTTTTTCTGAAGGAGAAGAATTCATCACTAGTAATCAATTGCTGACTAAATTGAAGGAAGTTGAAAAAAGTGATAATAGAGCAGATAAACTTCCTCAAATAGAAGCCAGAAAGTCTTCAGCCGAAGGTACGTATGTTTTCGTATTTATTTATGGATTTTTTCCGATTTTGAGAATGGGAATTGAGTATTCCTTGGAGACTTCATCTCATGACCGGCTCGTATTCTAACCTCTGATGACTTAATGATCGTATCTACATAATGATGAGTATATACCTCTAACTGACTGACCCAGTTGATATAACTTTTGTAACAAGATGATAATTTGTAGATGAAAAAACTAATAATATAGTACTCTGAAGACGAATGTAACTTGTCAGGATTGATGTGACTTTGTAATCTATATCTATAGAAATGAGACTTCATGATCTGATTGATTCTATTAATAAAAGGGAAAAGGTAAGATCAGGGCCATAATGATACTACTGACTGATACCGATGACACGCTTTTGATATGATTGATGTCACTGACAGTCAGTGAAGTATCCTGAGTCAACCGTAGATGTGGGTGAGGAGACCGACAAACAAATGAACAGATTAGTCGAGTAGGTTAATAGGGCAGTCGTGTGGACAGGTAGTTAGCATTTCCTCCCACAGTCAGAAAAAATAGAACTTACAGTCAAGATATCTACTCTTTCTGTTCTATGTCCAATGTGATTGTGTCTCTATGTCCGACAGGCAGTACCGACAATCAAGAACCAGGATTTCTGGTTCTCGAATCATGTATTTAGCCTTACGTTCTCTGTTTGTCTTCCCATCTGTGCGTCTGTAGATATGTCTTCATCTTCTATGCCAAGTCAGCTGGGCATTTCATCAGCCAAACAAATAGATGGGAAACTGATAGACAGATGAACTGTCAGTCTTGCGAACGGACAGACAGCTACTCATCTCCTAGTCAGAAAATAACAGAACAAAGAGTCTCAATCTCACCTGCTGTTTCTATTGTATATTCAGTATGATTTTGTGTCCATGCCAGCTCATAGGCGGAGCCGAAAATCAAGATCCAGGATTCGAGAACCAAAATCTCTCTGGATCTCTAATCCATGTACTTAGCCTTATATTTGTCTGTCTGTCTACTTTAATACGGTTGAGAATCATTATGACTCGTTGTACCTCTGTTCATACTTTGTAGACTATATCAGTCTACTTGAGTCTTATTAAGGTTCGTTGAGACTGATTCCACGGTCTGGGGTGGGCAGATAGTGAGCTAGTGTGATGGGATGATAGACCGTTTAAACGTTTGCAGAAAACGAAGAGCGCACTGTCGAATAATAACAACCACGAAACAAAGTCCTCTAGTATTTGCTCTACACAGTTTTACTTTTTTTTCTTTGTGTTTTTAGATTGGAAAGAAAGAGCGGATCATCTGAACGGACAAAAGTTGACTGAAGATGTTCTGGTGTCCGCTGCTCGAACTTATGCACGGGGTGAACTACCAGACATCGGCCAGTCTCTCGTATTACCCGAAAGGAACATCTGCAGATTGAAGTCAATTAACACCGTCTACAGGATTCTGTTATTCCCCGTGATCCTAAACAGACTATACTCTTATTTGTTGTCATTCAATCCACGAGTCATAACGTCATTATTGTACATCTCGCCTGTCCATATAAAAATTTTACTTATTTTGTTCGTCTACAGCACGTTCAAATTCGAGGCCATTTTCTCATCCTTGCCCACCGTGTTGTATTATTTATCGTTTTTCGTTATGATAGCGGCCACTTGTCAAATGTTAAAGTACCGTAAACGGTTTAGGCAGTTTCGCTGTTGGTCTAATCTCTTTCTACAGTACGGTGGTGAAAATTTTTCTCCTCAAGAGGCTGAATTCCTGCACTGTCGTAATGGCTTACCCGCGTACGGCAGTTTCTTCATGTTCCTTCTAGTCAACTTATTCGTTCAGTCACTTACTTCCGTAAATTCATTCTTCAGGGCCGAAATAACCTTCGTCGCCTTTCTCTTTACTATTACTACTTTACTTTCGTTTACGGTTAGTATATTTTGCTTTATTGCGAACTAGCTTTGACAAAAGATGTTTCACATTATTTTAGATGAGAAACTTGTTGCAGTTTTCAAGATCCAGATATATATCTAGTGTGAAGGGAGTCGATTTTTTGGGTTTATTTTCGTTTATGCTGCATGTGTTGGCCAAGTACCCCTACGAGACAGATTCGGTGGTTGGTGTTGGGTGGAGATTTTTAGATCTACAAGTTCCTACATTCGCTTCGTATGTCGTCGGTCAGTAATCAGAACCTGATTTTTTATATCTGCTTCGGCAGAATGAAGCTATACAGATTTTCTTACTGCTTTCAGGTCATGGCATCGAATTTTGCTTGAACTTTCGCGCCTTTTTCTATTTGCTGATACCGGCGGTGTTGGTGAAAATGGCTGCTCGTCATAACTGGCGCGGAATTTACAGCGACCTTATTCCGCATTGTGTGACATTATCGTGGTGGCAACTTACTCTCATTTACGCACAAGGTATGCGAAGTACCCAATTATTTTACGATGGAGATATGGGTGGTGACTCGTTATTTTTAATGGAGAGGGTGGGAGGTCATGTTTTAAAGAAATAATTAATGTTTTTGAGGAATGACGGCCTAGGGGTTCGAAAGTGATTAGAAAAAGGGAGGATTTAGGCTGATGACCCATTCAACCCATGCATCCGCTGAGGCGTAACTGGACTATTTTTTTTTTAAAGGAGGTGGAGGTTTTCATACCACATCCGATTTAGAAGAAAATGTTTGTTTCCTGAATTCCCTTTTGGTGTAATTTCTCTTTTCGGGCGCCTTCAGTTTCTACCTATGAATGAAATTCTTATGCAGATGTTTAGTAGATTTTTATTTGCACACAGATGCCACTTGGTATTCGTTGATCAGACCTGCGCTGGCTCTGGCAGGAATCATCTTCTTTTTGCCGTTGACAGCTCTGGCTTCTATATTTCTACCTGTTTATGCTTTGGCCGAGTACATTTTCGTGTACGAAAACCTGTGGACTGTGGCCATTACATTTGCATTGGCTTTCGGTTTACCGCTGTTCATATTGAAGAAGATAATCAGCCAGTCTCCGAGAATATTGAATTTATTTACCGTGTTTCAAGTAAGCGTATTACAAGATTTAAGAAGAAGGCCTGTGTCATTCGGCAAGAATTCTTATCAATGACGGCCGTCAGGGATTCCAGGGGTGTTTATATCCTACTGAACATGAACATCACGACTGTTGAAATGAATTAGAATGATTTTTGTCGAAGATATCGTTAGAGTACTGAAGAAAGTGCAGCCAACAATTTCCAAGGGAAATAAGCCCTACCGTCTCATTGCAAAATCTAGCATGGTGACAGATGATGACTAGTGTTATGAATATCAAAAACTTATTTGATCCGTAACACTCAATACTAAATTTACCGGAGAACACTTCTCCCCTCGCATTTGAAGATGAAAAGGAGCGGAAGAATCATTTTTGTGTTAGTGGCCCAGAATTTGGGGTATTAGAAACCGTTCAAGTCCCACACAGCGCCTTGTGTGCGTCGGTATAATTTTATTGAAAATCAAGAATAGCATTCCTACTTTTTCTTTCTCTCTTTCTTTGCTTACGGGTTCGTAACCTAAGATCTGTGGAGAAAAAAAAACAGCAAACCAGTTTCCTTTGATCCTTTTTAGTAGTGAAAAAAATTGAAAATTTAGACTGTCTCTTACTTGTAAACTGTCAATCAAAAGTGTACCGAAGGGGTATGGGAAGCCTCCCCTCGAACATATCCCAGAATTGGCAAATCTAACAAATTAATTCTCAGTGGTAGAAATTTGATTAGCAGTTGACAAAATCTTATCTACTTATTTATTATTATTGTGTTTCGTCTGTTGATTTCAGAAATATTGTTTGTCTGTTTCAAAATAGGATCCTTAATTAACAAAACTAGAGTTTCCTTTCTCTCTTCTTCAAAAGAAACATGCTTGAGTCGGTAACCTAAAGTAAAATTAGAAAATGAATCCTTTTCTTTATGAACCAACAATGGAAAGCAAAAATCGTTATTTTCTTTTTTGCCTTGCAAGCCAGCACTTTGAGCGAAAATAAAAATGAAACCTCTTGAGTATTGATTTGTAAACCTCAATTTTGAATTACATTAAAAATAATGCCTTTTTAAGCGTTTGTGAACGAAAATCTGAAGAACCATTGTTAATGAAGACTAAGCGCTCATTAACCAAAATTAGAAGCAAACTCAATTCAAATTAAGAAGTCATTTCATGCTAACTTATGGACCACGATGTGTGCGAAAAATCTCAAGAAATGACTCTTTGCTTGCTTGTAGACAGGTGAAAAACGAATGGAAAATGAAAACCATTTTTTGCGTGACTGTAAAATTTGAAGCAAGATGGTCAAGATCCAGGAAAGAAAAAGATAACTTGCTGTGTTCTATTGCCCGTTAGCAAATTTAAAATCTAGATAACAGCTGAAGTTAAAACCTTTACTTCTTATCTCGGTTGCCAAAATTTGGAACAAAACTAGGAATGAAGACTTTCGTGTTTTACAAGTTACAAACATTTGGCGCCGAATCATGAACGGAGCTTCCTTTTAGTGTTCATAAACAAAATTGTAGTAGAAGTTGTGGTTTCGTTTTATTCGCTTGAAATTGACATCCTCATAAGGACCGCTTTTAGTCGGCTTCGCAACAGGTTACTCACCAAATTTAATATGTTTGATCATCTAGGTAACGTTTTCGACATTTTCTTTTAGATTCTCATCACGATCATTGCCGCCGGTTTTCTTCTCTTCCAATCCAACCTCAATTTCATATCCGATTTCAAGAAATCGATAACTGATATTCATTCCGTAGAGGTCACTGAATTTGCATCCTACTGTAGTTCATTCCAAACTCCATATACGGATGCCGAGAAAATGGAAACTCAATTTCAGTGCTCTCAAATGTTAGGAATGCCTATCTATTGGAAAGGCAAAGTGAAAGAAACAAAAATCAGCAACATTCACAATCCGATTTCAACGGTGGTCAGGAGATTACCCACGGTAACTATATTTTCTTATCAGTGTTGTACATTTTGGGAATATTTGTCTATATTGTGAAGGATACGGAGTTAGTGATGAAATTAGAGACTGTTTGGGGGGACAGCCAGTTGGGGAAAAATTGGGGTTACATTTATCGGCACGCGAAAAAGGAGGGGAAACACAAACATGTAATTCAAATGAACGCGGAAACAAGAAATTCACGATAAAAGAAAAAGGTAAACAGGAAAAAAATGTTATTGAACGCTACGGTTATCATATGAAACGAGAAAAAAAATTAAACATTTTTTGGCGCGCGAAATAATAAGTAAAATGAGGTTTAAATCAGTTAAGGCCTTTTTCGCCAGCGCTGGTTGACCTCTCTTGCGTTTCTGGCCGAGAGGGAGACTCTTCGCAGCTGCGGGTACCAACATATTTTTCTGCCATATTGTAATGCTCAAGGAGTACTTGCATACAATCATATACTGAGTACCAAATAAACACTCGTTCATCGTACTAAAACTTTGTAGATTCGAGTCAAGACATTATGCTATTTTGGCGTGTCTACTTGTATTATAGGGCTCTACTTGTACATACCCCGCTACTTAGATTTACCCTTTCAGATACGTCAAATTATGGTCGGCTGTTTGTAATTTTATCGCGTTAAAGTATTACATGTCGAAATCTGCTAAAAAGGTCGTGTGTGCGTCATCGCGTGGATCACATCTAAGAAGTTGTTATTTTCAATTTTTATTCTGTGTGTTTCTTTCGCGTGCGATTATATATTCACCGAAAAATTGTAATTTCATTTCACGAACTTTTTCCGTTTTGTAAAATGGTCAGCGTCATAATGAATTACTCCGGGGGGGGGGCGCATAGCTTGACATGACAAATGTACGGAAACCGAAAGAGACACGTTATTCACCTACCTGTCTGAATATTTCGCCGTACATCTTCTATAGTACGAAATTACCTTAAATGAAATTCTGTTCTTCGGACACTAGTTCCCTAATCTGCGAGACTATCGAGTTTTTGTTAATCAATGTTTGCTCCACAGTTTCTTGCCAAGTATATTCATTGCGCACTCGGCGAAGAGTATCCCTTGTGCAGTAGTTCTTTTCGAGTTGCGTTCTGCAAAACTTTGTCTAGCTCTTGTCATCTTAGCAACTGGAATAGGTAAGCTATTGACTTGTCAGGTCCGTTCTCGCGATATGTTTTACAACTAAGTAAATAGTTTTTTAACTTACGTTCGAACAATATTCTGTAGGTACGAATTTAAAATCAGCGTGGATGTGAACGTAGATGACGGGAATTACTTACCAGTCGTGTTGGTAGCCAATAACCAATTTCACAACTTCACTCGTAAATTGAATGCCGGTGACGATGTCTGGTTTTCCGGCACGATAACCGGTGATGAGAATGGCATTATAAATTCGATTCAACCTCGCGTGGAATTATCGAGCATCACTTGCATATCCTGTTTAGAATCGGAGTTGACTGAGGCTACTAGTGGTCTTCGTTTGTCACCTATGTACTTGTACAACTTCATTAAGTATCTACTGAACTTCTTCTTCAATCCCTTAATCGTGTTCAGATAGAATACTCGAATGAACAAAAACGTTTGGCTTCAATTTGGGGAAATCAAGCTAAGTGATTTGAAACGTGTATTGACTTATGAATACTTAGGAATAGGTAGCTAGTGTTCGTTTTACGCGGTTCTAATCATGAAAATTAAACGTTTGGTAAATATTTCTGAATATAATCTGAATAGTACATAATAGTCATTTTAAATATTTTAAGTTAACAGTTCCTCGTTACCTTTGTACTAAATCTAATTTAATGTTACCTTGTAATGTGTCTGACTGATTTACTTAAGATACATAATGCGTTATTTTAAAAAGGAAGTCTAAATTTTAGTATTTTTGTCTTCGATAGTCATGTGAAATACGATACATACATAAGGAAAAGTGACACTGCGGAGGCCATCACTCGGAAATTCTTCTTTATGAAAGCGACTTAGGTTTTAATTTGATGAGAAATTGTGCTGGAGTCCTTTTACAGTATTCACAAAACATAGAGCTACAGTAACTTGAAATATATTACATATATAAAATTCTTGAAAGATATAACATAAATTTATGTAGGAATATATGCCGATCAAGTTGTTAATTTTCTGTGTTGATAATGCAGATAAAGCATACCTACTTACACCATTATGTATGCATTAACTCTATGTGTATTTATTCATGTACAGGTGTACAAGTAACTATATTTTTTTACAATCAGATATTAAAAGTTCGCTTTCATTGTTCATTTAAAGATTTTATATTTTATTATTGTCACGCTGTGGAAGGACCCTATGCTGCGGTGCCTACACACCTTTACTGCAACGTTTTAGCAGTTTGGTCAAGTCATTGCCGATGCTGCTGGCAAAATGAACGCAGTATACATCTCCGTATCTCTCTATATTCTAAAAAAGTAAAATCCGCCACCACCGCCACCTCCGGGAGAAAACAACGCACTGCAGGTTGCCTACTTAAAAATCATAAAAATTGCAGGGGCAGATCGGCTACTTTCATGGACATAAGTTTTAAGACATAACAGACATAAAAAGACATAATTACTCATACTGCGGGTTGCCGACCTAAAAATCAGAAAAATTGCAGGGGCAGATCAGCTACTTTCAAGGACATAATCTGTTTCAACATAAAAGATCTCCGAGTTTTAAGACATAACCGACATAAAAAGACGTATTATAATGACATAATTACCCATAATCTCCAAGATCTCAATCACTGCGGGTTCCCTACCCTACCCCTTGACTGCTCAATTTTCCAGGGGTAGCCTACCCTCAAGGGGGTTCATGGTTGTGGAGGAAGCTTCTGAAGGGGGAGGAGGGCCCTGTGGGAGCTTGGGCTGTGGACGGAGATGGAGGTCCAGGATGGGGCCCGGGTTAAGATGAGTAAGAGGACCTGATGAAGGAGAAAGTCCTTGGTGAGAGAGGGGGCCAGGGAGAGAATGGTCGTGGTGCGGGAGGGGCTGGTGGTGGGGTGGGGTCTTGAGGGGGAAGGACTATTGGGGAGGGGTGGTCATGGTTGTGAGAGCTCCTGGGTGGATGGCCAGGGATCGTCAAGGGGGTTGTAGGACCATAGTGAGGACAGGGGCTGTGAAATGAGATGAAGCCCAAGGGGTAGCAGTAGGTGAGGGGTCCTTGTAGTGGAGGAAATGGTTGGTAGGAGAGGGTGGCCATTGAGGAAGGAGGAAGTAGGGGTGGGTGAGGGTCCTAGAGGGGTAGTAAAACTTTGGTGGATAAGGTCCCGGGGTTATAAGAGGTACTCATGGTGGAGGAGGGAGCTCCTGAAGGGGAGTAAAACCTCGGTGGTGGCAGAGACTGTAGAGGGAGATATAGGCCCCTGGTGGGGGTGGGGGTAATGGTGAGTAAGTGGTCCTGGTGGAGGAGGAAGTCCTGGGTGAAAGAGGGACTGGGCAGGGAAATGGAAGCCCTGGTGCGAGAGGGGCTGGTGGTGGGGGTCTGAAGGGGAAGGGTAGTCATGGTGATGGGAGCTCCTGAGTGGAGGACCAGGGGATCTTTGTGGGAGTTGGGATGAGGAGGCCGCCGAGAAGGAGCAGTGGAAGAGGAAGGCTGTAGCGAAGGATTATGGCCGCAATTGGGAAGGGCGTAGTGATGGGTGAAGAGGTCTTGGTGGGGGTGTGGTACGTGAACAGAAATGAAGGCCATAGTGGGGTGGGGTGGTCGGGGGAAGTGGTCCTCAATGGGGGAGGGCACTCGTGGTGGAAGAGGATAATCGGAGGGGACTTGGTGGAGGACTGGGTGATGATTGGAGGGATGAACAGAGGGTACCATGTGGGAGAGAAGCTGTGGACGGAGAAAGTCATGGAGCGCGGGAGAGGGTAATGTGAGGAGATTAAGGCCCAGGTGGTGGAGGTCAGTTGTGGTGGTCGATGATTGTAGAAGTGAGGAGGAAGTCCAAGGGGGAGGGAAGGGATCACAGGGGGATACTGTGGAGGTAAAAGACCATGGGGCGGGCATTGAAGTCTCTGGTAGATTATGGCCGTTGGGGAGGAGGAGGCTCGTGATGGGGTAGCAAAAGAAGCCCAAAGCAAATCTCAACCCAGGAACAAAAGTTTTAAAGCAAACACTGAGGATTGCAGTGGTTGGACGAGCGGGTGGTTGTTCCGCGAAGTGGCCAGTGGGCGAAGCCCCCTAGTGTCTCTTATTTTTGAAGTGAAATTCACGAAAATGTTCTTGTGGAGCATTCGGAATAACGAAGCATGTTTTTTTTAAATTGGAATGAGAATAATGACAGATAAGGAGATGAGATGTTGACCACTGTCGCAGCCGTGATGATGATGATGAAGAAGAAGAAGAGTGAACAGTGAAAACTCAATGCTATATGCTGATTGCTGAACGGCTGAACTGCAGCAGCTTCCCGCTACTTCATTGCGTCGTCGGAGCGTCACTGCAGTCCTCCGCCCTCTAACGCAAGATCCAAGATGGCGTTTTGGCGTGCCTTTTACGTCGGCCTTTTGCTTAATTTATTGATTCGTCAAATTGTACATAACTAATTATTTGTCTTCTTCAACATTGATTCTTTCCAGGTATAACTATAAAGAATATCGGAACATTGCTTCGTGCAGGTATATAAATATTTCCGGTTCAATCATGAGTTCCGGCTTCATATCAGAAGCCGAAATTGAGGAACGTCGGCGAATTCGACAAGAAGAATGGGAAAAAGTACGACAACCCGATCAGCCACTAGGTTTGTATAATTTATATTTCTTGTTAATCATCGTGTTATTAAAATAGAATCGATAGATCTGAAGATTTTTTGCGTTCTTCTCATTACTCAGCTTCACGTACGAAACTGAATTACGGACTGATGAATCAGGATCCAAAATCCCATAATTTCTGATATTGATCTATACAAATCATTGTTCTCAAATTTTCCTGTTTTCTATTCGGATAGATTGTATTTGTCGACGCATTCCTGTAAATAACCCGTAATAATACCATTTCTTCCTATGAACTCACAGAAGCACCTGAAGAAGAATATGATAACAGAACCTTGTTTGAAAGACTTGAAGAACAACGGAAGAAAAAGGAATTCGAATATGAAGAGACACACAAATTGAGTTAGTTACTCGCAGTATTTAATATGTTTATTCAAGAGGTCTATTTGATCAGTGATCTTCTGATCGTAAAGACAGATGCACTTGATGTCTGGATTTTTCGTTGTAGAAAACATGATTAGAGGTCTCGATGACGACGAGATAGAATTCTTGGACATGGTTGATCGTACGAAAATGGAACAAGAAAAACGTCTGCAAAATGAAGAAGCTAAAGAGCTTCAACAGTTTCGAAGTAAAGTCGCTGCTTTAAAAGAAAAATCTCTGACTAAGAAAATCGAAGAAGACGAGGTATCTTCAGTAATCTCCAGTATAACTGAATCGCCATCATCAGGGTAAACAGTTTTCAGATACTGCAAATGAAAACCGATGAGTTACGTTTTTCAGCAGTGCATCTCCATCCCTAGGAAACTGGTGTATGCTAGAATTTGACTTCTGAACTATTATACCTGAGAGTTGAAATTACTGAATATGTTCATCTATATAATGTGTTCATGACCTGTCAAGAAATGAGAATTGGGTAATAATATGAAATTATTTAATTGTGAGTTTGTGGAAACCGTACAAAATTTCTCGGAAAATGAAAAACAAGAGAAGTAGATTGAAACCTTAAATGAAGAAACTGGGAAAATCTTCGGAATTATTCTTTAATTTTGTAGTTGTGTGATGTAATAGGTCACTAGATCACTAGTATTATTTGCTGTTACCAACTTCACTTTTGCCGCCAAACGGGTTTGTTTATATAACACATAACGTAATTTATTTTCCAGAATTGTGCCTCAGAATAAGGTGCTAGCTAGTATTGTGAAAAAAAGAACAGCTTCAGAGAAGTTACCGACTATACCTGCTAAAAAACCCGCTTTGGATTGTTTAAACACTTCAAATAATTCAGGAAAAGAGTATGTAGACGATACTAATGGAGAATCTGAAACTACAGAATCAAGTAAATGTACACATACTAGTAAGTCAAGTCGTCACGGAGCAATGCAGGAGACAATGGGTGAGTACAATCTGAATTGATTCTTTGAAAAACTGTAAACTGTGTAATATTTTTTTGAAATAGAATTGATTGGTCAACTATGATGAACATTTTTTGCTAATCGATGGACAATTAGTGATTGAATGTCGATTTAGCTAGATGTGTTATGAATTCGCATTTCTCTTTTATGGCATTCTTGCTCTTTGTTTCCAGTATACCCATCGGCCAGGCAATGTGTCGGAATATTACCCGGTATCGGATCGTATATTTCAGATGATTCGAGCGATTCAGAACACACATCAGGATCGGGATCCGATATTGAAGGAAGTAGCGTGTTTGACTTTCACGGCCATGAGGTACAGAAGAAGAACGTGAAATCTACGTAATTGCCAAAGTCTATAAATATTTGTTTAATTTTCAAAGTAAATATCCGCTAAAGATCCGCATGCCTGATATTTTTTATTGTAGCTAAGTTACGTTCGACTAAGTTATTCTTCTTCCATTATTTGGAATTACTTGGTGAGAATCTGTGTGAGTTGATGGTATCTATGAATTATGTGAATGAAGTACCGCTTGGTAACTCTGCTTTTTCAACTACAATTGCATTTATTGATGCAGTCAATAAACTCCTGGTAGGTTCACTCTTGTGGAAATTATTACATTATCCCCTGTACTTACATCACTTATCTTAGATCTTATTGTAAATTTCTCAAAACATCCCAGTTTTATCTTAGTGAAACAGAAACTAGTGAAAGAAATAGTTTGAAGAAATCTGTCTGGGTGATTCTGTGTGTTGTGTTTTCATCAAACCCCTCGTTCGAGTCTGTGATTGTGTGAGTGGTGGTTCATCCATATCATTCTATGAATTTGAAATTTTTCAGCAATGTGTGGGATAAGGATTAATAACGGCTGATAATCGTTTTGGATGCTGAGGATAATTACTTCAGCCTGTTATCGAAGCTCTGATTTTTCACAGTTATCTACGTTTTAGTTTCATGTTTTGATCGAATGGATGTTTACAACCTGTGATATTGGGATTGTTTGCGACCCTATTGTTGACAGCGATCTGTTCATCTGCTAAAAAATGTTGACGTGAAGAATACTCGTTATGCGTGCGTTCCTCATGCATTTACTCATCTTCTATATGGTTGATAACTAATGACATACAATAGTTACCTATTACATAAAATACTTAATAGGTATCTTGAGTCCATATAATTGATGATTATTGACAATATATTCTGTATGTGTGAATCAGCAGTCACTAGTAACAGTTCGATTCTTTTTAATCTATGTATCACGCTGGTATCTAATAGCTGGATAGTCAACTCGTGGAAGTGGTAATAAAGAGTCGTGTCTCATGTTCAGAGATGACTTTTCAAGTTTCTCTTAGTGGGTTTTCCCTGATTTCAGTAGATGTTCCCGTTTTTTTATGTCCCATTGTGTAGCGCAGAACCTTATTTTCGGCAGTTTGAACCTTTCTCGAGTTGATTTCCTTGGCGAATCCCCAGAAGGTGTCTTCATAGGTCCAGACAGGTTTCAGAATCAGCTTGTACAGCAGTTCGTCTCTTTGTAAGGATAGTTGTGACAACTTTCGTGCCAGTAACCAATACATTTTCCGCCGTTTTGTGTTTATCTCGTTTCTCTTGATGGGGACACAATATGTTCTTTCCATGTCGGCCTGTGTCGAAATTCACGCCGTCACATCCTAAGGAATGTATACTGGTTCATTACCATGGGTTGGTTGGTGACTTTCGTATGTTGCAAATTACGCGTTTGGATCTTTCCTTGTTGATCTCGACTCTGTTCAATAGTTTTGTCACAGCTTCTCTGTATATGGTCTGTAGCTGTAAGTTTCCATCACGGAAAGAGTTGTAGTTTCATGTACAAGCATAGTCTTCGTTGTTTATGAAAAGGATAATGTGTCTGCGGCGAAAATCAGTTGCAACGTCAATGGTCTCACGAAAATGACTGCCGTGCCATTTGCGGATTTTGTCATGGTGAATAGCTCCGTATGTCTGCGGTGAAAAATCAGTTGTGAGTCCCACCACGCTGCCTTGAAAGCCACCAGCTCCAATTAGTTCCTATCCTGAGTACTCATCATCGTACTCTCTTCTGAATTGTCTCTCCCGGATTTTACTTTAGGTGGTGTTTACATGATGCAGATAATATTACCTACGATAAATAACAAATGCTGGCTTGCAAAGAGAGTAAGAAATTACTTGTCCCATATTTTGGAAGGGAGACATATATCTACGTTCATTTGCAGTAGAATGAAGAGTAAACGTAGAGTTTTCACGAGTCTATTTGACAATCTTCGTCATTTGATGATTTAATGTACATATACATACGTAAATTCAAGAAATGAATTCTGATTAGACAATATTGCTACTCCGATTTGTGAAGGAAACGTAAACCTATAGAATTATCACGTTTTGGTAACAAAAAGAATACGTAAAAAAATATCAAATACGTTTTTTACAGTCCTATTTTAAGATTTAAAAATATAATAGAAAATAGTCGTCGATGAACTTGGATGAGTCAAAAAAACGAGGTGTGCTTTCCAGTGTCTACTGCATCGGTATGTACATCTTCGAATTCGAAGTTTTGTTCGTGATGCAGCATAAACCAGCTTCATAGATGAGCAAATCAAAATATCGAAGGAATACTCGCCAAATTATTCTAGAAAAAAACGAGAGAAGTTGTTAATTCGAATATAGACGTCAGACAAGTGTTCGAAATCGTATGTTGGAAGATATACCATCTTTCTGTCGATTTCGTTGTCTTCTCAACGTTCCCAACACGTTCATCATTTCGTTGACGACCGGTGGTTGCTCTTCTTTTTTAGTTGAATTTTGTTTCTGTAAAGGTGAATGTTTTATAATCAAAACAAATCTGTATACTATGCAGATTCAGAGAGAATACCTGGATAGGTATTCCCGTGTAGCTCGTAATTTACCATAAAATCTCGCTCCCGTGCCCTGATAAGGAAATTAATAAGAAATCAGAGTATAACGTTATTCTCAAACAATATGTCTTTTTGGCATCGAAACTAGTCAGTACGGAGAGTGACTCAACTGACTGCGCTCAGAAACACGCGGGAAAGTATAGTGATAAAATATATATTCCGGAGTATTCGTACCTCAGTTGCTTTGAGCATGAATTTCCCTCCTTTAATTTCATTGATTATGTCATCGATGGCCCCTGAAAGAAAACACATGAACTTATTCGTCAAAAATGAAACACGCAACTTATTTTTTGTTGTAAAAAAATTCAAGTCAATTTGGGGAAAACAGAAAAAAAAATTATGAAAGGAAATAAGTTGGAACGTTTCCAGTTTTTATTTCAAGTACGCGTGTAAAAAGTGTTAAGATTCTGGATTTAAATTTATCAATTTTCCAAGTCAAATCTAATTGAATTACACACGAGTAAATATGTGCTTCTATGCAGCAGTTTCTACTAATAACATAGAGACAGGTAAATAAAACATCCCTTTCTCTAAATTGTATGCTCGTTAATGAGCAAGTTTACTGATTAAAAACGAAAATATTTTCGACTATTATTAATCTGTTGGCAAACATCGAGTGTATTGACGACGGATACAAAAAGTCAAGAATACACAGTCAATACCTACTGACGATGTGATGAAGTGTGAACTTTTATAGTAATTAGCACAGGGGTTAGGTATTTCTGAATAAATATTTAGAAGAACCACTTGCATCTAAGTACATTCGATTAACTTTCAACCATTTTTACTCACAGCGTTTGGTGAACACTATTCGTAATTTTGATGTGTAGAATCTAGAATTCATTCTCTTTCCCATTCAAACGTTCGGTTGTAATTTGTTTTCAGTAACTATATCTGCATTCCCTACGACTGGTTTTCAATAAAAAATTAAACTGTTCGAGTTGGTTCAAATTTGTATCAATGCCGGCGATTTCACAAAGGATCTTTGTGACGTAGGTGCCTGGTACTCGTTGACGTGGGCATTCATACATATTTGCCGACTTCGTCATAATGCGATCATGAATTGCTATTTGCTGTTTTCGTTAGATTCGGAATATAAATTACCTCCTTGAACTTTCAGAACTGAAGGCTTGTTCGCTATTCCTAGTAAGTCGGCCATTTGATCGGCAGCACTTCCTTCAGACTGTTCTGGCCTCGGTACTGATTTTCTTATTATTAAGGTAGATGAACTCGATGACATTGGAGGCGGCGGTGGTGGCGGAGGAGGAGGAGGAGGAAGAGGAGGCGCCGATGGTGCACACGAAGTTTTGTTTTTTATCTCCTTCAATTCGTTTTCTAACTCTGCAACTAAATACATAAAATGAAAAAAAATGTAAGCAATTTAAGAAGAAAGTTATGGTAAATAACAACCAAAATCAATCAATTAATCTAAACTGCTCTTTTTAGAACGTGTAGGTAATATTTAAAAAAAAATTCTCAAGTGATTTCTGCCTCATTATAATGGCTTGTTATAGTCAGATGTGAGGCGAGAGCTACAATATATTATAGAAATAAATAAAATTAAGAATGAAAAAAAAAAAAAAAAAATGGAAAAGAACAACTGACATGAGTCAGAATGTTAAAGAAAATGAGAGGGTGCTAGTCTGCAGAGTATGTTAAAAGGCAACAACTAGGAAAAATACAGAAATTTCATCCGGGCAGGAGAGACGAGGAGTCTGAAGATAGGAAAAATACTTTCGTTAACAATTTTACCTTTACATTTTGTCGCTCTCGCTTTGAATTGTCTATAAGCTTTCGTGTGCAAACAGACCCGACCCTACGCCCCAAAAAAGAAGTAATTCCATGGTGTTCACAAGTTAGAAAGATGAAAGCTTTAGTTTACATTTTCATACTTGAATTTTCCCCTCCTCCTTCTACTCCTTCTGATAATTTACAATTGACAATAAAAAAAGCTCGTTTCATTTCTTTTTTCGAGTCCCTAAATATCCCAACTTTTCCGAGATCTTCGTAAATTACGATTAAAATATTACAAAATTAAAAAGAAAGTTAATTAAAAGTTACTAACTATTTGTACTTCTAATCTTCCCATCTGAGTGTCACGAATTTTATACATAATTTCCTGGTATGGGTGGGGGCACAGCCCCATTCCCGTCAGCCATGAATTAGGTATCAATCTCAAAGGGTTTAAATTTTGCGGAATTCATTCATTAAGGTAATTTCGAAATTGAAATTAGAGGAAAAGGGATGGGCGAGCTTTCAGGTAGTACTCATCACAAGAAGAACGTGATGTATTTTAAGAACCTGGTAGCCAGTTTACAGACAAAAAATGTTAAGACAGTGCGACAGGGGGTTAAAGAGTTGAAGAATTTAATGTAAGTTATGCTTCATACGAAAATAAACAACTTTTTTCTTTGCTTTTGACTACTTATAGTCTACGGACGTGAAATTTATAATTTTGCGAGTTACCCCTCTCTTTTAAATAGTGGTTGCCATCCCGTTCTCTTTAAAAAAGTAGTCACACTGTAGGCCTGCAAAGAATGTCTCATAAATCAATATTAAAAGATAACGCCCATGTGGATTAAGGTGGTCCTTATTTTGAACATTTTCGAAACCGTGGTGACGATCCCCCAGATCTTTCCATTATAATCTTGAAATGATAATAATCCATGTCGCATCGGGCTTAATGTTTAACACATAGTTTACACGAGGAATTTTCCAAAATCGTGCTATCGCTTAAAAACACCCAATTTTTAACTTCAAAATAATTTTTAACCAATATTTAAAAACAAAGTTTTCAAACGCCCAAATTTTGAAAAAAAAGTTCAACTATTCAGCGTGAAAAATCAGTCGAAGGATGTTGAAATTTTTTTTGGAAATTTGGTTTGTAGGCTTTGTCTTTAAGTATTCGTTAAAAATTGAATTTTGAGGTTAGAACAATTTACTTTTGAAATTGTTTGGTATTTTATCTTTACAAAATAACTACGAGTAGCGACCGCCTCACTATTTTTGGTATACGCGTTTTTTGAACGATTAAGTGATTTCGGAAAATCTCATGTTAAACTTCAAGGCCGATGCGGTATGAGTTAATATCATTTTAAAAACTGAAAAAATTAGGTAGTTATTTGAGATCATAATGAAAAAATTGGGTGGGGGGTCGTCATTCCAATTTCAGAACTTTCAAAATACGTCTTACTCTAATGTGGATCATATTAAATTTCTAAAAGCATTTATACCGGCAAACGACGAGCGAAGAATTACAAATGAATGATAAATTTCAATACAAATACATTCAGGGGCGTAGCTACGGAGGGAGGGCTGACACCCCCTGGCATTGGCCGACAATGTGAAAAAATTAAAATTTATTCTGGTAATAGTAAGTATTACACCTGTAATGTTGTAAAAATGAAAGGAACCCCTCCCCCCTTCATACCAAGTCTGGCTACGCCACTGAATACATTTGATCCCCTCCCCAAGAAAAGTAATTTGGTTGCACTGTTTTGTCCCACTCAGGGGGAGGGGGCAGCTCATAAATTTGCTCGAATTTTTGTTATGTTGATTAATACTACTGTCAGCAGACAATCCTGTGTATAAAAATTCAGCTTCTCATTTCTCTTTTTTTTTTTTTTTTTTTTTTTTTTGGCGCTATTAGACTGCAATTTATTACGTGGATTTTTGTTACATTTTTAATAAACTCCCTGGGCTGTTTCCTGTTTCACTTCTTTTTTTAATATCTCGTGCTTCGTCTTGAACAGAGGACACCATGTACACAGGGAAAAACACCTAAATCTAATTGATAGCATTACCTGTGTTCTACTATCACCTGTAAAACGCTTCAGCTAACGTCAAAATTATCCCTGTATTACAAGACGGAATAAATCTTGTCATTCCTTTCTAAAGGCCATTCGTTACCTACGTACATTAAATTTTGTTTTACCGCGATTTTGTTGCACGAAAACTATAGCGGTATTTTTGTACGCATGATTGCAACTACTACCTTGCAGTCATCGATTCTTCGCTTTCAGTTTTCCCTGAGATGAAATTATTTACAACCGAATTCCGCGCATGTTAGGTAGAGTGGCTTTGGAAATAAAAATGATATTGATAATTATTATTATCTTCTGGAAGCCATCGGGTTAGCTCCGTATTAGAGTAGGTACCGATTATATACCTTCGTGTAGCACAAAAAGTCTACTTCTGGGTTTTAGGTTTTAGTTAAGGCTAAGGTTGTTCTATTTTCAAACCTTTTTATCGCATCCCCTCTTTCAAACATCCCTTTTAAACGCGCGCTTTTGTCGAGCGAACTAAAACCTCCCAACTCCCAAGTCTCAACGGTTACCGACAGCAGTGTTCTCGTTAACTGATAACAAGGGCGTTCAGAAATATCGAAGTTCAGTGTAACTTGATTCAAAATGTATCTAAAATGAAATTGCGGCGTTCAGGATGATCACGTTCTGGGTACTTCAACTGGCGTTCAAAAAAGTAATGATGATTGATTTAATTTGGTAACTTTAGCATAACCGTTCAAGCCATTATATGACAGATTCCTTTTTGTAAAATTGATTTTGTAGCATTGAAACTTCGCTCTCTCGGTGTTATCAGTGCAACAGTGTAATCTAACTCTTCTTTTTCTTTACTATAATTGATCGCTATTCCCTTTTTACTGTCTACTAGGAAAACGATGTTACCTCGGCTGTTGAGAATGCTGGTTTCGGATTCAGCCTGTGTTGCTCTTTGTAAAGCCAGTTGTAACTCTATTTCCGTAGCTCGCAGTTTTTCTTCAGCAACCTCGAGGTTCTCGCTTACCCCTGAACTTTCGAACCTTTCCTAGTCATGAAAAAAAAAACAAAAAAAAACATTTATTGAAGTAACCAAGTATCTAAACTAAATGTAAACAAATAAAACTAACCTAAGACAATTCGCAACTAAACTGTAAGAAGTGATTTAGCCGCATATCAGTTAGCACAGTCTACCTCTAATTCTTATATTGAGTTTCCTTATAGAACTGAGTGAAAGACCATGCTAACTGGAATATACGACTACACTGCGTGCACTGAGCCATCCACTTGTTTCATAAAGCAGAAAATGTAGTTGTTCGATTATATATAACTTCTGTTCGGTTGTTACGTTAAATTGTATAATTTCTCTATCATTCCATGGGCTATTGTATTCTGAAAAACCGGAAGTCGTGTTGCCAGTATTCCTAAAATATTGAATCCTGAGACGTTTGTACCTCGAAATAAGAACGAAAGCATTAATTATTCACCCTAACGATTGCAACTGTACAACATGTTAATAGTTAGCCGGAATACTTTATCTTAGTGGTAACGACTTAACGACATTCGAAAACTAGTATACGACTATCATTTTCACGATTTAATGTCGACTAGTTCAAAAAGAATTTTACCTATTGTTTTACCCCTGCCCCCCGTAACGGTTCACACTTGTTTCGACAAAAAAATTCCGTGGCATACGTTTTCCTTCATTAGAACGAGTCACATAAAAATGAAGCCGCACTACCAATAGTGCGTATGTTTTTTTGTTTTAGAATCGTTACACTTGTATTGTGCCATCTGTTCACACAACATGAAAGAATGTACTCGTATCATGCAGATGAAATGATTCGAAAATTTCTCACAATATTTCAAATTTAAACGGTAATTTTGTTACTGAGTAAACTGCTAATAGCGTGCAATGTCCGGATTACGAACGTTGATGGAAATAGGACTACGCTTTTGGTATGTCTCAATCTCGTTATTATATTTTGATGTCGACTAATCCTGCGTGGAAATCATGGTGCTAGCCGAAATTCCGGCATCAGCACCAGATATACGCCAAATTTGCTCTCAATTCTAGCGCAAATCGAGCACCAATCGAAAATTGGCGCTCAATTTGCACCAGGCGCCACAGTCGGACCAAATTTGTGCCGGACCTAAATGGTCCAAAATTCCGGCAACGGTGCTTGCGTGCATTTCAAATGGGAGGACGCTAGCACCAACATAGCGCAAATTTGACGCTGGCCCCATGGTTTCCAGGCGGGATAATGCGGACGTATCTCATAATTATATATTAGTGGTATCGTTACATCATTTAAGATGGACACCCTGTGTAAACTGTCCCTTCGGGAAGGAACACACACATTAGTACTCGTACTCTTAAAATAACCCCGATTTTTAAAATCACTTTTCTCTCATTTTGTATTTACAAAATATCGACAGGAGTGGGCGTTATACGGATGAAAAATGATCCGGATCACAAAAAATTGACGATGCGTGATCTGAGATTTTCTGATCAATTTTCCTTATAGGGATCTGTGCCCCGCGATCCGAGTCTGAAATTTGAGCTAACAGAAGATCTGTGAGGTACCTACATCTTTTTGAACTACAATGGAACCTTTCTAGGTATATTCCTCCATATTGTGAATTTATCTTCCGTCCCTCTCCCTTCGAGGAATTTTATATGTAAAGATGCCTCTTTATAACAAACAAAACTCTCTCTCTATAGCGAAATTTTGTACGGCAAGAAAGGTAAAGCGCTACCTACGTATTTTAATGTACAATAGAAAGAAAAATAAATCTGTATTGCATAAAAGGATGTTGACTTATACCGCCCCCGCCCGGGCTTATCAGTGAACTCGATAGTAGTACATAAAAAGTGTGATACAAGCACACATTTTTTTTTTTTTTCAAAGAAAAAAAAATGTGTGAATGTGTCACACTTTTTGTACTACTTCTCTCATCTTTTTACTCTAAATAACGCTTTTTCAGCATGCTCAATAAACCTCAACAAACTCAAAATCGATTTGAGAATCGATTTTCAACATGCTCAATCAACTTCAACGAACTCAAATTGGTTCAAGAATTATAGCAGCTGCGGAGCACCAAAGCACCGTAGGTGCGAAGGTGCGACGCACCTGCTCTTAAGAAATTCTGGCTCAGATTTAATTTTACTACTATTCAACGGAAAAAGCTGGATCATATTTACTTTACCATTACTCAACCGAAATTCCAGCATCCCATTTTTTACGGTTTCAAGTCCGAAGATCCTGACTCACCTTTTTTCGGTACGTTCACCGAGCTTCAATGGGGACTATTTCAGCAATTAAATCAGAGCAAGAACCGATGAAATAAATACGCTTATAAATCCAATGAACTCGATACAGTAATGAATCCGTAATTTTTTTTTTCTCAACAGCTGCGTTCGTTTATACATTCAGTGTATACACTTTTGCACTCAGTGTATAAATGTGTGTTCGTTTAGATCCAGATACACTGAGTGTAAAGGTGCACGGTGTTCGTTTAGACTCGTGTATTCCGATTGAACACTGAAGTGTACGAAAGTGTATAGGTGTATACACTTTTCACACCTGCTCATGAGTACGTGTAAAGTTGCGCGCACCTAGTGTACACCAGGGTACACTTTTGACGTTTAAACGAACGCAGCTAACAAGCTCAAGTGGTGTTTGTGGAAGAACGAGCACAAGCGCGGTTCGCGCACATCCACTGTGCATACTAGTCTGTATACAGTATTTCTGTTTCACTCAATTAAATCCGTGATGGTCGACGAGTAATTTTTATTAACGTGCTCAACGAACTTCGTGTAGGGACGGCGAGCCGACGTAAGCAATGCAATATAGAACTGGCGTTAATACAGTATACAGTGAGATACAGTATCTATGATTCACTTCGCACGCTTTCGTGATCATTCACTTCCACTAAAATATTGAGGAGAAATAAGCAACGCTTTCGTGATCATTCACTTCCACTAAAATATTGAGGAGAAATAAGCATTAAACGATTTCTGGATTCTTTGCTTTCTAGTTCTCAACAATTGATATTATTTACGTCTTTCTGTCGTATATCGACTAAGTGAAACTCAGGACTCAAGATTCAAATTCTTCTGGTATGTACACAGCCTTAGCACGAAGAGTAATTTCACATAATCAAACAATGGCGCCTCCGAGTAAGTTGAAATACTGGCGAAGTACTGATAGTGTTGTACAAAATCGCGCATTTTCTACATTTGATATCGAAATATTACCGCCGATTCTTCTTTCAGGTGAAAGGCATGTTTCCAAAGCGCAATTGGCTCTCCAAAAAATGATGAATGATGTTCCCGTGATAACCATCCGCATGCGTAAATATATAGATTTGATTTTAGAAGAAATGTGAGTATTAAATCTTTTTTTTAGCCGATTCCCCCTTTTTTTTTCTTCGGTGTTCATTATTTGTATCTTCATCTGCTGTGTCATCACGGTATTGAATTTCATATTTTTCCGTAGACAACTCTGTCCGATACTGAAAAACATGAATTGATGGCTCGAATCAGGAAAATGATCGATAGGGCGGCTGAAAAATTATCATTGAACTCATTCCGGGTAGTAACTATGATGATAATCGAGATCTTCGCGGAAGCGGATTAAATTCATTCTCGATTGTTTTGAGGCAATCATTGTTTTTTTTTTTTCATATTACTAGGAGGTCGATCTCTTTTTTGATATTATTACCTACTAATTACACAATTCTTTGTTGAACGGATTGAGTTCCTAAGTTTTTTTTTCAATTTTTCCTAGTAGAAGTTTGAACAATGGACTTCCAATAGTATATTGCTAGCAGTTGTATTATAATAAATACGTCATAATCATTGTATCTGTAGTCCTTCCCTCGTTATGCAGTACTGCTTTACCGGTATTTACAACTTCAAATGGTGTTAACACCTTGAGGAACCACTACTTCCGCAGAATATTGATAACAATATGATATTCGTCGCGATCTCGTCAAGGACATATCTGTGCGATCGAAACTAAGTACTCGTCGACCATCGCGAAAAAATGTGAGCTTGGAAAAATTACGGATTCATTACTGTATCGAGTTCATTGGATTTATAAGCGTATTTATTTCATCGGTTCTTGCTCTGATTTAATTGCTGAAATAGTCCCCATTGAAGCTCGGTGAACGTACCGAAAAAAGGTGAGTCAGGATCTTCGGACTTGAAACCGTAAAAAATGGGATGCTGGAATTTCGGTTGAGTAATGGTAAAGTAAATATGATCCAGCTTTTTCCGTTGAATAGTAGTAAAATTAAATCTGAGCCAGAATTTCTTAAGAGCAGGTGCGTCGCACCTTCGCACCTACGGTGCTTTGGTGCTCCGCAGCTGCTATGATTCTTGAACCAATTTGAGTTCGTTGAAGTTGATTGAGCATGTTGAAAATCGATTCTCAAATCGATTTTGAGTTTGTTGAGGTTCATTGAGCATGCTGAAAAAGCGTTATTTAGAGTAAAAAGATGAGAGAAGTAGTACAAAAAGTGTGACACATTCACTCTTTTTATGTACTACTCTCGATAGTGAACATCTTGATCATATTGTACGAGAGACCATAGGTATTCGCTTTTATTAGTCATTCAGTTTATGGTCGATTTGTCAGCCGGAGAGTATGAAAATATCGAAGCCAAAAATTATAAGTGTGTCCGAGAACTTTTCAATTTTAAACGATGTGGACAGTGGTGCTCGAACAAAAGATATTGCGGCAAAATTCGGTTTGGCTGCGAATTCGGTATCGACGGTAATAAAGAATCGGGAGTCGGTTTTAGAAAATGTTGAAATTTTCGGAAATAATAATCGCGACCGAAAAATTGAGAACGCTCAGTACGGTGATGTCGACGAAGCAGTCCTTCAATAGGTGCTGTTGATAAGGGACCAGAACAAGCCTGTATTAGGGCCCCTCATCCAAGAAAAGGCTCATTTTCTTAAGAAGCTCTGCTCCGCTAGAGATGGATTATAAATAACGTATGTATTAGAGTACATTACACCATAATACAGTACCCATACAAAAATTATCTACGCTGTGTACTCTGTTTGGAAAAAAAAAAAAATTATAAAACGAATTTTAACAAATTTTTTTCGGAGTCCCTTCGGATTCGTTATACAGAGGTTTTACTGTTATTTTGCTTATTTTTTGATTCGACGGATCACAAGAATCACAGTCTGGATCAGTGTTAACGTTTCGTGATGATCTTTGGTCCTAATCAATTTCTTTTTCAAGATCCATGATCTGTGATCTGAGTCTCATTCTTAGTGATCTTGCCCATTCCTGGTCTCAGCAATCTGATGAATATGTATGTAGGTACCTTATTCAGATTCATGCGATTAGAACATACAAGCTCTTTCAAATAGGGGCGGGGGCATACGTATATTCGAAACCAAATTAGTCAATAGGTACTCATCTCTTTCTTGTTTTGTTTTTGATTTTCAATTTTGAAGCCTTCCCAAGGAATAAATTGCTGGTTACGCGCCTGTCATCATAAAGCTGTGAACTTTAATTCTTCCAAAAGAGGCCAAATTCAATTTCGATCACAATTTTATTGTGTCAAAATGATAGAATATAAGATTAAAAAAATTGTTCAAGGACGTACCAAAGGATGCAGCCTTCTCTCTCAAAGGTCTGACAACTATAAATATATTAATGAAAAATGTGTACACAAAAATATTGGTAAAAATTGGCGAATTTTTTACAAAAACAGGTACAAAATTGTTGGTAAAAATTTGATTAAGTTACGAACTTCTTACAAGTTATGAAAAAAATAAAAAGTCCGTGATGACGCTAGAAAAAAATTATACGTATAGGAGCGAGAAAGAATACTTGAAAACTATAGGAAATTTATAAAATTGGATACACACTTGCGTAGAGCAAGCTTATTTCACGAAAGAAATTGGGAAATTTCATAACTTGACCCGATAAAAAATTGTGAGAAAATGAACTATTTTTGTTCTGAAAATGGGCAAATAATCTAAGTGGAAATTTGAATTTTTAAAGGTACCTACTGAAAAGCGAATGAAAAATTGAGAAAAGTACGACTGCGTTGGGAATTTTGAGTTTTGAGAATTTTGAGAAAAGTTATGTAAAAAAAAAAAGTTAAAAAATAAAAACTAAAAGTTTGAAAATTTTTCAACTTGAAGAGAAATTAAGATAAAATGGTTCAATTTCGGTTTAAAAACTGAGTAAATGACAGCTTCTAGAAAGTTTTGGGAAATTTGTGAAAAAAACTGAAAAATAAATGATTATGCTAGGAATTTTGAGTTTTTATGATTTTGTTTGGGCAAAGTTGTATAAGAAAAAAGAAAATGATGAAAGTATGATACAAAAAATGAGCGTTGTCGGGAACTCGAGACGATGCGAAATGGTTCAATCTTGCCCTAAAAATGGGTCTGAAAACCTCCTTGAGTTTTGCACATTTTTGGGATAACCGGAAATGTTGATAGAGTAAACTGTGCTAGAACATAAGTAGGTATATTAGTCTTTTACTCCTGGTACTACATCGGATCGAATATCATATTATAGATAAGATCACCAATATACGTACAATCAGATTAGATTACAGGGTAAAAATTCGATTTTTTCGCGGATGAATTTATTTTCTGCCTTTGGCAGCAGGTCCTATTTTAAGAATTTTTCGGAGTTTCCCAAGCACCAAATTTATAATATTTTCAATGTTATGAAATTTTTTTCTGTCCCAGGAAAACACGACCAAATTTCAAAGAAAACGGAATTTCATCTTAGTTTACGCGGCCGATTTTGGCCAGTTAAATTTTAAATCTCGGATTAAAGTTCAGTTAAGTTGTAAGTGGCCTTAATTTTTAGTACTGCCTAAACTCGGCCGTAGTGCCCATTATAATAGGTGTCCTACCTCGCAGGTTAGGAGAAAAAATTCGAAGATTGTCCATAAAGATCTGAAATTACGACATTGTTATTTTCCCGCTTTACAAGCAGGCCTGCTAAATTTCAGTGTTTTAGTTGATACGGAAATTAATGATTTTATAGGAAATAAGTCATCGCTTTTATCATCAGTTATATCAAGGATAATTCGAGATCAGCTATTCGAATATATTCGGCTTGTTACGTTGTTTTTAACAAAAGCCTTATACTCCCATAAACAGAGATTGAAATGTTTCCAAATTATTTGTATGCTTCACATACTCAAAATCTCATTCTTGTTCCTTTTGCCACAAGTGGATGCTATTTTTTCGTTCTTTCAATTTCAATCGGTGGATTTCCATAAATGATTACGAACCTTTTATCGGAATCGGGAGAATCAGATGTTGTTATTTGGTGAATCTCGTACGCATTATCTCCGAATGTAAATTGTATGATCATTTTCGACCAGTATTTTGGTAACGTGTAGACTTACATCACATCCCACCGTTACTTGAACTATCCGTGCAAGTATGGTATAGTACACAACATACCAAGGTTTCAAAGTGAGTATTTAAATGCGAGGGCAATTTTGCGAAACGAGTCGTAGGTGAGTGAGCAATTTGCACGAGTCATGGAAACACTCCATTTGAAACTTCATTATGGAAGACATTTTTTATAATTAATGATCAAAAATGGCTGTATTTTTCGCTGACATAGTCTGTATCTAAAATGAATGATACTATAGGTATAATATCGTCAATATTCGAGTACAAAATAAAACGAAGATAAATTCGAAAATTTAATTAGCTCAGTTCATTTAGCAGTAGGTGACCAGCAATTTGTACCGTGTGCTCTTCCATGTAAAAACCTGAAGCAACCTTTTACATTAAGGTACGTTCACTTTACGCACAGGTTTCGTTCGCACTCGATTCATCAGTGATGAGCGCTTTTTTTCGCTCACAAAACACGTAAATATTGCCTTTCTGATCATGTATTATTCTTTGCGTTTCTTATAATTAAAATTAATTTACTGTAAGTCAGCAGGTATTTGGAGTTTAAGTCCATCTTTGTTTTAAACTAAATCAGTTTTGTTAAACCCAAAAAATATTCGTAGGCACGGTGCAATACAGAGCTCAAGGGCGGAAAAGGAGTGTCTCGGAAAAGATAGAAAATTATTTGAGGTTATTTATGTAGCAAAATGTCTCCTTTAAAATGTTCGCGACTACTAAACCTATCAGTGCTCGAAGTCAAGTCATAAATAGGGTGTACCCGACTTTATATCAGATTGAGGAGAATTTCTAGTTTGCTGAGCCGAGTCGACGAGCGAAAAAAACAAAAAAACTAGAAATAAAAAGATCTCCGGTGAAGTATTGCCAATAAGTAAAAGTTTTGGAAGGGATCCTTCCTCAACCCCTTAATGAAATGAGTGAAGAATTCTCTGTTCAACTTCTCCGTACTTTTTGCTTTCTGTTGCCTCTTTCTGTTCTCCATCTAGATGCCGGAGCATCATTTTCATTAAACCCATTGAGAACAATCATCTAATCAATTAAAGCTGGTGAAGATATGTCCAGTTTATTAGACGAAATGTGTAAACATAATTTGTTAATTGGAGTTACTATAATGCCCCATTCGAATTGTAGCAATTTTGTTCGCAGACCGTATATCACACGTTAAAAATTGACCGGGTTTGTGCTAAGCGATGTGCAGTAAATATTTGCAACTGTTGTCGAAACTGAAAAATGCAATTTCACGCCATATTCTGGCTAAGCAACAACTCACTGTGGAAAATTAGGAGGAAAATTGTTTAAGATGTACTACTCCCATTACTTCTAACGTTATTACTTGAATGTCAAAATCTGTTTCTAGCCCTCAAATTTAAATAATGAGAAAATAAAATCTTCTTTCCATGATACGCACGAGTAGGTCTGAGATTTTTTAAGTGAACATTTCAAACTTTAATCTGATGCCCTCTTCGAGGTTTCTGTTCAGAGTTGTCATTTTAGACTACAGAAACTGTACAGCAATAATCTACAAACACGAAAATTTCTTCATTTCGCCTTTCTTTGTATATCCTGCTGAAATAGTGGAGTGTGCGCAAGTCGTGAACGTAGAAGTTAGATTCTGAGGGTCAGTCGGGTTCGAATTTTATTCCCAATCAGCTTAAAGCGGAGCAGAAGTATTGGCTCCGCTTCAAGCCAATTTTAATCTGGAATAGACGTCAACTCGTTGACTAGGAGTCTTCGTCCCTGGCTGCTCAGTAGCTTTACGCCGCCATACGTACCAAGACGAAGAGGTGAGAGACGATGTGAGTGATGAGGAAGCGTCCGGCTGTGGGAACCTGAAATTTCCTCTCAGGCCGGCCTCAAAGCGTCCCTCCGGCCACTGATGAAAGGGCAGTTTCCGGTGCCGGGGGTGCGGTGCCTCAGGGGCCACTTTGGCACGTGTGCATCGCCATACATCCCACCCCCGGCCGATAATTGGCTCGCTCGTATCCACCTTCTGCTTGGCTCTACATCCCTCGTTTTAAGGTGCTGATTCCGTCTCAAAACCTAGAATTTCTCTCTTTGGGTGGAGGTGGAGAGTAGATTCCTCATAGGTATATTGAGTGATGGTATGGTCACTCTTCTGGACATTTTGTCCGAGATGATAGGACCAAGTCTGACGAGAAAAGGGCAAAGGGGAAATTCCCCTGGGCCCGGACTCTTGGAGTACCCGGTCTTTTTCAGCAGGCGCGAGTTTTCAAATGCCTATATTTTCTAGATTTTATATTCTAGTTTACTCGTTTTTATTCCTTACTCTATTTTCTCCCCGCGACTGGATACTCTCTCGATGGCCTGCATAGAACTATCAGAAAATGACAAAAAATATAGAAATTATAGAAATAACAGCAGAAGGAAAATTAAGGTCATGACGAAATAGAAATTAAAAAATTATAATAGAGAAAAAAGTGATAGGAAAGTAACAACATAAAGAGAAGTAACAAAAATAACACGAAGTACAGAAATGCCGGGAAACAATGAGTAAATTAGTTTGAAAAATTGATGAATAAGTAGAAGCAAAACTGACAGAAAATATAGGGGGGGGGGACGAAAGACGACACAAAATGATGGAAATTACAGGTTTGAAACATTGGTGAGAATACAGTAATGACGGGAATATCCAGCACGATCATTTCTGTCCTCTCCGTTATTCTCTCTCCAGTGGCAGGAACGGTCGAAAAAAGCAGAAACCATACGAAAACTAACGAAGTAGTCAATGAAAATTTAAGGACTTTTATCTACTTTTTTTTTTTAATTTATGCAAGAAAATACTATTTTTTGCTTATATGGCTTTTGTTGAACATTTGTATCCGCGGGACCTTTAATGGAGACTGAACCTGAGACAAATATATCACCTGCTGCCTCTTTTGATAGGCTTGCTAACCGTATGATCTGATTGTATGTCTGCTTGTCTATTTATTCATCTATTCTATCTGTGTGATGTATTGCAGTCTGTCGATCTGACTATCGGTGTGTCTCTGGATCTTGAGGTAATCTAATACATCTGCCTTCACAATCCTAACTGAAGGGAGTGGAGGCCAACATTTAGTACAAAAGATGTGTGCACTGATATCTTAGGGGGCGAGGTTCGTACCGAAGAGGAGATAAAAAGAAGCTCCTTCCAGACACACGTTAATGTTTAGTGGAGCGTATGACGATACACATGTGCCAAAGTGGCTCCCCAGATACCGCACCCCTGGCTCCGGAAACTTACTGGCGTACATTAGTAAACTATATTAAAATCGGAATTTACTCGTACATTCATTTTGGTACATTCCAGCGCGTAGAGAAGCAAGGAGATACAGGAGATAGACAGGCTAGTTGACTATACAAAAAGTCAAACAGATTTTTTAATTCTAAAATTTGAATTTCAGCTCTATTTTGTCTTTGATTTGAATCAAATCAGGCCAAAAGATCCACTGATCGTTGTTAAGGAGGATTAGAAATTTCTAAGTTTTCGGCTCCATTTTCCTCGAAAGGGAAGAAGGAAGGCAGGTGAGGCGGAAGATGGAGGGCAGGTTTTTCATATGCAAAGAGTTGATCAGTCTATAGTTTGGTAGTTTACCTTACGTATTACTTCAACAGTCGATTTCCTCCGGCGTTCAGTTTCAAGCTGACTATTGAGATTTACAATTTGTTCTTGAGCCTCGGATTCTCTTAACTTGATCGATTTCAGTTCAGCCTGTAATTTCGATATATCCTTCGTTAAATCTGTAACAATTCATTCGTGTTCATTCTCGTACAATGCAAACGTTTCAAAGAATATTCTAGAACAAAAATAAATACGCTAATACGTTGGTCCTTACGGGAGGACTTATAATTGAACTTCGGTTGTAACGTCTGCTGAAGATAGGGGACTATTTTCGGCCCTACAATTCGATTTTAGCTTTGCTGATGCAGGGTGTAAATATTGGCGAATGGGGGGATTATCGGGGACTTGGAGGTTTCATTTTCGAATTTTGAGGGCCTTCTAGTAGTTTTGCATGATCGATTCTTAATCAGATTTTCATAAGAAAATTCACATGTTTTGCTTTTTATTTGGAAGAATATTTCTCTTTCGATTTCTATCAAAATGGTAATCTTCTAGGGAACTGGGGAAATTTTTCAAAATGGGGTCTTTTGGGGCACTTGAACGACTTGGGGTCATGTAATATCATACTATTAAGTATTTTCAGAATTTTCTGGTGGGAATGACACTAAGTTAATCTTCTGAGGGAGGCGCCCCTACGTATTCAGTATGTATTAAAACAGTTCAGTTAGTGCCTACGCGTTTGTGGGAGTATTTTGCTCCGTATAAACATAACTGTATTTTTTTCAGTTTCAGTTTTCCCACGGGTGGGTAGGAGGGGATACATTGTTCTTTTCTTTGGATTGGAAGGAGGCTAAATCAGTTTTCTAACGAGACGTAAAGTGTAGCTCTCCCAGAATTCCCGCAAAGTCGGACCGCATATAATAATCTGATAGCACTACAGTGGTGACTAGTGTCAATCTCGGTGTTGACCAGCTTACTTACTAAGGTGGCTAGTTGGTTTCGCACTTTTGCACGCTTCATTTTCCCATATATTTTGATGAAAGAAGTGGTTGAGGGATAACCCTTCTACCTTAGTCATAGGTGCTGGAATCTTAGGAACAACGTCCCCTCCCCAATAAATGTTCCACTTCATATTATTCATCAGTTCAAAACCCAACACGCAATACCCTGATTTAAATTGCTAAAGCTCAGCATATACCTCGTGCACCATATGCCATGGAAAAAAATGTTGCCTTCCCAGTGATTTCGGTTGTCCAGTGTCTATGTCCGCGACATAGTAAGGCTTTCTGTATTTTAGCATCGCCATAATCAATCCAAAATAAGATTAATTAATGAAAACTTTCACACTGACCTTTAATTGTGTTCCTCAATGCATCGATCTCATTATCTTGCTCAGTCGTGTCCGGTTCATCTACCATTTGCGACAGACAGTCGGGGTTGGCTGCCATGGCATACTGTAGGAGAGCCGTACTTTGTCGTTTCAGTTCGCGGTTTTGTTTGTACCACTGAAAACATAAGAGTAGGCAGATAATTATTTTAACGCGCCTTGGTATTAAAATTGTTTTTCTATTTTGCACTTATGGATTTCTTCATGTTTCTCTCCCATGTAGATTCGGGCATAACTTTATCCGGAAACTTGAGCATTTAGGTTATTAAAATCCATTTTTTACCAACTTAGTACTAATATCTAAATAAATTCACTAGTCAGAAACTTTTCCTCGGGCATTCTTATTGACTGTGATCTCGTAAACAAAGAAGTACCGAAGGGAAGAGGAGTGCCCTGAAGCAAGTCACACAATAGGCAAAATTCAAGGCATCAATTCAAAAATGTTGCAGTTGGTGAATTTTTGGCATATATAACATTGAAGCCTCCGCTCCTCGCTAGTAATTTTGATACACATGCTCGTATATGAGTACGTGATGGAATTGAACGTTTAATGTAAAATACATTAATATAGTCTAGTTACGAAACGTTTAGGAGAATATGACATAAAATTGCGATGCACACAATGGGTCTCTGAGAAAATATATGTATTTGACCAGTGACTTCTCAAAGGCTATTGTCAGCGCCCCGATAAGATAAGCATATTCGAAACGCAATTGCTAATAATGTTCGATTGTGTATTCTGACACTGACAAAGAACCATCGTACGTTACACCCAATAATTGAAGAACGCAGAATTAATTACAAATGACTAATGTGCTTTCAACCGTGTTTTTAGTCGCTTATCAGTACATTATTAGTCATAGCTTTGAAGAGTCTTTACATTCTTGAGTACCGAGAAATAATTTTCAAGGTATTTTTCCGAAACTAGAATTCTCAATATTTATTGTTAAATGAAATAAATTGTGACAGTAAGATGCCCCAGGAGACTAGATACTCTTTTTTCATGATAAATCCGAATTAGTTAACATCGAATGAACATGTCAGTGTCATCCTTACTCGTGTAGCTCTTGTCATCGCTTGTTCCATTGTGCTTGTATCCAATTGATATCGATTTTGCAGTTGATCGTATTCTTTGCACATGGCTTCAGATACTGCAAACGAAATGAACAATCGTAATAGTAAAATATTTTAGTCATTGTATAACTTACTCTTAACCTTTATTTTTTAAATTCCTATTGTTTTTATTTCTCTAAGGAGTATAAGTTCACTTACGTACGTACGTTAGCTCATCCTTGAATTATGTAGAACAGGGACATCATACCCCCAGCAGAGCCGTATAGAGAAAATCCGATCCAGGAGCAAAGTTTTCGTTGCCCTCCCCTTCCCCCATTAATATGAAATATGAGGAACACGTGAGCGTAAATATTTTCATTTTTTAATCTAAATTCATGCAAAAACTCCTATTTTTGCTTCATTTTCCATTTTTTTTTCTGGTTTGTAAGTCCGAGCTCCTTTACGGCGGCCATACTCAAGATAAACATATCAGCTACTCCTTCCACTCGTCTGGGGTGGTCACCAATAGATACAAGTTCTAAGCACCCATTAAGGGCTAATAATTTGGTCAAATCGTCACCAATAATGTTTCAGTATTTTTGATCAAATTCATCAAACGAAACGTAGATATAGAAATTCATGTTCACATAGCTCATCAATTTCGCTCATCTAAACGACAGGCAATTTTTTTTACATCATGTTGTGACAGGTCAAATTTGTCCTTCAGTTATTCAAGGTAGGCAACATGTTAGCTCTTTTTGTTGCATTCATCTAGCTGTATCCCTTGAGATTAAATTCTTTCCAACTATGTTGGAAACATCCTGTATATACGCATGTATAAAAATGTCATGAAATATTTATTAATTTACTTACGTTTTCGAAGATGCTCGAGCTGATCATTTTTCTCTTTGAATTCGTTTTTAAGGTCATTGTAATCGTTCTGCAAAGCGACGTATTTTCTCTCCAAACAGGAGTAGTCTTGAGTTGACGAGGGAGCTGCAACAAAGTATTTGTATTTTATAATCATTTGTTTTTTGTACTCGTATTATTACTTCATGTCTCGCCAATTTATATACCGAGGTTGTTAGCTGGTGCCTTTAATACACATGTACATTAATACAATCTTTATACTCACTATAATTACAAATTACATCAATCACGCTAGTCAGTGTAGGGGTCTAAGACACTGTGCCCCTTTTTTGTTTTGCTGGAATTTCATTTTTCAAGTTCTCTTTCAAATTTGTTGTCATAAAAATGAAAAAAAATTGTTCTTCATCTTATTAGGCAGGTATTTCATTCAACAATTTAGGTAAATAGTTCGAAGCATTTCTTCCATAGCTGTTATTCTTTCTTGCTTCCGGATATATCCAGTATTTCTTGTACTCTGTATCCTGAGGATTTCGTTTTTATATTTTTCGTAATCAGGGACGTACTAAGGAAAGAAACTGCTCTAGGCAATATAAAATCTGCCGCCCCATTTAATTAGAAATATATTGTAGGAGCACATGGAATCATAAGTGCGCCCAGTTTATAATGGCCAGGTGACTATGAACTAGGCTGATGAGATGCTAATACCCTTTACACCAAATTGCGGACTTAAATTCACTTTGTTGTCAAGAAAATAATCCTTAGTTTAAATTTACTTATATTGATTGATAATATAATGCTGAATAAAGAATATGCATTCATCATGAGCAAATTTTGTGTAACAAACTACAGAGGGAAGAAATGGAAAAATTACTGAAATAAAACAAGAAACAAAAATTACAGTTACAGATTTACATATAGTGCGTTTTCGTGGGATCAGTTCTTGGTTGTCACGTTGCTAAAAATTTTGTATGCTTTGATAATTCCGAAGATGGCTATTGTTTCAATAGTAATGAACAAAGAATTCCGCTGCAGTAGAAATTTTCTCAATAAGTTGACTAGGAAATTTTTGCGAAGCATTTTTCAATAAGAACAGACTTTTATGCCACCCCGTATATGATAGAAATCCTTCAAATGGCGTAGTTACTTCTTCTATTTTATTCCTTCTTCATTTTGCTACTTTTCCTTCATTAAAAAAATTTTTTATTGGTCTGAAAATTCAAAATTTTGCCGCCCTAGGCAGCTGCCTAGGTTGCCTAGAACAGTAAAAACGCCTCTGTTCGTAATTTCTGAAACGTTTGACGGTAATGAATTATTTTGTATACATGTGTTCGATAGCTCAAGTACATCCTTTGTTTTTCGTAAGTCACCATAGGTGGGTTCCCTTGCTCTTTTTTTCAGAGGAACATAGTTTCCTAGGGCTTTCATTTACCATCCTATTTTTTACTGCTAACTCTGACCCTTTGTGTATCTAAGAATACTGACTGCGAAAGAGAAATGTAACACGTATATTAGTTTCACCAGTACTAGGATAACAGAATTTATAAAACAAATTTATAATTTTTCTTGATACCCTCTTTTACGCTTTCATCTACCCCCTTTCGATTTTTCATCCACTTGCTTCAGTATGCTACAGCTGCAATTTTGAACCACGTGGTATTCTTTGAACACGAACAGTTATTAATTATTGGTTTAAAAATGTGCATTTTCTGTCGTATGTGACGTTCTTGATCTCATCCATTTGGTCTTTTCAGAGTTCATCATTAATTTATTTTTACCAAGTTATTTAGGTAGTTCAGGTTGCATGTTTTCTGTTACCATTTAATAACTTTTGTCGGAAGTTGATATGACTATATTATCGGTGTGTCCTAAATGTAATTCCTGATTATCACTTTTTAAAACCTAATTTATGTATACTTATATAAAAACAGCAGAAAACCTAGTATACTTCTTTGGGGTACGCCTATCTTCGTTTTTTTTCTCCTTCTCTATAATTCTTATCCAATCCTTATTTTGAGCGTTCTGTTTTGGAAGTAGTTTTTAAACAATTTGAAGTAATTTCCCTACATTCCAATCCAGTTTGAACAATCAAGAAGCTCTTCATGAGAGGTATTTTATCGAAAGTTGTAGAAAAATCCGCAACGATAGCTCCCACATACTTCCCTTAATACTTATAATATGATAAATATAAAATTCGGTGAATAATTTGATTATAAAGCTCGCACGCCCTATAAAATAAATTATTACCAGGCATGTAATATGTGTTAGGTTTTTACTTGAATGACACATACATACGTCAATTATCTCAAATATTAGACGTCGTAGGTTTCAGTCGGCATATCTCTTGAACTTCCGCGTTATTTCAAGTGACATATTCATATCTGTAGCATCCGTGTCCGATTTATATTTTGATGATAAACTTATTCTGTCATATTACGCACTTTTGTCTGTGTTTGAAGTATTTTTACAATAGATGCGCTCAGTTTGTTCTTATTTTAAGGATTGGGGGTAGTCAGCCCCCTTTTCTTCCAGAGAAACATATAAAGAACAAGTTTGTTATGTGGTGCACTTAAAGGTTTTGAGTGAACCCAAACCTGAAGCAAAGAGCCGATTTCTCCCCATTCCGCATTCTCTGAATTTGTGCTTTGGTAATACAAGCGAGGGAATCTTGATTAGTGTCGGGGGCGACAGCCGAATTTAGCGCCCTCATCGCCGTGGGAGAAGAAAATTAAGAGCGGAAATAACCCAAGGTGTCTATTGACAGGTCTCTGTAAGATGAAAGCTCACCAATACTAACAACTCGATACCATAATTTATTAATAATACTTCTCTGTCAGTTTTACAGAGTAGGTTCAGAGAGCTCCTCTCTCAATACACAGCCTGTATCATTTTTTGGTGTAGTAAAATCGAGACAACTGAACTTTGAGTCAGTACCTATGCTTTAAATTATCACACTTTTTCTCCCAATACGATTTCATTCGCTCAAGTTTTCATGTATGTAGTTGATCCATTGTGTATTGCCCAGTTTGTTAATTTTCTAGCAAATTCATTTCCCACACTACCAGTTGAGTCAGGTATAAACGTGATTGGAGAGAGTCAACCAACGTTTTTCGTTGTGTTAGTCAACTGAACACTGACTCATTCTTCTACCGAGAGTGACTACGAGACCCACGCAATATTATTCTATCGTCCGCATAAAATTCGATAGAACACAACCATGTGTATGAAAAATTTCAGAGGAAGTCCCGAAACACAAACCAGTTTCAAGATCGATTATTACGGATCCCAAGAATATAATAAAAGAGATAGAGAACTCATTACAGACGAAAATTATTTGTGTTCGTACACATACGAATGCGATTTTTTTTTTTAAATAAATGGAGCCCCCAACAGCATGTCAAAACGTTAAAAAGTTCTACTGAAAATCCTCGATCGAGTCTACTTCGTGAAAATGACGTGTGTAAGAATGGTATTGCGAAAAATCTCTACTATTAACTGAATCTATAATGAGTTATTTAGCATATCATTGCTGTTCTTAAGGAAAAATTGACTTTTGCCCCAATGGCAGATTACCGTTGTCCTGAAGTGTGCTTAAGCACAGAACGGCAAAATTTTGACGGCGGTAAAATTCAGGGAAAATGGAAAACAAATAAAATAGGGATAAATTTGTTTCACGTATTTCTTCCTAGGGAAGGGGGGGGGGAGGCAAAAAATAGCATTCAACGGCAAATCAGAGGTAAATCCGGCCGTGCTTTGCATCATTAACAGAGGTTCGGAGGAGAATTCAAACTGAATCATGACAAGAATAAGCCATACCTGGGAAAATGACCTACAATTGCAAAATGCTATTATTGAAGACATACCTACTGTTGGAAGTTCTTAAGTCTAAAGATGTACGCACATAAATTTCTCAGGAAACAAAAAACCAAAGTTTTCGTTTATTTGGATTTCGGATTTTCTTGTTTTTCTATTTTTTTATTTCCCCCCCCCCTCCCTTCTATTTTCTAATGTTTACTTTCTGTGAAACTACTCTAGGAGAAGTAGGCAACCGCGCTTAAGAGTAATTTCAGGGAAAGCCGATTTGTGTTTACTGGTAGACGTCTGAAATAGAACCTGGAACTGAAATATTGTCACCATTTTCAAAATTTAAATAATATCATAAGAAGATGATGTCCTTTCCCTTCTTCAGCTGTAAAATAATTGAAAAGTTATCGTACATTTTTTCAAATTCTTGAATGAATAAGACTGACTGGAAATGACGAAATCGTTTACTTATTCGTAGTTATAATGACTATAGATATAGATTATAAGTTTTCTTTTCAATTTATCCAAGGTTATTCAACGTAAACCTGCAGAGTGAACGTCGGACGAGCAGTTGAAGCTTTTCGCTCGTTTTCGCATATCCGGACATAAACAAAATAAAATCGTCTAGAAAATGAGTCAAACGTGTCGGCCAGGTATACTTGTTATGTGAAGTTGAATCATACGTCACGAACATATTATATCAAAATTATACGTAAGAGAAGAAACTGAAAACAGGAAGGTGCCCGATCGCATTCTCTTTCAAAGGGCTTCACTGATCATGTGGTCATCCACACAGCATTATTCTTACGGAAGTATGAATATGTCACGCCGAATTTATCAAATTGACGATTTCATAAAATCGGCAGATATTTTGCTGATTTTATAAAATCAGTAACGCAAGAGCAGTTATTGCCGAATTTATAAATTCAGCAAAATTTTAAAATTTTTTGCTGAATTTATAAAATAGGCGAGTGTTTGCCGATTTTACAAAATCAGTAATAAATGATTGTAGCTGATGAGTGTACCAGACGGATGAGGTCAGAATTTTCCTGTGCTCACTAGAAAGCAAAATCTATGATAAGATAAAATGAAGACGAGTACTACTCATAATTCGAATAATGTCATTGATTTGTTAAATCATAACTTCTCTACTGATAAAATGAGGCATAAACTCAATCTGTACCTTCGAAAATGCTCTTCAATATTTGTTTGCAAACAGTGCTAGTGAAGTTATTTCTTATAACTCTGATTTTGAGTTTGACCTAATGGATCAAGATATATGGGCTTGTGAAAAAGAGGCGGAAACTGTGTGAATTTTGAAAGATGTTGAAGGCGTAGAGTGCAGGTGGTTCCAGAGCAGAATTACCAACTATACAATCGCGGGCAAAATATTCTCTCAAATCAATCAAAATAATACGTCCACTTTTGCCCCAACAGTGTTTCTTTTTTTACCCCTGGGTGGTTCATTTTCAGCCCCATAAATTTAACCTTCTTCTGTTATTGGCTGGTTAAGACTTATCAGTGTTTGAGAGTACTCAAAGAAAACTCATTCTTTTTGTCACTCTACAATGTAAAAACAATTGAGAAATAATGATTACATCGTAAGCAATCTACTTTTTTTTTCTTCTTTTTCTTTTTCAAATTGCAAAACCATTTTTTGTCTTGCGCTAATTTTCCCCCTTAATTCTAAATGAGAATAGATCAGATTATTTCTCACAATCATAGAAGGATTACCTACCCTACACATTGCCGTTCTAAATTCCTTTTGAAATTCTTTCTAAAGAAAGCTGACTATGTTTACTTATTACCCTGAGAATTGGGTGCTCACGTTTTGCCCCAAGTGATCATATACCTGCCGATTTTATAAATTTGGTAAAAATGTATTGCTTATTTCATAAAATCAGCAAAACCTGCCAATTTTACAAATTCGGCAAATTTTGTTGCCGATTTTATGAAATTGTCAATTTGATGAATTCGGCGTAACAAATATAAGGAAATTGAAAATCACAGACTTGTTCAACTACTTCGAATAAAAGATAAATCTTTTAGGGTTTCAGTCAAATCGTGTGTCTGCAGTCTTTTATGTTCAAATGTCTTCTTCTTCAGAGACGATTGAAATGTACTATCATTATTAAAATGCAAAATAGGACGGTATCGAACAGGTATCCAAATAAGTGTTTTTTGGATTGCCCATTTTGCACATCACCCGGTTCTGATTGAAGTCCACCTCCTTACGTAAATCCAGCTCTCATCAAACATGATTAAAAAGGACCAAATCTGACCAAGCTTGATGAAAATATATAGTTCAAGAAACCAGAACCAACCAAAAACAATGAAAGAATGACTCAATAACTTACTGGAAAAAACTGTACCAAAAATCATAGCGTAAATGTTTAGAAATTATCAAATTAGACCCTATTTGCCTATTGGTGTGGTGGAACGTATGGCGATGCACGCATGCCAAAGTGGCCCCTAAGACACCGCACCTCTGACCCTGGAAAATACCCTCTCGAGTATGGCATCAGTGGCCGGAGGGATCATTTGCGAATTGGACATAGGTTTGATGGACAGAGGAGTCTCTTGACTAGTTCCAGGGCCTTGAGTCGAATGTTAAAGGAAAAGAAAACAAATAATTTGTGTAACAACTCAACGACATTCAAACAATCATGTACATTTGATACTTCCTGCTTTTCTCATACATCAGAAACTTCATATCCAAAAACCCGTCGTAAATTCTTCATCGATCCGTTAGAATAAAGTATGTGAAATATGGAAAATTTCGAGATTCCGACATCACGCCGTTCGCTTTTCTTCTCTACTCGTCATCAGCACGCAGTTTTAATTGACCAGCTCGACTGTCATAAAACATAGCCCATGATTTCCGTTAAATTATTCAGACAACAGTTAAGTGCTAACGGCTTGTGCAGCACCTACTCTCTAACAGTGAAGATTACCAACCAATTTCATCAGTGCCGGTTTTAGGTTCGCCGCTGCCCTGTGCGAAAAATTTTTTGCCGCCCCATCCCCCCCCCCAAAAAAAAATCAAGGCCTCACGCCCCAGACAAAAAACAACTACATTTTTCATAATTCGACGATTTTACTTTTTTTCCCCCGATTTTTTTCCAATTTTTTTCTCTGTTTTTCTCCGTTTCCCCCCCCCCCCTCAAAATTTGCCGCTCTGTGCGGCCGCACAGTCCGCACATATGGTAAAAACGGCACTGAATTTCATGGAAAATCTGTCATTTGATAAAAAAAAAATAATAATAATCCCTCCTAAACGAAAAAAATCGTTCCAAATGTTTTTTTAGAGGAAGACTCGGCGCTTCGCTCGTGAGTACAACACTGAAAACGGTCAGCTTAGAATTTTGGAGTTTATTGTAGTACCTACTACTCGGCGAAAACCGATTCTAGAAATTCGAGAATACCCTTTTTATCCAATCAATTGTCTTAGTGTACAAGTACATCATTTGCAAACTCCTAAAGTAGAATCGAGCACTTTTCTTATGAAATATGGATTATGGATAGGGTTACCAGGCGTATTCTGTAAAGAGTATGTGTACTCTATGTGTACTCTTTTCAGCATATGCGACTCTGAGAAGTACTCTCTATTTTTTACACTAAGTATTCTCAAGTACTCCTTACTAAATTTCAACTACTTTTTATGGGGTGGGGGAGTATATGAAGAAATAAAAATTGAGACGTTCCAGCAATCATTCATCCAGAGTAATACCATTTTCATGTGCTGAAAAAAATACATATTATTATAGAACTTAATCTATCTTCAACTCTTTTTTCTGGAAGCATCTAATGAAAGTGACGACAGTTTCCAATTGGAGAAGCAATTAGAAGGAATCTGGGTCGTATCGAAGCAGAATTACTGGGTGAATGGGGGAGGGGGTGTAAATAAAAATGTTCTAACTATTGAAAACAAAAAGCTTTTCAGATGCGTCAGTTTGTAAACTGGGCCACTGAAGTTGCTAGTTTCCCACCCAACTCTGATATATTGGTGAGGAGCTAGCCGCCCCTTCGTGTCCGCATGGCTATAAAGACTGCAAGCCTGTAATGCTGCGTACATGGCACCTTGGAAGCACAATTATTAAAACATATTTAAACAGGTGATTTAAATTGAGAGGTGGAAGTGTTAAGTGATGTATGTAAGTACCACGAACTCATCATTTTTTCGAACACACGAAAAGAGTGTGTCTGACTATTATAGGAGGCGCTATCTGTAGGATTGAATTTGACCTCAACGGAGAGATATTTTATAATTTGGTACCATGCTTCATGGATCTGCATTAAAAAGTAGAATAACGTCCCAGCGTTAACTCATTAACTCATTCCCAAAATGGCATTCAGATTACTTAGAATTTCCACTGCTCAATCGCTCAAAACCCCTTCGTTCAAAAAAATTCTTTTATTAGTTTTCTTTGAAATTTTTTCCAATTTTTCCATAATTTTGATAATTTTTTATCGTTTGTTTCATTTCTCTTTTCTACCAAATAGGTACCAAATACTTTTCTTATTACTTATTACCTGTTTTTAATACTTTTTTGTTGTTTTTTGTTTTAAGACACACGTTGTTTAATAAATAAAAATATTGTTTTTTTTCACCTTATAAAAAACATTGTTTTAAATGTGGGGGGGGGGGGGAATTGGAAACAACATACATATTTATAATCGTAGACTTGTGTTGAATGGAGTCGATTATTGAACGAGGTGATAAATTGCCAATGGTGCAAGTCATAAATCGTGAGAGCAGCGAGCAAATAGTTTTGACTCCATTTTAAATACTTTTAAACATTTAATGTACCTACTCCTTTTTTACTTTTAAATAATCTGATAAATTATGCACATCTAGGAGTTGAACCTGATTTCTCTTTAATAAAAAATCTATGGTTTCATTTTTACCCGAAGTTCAAGTCCTATAAGAACTATAAATAAGTACCGTCTTGCTTTTGCAATTTGCATCGTAAACTTAGATTGATTTTTGATCATGTACCACTTAATTCGAGTCACAATTTGAGAAAATCTCTCAAAACAATGAAAACTTTCCGGAAAATATAGAAACCCTTCAAAAACCACTTGACTTTTTGAGCCATTCGAAAATCTCTCCTGAGGTTGGCATCCGTATCGACCATCTTCTGAATAATTACGTTGGCAAACCTGTTGACCATCTTCTGAAACGGACGCTATTCAGCGTAAAGAAACCAGCCAGCAAAATCTGTTTTTTGAGAGCATGTGATTCGAAGTTAAAGAGCCACGTAGAAACTGCGTGACATAGCGTTTACTGATACGCTTTTTTCAACGTGAGTACACATTTTTGAATCGGAGGCCCAATTTTGGAATGATTCTACTTTGTACACTCTTTACAACGATACTAATAATTCATTTTGTTTACAAATGTCGGTTGGTTCCCTTACGCTGAATAGCGTCCAAATAAACTATATGGTTTGTTTACTATTACCCCCTCTTCAGTTTACAACTTCCTCCAGATTTTGGATTTTCGGTTGATGGAGCCCCTTTCCTGGCAGAGAAGGAACTCAAACGCCAGGATTAAAATAATACGCGTATACCTAATTGAAAAAAAAAAAATTGTGAAATTGATTTTTAGTGATTCGGTAGTGGTACCTAATGGTAATTTCTTAGAATTTGTAATGTAACAAGGGGTACATATTTTCATAATCAGCATTTTTCATACACATAGGTTATCGATTGGCGATCGGCGAACAATCTATGCCTTCTTACGTCTTTTTTTCTTTATATTGATTAATTTTGCGGAGGTCCCGGATCCCGGTCTCCGTAGGTACACTTCTGAATGTGACTCTGACCACCCCAACCCAACGACCCAAAGGTGGTAAATATTGCGAAACATTAAAACTGATTTACCTTTCGTCAGGTGGAACTTTCTAACTTCCGGCTCTTCGTGCTTCCATCTTTCAGTAACGGAGGATTTTTTCAAACCATTACTAATTAAATGCGGATTATTTCGCGTATTTGCACCGTCGACGTTCATTTTCACGCGTAAATTATTGACTGTCGAGCTCGAATTACGATGGGTGTCGTTATCAACCGAGTGCACGTGATTAACAACAGGAGAGGTGACAAAACTTTCCTGCTTCGTGTTGGACTCGTAAAAACTCTTAAGCTTCTCTGTCGTTCGCTCCGATAATGAGTTGTTATCAGAGGGCTTATCGAAATGATGATTCGATTCGTCGGACGCCATCAGACTGATGTATCGCGACACTGAGTTTTTCGCTTTCAACGTGCCGGTGGCATCGGATTTGTTCGAATCCGGACTGACGGAGCTGCGATTCCATTTCCGTAAAATGATGTCCTGCTGGCTCTGCTCGGGGCTTTTGCGTTGGCTTCGCGACGATGACGGCGCCGGCGACTCAACGCCGACGCCGCCGTTCATGTACGGTTTGGGTCCGTTCACGTTCACGTTCACGTTCACGGTCAGTTGACGATCGGGAGACGGGCTTTTCGAATTGGACAAATGCGAATGATACGATGTGGCCAATTTGCCATTGTGGCTGGCGACGAAACCGGGACTGGTACCGGTTTTGGTGGCCGATGATTCGGTGGTCCTAGTGGCGAAGAGTTCGGATTTCGAGTGCGATTTGACGGCGCCGAAACTGGTTCCCGGTGGCGGCGGGGTCCCGTTACTCGACTGGTTGAATTTTTCGCGCAGATTTTGAACGCTCATTTTGGCATTGCTGGATTGTAATCGTGGATTCGCTGTACGGCAACGCGTTTGGAGTGTGTATAGTTTTCTGAAAACAAAACTGGAAGTTAGAGCCATCATATGTCGCGACGAATAAGGGTTCGTACTATGTATATCGGGTTTTGCCATTCTTGGGAGTCGAGATTGAAATATTGTCGAAATCACAGGGGTTCCGGAAGACGGTGACGGTCATCGAATGAAAAATCTGTCAGTTTCGGGTTAATTGTTTTCACACAAGCCCTAATTTCATTACGATTGATTGCCTATAGTAATTAAGCTATAAAGGTTTTCAAGTTATTGTAAGAATGGGGAAGAGTAGCCACTAGCCAACCTCCTATGATTATCGACAACTTGGTAAGAAAACCGCAAGGGTTTTCAAGTTCGGGAGTCATTGTAGGAAAGGGGGAGGAGCAGACCGTCATTCCATTAGCTATCGACGATTTCGTCTTGGAGCCCAATTTATGTTGAAGACACGAGAGAATATAATCCTGGTATGGAATGAAGTTCAATTCTCGTTTTTTTTTTTTCAAATTTCTCGAGCTTTGAGCTTTTTTTACACGATTTTTGCTACGACGCTTTGATCATTTATCTGATTGGAATTCTTGTCTACTTAAGTCGACCAAAATTATCCACGAAACTTCTTGAATTTTCGTATACGAGTTGACTGAAGACTGACAACATCAAATTCAGTTCAGTTTTTTATTTCGTCTCGTGTTTCAAGTTTTGAGATTTTTTTAAACATTTTTTTCACAGCTTTGTGATTATTTTTTTCAGAATAACTACAACTTTCTATGAATTTAGCTTAATTTTCGTGTTAGAGTTATTGAAAACTTCTGATATAAAATTTCGTTCTAGTTTCAATTTTATCGAATTTTCCGAATATTGAGACCTTTTGCGAATCCTTCTCACGGTTTTTTTTTATTAATTATCTAAGTAGCCTAAGAGTTTCCATGAATTTTGCCGAATGTGTTGTACGAGTTGACTAAAAACTCCTGATATCAAATTGAAATCAACTTTCAATTTTTCCAAAATGACTAAAATTCCTTATGAATTTGGCTGAATTTATTCATTCGAGTTTACTAGAAACTTCTCATATCAGAATAAATTAAGTTTCTAATTTTATCGAATTTTTTCAAATATTATCACAATTTTTAGTATGGGTCTCTGATTAATTCATCTCTTTCTAATAAAGGATGTAGCAGAGGACTACTTATTCAGTTATACCAAATTCTGACCCTATCTATCATGGATTACGGATCACCCATGTATGGACACTTAAAGCTTCTTGACGCTGTTCAAAATGCGAGTTTACGCATCGCCATTGGCGCCCTTCGCACTTGCCCAGCTCTGAGTATGTATGCCGATGCTGGAATTCCTCCTTTCTCTTACCGCCGAATGCAACTCACTGCCAAACTTCTCGTTACTATAGCACACGACCCTAATCTTCCTACCTATGAGTAGCTTTTTAACCCTTCAAACGACCCTCCTATCCCGAAATCCTCACTGCACTCACGTTTCCACTTTGAGGGGACCTTGTCCCGTACCTTTTCCTACAATTCACTACCAACAATCCATACATCACCCCCACCTTAGTTGTTGAACCTTCCTCCATGCAATTTCGAACTTACAGGATTCCCTAAAAAGTTTACACCCCCTCCCCCCAGTTTATCGGACACATTTGCGAGAAATTCTGGACCGCTTTCCTGACCATTTCCTACGTTTCACTGATGGTTCAAAGTACAACCGACGCACCGCTCACGCCTACTCCATAGATAGTGTGCTACACTTTTTCCGACTTAAAAACACAGTTTCCATCTACACAACCGTACTCCAAGCTATCCTACAGTGCCTAGTCACGATCTCCTCGCTCGAAGACCCTCCCCCCTCCCACTACCTGGTCCTCTCAAATTCACTTTCCTCCTTAGGGTCTATTTTTGATCTTTTTTCAACGCACGCTCTCGTCCAACGCATTCACCTCATTCTCCATCTCATTTCCCTCACCATCAATAGCATTTCACTCATATCTGAATCCCAAGCCGTTATTGGTACCCCAGGAAACGAGGTAGTTGATAGAGCAGACTACATAGCGCGCTCCCATATATCACTCGTCACCTCCCTACCTCAACAGGTCACATTCCGCAATTCGTCAGACCATTTTTCATAAGCGCGAAGAGTGGCGACATCAAGCCTCCCGGCACAACAAGCTCGCACAAATCAAGCTTACACTTGTCCCCTGGTCAACGTCCCAACGTTCCTCCCGCTGCGAAGAAGTTGTCATCACCCATCTAAGGATTAGACGTACATGCCTCTCACATACCATTCTTTCTCATTAATCTCTATCCCCTCAACTGCTCACACTGTGAAGATGGAGGCCCTCTCACCGTGGACCATTTCTTCTCATGCTCCTCCCTCACCTGCCTTCGTAACTCTCACCGCGTCCCCCGTAGTCGAATTTTGGCCCTCTCCAACTCCCACAAGCACATAAACAACACCCTCGCCTACCTTTCCGCGGCTGGATACCTCTGCGACATATGGATAACAACCTTTTCCGAGTCCATAGCCCGATAGTGTAGCTTTGTGGCTCGATAATAATAATATTATATTATCTTTTTAATTTGAAATTGTTTTCAAAATTTTTGGCATTGATTATTTAACGAGACTAGAAGTTTCTACGAATTTTGCCGAATTTTTGTACATGAGTTGATTGAAAACTCCTATATCAAATCAAATTCAACTTTGAATTTTGTTAAAATTTTTCGAATTTTGAGATTTTTTTCAAATATTTGCCATACTCTTTGGTTATTTTTCCAAGGTGACAACAATTTTTCATCCATCAACAACTCAAAAGATCTCTATTTCGATAATTTGGTCAAATTTCCGAAATGAGATCTCTCGGTTGAAAAGGGAACTGAAAAAATGAGGGAAAGCAGTGGCGGATCTGGAGAGTAATTTTGGGAGGGGCAATTTAAAACTTGTAAGAATTACACTTCCACCTCTTCTTCAACCTTTTCCTGAGAACTTGGAATATTTCTTTGCCCTCACGATCATGACTTAGTGAGTAGATCAGAAAGAAATATTTGGAGTCTGGAACGATTTTTACGATCTTTTTCTACTCACTGAATTTTAGAATAGCTATACTGTCCAATTTTTTCTCTCTTAAAGAGAGGAAAGCAAGTTTTAAGATTAGCTAAGCCTTTCCAATCTTCAGTGATCATGTAAGTACAGACTCTTTCACATTTGCTCAAGTATTCAAGGCCCTTTTAAACTTATTACGTAATTTAAGACTGTTTAAAATTGTTTACGAGGTAGGATACTCTTTTATATAGGATTCACTGAATCTCTTTAACACTCGATCAGGCTTATTTGAGAGTCGGTAAACTTTGCTACTCGAGGAGCGTTTCTAATTCAAATTTTTTCTGAGATGGGCAGTTGTCCCCCACTGCATCCCCCACGTATCCGCACTTGAGGAAAAGAAATCATAGAGAATGAGAAAAAGGAGGAACTAAGAAAAATATTCATTGCAATTTTCCCCCAAAAAAATCAGGTGAAACATTTTACTTGAGAGGGGGGAGGCTTCGCATTTACCTACCGGCCCCGATGCGGATTTGTATTTCGTTCAGGTTATTTGTAATTTTGGTCAGATTTAAGCCTAGATTTGGTCAATTTTGATCAGATTTGGTCACATGTCATCTACGATCATTCGGTCAATTTAAACAAATTTGCTGGTGTTTGCTCTTAATCATATTATGTAGGTATAGGTATTGCTGGTCAATCTTGGTCAGCTCCTGCTTGGATATGTATAGTCATGTTTGAGTGAACTTGATTATTTTGTCTATTTTGATTCCATTCTGGGTCGGATTCAGTCATTCTTTGAGTTGTTGTTATATTTGGGTATTGATGGGTGGATCATGTTTAACTCTCAGGTTGTTTTTGCTCTTTTGGGCAGTTTCAGTCAGCGGTAATCGAATTTGGGCTTGAATTTGGATTTTTGGATAGTTTTGATCGGACTTAGTTGATTGCGATCATTTTTGATCGTGTTTAGTTTTGGTCAGCTTTGGAAGGAGTTGGTTATTTGAGACCAGTGTATATAGTTTAAACAAAGTTTTTTAAACATTTATACTTGTTTTTGGTCACTTGTAATGGTTTTCAGTTATTCATGGGGCGGTTTTTTTTTGTGAGATTAGTTTTGGGCATTTGATCTGCTTTGATCAGTTTTTGTCAAGTTTATCATTCGTAGTCGATTTAGTTAAGTATATTTTTTTTATTCATTTTGGTTTGTATTTTCTAATCACTTTTGGTTGGATAAAGAATTTAGGTTATTTATAGCCGTTTTCAGTCATTTATGGACCGTTTTCCTACTGTGTTTGCTTTTAATTTCTTGATCTGTTTTGATCAATATTGGTCAGATTCAGTTATCCGTAGTAATTTAGATATAATTTTATTTTCCATAAATGTTTGTCAAATTTGATCGTTTTTTATAAAGTTTTATAAGAGCTGGATTTACGTATGGAGCTAAAGGGAGGTGACTGTGGAACGTTCAGCTAGAAGAGGGCTCTTGGAAAAATTTGGTAAAAAAAAGAGGGAAAGCAAATAAAAAGCGAATAACATATCAGGTTCAATTTTTTTCTTGAGTGGGAGGAAATACTTTTAAGTTGTTCCCCGCGGGGTGTCTGCGCAGTGAATTTCTATCCATTGCAAAAGGATCGTGAATGTTAGCCTTGAAATTCTTATCGCTATTTCAATTTTATGTGGCACTCGTAAAAACCTGATGCCATCCTGAACCTATAGGTACCTAGTTGTTGCGTGTTACACACACAGTTCATACAGACCGTGTTATCATTTACAAGCATAATGCATGTGAAGTGTGATTGTTTTGCTTTGTGTTAACATTGATAAGTTATACTTGCTCCTATCTGCTGTGAAAAAACGATAAGACCAGAATAAAATTCCACTTGGTTCTTTTCGTTTGAAATATTCGTTTTGTTGACAGCCAAGAGGCACGTTCTTGTGTTACAACTATAACAGTACTTACTTCGGATGATCGTGCACAATTGATGGTCGTCAAAACAATATTATTTAATACATTATGTATTTTAGTACATACTGAGAATAATAATTGATAATCGATGAACAGGTTTCATTTTTCATTCACAGTACGAAAAATTCATGTCTGAAAACTTCTCAAAAATACATGGACGAGTTATCGAAAAGTAAGTTAATTATTTCCCGTTAGTTGTTTGGCTGTAGTGCTGTAAGGTTTAAATTTGAAGGAGAAACAGTGCTTAAAGATTTTCTCGTTATCGTTTTGTGAACTGAGCGCTATTATGAGGAGAAACGATGGATGTTCAATTTCATTTTCTGGAAGTAAATTGAATGATAAAGTTGGTAAAGAACGAGATAACATATTATGTCGCGCTATCGTACTCTGTTATCTGTAGAGACTTCTTTCTTAGTATCATCCAAATGTCGAGTTCATCGAACATCTAGAATTATAAGCTTGTTCGTTAGATTAGAATTTAAGACCGAATTATAACTTTTTTTTATTTTCTTATTATTCATACTGCGGGAAAACAGAATTGAACATCATTTTCTCATAATATGGCATTAGCATTTGCTAGGTCTTCATTTGGGATCTCCCCCCCCCCCTTTATGTAGTTAAAGAATTGGCCTCAACGGGGACCGAAACTTGAAGACCCCCTTCCCTCCGTAATATCATTCTCGAATTCGATCAGATAAATCATTATTACAGTAGAACAACTTTTTTTTAAATTTTGATGATGCAGTGTGGTACAAAAATGATGTGTAAAAGATACCTACCTATTACAGAAAAATATTTATTCCTACCTATTTAGGTTTCACTTTGGGGCTTGAGAAAATTAACTATCGCTTCAGGCTCTTCCAGACTAATTTGAGACTTTTTAAGACGCGTGCACCGTGCAGCAATGTTTTAGATTCTACGAGTAGATATATAGGATTCATCAAGGCACGTTTAGAGGTTTACGCACATTTCGCTGACGTTTTCGTGTTAACACGTCATATATGACGTGTTAACACGAAAGGTCAGCGTAATGTGCATCCAGCTTTAGACTCTTCAACACTTCCGCGTGATTGAAACTTTGTTTTGATGAAATTTTGTAGATTTTTAGATGAGCTACTTCCAACAAAATTTTTACTTATTCCCCCTCTGAAGCCCCCAGTTTAGGATTCTCTTAGATTGGTGTCAGACACTTGAAGACTCATCCAGACGAATTTAGACATTTACAACTCTCAAGCTATATGCCAAAGTTGTTTGAGGCTTTGCAAGACTTTTTAAAGATTATTTAATCCATAATTTAGACTATTTAAGGCTCTTTCAAAGTTGTTTCAAGATTATTCTCGACTTATTCAAGACCCTCTAAACCTACATAAATAGGTTTGAGATTCTTTGAGAATCTTAAAGACTTTACGAAGTTGTTTGAGACTCTTTCATGTATGTTGAAGTGTATGGTTTAGCGAGTCTCAAAGAGTTTTGTACGAGTCTGACAAAGTACATGGAAATTCCCATTGAGCCTGGAATAGTTTTGAACGGGTCTGGAGGAATCATAGAGTTTTATAGACGAGTTTTGAATGGTCTTTGTGAATCTTAAACAGGTCTACTATACTTAGATTTCAGATGTTCTCATGGAGAATCATATATAATGTTGAACCTAATCCCGGACGCACAACTCCTAAATATTTTTTTGAAAAAATTTTGATTGGCGAGCTTCTACGACAAATTCAGCCGTTAGGAGTAAAACTTATTGAACAGAGCCTTTTTTCGATGGATGTGAATTAAATTTACTCATGCAGAAATAAACGTTGGAGCATTTTTAGTATCATCAGTCTTTAGCACTGACACACGTCAACGCATTCTCGAATTGCTTGATACAATTGAGCTGGCCCCAGTTTCCCCAGTCCGTTCGACCCCATTCTACCCCACATGCTTACTTTTCAGCCAACACGATTGCTCTGAAAGTAAATTGAATACACCTCGCCATTTCATCAACCATTCAAAGCGCAATTATATAGAAAGTTTTCAGTCAATATTGATATGATGATGATGGGTTTAAGAAATTAAAAGCACGTCATCCTTGTTATGTGAAAACTCTTCACTCAGCTAACTAGATCATATTAAAGTGTTTATTTTTAACTGAGCCTCCATCAAAATTCTGGTAATTCCGAATGGAATCCGTGGTAACACCTTCCTACTCAGTGTTCGACGTTTGTGAATCAACTTTTGTTTATACCTACTCGTATTTCTCGGTTCAAATATTTTCCTCTCTCGTTTTTTCTAACATGATTTTAACAATAATAGCGTATTATAATGCATAGTTTCGATACGACGCACTTACAAACAAGAGCTGTGTGTTCCGTGTACCTCTCATAAATAACTGCGAGCAAAAAAATAAAAAATAATTGTGTTTATAGAATACCATCCCCTTAAGGCCGGGTAATGAAAATTTGTTACGTCAAAATGTGTATACAATACGTCTGGGTGTACAGTCGGTAAGTTTTTACTTATTTTTCAAATTCGGTTGTTTTCGAGTGGATGCAAAACTACGGTTTTTCAATCCCATGTGTAAATTTCGTATGTGACGACCGCCACCTCTGCAATACAAAAGGGTAATCGCCAGAACCGGTTCAACGAGATGTAATTTTCTTTCAAATCGATTTGAAATTCGTAATAGAGTGACCACGTTTCTTACATACAAAGAAGTGACCATATTTATGCTGTTCCATTGCTGTACCGACACCCACATTTCTAAATCTCAGAAAGAGTATTTGAAAGAAGAAAAAATGTATGAGCTGCAGTTGAATTCGATAAAACGTAATAGCATGATCAGCTGATTTGCACGCAGGACTCACTAGTGAAAATATGAAAATTTAATAGGTGTTCCGAATGAATGCCAGCTATTTCACCGGGTGATCAACAAGAATGAATCAAAATAGGGTATTTGAAACTAGAATCCTAAAATCAACGTTTCATTTTGAGATATTTGTTAAAATAATAAAACATTTAAAATTTCTGCGCAGCTGCCAGAATTCTTTCTTGCACACGTGGAGCGAGGGGGGGGGCACATTCGCGGCTCCTTAATGAATAGTGGCGCAGGCCTTTACGGTGATAACTTACATCAGTTAGGACCAATCCCCCTAAAAGAACTTCCTCCTCCACCGCCCCTTAAAAAAAAGTAGTCTGTTTGTATAATTACTGTTAAAAATTTGTGATTTTTGAAAATTGACCACTCTGATTCAGCGGTTGGCAACCTTTTTTTTTCACACGAACGCCAGTTTTCAAGAATTAAGTCTTATTTAAACTTCGTCCTTTTGAGTACAGTTCAGAGTTTAGTTAAGTGCATACAGTGATGTGAGTAAGATGTAGGGCAGCAAACTAGGATCTTCTGAAGTGTACTTACGAGTACCAACATTTGCAAGTACAGCGAGCGGAAAAAAATGTCATGATTTTTCTAACTTGATGAGTTGATGGGCAGATTTTGATTGTTCTCGCACTTTCTTAAATCAGATTTTTCCAACTCAAAGGATATCATTGCACGTTAAAAACTTGGGGACCCTTTTTTTCAACTTTCTAGACTATATATCTTGTTGACAAAAATGGTCCCTCACAATTGATTCTTTTCCAACGACTTATTCAAAGAATGTTGCTTGACTTGGAAAATTAATTTTTTAATTTCATCATCCAGCTTGCTTTTCCGAAAATTTCAGGGTCGAATAACTCATGGATATTGATTTTTTTTGTCTTGGAGTGAAAATTTGGTTTTCACTTCTTAAAGGTAAAGCAGGCGTCAAAAATTTAGAGTTTTTTTAAAAATTATTTATTTAAATTAACAAAATATAGGTTGATTTGGTAGCATTTTTTTAGTCGAATTATCCCATCTCGAAGGATACTCGTATTATTCCCATTGTTCGACCTAAAAGAAAGGCTCCCTCCAGCCCTCCAAGGCGTTACTCCCCTGAGTTGAAATTCAGGGATTTAGTCTCTACGGAACAGTTTTTTTTTACTTAGGAAAGAGAATCATCTGTTTGTTTTTCTCTATTCTACCCAGTAAGAAAGAGATCGGAAATAGTGTCGGTGTTTTCACGTTCCTCAGAAGAAAGCTTGAAGTTTTTCAGTTTTTCTTTCTTTGAAGAACCGAGTACCATTCTCAGGATTGAAGAAATAAGGTGTTGTACGGGAAAGTTATTCAGTTGACTATTGAGGAGAGGAGAGGAAAATTATTCTTGTTCTTTTTGAGGCATAACATGTTTCTTTTCTTGCTAAAATCATCTTTTTTTTACGAAAGCGTATTGTCCTTACTTAAAAAAGGGTTCATCGTCTTCTTTTGAAGAATAAGTGGAAACTTACTCCTCTTTTTATTCAGACATTGGGTGGGACATTTGTCCTTTCCCTGAAGCAAAATAAAAAAACTAACTTTCCTTTCTTGATTGAAAAAAATGTCTACTTGTGAAGGGTTTCCTCCATATCTGAGAAAAAACCTGTTCTTATTTTTAAATGAGTAGAATTTCCTTGAATTTCCTTGGCTTCAAGAAAGTCTTCTCATTTGATTTATCGAAACAGATCGAATACCGCCAGGAAGGAGCTCATACCTTGACTCAAATCAAAAGTAGAAACGGTCTCTCTTAGCTGACTTTTAAAATTTGTTTTTAAAGGTATTCTTCGCGATTGATGATAGATTGTTTCGAAAAAATGGTTCCGTTTCCAAATTTTGTCTCACATTTGCATTTCGTTAACACACCTAAAAAGTCAGAATATAAAAATCGTGTGACTGTTTGGGAAGTCATCCTTGTCCGCTTGGAAAGCTCCATACGAATTCCAGTCAGTGTTCGAAACAAGAAGAAAAAAATAAAACAATGAGAGCCAAAAATTGTCGAATTGGAAAGGGAAAATCCCCAATTCTTTTCCTTGCTACAATGGCTTGTATAAGGTACTTCGAAAAATCCAAAGAAAATGTTTTCCTCGATGATTTTTTTCTACCTACTTTCTTTGATCGATATTCGATACGATGTAGTGTTCTTTGGATACCTTGTGCAGATTACATGGGTTCACTTTGTGATCTAAGAATTCAAAATTATAGAATGTATACCTAAATGATCCTTGCTAGAGGTCTTACACACGCTAATGTATTAATAAATAAAATGTACTATCGCGTATGTTAGTTTTATTTTTTCTTCTTTAATTTCTGGTTCCCTGATTTTGAATTTTATCTTTCATTTTTCCTTCCTCTCAGTTTAGGAGGACTTGGCACAGTAACTACTGTACTTGATCATGGGGGGCGTCACCGATAATGAAGACCAGAACGTTGAAACGTTTCACTCGAACAATTTGGTACTGAAACAGTTCATTTGATGTGCGAGAATGTTCAGTGCAAGAGTGCAGCGAACGAATTATTCGCGAGACTTAAGATCCTGTTTTGTTTTGTTTTCTACTCATTAATGAAGACGAAAAATGGGTCAGAGAGCAAGAATTTCTGGAATACTCGATACCTGAGTGCTCTCACATAGGATTGTATGGAACTACAGAGAGCTAAATGCGGTCTGGATTGAAAGATATTCGGGAAATGAAGACGATATGTTACATTCGAAACTGGATCAAACGATATGAATGCAATATATTCTATGTGCGATACAAAAGACGAGCAAGAAGAGAGAATTCAATGAGAGATTTCGGTAATTTGAAACCAGTATAACATTTGTGTTCCCATGTGATTAGATATTAAGTGTCAGTCTCACGGATGTGGCCAAGCATACCTGGTGGCTTACCATAAGACTAGGATGAAATAATACCAACAGTTTTATCGTATTTCAACACTGATTCGAGAATGCTCGGTAAATAGCAAAGTCCAGATTTCGATTTGCAAAATTCAAAGTGGGAAGTGGGAACCAATACATTCAGTAAAGGCTGACTTGCAGTTTCGACGTTGAAAGCTTGTTTTTTTCTGTTGTACACAATAGACATGCCATGTTTTGAGGGCAATCTCAAACCTTGGACATCTTCAGTAAACTCTTAAAAAGTTGACGCTACTCGATATCCCAGGGTCGATTATAATCGAAAAGTTCAATCTTGAAATAAAGTGACTGATGGAACGTACAGGAGGAGGAAATACCCTCCATAAGAAAAAAGAATGGGGGGGGGGAATAAGGAAGTCCAAAGCCAACCAGTCCTTAGGTGGCGACAAGTTTCTTTTTTTTTCGTTCAGGCAAACCTGAATTTTATAATTTGAGAACTTCAAATCTGCCCCTCCTTAAAGGAACATTTTTCAGTACGCTACTGTTAAGCGACAATTTTAGTCGAATAGACTCCTATTCCACGGAGGCGGAGATGGTAGACAAGTTCCCTTGAGACAGGATCAAATAAAATTGAAAGGAACAGCTCTCGAAGGCTGACAGATTAACTCGAAGGATAAGATGAATAGCAATTTAACTTTCACTGAAAAAAAAAACTTGTTTTTGTGCCCAAATCTTGGTTAAGATAAAATAAAATCCATCACAGAGCCGAGTGTTCTATGTACAGGTTTAACCTTTACATTTGATAGGTGGAAAACGAATATTCTACTGGAAATCCGAAAACATGCAGTGACAGATATATTACCCGATGATCCAGCCAGACCAAAAAGAGACAGGCAGACGGAGAAGGCAGGCAGTCTCCTCCTCCTGACCAAAACAAAAAACAGGCGCGAGATGCAAGAGCCAAGATCTTTCCAACTCTCTATGTATTATCTTCTGTTAAACATGTCTTCGTCTTTGTGCGAAAGTAAAAATCCATGAACTAAAAGCTCGCTAACTCCCGAATTTTCATATGATTTTGTCTGCCTTGGGCAGAGATATGCAAAATAAAAGATCCTTAAAATTAGAATCATTCAATTGAAATACTAAAACTGCGAAAATGGGGTTTTCAAATTATTTCAATTTTATGTCATTGGCTTTTTTACGTTCTAAATTATTTGGTTTCTAATTTTCCCCCCATCTGTGGTTTTGTCGGGTTGTAATCAAGAGTGTGCACATTTAGGGCAAGAGTAATTTTTTGCCACTTTAAAAAGATTTTCCCGTTCTAAAAGTATTATTTCAAATCAAATTTGATTATAAAATGAGGAATTTAAATTATTTGTTTTTTATTTTGCCCATCCTTGGCAAAAACTGACTGCATTGTGTGCAAAAACGGGCAAAATTGAAAATCAAATAATTTAAAACATCAGAGATAAAGGGTAAAAGAATCAAAACTCACATTTGCCATTTTACTTCAAGGGCGCAAATAGGCAAAATTCTGTACACGGGTGCAGGAATATCTTTGCTGCGCCTGTGACCGTGGAGTATATTATACATATCGCACATTCACAGGCGCAGCAAAGATATTCCTGCACTCGTGTACAGTATTTTTTGCCTATTTGCGCCCTTAAAGTAAAATGGCAAACGTGAGTTTTGATTCTTTACCCTTCAATTCCTTCAAATTAGTTTTTCGGAAAATAAATCACGAAATTCAAAATCATCGACGCAAAAAATAGTCAATCTTTTATGGTTTTTAAAATCAACCCAAAATGATTTAAATTTCAGAAAATTGATTTTTTTGATTTTGTTCTTCTCTGATTATGCACACTTGCACACCAGGGAAAGTAGATTTTTTTTTGATAATGGCACGTGTGTAAGCTCCACGAAAGAGCATGCTAACAGGTATCTGTATTTCCATTTTTCCATTTTTTTAGGATTCTCTTCTAGGTGTGTTTTTTTTTCTTGTGTGGAGAATTTGTGTGTTATTGTCTCTGAGTCGTCGGTATTTTCAACACCAGTTGCCAAATGTAAAACCCGTGCGTGACCTTTGCTTTTTTTTTCTCAACTCGGATGAAAAATTTTCGTGTCATTGGGTCCGCATTTTGACATTTTCCACGTCAGTCGGTAACATATAAAAGTGATTGAACTTTTTATTTGATCATTTATTTATTTTGTATTTTTTTCTATGAATGAAGCATTTTTGTTTTATTAAGTGGGCATTTTCAACATCAGTCGGCAAAATGTAAAAGAATTTGATTTTTTCCCCCCTTTTTTTTTTGTTGGCGCGGAACATTTTAGCACTGAGTCTGCATTTTTGACCTGTTTTCATCCCCATGTAACCCCATTCCCGTTGGGCATAATTTCTCAATTTTTCTCCCATTTTTCTTTTCGAGTATGAAGTTTGCACTTTTGCCCGCAGCCCTAGGTTATCTTTTCTGAAAAAGTAGTCACACTACAGCCTGCCATTTTGTTGACTGCATAGCGAGTCGGTGAAGATAGGACTCTTAAAACTGGTAACTCCGGTAATAAATTTGAATACGTGGTATTGTTTCAAACAATATGCGAATTCACGTCACCGGAAGTAGAATTTATGTATTCATATAAGCAAGAACGTGATGTACTTCGGGACCTTAGGTGTGGATGACATCAGTCGACAACAGCATACTCAAACGCATGTATCCCATCGTTGGGTTCTCATTCTTTCGCAGATGAATCATAGCTGAGATTTTGCGTGAAAAGTACAGACATGCTTTATGATTCCTACACACAAGTTACTAAGGTTTACTTTCTCTCTCTCTCTTGACTGCGAGGCGCTCACTCTTGTTATTGTGCGGGGCTGCATCGAGTTCGTTAGTTTGTTTTGATAACCGGTCACAGCTTCATAGCTTTAATATGCTATATGTATGTAGTTATAGCGGATCTGTGTACTTGGCCTGGCGCCGATAACCAATACAAGTATTTCAAGTGCACAAATCATTTTCACAAGCCTGTAGCCTCAATCCACCTAGAAGAAAAAACCATCAACCCATAAGACCTCTGCAGGCTTAAGCACAAAGAGCCGATCTCAATTGAGGGGGCTTATGGGAACTGGCAATCGAAAAGTGATGTTAGAAATTCTTTTGTTCCTATAATTTTTCAATTTTTTGTTAAGAGGGGGGGAGTAGGTTTTCAAAGAATTCATTTTACATCCACGAAGAATTCTAATACCAAATCCGCTGTTTTTCTCGCAATCTACCGAAGTGGGTTTCGATCTCGAAGGATGATCATTTGAACTTGCACCGAACACAGCTGGTTGGATTTACTGCGCAAGAATGAAATTTCTAGTCTGCGACGCATCATGTGTGTACCTTAATCATGTACTCTCGGTACACAGGATACTGAATTATTCTTTGTCTTTACAGAGCCTGTGCCTATATAATTTGATAAATTGTTACAACGTTGCTTATAAATAAATTGCTCTTTATCGTTTCCAATGTCGTTTACCAACTCATTGCCTGGTCACAGGTTGGACAGTCCACCAGCCCACGATAAGATACATTTGCAACGAGCATTGTTGCAAATATTTGAGAAAAACCGTCAGGCATAGACGCAGATAGGGAAACCCCTTCCCCCCCCCCTTTATTTGCGCCTACACATGCGGGTCATCTTTCTCCGAAATTTGCGACAATTCTTGTTTCGAATTCATCGCTAGGTGAACTGGAGGACTGTTTAGTTTGTGACCAGGCGATGAATAGGTAAACGACATCGGAAACGATATAAAAAGCAATTTATAAGCTAAGCTACGTCGTAACAATTTATCAAATTAGGTACGCTCTGTACAGACTAAGGGAATAATTAAGTATCCTGTGTACCGGGAGTACATGATGTACACAGATGATGTGTTGCAGACTAGAAGCTTCGTTCTTGCGCAGAAAATCCAACCAGTTGTGCCCACAGTGCGAGTTCAAATGATCGTCCTTCGAAATCGAAACACACATTCGGTATAGACTGCGCGAAAAACAGCGGATTTGGTGGCGCGTCTTTGTTTGATAAATTAAAATTCTTCGCAGTTGTATAATAATTATTTTCATAACATTGGTGAATATGAATTGTGAGAGACACACGTAATTGAAGTACAAATAATGTCCGGCGCGGTAGCACGACGACTACACCGAGTATAACCTTTGCTCTCGAATATTATTTTTACATGTTCTCTGTCGTTAATTTCGAGCACCCGCGTTGTTTAATTTCTGTTTTGTTTACGCTCGTAGAATGAAAATAAGTAAGTGGATGTCGAGATGAATATTAGCACATGCAAACTGGATATCTGTACTGTGACTCGAACTATATAGGTTTTCATTTTAGATTCCTGTGGTTGTGTGGTTTGTATCGAGTAAAATTGAAAGTCTCTGGTGTCTTGGTGGCTGCGTGTAATTCGAGGGAATGTTTCACTTTCATCCATTTTCGATATTGTTTAGATTTGTTGAATCACATTGGCCTTTTTATAGTTTTGTTACAAACTGAAAGTTTAGTCAAGTTCCGTCAAATACTGAGGGTGAGACGAGTCGGTTAGTAAGTGTGAGTTGATTCAAGCATGAATGTAAGTCGAATCCTAGAGTCTAGCATTAAGGTTGAACTAAATGTTGGATTTGAATTTCGGCCACTGGATCCTAACTGCGTACCTAGTGATGTTTCTGATTTTTGTTGAAGAGTAAAACAATGGCAGTTAGTTTTCGTATCTTCTTACCCGATTATGCTATCGCATCCATGAACGGCCTGTGCGGTTAGTTGTGTAAACACTTTATCATTAGTGGATTACCGATTATTGTGTAGGTTTTTATAGTCAGTTGATAGAAAATATCGCCTGTCCATCTATAAAGTGTTCCCCGAAAGGACAAATCCGGCTGCAGAGGCATCACTCTGAGAAGCACCTGGCCCACCCGCAGAAAAATGGAGAAATAAAAATGGGAATACTACGGAAATCGTAACAAGAGAATATAAATTTTTCGAGAAAATAAATCTAAGTGTAGATACTGATACTAGACATCAGAATAATGATAACATTTTTGAGATGAGTAGTTAACAGTGCCACATCAGAGCTTACTAAACCAATAATCAACCTTAAGATGTTTTTTCTTTTTCGGCTGAACATTAGATAATACGGGAAGAATTCGTTCGAATATGCCTCTAAAAAAAAAAATTATTAGTTTTAAGACTTTTTCCCCAACCACAATCACAGCTAGAAAAATATACCTACTCAATTTTCAATTTTGTCAAATTTCGATTACTTTTCCAAAAAGTTTTTATTAGGTATAAAACCTTTTGATACGTTTTTCCTATCGGACAATAATAAATTTTCCACGATCCGTACTCAAATTTCGTGCAAAACTTTTTTGAAAACTGATTCTTGAATCAAGCTCAATTTTCTATTTTATCAAAATATTCGAATTAAAAATTTTCTACACAGGAATACAGAGTCTAGAGCACGGCGATTTGGTGAGTCGAGCGTTGGTGAATATAAATATGCAATACTGCGTTTTATGTTGTTTTCTTACTCTCAAAAATAAAACAAAGTGGAGCCAGATGGGTCTCTCAGTAAATAAAATACCCTGACTTTTTTCAATCTTTATTTTTGAAGTCTGTAACTCTGCATCTCCTGGAATATGCAAACATCGTCCATTGATTTTTTTTCTCTTCACTATTTTTACATTCTTCGAGTATGAATTTTTTAAAGAAAAAATTAATTAAATTCCAAACAAAAATATTTACATTTTGGCTACATAAAAAATTCTACCCTCTCTCCTACTCATACACATACGCACACTCAAAAATCACTTTGAGCATGATATTTAAAAAAATAAATTAATTAATAAAAATGATTCTGAACTGATTTTCTGGCCTGACCACAATTTTTTTCTGGTTACGCCTCTGACACGTGGTTAAACATTTTTATTTTGCAAAAACATTTTGTTTTTAGAATTGTGATACAAAGAATCCTGCTTTGTCTCCTCTCCCATAAAAATAAAATTTTCAGAGTTAGCAAATTGAGCAGCTACAGTTGGCAAAATTTAAACTGTTGTTAGCCTTCTTTTGTTCTTTCTTTCTTATACTCGGCGGCTTTGAAATGTTGGGAAAACGCTCCAACTGCAGTTTGCGAAATTGAAAATGTTACAAGATTTTTTCTTTGCTGCTCAATGATTTAAAAATGTGTTTTTTGTTTAAAAAAAAAAAAAAAAAAATAGAACTTCTTCTCCCTCCGCTTCGGCGGTACCACTCTCTTTATCGTAGTGACTAAGATAAAGTATAATTTCTGGAAGAAGAGAACTCTTCTACTTCAGAATGCTCCCTTTTCTAGATAGACAGGACAGAACTTGGTTGAAGATTGATTTTTTGAGACTAGGCTTTGGGATGCTGGAGTGGGCTTTCAGTCCCGCCCCTTCTCCTGATTCACCTTTGCCACTCATATGATATTTTCCAAGAATCGTCGCTATCACTTTAATGAACGGGTTAATGGAGTCTAAAAATCCTGAAAATGTTTCTGCTTTCAAATTTTCAAGGAGTCCAGACATTTCTCGAAAATTCTGAAAAACAAATTGGTCTCGTATCAACATATTCCATCGCTTGTGGCTGATAATATTTTACCAGGAGTTAGGACCAGCTGATGAAGGCATAAAAAAGTGTTCACAGTTACCTCAATTACAGGAATACGAATGTCAGTTCTTATGGTATTGTCAATCTTTTGGAATTCAATATTACTGCTACTTATTTACAAATTCTCAAACAGTAACACTTCGAATATTAAAATTTTTTATTTTTATTAATCTTATTTATTCGTCCATTTTTTATAAGATTCTCTTCATCTTGAAATATTCGTGAAGACTTGAAAAATGTTGACAGCGTAGTTCAATTCATAATAATTCTGATTTTAGGTATATCTTATTTTCATATCTTATGTCTTATCTGTTTTTTTTTTTGTTTTTAGCGAAAACGAAGCTAAAGACTGGTCCAGTTAAGAAACATAATGTTTTCACGGTGCTCATAACGTGTTTTTGAACTCGTCCTTCTCCTCCAACTTCAAAATACCAACATATCGATGTGTATTGCGGGTAGCCAGTTATTTCTTAACTAGACCAGACTTTAGGTAAATTTTTAGTTCACAGAAAGATGAAATTTAGTAGTCATTTTGTGGCTCGACTCCTCGAGTCGACAATCACTTAGCTAGGACTCATTCTGTGCTCAGTGCTTTACACCTCACTTCTCGTCTGTGTGTTTAGCGGCTGACTGTCTAGCTATTTCTGTCTATCTCGAGTTTTACTCATCTAACGTCATTATGACTCGCTTAAGAGGCTCGGAAAAAGTTGTTGGTATTCTTTAAGCTTCATCAAGACTTCGCAGAAAGTCGTTTGTCTGTCTGCCTTCCTCATCTAGGAGGTCTTTTATGGTGAGGGAGGTAAAGCTTAGATATGTCTGAGTTTCTGTCGTACTTAGCTAGGTCTGAGATAATAGATCTGCCTCTAACATTTTCTAGATTGTCAAACAATCCATTTAGAGTCTTATCAATCGTATGAAGGGCAGTAAGAAGAAGTAGAGTTCAAGGATTCGGTATATGCAGTGAGATTAAGTTAAGAGTCCTTAAATTTGAGTAAATTATGAAGAATTTTTAGATACTAAAGAAATTTAAACGTTGGGAACCCTCATATAAGTTACTATTGATAATCGAACTCACGCTGAATACATTTCAAGTGGTCATCCATTAGCACTAACCACCTTATAAACTATCATTTAAATATGTACTTGTGAGTCGTCGAGTCAAAACGGTTAGAAGCGAGTCGAGAATTTGAATTTTCTAACTTTAACATTGGTGGCAATTACAAGAGTTTTAAGGCTGGTTTGCTCCTCCTCTCCGTTGTCATAAAAATTTGCAAGTCTTAATTAATTTTGAAAAACGAGAGTCACTTTTTCCAAAAATCTTGACTTTTATGAAGAAATATGGTATTGGGTCTTTAAAAAACTGTTTCCCCCCCCCCTCTCCTCCCCCATAATATTGATGATCGCCAAACTGTAACGTGACAAACCATCCAAATTCGTGAAATTGGGCTCGTGTTAATGTATCGTTTCTATATCAGTTTTACCTTATTCTAATAAAATTAGACTTCAGTTTTCTACTTTTTCAATTTTACCAACACGAAAACTCGATTTTACTCCCTGGAGAATTTTTTTGGGATACGCTCCACTGTGTGTCTGTTTTACTGATACTGATTTTGTTTTTCCTACCCTCAGTATTAATCATGGACCCAAAGACGTCATTCATATCACTGATTACTCACTGTAACTGATGACTTCATGATGCTACCGCATGTATGTAGTTACATACAATCAGTCTGGCGATGTAATGACCAATTTATATTCGAACGTAGTATGAGTGAACTGTTGATAAAATAAATTTAAGGAAGAAATTCGTTTTTCGTACGTTTACAACCATAATAAACAATTTTAGTACGAGTAGAGGTTTATTATAATCTTATGGAAAACTGATTTATGTTCCTAGTTGAGGAAAAAAGAGCATTTCACGAAATGGTTACACGCGTTCTCAGTGACATACAACCCGAGTATTTTATTGAAAATGTGACCTTCTTTTAACCAATGTGACCTTAAAGGTCCCAGATAAAAACTGCCCCTCCAGGATATTTGGAGGGAAAACAAAAAACACTATGAAGTAAGATTGTTCTCATTTCCGAAATACAATGGACTATCTACAGTCTTTCTGCACAAATATTTCTGTTGTATTATTCAAACTGCTGAGCCGCATTCAACATTATTTAAGAAAGTCAATTTGAACACCCAAAAAATAATTAAAACTAGACCTAATAGCATAAGTGAACTAAGAGAGAGTAAAATAGGTATCTATCTAGCAATCAGGTTTTTTTTGTGTTTTTTTACCAACTTTTTTTTTAGGTTTAACGTCCATGAAGTTATCTCGCCCAGTTTAGTCATGTTTCACCCACACGTTTTCAAGTATCTCACAAACATTTCCCTAAATATTTTCTAGAACTTTTTTGTGTGTTTTATTAGTCTAGACAGCCAGCAACGCCTTTGCACCTTTAACACCTCGTAAGCGTGTCTCGGAACCAGTCCACCGTAAGAAAGAAGAAAAAAAACATTCTAAATTCAGCATTTCGTCCAGATGGTAATTAATTCATTAACCGTACATGCGTATGGCACCACTAAATTCCGATTGTACCACTGCGGTGAGCTTATTTCCTTACGAGTTTGTCGACCTACAGACGCGTTTGTATCGAAATATTCCCTGATAACTCACTCGTCACCGTTCGCAATATTTAATTTCTATATCCTACTGCGGAGTCTGTAGGTAGGCTATACAGTGAGATGTAAAATACGTGCAAAAAAATCATGCCTCTTTCGACTCGGGGACTGAAAAGAGCCGAGCACATGCATGATCGCGTAAATATTCATCTCGGATAGAGACCAAAGAACTGTTTGTCTGTGTTAGAATGCATACGAAGAAGTTGTACGTACCTATATATAAATGCATAAGCTTGGTATTTTTATATCTTGGATGTGAAAAAGATTCAAAATTTAATTTCGTTACAAATTGATTTGTATGGGCTTCACAAAAACATAATACACAAAAAAATATGATCTCACGCTTAGTCTCCCAAGTACAGATTCACGGCAGAAAAGGAGCCACTAAGGAAAAAACGAATTACAATTGTGGAATAACAACGGTGAATTTCAAGGCAATCATCTTCTCCACCATATTTACGTGCCCGAAGTTAGAAACGAATCTACATTTTGTTATATCTCAGTCCGTATCTACTGTAAATACTGAGCCTGAGCCACAACTTTTTATCAATGTGCACCGGTTCTGGGCTTACTTACGTCTGTACAATAGTTTCTTTCAGTTTGAGAAAGTAACAGTGTACATTGATCCTAACTGAAATTTTCGAAACTTCAGACCAAAGTCATATATACCCAAGTTAGACGACTCTCCATTTAACCAATGTTAAACATCGTATGTTACGATAATTTATCCCGATAGGAGCGCTGGCAATGTTCTACTGCCGTGAAATCAATGTAATCATTGGGAGCCCTGACAAGGTTTTGCGATATCTCGATAACGGTCAAGTTTTATGAAAAAGTGAAAGAACCAAATTTATTTTACCTATCATTTTCTATCAGGTAAGATCAGTTTCAAAATTTTACCCATGAAAATTTCGAATTTACTCGCATTCGATGGGAAATTCCAAGGTGAATAAATTTAGCTTTTTCCAATTTTTCATCAAAATCTATAGTTTTCGAGATAATCCGCAAAAACGTAAAAACGTCCACATAAGAGCAATGCAAACAAGGAGTTCAGCGATAGCAGCGCCCTGGCATGACGGCAAAACGCGGAAATGCGCCAGTCGTCTAACTTGGTGTAATGACTTTGCTTCAGACGTTGATGACTTTGTGCTTGAATAACTTAGGTAGAATAAAATATTTCGAAAATACAGTCAGCCGTAGCGATGAGAGACGAGAGTGTCATATCCCTCTCCAATGTTTAAAAAGTCCGCACTTGGAAAATTCTGATCATCATAACACTATAAAACCGTGTATGCTAAGTCATCATTTTCATCCTTACTTTTTCGGTTGATGAGAGAAAGAAGGCTTCGCGGACGATGATCACGGGCTGCCCGCGATGAAGATCAGTGACATATTAATGTCTATAGTGCTTAACAATATAATATATGAGGAAATACAATTACATTCACATACAGCCCAACGAACATTTACTAGACTACTCACATATTTACGTTAATTCAATTCAAGAACCAGAAAGAATCTCACTCAGCACACTCTATCATATCATAAAAGAAAATCGTCTAGGAAAGCACGGGCATGCGAAGTGAACAGAAGTTCAACGTTTATGCCTCAAAAGTCTGGGTAATTCCTTTACTATTATTAGCAAAATCACCATCCCGGGACTCCAGAATCGCATTCAAATAGACTCTTTGACATAAGCAGTTTGCTAGTAACTATTTAGAATTGTGTCTCAATCTCCATATATTAACTTTAGGTTCGACCCCAGGGCCGTATAATTACAGAGGAAGTGGGGCGATCATTACAGCGCTTATGTAAACTGATCAGCTATCGTTATAATTTCCTGATACTCAGACTCAGATCATTGCAGAATGATCCCTCTTCCAACGTGAATAGGAAAGAAGATCATACCTAGTTAGCGATTGACCGGTAACTTTTATTGTGATAATTTCCTGGGAAAATTGCTGGTAAATTTTTCTGATTTTTTTAAATTACTAAAATGTAAATCACCGCTCGTTCTTTAATTACTGCGGTAATAGGCGATCAAACTGAGAGTTTCCGAAGTTGGGCAGCCCTGCGCTGCAAAGGTGTGATCCTGGACGTTATCACCATAAGAATGCATATAACTTGAATTCGCTTTTTCTAGTTAATAAAATGTTTTCTTGCGGCTTATAATAAATGAATTTAGAGATTGAGGTCTCTAGTTTTCCTTTATGAACTTGAAACGGCTCCATTTTTCATGTATCAGGTAATTGTTTACAAGCGCGTTTTGTACCAATGGTAAACTTCTATAAAAGAAACAGTAATTTGGAAATCAACTTATTCATCCAACTAGAGCGAATAAAGTGCATTAATTACCTTTCATTATGAACTAGAGACTTCAAGCTTTAATTTGACATGTTATATGACTCAAGAAAACCTATTTTCAGCAATTACAGAAGCTTAAAGGTATACCAACTTTACACTTTTTTTATGGGAACATCAACCTAGATCACCTTTGCAGGAGGTCGACACTAGCGAACCTAGTTACGGTTTGATCGCCTATGTCAATCGTCTGGTAAATACAAAGGTAAATACAGATCGCGTTTCCTGATAAGAAGTATGAAATTACGTATAAAGGAACAATTTACATATAAACTAATGTAAACACTTGAAATTTAGTTCAAGTCGCCTTCCAGTCTAAGAATTAACTTGTTTTAAAATCAGTCCAAAAGTCTGCCTTACTTTCCAATGTTATAAAAAAATTGTATAATGATGTGTAAGCAACACACATATTATTAGTTTTATTACTTAGTAAGTGTAGTCTATGGTTACTGGAAGGTCTATGTTGGCGGCACATTAAAAGAATACATCAATCAGCTAGCGAATTGTTGGCAGTATCTACTACCTACCTAATGATCACCTCTTCCAGTAAACATTCATTAACATAATACCAACCCTAAGAACTTTTTACATGCATGCTCCTAATTAAAGATTAATTGTTTTCAGGCAATGAAACCATCAAGGCTCTACTGAAGTATAATTAAATGCCGTATCTCCTGTTTGAAGTAAAATTCTGAACTGTCACATGTTCATCAACTCCAGTTGGCATTCTAACTTCAACCAAATTCATTCGACCCGGAGAATTAAGTGAAATGGCTTCGTTACAGAATCCAATGAGTCGAACGCCTGACGGCGTTAAATATTTGAACTGGCCCAATGGTAAATCAACCAATCTGGAGGTGAAATTAAAATATTCGCGCGCAGATACTAGTCGCGAAGGAGAGACAGTTCAAAGCAGATTCAAACTGAATGACGATTCCACCAGCTCCACATCTGGGACAGTCAATAACGATCAGAATTTGCCAGCGGAGGTGGAGAAGACTGTACTCTGTTTTTGCTTCATGTCCATAGTGTTTGCTGGCAATCTACTATTTACTGCTATGATACATGATCGAACACCACACATCAAAGATAATCCTAATCGAAGACATCCTCCCCTTCGCGACATCGGTTATGACATAAGTGCCGGTATAAGAGGCGACTACGCGTTCCTTCTCCTAACTATTTCAGAAGTCATTCTATTTGTTACCACAGTCTCTGTAGTATGCATGCTGGTATTCCACAAGCACAAGTCCATCGTTTTTCGACGGATGTTTTTCTTGTTGGCTGTGTTATTTTTGGTGAGATTGCTCACAATGAACGTCACTATGTTACCCGTATCCAGCCAGACTCTCTATAGGTGCGATCCTAAACAAGAATTTTTCTCCAGCGGCGTGATAACAACAAGATTTGTTGACATGCTGTCCAAGTGCGGGCTATCATCAATATTTGGGAGCATTAAATACTGCGGCAATTATGTGTACAGCGGATACACTGTGGTTCTAGTCCTCAACTGTCTCATTGTCGGAGAATATTGCCCTTCTTGGATCATCAACTTACCAATGAGAACACTGACCGCGTGTAGTGTTTTGTTAATCTTGATATCCGGCTTTGATTACACAATCTCCGTTATAACCGCGTATTATATAACAACTCGATTATTTTGGATCTACCATACGATGGCGAATAATTTATCGTTGCGAGAATTGAAAGAAACGAACATCAACCAACTCTGCAAAGAATGGTGGTATCCGATATTCCAGTTTTTAGAAGGAAATGTAAGGACAGTTGTACCACCTATGAATAATACTTTCCTATGAGTGGATAAGTTTCTGATTTATTCTTGTCTAATACATTCCCGAGTCATGATTCATGTTGTCAGAAGAAGGTCATGTCTGTAGCTACAGACTTGAGATTTGTCATTTAATTAGCATTTTTTGATCCTCCAAGTCAAATGGGCTCTGCTGATCAAAGAGTTATGAAAACCTCTTGGACACCGCTGTTGGCTAAAAGACAAATATATGGTCTCTATCTGAACGTAGTATTTTCTTAATCTCCCTATATTTTTCATCAGGCTAGTGTATGTTTTGAAAGGTCTTTCAAGTTACCTCATACACCGCAGCTGCTTCATCCTAGTCCTGAGTTTTTGATGATATAACGACTGACGCAAATCGTGAAGGTTGTAACCTTTCCTTTTTTGCTGGAAGTACTTACTTAGATGTGCTGCGAATATATACATATTTTAATTTTTTTAGGTACCTATCTGTGCTATATATTTTGAAACTAGAACTTTATATCAGTTTTGCCAAATAACTTATTGACTTATTGTGTATTCATTTACTAACACTTAAAAAGAGGGAAAGTAGTTATCTTGGGTAGTTTGCTAGTGTTCCAAGTGAATTCCAACGCCGGATTAAGGGATTTAGCCGACCTGGACCAAAAACTTTCTGTCACTATATATTTCATGCCCACACACAAAACAGTTGTTTTATTACTCACATTTTCAAAAAATTTGCCGCCCAACGCCACAGCTTCGTTGGCTTCTAGGTAAATACGGCGCTTGTGAATTCAGCATGTTACACACAGACATAGGTATATACTAGTTAGAACAGAAGGTGTCTAACAATAATTATTTAAAAATTGATTGTGCTTGTAAATTTTTTATTGCTCATTGATAACATTTCTGTATGAACACACTAGAACATTATTGAAAACGGTATGTTTTGTTACCAAAGTTCCTAATCAAAGTGAGTTTGCTCCACCCCTCTGTAATCAGCACTGTTTACCCTGTCATCGTGGATTCACACCAAGGAACAGAATATATCTTGAAACCCAGTCGATACAAAAATAGACTCTTATCAACATTCAAAATCTGTCATGTGGTCGAATCTGATATAGGATTCAATACAAAAGTTGAATCACCATACCAATATCGACTTTTGGATAAAATTCACAATGCGATCGAAAAGTCGGTATCCACACAGTAACTCGACTTCTATATCGAATTCTGTACCAAACTTGATCAAAATGTAGTATTGGAAAAGTGAGGTATTTGGCGTGTGAATATATTCGTTTTGAGGGATTGTTTTTGAAACTTTTTTATGTTATCAGCACATGTTTTGGAAAGCATTTACACTGCAGTTCATGCAAAATCATATCACCAATAATATGTTGCCAAAGTCCAATTGACGTTTGGATTAGAGTAATATCGACCTCTGTTCTTAAATTCCTCGGTGTAAATTCACCATCACCAGCAACGTCTGAAAAGCCCTTTTTTTTTACGGGGAAAAACGTAGAGTTCAATGTCGATTATGCGATGGGTAGTCCTGTCTTCTGCTGTCCCGCTACCTTGGCTGCGACAATGTCACTGTACACCTGGGGGTCGTCATTTTCTTCCATACACATTAACTGGTTCCGGGAACGGTGAGGATAAAACTGGCGACTTATAGTATATTTCATTATTGTTACTTCCTTACATGTTGTAAATGTAAGTTTTGTGAGTCGTTATACAGCCCGTGCCAGTTTCACCTGTATTGCCACCCTAGGCAATTGACTTTATGTCGCTCCCATAATCTAACCGTTCCGTCTCCACCAACTACCCTCCACCTTTTCTTTCGCATGCTTATCAAGATATTTGCTCCTCAGTGAGAGAGAATTGACTTTCTGGATCCATTATAATATATCGATGACTTTTTAATTTACGCTCCTTTACTTTTATAAAGCTTATAACTAATGTGGTATTAAAAATGATGCTCAATGACTACTGTAGTCTATTACTCTGTCTGAAATAATTCGTCACTATTTTCTCTAAAAAAATCTTCACCTCAATTTCTTTGCTTTTCAACCCATTTTTTCCTTGAGATTTAATTTCACCTTTTTTTTCATTCATTCATTTTCTTTTCTTAATCCGGCGCCCCAAAAATTTAGTTTGCCTTGTTCAGAATCAGCACTGAGTACAGCACTAGTCGCATTAGTCATTATAGATAATTCAAAGTCAAGTTCGAGATTCTACTTCGAAAATACACTCCTTTTAGCAAAACATAGAGGCTGGGCTTCCTTCCATTAATGTTGCCAACTGGTTCATACATGATAATTTAATAAAATTTGAAAGACCTTGGGACAATTATTGAAAAATCGGTTGCTTTTGAAGGAAGTAATTTCGGTTCATCTTTTGCTAAAAGCCTATTTGTACTTTTGTATTTATTATGTCGTGGTTGTGAATGAGAGAAAATTGAAAAAAAATATGACGCAATACGTTTTTTAGCGACGAACGCTGGTTCATATAGGTAATTTGTCGAAACGTTGTTTTATTATTAAAATTACTTTTTTACACTTTGAAATAAATTATAAATCGAATTGTGAACGATAATACACCTGTCGGAATACCGTACTCGAGTTACCGTTAACGAGTGTCATTTATTTTAAATTGTAACTTATTTATAATGTCTTCCTATTATATTTTTCTTACTTTCGTTGAACCTAATTGTACCAGATGAACATTAATTACACGAAATATAAGTTAATTTGGCTGTCGGAGCGCTTTGTGATTTATGTTTTAATTGGCTAAAAATTCTTAATAAACCTACATGAAGTGAGTGAAAAAGAATTAGGAAAGTATATACTTACTCGATACTAAGTGGACCCCGAGATTTATTTGCTGAAACATGCTTGTAGATTAAACGTTCCTTAGCTGTCACCCATAGGGCACGATATTTTCTCATCTGATATCTGACTTCTTGTCAAAATAAAGCCCGATGTGTAATTTCGAAGAGTCGTGGGCTCGGAAGCCAAAAAAATGTTAAATTTTCTACCAGCTAACTATCTCATACGGAAGAAGAAAAACTGACCAAGCGACATTTGTTGACAGAATAAGTTATTAGTATCTTTGCAAAGAGTGTGAAAAATAGAATTCCTTAAAACTGGGTTCCCGTTACAAAAATTTATGTCCACGTTGGAAAAAGCTTATCATGCAGTACACGCTATGTCCGTAAACCGGCATTATTCATTGGCTCTTATAGTATTACGTTTTCTCAAAAAACAGATTTTGTCGCTTGGTCAGTTTTAACTTAACAGCGTCCATGTGGGAGTTGGGTTACGTCAGTTTTATTGCCTTTTAAGAGAAATTTTCCAGTTTATGGTATTGTATATATTATGCCTGTGCATTTTTTTCTCTGCTAATAGATTAATTACATGGAAGCCTGTCAACTTATCAATATTTTAGTATACATCCATTTTCCTAGGGGTTAAAAAATTAATTCACGCGAAGTAATGCCTGATGTCCAATCCTGTCATTCACGCGAGGTAATGCCTGATGTCCAACCGTGTCGAGAGGGAGGGGGAAAGACCCCGGGCCCGGATTTTCAGAAGGGCCCGATATTTCTAAAAGACCTGAATTTCAACGCTTACGACTACATCATACTGTACATCAAATCAGCAATCACTCCTTACACCATGAAAGAAATCTCTTATCCCGTAGCTTATAATTTTTTCTCATCCGACGAAAGAAAAAAATGAATTTGGAGGGGGGCGTGGAAATTCCCTCGAACCCTCTTTTTTTCTCTACGGGGCTGCTGATGTCGTTGATTTCAGGACATGACTTTCTTTGATGTGGTCTTACATTATGTTGTTCAATTAACGGCATCGCTGTGTATGTATACCCGGGGATGGACGGAAGAAAGGGGAAAGGGCTTTTACCCTCAAAGGTTCGACAGTTGGCTGAAGTTGAAAAATCAGAGGCTCATAGCGAGAAGATTCCGGAAAATTTGAGACTGGATGTTTTTCCCTACTTGTACGATTCAAATTATAGTGATAAAGTTTTAAAAAACTTTCTTTCGCTCCACCCGCGAATTAGGGGAGGGGGTTTCTCAGCTGAAAGAAGTTTCTCGCCCCTCCTCTCTTCGATATGTCATTTTGGAAGAGTAACCTAACCACTTCTTGCATAATGAACTCGACCATTTATTTGCGATATTCTGCAGGAAGTATGAGTGGAGAAAAGCAGGAAGTTCGTCAGAGTGTGGAAAAGTCACGAAAATATAACTTCTAACTTGTAGCTGTAAACGAGTCTACGAACAGACGTCATTCCATACAAACAGATAGACTGACAGAGTGACACATAGATCCAATCAATGACTGAACTTTTGTGCAGTCTACAGGTGCACTTTAGCTTAAATTTGAATACATATACCTACCTTTGTAGTACCTACAGTATTGAGAGTTAAAATTACCCCCACCTCCCCCTCTTATACAAACAAATGGCTCCCAATTGAATATTTAGTCTAGCTCTGTATTTTGGAAAAGAATATGTTCATTCTTATCCAAATTATAATGTAATTATAAATAAAGTAATTGGATGGGGGGAAATGAATATGCTCACCATGTAGGGACTTGACAGTGATGTGAGTCTATATATCAGTAGTACGAGTAAAAATTTATTTTCTTATCAAAATGTCTCGACAAATGTTTAATTTTTATTAAGTTACGCGGTTAATTACCTCGACTGGGTCACTGCTCGTATTGGATGCCAATAAACCGATAGGTACCTGAACGTTTAATATGAGGCAATGATGGACTGAACAGAGCAGTTGGCGGAACTTTGCTGACAACGTATTTCTGCAAGGGCTTTCAGCAGAATCATCTGATTTTTATTTAATCGTTTAGCCCCTTTTTAAGGAGCTCCTATCAGTATTCAGAATCATAATACCTTTTTCGCACGTGAGGCGCCCCAACGTCGTCAATGTCTGGTCTTTAGGAGTCCTTGTTGGAATTGTGCTTTTTCTTCTTTCTTGTTTGCACACGGGTGTCTCCAGCAAAGATTTTTCTTGCCCATTGAAGACAGCCATTTTTAGGGAGGGGGAGCTGTGTAAATTGGCATAACTTCCTTTTAAGCAAACGTTATGCAATGGTCGCGATATTTTATTTATTTATTTGACCAATCGAACCGGAGAGTGGGAAGGCAATATCTGTGTTCTAAAATGCGCGCATAAAATCGATTTCATATTAAAAATTCTATCTCGCGAATCGTAAGTCCTATTGAACTTTTAACGACAAAGAATATTTTTTTTTTTTTTTTTGGAGATCCAATTGTGTGATAGTAACTTTTTATTTTTGTAAAATCACTGGTTCATGAGATTTTTGATGTTTATGGGTCCTTGTGGCCCACTCAAAATTGTTTCAATGAAATTTCATCAGTATGGACGAACAGGCCTGTATCTAGGTATGAGCTGAAGGGGCTTCAGCCAAAGGCGGCAGATTTTTAGAGGCTGCCCGGGGCGGCAAACGAAAGATGATTCCTTTTAAGTAAAACGATAAATGAAGCAGACTTTGCAGTTTTACGTTTGTCCAAAAAGAAACTCAAATTAGTAATTTTTCATTTCCAAAACACCTTAATCACCACCTACATTTTCGTATACTTTGAGACCTCCTAAGCCCTAACCGTTTGAAAAAAGAGAAACATTTACGGAGAAAAGGCGCACAGAATTTCATAGCCCAAAGGCGAAAAAAGAGCTAGCGCGGCCTTGTGGACGAAACTATTTTGCGCAAATATATGTTCCCATCTAAGATTTAGGTCATGCAGTGTCCATTCTTCATTAATTTAACGTATACTCGGGAAAGAGGTACAATTATTATACAAACTCTCATTTTCAGTTCTTAAAATGCACTAGTCTATGTGTACTGTGTAGCAAATAATGGCTGTAATAAATACAAGGTGTTGTAGCTTCGTAATTAGTGCGAAGGTCGGTGGTTTGAATTTTAGTTGGGGTTTTTTCCTTCCATTTATTTTTTTCTATTTTTCTACTTTCTAAAGAACTTTTTTTTTAAATTTATTCATTCAAGTTTTAAAAAAAAAACCGTGGGTCCCTTAGAATATTTGCTGAGTTTGCATTTCGCCTTAAAATCCGTCACTGATGGCAGGTACTATTAATATCATAATGGGGGTGTGCTGAAAGGGCATAAAGTAAGTCCTCCCCCTCATAGGTTCAATAATTGTCTTCAGTTAAAAAATCAGTAGCCCTCGGCGGAAAATCCGTTTTAAGACGTTTTTGCCTGTTTCCGACTCAAATCAGTAAAAAAGTCTCGAGAAATTTGTTCGCAAGATTACGCAACCTTTTAATAATCTTTTAATTTCTTCTTGATTTGTGATTACTATCTGATTATTTTCAAGTTCTTTGTTCTTTCGCTTTTCCCAAATCAAAAAATTCAATGAAAACAATTGGAACTACCTATTTACATACAAAAGGTATCCTTAACAGTTGATAAGTAAATTCGGTTTCGGCCACTCTAGAGCCGAACTCAATGCCAATAATGTATTTAACGTTCTCATGCACGCAACACTGAAATTCTTATTCGCTGTCAAGGTCGTCAGCAATCAATTACAACAATTTTGAACATAAGCAAAATTTTCACTTCATACAGAAACATGTTCCTGGAAGAAAAATTCCCCGCATTTAACAACGCGGAAAGAATTTTTAATGAAATGTCTACTTTAGCACACCAGCAGACTAAGCCACTCACAGACACTGTGCCCAAGTCAGTTCACATAAACTCGTAAAATCGTACCTACCAACATTTCATCGAAACTTTTACTCTCATTCGAATAAAAAAGTTATAGTAGTTCCTTGTACTTATCGTCGAGTACCCATTTCACATTTCGTATTCAGTTGTTCGCCCACTCTTACAGTAACACCGACTTCTCTAAGCATCTTTGAGTCATAAGCACCTACCTATCGAAAAAGTGATACATGACACTTCTTAAATAACAGCTACAGTACGGATACATCCAGTTATCAATATGACAAAGCGAAGGTAACTTTTCAAACATGGTACACCGGAAGGATCGGTGCATTAGTCGTATTAGTCATGCACTGACTTGAAGTTCACAGAAAGTGTAACAAGTTTCGATAAAAATAAGTGCTCGAGTTTTTTTTTTTTTTCTGCAAAACTTGAAAATGTACATCGATTGCTCTGTTGCGAGGCAATATACTTAATTCTACAGCGTCCAACTTACAGGCGGAAATGAAAAACTAGGGGTAGGGCACTTGCAAGACCTTTACGAGTGATGGGGGGAGGCGGCGTTCAAAATTTTCCAGATGAGAACCCAAAATACCCTCATAACTGTATGAGACAAAATGAATAGATAAATCAAATGCTTCCCACTTGCACAAATCCATCTAATAATTATTATTGAATTCAACAAACATTTTTTTTGAATGTGCGGTCTGTGGGTATCTTCACCACCGTCTGACAGGAGGTTCGTAATTATGAAAAACGACTCAGTCCCATCAGATTCCTGAGTAGCATCCTTTCACTTGGATTTGGTTGAAAATTTCATTTTCTTATCATTTATGAAATCATTAAAGAAAAAACTACAAATTTTCAACCAAAACTCACTGAAATAGGCGAAAATAGCATTTTTGTGTTCAAATTTCGATGGTGACATGCACAAAATGCATAAGTGACATTTTACTAATTTTTCAGGACAGCAATTTGAAAATTTAACCTACCGTTCTCGATGCACTTAACACATTTCAGTATCGCTGTCTGAGCGGTGAAATGGTGAACTATTTCGTTTTGTTATCAGTGCAGTTTGATAGTCTGTCTGCTTAGTGCTTACCTCTTTGTCTCGGCATCTAACTCATTTTCGACCAAAATCTCACTTAGGCATTTTGTGCATGCCACCATCGATTTAACAAAAAAGTGAGTTTTTTTAGCTCAACTTGCAATTTGTTTTACCGTGCATTTTACTTCAGCTTCAGGGCTGAAGCCACTCCCCCCCCCACACACATACATACATACACACACGCGCAGTTTTTGACCACGTGTTGTGTGCTTATAAACGATCCTATTGAAGAAATTTCAAATGGACTTTTTTAAAGAAATGCGAAGCTAGAACAGCACGTGCTACATAAATTCGGCGTCAACTTTTCCTTATACTGAATCAATTTTTCATAATCTTCCGCATTAGCCTATTGTTTTTCTGTGAGACATTTCGCCCCAAGTAAAATGTGACAGTTTGCCCCACTCATAGAAATTACAGTTTACCTTCGCTAACGTCTCCGTTTATAGAATTACTTCAACCAAATTAAGAGTAATCCATTTTTACTTATAATAATTGCGCATTACTTCATCGAAATCCTCGAACTCTACTTAATGAACAAGTTCCGTAAGAAACTATAAAACAATTTTTTTAAATATTTTTTAGTATAAAAAAGTTTGATAGGTGATTACAACTAGTTAAATTTACCAACGGTAACAAAATCGTGGACCGTAGTTTACGTTCACAATTCCGTACCCGAAGGACCGGCATTTTCAAACTCTATCAACGAGAGTGAATGTTTAGGTCTAAGCTATTATAATTTAATCTGCATGTTGTGTAGAAATGAAGGACTAGTACCATATATGTACTGCAATGCCTACTTTACGCTGGATGCTTTTTTCACGATCGTGCATATAGGTACATGCAATTTATAACAAATTGATGAAAATAAACTGGTACCTACATGTTTTGGAGACATAGGGTTAACTGAGGCAGAATCGGAACCTCGGAGTAACGAGTGAACTAGGTCCATTTCTGCTTCTAATGGATTTTCCAAGGAATTAGTTAGGAACGGAAATGGAATTAATTCACTTATTAACCTGTGTTCACTTAGTGACTAGCCATAGTCATTAGAAACAAGAAAGATCTTGTTCACTTATTACCTCGAGGTTCACTTTTTTCCCTCGCTGACTCTAGGGCTTTTTAGTAGTAGGTAAATCGCAAAATATAAGTCACTGCATGAATTCTGAAAGATTCTACTTCACATGCCTGATCATGATTGATATGGGTTGGTATTGTCCATATACTTATTATGTTTGAAATCAAGGTCAGACTGAGAAATTTCATAAAAGTAGAAGTTATGTTTAAGAGAGTATGCGCTGTATATCTTCTTTTTGTTCTCTTTTCGATTACTTTTGTTCCGAATTTTCTTGAAAGTATGCAGTGCGTACTGTGTATTCCCCCCCCCCGCCCCTGTTAGATATAGCTGAAATGTTTATGTAACTCCGGAAACTATTGGTGGGCACTTGTATTAAACCCAGCAATATTAATTTACATATACATTTTTTTAAATTGAAAATGAGTTACCCTAATACGAATATTTAATCTTTAGCTCACAAATGTTGAACAGTTTCACCAAAAACTCAAAGGTGTTGCTTGTATATTACTTGTAATCCTATAAATAAACCTGTTAGCAACATCAGCTACAGTAAAAATCTGTTATAACCAGAGGCGCAGCCGGAACTATTTTTTAGTCAGGGCTAGACGTTAGAAGAAAAAACTTGGGCAGGGGTGAAAGCTCGATCTGACACCTACCTATTTTCATGAGCTGTAAATTTGTATGAACCTACGACGCAACGTAACCGCATCAGGCCATCGGCATCAATTTTTTTCCCCGTTTTATAACTGATTTTGAAAAAATGTCGACGAATTTTGGAGGGGGCTATAGTCCCCTAGCCCCCCTCCTTGGTTTAAAGGAAACTCATTATTCACTTTGCTGCTTTAACCAGTCTGTTTTCACTTAAATTACCTTTACGCGAACTTGAATGTTGTAGCGCTCAAATAAGCACCAGGTATATCGTTTCGGGCGACATTGTTACAACCATTTTTGATGTATATTTTGTTGATGTCTGAAAATAGTTCTAGGTACTTCGGTTCGTACATAATATTTTCCCCGTCTTAAACTCAGATTGAATGCTACACTCTGTTCTTCAAATTCAGTTAACTCTGGTTAAGAATTCCCATTCTCTGTAGTAAACTACTCGGGTTTATTATTTAAATAAGGAAATGACATCGTACTTGACAGATAGGCAACAAATTCTACCATTCTAATCAGTTGTACATTAGCACCTACCTTAAAGTTGTGTCCCAGGTTGATGCCTCCTGACAAGTTGGTTGGTTTCACAAACGCACAACACAATGCTCTTCTCAATTCGAATAACAAATAAAAATTATCACAGCGAAGAACAATCCGATCTGCGAACTTTTCGTGCGTTAGATAATTGATAACATTTATCCACTGTTAATAAACGACTAATGACGATGTGTTTACCTGCACCAAACACGTTTCAACTGCTTCATTACATGTGTTTCAGAATCTTAGCATTTCACTTTTTTCCTCGATGACTATTCGCGAGTGTTGTACTTGTTGTGCTGCGCATGCGCGATCTCGTTGACATTAATGGCGTTTCAGTTTTGGCATTGGACATGAAATGAACCGTTGTGAATATGTTTCCTTGACGAAGTTACCTGAGACGCTGGGTGCTGTGCTAGTGTGCTGGCATAAAACCTGTCGAGGAATTTATGAATGTTTATGGAACTACGTAACCGATTGGTAGCTTCAAGCAGTGAGCAAGACATTAGTGGTAATAGTTACTGGACAAGCGCGCCAAACAGGTCCGTAACGTGACTATTTTTCCAGAGGGAGGGACCCACTTTTTCAGGAAAGGCAACTTGGGGAAACATTCAAAATTTCTCGCCAATAATCTCAAAAGAAGCCAAAAAAGGGTCTTGGTCTTTCGGACCAACCATTGATCGAGGAATGCCTCAATTTGCCCTTTGCCCCTCTCCCTCCTGCGCGCCTTCTTCCCCGACGCTACAGACACTAGCGCTAAAACGAAAAACAATTAGTCAGGTTTGAGGGAATAGAACATCTTAGAATTGAGGAGTTTCCCAGGTTTTTGGAAAGGCAATGATGAAAGAGAAGAGTGCAGACAGTTGTTTAGGATTTTTCTGGTCTGATTTTTAATATTTTGTTACGAATGTCTGTTCTCTTCGAGTTCAATGTTTTCTCCATGACAAACATTATTTACTTATGTAAGTATGTATTTCGATCGAAGTGAAGGTATTTTTACGATGAGTCTGCCTCCTTTCTGATATTCTACACCCACTTGGAGAGAAATACAATGTATTCTGAGTCTCCTTCTGATAACACTGCATCTGCATGCTACCAAAGTTGTGTAGTAACGCTACATACGCTACTACAGTTCTAAAATTCAATATTTTCTCAATTCCATACGTGTTACTTGAACGAAACTAGATTGCCCTATTCCCTTCACTCCTCACCTTCACACACAAAAAAAAATCAAGAACTATTTAGTACCTAGTATGTTAATTAAAAGGACGCCTTAATATCGGGACAAATTGAACGAGATTTTTCACTTGTTAAAACTGTGCAAATAATATCTGAAGTGCAAATAATTATGTTCTATCTGTAATCTACTGAATTTTAGATACATAAATGTATTTTAAGGATTTAGTTTCGTCCTAACAAATTTTTGTTCCTTATGCCAGCTAAAAAGTAGAAACTTTTTTAATTTATTCGAATAGGTGTAGCTTTATTGTCTAAGGTATATACCTATACGTATCGTAAATCATCGTTTATTAATTGGTACTCGATAAATTCATCATTAAAACTTCATTATAAATCTATAATTTATCTCATACTTAGGTATCTCCGTTATAAGGAGATGCATTAAAATTATTATCATCTGTTGATGAGTCAATGTGCTATCACATGTACACCAATATGCAAACTAGAAGCGTTGGATACAACAAAAATGAATCATGCCGAGGTTACGGCTTCCAGTAATTTGATACTTGGCAGTCCATCTATTCATACTTGTTTTGGAACTGTTGTATCAATCTCAAACGGAAAGACACGGAACTCATCATCTCCAACAATAATACATATCTACATAAGTATGTTCATATGTTTCTAAAGCCGATATTATAATGATATCTATACCTACCGCGAAAAGGTTGAGAGAAATACATAGTGTTGAATACGAATGATTACAGAGTCGTTGTTCATCGATGATTTACCTGTTAATTGCGATCTGTAATGTACCCCTTATGACTCACTTGCGTTCGTAAAAACCGGTATTGGATTTAGAAATCTGGTTGTGTGTGCAAAAACGTGCTCAGAGACGTGTGTATTTTCGCATACCGATTTATTCGGAGCGATTTTTAATAACTTTACGATCCTGCATGGATTAGTCATGCAGGTTTCATTCATAAATTTAATCCACTGATGGCGGTTTTGTGAACCACAGAACCTGATTATTCTCTTCAAGTCTGTCAAAGTGTTGGCGACTATTAAATATTAATTGATTTGTTTGTGTCTGGTGAATAAGAGTGATATGTACATATTACCATAAGTTAGAGGCTTCAAAATATGTATTCCTCCCCTCTTGAAAAAACTGAAAATGTCCCTTAATACTAATATCGACATGCGAAATTTGTCACTTTTTTGACTCGAAATTATGGTTCAATTTGATATAGACTTCGACCAAATTTGGGCTCGAAATTGATGTGGCTGACACTTAGCCTCTGCAGAATTGAGAACCTGTCTACTTTGAGTGATCAAATCACTCCCATATGAGAAATGTACGAGCGACGATTCGATGCCTATTTTGAATTTTGGAAAATGTTGAGTTATTTGAGGGTAAATTCTCATTGATATCATTTCCTCTGCAACATTGACTACGTGCCTACAAATTAAATTCGTTCTCAAAACAAGCTGTGATTGGTGGAATCCTCATAAAACGAGACTGATCTTGGTTCCTCGTGTTAAAAGATAGGAAATATCATTTTGATCACGTTACCTCCTTACATGTGTTTGTCAGTGTGCGTGCGTATATTATGTAGTGTAATGAGTGCTCTCTACTTCATTTCACATATCCCAATACCGCGTTGAAAGAACTGCGCAGATCTTGGATGTTATCAAAACAGTCGATTTTTGTGCCGACTGTTTTTCAGCGATTCTTTCTGTGACCCTAGAAAGCTAGAAAATCCTTTATGTTTCACCACTTTGATATTCTCTTATCTACGTATGTATATTCACACGACCGACGTGAAGGCCATATTATTCTTGTTGAGGTGGAAGAATACTGTGTAAAATTTTACAAATTTCAGTTGACATGCCACAGAAGAAACCGAGAAATTCATCATCTTCATTTTCTCCGGTGGATTCCAGAATTTCCCTAACTTTCCCGACCTTTTTATAAATAACGTTTAAAATGTCACAAAATTTCCTGTGATAAACAAAAAGTGGTTCATCATCTGATTATAGCTGTAAAACTGTTTTCCCAAGTAAATTCATATATCCATTTAAGTTCACTGTAGGAATAAAGATGGTGAATTTAAAAATAAAAATGGAATTCTGCAAGGCAAAAAACGTAAAATTTATTTAGTACCAACGATAACATGTGAGTTCTTGTTACAATATTATCAACTCTACAATAATCAAAAATAAATAAATTAAAAAAAATAAAAGAACATTTTCGACATTACAAAGATATAAAAATACCTTATTTAACACAAGATTTTTCTTTTCTATTTTCAGTTTTAACAAAACACAAGACAATTAATATAAAATTTGTTGTATACCTACTGACAAATAAATTTTTTTTTTTAAGAATCAGTTTTTTATTTTACTAGCGAAATTTGAACTAACAATAATTATCTATATTTATATTGTTTACTCGTGGTGTACCCTCAAATTTTATTAAAATATATTACTTGATTGCAGATATGTAAAATTTGTGTAATTATATAAGTTTCTTTTTTTGCAGAGTGGATTTACTTATGATAAAACAGGTCTTTTCGCATAATATGACAATGATAAAACAGGTCTTTTCGCATAATATGACACAAAACTGCGGCATAGGCCAGGGACACGGAGGGATGGAAAGACTAGATGGAGGTGAGCAGATGGGTGGTGGAAAAGAAATAAAGAAGTTTAGTTTGTTGAGAGAGGACAAATTATCTCGAAGAATTAGTGGAACGATGGATGGAAGGCTTAGAAATTAACCTGAATTTTGCTGAAAATGCCGATTGGCTAACTGGCACCCTCCCATTCATGTTAGGAGCCTTTCTAGTTACAATTCTGTACAGATCATTTTTAAGAAGGAAAATTGTAATTATATTTAGTATTGCCAAAGTCAAAATACTGAGCAAAGTTACGGTAGTAAGTTATGTTTGAAAACTATCAGCAAATGTACTGTATCACAGCTGACAAATGCATAAACAAAATATAATGGATTCAGTCCTTCCGGTTACATTAATTCAGATCGATACTTCATTTTGTAGCTATTATGCACTATTATATCTATTCTATCATTAATATGTATCACTCTAAAATGACCGTGTAATGAGCCGCCGCTCTAAGTTAAATTTATTATTTGATAACTTTTGTTAACTATATAATCACATGTGTATGTTAGATAAACTAGTATTGCTATAGCCCAATATCTATTGAGCTTGCACAAAGATTTAATTTTTCCACTCTGCGTTAAAAATAAAAAATAAAAACAGTAAGTATACAAAAATAAAGGAATAGGTATTATTTAAACACAACCAGCATTTATAATATAGTGTCAATAAATTAGATAATGCAAGTTACTACCCTAATTATAAAAAAATTACTCAAGAACATGAGTGGAGGAAGGAAAAAAAAAAAGCAGAAAGGTAAAATTATTGTCATTGTTTGAAATGGTTAACACTTATTTGCTTACAGAATAACTTTCAAGAATACCTTTAACAATCAAAAAATCCAACTAGTTCTACCAACGACACATAGTCAACAGGGAACACTACAATACAAAAATGAATTATTACCTACATGTATACAACAGTTTCTAAAGTGAATTGCAATTCGTGAAGATTTCTGATCTTTGATAATTAATATACATCGTTCTTCTGTGCGAGGCAGGTCGCTTGAATACAAGGTACAGAATTGGTAACTAAGGAATAATTGTAGGAGTTTTATATTGAAAAAATTATTACTTATACTTACTGTTTTTCATGGGAATAGAAAGATGAGATACCACAATAAAATTGGAACTGTTTGTCTTTAAGCAGTCTGCGTTAACAAGTCGACATTTTAATCTGGATAATTTGACTATACACGTCACTAATAATGACAAAAGTTAACAAAGTGAACTGAGTATTTAATTTTGAGTGAAATATACAAATTATAATAGGTAGCAATTTCCTTGTTCATGTGTTCTATCGAGTTCACGTTTTGAGAGAGTTTTAAAGAGCGAGCAGAGTTTTTTAATTTTGAATGACGTGACAATAATTACGATAGCAGTCTCTTCTTTCATGGGGTTTACAGAACTCACGTTTTAGTTTTATTATGCGTAGTTATTCTTCACTAAACATAACATTCATTTTAAAAAGTGAAACGATGGCTTCTTTCAGTGTATCCTTTGTGCCTTAGACACATTTTCTCTAATTAATTATAAATATCTCACGTTACCAAACTGACATACTTACATATATGAATATTTTTATGGTGGAATCAAAAACAGGATGCAAATAAAATAATACAAGATTGTAGTTGTGTAGTAGCTTGATTTTTATTAAGGATGCACCAACCCTAAATAGTTAATCTGAAAACTATTTAACAACGCAAAATAAAATCGTATGCCTATTCTGACAGTGAGGTACCTGATGAACAAGACATATGCATCAAGATTTTATTTTCCAGCTCCAGAAAACGGTTACAGTTTATAGCAGAAATCTTCACAAATAGCACAAAAAGGATAGTGAAGTAATTATGTTGTAAACAAGTATTCAACAAATAACAAATAAAATACAACAAGTATATACAAAAAAATTATTGTCGATTCACTCTCACTAACATCGAAGTTACAATTTATTGTCATATCACTTCTATTACTAAATAATTGATATAGAACCAAGAAAATTTCCCAATCAAAACATTCCAGTGTCTAACATGTTTCATTGCTATCAAAATCATGTCTTGTAAAATTATTTCATCACAATGCAGGCCTACATTTTATTATATTACGGTAATTAGGAAGAGAGAAAAAAAGAAAAATATTTTCAAAAACTTTTACAAAAAGTAAAGTAAGTAAGAAAAAAAAATGAATAAAAAATATGAAAAGGATACTTAAATGACAGAATTATATTATAAGATCATGCGATTGGCAGTATTTCTCGTTTATTATATTATAATTTAAAAATAAAACTAAGAAGAAGGGAATATAGGAAAAAAGGAACACGTTTCTATGAAAATTGTTTTATTGAAATGAATGAAGGCAACGTAACTAATAAAATAAAATTTAGTTTAATAAATTTATTATGAGATATAATGATGATTATTATTGAATTACAATCGTAATATGAAATTTGTAATTGTTCTGTCATGTGAAAGGTTCTAACAAATAAAATAACCAAATTACTATTCACTTTAAATTTTGAATATTTGAAAAGTGACTGCAGGCTGCAAGTCAGGAAAATACGGATGATTGGACAAAGTAAAGTAGAGATACCGCATCCAAACGGGCTGGATAGTTGGTGGGGATCTACAGTGGGTTTTGGAAAAACCGACCCTTCAGTACCGGGTAGCCTTTTAATAAAAAATGAATCAATTCTTCATTTCAAGGAATTACTTTGACAATATCGGTCATTTGAACATTTAACCCACTTAGTACTCAGGTGCATGCCACGCCTATCACCAGTACTTGAACAGAAGGTTCATCTCCACTCTAGGCTCCTAATTCGAGTCAAATGGTATCTTTTCTCTGTAATATGTATCTAGGTACCTATTCATAACACGAGAGAACAACAGAAGAAAATGAAAATGATAACGGAGTAAAGTTAAAATATAAAATAGCAGCAGCAAATCAATAAGTGACTTAGATTGAGTGTAGTCTTTGGTTTGTTTTTCGAGTTGGTTATATATTTAATAAAGTAAATGGAAAAACTCAGTTCTGACCAAGCTTATTATGGCTAAATGTCTACATAGTGATAAAATTCAGTCATAAGTACTGGCAACTTTATTAGGACATCTTTAACGATACCATCGAGACTATAGAGCCAAAACTGTTTATGCAGCAATTTTTCAATTCCCACGTCCAAGGGACATTCCATTCTCACCATTTATATGCACGAATAACAACCAATAGTATACCGGAATTACTTTTTTGGGAAGAGAAAGAAATAAATTTGAATGTTGCTACCAGTAGCAATTCCAGAAAGATGGCATTTGGCGCCCAAAAAAAGTCGCATTTGGCTAATCGGTATCAATGTTTTGACCTTCAGTCACCTATTTGGTAGGTCGCTAATAATAAGGCATAAACCTTAAGATGCAGGTAAAGAGTGAATATGGCTAGACTCATATCCTCGTTACTGTTTGTAGTAACAGCAAAAAAAGTACTTGTAATTGTTCCCAATCATTGTGACGAAAACTAATTCATGTACCTAAAATGATAATTACGTACGAGTTTTTCTGTTTTTTTTTATTTTTTTAGCATTTTATATGCTTTTACTTCTGGGTATACTTGAGCAAAACCGTAACGTTCCCCGACACGAATTCAGTGGCTGCCTGCAGCCGTGTTGTGAATAGAAGTTTTTATAGAAATTTTTTTATTAGGGTACGAAAGCATATAAAATGTTACACATTTGGAATTTTTAATAAATACATACAAAGATTTTTTTTTAATGTGTCGAAAATTTGCCGCTCTTTTTTTTCTGTTTTCCTGGTTGATATTCGAGTGAAATTTCGAGTGACTGAGGCACTATTACCTGCAATATTTTTCGTACCTCTCTCCGTAGAAAACTTTTTCTATGTACGCATTACGCAACCGGTCGACAAGGCAGACGTGAAGAACATGTTAAAGGCAGTGACGAGAGGAATGGACGTGAAAACTCCCGACTAAAACTTTTTGAAATATAAAAAATTTTAGTTTGTAAGTGTGGTATCTGTACTTTGGTAAACCTGAATTCTTATCAGTTTCTTTCGTTTTCTGTACGTTTTAGTTTTGTTTTATAAGTTTTGTTTGTGCTTCGCTTTGAAAAGGGTTGTATAGTTACATGAATTCACTTTCTTCGTTTGAAAAATGAATATTGCAGTAAGCAAGAAAAGTTACAGACTTTTCCGAACTTTCGGTAAATAACGGCTAAATTTTGTTACAAAATTTTTTAAGTCAGGTAAATGAATAATAAATAAATAAAAACAGAAATCTCAACTATTGTATCTTCCCGACTGAACGCCAAAACTTCCCGACTAAGAGTCGGAATTTTCCGAATGGAGAGGGGGATGTAGAGCTAGTGTGCATACGAAAAATCTTGAATGAAACTTAAACTTTATAATTTTCAGTTGACCTAAATAAAAATCGTCTTCTTCATTTTCTCCGCTGGGTCTCAAAATTTCCCATTTTTTGGAACTTCCTTTAAATAACGAGTGAAATGATACAAAATTTCTTATGGAAAAACAAAAAGTCACCAACTACTTCGCTTTCTTGACTGAGTATCAAAATTTCTCGACCTAAGAAGAGTCGGGATTTTCCGGATGGTGTGCGGGAAGGAGGAGTAAACACCAAAAATCTCTACTAAAATTTGAAATCTTACACATTTTAGCTGACCAAAAGAAGATCGTCATTCAGTTTATTGACTGGTTCAAAAACAAAAAATTTTCCGACTTGTGCGATTTTTCTGTAAATAATGACTAAAATGTTAGAAAATTTCCTATGACAGACAGAAAAAAAAATCAGCAACTGCTTCAATTTAACAACTGAGAGCCAAACTTTTCCGACTAAGGGTCGCAATTGTTCGAATGGCCATGGATGCCAAATTGACTATGCAGTACGCTCCGCAGAGTCAGATTTGGCATCCTTGGACGCGGTAGAATTCAAAATGGCGTTTGGCTACACTTCGGTTAAAGTGCTGGAACAGCGCTTGGATTTCATACTGTGACAGTAGATACAATAAAGATGAGGGTTTCCTAGAAATGAGAATACTGCACAATCAAGCTCGACCATAATATATAATATGAACCTACACCAACGACATCGGAACATTTTTGACGAGCTATTTTCGACATAATATTCTTATTGGATAGGTACTTAAGAGGGGTTATGTATCCCAAATGAATGATGTAATCTTTTTGCAAGCCACTGTCGACATACTATTCTTTTATCAGAGAATGACGGGAAGTGTTTTTACAAAGGAGTGATCTGACCATCCGAAGGAGCCTGCAATGAAAAGCAGGCAAAATAAGCAGAAAGCATGAGTTCTTTCTTTTAGTATTTTGTTTAATTCATTATATAGGATCTACACGTGGTTGCGCAGCCTTGCTATTTTTACTGGCTGATTGATATTTCTTTGTATCCGAGGTTTGGAGACAATAACTGGGTATAAATCCATCCCTTTGTACAGTCTATTTATTATTTTTTTTAATTCAGCTAATCTTGGTTTACATAATACATAATGTGGCAGTTTCTATAAAAAGGGGTAACTTTGTCGATCGACACAGTCTCAGAAAACGCAAAAAAAATCAATATTTTTTGGTCAAAAAAATCAATTTTGAGATTTTGGTCGATTTCTATGGAAAAACATCGCAATAATGAAGCGACAAAATTTAGGCGCTTGAGAGAGGAGAGAGAGAGAGAGAGAGAGAGAGAGAGATTATGAAAGAGAATGAGAAAGAATGCAAATGTTGGCGTTCGCTTCTTCGCAGTTTTTCGGAGCTCACGAATAAATCCGATGTTCTGAATTGTTACCACATAGAAGAACGAAAAATTACCTTTCCAACAAGCCCTCGGCGAGGTTGGTAACGCGATTCCGCGGCGAGTTACGGCCGCTTGAAGGAGTGGGAGAAAAAGGTGTGTCTAACTTGAAACGTGTTGTTCTCGAGAACGTGTTTTCGCGCGTTCTTGTTACACTCATCTTTGACCGCCTGTATCTCCGCAAAGAGAAACACTACAGATCTCGTCGGTAGCTTCTTGGAGCGGGCATTCATTCCTCTTTTATGTACTATCCATAACTCAAAATCGACAAAGTTACCCCTTTTTATAGAAACTGCCACATATTATGAGTTGCATTGAACCTGTTATCACGTATGAAAGGCTATTCTACATTCATAAAATACCAAACTATGAGTACGAGTATATCGAAGGTTTAAGACCATGAACATGCTTTTGCAAGAGAGTTCTATCCAAATTCACAATTTTTCAGAAGAGGGATCAATTCAACCGTGTATGTTCAATTCATGAACAGCTTTTGAAGTTTTTCTACCATTGCAATATTATACAGATTACTCGATGCACTACCTACTTTTTTTTTTTTAATGTTTTAGCAAATGTAGTAAATATCATTCATCTCTCTCATTTAAACGTTCATTAATGTTTCAAGTTTGCCCAACCCCCCGTTAAGAAAGCACAAAACGGTTATTCAATGGTCATCAGCACAACTGAAGACATAAAACAGAGAAATAATTACCGAGCGAGCCGAAATACATATTAATAGTGGAATCATATTTAGCGTAAAAGGAATAGCTTCAGGTGAGGCTCTTGTAGTACTATCTGACTCTAATATGTAGCTGGTAGTGAAACACCTTACTTTGGCCAAGTTAACCTCCTCTTACTACATTCTACAAGTACACCAACACTGATGAAAAAACCTTCCAATCGTCTCCAACATTTGCCTCACTTATCTGAAATTAGTGTGTTGTAGACTGGAAATAGGTACCTATTCAAGAGTCTACGAGGTGACAGAAGCTTACAAAAAGACCATCGCTTGCAGCGTACAAAAACTTTAAATGCAGAATAAAATAAATACCGTTCCATACAAAACACATAAAAAATATAACGAAGTGAAAACTTCTTAATAAAATGATCATAAATAAAAAGTAAAAATATAAATAATGAAAGCCGGAGAAAACTAGGAATCACCTAGGCTTGTCAAGTTCTTGATAACAATTAAAAAGAAATATTTAAGGAATTAAATCGAAAATATATAACAATCACAAAATAATTATTGTCAATAGTTTTGTAGATCACCAAGGCGCCCTAAAAACATCGTGTTCGCAAACTCAATATTCTTACTCTGATATGTATTCAGTACTCATTATAGTATTTTAGGTACTATAAATTCAGTAGTAGGCCTGTTCGCATTATTCGAGGTGAATACCAATAAAATACATGTTATTTAACTCTACAAATAATTTCACATTCGCGTTAATTGATACGAATTTCGATTCTTTCAAAAATGTAAAATTGACTAAATTTTTCTCGCCCATTTTTGATTTGGTAAATCGCTGAACACACCATTATTAAAGAAAGTCGAATAATTTATGCGGAAACAAACAAATGAGAAAGAGTAACAGAAGCAATACTTCTGTATGATGAATCGTACGCGCGCTGTTTGGCGGTTTTTTCGTGAGAATGTGATTCGTCGGATCCTCGACATAAATTTTCCAGCCCATATGACTGTGAATGTAGCACTGTAACCATTGCACGAATTAGCTGTGCTCAACATACAGTCGTTAGTTACGCAGAGAGTGCATGAAACCGTTCTTAGGCACTCTAGGCATCCAGACTTGAGTACGATAATTTGCTATTTAACTTCATAATACAATTGAGGAGCCCACTTCCAAAGTGACCTAACTGCAAAATTTTAGTTTTGAGAAAAACAAGCAATACACTTTATAAGCAAAACAGTAAATTAGGTAACGGATTTTCTTAAGGTTGGTATCAATATGTCTTCAAAAAAAATTTGTCCCATTGTTTTTGCAAAGTATGCCCCTAATAGCGCGGCAAGACAGCGTATTGAAAACAAAAACTCACGAAATTATAATTTTGCAGTTAGGTCACTTTGGAAGTGGGCTCCTCAATTATTGGAAAACCTACTGTATCATCTATTCGAGATCAGTTTGATCGAAATACTATAGACTTCCAGCGAGTAGAATTTCGTCCCTCAGAGATGAAACAGCCCATCTCTCGTGTCTCTTTTAATTTAGGCTTATAAGGGAATTCATCCTAGCAAACTTAATTTTCTTTCCGTTTTGAAAACAAACTAGCATCCTGCGATGGATTGCGCGATTCTGAAACCTCCATGAATTATAGGGCCAATACAGAATTGTAGTTGGTGAATGATCTTACGTCCCGTAAAACTATATCTTCATCTCCAATATACAAGTTAGAAGTAGGTACCTACGGGTCGTTATAATTTTACCTGATAATAAACGATGCTCGGCGTTTCGAACTGAACGGTCCAGTTCAAATAAGCCGGCTCTCCAGGATGGCACCTCAGTTCCAAAGTTTTGAAAAACTGTTCGAATGTCTCATACAGTGTCGTTTGATCCGTGGTTTTATAAGCCCATTCGCAAAACCGGCCAACTATAAAAACATTTTATTATTCGTTTCAATAATCGAAAAGCGGGTGTACATATTCGATGAGGATAGACATTGGTCTACGTCGCATAATATGATACAGAAAATACACCGAGTTGGAAACTGAGAACAAAAGACTAAACACTACACTCTTTAATTAAATTTAGTGCTGTCGGGAGCGCTGTTCATTATTTGAAAATAGGCACAACACGATGCGACGCACAGATTAAATACAACGTTAGGCAACCTCAATAACGTGCGCGTTGATGCGGCCGACTATGCGGGCGGCGCGGTATTTAGGTACTTATATTTACTGGGTTCCCAAACATCTCTCATTGCGTTAGCATGATGCCAAATTGATTTACTTAGCTTTCCTCTGTGTGCAGCATTAGAAAACAAAGTGCATATATAGATTTATTTTTTCTGCTGCTGTACACATTGCAAAGTTCATTATGTTATATATGTCATGTAATGACATATATTTCATGTTATCTATGCTATGTTATGTAATGTCGTGTATGTTATGCTGTGTATGTCATGTGTGCTTGATGTGTACGTTATATACCTGCAATATGTCACACCATATAAGTAGTATACCAAATAATGTATGCTACGTACATCATGTACACTCACTGTATGCCACATATGTCGTAACTTGAATACCATTTCATACATACATCATGACATGCACATCATATCATGTATGCCATACTACATATGTAACGCATCTTATATCATGTATGGCATAGTATGCTATAGTATGTAATGACATATACATGCATATCATGTCACATATGTCATATCATGGGTGTCACGGTATGTATGGATTGTCATGTATTCCTTGTATGAAGGCCTTATCATAAATTAATGTTATGTACTGGGTATGCATTACAATGTACACACATACATATATTAGGTATATGTATTATACTATGTGTGTCAAGTTATAGGTGATATGATACTCGTATGTACAGAGTTTTGTGCATACCATTTCATGAATATCACTATTGTGTATGCCTGATTATGTACTTATTTATTGTCATTCAGATGCTATACTATTATGTGCAGTGTATCATGTACGAGTATACCGTGTCATATATCACCGTACTGGAAGCAATACCACGTAACCCACAAAATTGCGATTTTTAGGTGGTCAACGTTTCTCTTACATAATGAAACGGTGGATCGGATAGAAAATATCCAGTATGTCACAAATGTACCATTCTCAAGAAAGTAACCTCTCACTGAACACACGTAATCTACCTTTGATGGCAGTTCTTATCAGTTTTTTGCTTCTTCTGTAAACTCCACTTTTTGGTGTTAGGCGGTGTTGCTTCCAGTACGACGATATGTCCCATATGCAAAGTTATATTCACACGTCATGTATGTTCTGTTGTGGGATATGCGTCATGTATGGTATGGTATATTATGTTGTGTCATATTAGACTACATATATATGTCATAAATGCAGTGTTCGGTACTTATGTCATACTGAGTACATTCAGTCATGCTGTCTTGTTTCATGTCTCGTCATGTTATGTATGTTGCATCATGTATATGTATAATGTATATTTAGACAATGTGTCCTGTATGTAGCAACCTGTATGGCTTGCTAGTTTTGTTGTATCATACCATGCATGATATGTTCGAAATCAGCGACCAAAAAGGAACCCCTGTTACGATATTTTTTCGGTATTTTTCCATTTAGGATTCCAAAAGTGGGAGAAATGTATTTTATGCCAAAAGGAACTCTAGACTGTATCCCTTGAAAGTTTATTTTCGTCCCATGAAGTGAGGACTTCGCGTTCAAAAAAATTTGAGGGATCAATTCGCGAAATGGCTTTTATGTGACGTCACATAGGTAATTTAAAAAAAAAATTGAATTACTCCATATCAGGGAATCAATTCTTAACTGACTTGAAAAAAGTTGCATAATGTTACCAGTATTTGGAAGAGGATTTCCTTCGCTATCGTAGCTTATTCCGCCGAAAATACGCTGATCTTTTTGCTCGCTTTCAGATTTTGTTCCAAAAGCTCCTTCTGGATTATCAGTAATATAAAACGGGTGATACTGCAAATAGTTGTCCATGATGTTCCCTTGAAATCAAAATTGTAACAAAAAATTGACTATAATTATTAGTTTTAATAATTTTTTTTCTTGTTTACAGCTCGAGCCCCTGATAAAAATATACTTTAGGGCACAACAAATAAATTTCTGCGTAGGTATCTATCAGAACAGAATGTATTTATAAATGAAAATACTTACCACCTTCAACGATAAACGTATAAGTTTTTCCTCGTTCTACGTGTATTTCGGGAATCAGTTTCCCATTAATATACCATGCGATTCCAAGCGATGGTTTTTCTGAAAATGTGATAACTGTATACTTACTACCTATCTATGTACGAGTATATACTGAAATTCTCACTACTATAGCTCATTATTAGTGAAAATATCATTATGATTGATATTAGGTGTAGGTAGACATTTTAATACGGTTTTAAAATGAACTTCATGTGATGCCCTCAAATGCTAAACTGCGGACTCAGTCTGTAGATTCTGACTAGTTTTTGATAAATACTAAAATTAACCATTTAGGAGAGTATTTCGACATTCTGACCGGTGAATCAAGCTGTTCACAGGGAAGAGCAAGTATTTTCAGCACACTGATAAAGCATGTTGGTACCAATCTGGGCATACTGTTTCAGCTAATGGAAAAATAGACTGGTCAAATTAAATAAATTGTGAGATTTTTGATTTGTCAAACCCGGTAAATGTAGTAATTTCTGAAGATAAGAACCCGAACTCCAGCGAGAAAACAAAAACCTGCAATCTTTAATACAGCAAATTTTGTTCCCTTGTTTATCTGATACTCAGAATAGATTTCAGTCAGATTTCTCATACTTTCCTGACGGGTAATGAGAGCCCAATAAAGAAGAAGTAAGAGCTCTGACCAGCTGTGGAAATTATTGCCTGATTTACATCAGTAGATTTCAGACGGCGCGATGACAGAATGCCCCTGCTGATAACTTCCACTGTTTATACCATGTTGACTATGTATCTCAATAAACAAAAGACAGGTATTGTACTCACTCGTCAATGCAGAAAAACCCTTCCGTCCTCCACTAGGTCCAATTCTGACCGAAAATATATTCGTATTTCGTATCACACTTCTTATCCATGGCTTATTCGGTATATCCTCGTCTATTTCCATTGGTGAACACGCGTAATCTCCGATAGAACCAAAATCAATGTAGGTGTTCTCTAGAATCAGATTAAATTGTTATTTGGCTGGTAATAGGTAGGTACCATAGTATGACCGTTTTTCTTGATCCTAAATGGGTATCTTCTTCGTGTGTTTCATTATTCGGTTTGACTATTAAAAACTCTGGGAAACCTTATACAATCTCCCTCTTCCTGCCTCCAAAATAAAATAAAAAATAAGGATATAATTGCGTCTCTTGCTGTCTACTTAGAAAATGTTTCTCGGTTCTACTGTTAGCATTCAGTAGTACCTACCATCTAGATATCTATAAGAGGTGAAATTTAGTGTGAAAGTATGACCATCCTTAGTAACATACTAAAATCTCTAAGAATCTTGGCGGAACTTTGACTTTTGGGCTAAACGTTAACCCCTAAATCAATTTTTCTGTAGAAATTCGGAAAATATCAGCTGTAGGCGAAAATTTTTCAAACAAAAACTGTTTTCCATCAGATTGTACACAAGGAAGATATCTCTTATCATTTTTTCATAATTTCCCTGAAAATGCGCTGAACAGAGTGGGTTGAAATTGAGTAGTAATTTTCCGTATAATAACACAGACCTTGTGGGGGAAGGCGTAGGTTTTTTAATATTCTTTTGGTCTCACCGTCATCCGCGAACAGAAGAGATACGAGTCACCCGCGAACTTTTTACAAAATATTGATTATTTTATACGAAATGTTGTTCTGTTTTTATAACAAAAATTTGTAATTTATTACTATTCGTTTCTTTGTTATAGCATTAAATTTATAACCGCTACAACGCGCTACAAGTTATTTTTCAGTTATTCGTTTTTGATGAAAATTTTTTATTATGTATTATAATATTTATTGCTGTTACAGCATATTACGAAAAATTACTTTTTTTAGTTTTTTAAATAAGGTTTTCGTGTCTCCTGAACAATTTTGATTTTGTGACTTCAGAAGTTTTAATTAAGGCACCGGCGCTGTATCAATGTATAGCAAAATCACTGGCCATTTTCAATTCCCAAACTATTCAAAAAATTTTGAGAGCAGTTACGAAACAATGATAAGAACCTTACATGTGTAGAATTTAATGAGGAACAATTTTTCTTTAAAGAGTTTTTGCCTTGGGTACACCTAATACTTCCCAAGTTTTCTTGAAAAAACTGATTTTGAGGGTACGTTCACCCCTCGAAGATAACGCTCCCCTCCGATTCCTGGAAGCTTTAACCAGGAAGGTCGAACAAACTTTTACACCAAATTCTACTTCATTCCGGATGGTTGCTAATTTCTTTCGTAATGAGCATGGACTAATAAGAGTAATCATTTAACACATTTTATTTCTCCCGTTTTGGGGAAAGCAACGGCAACCTACCCCGATTAACCCTGCCCAGGAAAATCGCGCGTCAGAAACCGCGATCGCCAACATCCGACAACGGGTACGGCACCCTGATTGATTGATTTCTTCCATCTACCATTTATGATCATAAGCATGTTTGAAATGAGAAGCAAAA